>CM064326.1:56991859-58241859 GCA_032595735.1 Pelochelys cantorii
ACTGACGGACCTAGAGTCACTGCCAAACTGAGTAAAAGGCAAAAGTATAAACAAATAGGCTACGTCTAGACTGGCATGATTTTCCGCAAATGCTTTTAACGGAAAAGTTTTTCCGTTAAAAGCATTGCGGGAAAGAGCATCTAGATTGGTACGGACGCTCTTCCGCAAAAGCACTTTTTGCGGAAAAGCATCTGTGCCAATCTAGACACGGTTTTGCGCAAGAAAGCCCCGATCGCCATTTTAGCCATCGGGGCTTTTTTGCGCAAAACAAATCTGAGCTGTCTACACTGGCCCTTTTGCACAAAAGCTTTTGCGCAAAAGGACTTTTGCCCGAACGGGAGCATCAAAGTATTTGCGCAAGAAGCACTGATTTCTTACATTAGAACATCAGTGCTTTTGCGCAAAATCAAACGGCCAGTGTAGACAGCTGTCAAGTTTTTGCGCAAAAACGGCTGCTTTTGAGGAAAAACTTGCCAGTCTAGACACAGCCATAGTGTAAAAAGGAAAAGCGCATTAAATAGTTAAAATACTTTTTCTTTCAGTCTAGGTTTTGATTAATAATACAGGTAGAGTAATAGTAAGGTTTTTAGGGAGGAAACTGGGAGAAATCTTCAGCTGGTGTAAACTGTCCTTAAGACCCTGGAACTGTGGTGCTTTACACCAGCTAAAGCGCAGACCCATGTTCTTTACTTTAACCCCTCTGAATCTGTCAGTCTGTAACTGAAAATACTTAAAAAACAGCAAATAGTCCTGCAGCACTTCAGAGACTAAGAAAAAATGTAGATGGTATCATGAGTTTTATGTGAAGAAGTGGGTTGTGCCCACAAAAGCTCATGATACCATCTACATGTTTTGTTTGTCTCTAAGGTGCTGCAGGACTATTCGCTCTTTACTTTGACAGTGTCCCTTTAACTTGTCCAAGTTTCCGACCGACCACCCCCTCCTGTCTCCTACATCCTTACTATCTTAAATTGTTTTTCAAGCATCTTCTGGTTTCTCAATTTGTTCATTTTTTACGCATTTTTCAGCAGTGCTGCATGAAATCAGAGACAACTCTAAAACCTAGTAGAGGGGGAAATGACACATGCTGGGTAAGTAATTTCTGAACTGTAAGTACAGTTGTCTGTGATTTTAGTTTATACCATAAGTTCACTGATCTTCTGTATTAGCACCCACGAAAAATAAATTCTGAACACTTAGGTCCACCCCTCCTTGGAAAGCTGTCCTGCACAGCTGTAAAATGCCACTGGCTTTCACTGTAACCTTAAGGATGCCTCTTCCTGCCTCACATTTGATTCCAAGTCTCCATCAGAAGTCAAAGAGGGATGGCATCCTTTCAGCACAAGACAAAAACCACAAAGATTTTTGAATTTTCCACTCTTCCTGTTCCCCTTCCCTCAACATTGACTGTGAAGGTTGTCATATTTCACTAGCATGGAATGTAATCAGAAGCAGGAGCAGCTCAGCCAGCAAGCCTGCAGAAAGGGAGGAGCACTGCCAGAAAAACTGGATACATTAAAATTAAAATCATCTGATCAGAGACAAATTAAAAACAGCACAGTGGCTAAAAAGCAATCAGAAGTGAAACCTTTGCAGGAGGTGGACTTGAAAATAACCAGTCTGAGTGGGATCACAAATATTATTTAATCAAACATCTCCATCCCTCTGCCTGGGGGCGCAGAAGAGGGTGGAATTTCATGACAAAGTGAGCTTCTGGAACGATAAGGTACTGTCATAATTATCACTCAAGGTGTTGCTATTTTCTTCCAGATTGTGAGCCATATTAAATACAGAAATGCCTGTAGATCACACAGCAGAGAGAAGGATGAAGCAACTGTGTCAATTTATTTCCAAGTCTAGAAATTACTTTAAAGCTTTGGATCAGATGTTCAGGTGGTATAAATGAGCTCCTTAATGGAGCTACAACATACACAAACTCAGAATCTGGCCCAGATAGCCTTCCTTTCCCCTGATTGTCAACTTTAATATGCACAGTGCAGCCATGTTTGCAATGATACACTTAAAAATGTATTTCCATTTCATTAGTGCATGAGCCCCTGTTTGGAAGGGAGAGAATTACAAATCCCAATGAAGCACACAACTATGCTTTCTGAACTTGCACTTCTAGATACAGATATCACAGGACGTGTGAAATATTACAGCTTTTATGTGTGCTGAATGCCAGAGAAATACCCAACTCCACTGTAAATAGTTCAGCCTAAAATCTCATTTATGTGAATGGTTATTGAAGAGGAAAATATTGCTCAAACATACGCAATGCTCCAGTAACACTTACAACAATGCAGTGATGATTTACTTTGAAAAAAATGACTCTATAAACATAGCATGTGGGGTTCCAAGTGTAACATCTCAGGAACTTTGAAATTAAATCTGTTCTCAAACTAGAAGAAAATAAAATCCCCTTAAACTGTCAGCACTGCAAACTCCACCTGGGACGTGAGAATCAAGCTTTGGATCACTCTATTCTGTAATAAAGATTCTCCAGGTGAAATCTGGGATTTGACCCTGCAGGTGGTCCAGGTAGATAGATCCTGTGCCCCTGTGCAGCACCCTACTGAAGTCAACAACATTTGTGAAAACAAAAACACAAGGCAAAAGCCCCATAGAATTTACAGTCTAATTGTACTCTTACAACCTAATCCCAGTAGTAAGTGATTTAATGCAGCATACTGTTCCAAAAGGTTACATGCCAGCCTGGCAGAAACTTCAGTACATGAGAATGAACAAGGTGGACTGCATCCTGCATAGATGCTGTTGTAAGCATGGGGGAAATAATGCAGTCATGGTACAAGCACAGTACAAAAATCAGAAGCTTGTGACTTACCTCCCAGAAACTGGATGCCTCCTGCTACCCTGCCCACAGTTCTGGAGATGAGCTCGGACACACAGCAGCCCATGAGCGCAGTCAGCGCCACCAAAAGGAGGAGGCCACATCCCAGCCCCGTCACCACAGTGCAGATCCTCCATTCAGCACTTGGGATAGCCTGGAAGGATGCATAGCGACCACACTGCTCTACCATCACTGTAGTCTGGCGACTCTCATCCCGCACTGGATAGGAACACCTCCGGAAAGTGCCAAAGGACACCGGCTTCTCCAGCTGAGACCCCAATAGCCAGTAGGGCATAAAGAATCCTATGCAGGAGGCAGCAGCGCAGAGGAAGGAGAGAAGTGCCCAGATCATCCCAGTGCAAGTAAGGCTGGATGCCATCTTTTCACTCACAACCAATAACAGTAGCAATGAGGAGAGAGGGAGTGTGTGTAGGGTGAGTGTGTCTTAGTTTGGAGAGATTTATGAGTAACCCAGAATCCTTCAGTCTCGGTCAATCCTCAGCCTATTAAAATTTTGAATCCTAAAGGCCATGACACTCTCTTCTGTCATGAAGGTGAAGGTCCCTGGTTAAATAACAACAAGGAGGAAAAGAAAAATTCAATCATATTAAAGTAATACAATAAATAATAATTACTTCCACTCTGTGTAGCACTTTCCTTCCAAGAATCTCAAAGCAATGAGAGATTGTTGACATAAATCCCACTTCTACCTCAAAATGTATTACAAATAGCACCCAGAGTTGCCACAAATGACAGAGATTAGGGATAAATATTCCATTTTGTTTACTATGGTCATTTGCCAGCACTGTAGAGCCAGTTTCACTATCCCCCTGTGTATTAAGTTAGTACATCATTTTCCTATGTTCTTTCTATTGGTCTTCCACACAGCAACAGGAGAAAGGAAAACATCTCATCTATTTAATCCTTACCAGCTGAAGCACTGACCCTGTAAAGATTTACACACATGCTTACATCTATGCATTCAATGGGATGACTCAGAGTAAAGTTAAGTATCTGAATAAGTCTTTGCAGGATTGAGGCTATAGAGAAGTTGGATAAGTAGTATTAAAGCACCTAACTCACTGATGAGTACAATGAGACATCAAGGAATTTTTGGTACAGCAGTGCTCAGGTGCTGGATTTTCAGAGATACTAAGAATCCATAATTCCAGCTAAAGTCAAAGGCAGTTGTAAGTGTATTAGTACCTCTTAAAATTAGTCCGAAATGATCCCAAGTTGATTAGCCCAAACCATGGTTACTTAAAAGATGCAAACACATTTACCTTTTCGGCTGCAAGTGACTTGCTAAAGATCTGAGGAACCCAGCCTGACTCCCAAGCCTCCTTCTCTGACAATTACATATTTCTAATGTAGCACCCTAGCATCCTCCCACTTCCAGTTACAGTTCAGAACTAATCGCTACTCTCCAAAAGTTGTGGGAATAATTTTTTAAAATCCACAATGGATCATTAAGTCTGAGTCCAATAGCATTTGTGTGGTTATGATCATTTCTCACAGCTTCTGCCAAATGAATTCTGACAGCTATTTACTTTTTTTTTACACCATGGCTACATGCCTAGCCAGTTGAATTCACTTTATGTACAAGCAATACAATTAATACTGCATTTTTACCAGCAGGGAATGTAGGAAAGGGTCTTCAAATAAAATTAAACCCTGCATGCCACAAGAAAGTTTGTTTACTTTTTTATTTATTTAAGAAAGATAATCCTCTGCTATGAAGTATATTCTCAGGCAGAAGACTGTAGGTATTTGTATACACAATCTATATGTACTTACCTCACCTCAGACCTATAAAAGATCAATAACAGGAAGGAAAACCTAGAAAACGGGACACAGTGTGTCCGGTCTCCTCTATGTCTCTTTAGGTGGACCAGAGGCTCTTTTGACCAGAGGCTGTCTTTATCTTTGGGGTTCATGCAGCCCAAGTCCCTATTCGATTATGATAATAATCAAGACACAAGTGTTTCCACTATTAGGAAAGATCAGGAGCTGTAAGGACAATATGGAGCCTTTGGTGGTAAGGTGCCAGATGCTACTCCTCCCTGGGAAGTGAGCTGCAAAGCTCCCGTGGAGCAGGCTCTGGCCCGAGACAGGTCTGTTCATATTCATGGGGTGACTTGCTAGTTTAGAAGAACAACCTCATGCCGCGCTGGACTTTTTGGGAGCCGACCAATGTGCCCCTTATGTCAGTGTCAACTTGAAATCTGAGCCCGTCCAGCTTTCCGGAGCCCTTGGGCCGGGACAGAGCTGCTCTCCCATTCCCCCTCCTGCAGTCCCTTCCCCCTCCGCCGCAAAAACAAACCTGTCCGGGGCAGGCACTGCAGCGGAGCCCCCTCCCTGCGAAGCACCCCCAGTTACCTGCTTCACGTGGCAGCTGCAAGTGCCGGTGCAGCGCAGCGATCCGGACGCGGGGACTGGCCACGTCCTGAAGTTGCCCGTCAGCTGAGAAGGCGCCGGACACCAGCCAGGCAGCAGCCGGCCAGCTCCAAGTCCGGGCGCGGCGCTCCGCCAGCTGCAGCGGGGCAAGCAGCGCTCCCCGGGTTGGGAAGGCACCAGCCAGCCAGCCAGCAGCGCCCGGCTCAGGAGCGGGGCGGGGCAGCCCGCGGGCCGGGAGAGGCGGGCACGGACCCGCTGTGCCAGGGGCTCGCGGGGAACTTCCCTCCCTGCCCGCGAGGGAGCAGCCCGGCGGTGGCGGCGGCGCGGGGCTGGAGGCGGGGGCGGCGCGCGGCCGGCAGGGGGCTGTGTCTGTGGGCGCGGGGAGGCGGCCGCGCGAGGGGCTTCCAGGCAGGCAGGGCGCGCGGCTGCCTTGCCCTGCTCCCACCCCCGCCTCACCGCGCGGGCCCCCGCTGCAGGCGCGGCAGCCGGCGGGACATGGGGTGGGGGGGGGGGGGGGAGCACAAGCGAGTGGGTGTCAAACTCCCCAGAGAAGCATCAGTCAAGGGAGCCCCGCCCAGGCTCCGCCCCCCAAGACCCCTACGGGGGAAGCGCTGAGTGGGGAGAAGGGGGATGGAGGCGTAGGCAGAGGGAGAGCGGAGAAAGTTACATTGCAGCGGGGCCCGCTGCTGCTGCCTGCCTTAGTCTGTGTCTCTTCCGAGGGGAGGCTTCTTCCCAGCAGCCAGGCAGGCAGGGAGGGATGATGGAGAGAGCAGGAAAAGATCAGAGAGGGGTGCGGGCTGCAGACCTTAAATGGAAGAAGATGGGCTGATCCCCTGAGGACGCCGCTGCATCTAGAAAGTGGGTAGGGGGGGCGGGGCAGAGACAGCGGAGGCTGCCGCTGATGCTCCTGCACTTTGATCAGGACGATTTGGGGAGCTGCTTTGCAGGGAGAAATATGGTTCGGGCCTATCCTAAGGGAAGAGGATGGCAGTTTAGCTAATGTTACAGCAGCAGTCCCACAGGGCTGATAGGTCATCATGCCAAGGGCTCTGGGCTGCAGCATTTCCCAAAGTGCCTCAAGTGGGGAGGGGGAATTGGCAAACTTTTTTGAAACTCACTGAGAATGAAATTTTTCCTGCTTTGTTTTCTTTCTAACTTGAATAAGGTTTTTTTTCCCTCCAGACTGAAAAAAACGTTTATGCCAGAATTAAATCACATCTATAACAGAAATGCAAAATTTCCCTTCTCGTGTTTCTTTTTCAATTCTGGAACATGGCTTGTGATCTAATTGTAACCCTGAGGCACTGACAGAGGAGAGTAAAATATGCTCTGCTTTAGCTGAAAGTTGGTTTTTAGCATATCTAGTAGAGGCTCATGGCTTTAAGCCCCTAAGCTCACAAGTTCAATCCCTCCTGCCCACAATGGTTGGTTTTACTTAAGTACTGGTCATGAATATTACTGATGCTAAATTAAAGAAATCCCATGTTCGGATTTAGATCACAGACCTACTTTGCTGGCAATTGTTTTTAATAATATTTACATTTTTAAAAGCAAAGTTTTAAAATCAGACTAATATCAGTTCCATTTATTTCTCAAGACAGCTAAAAGCAATCTTTAAATTGTAAAAAATGAATGGAAAGAATGACCATTCATCATACAATTCAAAAGTGCATTCCTTAAGGGACATTGTTTCAAGGAGAAATGGAGAGAGTCTGGTTTAATGGGTAGAACAAGACACTGGAAATCAGGGATATTATATTTTTAGTCTGCTCTTTGTATTCTAGTATCACCAACAGGCCTTGACCAAGAGCTGCAGTCTGTTGTCTAGGTACTGCTCAAACAGAGACTGTGACCCAAAGAGTCTTCAGTCTGTTATACTGGGGGTCAGACTAGATTATCTAGATTCTAGAGGCCCCTTCTGACCTTAAACTGTGAGTCTAAACTAGATTTCAGTAGAACACTGACACACAAGCTTAGGTTTAAGCATCTTCTTAAATGCTTTACTAACTAGACAAGATAGGCAAAGGAAATGTTGTTACTCTGGTTTTACAGAGGGTGAACTGATGAACAAAAAGATCAAGTGATTTTTCCAGGACATTTGCAGTAGAACCGGGAGTTGAATCTAGAAACGTAGAATCCCAGTCCAGTGTCTTATGATTTAGCTAACTATGCCACTGACTTTCTTTGTGACACTGCCCCAGTCAGTTAGGCTATGTCTACACTGCAGAGAAAAGTTGGAAAAAGATACACAAATTGCAAACTGCAATTTGCGTATCTTTTTCCACTTTTTTTTCTGAAAGAAGCTTTTCTGAAATTTGGCCTGTCTACACGGGGCCAAATTTTGGAAAAAACTCCTCTTTTGGAACATCCCTTATTCCTGTCATGGAGAGGAATACGGGGATGCTGAAAGAACATGTCCGCTTTTTCGGAAACTGTTCCAGTATCCCAGAAAAGCTGTGCAGTCTAGATATAGCCTCAGAATGTTTTCCTTCAAAGCATTGAACACCTCCTGACAAACACTGAGTCTTCACTACAATTGACATCTGGCCAGTCAGCACCTTGCACATGTAGATTTTTGATCTATCCATTCTTTGCTTTTTCCTATCCAGGAAATGATGATGGTAGTCAACTCCCATCAGGGACACGTGACATTTAAGATGTGTAAAGTGCTTTAAGATTGAAAGCTTCTATAAGTGCAATTATTATTATAGGGCATTATTTTTAAATTACCATTGTTTAAGGCCTGATCCTGTGCTCCTTGCTCAGGCAAAACTCCCATTGAGAGAATTGGGTCCTAAGAGAAATGTAGTGATAAATGTGTCTAAATTATGCCATTGATAGATTTAGACACATATAAAATTGTTAAAATGTCAATGAAAAAAATTATACTCACACATACAAGGCGATTTTTAGTTAAAGCTGGGGACAGCTACACAAACATTAATTTATTCGTGTAGGGCATTTGCAATCTATCTCCTTCACTGTGGAAACAGATTTCCTTCATTCCTAGGTGGTTTTTAAAATTCTCTTTTAAAACAGAAGTGTCTGGATTAGATATGGAGTGGTTTCTCTGACATTGTCTTCTTTACACCAGTGTACCTTAATCTTTGCTTAGTATGCTAACCATGCCTCAACCGCATGTAGTCTATAGACGTTGTATATTCAATCTTAAGGGAGCATTTATATTCAAATACATATGAGGTAGCTGCTACAATGCAAGCTTCCATTCATGAAAATTTCACAATGAACAAGTATCAGTGGGGTAGCCATGTTAGTCTGAATCTGCATAAACAATGAGAAGTCCCGTGGCACCTTATAGACTAACAGATTTATTGGAGCATAAGCTTTCGTGGGCAAAGACCCACTTCATCAGATGCATCTGACGAAGTGGGTCTTTGCCCATGAAAGCTTATGCTCCAATAAATCTGTTAGGGTACGTCTACACTTGCTCCCTAGTTTGATCTAGGGATGCAAATGTAGCTGATCGAAATTGCTAATGAAGCGGAGATTTAAATATCCCATAACAACATAAGAATGGCTGTACTGGGTCAGACCAAAGGTCCATCTAGTCCAGTAGCCTGTCTGCTGACAGTGGCCAGCACCAAGTGCCCCAGAGGGGGTGGACCGAAGACAATGATCAAGCGATTTGTCTCGTGCCATCCATCTCCAGCCTCTGACAAACAGAGGCCAAGGACACCATTTTATCCCCTGGCTAATAGCCTTTTATGGACCTAACCTCCATGAATTTATCTAGCTTCTCTTTAAACTCTGTTATAGTTCTAGCTTTCACAGCCTCCTCCGGCAAGGAGTTCCACAGGTTGACTATGCACTGTGTGAAGAAGAACTTTCGCTTATTAGTTTTAAACCTGCTACCCATTAATTTCATCTGGTGTCCTCTAGTCCTTATATTATGGGAACTAATGAATAACTTTTCTTTATTCACCCTCTCCACACCACTCATGATTTTATATACCTCTATCATATCCCCCCTCAGTCTCTTCTTTTCCAAACTGAAAAGTCCCAGTCGCTTTAGCCTCTCTTCATATGGGACATGTTCCAAACCCCTAATCATTTTAGTTGCCCTTTTCTGAACCCTTTCCAAGGCCAAAATATCTTTTTTGAGGTGAGGAGACCATATCTGTACACAGTACTCAAGATGTGGGCATACCATAGTTTTATACAGGGGCAGTAAGATATTCTGTGTCTTATTTTCTATCCCTTTCTTAATAATTCCTAACATTCTATTTGCCTTTTTGACCACTGCAGCACACTGTGTGGACATTTTCAGAGAACTATCCATGATAACTCCAAGATCTCTTTCCTGATTTGTCATAGCCAAATTAGCCCCCATCATACTATACAATCCGCTCAACAGTTATTCCGCTCAAAAAATGAGGAGTAACGTTAGTTCGAACCCAGGGGTTTGATTCGAACCAATGTGTCCCGGAGCGCACTTCCTGGTTCAAATCAGCTGTTGAGCGGAATAACGTGCGGGCGAGATTATGCTAATGAAGCGTGGGATATTTAAATCCCTGCTTCATTAGCAGTTTTGGTCGGCTACATTTGCATCCCTAGCTCGAACTAGGGAGCAAGTGTAGATGTACCTTTAGTCTATAAGGTGCCACAATGAACAAGATTCTACATCCATCCCAAAGCATTTTATCTTGCAATGAAATGGCAACATTCACTGCTCCTTCCAGTTTTTCGATGGACTGAACTTTGTGTCTATATGGGGGAAATTAATCAAAACAGTCAAATCAGTTTCAAAAGTACTTGGAACCATAGGTACACAAAGCTCCAGTAGTGGGAGCCATTCCTATTACTAGCTTAGTGAAATGACCTCAAACCAAATTTAACTAAAGTAGCTACAAGAGCAGTTCTTGTCTCCAGAGCATGTCTCTCCTGAAACTCCAGCTGGTTTTAAAATCCATTCTGCTTGTTTGAAACTTTGAGAAAATATCCCATGTGCTGAGAAGGCCAGTAAGGGTGCATCTACACAGCAGAGCTTAATTCAAAATAAGCTATGCAAATTGAACTACATCAATAGCTTATTTTGAAATTGGGAGCATCTATACAGCACTTATTTTGGAATAGAACACTCTTCCTCCAACTTTCCTTACTCCTCGTACAATGAGGGTTACAGGAATCAGAGTAAGAAGTCCTCCAGCTTGACAATATTTTGACATTATTTCAAAATAACTGCCTGCTGTATAGATGCGGGCTGTTATTTCGAAATAACGTTAGTTATTTCGAAATAATGTTGCTGTGCAGACGTACCCTAAAAGAATGCCAATAAGGCAAAGAGTAGGCAAATGACTACATGAAAGCCCCATTGCTGGAGTCATTAAAAGCAGGATTGGGCAAAACATTCAAGAATATACTATAAGAAACAACTCTTTATTGGTAGGGGAAAGGGCAAGCAGAGAGTAATTCTCACCATATCTGATGTTCATGATACATAGCAGCAGGGCTGAAACATGCTAAAGACTGTTTTGTACTAATCAGCACAGCAGAACCAACAGAGAAAAAAATGTAATTGTAGCTTTCTGTATAGTAAACAAACCCAAATCAGGACACACAATCACACTCAAGGACAGATTAGTTGTCTAATCAAAGCACACAACAAAAGATATTTCACTGTCAGTTTAGGTATCACAGGAGAGAATATGTTCAAGGACTTAAATCAAAATGAAATGTCCAACAATGTATCACATTTTTCACCATTTAAATACACAAGGAGATAAAGGAGTATCTTTTCCTTTGCAGACCTTCAGCTGGTTTTCTCTCAATCATGTGTTTAAAACATGATTCTGTGTGGTTCTGTGCGCTATGCCAGATATGCTCAACACTTCACAGAACTGAATTGTTAGGCCATGCCTGTACTTGAATTAAAAGTAGGTTCAACAGAAGTCTATAGACAGGGTCACTGATATGATGTTATATACAGAAGGCATGATCAAGATAATACAATATTATTTAAATACAACCACATCTTAATTGTAAAACAGTAGCTAAATATATAGATTAGATAGATATACAGGAACTTGGATTATGGTTAATAAAAGAAAAAAGATAGTAGCTCATGAAATATGTTTATCCTAAACTATACTGATTGGTTCATATAAATTAGTATCAATATAGTCAACCAATTATATAGCAAAATCAGACGCTTGAATCCAAACCTCTGCAAATTTCAAAGCTGGGGCAAGCTAGGAAGATTAATTTGAATTGACAGATCCAAGTACACCTGTATAGTTTTGCTGCCAGATCAGATCTGAAATGGGAAGGTGTGTATTTTTTAGTTTGAATGTGGCTAGCATCTCATGATAGCAAAATTTCCATTGTTGGCAGATGCATTTAAAAATCCTCTCTTAAAACAGGAATGACTGGGTTAGAAACTGGACTTTTTTTTCTGCAAGAACTGTTCTACTGTTTCTCTGTCTTCTCTGCTTATGGTGAACGCAGGACGGTTAGTTTATTCATTCAAGTTTTCAGGCTCACCAGAGTAATATACAAGTAAATCATCAATACTCCATTGATGGCAGTGTAAAAAGAAATCCCCTAGGAGTTATAACAAAGTATAGTTTTTGCAATGATTTCTTTCATACGCTTTGTGGGAGCTCATGTCTGGAAAAATATGGTACTTTAATGAATGAAACAGCACATACTTAGCAATGCATCTTTTATTTAAAATTTCCATCAGAGGTCTCAGCCAAGTAGGAGTCTTGTTATAGAATCAGAGACTGAAGTATCTTATTCCCCAGGTTATCAAAGCACAGGAAAACACAGGAAAGTGTGTGTTGCTCAGGAGTATGTGATTAGGGCTTGTATTGCTCAGCAGTGACATCTACTGGACAATCACTAATGCTGGTAACTCAGATCCAGTGCTGGACTGTAGTGCTAATGGATAGTACAGGTTGGACCTCCCTGGTCCAGCACCCTTGGGACCTGAGCTGTCCCAAAGGGAATTTGCTGGACCAGGGGAGGTCGGTGCTCCTCTGTTGGCTGCTCCACTCCCAGGCTCCTCTCCCTCGGGCTCCCTGCCCTGTCGTTGGCCCCGCTAACACTGGCCTGGCACAAGCTCCCCATCCTGCTGCCCACCCCATGCCTCAAGGTCTCCCAGAGTTCCCAGCCAAGACAGTCTGGCTACTGCTGGCCACACCCACAGTGTTCCCCAGGGTTCCTGGGCTGAGGCTACCCAGCTGCTGCCAGCTCCACTGCTGCCAGGGGTTCCATGGGCTGGGATTGCCTGGCCACACTGCACCACTGCTAGGGCCAGCCCCACTGCCACTGGGAACTCCCTGGGGTTTCCCAGCAGGGGCTGCCCACTTCTGCCAGCCCCACTTTAGCTGTTGCTTCCACAGTCGGGGCTGCCTAATCCGGCCCCGCTGCCATCAGGGGTATCTTGGGGTTCCCAGCCGGGGCTGTCCCGCCGCTGGGAGCCCTGCTGCCACTGGAGGGTGAGGCGGATGTCCCTGCCCGGGCTGCCTGTCACCAGAAGCCCCACTGCAGCTGGGATTCCCCAGCTTGGGCTGCAATTCCCAGCCATTTGGTCCAGCTGACACCAGGGTTTTCTTGGCTGGGCAGGGAACTTCCCTGGCAACCACCTGGTCCAGCCACATCGGGCCCAGCCAGGGCTCCCCAGCCCTGCTCCCGCCTCCAAGGCTCTTTGGTCCAACAATATCCATGGCGCTGTCGGACCATGGAGGTTGCTGGACCAGAGAATCCCAGATTTGGGAGGTTCAACCTGTATATCTATCAAGGCAGGAGACAGCAGGGAAAAATGGCCTTTTAAAAAGCCTTTAGCCCTGCTGCTCAAGTACTGGGAAGTTTTGTTGAGGAAAAGTGCCTTTTGTTGACAAAACTGTATGAGTGCTCACATTGCAACATGACTTGTTGTGAAAATCAGCCATTTTCATGAACAAAAACCTTCTAGTTCAACAAGAGACTTTTGTCTTTTTTCCTACTTGTGTTATCAACACACATACAGTGTAGTCACTTTGAGGTCTTTTGTTGGATTCTGGCCTCCATAAAGTGGCTCCCAATTCTAAATCAGCTGCTCTGGTCAGTAGTTTGAACTCCACTGCCCTGCAGCCAAGTACACAGCTACCCCAGTGGCAAGTGACCCATCGGAACTGGGACATGAACAGGCACATTTCTTGACCCTTGTGTGAAAAGGGTATGAGCAGGACACGCTGCAGTACAGAGCAAAAATTAAAGATCTGAGACAAGCCTATCATAAGGCTCATGAGGTGAACAAGTGCTCCAGTGCTTCGCCTCAGCCCAGCCATTTTATCAGGTTCTGGACACTATCCTTGCCTGTGATACCAACTTCACTGCCAACAGCCTCACAGACACTCCAGAGGGCATGGAGGGCCTAACCCTGAGGATGAAAGTGTAGATAAGAAGGTTGAGGTAGACAAGGACCGGGGGTTCCCTTGGGGTCGCCAAGTATGTCTGGCAGCCAGGAACTGTTCTCCACAGCTGATGGACATAGCCAGTCTGAGCAACCACTTTCTGGGGACTGGGAAGCAGGGGATGAGACACAGCAGGGTAAGTGGTTGTGGCTTGTGGAGTGCAGGGCTGAGGGCATGGAAAAGTGGGAGGCTGGCTGTGTTTCTGTGAGCTGCACATATCGATTTAGCTACTTGATATGGCTGAGCAGTATGTTTCTGCTCACTGTGATCTCAATGAAATCTTGCAGAGAGAGGCTATTGACACTTTTAGAGATGTACTTGTGAATTTTCTGCTGCAGAGTCTATGGCAGTGTAGTTTTGTCGCCTCCTCCAAGGAGGGACAGTAGCTCGTAGCATTCATCAACCACTTTGTGCAGAACACAGGTGGGCTGCATAAGGAGCAGGGCAAAAGCCACAAGCCTGGAGAAGTTGTGCATTGGTTGTCTTGCTCACCCTGAGCAGTGAGATGTCTGCCAGGGTGTTGCCTGCCTGTGGAAAAGTGTAGCATGGTTAGAGCTATGTTCCTACAAGGGGAATTTTCTAGCTCCAGCTGGAATTTCTTTTCCCCATATACACAACTGCCAGCAACCCTCACCCCTCACTCACCAGGATTATGGTTCCTTGCAAGGGTCAGCGAGAAAGTGGGTGGAAATGTTGGAAAAGAAATTTCTAAGTGCAATGTTACAATGTAGGACTCAGTGGGCACGTCTACACAGCAGCATTATTTCAAAACAACTTGCGTGATTTCCAAATAACAAAGTGAGCTTCTACATAGCAAGCCTGTTATTTCAAAATAATTTCAAAATAACAAGCGTCTTATTCCAAATTCTCATTTTACGAGGAATAACACCTATTCCAAAGTAGTTGTTTCAAAATAGGTTGTGTGTAATCAGCATGATTGTGTTTATTTAGAAATAAGTATCCTCCAGGGCTTCCCATGGGTGCCCTCATGAGGACTCCATTGTTCCCCTTCCCCTGAAGGCTTTAAAGGTGCAGCCTCAGCGGAAACAGTGTGTGGCACACAGCAGACCCAGCTCACACCATGCCACTCAGCAGCGCCCAGTTCTGCCAGACCTGCTGCCATGGCAGACCCCAGAACTGCACCCAAGCTGCACACGAGGTAGTGAGACCACACAAGTCAGGTGCCACTCCCAGCCTGATTTCTGAGCCTCTCCTCCCCCTTCTCCTCCCTCCTAGGTTCTTTCCCCAGTTACATTTACCCCAATTAACCCAAAACTACAGTTCCTTGTTTCAGAAACAAAAGGTCTGCTTTATTGTTTCAACAGGGGAAGGGAAGAGAGGAGGGGTGGGGGAGAAGGAAGGGCAGGGGAAGGAAAGGGTGTGGGAGGAATGGCGCAGAGGAGCACTGCACAGTCTCCTTGTGGGGAGGCCCAGGGGAGAGTGTCACTGGGGTCCTTGTGTAAAACTCTCCCTCAGGGCCGCTGAGATGCGCTCAGCCTCCTGGAGGGCTTGCCAGATGGCAGCCATGCTCAGTTATTCAAAGGCTTCGGCCAACTGCTCAGCCTTCACATCACACACACACACACACACACACACACACTCTGGCAGGAATGTCTCCCCCTTTTTCTCACATAAACTGTGCAGGATACAACAGGCCACCACCACTTCGGGAACAGTCCACTCGCCAAGGTCAAGGCGGGTGAGGAGGTAGCGGAACCTGCCTTTCAGATGGCCAAAAGCACCCTCCACAACCACGCAGGCCCTGCTGAGCCTGGCATTGCTTGCTTGGTCCAGGTGTCCCATGCAGGGCTTCAAAAACTAGGGGAACAGAGGGTAGGTTGCATCCCCCATGATACATGTTGGCAAGTCCACATTCCCAACCCTCATGATGCAGTCAGGGACAAAAGTGTTGGTATGCATCTTCTCATAGAGGCTGGAGTTGTGGAAGACACTGACATCATGCACCTTCCCTAACCACCTGATGTTGATGTCTGTGAACTGGCCTCAGTCATCCACAAGGGCCTGCAGAATGATTGAAAGTACCCCCTGCGGCTGATGTATTCGAAGACCTGGTGGTCGAGGGCCCATATGGGGATATGGGTGCTGTCAATGGACCCCCACAGCTGAGGAAACCCATGGCAGCAAAACTGGCGATGATGGGGTCCACATTGCCCAGGAGGACGAGTCGGAACAGCAGGATGGTGTTGATGGCCCTTACCATCTGTAGAAGGAGACAAAGAGAGAATCACAGGGTTGCCAGGGCCCTTGGGAGGTTCCCAAGGCCAATCCCTATCCTTGGACACACCAGGACCAACCCCCTACTTATCCTATTTCCCCATCAGGGTTTTGTGAAGGTAGGACTGAAAACCCTTCCAGGGAGGGAGCCTCCACCACTGCCCCCCACCCTTCCCAAGGAATCCCCATTCTAGCAGTTCACCACCCTCTTGGGACAATAGCACAAGAGTGCCATCCCTGCATGACCATGACGGTCAATCTCCCCGTGCTGAACTGGTTCCCAATGGAGCAGTAGCTATCTGGCGTGGCAGGCTTCCAGACAGCGATAGCAACCCACTTCTGGAGGAGGATGGTAGGTCCCATGTGGGTGTCTCACTGCCTAAGGGCAGGGGTGAGCCACTCACACAGCTCCATGAAGGTATCCTTCTGCATGCAGAAGTTCTGGAGCCACTGCTGGTCGTCTCACCACTCCATGATGATCCAGTCCCACCATTTGGAACTGTTGTCCAGTCGCCAGAAGCAGCGAGGCATGGTGTACAGGGAAGGGCAGGCAGGGTCATGATGCATGAACAGCACATGGAGAGAGGAGAGGATGTGCCCCACAATGAGCTGGGGGTTCTATTCCTGCAGAACCATGAGGGTAGCCTGAAGTAATTGCAGCAGGACGTACAGCATGGGGTTTAAGAGCTGTCGACTGCTTGGAGGCAGGTCCGGCTCCATGGCTGGAGTGCTCTGGTGTCCACAAGGGCAACCACAGCAGGCAGAGAAAAGGCTTTGCTGTCCCTCCAGGAGGTAGGCAAAGGAGAGGAACTCGAGACATGACTGTACAGGGTGGTCCCTTTAAGCTCGAGCCTCAAATAGCTTCAGGAAGTAACTCAAGGAAGTGAGTGCTGTCCTTATGCCCTACCTGAAGTGCTTCCGGGTGTCCTTAAATGCAATTCAGCATCCAATAAGTGTGGACACTCTATTTGGGTAAGTCTACACAGCAAAGTTATTTCAAAATAACTTTACCAGCATCTACACAGCCAAACCGCTATTTTGAAATTAAATTGAAATAGCGGAGGGCTTATTTTGAAATTGGTAAACCTCATTCCATGAGGAATAGCACCAATTTCGAAATAGGGGGCCTCCAGCCCTTCCCAGGGTGCCATCGTGGCCACTCTGGGCACAACCAAGGAAATTCCTCTCCCTCCCCTCCCCCCACGGAGCCCTTAAAGTGGTAAACTCTGGCCACAGTGCCTGTGCCAGCTCCAAGCCCGCCAGCCCAGAGCCAGCAGTCGCTGCACCTGACCCAGTGGCCCCAGCATGAGCCAGTGCCAGCCAGCCCTCCACCACTCCCCAGGACCAGTCTGCCAGCTCCCAGGAGCCTGCCAGGTCCAATGCAGAGATCAGGGACCTAATTCACGTTTGGGGGGATGCCTCCAACGTCCATGATCTCCACACTAAATGGAGGAACGCAACCGTCTACAGGGGGATAGCTGCCAGCCTGGCCGCCAAAGGCCACATGCGAACCCAGGAGCAGGTTTGCATGAAAATAAAGAAGCTGCGGCAGGCGTATGCCAGGGCCACAGGGGGCAGCTCCCAACCAGGGGCAGACCCAGACCCCTGCCCCTATTTTGATGCTGTGGGCTGCATCCTGGGGGGCAGGACAGTCCGTGCCCCCCAGGTGGTCATCGACCCTGGGGCAGAGCTTGCTGCCTCCTGCTGCTCCAGCCCCTGCTGCCTCCCCAGCTACTGCTCCTCCTCCCACTCCTTCTCCCCCTCCTGCTTCTTCCTCCCCACCCTCCCCACACCCCCAGGGATGCTGAGGCCCCCACACCCGCAGTGCTGGGAGACAGTTGAGCCAGCGAGACCCCCAACCCTGAGCTTCTCCTCTCCCTTCCTCCCCTTGCCTCTCGCTGCCAGCTCCCTCCTCCCAGGTTTCCCCCTCCCCTCTCCCACCCTCCCTTCTTCCCTCTCCCACCTTCTTTCCCCAGTCTCACCTCAGTTTCCTTCCCCCCAACCCCAGTTTTGTTCAATAAAGAGGCTTTGTTGTAATGAACACATGTGTCTTTTATTGTACAGCAGGAAGGGGGGTTAGGGAGGATAAGTGGAAGGGCATGAGGGAGGAATGAGGCACAAGCCCCCAGTGGGGCACACCAGGGAGACTGTTACTGCCTGCAGAACGTGCTGCCAGGCTCACAGCAACACGTCCAGGAGAAGCACCAGAGTGCCCAGGGTGCTGCAGCGTGCTGCAGAGTGCTGTGGTGTCCTGAGTGAAGGCAACCAGAGCACACAGAGGAAAAAATGCTTTGCTGTCCCTCAGCGAGGTAGGCAAGCAAGCAGGGAAACCTTAGAACCAGCTGTCCGGGTGGGTCCTTTTAAGCACAGGTCTCAGATAGCCTCAGGCAGCAGCACACAAGGTAACTCCTGACCTGATGCCCTGCCAGAACCGGTTCCGGCCAGCCTTAAATGCAATTCAGCGTCCTATCAGTGTGGACGCGCTATTTCGAAGTAGCAATTTTGTGTCTAGATGTGTTATTTCTAAATAAGCCCCAGTTTGTTTATTTACTGGCGCCACGGCTACGGAGCCTAGTGGCTCCCATTGTCTCCGTTTCACTCTTTGCAGCCAAGGGGAGTGCGGGAAGTGGCGTGGGCTGGGCCACCGCTTTTTGCGGCTCCGCTTGGCTGCAAAGAAAGAAACGGAGCCAATAGGAGCTGCGAGGCTCCGTGGCCGCTGCGCCAGTAAATAAACAAACTGGGGCGGCCAGTTAATGTGTTTCTCAAAGTGATTTCGCAGAGCACTTTCAGAAACACTGGTCTAGATGGTACGGGGTCCTGCCAGGAGGGCAGGAGACTGGACTCAATGACCTCTCAAGGTCCCTTCCAGTTCTAGTGTTCTATGGTTCTATGATTCTACCTCCCTTACCAGCTTTTGGGGTGCTTTGTGTTTCAGTGCACTATTTTCTGATGAATAAAGGCATAGTTTTATAATCTGTCTGCATTGTTTAACAATCTCACAGACCAGTCATTATGATCCTAGGTACAGGTTTTAAAGGCATGTTCCTGGCTATTTATTGCATTGGAGATGGAAGGGTGCAGCCTGGAAGCAACTGCAACAGAGGTTTATTTCAGTGCCCCTAGTTTTCAAAGTGTACCTTCAAAGACTCCCTGATGTTATCAGCAGCTTTCTATACAGACCAGTGTTCCTGATGGTGCATGCCTCATGCACCATTCCAGACAACCCGTGCTGATGTTTATGAAATGCCCACAGTGATCCATAAGTGCCTACAGCACCATCAAGAAGTATCCCTTCCTGTTGATGTACTCTGTGGCAAGGTGAGCTAAAATCAGAATATATAAGCCATCTATTGTAACACACACACTTGGAAAATCCCATGTCTGCAAAGCCAGCCACTATGTTGTGCACATCTCCCAGAGTCCTTTGTAGCAGAATGAAATGTATTGCCCTGCCCACTTACAGCAGCACAGATCCAATAGTAGATTTCCCCATTCAAAAGTGGTAGCAATCGGGAGTCACTAGCTTCCACAAAGAAATTGCCCCACGCTTCTCTACCGAGAGGGCAGCTCTCACTCTGATGTCGCATGGGGATGCGATCCCACCACTCAGAACTGGTTTCCCTAGTTCAAAAGTGCCATTCTGCCCTGTACAGCTGCCCCATGACTGCCAAATGCAATGACAGGTTGCCACCGTCTAATATCACACACTGTTAGGCTCCTCTGAGTCTTTTTCCTCTGTCAGTAATTTCAAGATCTCCACGGTCACGCATGGGGTCCTCACAACAGTTAACAGAGCATGTGAGAGAATATCATGATCCATTCTTTCTCGCTGCAGGTAATGGTGGTTAGAAAAAAGTTGTGAAAGGACTCTGGAAGTTCCTGAACAAGCAGTGCCTGATGGAACATTTTGCATGATTTCAAGATTCCCCACAATGTTACCCACACACCTGCTGGGTGTGATTCACTGTCCCATGTAGTGGTACTTCGACCACTTACTAAGAGAAAGAATGAGTTTGCTCTACAGTCTTAACTGAGAACCAGCTGGCTTTTAGTTCAAGCTATAGAGGCTCAAGCACTAAGCTCTAGAGGTCCCAGGTTTGGTTCTGTTACACCTAACAACAGATGGTGTTGCTAGACACTGTGGGATACATACCCACAGTGCTTTGCTCTGTAGTCAGTGTTGGAGCTAAAAATGTGGACACAATCTGTCAACAAAGAGAACAAGTGTAAACACTTTTTGGTCACTTTTTTGGAGGGAGGGCAACTTCTGCATGTCAACATTAGTTTCCTCAACAAAACTTTGTAGTGTAGACATACCTTCAGACTCTAGATTTTACAGCAATGGGGAAATGCAGCCAAGCCATTGAGTGAGCAGCAGTTAGTTCAGTTGTAGACCCAAAGAAGTGTGACATTATTATTATAACTGCTGTAATATTTTGAATGAGCCTGTGGTATTTATTTTGCCAGGCTTCAGTCCCCTCACAAAATATAACCAATTACTGACAATCCTGATCCCATCCTCACATTTAGGGCTTTTCTAAGGATTTTGAAGGATGGATAATGAGCTGACGCTGTGGGATATATCCCATACATACACACATACATACATCTCTCTCTCTCTCTCTCTCTCTCTCTGGGTATGTCTAGACTGCATCCCTCTGTCGGCAGGGGGATGCAGATTAGGCAGGTTGACATTGCAAATGAGGCAGGGATTTAAATATCCCATGCCTAATTTGCATAAAAATGGCGGCCGCGTTTTGCCAACTCAGCTCTTTGTCAGCAAAAAGTGGCAGTCTAGAGGGGGATCTGTCGAGAACGAAAGCCTTTTTTAAACAGATCCCTTATGCCTCCTGCAAGGAGGTTTACAGGATCTGTCGAAAAAGGCTTCCTTTCTCGACAGATCCCCCTCTAGACTGCCACTTTTTGCTGACAAAGAGCTGAGTTGGCAAAACGCGGCCGCCATTTTTATGCAAATTAGGCACAGGATATTTAAATCCCTGCCTCATTTGCAATGTTGACCTGCCTAATCTGCATCCCTCTGCTGACAGAGGAGATGCAGTCTAGACATACGCTATATATATATATTGCGAGAGAGAGAGAGAGAGAGAGAGGCTACGTCTATACTGCACCCTTCTTCCACAAAAGCTTATGCAAATGAAGTGCGGACTAGAATATTGCCATGCTTCATTTGCATAATTAATTAGGGGCCATTTTTGCATAAGAGGCTTTTGCGCAAAAAGGAGCTGTGTAGAGGGCTCCTTTTTACACAAAACCACCCTCTTGCGCAACAGCCGTTCTTCCTGAAAAAATGAGGAAGAACGGCTCTTGAGCCATCTACACATAGCCAGAGAGAGTGTCAGTAAAGTCTGGGATATATATATATATATATAAAAGGTAGGGTGTATGGAAGTGTGGTAGAAGGAATCTTTAGGTTTCATTACCCCCAACCCCCAGCTTCTTGCTGTGGTGAAGTCTATCTGACTCCTAAGAGATTATTTGCACTGGGTCATCATGGTTAACACTTTCAAGGCCATCTTTAAGGAAAACAGCTAGAGAGTGCCGTTAAAAAAAGATTAAAATCCTCTTGATTATAACAAAGACTGGTTCTGTTAACAAGGGGAAGCTTCTTCCCTCCTTTAGATCCCTTGAGATCTGCAGGGCTCTCAGGAAATCTATGAAATTGAAACCCCTGAAATCTTCCATGGCCCCACTTCTAGTGGGAAAAATTCCACATAACTGTGGCTACGTCTAGACTGCCGCTTTTTATCGGAAAAGGATACGCAAATTGCACTCTGCAATTTGCGTACCTTTTTTCAATGGTTTTTTTGGAAGAGGCTTTTCTGAAATTTGACCTTTTTCACTGGGCCAAATTTTGGAAAAACCTCCTCTTTCGGAAGAGCCCTTCTTCCTCGTGAAACAAGGAAGATAGGGCTTCCAAAAGAGTGCAACTGCTCTTATGAAAAAAATGTCAGAAGAGCAAATGCGTTCCCTGGACACAGCAGAGTTTTTACAGGATACCATAGGTATCCTAGACATAGCCTGTGGGTTGAAACTCAAGGAGTTCCCATTTCTTGATTTGGAAACTGTAAGTTACTCTCTTATATAGATTAGTCTTACCTAGGGAAGAACAAAACCCCTAGTTTGTAATGCACTTTGAAATGTTTTTAGAGAAAGAGCACTTTATCAATGTCTCAATAGTAATAATGATTATGGGCTATTATATAAACACAATAGTTAATTCTTGTTATACGGTTTATGCATGGAATCACTAAGTGTCTGAAATGACATTTGGGGCTGGCCAACATTATCCTTGTAAATATGAATCATTCTTCAAAATGGCACTTGTTTCCATTTGTATTTATGTTCTGTGCTCTTTAGAGGATATTTAATTGTGAATCACTGAAATAGTTTTCACTACATGCTATGCTGCAGCAAAATCACATACACACGTATTGTGTGTCTCCTGTATATTTGCATTTTTCAGTATTCTTCTTTCCCAGTGAAAAAGCTAACTAATGAGATTGTTAATGTTATCATTTATAAGGGGGAAGATAGTAACTCAGTTAATGTGCTCATAGGTATTTAGTTTAAATTACCTCTTAACCTTTAGAAGGATATTATCACTTCAATAATTAATTGCTTTTGCCATTTAATTTGCAGTTTATCATTCTCAAGGAAAATTAGCCACTGAACCCGAGGGCTTTCTTTTCAAAATATCCTTAAATGTCCAGAGCCCTTTAAAATAAAGTTAGATACCAGCAAAACCATTTTTGTGTGCTCGTTTGCTTGAAGAGAGGAAGATCCAAGAGCATGTTTATATTCAGAAACCATGTCATGACTCATGTATGCATCCCATGTGCATTTCAAATCTGGACTTCACCTAAGGAAATGGGGGTGGGAAGCTGATCCTCTCTGCTCCCTGTGTTTTCCCTAGCTTGGGTGAGCCACGTTTTCCAAACCCTTTCACTTCTCCTTGGTTGGTGCTGCAAGAGCTCCCAGTTCTGCTACCATCCCCTTTAACCATTGCTTAAAATGTAACTTATCCACAAACATCAAGCCACATATACTTTGATGTAACTTTGATGGGTGAAAATAAGAGATTACAGGCTCAGTTCTGTCAAGTGCTGAGTGCTCTGGCTCTGACTGAGCAAAGCACTAAAGCGCATGCTTACTGGATTGGAACCAGAGAGCTCAGCATTTTGCACAACTGAGCTCCGCAAATCTACTTCTATCTAGAGATGTAAAGGGGTAACAGGTAAACCAACAATCCAGTAAGCATCACCGTTACTGGGTGATGCTTACTGGTAACTGGTTAACCAGCAGCTCAGCTGGGCTGGAGCAGCCCCCTGCCCGTGGTGCAATGCAGTGGGCCCAGCTTGGCCTGAGCAGCCCCTGCCCATAGCACAGCCCAGCCTGGCCGGAGCAGTCCGTGACGTGGTAGGCTCAGCTGAGCCAGAGTAGCCCAGCTGAGCCCGCCATGCCTTGGGCAGGGACTGCATCATGCCATGAGCAGGAGGCTGCTCCACTGTTAACTGGTTAAACATACTTAACGACAGTTTACATCCCTACTCCTATTCTCATTGATGTCAACAACCACTATCTTCAATAGCTCTGTATTCTTATACTGTTGTGTTAGTAGTCATGTATGTTGTTATGGACTGGGTTAAACCTCATTGGAACTGTTGGGCATGACCATCCCCCTCTCCTTAAGATAGCTGGCTGGAAAGGCAATTAAAGGAAAGTCTCAGAGGGGTAGCCATATTAGTCTGTAACTGAAAAAACTTAAAAAACAACTAATAGTTCTGTAGCACATTAGGACATGTCTACACAGCATCATCATTTCTGAATAATGTTAGTTATTCTGAAATAATGTAGTGCATGTCTACACAGCAAGCCCATTATTTTTAAATAAATTTGAAATACAGGGCTTCTTACTCTGACTTCTGTATGAGAAGTAAGGGAAGTTGGGGGAAGAGTGCTCTATTTCAAAATAACTGCTGTGTAGACGTGCCCAAAGTCAAAATAATCTATGCAATAGACGTAGCTCAAGTTCCATAGCTTATTTTGAGTTTAGCCCTGCTGTGCAGACATGCCCTTTAGAGACTAACAAAAAATGTAGATGGTATTATGAGCTTTCATGGGCACAATCCACTTCTTCAGATGAATGGAGTAAGGCAGTGGATCCCAACTTTTTTTATGTTGTGGACCAGCAAACCCATTCACAAATTTTTGGCGGACCAGTAACATTTTATTTGCATATTCATTATGCTTCATTAAGCACTGGGTACTTATAGCTCATTCTATTGGCCTCATGTAGCACAGAGACTCTAATTGACAATATTTTTTTCCTTCTCTTTCCCTCCCCATCCCCTCTCTTTCTCTGGTATTTATTTGTATCCTTGACCCCTTAATGCCATTCATCTGAAGAAGTGGGTTGTGCCCACAAAAACTCATGATACCATCTACATTTTTTGTTAGTCTCTACAGTGCTACAGAACTATTTGTTGTTTTTTAAATTAAAGGAAAAACATTTAAGATAGTTAGCTGGAAAGTATGTTTGGATCAGTGACCAAAGGAACTGTTTCCCTGCTGTTTGAATCTATCTTCCTGTTTTCAGGGAAACCAAACATTACACATAATCTTTGTAAATAAACATCGTTTTCTCCTCAACAACCCACTCCAAATTTGGCTGACAACTCAGGTCAAAAGGAGGGATAGCATTATTATTCTCATTATCACGAATAAGAATCATGGCTAAATCCCATCATATAGAAGAACAATGAATGTAGATATTATTATTCAGCAGCATGGGTTACTTGGCACAAAGTGAGATGTGCCTCTGATACAAACCTGTCAACAGGGGTAGGGATAAAGGGGGCAACTGCCCTGGGGCCTGGTGATTCAAAAGGGCCTGGGGCTCCTGGCCACACCCACTGCTACTGCAGTAGTGGTGGCAGCCAGAGCCCCGGACCCTTTAAATTGCCACTGGAGCCCCCTTTGGTGTATTCCAGATGCACGGGGCAGGGGGGGCGGGAAAGGAGGGGAGGAGACTGTCTAGACACTGCTGAAGGCTGGCTGCCCCAGCTCTGGCCAGGACCCTTCCACCTGAAGCCCTGCCCCTTCCTGGAGAATGGAGCCTGCTCTGAGGTCTGGATTTGAATGGGAGAAGACTTGAAAGTGAAAGTTAAAAAAGGAGATGGTGAAGAAGAAAAAAATGTGAAAGCAGCTGTGAACAAGGCAGCACCACTGATTTTTAAATGAAAAACTGGAAAGGTGTTTTAAAGTCAGGTGTGCAAGTTAAATTAACCTTCAGGCAGTCCTAACCTGTGTAATTTGTGAGTGTATGATATTACCACCCAAACTGATAAGCATTTGGGTGATGGTGTCATAGTGCACAACTATAACCTTGGTAGTTAACTCTAAGATCACAGTTCACTAGAAATCTAATTCCAAATATACTTTAGACAGAATCCTGTTCTCTTTGCAGGCACTACACAGCCCTGATGTCAATGGGCATTTTGCCAGAGTGAAGTAAACCAGATCTGGCCTTTCATGGGTTTGGTATGAGCTGAATTAGGTACTGACTTTTTATGTTATCTTTTCAGTCAGCCATAACATACAGGTGTTTTCCAGATCCTGAGCCAGGTGGGTGACTTAGCATTATATATTTGATCTTTTATGTTGCCGATTTTGAGTCATGGCAATAATCTTCAAGTGAGAGAGCACAAGCTTATCTACAAGTCCTAGAGAACATGGCATTCTTTGTAAACTTTATTGTGCAGCATGATGTTTTGTCACATGACTAATGGTGAAAGCAAGATCTTGTCTTCTGTTCCCAAAATTTTAATAAGTTCCCTGTGTGACCTTTAGCAAGTTGTTTAGCCTTTGTGCTTCACTTACCCCAATTTGTAGACCAGAACTTGAAACATTGACCTGTTTTCACAAGGACTATAATGAGTGTAAGAGAAGAATAGCGATGCCACCAGGCCCTCAAAACCCTTGAAGTTTAAAAAAATAAAAGTTAACTGTGGGCCACATTTTCCAGGCTGCTCATGAAACAAAGTGGCCTTAAAACAAGGGAGACAGCTGGTGGAAAATTCCTCTTGTGCAGGGGAACTCTCTGCTGGTAGAAAGTTTGTGAGTAAAAGGAAAGGGCACATCAGGTTTCCTTCTTGTAGTCATCCTTTCTCCCCACCATCATACGCCTGCCCTCATGCAGCCCCCTCAGGCGCCTGCTCCCCACCACTTAAGAGGACAGTGTCAGAGCTGTTCTACTCTCTGGCTTTCCTGTTCCCTCAGGGTGTGGAGTCATTGGCTCCAGCCACTCTGTTTCTGGTTCAGTCCAACTTTCTACTTGCGTGGCCACCCAGACTTTTGAAGCATCTGGTACATATCTATTTCACAGGAATGTTGACGTACTTGACAAGCACAGATTGAGCCTCACAAGCTGCTAGTATTGCAAAAGAATATTATTTTATTTGCTGGGTCTGGTCATTTCACAGTTTGTAAGCCACAAACTACATGACCATTTTCTGCATGTTAGATCAGATCAGATTCCTATTTGTAGTATACAGAGTTAGGATTACTAATGTTGTCTTTCAAAAATACAAGACATGCATGACCGAGGGGCTGCTGGGCCAGATTTGAGTGGTGGCATGACCCACTCAGGTTGCAACACCACTCAGATTTGGCCTAGTCCATCTCTCTGTCAGCACTCTAAACCAGTACAGGATGCCTAGATTTTAGACCCCTCTTAGACAGCACTATATCCCTGGCCAAAATGTGAGATAAAAGGTGTTCGGTACTGGCTAAGTACAAGAGAGGGGATTTTTTTAATGTAAAAGGTAACATCCTTTATAATATGGGACTGTTGGTAACCCTAGGCAGAGAGCTTGCATGATTTTGTACCCTTTCCTGTGCTCAGTGCTAACAGTTATTTTTTGGTCTGCTTCTGCCAAAATAAGGACGTGGAATGAATGAGGAAAATCAACAGAAAATTCTATTTTCTAGACACCACTTTGCTGCCATCTGTAGCTTTGGTAAAGAAACTCTGATGGATAAAACTATTTAATAAGTCCACAGAGGGAGGGGGAGGAGGAAGGTTGACAACTGGAAGGAAATGTAGATGCCTCTAAAGATAACAAGTGATGGAATATATTGAGACCATCACTTGGTTTCATAGAAGTTCATGATTCATCCTGCATAAATCAGACTTGGCAGGGAGTTAGACTTATCTCATAGTTGTGTTTCAGATGTTAATTTCTTCTGACACTTAGGTGTGCCTTGATTCTGTCAACTCATTCGTCAATTTAACAATACTTTTAAACTTTGCTCATCTTGGTGACTATCACTTTATCCACTTTAATTTTGAGGTGTCGGTTGTGGATTTTTAAAACTTTTAAATAACAAAATCTTTTTGCTCACAGACCTACATCTGAGTTTGTACGTAGTTTAAACATGTTCCTTCTGAAGCTGAAACAGATTTTTGGCTGGGAAGTAAGAATTATGAAATTAGTGGCACCAGAGATTTGTGAGTTTGGATGGAGGATGTCTGGATATTAAGGGAACACAGAGCAGTGAAGGACAGAATAGGAGATGAAGGTGGAAGAACAGAAGTTGAGGAGAGATTCAAAGGATCCTAGAATGGCTGCAGACCAACTGGCAGGTCTGAAGTGGAGGAGTGAGAAGCTGTAGAGCCAGATAAGGGAAGCTGGCTCTGTCTATAGAGGATTGCAGTACAGCAGTGGTCGCCAGCCTTTTTAAGCACAAGATCACTTTTTGAATTTAAGTGCAATCCGGGATCTACCTCAAACCCAAATACCCTTGCTCCACCTCCTTTGTGACCCTTCTCTGAGGCCTTGCCCCTTCTCACTCTGTCCTCCCTTCCTCCTTCCCCCATTCTCCCTCCCTTTCACCAGACTGGGGCAGAGGGTTAGGGCACAGGTCTCTGGGATTTGGAGTGTGAGAGGGGCTCTGAACTGAGCCTGGGGCAGGGGCTAGGGGTGGAGGAGGTGTTCATGACTGGGGCAGGGGATCAGAGCTAGCTCCAGCTGGACATTACTTACCTCAGGTGACTCCTGGGTGGTGGTGCAGTGAGGCTAAGGCAGGCTCACCCCTGCCCTGGCCCTGCACCACTCTCAAAAGCGGCCAGTAAACCACCTTCATCCCAAGCTCTGTTGTGCCCTCCGCCTCCGTTCTGTGGCGATAGAATACAGGGTGGGAGATGGGGCACCCTGACATCAGTACCCCCTCCTCTCCCTTCCCTGTGCTGCACCACAAGCAGGAGGCTCCCGGAGAGGGGCAGCTCCAAGGCAAAGGGCAGGAAATGCACAGCAGTGCAGGGAGGGGCAGTTGAAGTGCTGCGCTTGATAGCCTCTTGGCCAAACCAGTCAGGATGATCTGTCAGAGGCTCTAAAAAATACAAGTAGATCCCGATGTACTGGTTGGTGACCACTGCAGTAAAGGATGAGCATTGAAGCCATATTGACATAACCCCGCCCTGTGTAGATAGTGCTATTGAAAGGACGTAGATTGACTATACCAACAGCAGACCCCTTTCCCATTAGCACACGAACATCTTCCCTTAGGGTATGGCTAGACTGCAAGGATCTATCGGAAAAAGATACGCAAAATGCACTCTGCATTTTGCGTATCTTTTTCCGATACTTTTGTCGGAAGAGGCTTTTCCGAAATTTGGCCCGTTTAGACTGGGCCAAATTTCAGAAAAAAACCCTCTTTTGAAAGCCCCCTTCTTCCTCATGGAACGAGGAATATAGGGGCTTCCAAAAGAGCATGTTTGCTCTTCTGCAAAAGAAAAAGCGGAAGAGCAGACGTGTTCCCTGCACGCGGCAGAGTTTTTTCGGGATACCTATCCCAGAAAAACCCTGCAGTCTAGCCATACTCTTAAGCTTGATAGTGGCAAGCTGCATCAATGCAGCATTTTTAGTGTAGACCTGCCCTTAGGCTCCACATATCTGCTGTCCTTTCAGAATGGACTTTGCACAGGACAGATGTCCAATGGGAGCACATATTCAAAGGTTATGTTACCATGGATGAAGAGGTACGGATTTCAGGGCCTGTACTCCTTCAGGAGCTTGCGAACAGATGAGTGCTAACAGGCAGTTTAGAGAGGGAGTTCTCCAGGTAAAGGAGAAGCAGATACAGGACTCGTGAGGGAAGTGTGTGTTGTTGTTGGGGCTTTCTTACTGTGTGCTGAGCTTGTGTTTGTTGGTGTGTGGTGGTGGGTTTTTTTTTTCTCTTCTCTGTGTTTTTGAGAGAGGCTTTAGAGAGGGAGTTCTCCAGGTAGAGGAGAAGCAGATACAGGACTCTTGAGGTTAGTGTGTGTTGTGTTTGGGGCTTTCTTGCTGTGTGCTGAGCTTGTGTTTGTGAGTGAGGGTTGGTGTGTGCTCTCTTTTTGTTTTTGTTTGTTTTTTTCCCCTGTGTTTGTGAGTGAGGCTTTTTTTTTTCTTTTCACTTCCCCTTTGCCCTCCCCCTCCCCTTCATGGAGCGTGTGCTGTGATTGGCAGGTGGAAACTGTTGGCTTCTAATTAGAGTTTGAATTCTAGAAGCCTCTGCTGATTGGCTGAGCCTTGGTAGGGGGAGGGACTTTCAGGCAGTCCAGGGCTTTATAAGGCTCCTTGGGCAAGCGACCAAGGAGCTTGCGAACAGGTGAGTGCTAACAGGGAGTTTAAAGAGGGAGTTGGGAAGGGGGGGAGGTTCTCTTGCCTTTCTTTTTAAATCCCTTCTCCAGGACAGCAGGGATGGATGGTGATGGGTCTGCTGTTGTTACCTGCACGGAGTGTGCCATGTTTGTCTTCCTCCTGGAAGAAAGAACAGATTTCATCTGCACTAAGTGCAAGCTGGTTGCCATTTTGGAAGAAAAAATTAGAGGACTGGAGGCCCAAGTGTCGACCCTACGCTCGATCAGAGAGGATGAAGACTTCCTCGATAGAAGGCAGCATTTAATCCTTCAAGCACGGGAGGCGGAAGAGTCAGAGAGGGCAGTACGTGACCAGGAAGAGAACTGGCAGCATGTAACTTCTAGAAGGGGAAAAAGGCCAGCATGGGAATCCCCCAATGCTATAGAGGTAAGTAATCGCTTTCAGGCTCTCTCCACAGGCTCTGCGGTGGTGAATGCTTTGGAAGGGACCTCACAAGGAAGAAACTGGAAGGGAACACCATCTACTGGAAGGCATGAGATGCGTAGTCCTAGGGATGGGGGTTCCATGGCCACCACCCCCAAAAGAAAACGACAGGTAGTGGTGGTCGGGGACTCCCTCCTAAGAGGGACTGAGCCATCCCTCTGCCATCCGGACCTGGAATCTTGAGAGGTGTGCTGCTTACCGGGAGCTCGCATTCAGGATGTGACTGAGAGGCTTACCAAACTGATCAAACCTTCGGATCGCTACCCCTTCCTGCTTTTCCACGTGGGAACTAACGAAACGGCCAAGAATGACCTTGAGCGGGTTACTGCAGATTATGCAGCGCTGGGAAGAAGGATCCAAGAATTCGGAGCGCAAGTGGTGTTCTCGTCCATCCTCCCTGTTGAAGGGAAAGGACTGGGCAGGGATCGTCAAATTGAGGACGTAAATGCATGGTTGCGCAGGTGGTGTCACAGAGAGGGCTTTGGTGTCTTCGACCATGGGACTCTATTTCGGGTACGAGGATTGTTAGGAAGAGATGGGCTCCACCTAACGAAGAGAGGAAGGAGCATCTTCACGGGCAGGCTTGCAAACCTAGTGAGGAGGGCTTTAAACTAGGTTCATCGGGGGACGGTGACCAAAACCCTGAGGGGAGTGGGAAAGTCGGATACCGGGAAGGAATGCAAAGAGGAACGAGCAAGAAAGGAGGACCCCTGTTTCGAATGGAGAAGATAGGGCGATCAGCTGGTTACCTGAGGTGTTTGTACACTAATGCAAGAAGCCTGGGCAACAAACAGGAAGAACTGGAGGCCCTGGCCCAGTCCAAGAAATATGATTTAATTGGGATAACAGACTTCGTGGGATGACTCGCATGACTGGAGCGCTGTCATGGAAGGGTATAGACTGTTCAGGAAGAACAGGCAGAGGAGAAAAGGAGGAGGAGTTGCACTATATGTAAGAGAGCACTACGATTGCTCTGAACTCCAGTATAAAGAGGGAGAAAAACCTGTTGAGAGTCTATGGGTTAAGTTTAAAGGAGCAAACAACAGCAGTGATGTTGTGGTTGCTGTTTGCTACAGGCCACCGAATCAGGTAGATGAGGCTTTCTTCGGACAACTGAGAGAAGCTTCCAGATCGCAGGCCCTGGTTCTCGTAGGGGACTTTAATCACCCTGACATCTGTTGGGAAACCAATATGGCAGTACACAGGCAATCCAGGAAGTTTTTGGAGAATGTTGGGGATAACTTCTTGGTACAAGTGCTGAAGGATCCGACCAGGGGCTGTGCGCAACTTGACCTTCTGCTCACAAACAGGGAGGAACTAATAGGGGAAGTAGAGGTGGGTGACAACCTGGGAAGCAGTGATCATGAGATGGTAGATTTCAGGATCCTGACCAAAGGAAGAAAAGAGAGTAGTAAAATACACACCTTGGACTTCAGAAAAGCAGATTTTGACTCCCTCAGAGATCTGATGGGCAGAATCCCCTGGGATGCTAACATGAAGGGGAAAGGAGTCCAGGACAGCTGGCAGTATTTTAAAGAAGCCTTATTGAAGGCACAGAAATAAACTATCCCGACGCATAACAAGAGAGGCAAAAATGGTAGGAGACCGGATTGGCTTACGGGGGAAATCCTTGGTGAACTTAAGCACAAAAAGGAAGCTTACAAAAAGTGGAAACTTGGACAAATGACCAGGGAGGGGTTTAAATGTATAGCTCGAGAATGCTGGGGGGTTATCAGGAAGGCGAAAGCGCAAATGGAATTGCGACTGGGTAAGGATGTGAAGGATAACAAGAGAGGTTTCTGCAGGCATGTTAACAAGAAGAAGGTGATCAGAGAGGGTGTGCAGCCCCTACTGGATGAAGGAGGTAACCTAGTGACAGATGATGTGGGGAAAGCTGAAGTACTCAATGCTTTCTTTGCCTCTGTATTCACGGACAAGGTCAGCGCGGAAGTCCAGGAGCCAAGTGACGCAAGATGGGATGAAAATGGACAGCCCGTGGTGGGTAAACAACAGGTTAGGAACTATTTAGAAAAGCTAAACGTACACAAATCCATGGGTCCGGACTTAATGCATCCGAGGGTACTGAGGGAGTTGACAAATGTCATTGAGGAGCCTTTGGCCACTATCTTTGAAAAGTTGTGGAGATTGGGAGAGATCCCGGATGATTGGAAAAAGGCAAACGTAGTACCCAACTTCAAAAAAGGGAAGAAGGACGATCCAGGGAACTATAGGCGATCAGTCTTACCTCGGTTCCTGGAAAAATCATGGAAGGGATCCTTAAGGAATCCATGTTGAGGCACTTGGAAGAGAGGAAAGTGATTAGGAATAGTCAGCATGGATTCACAAAGGGCAAGTCGTGCCTGACCAATCTGATTAGCTTCTATGATGAGGTAACTGGCTCTGTGGATGTGGGAAAGTCAGTGGATGTGATCTACCTTGACTTTAGCAAGGCTTTTGATACGGTCTCCCACAATATTCTTGCCAGCAAGTTAAGGGAATGTGGATTGGATAAATGGACAGTAAGATGGATAGAAAGATGGCTAGAAGGCTGGGCCCAGCAGGTAGTGATCAACGGCTCGATGTCAGGATGGCGGTCGGTTACTAGCGGAGTGCCCCAAAGTTCGGTTATAGGACCGGTTTTGTTCAATATCTTTATTAATGACCTGGATGAGGGGATGGATTGCACCCTCAAAGTTTGTGGATGACACTAAGCTAGGGGGAGAGGTAGATATGCTTGAGGGCAGAGATAGGGTCCAGAGTGATTAGACAAATTGGAGGACTGGGCCACAAGAAATCTGATGAGGGTCAACAAGGAGAAGTGCAGAGTCCTGCACTTGGGACGGAAGAATCCCAAGCATAGTTACAAGCTGGGGACCAACCAGTTAAGTTGTAGTTCTGCAGAAAAGGACCTGGGGGTTACAGTGGATGAGAAGCTGGATATGAGTCAACAGTGTGCCCTTGTAGCCAAGAAGGCTAATGGCATATTAGGTTGCATTAAGAGGAACATTGCCCGCAGATCCAGAGATGTGATTATTCCCCTTTATTCGGCTCTGGTGAGGCCACATCTGGAGTATTGTGTCCAGTTCTGGGCCCCCCACTACAAAAAGGATGTGGACGCATTGGAGAGGGTCCAGCGGAGGGCAACCAAAATGATTAGGGGGCTGGAGCATATGACTTATGAGGAGAGGCTGAGGGAGTTGGGTCTGTTTAGTTTGCAGAAGCGAAGAGTGAGGGGAGATTTGATAGCAGCCTTCAACTTCCTGAAGGGAGGTTCCAAAGAAGATGGAGAGAGGCTGTTCTCAGTAGTGACAGATGGCAGAACAAGGAGCAATGGTCTCAAGTTGTGGTGGGAGAGGTCCAGGTTGGATATTAGGAAAAACTATTTCACTTGGAGGTTAGTGAAGCACTGGAATGGGTTACCTAGGGAAGTAGTGGAGTCTCCATCCCTAGAGGTGTTTAAGTCTCGGCTTGACCAAGCCCTGGCTGGGTTGATTTAGTTGGGATAGGTCCTGCCTAGAGCAGGGGGCTGGACTTAATGACCTTCTGAGGTCTCTTCCAGCTCTATGATTCTAGGAGACACACCCCTGGGTTGTTCTGTGGTGATAGAGACATACAACCCCCTGACGTCTCGTGGAATGAATACAAGATACTGCTCCAACTCATGGAATTGCAGGCAAATCCCTTACATAGGTTGTTCCTATAATGGATGGATTTTTCTAAGTGTAATGTACGTCTATACCTTTAATTCATATTAACATATGCAACTACCACTCGATTTATATTACTTTTATTGTATAAACCTACTCATGAATGCACCAGGCATAAAAAAAGTGAATAGCTATATTCACTTGGGATACAGAAAACTCTCATTTATGATCAGACCTGAATTTTTGTTCATACAATGTATAATATTTGCTATTAAACATTTGTATTTAATAAGTCACCATATCAGTTCTGACCCTCGCCCTAGATTCCTAGCAAATAAAATATGATTGAAGAATTATGAACAAGTTACTCAAGAATGTGGTATGTATATGTAGTTCCAATATATACAAAGCTCAAGGGGGAATCACTAAAACATGAAACTGATAGTGCTGCAATATAGTTCTAAGCTGTGTGTGTGGCATGAAACACAGACAGTGAAAACAACATTGCTAATTATAGGGCTGGTTTTGAAAGCTTTTGTTTAAGTTGCATAATACTGGCTCACGCTATGGATCCCCTTGAGGCCAACAGGCTTGATTCTTCTCTCATGTACAGCTGAATTACACTGGTGCAGGGCCAGTGACTTCATTAGAGCTACATAGAGTTATGTAACTGAGAGGAGAATCAGGCCCAATAGCGCCATGAGCAGGATATCACACAAAGCATAAGGGCTGCAGAGTTAGATCCTAGGAAGTTAAGGGGCAAGCATCCCACCTTTGTTTTGCTATGTGATGGACCACTACAAGCTGGGCTGATCATGGCATGAGTCTCATGCCTTGATAGAGTTCAAACATCTGGAATATGTATCAAATTACGGGGTCAAATTATGGGGTCAATTACGGCAATGCAGGGCATAAGGCACAATCCACATGCACTCTTCCCTCAAACTCTCCTGTGTGCTGTGGCTTTTGGGATAGCAGAAGGTTTCAGAGTTGAGACAAATGACTTGGGGCATCTCATTGCTTAGAATTATTGATTCAGGCTATCTGAATACTCAGGCCATAATTTCAAATGTTTCATTCCAGCCACGAGGAAGAGCAATCCCATCTTTTAATGAAAAATGAGATTCTGATCTCATCATGAGACTGAAGGAGTCTAGCCCCAGGCTCATACAGAATATGCCTTCATCCAGCCCTGCTTTATTATGAAAAAACAAAGCAAGACCCAGGGCCTTTGAGGTTAGTCCCAAACATGTTAAACAAGTCCTTCCATAACCTCCAAGATACCCTCCCTCTTTTAGGTCGAGTCTACAAGACAGCAGACAGTTGACTTCAGGGACGCAACTCTAGCTATATTAATTATGTAGCTGGAGTTGACATATCTTAAATCGTGTTTCCACCCCCCCCAGCAAATGTTCCCGTCGGCACGCACGCACGCACGCACGCACGCACGCACACAGAACAAATTTTCCTGTCAATTTTCCTTACTCCTTGTGAGGAGCAGAAGTACTGGCGCGGACAGGGGCGACCTCTGAGTTAGATTTAGCGGGTCTATATTTGACCCACTAAATCTAACCCCAGAAGATTGATCTTCCGTGTAGTGTAGACCTGGCCTTTGTGTGCTAATTAACTTCTTAGAACTGGACTCAATGAGGTTCCCTTCTGTGAGCCCTCATCCAAGTAGGTTAGACAATCAGGGTATGTCTAGACTACATGCCTCTGTTGCCAGAGGCATGTAGTCATGTAGATTAGGCTACCCGGCATAGGGAAATGAAGTGGCGATTTAAATAATCGCCACTTCATTTAAATTAAAATGGCTGCCGCGCTGTGCCGATCAGCTGTTTGGTGGCACAGCGTGGTAGTCTGGACGCTCCGCGGTCGACATCAAAGGCATTTGTCGACCTCCCCGTTATGCCTCGTGGGATGAGGTTTACCGGGGCGGTTGACATCAAAGGCATTTGAGCGTTCAGACTACTGCGCTGTGCCGCCAAACAGCTGATTGGCACAGCGCGGCAGCCATTTTAATTTAAATGGAGCGGCGATTATTTAAATCGCTGCTTCATTTCCCTATGCTGGGTAGCCTAATCTACATGCCTCTGTTGCCAGAGGCATGTAGTCTAGACATACCCTCACAGTTTGGGGTGCAGACCCATTGCACTGGCCCCATCTAAGTTTTTTCTATCTTTATTATTTTTAAATTACAACTAGGAAAGAACAAAATGTGCAACTACTTTATGCTGCTTGTTTCTGAGTACAGGATTGTGAACTTGTGGCATTTCCTTGTTAACCTTCCTTTGTGAGGGTTGAGGCTTACCATGGGAAGGCGCAAACCTGCTGAGAAATCCCTAGAATTTCAGTAGAGGTCTGGAATATCTAATGTGCCATGTGCCTCTACATTATCATCAGTCATTCACTCTCATGGGAACTTAGCTATCCCCATGTGACTCTGATTACTGGGGATATGTCTAAACTACATCCCTCTGTCGAAAGAGGGATGTAAATTAGGAAGATTGAAAGTGCAAATGAAGCAGGGATTTAAATGTCCTGCTCTTCATTTGCATTTGAAAGGGTTTTTCGAAAGTGAAAGCGCTGTCTAGACGCGGTTCTTTCAGAAAAAAAACCCTTTTTTGAAAGATCCCGTACTCTAAAAAAAAAAGAGAGGCACATAGGGGAGTGGACAGGGGCGGATGAGAGTTTTGCGGGGCCCAGGGCAGCACAATTTCGTGGGGCCCCCCTTTGGAGAAAAAAATAGAAAAAAGGTGTCAAATGCGCAAATTGAAGGCTATTTTCATGTTAAATGTGAATTGGGTAAATCTGATAGAAACTTAATTTAGTTGGATTTTTATTTTAATTATATTGTAAGTCATTCTTAAACAAAATTCTACATTAATAATTAAAATTTTTCATTTGTATTTAAGTCTATTATAGCTGTCTAGCTCTTTTGGCAGCACATTCTTCAATTATGTCACTAAAGTCCATTTCTTTACACAGGTCATTTTCAATCAATATAATCGAAAGACCTACAAAATGCTCCTGGCTCCTAGTAGATCTTAAGTAACTTCTTTATTAGTTTCAATTTTTCCATAGTACCTTTTAGACTGAGATTACATTCTTCAAGTTTTCTTTTTTACTTTAATTTCTGGCTTCCCGACAAATATTTCTACCCACGTCTCTCGCTCTGCTAGTCATTTTATAATTTTATAATTTGGGGTTGTTGGCGAATTTATACTTATAAAATTGTTATTTATCTGTAAAAAACGGAGCGAGTGACATGGCGCATGCGCCACGGCCACAGCCGACAGGTAGTAGTACATGTGCAAATCAGTTTCAATCCGTCGCCCGTTGCGTATTAACATTACTTCACTACACGTTTCACATATCAATATTAAATGTTCGTTATTAAAAAAACTAGCCAATAGCCCATCATAAGATGGGATTTTCAGGTCTCTCCTCCATGTCTGTCTGTCTCTCTCTCTCTCTCCTCCTCCTACTGTCTCCCCCCCCCCTCTCAGCTCTCCTCTGCCTCCTGCCTCTCTCTCCGTCTCTCTCTTTTTCTTCTCCCCCTCCTGCCTCTCACTCTCTCTTTCTCTTCTCTTCCTCCTCCTGCCTCTCACTCTTTCTCTTCTCCTCCCCCTCCTGCCTCTCGCTCGCGGAGCCCAAATCGTTTGGGCTGCTTGCTCCCGCGTGGCGGCCCGGCTGAGTGGCACAGAACTCAGCCGAGCACCACAGCGGGACGTGAAGGAGGTAGGGCAGTGACATACACGGCCAGGGAGTGAGACCTGGAGCCTCTGTCATGCCCTTGACCTCCCGCTGTGGCGCTTGCCTGAGTTCTGCGCAGCTCAGCCAGGCCACCGCGCAAGAGCAAGTGGCGCAAGCGGTCGTTTGGGCCCCGCGCTACACCCTCGTGCTGCATGGGGAGTGCAGGGCCCAAACAGCCGCTTGTGCCGCTGCTTGCTCCCATGCGGCAGCTCAGCGTGGGGCCTATTGAACCGCAGGGCCTAGGGCAGCAGCCCCGCTCTATATCCACCACTGGGAGTGGGGCAGAGAGGGAGGTGTGCAGGCCACATGCAGCCCACTGAGATGGAGAGACACTCATGCGGCTCAGTTACTAATCATGGTTGCCCATTTCTGCTCTAAAGTTTATTTTTGAATGTAGTTATTTTTTGTACATAATTCTCCATTTATAAGTTCAATTTTCATGATAAAGAGAATGTGCTGTGGTATTTGTAATAGGGAAATCGAAACATACTATTTCTTTTGTATTTTACAGTGCAAGTATTTGTAATAAAAACACATATGAAGTGAGCAAATATACTTTTTATTCTGTGTTGTAATTGAAATCAATATATTTTAAAATGTGGTAAGCATCTAAAATATATAAAATGTTATACTATTATGAATAGCCCAATTAACTGCAGAATTGTAATTTTTAAAAATTGCTTGACAGTCCAATAAATAATACTTTGTTTGGAAGAATGTGTTCTGAGTTCCAAAGGAAGTCACTTGCATGTTCTAAAAACAGTTGGGCCCCCTAAGGATATAGAGTTAGCAAACAGGGATGCTTTACCAAGAAACCTGCTTTGTGAATGGGAAAAGTGAGGGATTCTACCCCCCTGAAGTAAAGGCTAAAAGTCTAAGATGAGGGGGTGCACTCAAAAAGACCAGTGAAAATGCAGCCAACATTTACTGTGCTTTAAAGATGGCTTGAGGTCTTTGAGGGCTGAAATCCTTATATCTACAGAGATGCTTTAAACAAAACACCTCATGTAACCTATAAATGTTAATGTTATAATCTGCTGGATCTGTATATTCCATTCTGGTGCATGCGCTAATTGCAGGCGTTAACGCACATCAGTTGACACATCAATCAACCAGTACTGGGCAGAGGTGGGGTCTCCTCCAGAACATGGAAGAATGTGGCATTTCTGTGGAACCCAGGATCAGCTGAGGAGTCCCCAGCTGACCCTGGGTTCTGGGGAAATGCCGTGAGGAACCCACGGTCAGCTGGGAATCTCCAGCTCATCTTGGGTTCCACAGAATGCCGTGCGGAGCCCGGGATCAGCTGGGAAGTCCCCAGCTGACCCCAGGCTCTGCGTGACATTTCAAATCGGCAGCACAACATGGAGCCCAGGGTCAGCGGGGGACTCTGAGTCCCCTGCTGACCCCGGGCTCCATGAGTGTGCTTCTGCTTTGAAATGCACAAGAGCTCCCGCTGGGGACTCTTGTACATTTCAAAGCTGGCACACCCGCATGCACCCCGGAGTTAGCGGGACTTTCCACTGGCCCCGGGCTGCACTCGGTGTTCTACATTCAGGTTGTACAGAGGCACCTGTGATGCTGGTAAAACAAGTACCAGCTCCAGCTTGGGGAGAGATGTGCACTGGTCCCTGCAGGGAACTGCCATGCCTGGGGTGAAAGATGCACTCTTCCGGCCCCAGCAGACAACTGCTGCACCTGGGGGATGGATGTGCTCCTCCAGCCATAGCAGGGAACTGGGGGAGAGGCACCTTCTCAAAGTTCTCCCCTTGTTGTCCCCAGCAGCACCGACTTGCTGTGTAGCCAGGAGATGTGCTCCTCCTCCAGCCCAACCCAGCCACACCAGAGCTGCCACAGCTGGCAGACAGGCACCTTTCACCAGGCCCAGGCCTGCTGCACTTCAACCCCCTGCCCCTTCCCTGAACCCCCTCTCACATCCCAACTCCCTCATCGTCAGCCCCACCCTAGAACCTGCACTCCCCAGCCAGAGAGCCCTCCCCGACTCCAAACCCTTCAGCCTCACCCCCACCACAGATCATCTATGTGCAGAATCTCCATATTTGGTGCACATATCAAAATTTATTCTGCATCCAAACATACAAAATTAGAGGGAACATTGTATACAACACACCACCAGTTTGGCATGACGGCCCTATTTCTGATTGCCTATCTCAGGGAAAAACTAAAAAACAACAAATGGTCCTGCAGCACCTTTCAGACTAACAAAAAAATGTACATAGCATCACGAGCTTTTTGTGGGCACAGCCTGCTTCTTCGGATGAGTGGAGCAAGGGGTCCAGAAGTACAAATATGGAAAGCTCATGATACTATCTACATTTTTTTTTAGTTTCTAAGGTGCTGCAGGACCATTCATTGTTTTTTTAAAGTTTTTTTTCAGTTGTAGACTAACACAGCTACCTCTCTGAGACTTTTACCTCAGGGAAGACACTCACACTTGTAAGTCACTACACACTGCATGACAGCACCTATTTCTGATTAGTGACCCATGACTGACCCAATCAATGACTTATGAATGGGGAAACCACCATCAGGTAAAACAGGCCGGCACAACATACGGCCCGAAGGCCACATGCGGCCCACAGGGGCTCACTGTGCGGCCTGTGCCGACTATGGGCGGCACGGCCCCATCTGATCCGCCGGCTGGGCGGAGGAGCGGAGCGCCGCTGGGCAGGGGGATGTGCAGTGATTCTCGCTGCTGGGCTGCCTGCCTGCCTGCAGCTCCAGCATGAGGAGGCGGGGAGCGAGCCAGAGGGCGGGACGCCAGCAGACGCCAGGACGCTGGTGTGATGTAGCATAGTGACGTCACAGCCGGTGACTGCTGAATTAAAAAAGGCTCCGGCAGCCCCGCAACCTGGAAGGCAGAAGCTAGGTAGGGAAGGGGAAGGGGCTTGTGCTGAGGGGAGAGGGGGTAGGTCAGGAGAAAGGGGAGCCACCAAGGGGCAGGGTGCGGGAGAGACAAATGCCAGGAGGCCAAGTGGAGACACACACGGTGGTTTTTTTTGCTGGACAAAAATGTTTAGCCTGCGTGTTCGGTATTTTTTGGGAGAGCATCCCTACTCGCGGCCCGCAGCTGGTGTCTTTGGAGTAATATGGCCCTCGCCGCTTTCCGAGTTGTGCAGGCCTGAGGTAAAAGAAAGACTGCAGACCAGGAGTTAGGGTACCCACTGAGAGATGGGACACAAAAGGTCCAGCCCCCAAAGTTCCACTCTTTCAACACCACTCCTCGGGTGACCAGATTTTGACCCGCCCCACTCTGTGCAGAGGCCCGCCCCACAGGCAAGATAAGCACCAAAAGCCTGTCTGCCCCGATTCGCGTTGCTGCGGGGCTGAGGCAAGGGACAGGTGTTCAGGCACCCAGGAGACAGACGGGCGCACGCACCCCGCCTGCCGCTGCCGAGTGACTCTGAAGGGGCGAGCAGGAGTTGTGCGGCTCTCCTCCACTGACGCCAAAATTGGGATTTAGGTGCCCAAACCTGAGGCTTAGGCACCTCGGGGAGGCAGGCGGGGGGGGGGGGAGGCAATTCCATCGGGGCCCTGGCTGCGTGAGCAGGCACCGAAATACGTTTGCAAAGGGGACCCAGGGCAGATCTCCGCAGGTCCGCGCGCGCGACTCGCCCCGCCGCGCTCCAGCCCCTGCGTGCACCAGGTAACGCGCCCAGCTCGAGACTCCCAACCGGCGCGTAGCCGCGCGCTGCCGGGTACGCGCCTCGTAGGCGCGACGCCAACCGGGCGTGCCCAGGCTCCGGCGTTCCAACAGAGCTCCCATTCCGCCAGTGCGCCGCTATAGCCACGCCCCCATCCTTCGCCCCGCCCCCCGCGCGCCGCCATACTGCCCCGCCCGCGCCTCCCCCTTCCCGCGCGTCTCTACGGAGCCAGCCTCCAGTCGCTGCTGGTGTCACACCACGCACTGTCCCCCCGCGCGCCTACACGCCGGAATCCAATTCCTCGGACTTGGTTTCCAGGGGGGCATATTTTTGGGTCTCTCTACGGCAGGTGTGGGGCGGCTCTGCTCCCAGTGAGGTGGCGCGGCCAGGGTGCTTCCTTGGGGGAGGGGAAGATGGCGGAGAGCCGGGGCGAGGTGGCGGCTCCGTTGTCCGGCCCCTCTCAGGGGCTCCCCGGCACCAGCGGCTCCGCGGCCCCCGGCAGCAACCCGCTGTCCCGTAAGCTCCACAAGGTCCTGGAGACGCGGCTGGACAACGATAAGGTCAGGGGGGAACGGCCTGGGGGAAGCGGGGTGGGAGTCAGGGACCGAGGACAGCAGCCTGCCCAGGCCGGAGGGGGGGGGGGCGAGCATGGGGGGGTGCCCGGGTGGGAGTGAGAAGCAGGAGTGTGTGTGGGGGGGGGCGGGGGGAGTAGGTTAACGTGCTTGAGAGAGATGCCTGATAGAGATGCAGCCGTGTTAGTCTGGTGTAGCTGAAACAAAAGACAGGACTATGCAGCACTTTAAAGACTAACAAGATGGTTTATTAGGTGATGAGCTTTCGTACACCTGGTGGCCCCTGAGAATCCGGGGGAAGAGGGGAATCCCTCTTGACTGACGTCCGGTACCCATCATGGCGTGGTGGTTGGTACTTGTTGAGATGCTTTCATACAGCCCCAAAGCAGGTGTCTGCAGCTGTTCATACCCTGTCCCACTGTACTGGGCCTGGCAGGTTACCGAACAAGCCCATGAATAGGGGGCGGCTTAATGTTGGAATGAAGGGATGATGCTGTCTCCCTCAGCACAGACTTATGCTCTTTTTTTCTGCATCGTCTTTTCATTGGAGTATAAGAACCTAGGTGAGGCACAGGTCTGAATCCCATGGGTTAGATGGCTGGTCCTCTGGGGGTAAAACCTGAAATAGTGATGGAATGGATACAATATCAGTATGTTCTCTAACCTATATAATGGCACCTAGATTTCTTTCTGAAAGTCCTCCAACAAATCTCTAACAAGTTTCAGTCATGGAAGCAAATGTTTCAAAGTACACATTTACCCTTTTAATTGGACTAATGTGTTATGGGGTATTGTCCAGGTTAGTTTTAATGAGATCTTGCAGTATGGTCAGCAATTTGCAACAGAAAATATTCAGCAGGTAGTTGTAATATCTCATAACTGCAATACGAATTGCAATAAATACTATCTACATTATCTGTATGTGAACCTTCGTTTCTAAGACTATTATTTGGACACTACAATTCATGTATTTTGTTTTAAAAGTAACAGCAGGTGTTACCCACACTTTTTGGACCATAAGGAAATTCACACTGAAGAACACTTTGCAGTTAATTATTTGTGTTAATTGGAGATGTTTATTTGAAAAAATAAACTTTAACATGTAACTACTGATTTTTTTTTTTCCAGTGGTTACAGGCAGTGGGGGCGGTTGGTTCTCCAGAAGCTGGTGCGTGTGGGGAGCTGACTTAAAAGAGACAGAGGCAGCAGCGTTGGGGGAGCTGGGGCGCTTTGTGTAACTGTGTATTGTAATTGATGAGCCCAGACTCATGGGTTAACCATGTAAACAGTTACTTTCAAATCCCTAATGTTAATCTAAATTTTGATTGGTGACTGGCACATTCATATCGGTTATTAAGATAATGATTGAAAGTCATGCATCACATGATATTAGAATTTGGAAAGAAATAAAGTAACGGTCTAACTGATTAAAGAATACACATTAGTGTCTTGTATGTCAGAAAAGAAGTGTTTAGTTAATTTTTTTATATTGTACAGGAAATGCTGGAAGCTCTCAAGGCTCTTTCAACCTTTTTTGTTGAAAATAGTTTGCGCACCAGAAGAAACTTGCGTGGAGACATTGAGCGTCGTAGCTTAGCCATAAATGAAGAATTTGTCTGCATTTTCAAGCAAGTTAAGGAGGTAACATTTTTGTTGTTAAATCATCTTAAAACTCTAGAATTTAACTGAAAAAGAGCTGCGTAAGCTTGAAAACTCATCTGTCTCCCCCATGTAAGTTGGTCCAGTAAAAGATGTTGTCTCACTAGTACTGATTACATGAAAAACAAGTCTCAAAACAAACTTACCTTCTTAGTAGAATTGTTTCAGCATCTTCAATAATTCAACCATTTTTTCCCATGGGTAAACTGTTCATCACTTTTATTTATGAACATAAATACATTGGAGCTAAGGCCTTCTTGGAAATGTTTTGATTAAGTGCATGTAAATATGTAGAGCCCTTGGTAATAGGGATGTTAAATATCAGTTAATTGAATAGTCAATTAACCTCATGAATTCTTACTCAACTATTCTGTGGTCCCGTGGGTGGGGCTTGCAGCCTGTGCAATCTGGCACCACTCCCAAGGAGCCCCCTGCCATTCCGCGCTGCTGCCTCTGTTTCAGAGGCAGCAGTGCAGGGTGCCAGGTGAGAGCTAGTCTGCAAGGGGAGCCAGTTTAAAAACCGGCTCCCTTCGCAGACTGGCTGCCCATCGCCCTGCTGCTGCTGCTTCTGATACAGAGGCGGAAGCATGTGGTGGCAGCAGCTCCTGTCTGGGGTGGGCAAGGGCACTGATCTCCCAGACCCAGTGTGAGCCAGGCTGCCTGCCCGCCTGGCTCCTTATACATTTTAAATGCAGAGCCACAGCGGGGATAGGTCCCAGACCCTGCATGAGCCGGGCTGCTGGCCAGCCTGCTAAAAAATTTACTGGTGGCGGGAGATGGGGGTGGGGATGTGCGTAGTCTGTAGCATTAACCTATAAGCTTTTGCTTATCGGTTAATCGACTACACTATTATATACATGGTAACTGAAAGTGTCTTTACTAAGACTAAGCAAAACAGATGCTCTTTACTGAATTGTCTCAGTACAGGTTGAACCTCTCTAGTTTGGCACCCTTGGGGCCTGACCTGTTCCGAATGAGAGAATTTTCCGGGCGACGGGAGATCAATATTATCTAACAGCATTACCAACACTTTCACTACTTACTGGGCTGCTAGAGGACATTTAGGAGTAAATTAGTGCTAAATAACAGCACAGAACACTGAGAGCTAGGACCCGTGGCTGTAAACAAACATTATGAGAATGTGGGAAACATGGCCACACCCACGAAAAGTGGACATTCGGCTAATTGAAATAATTCCGGACGACGGATGTTTCCAGACCAGAGAGTTCTGGGTTAGAGCGGTTCAATCTATACTACAATTAAAAAAAGTATTAGTATGGTAGATGGGCGCTGGAGAACCAAAGCAGTGGCAAGGTTTGTTCTGTAGTAATAAAAGGTCCATCATATTTTGCTGAGTAGTACAGGAATTGCAGTGTATTGAATACTCTGTACAGATGCTGATGCATCATGGAAGATAGAATACCTGCTGCTGCTTGGAAAATAAAATGGCAATTTTGTCTCTTTAATCCTAAATTCCTTACTGATAGTCCCACTGAGTGAAATTAAACAAATCTAGGAAAAGTACACCCAAGAAGTAAACTGGACTAGATCGCTTCTGAGAAGGTGAGGAAAGGGAACTATTGATGAAACACAGATAAATCATGCTTATCAGCATTTTGAAAACTTATGTAGATAGATTCAAACTGTAGACTTGGTATAGAATTACTATTTAAAAATACACACCAGTAAAATAAACTACCAGTCTTCTTCTGTTCTTAGGAGCTTGAAAGTATAAATGAAGATGTTCAGGCAATGAGCAACTGCTGTCAGGACATGACCATTCGTCTGCAGGTACTGCAGGAATAAATGTCTGTTTTTACCTATCTTTCCCCACTGCACCTTGGCAAATTACTTAACTGCTTTCTGTTATCACAGTAACTAAAGAAATTTATTCCTGTAAATGTTCTGTTGAGGCATTACTAGAATATTAATGTAACTGTGTTCTTAGTACAGTAACCAGTGTATTTTTGAGCTCTAAAGAAAAGGCATTCAACTTTTGGGGGAGTTACATATTACTACTTCAGTTTCAGTTATGGGTGTATGCTTCTTTGAGTATTGAAGTATCCATCAGGTTTTTTTTATATCAGTAGTTCCCAACCTTTTTTATGCTGGTGACTGGCAAACCAATTCACAAACTTTTGGTGGACCAGCAACATTGTATTTGCATGTTTTGCATATTCATTATGCAAATACCTGATCGCCTAGCCCAAACCCAGCCCCTTGGTCCCAAGTGCCTAACTCCTTTTGACCCCCACACCTACTCCCCATGATGTTTGATCCTTTAACCTCTGACTTCTATAGCCCATGCCAACACCCTTTTGCCCTGTGACTCCACTACACCCTCTCCCAACACTCCCCAGAGCGAGATTGCACCCCTAGGGAGCGTGGCTGTTACTGCCGTGCAGACAAGGGAAGCGGCCATTGGCAGCATGCATGCTCCTTCACACCTCCTCCCTCCCCAAGCGTGTCTTGTGCCCCCATGGGTGGGGGTGGGGACAAGGAGCCTTGTCCAGGCCACCATTACTGAGGAGGGAGAGAGGTGCCTCCTCCTGCCATCACCTCAGTGCTGCTGCTGGCAAAAGCAGCCATGCGGGCAGAGCGCAGAGCTCCAGCTGGCCGCTATTACTGACGGGGGGAGGAAGGAGCGAGGCACTTCCTCCTCCGCCGCCTTCTGCTGCCGCCTCAGCCCTTGTACCACTTCCTGCACAAGCGGCCACGTGAGCAAGGGGAGCAGCTGTTTGCAGTGCATGTGCGCCCTCCTTCTCATCCCCCGTCCTTCCTCAAGGAAGGAGGAAGGCGCCTCCTCCTGCTGAGCCTCAGCCACCATGGCTGCCAGAGCTGAGCCACCTTGAACAGCCAGTTGGAGTTCTGGCAGCTGCTGCAGCCTAGCAGCCAGTGAGTAGCGGACTGCTGCTGGGAACTGCTGTTTTATGTGACAGGAAAAACTGATAAGAAGAATGCTATACTTGAATTTTGAATCTAAAAATTATGTAGTATAATGAACTACCTTGTCCCTTCTTAATGTTTGTATGCAACTGTTATGAAAATTAATAACCATGTAACTGATTAAAATTATATTGGTTACACAATTAAATGTTTAATCAGGGAGCTAGGGCGGTGACAGTACTGCAGCACCCCTATTTTATACATGGGGCATCCCTGGCTGCTGACTCCATGTGTCCTGGACATCTTGGGCATGGCTGGAATCACGGAGTCCCAGGTGCTGCTGCATTCACAGCTCTGCTTCAACCTGTGGTCCCAACATTCTGGTATGCCTAGTGTCCTGGTTGTCAGTCCAGCCGCATGGGGGACCAGCAGCCAGGATCCCAGGCAGAGTTTAACCGTTAATAAAACCAGTAAGTATCAAGCTTATTGATTAACTGGCTACACTTCTAAATCTGTCTTATTCTATGTATGTGCAACTTCTTGACCACATTTGGGTGCTAAATAAATAAGACATGCGTACAGATGTGTATAGCCAGCTCTGAACCAAACTCTTTCACATTGTTCTCTCCAGTTTTGGGGTTAGTATTTCTTTTAGCAATTTGTATTTCAGTTCCAAAAGGAAACTAGGACCTTGACTTCTTCAAAAGACGTGTTCTTCATAAAGAAGGCTGATATCTTCGCGTGTGTTTTGTGGGTTTTTTAAATTAATATGTAACTTTGGGAAAAATATGTAAAATATTTAACTTTGGAGAAAAAAAATTAGGTATAATATACTTTTTCACAACATGTTTGAGTCCTTAATCCTGAATTTCATTTTAATGACCATGAAAAGCTGCATTTCTTTATTTTGATTTTTTACATTTGTGTGACAGTGTTCAGATCTAAAATGTCCTAAAGTCATTCAATGTCATAATCCAGCCACACTGTATTATACTTCTTGTTAGCATACTAAAATCTAGTAGAACCTAACTAACTCAAGGAAAAGGTAAATGCATTTTAAAGTGCATTTTGGAAAAAAAATAAGTCCTGCATATTTTAAAAATGTTTTCTTTGCTTTGTTCCTTTTTTGCTTTAAGGTTAATCATACTTTCTTGGCATTAGAGAGGGTCTGATTCTGAAGAGTAATTTATAGCATGCATGCTCAACTACCTTTTACACAATGGCTAGTAGTACATTAACTAATCACAATGGAAGAAAATCTAACTGGACTTAGTGGAAAGTATCTTCAGCATTACACAGTAAGATGAAATGTGCCTAGCCAAAGTCCCATGCCAATGCAACTTCATTTATAACTGAGATGTTTCTTTCCTCCCTGGCTTCTTCTCCCCTCATTAGACTTCTCCTTTGATAAAAATATTCATTGAGTGATATATAAATCAAAGGCAGTTTGATAATGGGAAATAAGAACTAAACAGTGTAACTTGAAGGTTGAATGAAACCTCTGAATAATATTATGCTTTATTTTTATATGTAATACTAGAAGATTTACCTGCCATTGCTTGGGTTCTTAACTCATTTTTATTTGGGGGTGTGGAATAAAATGAAAATGTACATGCTTCATTTGAATCATTGCTCTGAGATGGGGCAGCGTTTCAGTATGCAGGCTGCCCTGGCGAGAGAGGACTACAGCAGGGGCTGAGTGAGAAGTGCCTCTCCATGGACACTGCAGCTCCAGGAGGCACAGCGGGGGAAGGGGTGCATGTACCCTGGCTGTGGGGCAGGTCCTGGTTTGTCTGCCTCCTGCACTTTGCAGCCAGAATGAGGAGACACTTCCAGCAATGTTCCCATATTAATTGCTGGGGTGGGGGGAGAGGCTGCCCCACTCCCCACCTTCCCTAAAGAGCTCTTCAGGGGCGGGAGGCTTGAAGCTGGGGAAGTTCCGGACAGGAGGGGAGGCACCCCCTGACAGCTCCTTTCACTTGCCTGGTGATTGTTTCTTTTTTATGTGGTTTTAGGAGAATCCCATGCTTGCAATCCCATTCCAAGCATATCCTATTGTTCTGGCACAACCAGCATCTTACCTTGCTTTAAGTTATGACAAGAGGAAGCTATATACTGAATTTGGGGTCCTGACTCATACTGTTTAGGAGAAGTTCTTGAGCAAACACAGACAGATAAACTCTCTCAAATATGTTAATAGATTTGGAGTACTTTTTCACACGGTCTAAAAAACTTGCAACTGTTTTTTTTTTTTTTTTTTTTTTTTTTTTTTTTTTTTTTAAATACTCTAAATCTCTTCTCTCTAAAGTCCCTTTCCTACCCATACGTCTAGACAACAACCTGTTTCTGAGCCTTATGGTATACCTTGATGATCATTTGCCCCTGGCTTTGACATATGGCTGAGTATTAAGGACTCTGTAATATGATTAATCTATTTCCATACCACCAGTTAAAATCTAGGGGCTGTTCTCAAACTCTTTCGCTGATCTTGATTGTTGTGTCATAGTTGTTAGTGAGGAAAATGTTTTATAGAAATGTAGGATTGAAAGAGATCTAGTCAATAAGTCATCTAGTCCAGTCTCCTGGAAAGGAGTATAATATCTGTCCAATGAAGTGTAAAAAATATAATAAAGAAGTACAACAAGGAATTTTGAAGAATAGCTAGCCAAAACCTCAAAAAGTAAGTACATCAGAAGCAGGAAGCCTGCTTAACTACCAGTGTGGCCACTGCACGTTCGAGATACTAAAGCACCATTCAAGGGTGATATAGTCATTGTGGAGAAACTAAATGAATTCTTTGCATAGGTCTTCAAAGCTGAGGATGTTAAGAAGATTCTCAAACCTAAGCCCCTCTTTTTAGGTGACAAATCTGAGAAACTGTCCCAGATTAAGGTGTCATTAGAGGAGGTTTTGGAACAAATTGATAAACTAAACAGTAACAAGTCACCAGGACCAAATGGCATTCACCCAAGAGTTCTGAAAACTCAAATGTGAAATTGCAGAACTACTAACTGTGGTTTTTAACCTGTCCTTTAAATCATCTTCTCTACCAAATGACTGGAAAAAAATACTAACTTAACACCAATATTTAAAAAGAGCTCTAGACGTGATCCTGGCAATTATAGACCAATAAGTCTAACATCAGTACTGGGCAAATTAGTTGAAATCATAGTAAAGAATAAAATTGTGAGACACGTAGATGAACATAATTTGTTGGGGAAAAGTCAGCATAGTTTCTATAAAGGGAAATCATGCCTTACGAGGGAAATCATGCCCTACTAGAGTTCTCTGGGGGCATCAACAAACATGTGGACAGGGGGATCCAGTGGATATAGTGTACTTAGATTTCCAGAAAGCCTTTGACAAGATCCCTTACTAAACACTCTTACTTTACTTAAGTTGTCATGAGAGAGGAGAGAAAGTCCTCTCATATATTGATAGTTGGCTAAAAGACAGGAAACAAAGGGTAGAAATAAATGATCATTTTTCAAAATGGAAAGGAGTAACTAGTGGTGTCCCGCAGGGGTCGGTACTGGGCCCAATCCTATTCAACATATTAATAAATGATCTGGAGAAAGGGGTAAAGAGTGAGGTGGTAAAATTTGCAAATGATACTAAGCTGATCAAAATAGTTAAGACGAAAGCAGACTGTGAAGAGCTTCAAAAGCATGTCACAAAACTAAGTGATTGGGTAACAAAATGGCCAATGAATTTTTAATGTTGATAAATGCAAAGCAACGAATATTGGAAAATATCCTAATTATACATACTAAAATGGGGTCTTAAGGAGTTATTACCACTCGAGCAAGATCTTGGCGTTATTGTGGTTAGTTCTCTGAAAACATCCACTCAATGTGCCGTATCTGTTAAAAAAGCAAACAAAATGTTAGGAATCATTAAAAAAGGGATAGAGAATAAGACAGAGAATATCTTATTCCCTCTATATGAAACCTTGGTATGTCCGCATCTACAATACTGTGTACAGATGTGGTATTGGAAAAAGTTCAGAAAAGGGCAACCAAAATGATTAGGGATTTGGAATGGATATCATATGAAGAGGGATTAAAAAGACTGAGACTTTTCATCTTAGAGAAGAAGAGACTAAGAGGGATATGATAGAGGTCTACAGAATCATGACTGGTGTGGATAAAGTGAATAAGGAAAAGTTCTTGACTTGTTTTTTTTAACACAAGAACTAGGGGTGAAATTAATTAATGAAATTGAAATTAATAGGTAGCAGGCACTGCTGTTTCTTTATTCTGTGAAAATAGATAACTTAATACAGCTGAGCCTTTTTTCATTCAGATGAACATGTCAGCCTCATTGGTAGCACAAAATATTTGCAACTAAAAGCCCAAATAAAATAATTGAAACTAATTATGTGATTACATGGTTCTGTAATAGAGGCAACAATTTTAAATGGAATTCCTAATATGTCTAATAATCTACTGTATATTTGAGAGCGTTTGTGCATCTGTCTCTCTGACCATCTGTCTGAGAGTCTGTTCAAGATCTTCTCCTAAACGGTAAGATATAGGACCACCAAATTTGGTATGAAACTTCCTCTCATCATAATGTAAAGAAAGGTAAGGATTTGGTTGTGTCAGGACAATGGGATGCAAGTGGAATGCGATAGTTTCTCATCTACGGAAAGGAAGGGCTTTAATAGTAGGAAGCATTATGCTTTGTCTACACTACCAAGTTTTGTTGCCAAAAACTGCCTTTTGGTGACAAGACAGTGAGAGCATTCATACTACAATGGGACTCTTAGTGGGGAAAAACAGCCAGTTTTCTCAACAAAAAACTTCCACTCTTTACGAGAGACTTTTTTCTTTTCCTCCTCTCTTTAATGTTGACAAAAGCCAGTGTAGACTCTACACTGTTTGTTTTGTCGACAGAACTAGCTTCTGCCAGTATCCCACAATGCCTGCCCTGACGGTTCTGCTCAGTGTTTTGATCTATTTTGTGTTGCAGGCAAACACCTCTCCCCTCTCAAAGTTCTGGAAAGTATCTGACAGCTGAGTGAGCTGCTTCTTTTGGGGAACAAACAAAGAACAAATTATTACAATGCTCCTGTTCTGCCCTGCACTAAGAATGTAGTGGGAGGGGGGAGAGAAATATGCTGTGCTGCTTTGACTTTCCTTAGTCACAGAACTTCTCATAATTCTGTACCTAGCAGCTGAGAATGCTGTGGGAGAACGCAGAGGGAATCCTAACATGTGCAGGGATCAGCAGCTCTGTCTTCCCACAACAATACACTGTGGGATACATACTAGGGATGTTAGATATTGTTTAATTTAATAATCATGTAAGTGCACCAAATCTTAGCGGTTACACAATTATTCAATGGTTCCTGGGGGCGGGGCCAGGGCCACCAGCCAGTGTTCTCTTAGCCCTACTCCCATGGAGCCCCCTGGCACCCTACGCTTCTGCCTCCGATACAGAGGTACAAGCATGTGATGGCAGGCGGGAGTCAGTCCACGAGGGGAGCTGGTTTTGATGCAGAGGAAGCAGCTTGGGGCAGCAGAAGCCTCTGTCCAGCTCCCTGCGGACAGAGACTGCCCCCTGCATCCCACGGAGCAGCCTCTGTCCGTGGTGAGCCTGGGCCCATCGTGGACAGAGGCTGCTCTGGCATCCTGCCTGTGCCTCCCCCATACCTCTATAGGCGGCAGCAAAGGGGGGAAGGTGGTTTGAAAGCCAGCTTCCCGCATGTACCGGCTCCCGTTTACCCACTCACCCTCCGCACTTCTGCCTTTCTATCAGAGGTACAGAGGCGGCAAGGTGGTGGCGAGTGTATATAGTTGCTAGGATAAACCGATGATTGGATTATCGGTTAATTGTTTAAACGACTATACTCTAACATCCCTAACACATACCCACAGTGCACTGCTCACACTGTCAGTGATGGTGCTCCCAATGTAGACGTGATCTGTTGATAGAGGAAGCAAGCATGAACACCTGCAAAACAAAAATTGATTTTTGGGTGTCGACATATGTTTTATTAACAAAACTTGTTAGTGTAGACATACCCTTATGCTGCAGAATGACCACAGAGGGACAGCCAGCAAGCGAGCACACCCATACCTCCTCTCCAACCCCGGAGAGCTGCGAAGCAGCTGCAAGCTGGGCAACACAGCCCCGGCCACCCTGGCATTGTTCAGGGCAACAGCTGCTGGCTGGGCAGCACGGCCCTTGTCACCTTGGCCTGGCCCAGTGCAGCAGCCAGCAGCTGGACAGCATGGCCTCTGTGGCCCCAGGCTGGCTTCGGGAGCATCCACTGGCTGCTCCCATTCCCTGCCTTGAGCCCCCTACCCTCTTCCCTGATTCCTACACTTCCCTACACCCTCTGCCCCCTGCCCTGAAGGACCTGAGCAATAGCATATAAATCTAAGTGCCTAAATATTGAAAACTAGGAAATAATTGATTAAGTGTTGTTATAACAAGGCAGTTCTCATTAAGAGTACTTCATTTAAATTATTTGTAATTGAGGGCTTTTAAAATGTATTTTTTTAAAAAGCAGTAGAATTTTAATTAGTTAGGTAGTGCATGTAAGGTTCATATAAGTACAATAATTCCAATTATATTTTAGGCAGCAAAGGAACAGACCCAGGATTTGATGGTGAAGACGACAAAGCTACAAGCAGAAAAGTATGTACATTATCTTATTTATAACTAGTAGACTTACCTGCATTATCTTGGTCCTTCAGGGCAGGGGACTGGCATAGTGAGGGTGCAGGACACAGGGTAGGGCCTTGGGGATGTGAGGGAAGGAAGGAGTGCATGAGCTGGGAGCTGGGTGTGTGTGCAAGAGTGAGGGTTGTGGGGATGAGTAGGGGCTCAGGCCAGAGGGCATGGGCCTTTTTTTCTCTCCTCCCAGACTGCCCCCAGCTGCTAGGGTCCTTTTCTCCCCCCAGATCCCTTCCCCAGCCACCAGGGGCATTTTCTCTCCCCACAGCCTACCCCCAACTCCCAGGGGTGTCTACTCCCTCCTCCCCCTGCACTGCTGCTTAGGGCCAAGATGGGGAAAAATGGTTGGTTTACTGGCAGGCAAGATGGTGGAGCCCCAGCTGGCCACTCTCAAATCATGTCCCTCAGAACAGCAACCCTTTTCTTTTGTATGTAATAGAAACAGTTCTTTTCCCAGGGCTTCTGGTTGGCGTGGCACAACCAGACCCTGACCTTGCTTTAAGTTATGTTAAGAGGAAGCTGTATTCCTCTGTTTAGGAGGAATTCTTGAACAAATAGACTCGCTGACACACATACACATAGACACACATATAGACATACACACTCATATTGGTATAGATACAGAGTTATATAATATTGTGGATTGCTTTAAAAATGGATTCTTCTATCCTTATTTTAAAAATTATCTTTTTTTGAAAATGGTCTCAATTGAAACTCAAATAAAGGTAGCAGAATTGGTTCCTAGTTATTATGATAAGATACATGAAGCTCATTAACACACTGCTGCTTGTTATAAAAAAATCAGTGTTTCCAGTAGAAAAGCACACCTTACTATGGCACAGTATAATGAACCATAATACCCTTTATCTGATGCTTAGCTGGTATCTAACACTTACTACAATGATACATTATATGTCGGTTCATGCTACATAGTACATGGTACATCAATTCAGTAGAGTAAAACTTCTAAATACATGTTGAAAATTCAACTTATTTATTGTACTTGTTTATTTGGAAACACTTAGAATGTTTTACTTCTAATATCTGATATTTTACTTAAAACCGAGATTGATAAAAGCTTTGTCGACATTGGTGTGGATGTCTTACAGTTCTGTATGGACTTTTGTTTGTTTCAGAGTGGTCCTGCTATAATTTGGCACTAATGACTGCTTACTGTTCTGCTTACATTCATTCCCATTTAACTGGAATTCTTGCATGTTTTGATAGGAGGTGGCATGATTTGATTTGATTTAAGGTGGCTTCAACGATTGTTAAATAAGACCTTTCCACCATGCAAAGCAATACCTGGTTGGTATATAACACATTCAAGGAGAGTATCTGTATCTGTCAAGCAAGTTCCACAATGTTTTAAATATAAAGTTAGAAAAATCTTGGAATATCAATAAAGTAGGGGGATGGGTCAGCATGGAGACCGTGGTTCTATTGTCCCACCAGAATTTCAAAAGTATTTGCAACTCTCATTAGCTTTACTGGAAGCACTTGTCTGTCACAGAGCCAGGCTTACTTGTTCTCTATCCTTAAATAGATTCTCCCTGACACAGCCCCATCTGTTTCATTTACATGCTCTAGACAAGTAACTTCTTAGCAAACATCACCCAGATCCTAGTGCTCAGTCTCCTGATATAGTTTGGTTTTGTTGTTGTTGAAAACCACTCATCCAAGGCTAATATTGTGCTGTGTTAAGTCTGCAAGGGAGAAAAAGTATGTTGATAAAAATAAATAAATAAAAATCAGAATACATGTCTATTTTGCCATATTTAAAGTGTGTTCTGAAATACAAACCTGCTTTTTAATTTGAATTATTGTGAATAATTTCCCCTTAAATTCCATTAGATACTCAGTATCAGTGAAAAGGAAAATGTGTACTAATCTTTTCATTGATTTTAAATATGGGACTCATCATGTTCCATGACAACTTTATTCATTCTACTTGTTTCATAGTTACGATATATCTTATTACAGCTTTCTTCTTTATTGTCATCTTAAGGGAAATGAAGCTATTTGCTCTTGTGTCTTCTTTCTCTCACAAGTATATGTAGATCACTAGAGATTAATTTATCACTGGAAATAATTACTTAGAACAGAAATTATGAACTAGAGAGGCCCTGATTTTGCCTTCCAAAAAGTCAGAGGGAGTGTATCATTGGTTTTACCAGGAGTTGGATTGTGCCTTATGACAGTGAGTGTGCAATTGTAACTGTAATTTAAACATCAATTTAAAGTATGATGTAGGATTCTGAATAAATTAAAGATGTGGTTGACTTTGCCAAAGCCATCATCCACACTTTACCCTTTGAATAAATCATTTAGTAAAAGGTAGATAACTAATAATTCATTAGTTGTGAAGATGAATATGTGAAATATAACTGAGATGCAGTTATATTTTTCTGGATGTATTAGTATATTTTAATAATAAATGGTGACTGCTTATAGCTGAACATAGTTCTGCAGGAATTTCTGACTAGTGGAGGAATTAATTGCAGATGTGGAGATGGAAGGCAATTGGGTGACAGTGATCATGAAATAATAGATTTCATGATTCTAAGGAAAGAGAGTGAGAGCAGCAGAATAAGGACAGTAGACTTCAAAAATACAGATTTAACAAACTCAGGGAATTAATAGGTAAAATTGTGATGCTTTCTTGGGGTGTTCAGAACTGCAAGTTACCTTGTGACTCCTCTGCCTCAGTGGAGAGAGATTTGCTGCTATTAAACTAGGGATGTTAAGGACTAGTCAACTATCCGATAAGCAAATGCTTATCGGATAGTCAGTCGACCCTGCCCCCGCCTTGCTGCCTTTGAAAGGGACTTGCTGCCTTTGAAAGAGCCTGGGATCAGCTGTGCGGCGCTGTCATGCATGTACCCTGGGGTCAGCTGGGGACTCCCCAGCTGATCTTGGGCTCCAGCACGATATTTCTGTGGAACCCGGGACCAGCTGGGGAGTTCTCAGTTGACCCCGGGTTCTGGGGAAATGCTGAGCAGAACCTGTGGTCAGCTGGGCAGTCCCCAGCTGATGCTGGGTTCCGCTGAAATGCTGTGCGGAGCCCGGTATCAGCTGGGGACTCCCCAGCTGACCCCAGCTCCACATGGCATTTCAAATCGGCAGCGCAGCATGGAGCCCAGGGTCAGCGTCCCCCGCTCTGAGTGTCCCGCTGACCTCGGGCTCCATGCTGCGCTGCAGCTTTGAAATGTACAAGAGCCCCAGCAGTGGCTCTTGTACATTTCAAAGGAGGAATTCGGAAGTGCCTATTGACTAGTCGAGTAGTTGATGGAAATTCCATCGACTAGTCAACTAGTAAATTAACCATTACTTAACATCCTTATATTTAAACCACGTGTCGGCTCCCAGGCTGTTCGCTAGCTCAACAAACACCTTAGGTCCCTTTCAGTCCTTATTTCACCTTGTAGGTAACAATAGGCGTACTTTAATTCCTGAACACTCTTGAAGAGTGTTCCTCTCTTTATGCAGCCCCGGAAACTGCACAACAAAAGTGAATTGTGAGGGGCCACGTGCCCCCCCCCCAAACACCACAGGTGGAAGGGTCCAGCCAGCAACTGGCAGGGAAATTTAGGGGGATGCCTGGGGGCATTGTTCCTCTTCCCCTACCACTGCCAGTGAGTGCGGGGGAGGGAGGGGCGGACCCCTACTTCTGGTATCCGCCCTGCTAGTCCCCTGAGCTGTATTGCTTGGAGGAAGAGGCAGGTCAGAGTGTGGGTGAGGAGAGGCAGGGTCTGGGGAGGAGGGGGTTATGTGGCCGCTAGCCTCCCCTGCTCCTCTGTGCCAGTCTCCTCTGCTAGACATGCACAGTAATTATCTATTCCACCCATCTCCAAAAAGACAGTATGCACACTAGCCTGTTGGCTCAGCTGAGGAGACACACCTTATTTTAATATAACAGTTCTTAGATGAATTTAAGATAAAACAAAATGAGTTTATTAATAAAGTTGATATTAAGCAAGAATAAGAGAAACAGAAATTACTACAAATAAACCAGAGTATAACACTTTTTAAGGGCTAAAACTTAAGACTACAATCCTTTGTCTAAAATAATTTCTCACCCTCAGTCTTTTTGCAAAGTTTGATTTTTAATGTGTGTGTAGTTTTTAAAATCATCTACTATATTTCCTCTGTTACACTTTTATCTTATGAACAAATGTGCTTGCTTAGAAAAATCTTTGTGGTAACTTACTGTAGCATGTCACTGGAAACAGTTACATTTCCAAACTCCTAAGTGATCAGCATAAAACTTTTGTTGAATGGCAGAATAAACTTTCTTCCACCTCAAAGATTGGTTTAGTACCTACAAGAGCAAGGCTCAGTCTGAACTAGGGAGAAGGCACGATGAGTAGTGGGAGAAGAAAGGTGCAGAAGTCCAGCATTCAGCAGATCCAAGCAACATAAAGATATTCTTTGACTCTCTTATAGCAAACTATGGACCATCTAAATCTGGCATAGCCCCCTTGAAGTCAGCAGATGGTAATATCCTCATCAAAGACAAGAAGAAAATTGTTTAGAATGGGCTGAACACTTTAGTAGTCTACTCAATAGACATCCATAGTTGATTGGTGTATCCTTCATAATTTTGAGAAACCTTGATCTTCCTCCATCATAAGAACGGCCATACTGAGTCAGACCAAAGCATGCTCTAGCCTAGCATGCTCTCTTCCAATAGTGGCCAATGCTAGATGCCATAGAGGGAATGACCAGAACAGGTAATCACCAAATGATCCCTTTTCTGTCATCCATTTCCAGCCCCTGACAAACAGAGGCTAGGGACACCATTTCTATCCATTGTGGCTAATAAGTATTGATGGACCTAACCGCCATGAATTTATCTTGTTCTTTTTAAACCCTGTTAAAGTCCTGGTCTTCACAGCCTCCTCCAGCAAGGAGTTCCACAGGTTGACTGTGTGCTTTGTGAAGAAAAACTTCTTTTGTTTATTTGAAACATGCTACCTCCTAATTTCATTTGGTGATCCCTAGTTCTTTTGTTATGGGAACAAGTAAATAACTTTTCCTTATTCACTTTTTCCACACCAGTCATGATTTTATAGACCTCTAGCATATCCCCCCTTAGTCTCTGCTTTTCTAAGCTGAAAAGTCCCATTCTTTTTAATCTCTTCATATGGGACCTGTTCCAAACCCCTAGTTATTTTTGTTGCCCTTTTCGAACCTTTTTCAATGCCGATACATCTTTTTTGAGATGAGGGGATCACATCTGTACGCAGTAGTCAATAAGAGGCAATAAGATGTTCTCTGTCTTACTCTCTATTCCTTTTTTAATGACTCCAAAACAGCCTGTCCTTGTGGGGGTTTAGAATCATGATGGGCTGGCAGCCCCACATCAGCTACCCTGAGTTCCCTGTAAAGTACAGTATTTGGTTGGGCATCTGCAGTTCTGCTTGTTCCTCTTCCCACTACTCCTGCCCTCTGCCTTGGAGCTGCTCCTAGGAATCTCCTGCTTGCTATAAGGGACAAAGGGGTGATGATGTTAGGATGTCACCCCTCGCCCTCCCTGATCGAGCCCTCCGCTCCACACCCCACTCTATAAAACAGGATATCACATCTACCAAATCTTGTATCAGGATTTCCTGGTATATTTATAAGGGCAGTGTACTTGAAGTGGGGCCAGCATGCTTAAAAGGGTAATGCACATCTCTCACTCGTACAAATACACACATAGTGTGTACATCTTTGGTTTTGTGTCTCTCTCTCACCCCTTTTCACTGTGCAGCCCTGCATGCACTAGGGATGTTAGCTATTGTGTAATTTAATAGTTGTGTAACCACATGAAATCTCCGTAGTTCTCTATCAGAGACAGCAGTGCAGAAATTGGGCGGAGAACATAAGAACATAAGAATGGCCGTACTGGGTCAGACCAAAGGTCCATCTAGCCCAGTATCCTGTCTGCCGACAGTGGCCAGCACCAGGTGCCCCAGAGAGGGTGAACCGAAGACAATGATCAAGCGATTTGTCTCCTGCCATCCCTCTCCAGCCTCTTACAAACAGAGGCCAAGGACACCATTTTATCCCCTGGCTAATAGCCTTTTATGGACCTAACCTCCATGAAATTATCTAGCTTCTCTTTAAACTCTATTATAGTCCTAGCCTTCACAGCCTCCTCTGGCAAGGAGTTCCACAGGCTGACTACACGCTGTGTGAAGAAGAACTTTCTTTTATTCGTTTTAAACCTGCTACCCAGGAGGGGAGGGGGACAGGTGGATCTGGCACTCGTGGGGAGCCTGCTTTTAAGCTAGCTCCTCAAGGGCACCAGCTTCCGCTCCCTCCCCCTTGCTGCCTCTGACTCAGAGACAGCAAGGGCGGGGGGGGAGGGGGAAATGCATGTGGTCGACAAGATTAACCGATAAGCCCAGGCTTATCAGTTAATCATGTAATAGTCGTTGTGATGACTTCCCTAGTATGCACCATCTAGAATAAAGATTGGTTCACCACTCCAGCAGGATAGTGTGGGTTCATCACCATGTTCAGTTTCCGTAGGGAAGTGTTTGCTGTCACTGCCAGGAGTCTATTTCTTCCCTTCTGCCTCAATCCATGCTGCCTCCAGAGTGAGAGACACCATTAACAACATATTAACCCTGAAAGGCTCAGCCGAGTGCTAGTTCCTCATCTAGTAGCAAGATGTTCCCTGGAAAATGTTCCACCTTCTACCTCTACCAAGTGTCACAATCATAATTGCTGTATAGAGTACTAAATTGTTTACAGTCTTTTAAAACTTACATTCTGTGAGTGTGTATATATACTGCCTTTTCTCTGCTGAAAAAAATATCCTTGGAATCTAACCTCTTCCCCTATTTTCATTAATTCTTATGGTGAAATTGAGTTTGCTTAACATCATTTTGCTTAAAGTAGAATTTTTTTCAGGAACACAACTACTTTGTTGTGTTAGCAGTTACAACAGGACTATGGAGGGCACCCCTGGAAAGGGCAGGGCCTTGGATGGAAGGGTCGTGGCCTTGGGCAGTCAGCCCTTAATGCTGCCCAGACCACAGCATGTCCTCCCCCAAACCCTTAGAGCCCCATGGAGTGGTGCTCTGGTGGCAATTCAAAGGGGTCTGGGGCTCCAGCTTCCAGTGCAGCTGTGGTGGCCGGGAGCTCTGGGCCCCTTTGAATCTCTGGGCCTTGTGGCAGTTGCTCCTTTGCCCCCCTTGTCAGAGGTCCTGTGTAGCCATATATGAGAACTGTGACCATCTCCTCGTTGTAATCAGCGATGGACTACCAATGAACACATACATAGCTGATGTATTTTGAACTGTCTATCTACATTAGGAAATTGGTCTATTCTAGACAATGCCAGCAGTGGGCCACCTGCACTGCTATCGAACATTATCAAGAGTTTTTGTTGTTAAATATAATGCTGTATTACAACAGAGATGAATCCTGAATCAGTCTTTCAGAATCATTCTTTAAGAACAATTTATACATACAGACACCTGTGACAGATGGTTTAGGTATATTTGGTCTTGCCCCAGGTATTGGGGGACCTCTCAAGGTCCCGTCCAGTTCTACATTTCTATGATTCTTGAACAGCTAAGTTCTTAATGGGAAATGTTGTGTAGATTAGTGCTAGTTGGAATATTAACCTTTCATCATAAGAGAAAATGATGTATGTATTAAATACTAATGTACTGATCCTTATTTTACATCACTGCAAGTATTACAGTAAGCATACATGCCCATTTTAAGGCTCTTTGTCATTGCCAAAAGATTGTAAACAAGCATCAGGCTCAAAGTGATATTTAATCATGTGGCTTACAAAAAGAGATTCGTCCTGACAAGGAATGGAAGTTATTTGATATAAAACAACTTTCTTGTTGTCAGTATGAACCTTCTTTTTGGGGCCATACTGTGAAATATTGAAAAAATGATTTTTGTGAACTTTTTTTTTTTTTTTTTGAATTTGGTATGGCGGGTTGGTTGGTTTATGGCCATTTAATTCAGTATTTTTGAAAGCCCGTGTTGTTGCATGAGTGTAATTTATAAATTCACATGTGTAAGAAAGCCCTTAAACTGGATAGTAAACAGACCATGGATTCCACTGATTGAACAAACACAGAGCTTTCAACATTAGGGATGCAGTACTGTAGTTGACTAAATGATTAACTGATAAGCAGGTGCTTATTGGTTAACATGGTTGACTACACAAAAACACACACACACACTCACGGCTCTGCAAGGAAATATTTTAGTGGGCTGGCCGATAGGCTGGCTCAGTCCTGGCTCACACCAGGACTGGCATCAAGCCCACTGTGGCTCTGCACAACATAGCGCTTTTAAGAGTCTTTCCGTGTGTCAGCTCTTAAAGTGCAGAGCTACAGCAGGGGTTTATGCTGGGTCCTAGCGCAAGTCTTATCAATAAATCCTGTAGTCAACAATTGTCAATTACATGATTAACAAATTACATGCTTCTTGACATCTCTACTCAATATTGCATATAGTTGTTTCCATTTCTACACATTGACTCAATAGACATTCTAGACTTTAGAGTGATGTTTGGGGTTGTTGTGGGTTGTGTGGTGAGTTGTGTTGAGAGAGTTCTGTGCAGGTGGCACATGAGGAGCATGTTCAGAGTTAAGAGGCTGTGTGCATTTGGGGTTTACTCGTATGTGCTACCAAGTGAATCATTTGGGCCAGGTAATCTGCCATCTGTGCAGTTTCTCTCATTCAACCAATGAAATTGTTGCGTGCAAATTATCTTTAAAAGAAAAGATAATTCAACCAAACACCAGAATGCTTATAAAAAAGAACTTGTTCACCAAAATCAAGATTGGTTCATGATCAGAAAAAAAGATTAAATTTCGTTAATTCTTTTGCAATGAATAATTTGCTTAGTTGTATTATTTAGTAATCCTAGAACTTTTTGTCTATAGCACACTAAGAAAGAAGTTTTGCATCATTTCAATTCTGTTAATATCATCTGGACTCTAAAGTATTGCTTGTGATTTATTGCTTATGATTTTCCCCTTAAAAGAGTTTACAGTAAAAGGTAAGGATATTAATGTGTGTGTGTGTATTCTGTAAACATGTAACTGCTGCAGTTTTCAGAAGTTACATGTTTATGAGGATTTCAGGGAGTCTAGCACTTGTTTGGAGCCAGCCTTTAAAAGATGGCTCCCCATGTGTACCATCTCCCTCCTGCTCTTCCACGCTGCTGCCTCTGATGGGAGCTGGTGCTTCTGGGGAACCTACATAAAAGCCAGTTCCCCACGAGCACCAGCTCCCGCTTGCTTCCCCCCATGCTGCTGCCTTTGATACAGAGGCAGCAGTGCAGCAGTGGGAGGGGGCTCGTGCGTAACCATAAAGGCGTTTAAACATCCTTAGTGGAAGGTTAGTCTCTTCATGCAAGTACTTATGCAGATCTTTTGATATTGTAAATTAGGCCTGACCATCTTGTATTATGTATGTAGTATTGTAGCCATGATGGTCCCAGGATATTGGTGACACAAGGTGGGTGAGAGAACCTTTTTTTATAGAACCAACTTCTTTCAGTGATAGAGACAAGCTTTTGAGTTTACACAGGCCTCTGTGTAAATTCAAAAGCTTGTGTCTCACCAACAGTTGTCCTAATAAGAAATTACTTTACCCATCTTGTCTGTCATCTTGTATGGAGGCTACTCAGTGTGATTTTTTTTCCCATTTTTCCATTTGTATAGTCTTTATCATATCCTATGACTTATGTGAATGCATTAAGCAACTCATGGTTCTAACCGCTTGTATTAAAATGTGTGTTTGATAGTTAAAATATAAAACACAAACATTAATGGTTCATTACCTTTCTTCATTTACAACATTATGTCCTGTTTACAATTGATGTGCATGTTTGGGAATGGTTTCCTTGCACTTGCTAGTGTCTCTAAAAGAAGTAATCTTATGTTCCATTTTGTGTATGTTCCTTCCTAGTGTGCTTTCCCTGAACAGTTAGCATAGAACAATATTTTCCTAATTACTGAGGGAGTGGAGGAGGGTTCAAAATGATTGGTATAGTCTCTTTTTATGCTGTTTTTGTTTAAAACACTTTGATCTTGAGACTTGTAAATTTCAAAGCTTTAAAATATGATCAGTCCTTAGTGCATTAAACTGAAATTAATTTCTCAAGGAATCAGAATGTGCTGCTGTGGCACTGGATTTGAAGGAGACCTAACAGATTGCCAGGCAATATTTAGTTGCAGTATAAAACTGGACTTTAGAAAAGGCAGTCTCTCCTCTGCCTCATACTTTGAGGAGTCTAGGTGATAATCCTAACAAACAGCACTTTTGTGTTTGATTCAAGGGAGAAGTGCATGAAGTGCATAATTTCCCCAGCAGTTTGAGTGTTCTCACCAAGTATTATGTTTCCATGGTAACTATTAACTGGGAAATTGCTCTTCAATGGTTTCCCCCTGAGAACTTAAAGTGCAACACTGGTTCCTCCACCCCCACCCCCCCCACCAAATTGGTGGTATGTTCGCATGATGTGTTGGATTTTTTTATCCAGAGTTAACTTTTGAAAGGAACCATTGTATCTTTCATAGCAATATAGTATTCTCATTCTCTCTGCATGCTGTACATGCTCAGCACACCATTTAAAAATCATCTTCCATTGTTAGGAGGGCCTGAAAAACTGTGCCAAGTACTAGACAAATCTTTTGAACTATGTCCTATACAAAAGAGATGCTTCTTTGTCTAATTTTTGCTGCTGCACATACCTTGTGTATTGTTAACACACACATTAGCAATATCTTTAATTGTGCTTACTTGCTGTAGTCTGCTGAATTGATGGCTCTTGGAACTATAATACTAATTTCCAAATTGTTTTTAACTACATAGTTCACATGTATGCTATTGTTCAAGAAAATATACAAATTTCAAAAACCTGTGACTTCATATCAATGCTGTACACTCCCATGTGGAAGACGTTGTTTCATTTTCCAATCTTCTGCTATGTAGGAGTTAGAATCTGTCAACCTTATTTATGTTGAAGTCAGTGCAGCTGCTTTCACAATAAAGTGCTAGTCAACATAAGTAGGCATGGAAGGATTAAATTTTTGTCAGTGAGTGTCTATTTCATAGTTCACTAGAATCCAACAAAGTATTTCCATTGGTAATTGAGTTTTACAGATAGGCAAAGCTAAGGATGTTATGTTAAATTGCGGTTATCTGGCTAATCATGTAGTTGATACAATTTGTATCGACTACACGACTAGTTGATAAGGGGCCATTCTGCAGAGCTGCAGTGTGGGAAGCTCCCATAGATGGCTGGAGCTGGAACTGAGTAGTCCTGGCTCGTGCTGGCTCCAGAAGCCACCTGCGCTACGGCTCTGCATTTTAAATGTTGTAAGAGCTGCCGGGCTCTTACTGTATTTAAAATGTAGAGGTGTAGCATCCTGGACCAGCACAAGTCGGGACTGATCTGTCCCAGCTCGCACTGAGCCCAGCAGTCCCTATTTGTGGTGGCCAGGGGCTACTGACAGAGTAGCCCCTGTGCTGCGAACCCCAGTAGCAGTGAACAGGGGCTGCTGCCAGAACAGCCTCTGCCTATGATAGAGGCAGTGCGTGGTGGTGGAGGGGGTGAAACAGGGAGCGCTGCGGAGAAAGTACTGGGTGGGGGGAACTGGCTTTTAGGCTGGCTCCCCCCAGCACCAGCTCCTGTTTCCTCTCCCCTTGCTGCCTGTGATAGAGGCAGTGGGGGGGGGGCGGCGACGGCGACGAGTAGTCGAGTACTCCACTCGACTACAGGCCATCCTCGCTATAAGTCCAAGATAAGTTGTTTTACTATAAGTCCACGTTTTTTGGAATGTAAAACAGGGAATTTTATTCCTATGGCTGGCTTCCATTTGCACAAATTGTTTTTGATTTTGTGTGTGTGCGTGCGCAACTTAAGAGTGGGGCATGGGAGGACTTACAATCCATCAGTTCCTACAAGCATCAACGACTTTAGTGTGGAACAGATGTATACGAGGGCAATTTATAGCGGGCACATCCAGTACTCACTAACATCCCTAGGCAAAGCAAGGAACATGCTGTTAGAGAACCTTTCAGCGTCAAAAACTAGTGATTTAGGCTTTTTAAATTAGATTTGTTACAAATGGACTAAAGAATGAATGGTAAGAGCAGTTACATATGTTCATTTAAGGATATTTGGATATGTGATGTTGACAAGTTGTTTTTAGTGGTTTATAAAATTTTAAATTTTATTAAACCTCCCCATAATTTCATGCCACTGTGGAAATGTAACTAGATAAAAATTGGGGAAAGGTGTTTAAAACGTACAACAGTATTATCCATGGAAATGATAAAAAAGTAAAAACCAAATTCTGCCAAGCCTAAATATAAGAAAGGCATAATCTGGTTCTGGACCTAGATTTAAGCAACTAACTTAAATCCCTTGGAAAGGAAAGAGGTCCTTTGTTATACAGCAGTCCTTTAAAGAACAGCTTTAACACATTTTGGAAGCCGAGCTATGATATAGGAGAAGGACGTGTAATGTAGAAAGGGGGATTTTAACTACTTCAGTAAGTTATCTGTGGCATGTCAATCTGGTTAACAATAATAATAAATAAGCAACAGGATTTTAACAGAAATCAAATACACAAACTTACATAATCTTTGTTTTAATCATTTTCTGCTATAATCAAATTGGTATATTGTGTAAGATAAAACATTGCTGCCACCTAGAGGCTCTTGCATATTTTGCTGCGTACATTGTGCAGCACTGATATTCAACAACCCAAATCTTTGTTTTACTGCATTAGTCTGTGTTTTACTAAATTTATTTCATTATTGTGAGATTTCAAAGTGGGTCAGTTTGTGGTTCAGTTAGACTGTCACCAAGAACATACTGAATTCAAAGTGAATATGAAGTGCATTGTTTTGGAAGGAGCATCACTCCTGATCACTCAGGGTGACCACCCTGAAAGGATTAGGGATGTAAGCGACTAGTTCACTACCTGATAAGCAAATGCTTATCAGGTAGTTCATTAGAAACTTGATTAGTTGCTTTGTCGCCCTTGCTGCCTCTTAAAAGCCAGTTCCCTCCAGCATTGTCTTGGCAGGAGGTAGCGGGGAAACAGTGCAAGCGGGGATTGTAACAATCCCACTTGCACCAGTTCTGTTGCTCTTCCTTTCCTTTGAAATGTTCAAGAGCCACCTGCGATCCTTGTACATTTCAAAGGAAGAGGCATAGAGGTGAATCCCTGCCAGAGGGCACTGCTTCCATCCCTGCTGGCATGGGTTCCTGCTGCCTCTCTCCCTTTGAAATATACAAGATCTGTGGGTGGCTCCTGTACATTTCAAAGGGAGAGAGGCAGTGAATTTGCTGTGTCTCTCCCTTTAAAATGTGCAGGAGCCGTGGGTGACTCTTGTACATTTCAAAGGGAGAAGCACAGCGGGATAGCAAGCACCCCCCTTATCGACGAATTGAGTAGTCGGAAATTCCATCGACTACTCGATTAGCTGATTAATCAAAATTTAACATCCCTATTGCTAAGTAATCTGCTGATTTGAGACTTTGTGGATTATATAGGTAGGCTTCCCAGAGTATTGATGTGGAACAGATACCATACTGCTAGAAATGCCAACTTTTAGATGAAATATGAAGCAGAAATCCTTCCTGCTTTCTGTAACTGGAGATGCCACCACTCCAATAATTAATTAGTATTGTGGTCAAATTCCAAATATATTTGCATAGTTTGGTTTGGTTCTTTTATGAAGTTTTTTTTGTTTGTTTGCTACCCTAAATAATTTTGTAGTGTTGCTGCGTACTGTTAGCTGCTTTTTTCACTGGAGGTCATGTTTCAGTAGTGAATTGAATTATTCCTGTATATCCATTGTCTCCCATACAACCGTATTTCAAGACTTAATATTTACAAAACTCTCTGGGACTCAGTGACTCTAGAGAAGAGCAAAATATTCTTGGTAGTCTCCTTCTGTTAGTTCATTCCTACAACTATGTTCTTTAGGTGTTTGTTTTTGTGATTTTACACATCTAGCTTACAGTTCTCTCTTGCCCAAGCTAGTAAGTAAGGGTATGTCTAGACTACATGCCTCTGCCGGCAGAGGCCTGTAAATTAGACTACCCGACATAGTCGATGAAGCAGGGATTTAAATATCCCCCGCTTCATTAAAATAAAAATGGCCACCGCGCTGTGCCGGCTCAGCTGATTGTCGGCACCACGCAGCAGTCAAGACGTGGATCGGTCGGCAAGGAAAGCCTTTGCCAACCGATCCTGTAAACCTCGTTTCACGAGGCATAAGGGATCGGTCGGCAAAGGCTTTCCTTGTCAACCAATCCGTGTCTTGACTGCCGTGTTGTGCTGATGATCAGCTGAGCTGGCACAGCGCGGTGGCCATTTTTATTTTAATGAAGTGGGGGATATTTAAATCCCTGCTTCATGGACTATGTCGGGTAGTCCAATTTACATGCCTCTGTCGGCAGAGGCATGTAGTTTAGACATACCCTAAGTTCCTTTCTTCAACTTAAACTTTCCTGGATAGCTTAAAATAGAATATATTTTATTAAATGCTAGAAGATGTACTCAGTGTTACTCATGTCCTTCAGGGCAGTGGGCTGCCAATGTGTGTAGGTGCAGAGTCGGGGCAGGGTTTTGGGTATGTGAGGGGCTCAGGGCAGGGTGTGTGTGTGCAGGAATCAGGGCAGAGGGCTGGCAGGTGTGGGGCTGCTGAAGAGTGAGGGTGGGAGTACAGGAGACAGGGTAAAGGGTGAAGGGCTAAAGCAGGGGGTGGGAAGTGTGGGGGGCTCAAGGCAGGGAGCGCAGGATTCAGGGCAGTGGAGCTCAGGTCAGGGAGCTGAGAAGTTGGGAGGGGAGCTTACTGGAGCTGCCCATGGTAGCGGGGTTGGTGCTGCTCTGATGGCAGCTCCTCCTTGGTCCCGGGGCTGCGCTGCCCTGGTGAGTCCTCCAAGAGCAGGGCTGCCTGCCCCAGCTGGTGACTCCTCACAGGGTGTGTCGGAGGGAAGGGATTGCACTGCTCAGCCTCCCTGCCTGGCCCTCTAGCAGCTTCTCACTGGGCAAGGGAGGGCCAGTGCTTGCCTGCCTGGAACCCTGTCAGCTACTTATAGGGAGGGGGAGGGGTCTGCCTCCCCTCCCCACTGGTGTGGCTCCTCACAGGGTGGGGAGATTGGGGCTGGGATGACATGCCCCTCTGGCCAGCCAGTGGGGGGTACTAATGTTGCGGGGGGGGGGGCGGGGGCAGGGAGCTGGGGCTGGGCTTCCTCCAGCCAGATGGGTAGGAGAGGGCAGGTGGCTCCTCGTTGGGGGGGGTGCTGCTGGCCAGCAGGGCCCTCCCATGCATTGCTGTGGCCAAGGTTTCAGGGGGAGGGGTTTGGGTTGCGGAGGGTCCATTTATCTGGAACAGAAGCAAACAGGGATTAAAATCCCATTTAATTAATTGGTGAAACGTAATGTTTAACCAGTTAACTGGATTAAATGGGGGTGGGCAGGCTGGACCAGTCCCCCTGCTACAGGCTGGCAGCCCCACATAGGTGCCAAATGGTGCTGGAGCAGCCCTCTGCCTGCGGTGGTTATCTTAACTCTTAAATTAAAGCATGGTCATGGTTTGGTAGTGGCAGGAAATGGGATCTACCTGTAATGGGACTGTTTTCCTTAACACAGAAAGGGAGGGAGCTGTTGTGCCCACTTCTCTACTGGCCCTAAGCTACTGCCGTGAGAGAGTGCTGGGATAGTCCTGTCTACCCGGGAAGACTTTAACCCTCATTCCCAGGCCCACCCCAGAGAAATGATTTAAATGAAGAAAAAGAAAAACGAATTGAATTAGGGACTTGAGCAACATCAAGTAAATCTTCTGGTAATTTACTTCCCTGGAACGCTTATCTTCCAGAACTCTATTAAAAATTTGAGGGTGTGTTCTTTGGGCACTGAGGTGCTATGCCTTTCCTTTCCATTGGAGCTTTAGCATCTGGAACCATGCATTTTATATTGACATTATCATCTTTTCCAACCTTCCTTCAGACACCTCATATATGCTTGGTCAATAGAACTTGTGTAGAGCATGTGTCTCTAGAATTCTGGAATGTGGATTCTTTGCTCAAGTTTAGCACAATTGCCCATTCATGTACAGTGTAACTAAACCTGCTGTGTACATTCATTGCCTTGCATTTTTGCCCTAATGTGCACACAGATACTACCTGCTCAGATACATTTAATTCCCTGTGAGATTTACCATAAGGGGCAGGGGAAACAACTGTATATGGCTAATATGTTTTTGATTGTATATAGAATTAGTTAATTACTTCTGATTCTGTTTGCTTAAATAGAAATTGAATTGGCTCTCCAGAAAAGAGGATTAATTGATGTATCAGTTGGTGCAGTTTTAGTATTCTGAAGGTTTAGGCAGACTTCACTTTCTTGGTGAACTTGTTGAAAGGAAATGACAGGCATATATTGAACTATGGAAGTGTGGCTACCTATGCCAGATAATCTATAATATAAATGATAATTTAATTATTTTAATAACTGTCTTTTACTTTTAAATACATGGCTCACATTGTCAAGTAAAACCGATGAAGATTTTGTGTGACCTTTGTAGATACTTACATTGTAACATATAATTGTCAGAGGGCAAGATTGCATTATTAGAAGGGAAGAGAACATGGATTTATAAAATACTAATGTTTTCAAAGCTCAGTGCATGCAAAATAAGTTGGACATAATAAGATAATATAAAATACTAATATCCTTGAAACTTTTATTACAGTCAAAGACTAGAAATGAAAGCACAAGTTGTAAGTGCTTTCATAGAAAAATTCCAACTGACCCCAGATGAAATGAACCTCCTTCGAGGCACAAGAGATGGCCCAATTACTGAGGTAACTAAAATGTATTATAAGTTTTCTACTGAGCTAATACACAACAAATTGATATTTTAATGTTGTATTTGAACAGAATTTTTTAAAGTCTCATATTCTTTATTTTTAGTTTAAAATTCTTTCTTGATCAAATAAATGGCTGTTCATGATGCTTTCACATCATGTAGTACCACTATTGTGTGTGTATATATTTTGCTTGGCTACCACAATATAGAAATTGTTTACATTGATTTAAAGTAGGACTTTCCCTCTTTGTTTCATTTATTGTTGTTTGAAATATTAGGTGCTGACTCATTTATTTTTAGTCACCTTCTAAACTAAAGCTATTAAATATATTGATATGTTTTTGCTTAAGAAAGCACATTGTTCTATGGCAAAAGCAATTAAAATATCCAGAGTGTATATTTAATAGCTTTTATTATTTTAGTTACATGGAAACTTTCATTGAAATACAGAATACCTGCTGAGACTCAGTATCTCATTTCCACAGACATCCTGTTAGCAGTCAGAGTATTATTAAGCATGGAGCAGAAAGCAATAAACAATACTAATGAAAGCACAAATGAAAACATGTTAAATGATCATATGTTATAAAATACCAAATATTAGAAACATTCGAGTTATGATAGAAAGCAGTTTTTACAAATGTTTACTTCTCAAGAGCCTAGTAAAAAAACTGTGTCTTTTATATTGACTTACTTGGATTTTGGATTAGGCCCTAACCCGGGGCAGGCAATAATTTTTGCCAGGGGCCACTCCATAAATTTTGGTAAGTGGTCAGAGGCTGGCTCTGTGGCCCTTGAAGGCGTGGGGATACGAGGGAGAGGGAGGGAGGGACAGGGACAGGGACAGGGACAGGATGTGTGGTTTTGATTGTTTCAAGGCTGCTGTGAGATCACATGTGAAAGTGACATCTGCCCAGTTGTATATGCCAATTCATCCAAAACTGCTGATTCCTAATATCAAAATAGTTGTCGGTGCAGCCACCAGTATAGCATTTTAATATAGTTATTAAGTTTATTTTTATTTAAAAACTGGAAATGCTTTAAATCATGAAATTCATTTTTAAAGGATTTTTTCAAGGCATTAGGAAGAGTAAAGCAAATTCATGATGATGTTAAGATTCTTCTTCGTACAAACCAACAGAGAACAGGGTGAGTTTGATGTGAATAACTGAGTAGTCATTTAATAGTTAAAACAGTAACTGTATGGAGATGCCCTGTTTGTTCTTTCAGATGATGACAGAAGGTCTGTAAATCTAACAAAATGTACACATAAATATAACAAGTCTCAGAGAAGTAGCTGTGTTAGTCTATAACTTTAAAAACAATGAACAGTCCTATAGTTCATTTTGAAATATCCATGTTTTTATAATGTTGACTTTTAAATTATATGCTTCTGTGAACATCTAATAACATATTTTTATTTTGTAGCCTAGAAATTATGGAACAGATGGCTTTGCTCCAAGAGACTTCTTATGAACGACTTTACAGATGGGTTCAAGGTAGGGTTACACTTTTTTTGTTTTTGTTTTTATGATTTAAATTTAGTTATTTTTAAATAACACCATCTTACTGTCTAAATAGCATAGGTTTATCTGATATTGTATTGCTTTTTTATAGGCGAATGTAGGACATTGACACAAGAATCATGTGACATTTCTCCAGTTCTCACCAAGGCCATGGAAGCCCTGCAGGAGAGACCTGTTTTGTATAAGTAAGTAAACATTTGTGATCATTTCTAACACGTGAAAGGTTATCTTTTCTTCTGTTAGTAAATAGATCCATTCCAAGTCTGTAACACAGGTACATCATACCTGTAAAAACAATGGTAACGAACATCATGATTATTAGTCTGACATCAACATTTAAGAAAAGCTTGGTTTAGTATCTCTAAACTTTCTGTATCTTGTTTGTGCAATCACTGTACAAGAATTCTCGCTACTGGTCTTCTGCAAATGGTTTTATTTACAATAAAATGTTCAAATGTTTATTTCAAATAAAATAAAATGTTATTTTTTCCAGTTATACTTTCATCCAATTACATTGTGAGTGTGTGCTCTCATTTAAGAGTTGTTTTTGTTTGTTTTATTTGGCTTAGGGGGCTAGTCTAGGTTTCAAGGCATCCAGTTACCCCATTTATTTATGGAAAATAAAAATTTGCCATATCATACTTAAATTTTATCCAGAGTCTATCAATACTGAGAGTAGTTTCTATTATGCAAAATATAGTAGTCTATTAAAAGCATTGTATTAACTATATGCTTTTTTTCCATGTAAAGAAGACACTTGAAAATGTTAGGTCTTCTAGATCAGTGCATTACTTTAAAAAAGTTGAAGTAAAACTAGTGTGTGTGGTTTAAAATGGAGATCATCTGAATTTCCTGAATTATTAGCGACTCCCAGTCAAGGCCTCAGCCAGGATTTAAAGGATTTGATTCAGAGTGCACAAGTACATTTCTTTACTAGTATTAATGGGGGATCAAGGTGAATTGTGTGTTCTCCCCCAGATTTCCATCTTTCTCGTATAACCTTCTCTACTGGTCTATGTTCAACATTTCTCACCAACACAGAAGTTAATTCCATGTTTTTTCTAACTTTAGAATGCTTTAACTTTCTACCTTTAAAACTTTTTAAATATAAATGTTTGTTGTATAAAGGAAGAACATTCTGTTGACAACTGTAGACTCTATTATATTCAACTCTTCCATTGTCATCAAGAAAACTTCATTTGTTTGTTTCCTGCCCTACCGTAAATGGACTGTACAAGCTAAGATAACTTTATCTTTTATAGTGAATGATTAATTTATCAGAATTTTCTAACAGGACTTTTTAATCTAAATCCAGTTTGCTGATGACAAAGGTACTGACCACAAGGTGGCACTATCAGAGCTGTCTTTGTTTTTTCTTGGGCTGCTCATGTTCTCATGTTATGCTTTGTACTGCATTCAGCCTGGGTAGAGCAAAATACTTGTGTATCAAATTTTAAGCACACAATTAGTCACTTTGACTTCAATATGACTACTTAAGTGCTGAAAGTTAGGTATGGGCTTTTGTGCTTTGCTGAATTAAGGCCTTCATGAGCAATATTATGTGGCAGACCTAAAAAAAAAATCATGCTGAATATCAAACACTTGAAATAACATCAGACATTCATTATCTTATACCAACTGTTGTATTACTGTGTTGTGACCTAAATGCAGCGTTAATTTTCAGTAATTATATGTATATGTAATTTGAAATGAAAGTAATTTTAAATAGAAATAAAAATTATTTCCATCTCCTTTTAGCCCCCAAAAGAGAATAATTTGTTTGGCGGTTAACAGATGCTTTACCATGCTAATTCCCCGTCATTTTAGTAGCACTTTTGCAGTATTTGCTGAATGGTAATGATGATAGAACCATCATACTCCTATAATTTTGGTTTTACTGTATTTTAAAGTAACTTTTTCTGCTCTATTTATCTATGGTTTTAGAAATTTTCGGTCATCACTGTGGCTAAATATTGGTACTAGATTGTGTCTTTAAAGTGTAGCCCGTTGTTGGAGAGAGTCCAGGGCTTCAAGAGAGTGCACACCTCATTGAAAGTTCCAGTGTACTTTCAGGGTGTACAGGACATACAATTCCACATTCCCAGGCAGCTCTGCTATTTTATTTGAAGGAGGCCTGGCTTTGCCCTGTGACTCCCCAACTTTTACTGAGGGCAGCAATGGATTACATGGTGCCTGTGCTCTCCAACTGTATTATGACTGGTTAGTGCACAAAAGTGCAGCTGGGATAAAATGGAGGATTCCTTGCATTCTCTCCCCAATGCCCTTTTTAGACCATATTAGGGTAAACCTCAGTATTACTCACTATATTTTTATTAGGGTCATACTATATAATACTTCTACAGGTTGCCCTTCCCAGCTTGGATCCCAGAAGAGCCCAGCGAGTCTGGTGGCAGCGGGGCTGCAGCAGCCCAGGTAGTGGTGGATCGCAATCGGGGCAGCCTGCTGCCCGGCAGCAGGACTGTGGGATCACAGCAGCCCAGGAAGGCAAGCCTGGCCGGGGCTATGTCAGCCTGGGAGGCGGTGGGGCCGCAGTAAGCTGGGTGGCGGCAGTGGGATCGCAGCAGCTTGGGCAGCGGTAGTGGCAGTGTGATTGGGGCTGCCTGCTGCCCGGCAGCAGGGCCAGGGCTATGGCCGCAGCAGCCCAGGAGGGGAAGCCAGATGGGGCCGTGGCAGCCCGGCAGAAGTAGTGTGGACAGGGCCACGTGCTTCCCAGCAGTGGGGCTGGAGCTGCGGTAGCGGCAGCCAGTTTGAGTGGTGTGCCACCTGGCAGTGGAACTGGGGCTGGCCAGCAGGCAGCCCAGCCGGGCTGAAGGAGTCAGCAGCTGGCTATGGGGCTGGTGTCAGGGACCTCCAGTTGTCTGGCAAATTCCCCTCACCCAAGACTGGTCTTGTCCTGAAGGTGCCGGACCAGGGAGGTCCAACCTGTACAAGGAACACTGTGTTGTATTTAAATTGTTCGACTTCAAAACCTTAGAAAAAGCAGTAACATGTTATTAACCTTTAGAGAAAGTCTCTGATCTTTGGTAATCCAGTACTACTGTCTGTGGGAAAGATATTTCAGATATCATCTGAAGGTTCTTTGTGGTCAAGTCAGATGTCTGATTTTGCTGTAAAATGTAGCAAATGAAATAAATGGTTTCCCATAAATAAAAAGGTAAACACTTTTAAAACACCAATAGGGTGTTTTCATTAAATCTCAAAGAATAAGTGCTAATGCTTGCTTCAACTAAGAATTTCTAGATCTCTTCTAGAGACAATAGTAGGCTTACACAAAAAAGAACAAAGGTGGTAGTTTGTGATATAATTTACTGGCCATAAAGCTTCTACCTAACTAGGAATAACATTTTAATTTATGTTCAGCTTTTTTGAGTGAGATAGCTCAACCTGTTGTAAAGACTATAACAAGTTTTCCTACAGATTAAGCGGTACATGAACCTTGAGCTGGCTAGTTGGGAAAAGGAGAGGAGGATTGAAAGTTGATAAACAGGATTTTACATCCTTAAGAGGGATCCCAGCCTGGCTCCTGTTCCCAGACCCATGTGGGGCTGCCAACTCTTGGCCCCATGCAGGGGCCTGGTGGGGCTGGAGCAGCCCTCTGCCTGCAGCAGCCATGGGCAAGGTAGGGGAGGGGCTGCTTCTGGGCACCAGTTAATTGTTACCTGGTAAGCATCACCTGTTCACTGGTTATCTGTTCACATCCTTAACTGAAAGTCAAGCTGGTAGTGCTGTGGAATGCAGTAGCCCAAGATACCACAACTAATCTGCAGCTAATCATCTGCACTGCTAATCAAATCACTCTGTAACTTGAGTATGGTTTTGAGTTAGACTGGCTCAAGTGTGTGCTAATTTGAGCTTTTAAATAGGTAGGAAATTATTATAGCATTTTATTTAAATGTGTTTCAAGAGTAGCAATAATGTCTGTCATTATTGTAATATTTTATGCCACAAAGGTTGCAATGAAAAAATGTGTTCAAATTAGTTGTAAAATCAATGTATTCTGGAAACATCAGTATTTTAGATATTTCATTTGTTGTGCGTGTTCATAATATTTTAAATTTGAGAAGTACTTAAACATTTTACACCTTGTATTTTATTTTTGATTAATTGGGAGGCCAGTGAGATGGCAAACAAAGGAGAAAATGTACATAAATTGATACTATGTTATGGTGATTTGAATTGAAGATTATATTTTTTACTCTTTTTTTTTTTTTTCATTTAAAACAAACAAAAAAAAACGCACAGCCATTCTTGGAAATAACCTAGTAGTGGAACCAACACTTCAAAAGTGTTCAAAGCTGGTATTGTCCTCCTTGATGAGATTTTCAAAGATTTAAACACTGCTGTCGTGCAAACTGAAAACCAGCTGTGTTCCTAGAAAACTTGTCCTTACATTTTAATATAGATTCTTCCTCAGACAAACAAAAGTTGGGGAAATCAGTAAGAGGCAACAGTAGAAAACATCTTCAATTTTGCTTTTAATGTTTTGGGGTTTGTTAACTAAGTTTAACAAAATGTAATAGCACTACTGACCTACAGTTCACTTCCTGGAATTTCAGTCAGTCCAGAGCAACTGAAATAAATGCTTCATCTGGATCTTCACTTCCTCCCCCCAACTAGAATAAAAACAAATTTGAAAAGCGTGGTTTTGTAGATGACGCATGAGCAGCCACAGCAAGAGGAGACATTTCCCTGCTGATTTGTTTTAAGGTTTTCTCTACCTTGTTCCCTCCCCCCATCTGTAGTTATAGCTCCACTGGGAATTTGGCCTATTGTTGGAAGAGAAGCTAAAAGAATCCAAATACTATTTTCCTTTTCCATAATGAATACTTATTATAAAGCTGTAGTAAATACTCCATTTAGAGTGCAGATAATAATTATTGCTGAATTTTTGTACAATACAGAATTATGTTATAATTATATTGTATTCTATTGAAGGGAAAAGAGGGAAAATTTATTTTCTGTTCCCCCTTGCAAACATAATTGTCAGTGTGATGTTACAGTTCTCAAAACCAATGTGAACAAAATTAAAAGATCTTATCAATTGCCATATCTCTAATACTCCATGATTTTATTGCTTGGAAAAAAGAATGAATTTGGTTCATGAAAACACCTATGGCCTTGTGCTATTTCTTTCAAAAGGGGGCACCACTGTTCCTGTTTTGTGGGTAATACTCTTTCGAGTACCAACGTTCATTTAAAAATACAGCTTTCACTTGATTCATCAAGCAGAAACATGAGTTTTGTTTTTTAACAATGGCTGGCAAGCAGACTTAATTTTGAGGTAAAAATACAATGGATTATGCAAAAATTTAAGTACAGGTTGAACCTTTCTGGTCTGGCAACATCCATGGTCTGGCATGACTTCAGTTTACTTGATGTCCACTTATCATGGGTGTGGCCAAGTTCTTGTGGTGATGTCCCTGTGAGTGCTCTACTCTTGGTGACGGGTCATCCCTGGAGCCGCAGTTTGGAGCTTTTCTTAGCAGTTGTCAGTCGGGCCACACGTGCACTGAAGGAGGTTTGCCAACTTGCACACATGGCCCAATTTCTCCTTTTCTCCCCCCTCCCCCCCCCGACAGTTCCTTGCTAACCACCCTTGGCTGCAGATCGAGCTCCTCTCTCACCTCGAGCATTCACTCTCTTCAAACGGCAGAGAAGGAACAAACAGAAGACGACAAAAACAACAACAACAAAAAAGAACCGTGCTACTACAATGCCCGGTTCTCAGGGCTTTAAGAAGTACCGCCAGTGTAATGACCCCATGCTGGCCTTGGATGGGGATGATGCCTGTATATGCTGTTTGTGGGAGTCGCGTGCCCCATAAAAATGCGATCACTGCTGGAGCGTTACGACAAGGACTAGAAAGGACCAGGAGCTTCGGCTCTGTATGATTCTTTTTGAGCGGGCTCTGAAGCCCTCTTTAAGCCCAGGGGGCCTGCCGAAACATAGTTCTGTCTCTCCCTCGCCTCACAAACATCACAAGGCGAGGGTCTCCGTGGTGAGATCGTTGCCTCTGAACCACTCCCCCAGTCTGGCCAGCAGGGACATGCCATGTACCGCAGCCAACTTGGTGCAGAGGGCTTTAACATGTGCAGCTGCAATGGCACCCCGCGCTCGCTCTCAGCCAGCACGCTCATTGTTGGCACCAAAGAGATCATGCTGGCAAGCCCCAGCACTGCTGCAAGTGGTGCTGCAACACTCGGCACTGGGAAAGAGCAGGAAACTGCCTGTCAAAGAGCCCCACAAGTCTTTGGCACAGCCTTCTGCTACGCTGACATCAGTGCAGATGCCTCCCCCACCAGATGCTGCAGCACAGGTGCAGCTGTCTATCCACACTGAGCAAGCTGAAGACATTCATGCTTTGTCATCTGAAGTTGAGACCACTCAGCCCCCTTTGCCACTGCCATGCTCTCCCTGTCCATCTCCCGGCTACATTAAGTCTCCGTTATTACATAAAAATGCTGGAGTCGCTGATTATGATCAGAGGAGCATTTTCTCCTCACAACATTCCTCTCCTGCTACATCTCATCATTTCCACCATTACCGTGAGGGACCATACCACCCATAGTGGTACCCTGACTGGCATTTTCTGCCTCCCCATTATCCGCACCAGTGGGCCCCATGGGAGTATTGGAGACATCGCAGATGCCAATCTGTGACCCCATCTGTGTCACCAAAGAGGCTTCCACACCCTTTTGAATACTGCAGAATTGGAAGATGAGGAGGAGAGTCAGATTCCCCACAAGCACATTGACAGCAAGCCCCGCAGCTTTCTCGGGGGACAGTTCATCCTCATCTCCCAATGAGGCTGTAATACCAGGAGATACCCATTCTACTGATGTCTTGAAACAGTTTCAGGAACTTTTTAAAAGAGTGGCCACTACTCAGGAAGTTCAGCTTCAGGAGGTAAAAGAGAGATAGCATTGTCTCCTAAAGAACAACCGTTACAGGACCGCTTGGGAATAGTGACCATAATATAATAACATTCAACATTCCTGTGGTGGGTAGAACACCTCAGCAGTCCAGCACCCTGGCATTTAATTTCAAAAAGGGGAATTACACAAAAATGAGGAGGCTAGTTAAACAGAAATTAAAAGGCACAGTGACGAGAGCCAAATCCCTGCAAGCTGCATGGAAACTTTTTAAAGACACCATAATAGAGGCCCAACTTAAATGTATACCCCAAATTAAAAAACATAGCAAGAGACCTAAAAAAGTGTCACCGTGGCTTAGCAACCATGTAAAAGAAGCAGTGAGGGACAAAAAGGCATCTTTTAAGAAGTGGAAGTCCAATCCTAGTGAGATAAATAGAAAGAAACATACACTTGATTTGACAGTGTTTAAAAATGTAATAAGAAAAGCCAAAAAAGATTTTGAGGAACAGCTAGCCAAAAACTCAAAAAGAAATAACAAAATGTTTTTTAAGTACATTAGAAGCAGGAAGCCTGCTAAAAAACCTGTGGGTCCCCTAGACGATCGAACTATAAAAGGCGCAATCAAGGAAGATAAAGCCATTGCGGAGAAACTAAATGATTTCTTTGCTTCAGTCTTCACGGCTGAGGACGTTGGGGGGATTCCCAAATCTGCACCATCCTTTGTGGGTGTTGAATCTGAGGAACTGTCCCGGATTGAAGTGTCATTAGAGGAAGTTTTGGAACAAATAGAAAAACGTAATGTTAACAAATCTCCAGGACCGGATGGCATTCATCCAAGGGTTCTAAAAGAACTCAAATGGGAAATTGCTGAACTATTATCTGTGGTTTGTAACCTATCCCTTAAATCGGCTTCCGTACCTAATGACTGGAAGGTAGCCAACGTGACACCAATATTTAAAAAGAGGCGATCTGGGCAATTACAGACCGGTAAGTCTAAATTCAGTACCAGGCAAATTAGTCGAAACAATAGTAAAGAATAAAATTGTGAAGCATGTAGAAGAACATAATTTGTTGGACAAAAGTCAACATGGTTTCTGTAAAGGGAAAGCCTGTCTTACTAATCTATTAGAGTTCTTTGAAGAGGTTAACAAACATGCGGACAAGGGGGATCCAGTAGATATAGTATACTTAGATTTTCAGAAAGTCTTTGACAAGGTCCCTCACCAAAGGCTCTTGTGCAAATTACATGGCCATGGGATAAGAGGGAAGGTCCTTTCTTGGATTGAGAACTGGTTAAAAGACAGGAAACAAAGGGTAGGAATAAATGGTAAATTTTCAGAATGGAGAGGGGTAACCAGTGGTGTCCCCCAAGGGTCGGTCCGAGGACCAATCCTGTTCAACTTATTCATAAATGATCTGGAGAAAGGGGTAAGCGGTGAGGTGGTAAAGTTTGCAGATGATACCAAACTGTTTAGGATAGTCAAGACAGAAGCAGACTGTGAGGGACTCCAAGAAGATCTCACCAAACTGAGTGATTGGGCAACAAAATGGCAAATGAAATTTAATGTGGATAAGTGTAAAGTAATGCACATCGGGAAAAATAACCCCAACTATACGTACAGTATGATGGGGGCTAATTTGGCTACGACAAATCAGGAAAGAGATCTTGGAGTTATCGTGGACAGTTCTCTGAAAACTTCCACGCAGTGTGCAGCGGCGGTCAAAAAGGCAAATAGGATGCGAGGCATTATTAAGAAAGGGATAGAAAATAAGACCCAGAATATCTTACTGCCCCTGTATAAAACTATGGTATGCCCACATTTTGAATACTGTGTACAGATGTGGTCTCCTCACCTCAAAAAAGATATTTTGGCCTTGGAAAGGGTTCAGAAAAGGGCAACTAAAATGATTAGGGGTTTGGAACGGGTCCCATATGAGGAGAGGTTAAAACGACTGGGACTTTTCAGTTTAGAAAAGAGGAGACTGAGGGGGGATATGATAGAGGTATATAAAATCATGAGTGGTGTGGAGAGGGCCGATAAAGAAAAGTTATTTATTAGTTCCCTAAATAGAAGAACTAGAGGACACCAAATGAAATTAATGGGTAGCAGGTTTAAAACTAATAAAAGAAAGTTCTTCTTCACACAGCGTGTAGTCAGCCTGTGGAACTCCTTGCCAGAGGAGGCTGTGAAGGCTAGGACTATAATAGAGTTTAAAGAGAAGCTAGATAATTTCATGGAGGTTAGGTCCATAAAAGGCTATTAGCCAGGGGATAAAATGGTGTCCTTGGCCTCTGTTTGTCAGAGGTTGGAGAGGGATGGCAGGAAACAAATCGCTTGATCATTGTCTTCGGTCCACCCTCTCTGGGGCACCTGGTGCTGGCCACTGTCGGCAGACAGGCTACTGGGCTAGATGGACCTTTGGTCTGACCCAGTACGGCCATTCTTATGTTCTTATCCCTCCTCTCAGGGAAGAATTGCATTACCAATTGATGAAGCAATAATGGATATATAAGACATCATTTGGCAGACACCTGCCTCCATCCAGCCAAGTTATAAAAAGGCCAACAGGAAATATTTCATCCCTCCTAGGGACTTGGACTTTCTATTTCCCCATTCCCAGCCAAACTCTTTGGTGGTGGATGCAGCGAGTCAACTCTCAAAAGCTCCTCAACTCAAGTCAGCAACCAGTGACAAAAATATAAAAAACTAGACCTATTTGGCAAAGAGAGATATTCCTCTGCCACCTTGCAGCTCAGAATAGCGAACTACTCTGTGTTGCTAGCTAATCATGACTGACAATTACTCCAAGCTGGCCAAGCTGATGGGGCATCTTCCCAACTCTGAGGCCCATCCTCAGGGCAATAATTCATGAGGGGCACACCAGCGCCTGCATGGCACTACTACCAATAGACGTAGCCAGCACAGATGTAATAGACGTAGCCAACACAGCGGCAAGAGCGACAGCCACAGCGGTGGCGATGAGGAGAGCCTCCTGATTGCATGCTGTAGGTTTGCCCAGGGAGCTTCATATGAAGGTGGAGGATCTCCCTTTTGGCAAACAAAAAGCTGTTGGCTGCTAACACAGATGAGATCCTGCATAGCAATAAAGATTCTCGCATAACTCTTCGCACCCTTGGAATGTACACTCCACCATACCAGTGAAAGAGATACATGCCATACAACAGGAACAGAGACATTTACTACAACTGGCCTCAACATAAACCATATGACTACAATAAATCCGGGCAGAGGCCTCAGAGGAAGTGCCCACCTCAATCACACTCCTCCGGCTCCCAGTCCTCCAAACAGGAAATTTGAAGTCTTGGTTGAGGATCTGCCCAACCTCCCCAACCATCCTGTGATAATAAGCCAGAAGCACTTGTTCGACTACAGGATGTGTCCCTTTTTCCATCATTGGGACTTTATAACATCAGGCGAGTGGGTGCTAGAAATCATCCGTACAGGTTACACTGTCCCCTTCACTTCGCTTCCCCATGCCTCCCCTGCCTTCCCCATCCCTCTTCAAGGACCCCTCTCACGAGATCCCTCTCAGGCAAGAAATCAATCAGCTCCTCCAACTCGGAACAATAGAGAGGGTCCCTGATCCACACCAGAGAAGAAGGTTTTATTCAACTTACTTCCTGATCCAAAAGCGTACAGGGGATGGAGACCAATTTTAGATCTCCAGAAGCTAAACAAATTCCATGGAAACAGCACTCAAAATGGTTACGCTGGCTTCAGTTATTCCTACACTGGATAAAGGGGGCTGGTTCACAGCCCTCCATCTGCAAGATGCATACTTCCACGTCGCAAAACATCCATCCCACAGGCATTACTTCTGCTTCATCGTGGGGGAGGAACATTTTCAATATGTCGTCCTTCCTTCTGGCCTATCCTCTGCCCCTCGAGTCTTCTCAAAGGTCCTTGCAGTAGTGACAGCATATCTTTGTCAACAGGGAATCATCATCTTCCCATATCTCGACTACTGCCCCATTAAAAAGGCTGCACACAAGCAGAGATATCCAATATGATCTCGAAGACCAGACATCTATTCGATCGCGTAGGTCTCCTTATAAACAAACAGAAGTCAATTCCAGAGCCTGTTGAAGATATCTAATTCTTTGGCAGTCGCTTTGATTCTATATCAGCTTAGGCCTATCTACTGCATCAATGATTCACTGTGCTACGAGACCTAGCGACTACCCACTCCACCAACTCGTCTACTACCGTGCATACCTACCTCTGACTGTTAGGCTACATGGCCGCTACTGCATATGTGGTCCAATATGCATGGCTTCATTTCCATGCCATGCAGTTTACATACTGTCTCGACATCTACTCCAGAAGCCAATCACGATCCCCAAGCAAGTACTGGACTTTCTCAAGTGGTGGACTTCCCCTGCAACTCCTCGTGGGGATTCCTTTCCTGCAACCTGAACCGTCAGTACAGATCACCACGGATGCCTCACTGATAGGCTGGGGCACACACCTTCACCACCACACAGTGCAGAGCATACAGCTACCACACAAGGCCATGTTGCACATCAACCTTCTCGAGTTCAGAGCTGTCAGTAATGTGTGCAGGCATTTCTGTTGGTAATGGATGGGGTGCACTGTATGTATTCTGATGGACAACACAACCACCATGTTCTATATAAACAGGCAGGGTCGCTCACGTCCCCGATCCCTCTGTGCAGAACCCATGCATCTCTGGAATTGGTGCATCCATCACAGAGTCACCCTGAAGACATCATACCTACCTGGGATCAACAATGTCTGGGCAGATGCTTTGAGTTGCAATTTGTCCACAGACCATCAGCGGAAGCTGCAGCCAACGGTGACAGAATCCATCCTCCACAGATGGGGCTACTCAGAAGTAGATCTCTTTGCAGCCACAAGCAATACCAAATGTCGCCGATTTTGCACTCGAGTGGGACTGAGCAAGGGTGATGGGTGATGCATTCCTAATTGGTGCATTCCTAATTGCCTGGACCTAATTGCCTGTATTACACCTTTCTCCCAATCCCATTGATCCCCAAGATTCAGTTGGACAGGGCTTGAGTCATTTTAATAGCCCCGTTTTTGTCCAGGCAGGCCTGGTTCTTCTTCAAGTAGTGTCCCCAAAGGTGCTCCACTGTTGGTGACGGGCTTGTCCTAGCGCCGCAGACCTGAGATCTTTTAGCAGTCGTCTGCCAGACCACGCATGCGCGTCGGTCGTCTCGCGGCTTTTTGCACCATTTCTGGTCACATGGTCCAGCTCCCGCCAGTTCCTCCTAACCGTCTTCGGGCGCAGCCGGAGAGAGCTCCCTCTCATGTTAATCCTGTCCGGAATCGAGAGACGAAAAAATTGTGAATAGTTAGCAGTTGTCACCTAGTTATTAGTTAGTTAGTAGTTGTATATAATAGTTCAGCGCGTTAGCTAGAAAGAAAGAAAGAAGAACAAAAACAAGGACGTTCTTCATGAAGCCATGCCGGGATCACCAGGCTTCAAAAAGTGCGGCACATGCTGTGATTCGATGCCCGCGTCTGACGGGCACGCATCGTGCATAAGGTGCTTGGGCGGGGGACATATTCCCCAGAAATGTCCCCACTGCTCGAAGCTTACTGCTCGAGTTCGATGGGACCGGGAGATGCAGCTGAAAATGCTGCTTTTTGATAAGGCGCTCCAGCCACAAACGGACTCCCCCAGCACTTCACAATTGCTACCAACAGCCAAGCATCGTCCTTCTCTGAAGGCGATGCATTCTAAGAGAAGGCCTTCTCCCTCTCACTCCCTGCCAGCAATCCGCATGAGCTTGGGAGACAAACCGGGCACTTCAGGCACAACTACAGTCTGCCGACCGAACAAACATAGCAAGTCCGCAGTACGTCGGCACCAATCCTGACACCGACAGTACAACCAGCACCGGCAACAGCCACGCAGCCCAGACCGGAGCTGAGCCTTACACTGGGACCGGAACCTCACATGGCGCCAACGGCACCGGGCACATCAGCGACGACTCATGCGGCACCGACTGCCCCAGCACTGATGAATTAGCTGGCACCAACTGCGGCACCATCATCCCACGCAACTCCCCAGGCGACACCAACTCCCACGTCGACACCGCTGTCATCACCAACACAACATTCTCCAGCACCGACCAAAGCGCATCGGAAAACACAAGTTACTGACCCCATTGCCAAGTCCAGAACAGGCTGTGTTCTCTCCTGAACCACCTTCACCAGTTCCATCAATCCGTTCAGGCCACTTTCCATCCAGAATTCACCGATACTCACCAAGTGCCTCTCCTTCTCCTAGATACTACCATTGGCACCTTTATCCATCACCCTCTTTGGTGCACTCACGGGGTAGATCCAGATCACCAAGGTCCCCCACACTTTCCACCAGCTCCAGGTACCGAGAGATTTACAGATGCAGCCATCATCACAGATATGCCCCGCACTACTACGACCATCGGCATAGACACAGTCATCATGACAGCCGTTACTCACACTCACCGGACCTTACTTCATGGAAGTCACTGTCCTATCATTGGACACACGCGACCCGTGACAAAACTATCTCTCCCTCTCCGGTGAGGCCACCCACAGCCATGGGAAACCAGCCAACCATAACACTTCAGTCTGAGCCAGAAGAGGGACAGCTGTCAGACAGAGATGAACCACAAGACCGTTCTCTTGCAGACATCTCTTCCTCTTCACCTGATGATGTTGTCTTCCCTGAAGACTCCTCACCCACGGACGACTTACGCCAATTTCAGGATCTGTTTAGAAGGATTGCCAGCAGCCAAAAGGTGCAGCTGTCAGAGGTCCAGCAGAAGCAGCACCATCTCCTAAGAAATCTACAGCTCTCACAAACATCAAAGGTGGCTCTACCACTCGACGTGGCAATCCTAGAAGTGGCCAACGACATATGGCAAACACCTGCCTCCACTCCAGCGACAAATAAAAAGGCTGACAAAAAGTATTTTGTACCGGCAAAAGACATGGCGTTTTTATTTAACCATCCACAGCCTAACTCCCTTCTTGTCAACGCGGCGCAACAAAGAGCAAAAGTGCCTCAATATAAGAACACCTCTGGAGACAGGGATAGTAAGCGTCTGGACCTTTTGGGGAGGAAGGTCTATTCATCGGCCACTTTAACATTGAGAATGGCCAATTATGCAGCATTATTGGCCAACCACAATTTTGATAATTATTCAAAATTAGTTCCCCTCCTCGAACACTTACCGGACACTAAGCGTCAGGTACTCAAGGCTGTTGTGCAAGAGGGTTACGCGGCCTCCCGATCGGCACTACACATCGCCCTTGATACCGCGGATGCGGCAGCGCAGACCACAGCCACGTCAGTGGTCATGCACAGGGCCTCGTGTCTCCACATGGCAGTGGTGCCAAAGGAGCTTCAATCGAAGGTAGAGGATCTGCCTTTCGATAGGCACAGCCTGTTCGCCGAGAAAACTGACCAGGTGTTACACTCGGGTAAGGATTCCCGTACAATGCTTAGGATGCTAGGCATATACACGCCGCCCTACCGTCGCAAGTGATATACGCCTTACCAGAGACAGAGGCCTTTCCCTTACTCAATACCACAGTTCAGACACTACGAACAGCAGCGCCCCAGGCAGTGTCAACAGAGACGGAGGCCACAAACCAACAAGCCATCCAGTCAGCAAAACACCAGGCAGCAGGTCTGATGCATCGATCGAGGGATTGCAAGCCATTCCAATTTCAGCTGGCCGAGACATCACCACCAGACTCTTTCACCATCCTTTAAGGCCTTTGAAAATTGTTGGGCCGCTATAATCACAGACCAGACAATCTGATTGCATCAGGCTACAAATTCCATTCACTTCGCCCCCTCCTCCTACTCCTCCCTCCCCGTCCCTCTTCAGGGACCCCTCTCACAAGTCCCCTCTAAGACAGAGTTGGCTTGTCTGCTGTATATCGGCGCAGTGGAGAGGGTACCAGAGAAATGAGTTGTTTGCAGGCTGTCCGGCATGTTCTCCTACATAGCAGAAGATCTAACATGCATACCACTTACCTGCACAAATGGCGCCGGTTCTGTTCTTGGTGCTTGGACAGGAAGCTAGACCCTAACATGCTACCCATGCAATCCATCTTGGACTACATTCTCCACCTCAAACACCTGGGTCTCGCACTTTCTTCTCTGAAAGTCCATTTAGCAGCAGTCACGGCTTTTCGACAACCTGTGGACGACTGTACTGTTTTCTCGCACCCTATCACAAGACAATTTATGAAGGGGTTGGCCAATATCTTCCCATGCCATAGGCAACCCCCGGACCCGTGGAATTGGTCCTAGATACCGTTAATGCGGTGACCATTTGAACCCTTAGCCAGGTGTGATTTACCCACTCTAACCATGAAGGTTGTATTTTTGCTGGCAATAACCTTCGCACGCAGGGTGGGAGAGTTGGCAGCCCTATCAATGACACCTCCCTATACTGCCTTTATGCCTCAGGGAGTCCTACTACGAATCCAACCAGTATTTTTACCTAAAGTTAACTCGGAATTTCATATAAACGAGCCCATATTCCTTCCCATATTCTACCCGAAACCACATTCTTCAAAACAGCACGCTCGACTGCATTCCCTGGACGTCCGTCGAGCCCTGCACTTTTACATCAAAAGAACTTGGGCCTTCTAGAAGTCTGTATCTACTTCTTTCCATAGCCGACCATTCCAAAAGTCTCCCATTATCAGCACAACGTATATCGAAGATAATCGTCTCCTGCGTTACACGGTGCTATGCATTACAAAACAAAACCCTTCCAACATGCTATCAGGGCCCATTCTACCAGGGCAATGGCGTCTTCCACTGTTTTCCTCAAGGGAGTCCCCCTCAAGGACATTTGCCATGTGGCCACATGGTCCTCGGACTTTACATTTGCAAAACGCTATGCACTTTCTAACATTTTTATGAGTGATGCAGCAGTTGCCTCTGCGGTCCTTTCGACGGCAGCAACACATTGACTCTGAACCCTACCTCCTTTTTCCAGGCTACTGCTGTGGAGTCACCAACAGTGGAGCACCCACGGGGACACTGCTCGAAGAAGAGGAGGCAGTTACTCACCCTGTGCAGTAACGATGGTTTTTCGAGATGTGTGTCCCCGTGGGTGCTCCACGACCCACCCTCCTCCCCTTTTCGGAGTCTCTGATTATGTTTTGCAGACCTCGACGATAAGGAGGAACTGGCGGGAGCCGGACTGTGCAACCAGAAATGACGCAAAAGCCGCGAGACGACCAACACGCATGCGCGGTCCGGCAGACAACTGCTAAAAGATCTCCATTCTGTGACACCAGGACAAGCCCGACACCAACAGTGGCGCATCCATGAGGACACACATCTCAAAGAACCATCGTTACTGCACAGGGTGATTAACTTCCTCTTCCCATTTCTCCAGCAAATATCTGTAGAACCACCTTACCAACTCCCATGTCAACGCAATCTCCTTTCTCACAATGAGGGCAAATTGTTTCAATCTCAACTTCACACTCTCCACCTTCACACCTGGCTTCTCTCTGATTTCATGGTGCCAAATCCCGCTGTTCTGAACAAGTAAGAACCGTCCTCCACAGCAGGAGACCATCTACCAGAAACACTTACCTGCACAAATGGAAACGCTTTATATGCTGGTGCCAACAACTGTGCATCCTTCCTCACAAAGCACCTCTCCACTCAATCCTCAACTGCATATACTACCTAAAGAACAGCAGCCTATCCATCTCATTTGTCAAGGTGCACTTGGAAGCAATTATGGCCTTCCATGAGCAGATCAATGGATTATCTGTGTTGCCCAGTCACCAGAAGATTCCTCAAAGGCCTTCACAATCTCTATCCCCCTTGCAGGACACCAGCACCTTTTGGGACCTAAACTTTGTCCTAGACTGTCTCATGAGACCTCCCTTTGAACCGATGGCCACTTGTCCACTTCTGCTCCTTACCGTAAAGGTGTTGTTTTTAGTGGCCATTACCTTTGCGGGAAGAGTTAGTGAGATAGGGCCCCTGAGGGCAGGCCCACCATACACCATATTTGCCAAGGACAGAGTTACTTTAAGACTTGACCCATAATTTATGCTGAAGGTCAGCATCTCCTTTCATATCAACAAGCCCATAGTCCTGCCTACATTCTTCCCAGAGCCCCACGCCTCCCATAGAGATGCCAGGCTTCACACCTTGGACATTCAGCGGGCTCTGGCTTTTTATATTGACAGAACACAGGCACTCTGCAAGTCTCCACATCTCTTTTTGTTTATTCTAAGGGCACTCTGATTTTAGCACATTGTATTTGCAAGCTAATATCATATCGCATACGACATTGCTATTCTCTTTGCAATAAGCAGTTTCCCACTTCTCCAAAAGCGCATTCTGTGCATGCCACGGCAACATCTACCGCTTTCCTAAACAGTGTCCTCTTGAAAAACATACCAGGTGGCCACCTGGTCATCCGACCATACCTTTGCTAGACATTACGCTACTATGCGTCAATTGGCAGCTGATATAACAGTGGCTACTGTGGTGCTGTCTTCTGCTTCTAAGCAGTAACTCCGAGTCCCTCCATCCAAATTGAGTACTGCTTTATAGTCACTAACAGTGGATCATCCACGGGGACATGACCCGAAGAAAAGGAAGTTACTCACTCTGTGCCATAACGACTGTTCTTCGACGTGTGTCTCCCCGTTGGTGCTCCACTACCTTCTCTTCCTCTCGTTTACTTGGAGTCTTCGTGACTTGGGAAGTTGACTAGTCGCTTACATCCCTAGGTACATGACAATCTTCTTTACTTTAGGGCATACAGAATGTGATTCTGACTAGGGATATGAATGACTAAGTCGACTATCCGATAAGCAAATGCTTATTGGATAGTTTACACATTAGTCAACTCGTTGCTTCCCCCCACCTTGCTGCCTCTATCAGAAAGAGCCAGACCCTGGGCTCCATGTGGCACTGCTACTTTGAAACACCACATGCAGCCTGGGGCCAGCTGGGAGCTGCATGCAGCATTTCAAAGAGGCAGTGCCACGTGGAGCCCAGGGTCAGCTGGAGACTCCCCCACCGACCCCAGGCTCCATGCAGTTCTGCCGCTTTGAAATGTAGCAGGGGGCACAGGGCCAGTGGGAGACTGCTTGATTCCAGCTCTGGCCCCGTGCTCCTGGCAGTGCTTTCACCTTTGAAGCGTAGCAACAGCCCTGGGGCTGTTGCTACACTTAAGTCAGAGGTGCCCTTATTGACTAATCGAATAGTCTATGCAAATTGCATCAACTATTTGATTACCCAATTAATCTAAATTTAAAATTCCTAATTCTGACTAGTGATCCTGGGAAGCATTCACAGCATTCTGTAAAATGTAGTAGAGCTTTCTTCTGCGGAGACAGTAATCATAGTTCCTATTTAAAACATTCTGATAAATATATGATCACTTTTTCCTCTTTGCAAAGAGACAGGATTGCCAGAATTTGTATAAAGTTTCAAGATGTATTTGCTTTCAGTTCACAAGCTTAGAAGGGAAGTAAAAGCAAAATTAAAAAAACACACAAAGAAAGAAGAAATATAGTTATTAATATAAACCAGAAGCTAGGAATGGTAGAAAATTGATATGAGATGCAAAAGAATATAAGGAAATATGTATACCCAGTAGAGATAAGGGCCTGTTACAAGGAGTTTATGTATGCAAAATAGGGATGTGAAAGGTTAAGCGGTAAGCATCACTCTTAACAAGTGATGCTTACCCAGTTCCGGTTAACCAGTGGGGGTTGGAGCAGCTCCCCATCCACAAGCAGAAGCATGTCACGGGCTCTCCAGGTGTCCAGAGCAGCCCCTGTCTGTGGTGGGCCTGGGGAGGATGTGGCAGGCAGGGGCTGCTCCAGCTCGGTCCCGGGGGTAAGGGGAGGCGGTGCTCCAATGGCCTCCCTTAATTGGTTAACAGGTTAACCAATTGCACAGGATTCACATCCCTGATTGAAAAAGAGTTATAACAGTGGTATTGATCTTTTTCTAGTTGAAAATAGCAGCATTGCCTATAATAATGCAGAAAAGGCTGATGTGTTCTATATTTGGGAAAAACTAGATAACGTAATCACACAATATTATGATGGTACACTTTTCTATAGTAATCCAGAAGGATGTTAAACAGTAGCTACTAGACTAAAGTAAAATATGTTTAAGTCATTGGGTCTGGATACTTAGCATCCACAAATTTTAAGAGGGAGTGAAGCCCTCTGGACCATGAATGCTGATTTTCAATAAGTATTGGAACGCCAGGGAAGTTCTCAAAGACTGAAAGCAAAATGGAATGATTCATATGGGACTCTGTTAATAAAGAATTTAAGGGAAGTTGTGTAATGTGTCCCCTCACACTAACCTGGAAAGTGTTAATTTGGCCCAAAATGGGTAAATAACCTGATAGGCCACACCTAAAGAAGAGCCAGGCTTGATGAACAAGCACTGATTGAGGATGAAGCCTATCTGAGCAGAAGCAAGCAGGGCTAGTGTAAAGCCAGGAAATATGCAGCAGAAAGAGCACTGCAGCATGAAGGTCTGTAGTAACTCTCGGGGTTTAGAGAGGGAAAGGAAGAAACATGGGGAGAATAGAGGCCCTGGGATCCTGGTCCTGAGGGAAAGGTGTACACAGAGGAGAATGGACAAGGAAGCCTGATAGAGCTGGAATAGGTAAAGGCCCAGGAAAGTGGAAGTAATGGGGATGGAATAGATCAGAGTTGCTGGTGTGGTGTCCCTGGGCTTAAACCTAGAGTATTGGGCAGACCTGGGTTGCTTAACTAGCTACTGGAAAAGTGAGTTGGATGACTGCTGGGAACAGTACCCAGTTATTCAGTCCTATTATAAATTTGAAACCCTATTGTGATCTGGCCAGAGAGCCATGCCTAAAGGAGGGCTTGATTTTTCTTATAAAGGAAAAAAAATACAGAGAGAGGATGTCTCTTCATGAATCAGATTTTTACAGCGTAAATCACAAACCTCGGAATTTGGGCTGTGTATAGTGGAAACATTAATACAACTTTATGTATAGCCAAATCAATGGCTATAAAACAATGCTCTTAAATTAGGCTAATGTATATTCTGAGAGATAAAATGTTTTTTTTCCTAAATATCTTGTTTCAATTATAGGTATACCCTAGATGAGTTTGGAACAGCTAGAAGAAGTGCAGTAGTCCGTGGCTTTATAGATGCTCTTACCCGAGGAGGTCCAAGTGGTACTCCCCGCCCTATAGAAATGCACTCTCATGATCCTTTGAGGTAGGATAGTAATGAAATTGTGCATTACAGAATATTTTTGTCAATCATACAATAAATCCTTTATATAGCAATTCTTGTTTTTATTTAGATATGTAGGAGACATGTTGGCATGGCTGCATCAAGCTACTGCTTCTGAAAAAGAACATCTGGAAGCTATGCTAAAGCTTGTAACTACTCAAGGTATTATTAGATGTTAATGAATATTTTGCAAATCTGTAGAAACTGAAATAGTGGTGAGCAATATACGAGAAAACTACGACAAAACTCCTAGCGTAGGCTTCAGTTGCTCCACTGAGGGTGAATGGTATTGGAAATACTTCAGAACATGCAATAGTTCAGTTTGCTAGGAAGAAAACCATTAATCAAAGAGAATATTTCAAAGTTCACTAATGTGTGAATTTTCCTACCCTCTCAGTATATTTAGATGTAGAAGGGAACTTTTCATGCTAGACTTCAGAACACAAGTACTTTTCAGAAAAAGAACTTTGTAAAAATGCCATTGTAAAATACTCTGCTTATAACTTGGGTATTTTGATAATTGATTTATTTTTTCTGGTAAACAAATATTTTTCTAGCAGCCTGCACTGCATGCTCCTCTTCAGCCTAAGAGTCAAGTCTGGCTTCCTTCCATCTTGTGCCATATCATCATTAAAATGGTCCAAAATCCAAATTAGATCCCTGATTACACCTATGCAACTCCATAATCTTCAAATTCCTCTGCATCAGCTAGTCCTCAGAGCCTGTACAGAGTCTTCAATCTGCTTGCAGCTCTGGAGGCAGATTTGGCACTTTTGTCAGTAGTACAATGGTAATCCCTGTAGAAGTGTGACATATCTCTATAGCTACAATCAGGGGCTTGTTACAGCTGAGCATATATGCCTCACCTCTAACAAGCATAGAGAATTACCAGTCAAAGCCAAGTTCTTGTTATATGGAGATACGAAGAGCTACTTGAACCTTAACTGGTTCATAGGGCCCTGTCCTGGGATTTAAATTTAATCTGGTTTGTTTAACGCACCCTTGTTTTCCTGTACTGTCAGACATGTGGAAGTTTTGTCATAATTTGTGGGTTATGAATATTTTGGCCTTTGAAAATGTTTAAACATTTTCTACTCCTATCCCCAGTTCTCACCACATTATCAATTGTTTTGCTCCTGTTATAGGCATGCTATAAAAGTAGAACGCTTTTTTTATATACCTGATTTAATAATTTATTTACTGACAATCTGATGGATGTCCCAGTGCAAATTCCATCAGCCACTGAAGAAGGGGAAGCAAGAAGCCCAGATATGGCTGAGGTATGTGGAAGAGGAAAAGACACATCAATTCCTTTAATTTTACACATGCCAGGGTAGCCCCATGCTTCTGCTTCTTGTGCAGGAAGACAGACACTCTTAAGGAAGAGCTCTTTGAGAGCTGGAATCAGAATCCATCTGCGTGCTAGGAATGATTATCCGTTAACCAATAAGCATACTGGTAAGCAAGAGGCTTACTGATATGCTTACCAGTTAACCAGCCTTTGTCAGTGAAGTCATGCTAGGTCATATGAGCCTTGCCGGTGGAGGGGCCAACAGGACAGGCAGCAAGACCCTGCATCTGCATTGGGACCTCATGGTCGTGGCAGGAACCCACAGCTGTGGTGGGGCCAAGAGGTAGGCCCTATGTTAAAAAGGTTAACCAGATAAGTGCTGGCGTTTAATGAGTTAATTGCTTTTGCTGCAAGCTGTGCCTTACAGCCACACACCTCCCCACAGGCTCAACTCCCATTCTGAAATCACGATATACTGAGAGTTTAAGTCTGTCTACTTAAATGTTCCGTTCTGATGCAACATGATAGGAATTGGGGGCAACACACACACACACACTACTAGTGCCTGTAACTATAGGCACTCTTAGCCATAGATTGAAGCAACCTGTCTGAGAATATGAAGACGAGAGTACACGAGAGGACTGTCTGACAAATTCCTGTTTTCGTTTCCTGGGAGAATCAGGTACCTAACTGTGAACACATGAGAGGCTATCCAAAACTTGAAGTCTCCTGTAGACAGCTTCACTCCAACAATGTAGTCCAAAGGCAAAGCCATCATTCAAGCTAATAGTAAAATTTAATTTCCCACAAAAATAGGTCACTTGTCATTCTCTCTAAATTTTAAGCATCCTGGAGAGAATATGGTACACAGATGTTAAAAACTGATGTCTTGCTTGAAAATTTTCCTGCAGTGTGTGAGCGAGGACTCCAAATCATCAAGAAGCCTTTTTGGTGAGGCTACTGACTAAGAGCCTATTCCAACTCCTATTAAAATCAAGAGGAAGGCTTCAGTGGAAATTGGATCTGGCCATGAGCAGTAGCTACATCCTGAGCTAGGAGATTATATGCATCATATAAAGAAACTAGAAGATTTACACGATATTGCTTGGGTCCTTAACTCAAATATGTTTTTCTTTTTCTTCATTTAAATCATTGTCCTAGGGTGGGGTAGGGAATGAGAGGTATGCTGGTTGCCCCAGGGAGAGAGGATAACCCCAACCCTCTCACTGCAGTAACTTGGGGCCAGATGAGAAGTGCCTGTCTATGGTGCTGCAGCTGTCTCACAGGTGGGGGCAGACAGACATATAGACAGACACACCAACAGACAGACTTTCTGAAATGTATAGTAAAATAGCTGTCCCTTCCTTCATCCCTGTCCCCTGCTGGTCCAATGGGGTTTTAGCCATCCTGGTCCCCATTTCTGTCTCCTTGCTGTCCCCCTGTGGTCATTCTGCAGTATAACTCCCTCCTGCCAGACCCCTCCCTTTCCATTGTATGAGAAACAATCGAATTCCAGGTGCATTCCATTATCCTGGCACAACCAATCCCTGACCTTGCTTTAAGTTATGATAAGAGGAAGCTGCATACCAAATTTGGTGGCCCTAGTTCTTACCGTTTAGGAAAGATCTTGAACAAATGAAATCACAGATAGCCACGCATTTCTAAATATATAGTAAGGTCACACGATGTCAGCTAAAATAACACAAGATCATTTTCTAATCCTCAACTAAATGTTGCTTTCAAATGACTGGGGTTGCACACCGACTGAGCTCAGTAAGATGCCACAATTTAATTCTAGCTTAAATAATTTTTGAGATTAAATAGTTAACTTCAATGTCTGCTTCCCAAAATTCACATTTTTTAATAAGCCCCCCCTAGAGACTATAAATCCATCAACAATTAAGAAAAATGTACTTATCAATTGAAAATTTCCTTTAATCTGAAAACATGGCCAGCCCTTCCTACAAAATGGGCTGGGGTGGGGGGCGTGGAGAGGAGTGGGGAGAATAGAGGTTTGGTACTGATGGAGAAGAAACTGTTCAAGGCCCAAGTGACATGTGAAGAAAAATGTGAAAAGTCTAAGCTCACATTTTAAGAAAACTGCCTTTTATTTTTGAATAGTCAAATAGCACATTCCCATGTTAAAACCATTTAAAAGTGTTGCATTTCAAACTGTGAAACTTTTACATTAGTCCAGCATCTGTGCTGTTGTCAATTTGAAAGGGCTAATGGCAAGTGCAAAGAAATTTAACCCCATAAATTAGAGAGGTGGAAAAAAGGCAGACTCTCTTCTACTGTGGAGATTAGTTTCACCAGTAGAAAGAAATAGCAGAGACTTTCCTCTATTGCAGAGTTCCTGAACTCCACAGGAAGGGAGAATTCCAAGAATTCTATTCAAGGGAAGCAACAGAGACTCCCCATCCTGTGAAGTTAAAGGGACTCCACTGGGAAGCATCAGCCAAAACTGAGTGGGCCCAAGATACTTGATTTGTTCCTGTCTGTGACTTATATTTGCTTTCTGTGCAGGTGCCTGCTAAAGCTCTGTGACTTTGGGGGTGAAAAAAAGTATTCTGTAACCTTTTGGGTTAGCGTGGTAAACTACTGTGCAGTTAACAGAGTTGGCAGGTTTATTTTATTAAATGAAAATTACCATATCAAATGGAAAAATTAATGCCTATATGTACCTGCAACGTGATCAGTGTTGCTGTTTGTAAACCTGAATTTTAGAACATTCCTACCTGAATTTTCTTCATCTTAAAATTTAACCTTAATGCATTAAGATTTTCTTCCCCATTTTTAACCTTTTTTCCTCTACTATTGTGTTTGTGGGCAAGAATTTATTGTTGTGCTGATGAGCACTAAAATGTGCCCTTAAAAAGGAAATGGAGAATTAGGTACATCTCTTTTAGATATTAGTAGTTACAAAATAGATTCATCATGTTCTATTGTGTCAGTGATTTTCTTTATTGTCAATGTTTTTACTTGTTATATTTCTGAATGGCCATTGATTTATCAGATTAGTACATTGCAACTTTAATTGAGTGTAGTTGCCGTGTTTTAGTTGCTTCTGCATAAGCAACATCTCTCAGTCAATATAAAATGATGTGGCTTGTCCATAATCTTTCTTCTCAAGGATTATTATATTCATAATTTGTGTCTGACAGGTAATCTGTTTTGATGTAAAATAGGGAAGTGACATGTGGCCTACTGTCACCTGATTTTATTACATCTTAACCACACTTAGCTACAGTTTACCACATGGGCCTTACCTGAGGTTGAACTCATATTGATGGGTTTTAAATTACAATTAGAGATGTATTGACTCTGATAATATATTTTGAGTCAATATTAAATTGAGACCTGTTCAGCAGGTATTTCCAGATGAATAAATTTATGACAGTTCTGCTTACTATTCAGCAGTGCATTTTTGTTTCATGACAAGGCAGGACAATAGGGATTATTGTTGGTTGGTTGGTTTTGTGATAAAGATTTGTTTGTACTATTCACTTGAACTAGTTAAGGTCCCAGTGCATAAATATGTGCTGTAGTAAGAAAGTGTGTGGTGAACGCATAGTGTATATGTATTTAATGGTGTGGACTCCAGTTATTTTGGTTTTTACCCTGTCAAAGATAAATTATACTGTTTTTTGAGCTTCTTCAAATGGAATTAATTTTTGTCCATTATCCTCACGAAGTTCTGAAATTTGGAGAGGCATGATGACAACTTCTTGCTAGATTATTTTAGGTTGTTTTGTTGTGCATATTCCTAAGCATTAAATATATTTCCAAAATTATGTTTGAGTATAGAGTACTAAAGTGTTCATCTAAGATGCTATCTTGTGAATTTGGAAATATGGCTTTCTGAATTTCTTGAATGGTGAATCTCAAAGTTGTCATAGACTGGTAGATTTCATTCTTAGGGGGTGATCGCAAATCCCTTTTTATGGAGAGGTATGACTTATGAAAAACAAAATTAGCAAGTGTGAGAGAGAAAAGAAATGAAAGTAAATTTGCATAATGCTCACTGCATGTTTTCTTTTAACTGTAGGTGTGGAAGAAAATATTCAAGAATTAGTTGGGCACATCACAGAAGGTGTCTGCAGACCTCTGAAGGTGGAGAATTTTGTTTGTGTGTGCTTGTGTGCACCTGCCATGTATTAAAGCTGTATTGTGTTTTTATTGCAAAATGTATTTTATCATATGTCTCAACTGAAGACAATAACCCAGTAGGTATATACCCCATTTGAATGCTGAGGGATTTTATTAGGGCTTCACCAAATTCATGACCATGGAAAACATGTTTCAGACCGTGAAATCGGGTCCCCACCCAATGAAATCTGGTCTTGTGTGCTTTTACATTATGCTATACAGATTTAGTGGGGGAACCAGCTTTCCTCTAATAAATGGCCCTGACCAAAAAGGGATTTGAAGGGTTATTTTAAGGTGGTCATGGTATTGCCGCCCTTACTTCTGTGCTGCTTTCAGAACTGAGTGGCTGGAGGTCAGTGGCTATTAGCTGGATGCCCAGCTCCAAAGGCAGCAGCAGTGCAAAAGTAAGGGTAGCAATACCATACCGTGCCACTTTCTGCACTGCTACTTCTGAGCTGGGCAGCTGAAGAGTGGCTGCAGCTGACTGAAGGCCCGGGTCTGCATGCAGCACTGCAGGAGTAAAAGTGGCAATACCATACCATATTATCTTCTGTACATCTGCTGTTGGTGATTCTGCCTTCAGAGCTGTGTGCCTGGCCAGCAGCTGCCACTCTCCAACTGCCCAACTCTGATAGTAGCGTTACCACCTACAGCAGTACAAAATTAAAGCTAGCAGAACTGCAATCTGCAGTAATCCCCTACAATAACCCCCTCCACCCACATAACTCCTTTTTGGTTCAGAATCCCTATAATTACAGCACTGTGAAATTTCAGATTTAAATATCTGAATTCATGACATTTATAATTTTAAAATCCTGTGTCCTTGAAATAGACCAAAATGGATTGAATTTGGTATGGCCCTAGATTTTATTAAATTTGTTCTTATAGCACATGTGTGTAAGTAAAGAGGTCTTCCCATTTTATATATGGTCCTGGGGCATTCTGAGCAATATCTGATGTCTTCCAAAGTTCAAGGGTGTTCAGATTTGAGATTAGTAATAAAAGCCTCCCTTTTCTTTCTAGAAAAGAAAGAAAACTTCTGAATTTAGCATTAAATTGATTTACAATATTGCATCTTGTGTTTTTCACTCAGTTACTTTTGGGTGAAATACTGAAGAACACATTTAACTGAGATTCCTAACATGTAATTGTGCAATAAATGAGAGATTAGTGGACTCCATAGTATTTTAAATCATTCTACTTCATTGCATAGAAAGAAATGAACTCTTGTTCATTAAATGTGATGAAATACCTAAAAAAACAGATCTATGCTATTGCCGTGCTTATTATAATTCAGACTCCACAAAAATAACTTTAAGATAATTAACTTAAAATTAGTACATTTATTAATAAGGCATATTTCCAAGTAATCTATAAATCAAGTGTTTTAAAGTAGAAGAATTAGGCTATTTCCAGGAATTTTATTTTATCTGGATAGTTAACTAATACTGTAAAATGTCTAGTAATCTAAATATTAAAAGGCAGGCAGTGGCTGACACATTCCCATGTCATTGACAGGAGATGTGAATAATTAAGAGAAGGATAGAGGAGTCAGAGGGGAGATAAAAGAAGAGACAAAGGAGAAAGCACCATTTATCATGCAACCAAAATTGTATTTCACAATCTCTAAAGTTGTTTCTGCCAATATACCACAGCATCTTCTTCTCCCTAATCATTTAAATGACAGGCGTTAATGCAGCACTTGTTTTAAGAGACTTATTTTTTCTTCCCTGCTTACATATTAATATATACAGGATTGCATATGATTTTGATGGTTTAGGCTTACTTAAAAGCATGGCTTTCCTTGTAATTTTCTAATATTTGAAGAAATAATTTAGTTATAGGGAATAGAATTTGTCCCTATTACTTAATGATATTATATTTATGCTTGTAGATCTTAAAGGTTACTATTTTCAATCCTGGGTGTCTAAAATAAGTGAGTAAATATAAAAAAGTAAGGCTGTCAACACAGTTAACTCAAGCAATTTAATGCAAAACAAATCATTCCATTTCATCATAGACGAGGCTGTGGTTTAAAATCACAACATATTTTTTTCTTATTACTTAAGAGGTCTAGATATCCTACTAAAACAATTAAATTTGGCATACGTAACATCCTAGCTGTCCTCCTATAGCACACAATGAAAAAAAACAAAAAAACCACAACAAAAACCTAAAGCAGAAAGTGTGATGGGTGGTGTTAGCCTGGCAAGCTTGCCTGTAGAGTGAGAACTCATAACTTTTAGCTCAATGTTTAAGGTACTCACCTGGGATATGGGAGACCAAGAACCAGTGATTTGAACTGGGGGCTCTGACATCCCTGGTGAGTACCCTGACTTTGTTACAAAGGAGGGTCTCTCTGCAACTTCTTGCTAAAATGTATAACTGCCTAATGCCGAAAGGCTTTGCAGACGAGAAGCCAAAAAGAGGGAAATGCCTCCTTGTAGCCAAACTTAAGCTTGTACTGTATCCTCAAGGGGGTAAAGTTTAGTATATGTCCTTCACTTGACACCTCATATTTATTAAATTAGACGAGGAGCTGCCTACTGTGCTGGCTTTTGTAAATGCCATTCTGATGCACTTATCTTTCCTTAGTCATTGTATAGGGAGCCTACATGCCAAACTCAGGCTTTCTGAATCCCCATGACTTTTTAGGAGCCTAAAATTAAGGCATGTCACACTTATTGTCACTGTGCCTAATTTTCCTTGTGAATCTGTCCTTGAAATGCCATACTGATTAGCAGACAAATCCTTTGGAAGGATGTTGAATGTTTAGCAATATGTATATAAATTTGTAACATATAAGCACGTGGGGAATAGTGGTCACTGGCCATGATTGCTTCATAAAAGCCTAAAAACTGAAATTGGGACAGCCGCCTTATGATTATGTTTAGGCTGCATGTGCCATAGAGACAAAATAAGTGAGGCCTATTGTGCTCTGTAACCCAGCATCACTTGATCTAGTCAACAGGTCAATAAAAGGATTGTCCTGTGGCATTTGAGCATAAGCTTTCATGGGTAAAAATCACTTCATTTTACAAAGTGGCTTTTACCCACAAAAGCTTATGCCCAAATAAATCTGTTAGTCGTTAAAGTGTCACAGGACTCCTCATTGCTTTTGCAGATACAGACCAACACGGCTACCCCTCTGAGAAATAAATGCGTTGTATTAGCTTTGGATATATCTGCTTACTTGCCATTAGCATCTCTTTTCAAGATAAGTACTGGTAAGAGGTCCTGACTAGGAAGTGAGATTAAATCAGTAAAATAACCTAAATAAACCCCTGGATATATCAGTTCTGATTATTTTGTGTCTCTGAGTGCCACCATTGATGATCTGTTGTATGTTAGGAATTTTGCAGCTCTTCTTGCTAGTCAGGGTTAGGTGGGATTCCAATATTCTGATGCTAATCCAGAAAATGATCTTATATACAGATAACCAGCAACAAGTTACACTCAAAACTCTATGGGAAATAGGGGCATTTGTAAGGAGTGGCAAACACCTGCTTGTTTTTTGTCCTATAGCTTGCTGCAAAGAAATGCACTGTTCAAGAAGAATCCTGCAATATAAATGGACAATGTAATGTTCTTATGCTTCTTGTAGAGTTTGTTGATGAATATCTCTAATGCATGTAAAAGCACAGAGGCTCATTTTCACAATATGCATGTAACTAAAAATGATTATTTTTTGTTCCAAAAGGTCAGAATTGAGCAGGTGATTGTTGCTGAACCAGGAGCAGTTCTGTTGTACAAAATTTCTAATCTTCTCAAGTTCTATCACCATACAATCAGGTATATGAAATTACTAAACACATTAAGTAAACCATCTGTCTGAACATGCATCAGTTCTGATACCATAAAAAAATACTGCCTCTTTGTTTATTTTGCTTTGTTTTTCTGACTGTTTTCAGCAGCATATGGAGCGGAGAGCACAACTCTGACCTGCGACAGCAATGATTTAAAAAAAAATCTGTCTGTAAGCAGGAAAAAAATTGTCTGCATATACACATTCTTTATCACTTTGTGGTATTATAGAAATTGAACAGTACACAAAAACTACATTAAAAGAACATTAAGATACCAAAATTAAACACTCAAAAGTTAGGAAATGCCAGAATTAAAGTTACCTGTGCAAATCTTAGCTTCAACTCGAATTCTTTACAAGTCTCTGAATGTGTACATTGTTTTCCCATGCTTTTATCCTGGTAGTTTTTCATGAGAATGGTAAAAAACGTATTCTTGACATAAAGTCAACCTGCCCTACTCTAAAGCATTAAACAGTGTAGTTTCTCATTAAAACAGTTGTAAGAATTTTTTTAGCATAAGTTAAACAACGTATTTTCCCCTAATGTTGTTCTCAAAATGGCTGAACAATTTTTGCTAAAACTTTCCAAAAGAAGGTGGTGAGGAAGAAAACCAGAATACATTTTTTAGCCCAAACAGTGAAAAGTTTAGTAATTACGAACAACTGAAAAAAGTTTTGTAATGAGAAGTGTTTGGCACCCTTAACTGTAGGTATTGCTGTCTGTAATATATTGTTTCAGGGTCAGAGATTATACTGTTGGTTTTACTAGCCAAGTGGTTTTGTCAAAAAATAGAACAAACAGCAAGGTAGCATTACTGTAGGAAGGTCTAATTTGAGAGGTGGTGATGTTACTAGGGCTGGTGGTCCTTTGAAAACCAAGCAGCTATTTTTTAAGGCTGTCACATTAGTCCCACTCAGATATAATAGTTTTTTACCCAAGATTGTCTGTAACTTGGGATCATTTTTAGTTTAGAAGACAAGCTCATAAGCAAAAAGTGTGCAGAAAAGTTTCATGGCATATGGGTATAAAACAGTTGTGAGTATATCCAGTAAATTTTACATTTCCAGTAGCAAAGCATGAACTCTAACACTTAAAAATGTACAATTTGTACATGTGGAGAAACATTTACTTGGAAAGTAGTGGGGGTGTAATGACACTATCAATACTTCTCATATTTAGACTTTGTTCTCTATAGCAAAAACACAGTTGAGTGTTTTTCCATTTTATTTAGATAGACAGAAGCATGTTTCTAGCCCATCTTGAACAAATAAAATAGCACATATGTACTGCATTTTTTGCTATATAACTGAAAAATTAGCATTTTCTCTTGTTGGTTTTAAACATTAAAACAAACCAAAAAAACCAACCAAGGCAAAACTTGAATTGGATGCTTAAAAAGTTTCCTTTTTAGCAAAACTGTAATGCCAATATTATTTTTAATGAATATATTATTTTTTTATCCTGGATGGTAATGCTTGTTCTCACTAATCATCCTGACGTACAAATTATTAAAATTAGATAATAGGGGAAGCTGTTTCCTGTGAACAGGAAACAGTTTCCTCTATGAAAACTCACTATGCATTTCCATCTTTTAGACTTAGTGTTATATTTTTAAACTAAAATATTCATATTTTTCTTGGATTCAACTAAATATTTTCTTTTCGGTTTCAGTGGTATTGTGGGAAACAGCGCAGCCACATTGTTAATCACAATCGAAGAAATGCATTTGTTAAGCAAAAAGATATTCTTCAATAGTCTGAGCCTACATGCAAGTAAACTAATGGAAAAGGTTTGTTTCAGGAATGTAAACATGTTATATTTTAAAAGAAACCCTAATTTTTCTTTAATGGAGTAAAGATCGGTTGTTTACATTTTGTTTCATTATCTTAAAGTTGACCATGTTGCTGTGCCCTTTATAGCAGCAGTTCCCAACTGCTGGGCCGCAGCCCGCTGGGCCACAGTGGCTCTGGGGGCCGGGGCTGGGGCTGGGGTACACCGCTCTCACCGCAGCTGTTGGGAGAGGCATGTCCTGCACCACCTCTCAGCCAAGCAGTGCTCGGCAAGATCGAGTCTCCTCCCAGCCACGGAACAGTGCTTCCCTGTGTGACAGGAAGGCTTCATGGAGCTGCTCCGCGTGGCCCTCCTGCCGCACAGGGAAGCACTCTTCTGCAGCTAGGAGGAGATCCTGTGCTGCACAGCCCTCCCACTGCTCAGTGAACCACTTTTTTTGCGGCCAGGAGGAAGCTGCTTCTGTACCTAGAAGCCGGGTGTACCATTTGAATTGTAGAAGTGCTTTGGCTGCAGAGGAAGCACACAGCTTTTACAGTCAGTGTTGTGCAATCAGCACACACCTTGCTTTATGTGCATATCACTTTAGTAGTACTGGTACAAAAAAAAATGGATAGAAGCCAGAAGAATCTGGCGCAACCCTCTGCGTTTGCAGTGGTAAACAAAATGTGTTGTGGGCTGCCCATAGAACCCTGCTGAGCCACAGATTGGGCTGTACCATTGAGCTATGCCCTATCAAAAGGAATGTGATCTAAATTTTCTGTTTGTTCAATCTGTTAATCAACAGCAGGGAGATAATTCACAGTTCCTTAAATGTTTACTAAATATACAGATTATGAAAGTGTATGGGCAAGAGGAAAATTGTCCTCCATTTTTGGTTAAGATTTTATTCAAGAAAGTTCTGCTATCCTAGCCTCTGTGGGGGATTTGTAGCACAGTCTTTGCAAGATTTTTTTTATTTGATAACCTCTATTCCTTTGATTACTTTTCTTCCCCTGGAGACTGTACAAGGTGTCTAAATTATTTCTCCATTATCAAGTGTTATATAAAGAGTATAATGAGTTAGAGTCACTTCCAGCACTCTAAACTTCAATAAAAATAACTTGTAAAGTTTGTATTACCATTCCTCTTCGTTTTAGTTTACAAGCCACTACAGATTTTAATTTTGCTAATTTCTAAAGCAGCCATGATGCTAGTTGCTAACTTTAATGCTAACCATGACTGAGATGCTAAGAGAAGGTTGGTTTTGTTTATTGAGAGTAAGTAATAAGTGGTATTGTAAGCAAGTATATTTTGAAAAAGTTATTGATCTGTCTAGTGTCAAAATATTGAATGCCATCTCTGCTTGACTGTGTGACTTTATGAATAGCTGATTGATACCTAGTAACATGGATACATGCTGCTTATTATTTCCTGTGAATATGACACAAGGAAGGAATAAACAATCCGTTGTTTAGGTTGAACTCCCACCGCCTGATCTTGGCCCAAGCTCTGCACTGAATCAAACACTTGCATTGCTACGAGAGGTTCTGGCATCCCATGACTCATCTGTTGTGCCCCTGGATGCTCGTCAAGCTGACTTTGTGCAGGTATAATTTGTACAATTCATTTGAGCACAGAGAAATATGTATATAGTTGGCATCAATGTACAAAATCCTGAAGAGGCATGAATTTCTTTTTTTGTCTGCAACTGTTTTTAGGCTCTTTCCCACCCCCAGACTGTAATACTGATAAGACTGGCTAATAAAATGGATAGTTATATCACAACATGGAATGCCATAATGCGATTCCCATCTTCTGTTATCCTGTTGAGAGTTTATGTATTTTCCAAAGTTACATTTATATACTGTGAACATATGCTTGGTCCTGCTCCAGTGTCAGTGGGTGGACTAGATGACCTGTTGGCCTTTCCCAGCCATACATTTCTTTGATTCTATGCATCCCCAGTCTTCTTTTTGAGTTGCTCTATCTCCTGCAAGAGTAAAATTTGCTCTTTTCAGGTTCTTATGCCACACCCACCATTCTGATAGCTGGTCAAGAGCTATTTTCCACTAGATCTCAATAGAGGACCTCATTTCTTTTTGTTTTGCTTTGGAAAATAAATTGATAAAAACATAATGGTCATTACCCCACAAGTCTAGAGTCTCATGAAACATTTTTCCCTCTTGTTTATATTTCCTTTTAGGTTCTGTCTTGTGTGCTAGATCCATTATTACAGATGTGTACTGTATCTGCCAGTAATTTAGGCACAGCTGACATGGCAACCTTCATGGTAAATTCACTTTATATGATGAAGACTACCCTGGCTCTCTTTGAATTCACTGACAAACGTCTGGAAATGTTACAATTTCAGGTAAGTGTCAACAATAAGTAGAAAGCTAATCTCGTATTGTTTTGTAGCTGGCAAGACTTAAATAGAAGGCATAATCAGCATTTTCAAATGTGGGTGCCTGAAGCTAGGCTTATAAATCCATATGTAGGCACCTAAATGAGGCATTTTCATGGGTGCTGAACAGCCCCACTTCCACTAAGATCAGTGACAGCTGAAAGTGCATTGCATTTTTGAAAATTACACCTCTTATTTAGGCACCTAAACATTGATTTTAGGAGTCACGTTTCAGGACTCAGGTTTGAAAATTTTGGCCTCTGTTTTTTATCCGAATGTAAATCAATATAAGTGAAAGTATTTATTATTCTAGTGACTCATTTTAAGACAAATGATCTGAAATACTTAAAGCAAATGGAAGTATAAACAGTATACACAACAACCCTAATGACCTACTCCTGGGGGGAATTCTGCTCTTCTGCGTGCACACAATTAATGTGCCATGCATATTTTTAATTAATTAGCAGAAAATAGCTTCTGCCTTTTTCTCTACCATGTGGCACTATGGTGCTAGAGCAGAGCAGCCACTTCTGATCAGCTAGGGAACAAAGACAGGAGATAAGGGGAGACTGATAGCATTGGTCTGCTGTGGGGATCACAGAACATAAGAACATAAGAATGGCCGTACTGGGTCAGACCAAAGGTCCATCTAGCCCAGTATCCTGTCTGCCGACAGTGGCCAGCACCAGGTGCCCCAGAGAGGGTGGACCGAAGACAATGATCAAGCGATTTGTTTCCTGCCATCCCTCTCCAGCCTTTGATAAACAGAGGCCAAGGACACCATTTTTTCCCCTGGCTAATAGCCTTTTATTGACCTAACCTCCATGAAATTATCTAGCTTCTCTTTAAACTCTATTATAGTCCTAGCCTTCACAGCCTCCTCTGGCAAGGAGTTCCACAGGCTGACTACACGCTGTGTGAAGAAGAACTTTCTTTAATTAGTTTTAAACCTGCTACCCATTAATTTCATTTGGTGTCCTCTAGTTCTTCTATTTAGGGAACTAATAAATAACTTTTCTTTATCGGCCCTCTCCACACCACTCATGATTTTATATACCTCTATCATATCCCCCCTCAGTCTCCTCTTTTCTAAACTGAAAAGTCCCAGTTGCTTTAACCTCTCCTCATATGGGACCCGTTCCAAACCCCTAATCATTTTAGTTGCCCTTTTCTGAACCCTTTCCAAGGCCAAAATATCTTTTTTGAGGTGAGGAGACCACATCTGTACACAGTATTCAAGATGTGGGCATACCATAGTTTTATACAGGGGCAGTAAGATATTCTGGGTCTTATTTTCTATCCCTTTCTTAATAATTCCTAGCATCCTATTTGCCTTTTTGACCGCCGCTGCACACTGTGTGGAAGTTTTCAGAGAACTGTCCACGATAACTCCAAGATCTCTTTCCTGATTTGTCGTAGCCAAATTAGCCCCCATCATACTGTACGTATAGTTGGGGTTATTTTTCCCGATGTGCATTACTTTACACTTATCCACATTAAATTTCATTTGCCATTTTGTTGCCCAGTCACTCAGTTTGGTGAGATCTTCTTGGAGTCCCTCACAGTCTGCTTCTGTCTTGACTATCCTAAACGGTTTGGTATCATCTGCAAACTTTACCACCTCACTGCTTACCCCTTTCTCCAGATCATTTATGAATAAGTTGAACAGGATTGGTCCTAGGACCGACCCCTGGGGGACACCACTGGTTACCCCTCTCCATTCTGAAAATTTACCATTTATTCCTACCCTTTGTTTCCTGTCTTTTAACCAGTTCTCAATCCAAGAAAGGACCTTCCCTCTTATCCCATGGCCATGTAATTTACACAAGAGCCTTTGGTGAGGGACCTTGTCAAAGGCTTTCTGAAAATCTAAGTATACTGTATCTACTGGATCCCCCTTGTCCGCATGTTTGTTAACCTCTTCAAATAACTCTAATAGATTAGTAAGACAGGCTTTCCCTTTACAGAAACCATGTTGACTTTTGTCCAACAAATTATGTTTTTCTACATGCTTCACAATTTTATTCTTTACTATTGTTTCGACTAATTTGCCCAGTACTGAAGTTAGACTTACCGGTCTGTAATTGCACGGATCGCCTTTAGAGCCCTTTTTAAATATTGGTGTCACGTTGGCTACCTTCCAGTCATTAGGTACGGAAGCCGATTTAAGGGATAGGTTACAAACCACAGATAATAGTTCAGCAATTTCCCATTTGAGTTCTTTTAGAACCCTTGGATGGATGCCATCCGGTCCTGGAGATTTGTTAACATTACGTTTTTCTATTTGTTTCAAAACCTCCTCTAATGACACTTCAATCCGGGACAGTTCCTCAGATTCATCACCCACAAAGGACGGTGCAGATTTGGGAATCTCCCCAACGTCCTCAGCCATGAAGACTGAAGCAAAGAAATCATTTAGTTTCTCCGCAATGGCTTTATCGTCCTTGATTGTGCCTTTTATAGTTCGATCGTCTAGGGGACCCACAGGTTTTTTAGCAGGCTTCCTGCTTCTAATGTACTTAAAAAACATTTTGTTATTTCTTTTTGAGTTTTTGGCTAGCTGTTCCTCAAAATCTTTTTTGGCTTTTCTTGATTTGACAGTGTTTTTACACTTGATTTGACAGTGTTTATGTTCCTTTCTATTTATCTCACTGGGATTGGACTTCCACTTCTTAAAAGATGCCTTTTTGTCCCTCACTGCTTCTTTTACATGGTGGTTAAGCCACGGTGACTCTTTTTTAGGTCTCTTGCTATGTTTTTTAATTTGGGATATACATTTAAGTTGGGCCTCTATTATGGTGTCTTTAAAAAGTTTCCATGCAGCTTGCAGGGATTTGGCTCTCGTCACTGTGCCTTTTAATTTCTGTTTAACTAACCTCCTCATTTTTGTGTAATTCCCCTTTTTGAAATTAAATGCCAGGGTGCTGGACTGCTGAGGTGTTCTTCCCACCACAGGAATGTTGAATGTTATTATATTATGGTCACTATTCCCAAGCGGTCCTGTAACGGTTATTTCCTGGACCTGATCCTGCGCTCCACTCAGGACTAAATCGAGAATTGCCTCTCCCCTTGTGGTTCCTGCACCAGCTGCTCCAAGAAGCAGTCATTTAAGCCATTGAGAAATTTTATCTCTGCTTCTCTTCCTCAGGTGACATGTACCCAGTCAATATGGGGATAATTAAAATCCCCCATTATGATAGAGTTCTTTATTTTGGTAGCCTCTCTAATCTCCCTCAGCATTTCAATGTCAGTATCGCTGTCCTGGTCAGGTGGTTGGTAATATATCCCTACTGCTAATTTCTTATTATTGGAGCATGGAATTACTATCCATAGCGGTTCTATTGAACATGTTGATTCACTTAATATTTTTATTTCATTTGATTCTACATTATCTTTCACATACAGTGCCACTCCGCCACCCTCCCGGCCTGCTCTATCCTTTCGATATATTTTATATCCCGGTATGATTGTGTCCCACAGATTTTCCTCATTCCACCAGGTTTCAGTGATGCCTATTATGTCAATCTCCTCATTTAATACTAGGTACTCTCGTTCACCCATCTTATTAGTCAGACTCCGAGCATTTGTGTAGAAGCACTTTAAAAATTTGCCGCTGCTTATTTGTCTGCCCTTCCCTGATGCATTGGATTCCTTTGTATGCGGTTGTTTGTCTGCTCTGGCCCATGGTTTGCCCTCTCCCCTCCTCTCTTTCTGACTGCAGCTTAGAGAATCTCTATCAATGGATTCTCCTCTAAGAGAAGTCTCCCTCCGATTTACGTGCATCTCCGCACCAATCGGCTTTCCCCCATCTCTTAGTTTAAAAACTGCTCTACGGCCTTTTTAATGTTTAGTGCCAGCAGTCTGGTTCCACCCTGGTTTAGGTGGAGCCCATCCTTCCTGTATAGGCTCCCCCTCTCCCAAAAGTGTCCCCAGTTCCTAATAAATCCAAACCCCTCTTCCGTACACCATCGTCTCATCCACTCATTGAGACTTTGAAGCTCTGCCTGCCTACCTGGCCCTGCGCGTGGAACTGGAAGCATTTCCGAGAATGCCACCATAGAGGTCTTGGATTTCAGTCTCTTTCCTAGCAGCCTAAATTTGGCCTCCAGGACATCTCTCCTACCCTTCCCTACGTCATTGGTACCTACATGTACCATGACCACCGGCTCCTCCCCAGCACTACACATAAGTCTATCTAGATTCCTCGAGAGATCCGCAACCTTCACACCAGGCAGGTAAGTGACCATACGGTTCTCCCGGTCATCACAAACCCAACTATCTATGTTTCTAACGATCGAATCACCCACTACTAACACCTGCCTCTTCCTAACTGGCATTCCCTCCCCCTCAGAGGTATCCTCAGTGTGCGAGGATACCGCAACATCCTCTGGGAGGATGGTCCCAACTACAGGATGGTTTCCCTCTGCTCCCATTGAATGCTCTGTTCCCTTGAGACTTTCATCCTCCTTAAGAGCACTGGGGCTCTCAGACTGGAGGTGGGACAGTACTACAGTGTCCCAGAAAGTCTCATCAACATATCTCTCTACCTCCCTTAGCTCCTCCAGTTCAGCCACCCTGGCCTCCAAAGCCTGAACTCTGTCTCTGAGGGTCAGGAGCTCCTTGCAACGGGTGCACACATATGTCACCCGCCCACAGGGTAGGTAATCATACATGTTACACTCGACGCAAAAAACAGGATAGCCCCCACTCTGCTGCTGGGCTTCTGTCTCCATTTTTCTTATGAATAAGTTTTAGTATAAACTGGTCGTCTTATTAAATGTCTGGAATATAGATTATTATCTATATAGATGAGATCATAAGGGCTAGTGAAATGGAAATGCAGGGCCTCTGGGAAGAGGGGTTCAGGGACACATGAGGATGGAGAGAGATGTCTTGGTGGTGGAGCTCATGGACTGGGGTGTGCAAGGACACATTATGGTGCAGGGATACTTGGGAACAGCAGCAGATATATCTGACTGAATGGGAGATGCTAGGGGTCAGGCAGGGTCTGCATGTGAAAAGCTCTCGCAGTCTCCCCCATCCCCCTAAAAATCCTGTTTCATACTTTTCCCATCCATACACAATAACCTGCCAAGTTGACACCCCGGTTTCTTCTCAGCGATTGCTTCCCCTTTCCTCAGCTCCTCTGTTACCCTTGCCTTCCCCAAGCCTTTGCACTGCCTCTGAGGTGGTGCAGAAAATACAGTTCTCTATTGTAGTTTAAACGATTCCTGGGCTGGATTATGCAACTGCTCCAGCCGTGGATGGCTCATAGGCCATGAATTTGAGACCCTTGAACTAGACAATTTGGTGAGCCTTTCTGGCCTCAAAGTATGAGTATGAGTAATCAAATTCTATTTCCCTATATATGGGAATACATCCATGCTAGGATTAGATACTAGCTTCGCCCCTCCCCCAATGTTTTTTTTTACTAAACATACCAAAATATTGTAGTAATATAATATTTTAAAATAAGTAATCTTAACACTATCCACAGTTCACTAAGACATTCAAATATAGGCTTTTTAAACTTTAATTTGGGACACATTGGGCACAACCCATATTCAGAGATACGTGCCCACAACTTGAATCTCGTGTCCGGGTTTGTTCTTTAAAATGTTTCCTGATAGGAAACACAAGGGATTTCTTTGGATAAGTTTTTAATTAGTGACTCTCCTGTATTATTTACGAGGATTGTGGAGGTTTATCCCTTATGCCTCTTCATTGTCACCACTATTCCATTAGCATTACAAACTGTGGTACTTGCAGCTGGCAGTTTAACTAATAAAAAAATCCAGTTTGTCTAAAACCAAACTAGTAGTGAGTGTTAAGATAATTCTAGAATTCATTTGTTCTGCAGTTCAAGATCTAGAGACTAAGTGGGAAACATTTGCTACTAATCCAGATTCACTGTCTGGAAACATTTTACAGAACTAAATTGGAAGGGATATCTTGAGGTCGTGCAAAAGAATGTTACTGATTTTAAAATAGATGAGTGTAGAAAAGAAACAGTTATTGGGTGTGTTCATCAAGAATAATTTACTGAATAGGAAAATGGAGACCTTTTGAAGATCATTGAAATCACTGTATTCAGATACTAGGCTTTCCTAAGAGATCAGGAGCAAAAGGATGATCCTAGATGTCACCAAATTAAATTAATAGGTAGCAGGTTTAAAACAAACAAAAGGAAGTTTTCTTCATGCAGCCCACAGTCAACCTGTGGAACTTCTTTTCAGAGGATGTTGTGAAGACCAGGACTTCAACAAGTTCCAAAAAGAACTAGATCAATTCATGGAGGTTAGGTCCATCGATGCTTATTAGCCAGAATGGGTAGGAATGGTTTCCTAGCCTCTGTTTGTCAGGGGCTGGAAATGAATGACAGGAGAGGGATCACTTGATGGTTACCTGTTCTGTTCACTCCCTCTGGCCTTTTGGCATTGGCCACTTTCAGAATACAGGATACTGGGCTAGATCAGCCGTGGCCAACCCGTGGCTCATGAGCCACATGTGGCTCTTCCCCCCGCCGAAAAGTACGGCTCGCGAAGCCACTCCTGTGGGCTCCCCTCCCCAAACGGCCCCCGGCTTTCCCTCCCTCTCCCGGCTCCCCTATGCTCATTGGGTCGGTGATTCAAAATTGTGCCCAAGATGGTGGCCGTCACCGGGAGCCTAATACGGCTAAAAAGCCTAAGCTTTGCTTGCTCCTTAAAGGGGCAGCCTCCTTTTTTTTTTTTTTTTTTGCCTGACAATTCTGGTGCAGCTCATGGATTTTTTCCGTCACTGTTTCGGCTCTCTTTGTTAAATGGGTTGGCCACCCATGGGCTAGATAAACCTTTGGTGTGACCCAGTATGGCTGTTCTTACATTCTTATTCTATGAATATATGGGATTTTTGATGTTTCAGAAGTAATAGGGGAGCATTTTCTGAAGATGATAAAAGCAGAGCTGACTTTATACAGCTCTTCATTGCCTGATTTTTGAATAGGTGCTTGTAATTAACTTTCTTTAAAATAAATTAAATTGTCTTTTGAATCCTATACTGATTTTCTAACATGATTTAGATTCCGTTTTTATTTTCTTTGTGCAATTTAATGATTTCATTATTTTGTTTGATCATATAGCTATATCTTGCACTGTTCAGCATTTTCAACAAGAATTTAAATATTTCTGTCATGTAGTTGCAATGAACTATATCATTCCATTTTTGATATTTTACAACAGATTGAACCTCACTAGTCCAGAACTCTCTGGTCCAGCAACATCCGAGGTCCAGCATGATTTTAATAACTGAATGGCCATTTATGTGTGCAGCCTAGTTTCCCATGAAGTTTGTTTACAGCCACTAGTCGTGACTCTCAGTGTTCTGTGTTGTTTAGCTCTAATTTACCTCTAAATGTCTTCTAAGAGCCCAGTAAGCAGTGGAAATATTGATAATGAGGCTCGACAATAGTGACCTCCTGTGGTCCAACAAATTCTTTGACACCTTTGGGACCTGAACGGTGCCAAACCAGACTAGAGAGGTTCAACTTGTATAACTTTTTGAAGTATTAAATCATTAATGTTTGTCTTTCATGGCAATGGATTTTTCAGATTTGAACATTTAGGACGTAGTATTACAATATGGCTAGACCAGCATGTCCAAGACAAGCACTTCTAGAGTTAGTGGGGGGTTTCATCTGAGCACAGGGTCTGCCTACATAGAGCTTTTGGCAAAATCCTCTTTTCTCACTGAGCTCCTTGGTAACACAAAATAGTCAATATCCAAACTGGCTTTGCAAATTAAACCTTTTAAAGAGGTATAAACCACATTATCGCTTTTTATTCTTGAATGAACAAATATGCTAGCATATTTGTTTTATGTAGGTGCTCATTCTCCTTTTATCCTGAGCTGATTTTTATGGATGACTACTAAACTGACACTTTGTAGCTTTCAAATAATTTCTCCCTAATATTTCTTGCTTTCAAATTTCAGATTGAAGCACATTTGGATACGCTAATAAATGAACAAGCTTCTTGTGTGTTGACTAGAGCCGGTCTAAGTTGCATATACAAGTCTGTGCAGCAGCACAAACCAGAGCATGTAAGTATTTACTTTCTCAGCAGTGAATGGCATACATAGCATCACACTTTCAACAGTTTCAGGCAAAACTGTCTGTTCTCAGTTGTGGCTCTCAACTTAAAGATCATCAGAACTAGCTTGCCAATTTTTTACTATCTGCTGAAACCCTTGAATCTTAGCTCATCTTTTCATGCAGCTTATTTGTGATATTACAAGTATTATTACATTTCTGTGTTTTCATACAGATTTTTGTTTTTTGTCTCTTAACTTCAGTGAACTCAAAATTCTCCTAAGAGGTCTCCATGATTAAAAATGAAAATTAAGCATGTGTTTAGAGAGAGGGTAGTATGGAGAAGAGGGTACCTAGATTTACAGTTCTTGTTTCCTAAACCTGTGGAGGAGGGGGAGGGAGAAGAGAGAGAGAATCCCCAACACAGTGGGGAAATAATGTTAAACAAGCATTTTTAAAACCTGGTATTCCCCATTAAGATACTAAATTTGATTTCCTTGTCAGCAGAGGCCCATTCCTATTCTAAACCTGTTTTCAAACTCTGTTCTAGATTATATTGATTCCATGAAACAAATTATAATACAGCAAAATGGTGGGGACTGTAGAGATATTTGGTAATGAAAAGAGAGGAAAGGATGGTTTGAGGACACATGAGGAACGCAGTTTTAGTTTAAAGAAGTGATGGGAAATAAGTGGCCTGTTTCAGTGAATATATTACTGTTATATTACTGCTTTCCTATGCCTGCTGGTGTAGTTGTTGCCATCATAACAGGTAGTGGGACATACTTCCTGTCCCCAAAGATTTTACAGTCTAGTACTGGATTACAATAAAATCTTAATCTAGAATTATTTTCACATTTTATCCACTTGTGTAAAACACTGTTTATTTGGATTACCTATTTTTAGGGTCCTCTGGCAAATATGCCTAGTTTGGATTCAGTGTCACTGAAGGCTGCAATGGTGAGCTTTTTGCAATTTCATATTGAGTGGTGGTGTTGCTCTGACTTTTGGAGGGATACTGTTATAGTTATAAGCTAAAATATGTATCTAAAAATCTGCATTATGTTTTTGGAGCTTAATATCCATCCATCCCTCTCTAAGAGGTTTAAGAAAAAATTCTAAGAAAAACATACATAATATACTAAATTAAACTTGTAGCTATTGTGGCAGAGCTCCTGTTCCCCTGCAATGGGTCCTGCACTTCTGGGTAGCTGTAAGATGAGTATTCTCTCTTCCTGTCTGGGAAAACCAGCAACTCCCTGTTTAATTCCTCTCCTCAGTATCTCACTACAGCTGATAGTCTAACCCCTTTACTAATAATAATTTGTTAAACCTACAGTGTAATGAAACTTAACACCCCCAAAAACAAACAAACAAAAAATCAACTGTGACATAGGACCAGGACCTAACTTTTGAGCGTCACTGAATTATTTGCATAAAATAAAAGCTTTACTTTTCCCTATTATTTATAACTATAATTCCTATATTTCAAAGCACTGAGGCAAAAGAAATCTCAGGTGATTAGAACTCATTAGAATTACTATTTGCTCTCAGCAATTCAAAATATTTCCCTGTGTAATATTATTGTAAGTAAAACTTTGGTTCTCAAGGCTTAGAAACTTGATAGCCTTATTACCAGTTCACAAATAAGTTTATATTTATACTACTTCAGCAGGTCAAATGCCCACAGTTAGAAACAATAAAACTATTCCAAAAAACACAAGCCTGATTGTTTTTATGATGTGATGCAAGGTAACTTCTTGGACTATAGTAATGACCCAACATAACATTACAGAATTTCTTTGTGACACGATTGCTATGGAAACAGTTGAAAAATATGTAAATTCTTCAAGTCTTTTAATCAGTTTTGTAATAACAAACATGTTACCATTTGTATCAAAATGCCCCGTTTTATTCTTGAATAATTTCTGAGTAAGATAAATGATCTTTTTTCTTTTCCAAACAATATGATGTATTAAGACCTACAGCTAGATGAAAACATAACTATGACTATAAGTGTCATAGAATCAAAACCAAATACACAGTTTGGCTTAATTCTGTTAGGAGTGCCTTCTGTCATAGCACACACATATTGTGACATGACTCAGGCCAAGAGAGTAGCAGAAAACAGGTATATTAGCTTCTTGTTAAACAAGTTCCTGTTTCCCTGGTAACCAAACAAGGCCTACTCCTGGTTCATTAAGACACCTGGAGTCAATCAAGAATCCACATTAACTAGTGGAGGCACTTAGGTTAATTTAAAACACCTGGAGGAGATCAAGGACCAGCTGGAATAGGTTAAAAAGCCTTTCCTTCAATCAGTTCAGTAGTGTGCAAGGAGGACATACTACTGGAGAGCAGGAACACATTCAGATACCAGGAGGGAACCCTGCAGGTACAAGTGTTAGGGGCAGGAGAGCCATGCCCAGGGCACAGCCCATTTGGGCCTGAGGTCTGAGGAAAGTAAACCCCTGCTACAGTGGAAAAGGCTGACTTAAGAAATCTGGTCTGTTGCCTCCGTGCTCAGTGAGGCCACCAAGAGCTAAAAATTCCCCCCCTCCCTTTTCCTCCTGCTAGCTGATATTGAGCATTTAAATTTGTGAACTGGTAATAAGGCTATCAAGTTTCTAAGCCTTGAGAACCAAAGTTTTACTTACAATAATATTACACAGTGAAATATTTTGAATTGCTGAGAGCAAATAGTAATTCTAATGAGTTCTAATCACCTGAGATTTCTTTTGCCTCAGTGCTTTGAAATATAGGAATTATAGTTATAAATAATAGGGAAAAGTAAAGCTTTCATTTTATGCAAATAATTCAGTGAAGCTCAAAAGTTAGGTCCTGGTCCTATGTCACAGTTGATTTTTTTGTTTGTTTGTTTTTGGGGATGTTAAGTTTCATTACACTATAGGTTTAAAAACAAATTATCTTTTAATGCTTTTCATCTTAAACAACGTACAAACATTAAATGGCACAGATGCAATCTCACAGTTCAATAGCTAGCTACAAATGAACTGTCAATCTTCTCAAAAAACCTTTAAAGTACAATTCTCTGAAAAGGTGACTATATAAACAAATGGCATTTTAGAGTTCCAAAGCTACTTGAATCCGGTGATTTCCATATAAAAGTTGCTGAGTTCATAAATGAAAAAAAGTATTTTTTCCTGAATTCTAGGCTTAAAACACTTACACTGGGTTATGTAGGTCATGCTGTATATTTTGATTCATACACTGTCACTATAAGTAAAGATTCTGCAGACAAAAATCTACGCTTTTATTATGTCTATGTAGCCTTTTTTTCTTCATTTTATGCTGTAAAATAACACCAGTGCAACTCAGTTGTTGAGTGGGATTGCAGCTGTGTTTCTGCAAATGCACAATATACTAAACCTTCGCCATTTGTGGTGGATACATTCCTGTAGCATATTCTTGGTGCTTTGGGGTGGTATATTTTGCCAAGCTCATAACTTTTTATTACTACTTCTAGGTTCAGTTTGATCGTTACTTGTCTGCTCCCGATAATCTGTTAATGCCACAACTGAATTTTCTTCTTAGCACTACTGTGAAGTAAGTGTTTTGACTGAATGTTTTTGTTCTCTGCCTTTTTGGTGTGCAAAAACAAAGACATGAGTGGAATAGAGCAGACTGTTAGAAGTGGAATTATTCAACTGTAAATGCTGTTCAGATATGCTTTCAGGTTTTATTTTAATTTGTTTTGGTTACACTTTCTTAAGCAAGTAGTTAGTAAGGGTAATTTTATAACTTTCTAAATTAGCTACTTCAGAGTCAATCGACATACTGACATGACACATACAGACTGGAAATAAGGCATGCATTTTTAAACTGTGTAATTAACCATTGGAACAATTTATGGTTGTGATGAATCCTCCATCACTGACAATTTTTAAATCAAGATTGGATGATTTTCTAAAAAATGTGCTCTAGCAATTATTTTGGCAAAGTTCTATGAAAGGGCAGACTGGATGATCAGAAAGATCTCTTCTGACCTTGGTGAACCAATGAGTCACACTAACCTCACAGTTCTCCTCTGCCTTTAACACTGCATTTTTACATCAAAAGCTAAGTATGGGACATTTGCAGCCCACTTAATTAGCCTCATTCGCTAATTTCTGTTATAAATAACTTGCTTTCTGTTATTTCTACTCCAACTCATCATCTGATGAAGTGGATTTTCCCACAAAAGCTCATGATACTATATATTTTTGTTAGTCTCTGAGGCCATGTCTACACTAGGAAAGTATTTCAAAATTACTAAATTCGACTTAACTCCCGATTTAACAAATTCAAACTAACATGTCCACACTACAGGGAAGCCTCGAAACTAGTCCGTAGCAGGCTCCATTATTGTAGACGAGCTACCTTGGACTTAAAGCCCCAAGAAACACAGGGGAGTAATTAGTTTGAATTACTCTTGGGAGTAATTATTTTGAAATAACACCGGAATGTCCACACCTACTATTATTTCAAAATAACTATTTTGGAATTAGCGTTACTCCTGATGAAAAGCAGGAGTATAGATTTCGAATTCCATGACCCATTATTTCAAAATAACGGCCTTGATAGTATGGACACTCTGTTTATATGAGCGGTTCTCAACCTTTTCCAAATGGGGACCCATTTTGACAATTCAGGAAGACTTGGTGACCCTGGACAATTCAAAAAATGTGTGAATGGCTCCTTAAGAGCCACCTGGGGAGACACCTGGCACCCTTTTGAAATGTAATGATGACCCGTAGGTTGGGAAACCCTGGTTTATATAGCTGCCTCTCTGAGACTAATCTATCTGTTCCCTGCACCATTATCAGTTTTTTATCACTGTTGGGAATTGCTTTTGTTGTTTTATAAGCTTTGCAAAGATACGTGAAATATGCAATTCCCCATATAAGATTTTTTTATCTCTATTTCTACATCAGCTTTACAGAATTCTGCAACCTTTTTGCACAGTACTGTAAAATACTGATATTCTTGTCTCATTTAATATAGTGCTACAATTAGTTTTTGCTGAATTTTGTAACTTCCACTTTGAATATTAAAGTAAGGATTTTATTATGGATCTCTCTCCTCTTGTTTTCATGAAAATATTTTAAAATGACAGATATGGGCATACTCAGCCCTGAGGCTAGAATTATGTCAAATTTCTTTCCAATTAAATGTGAAGCTCGTGAAGACATTGTATAACATTTACATGCAAAAAAAAATTATATATGCTACATGATCAAAAAGTCTCTTGTCACTATTTTTGGCACTTTGTGAAAATACAGATTATATAGTATCATATGAAAAACCGTTACTATGACATTGAATGTATTATTTTAATACTATAGAATCAGCAATATTAACTGTCCATTTGCATGTATGTATTACACAGAACACTGTCTTGTCACTAAAATAATTGTATATATGACTGAAATTATTTTTGCAACTATAAAGTTAAGAATCACTAGGGGGCTGTGCCCCCTGCTTGCTACACACACCAACTTGCGCCCCCCCCCCCGCCACTATACTCGCCAGCTCCCCTCTAACCCTCCAAAAACCCCAACCCTCACTGATGTGTCCCCCAACTGAAACACCTCACTCCCGTGGTGCTCCAATCCCATGGTGGGGGGAGGGGTAGGGAGGACTAAGGTTCGAGACCTCCAGCCAGATTAACTCCTCTGTGGTTCCAGGGTTAGTGTATTTTTGTGGGCTCGCTTAAGCTCTGGGGTGGGCCCAAAAATGGGGGTTAAGTGTGTAGGACAGGGCTGCCAGTGATTTAGATAAGGATGGGGGTACAGGATCTGGGCAGGGGGTGAAGGTGCAGTGTCTGGCCAGGAGGGAGGGTGCAGGAGCAGGTTGGGAGTAGGGTGTGGGATTAAGGGGGAGGGTGCAGGAGCAGGCTGGGGATAGGGTATCTGGCCAGCAGGGAGTGTGCAGGAGTGAGCTGGGAGTGCAGGATCTTGGTGGAGGGTGTGTGTGAGGGGGGTGGAATGCAGGTTCTTGGCTTGGGGTGTATGAGTGAACAAGCCGGGGGTGCAGGGTCTCAGCAAGGTGGTCAATGAGGGGTCTGGGGGTGTGGGTCTTGGCTTGAGGGGGGTGAGGGTTGGAGTCTTGGCAGGGCAGTGAGTGAGCGGGCTGGGGGTGCTGGGTCTCGACTGGGGGGTATGAGTGAGGGGGCAGGGGGGTATAGAGGGTCTTGGTTTAAGGGGGTGGGAGTGTGGGGTTTCAGCAGGGCGGTGAGTGAGTGGGCTGGGGGACGCAGGGTCTTGGTGGAGGGAGTGTTTGGGGGGGTGGGGACACAGGGTCTTGGCTTGGGGGTATGAGTGAGTGGGCTGGAGGTTTAGGATCTTGGCAGGGTGGTGAGTGAGCGGGCTGGGGGTGCGGGGTCTTGGTGGAAGGAATTTGGGGGGATGCAGGATCTCGGCTGGGGAGGGTTGAGCGAATGGGCTGGGGGTACAGGGTCTCAGCAGAGTAGTGAGTGAGGGGACTGACGGTGTGGGGTCTCAGCTGGGGGGGGTCTGAGTAAGGGGGCTGGACTTGCAGGGTCTCAGTGAAAGGGGTGAGTGAGCAGGCTGGGGTGCAGGGTCTGGGGATTTGGAGAGGGAGGGCACTTACTTGCTTTCACGTGGCTCCCAACACCATGCCCCAGGCACTGCCTGCTGCTCCTATTGGCCGAATTCCAGAGTAGCATCCCTGCACTCCTGTTCCCCCAGCCAGGAGAGGGGGGAGGGAAGCGGCAGCATGTACAGCTGCTTCTAGCTGCACTTCTTTCCCCCCCCCCCGCCGGATCTGGTGGGGAGCTTTGGGGCTTTCTTCCCTCCAGTTCCACACTGGTGCTCCAACCTCGCAAGGTGGTTGTGAGGCTGGAGCGCCATCATGGGCTCCCTGCTGCGGTGGGGGAGCAAAAGGGGGGCTGAGGTGGAGTTGCAAAAGAGCCATATTTGGCTTGGGAGCCTTGGGTTGCTGACCCCTGGCATAGAAAGTGGGGCTTTCACGACCAGAGAGCGTGAGAGCATGATGATGTCGTTTTGTCATCCGGTGGGAAAATCTTTTTTATGTAGAGCGAGAGAATAGCATTTCTCTTGCCTGCTTCCTCGCTTGTTCAGTGAGCTGTTCTATCCACAGATGTTCCTAATCTCTACAGTCTCAGCTACAGCCATAGCTATCATTCTCAGTTCCTGGAGAAAATGGTGTGTAAGCTACAGTGCCTTTCAGCCCTTCATGACAAGAGTCAGCAGAACAGCACCACAGCAATGGCAGAGCAGGTTCAGGAGACGATCTCAGTTCATGGGGAGCTAGACAGACAAGTATGAAACAGCCCCATACCCCCACTGAGAGAGACCAAGAATACCTCCAGAAATCCAGAGTCTCATGGACCCTGCTACTCTGAGCAGCTGTGGATCAATAATAGAAGTAAATAAATGGTGCAGCTGTGGGATCTATTAATAATTGAGTTAACAGCACCAACAAATTTCATGTAGGCTTCCAAACAGCCATCAGATGTAGAAGTACATTTGATACTCTTCAGAGGAAAGAAAGAAAGGAATGTGGAATACAGCTAGACAGGGGCTGATGATGTCAGGACATCAGGAAGACTGTCCAGGGAAAAACTAATGTAAAAACTGACAAAATACCCTATATTTTAAATGTATTGTTAATAATAAATTATGTGGTAGTATACCAGACTCTGAATGTGCCTGTGCGAACACTTAGTTCAAAACGAACTGGGGTATAAATCTACCCCATGCCAGCATGCTGAACACTTGTTCTATCCTGTTGGGAGCTGAAAAATGACTGTCTGTCTCTCTAAAACAGGTCATGTACTTGTAGCAAGCGATTAGCCATATTATTGACTATTTCTGATAATTCATTTGTAACATTTAAGTGCTATAACCAGGAAAAAAAATTTTAGAAAACTCTCTCATATTTATTAGAGTATCCCATTACCCTTCTTTCCAAATTAAGAAAATGCCTTTAATTGTTTGAAAGCTATGTATCAATATTGTAGTTATGTCTATAATACATTTTTAGTTTGAGTAGGAAAACAGAAACTGAAATTAAGATGCAGTTTTCAGAAAATGCAATGGTTTGTATGATAAAAATTGTATCATGTTATGACATCTGAAATTTGAATGCAATAATTGGTGACGGGGCTACTGACATCAGTTGTTGAAAAGGCTCAGGTGTTGATGCAATTCAGTACTTAATAAAAATATTTTTAATAAGCTGGTTTTCAATCCAATGATATTTAACTGTATATTATTCTATGTAATTTAGTTTGCCAGCTCCAGATGAGTTACTGCATAACATTTGCTTAATGATTTTCACACATCAGCAGTTTAACATTTTTAGGTTGTGCAGAGAAGAGAGTTGGTACTGATATACCCAAAAAATATGAGTGTATTTCTGTACTTGCAGTACTTCAAAAGTTGCAGTTATGGGTTTGAACCATTTATATGTATTGTAATAACCAAGACATTTAGGAAATCCAAAGGACTGCTTCTTAGTAGCATATCAAAAGAAAATACAATTTGATAATTTATTTCTGCTGATTTTATTTTCTAAAAATCTTTTGCATAGCATTCATATATTTAAAAGTAGGGAATTGCTGAAAAATAGTTGAAGACTTACAAATGAATGTCTTAAAAGCTTATTAACTTCTTAAATCCCACTAATCCAGCTGATGTAGTACCAAACTGAAATATGGCACTACTGGATATAACTCTGCTGTCATCTCTGGTACTGCATTTTACACCAGATGTCATCTTGATGTAATTGAAAATGGCTGATGTTTGTGAACCTACAGAGCAGAAGTTACGAGTGTACCGTTGAGCTACATCTAGCTGTGTACTGTAGATATGCATAATCATAGGCAAGTTGTTATGGAAACCAAAGCAAATTGAACATCCAAGTAGAATGAAAAAAATACTAATTAATTGTTTAAAATGATACAATGTTTTCTGGAAATCAGAATGTTATGATTTTAATGTCCAGTCTCTTCTACTTCCAGTAACATTCATTTCTAGCCTTGCAAATTAACAAGATGACAGAATTTTAATACTGTTTTTGTTCAAAATAAAATATAAAAGCATGTTGGACAGAATTGGGAACATTTGAGCCATGTTTTGTGAGAGCCTATCACAAGGGAAGGAAAACATTTTGGACTCTTTATTTAAAAAAAAAAAAAAAAAAAAAATATCAGCTGAGGAAAAGCCACTTGGTAGTCTTCTTAAATTGGAGTTGAGATCACGTATGCAAATTAAATGTCATTTATTCCATTCTTTTCAGTTTTTCATGTTGCAGAAATAGACTTATTCCGTGCTTATCAAGATCACATTTATGGTCTTAAGTGTGTATAGTACCCAGAAGCAAAAATTGTTTTTGTTGTAAACACTAAGCTGGTTATTTTCACTGTTGATATGAAGGACTTGTGATGCATCCAAAAATCTTGGATAGTGGAAAATCAGCCACATACATTCTGTTATAGATTTAAGATCTTGATCATAATTTTACTGTATAATCTGTTCATATAACTTTTTTTGGTTTTTCAGAGAGCAAATAATAAAACAGTCCACAGAACTGGTCTGCAGAGCCTACAGTGATATATATGCAGCTGTGATGAATCCAGCCAATGAATATAGGGATCCAGAAACCATACTACAGAGATCTCCTCATCAAGTTCAGACACTTCTCTCATAAACTTATTTTCCAAATAATTTTGTAGATCACTTATCCTAATGTTACTTAACTTTACATTCCCTCAATATTAAGGGCCTCAATATTTGCAAGTCTCTTTTTAAATTTTGATTTTTACCATACAGTTGCCTGAAGGGCAGTGAGGGGGTTTTGTTTAATGTGTTTAACAGAAATCTGGCCACTTCTATACACTTATTATGGAAAGGGAAAAGAAGAATCATGATAACTTTCCAGTCAGAAATGAAAAATAATATGGCCTGCTACTTACTTAGAACAGAGCTCCATAACCTCAGATAGGAGACATTGTGGCTGGGAGTGGTACCAGAGAATTAGTCAAAGTTTGTTAGGCTCTAGTGAAAGTATGTTACATGCTTCATAATTACATGTGCCTCCTGAATGAATTAATTATAAACCACATTTAGGATTACATTTTCCGGTGAAATTCTGGGATGGAGTGTGTTTTAAGCAAGAGGTAGGTCTTGGAGGGTCAGTGTTGATCCTGGGGGGCTTGAACATGTGGGGCTGAGAAACTCTGTGTAGAAGTAACAGAGTTAGTGACTAGGAAATGTGCCATAGACCAGTGGTTCCTAGCCTTTTTTATACCAGGGACTGGCAAACCCCTTCACAAACTTTTAGTGGACTGGTAAGAGTTTATTTGCATACGTACATACTCATCATGAAAATGATGAATATGTAGTTATGCAAATAAAATGTTACTAGTCCAACAAAAGCCCAGCCCTTGGTGCCAGCTCTAACCCGTAGAGCCCTCCACTGCCCCCAGAGTCAGCCTCCTGCCCTAGGAGGCCCTCCTAATGCCCCCCCCATCCCAAATGTCTCAGTGCCAGCTCCCTGCCCCTTAGAACCCCCACCACCAAACCCCAGTGCCAGCCTCCCATTCCAAACATCTCTGTACCAGCCCCTTGCTGGTTAGACCCCCCCCCCCCCCACCAGACTCCCAATACCTGTTTCCTGAGCACCACTGCATCCAACCCCGCCAAATGCTCCCTTAGTGTCAGCCCCCAATATTAGCCCTGTCCCCAGAACCCCGCAGTGCTAGCCCTGGCCTCATCGTCCCCCTCACACTACTAGCTCAGCCTCCAGAGCCCCCCAGTGCCTGCCCGCCCCCCTCACCTAGCCCTGCACTGCTGCCCATGTCACAGCAGCTCTGGAGGCCAGGGCTGGGGTACACTGCTCAGTGCCTCCCCTCCCACCACAGCTGTTGGGAGAGGCATGTCCTGCCCCACCCCTCAGCCAACCAGTGCGGGGCAGAAATGGGGTCTCCTAGCAGTAGCAAAATAGCGCTTCCCTGCACTGCAGGAGGGCTGTGCAGTGCAGGGTCTCCTCCTGGCTGTGGAAGAGCACTTCCCTGCATGGCAGGAGGACCTCACGGAGCTGTTCCACGTGGCCTTCCTGCAGCACAGGAAAGTGCTCTTCTGCAGCTGGGAGGAGACTCTGTCCCTGCCCTGTGCTGGTTGGCTGAGAGGCAGGGCAGGACACACTTCTCCCAACAGCCATGGTGAAAGCCTCAGCCCCCAGAGGTCCACGGCCTGGCCATGGGCCACGTCCCAGCAGTTGATAACTGCTGCCATAGGCCAAGGAAGGTTTAATCCATCCAGGGTTTCGTGCTTGGATTCCCTTCATAGAAGTTCAGTAGTTGATCTGCAAGGGGCACCTCACCATAACTGTGACAGGCACCTGAAGAGGTTTATGTAAATAATGTGCCTCCATAGCAGTTATGCTAATCAGTCGTCACATTGACTGCCCAATGTATGTCTGTAAAAGAACCAGTGGCAGAGAAGAGCAGCAAATGAGAATTTAATAATTCCTAGAAAAATATCCCAATCCAATTGTTAGAAATCAACTGCTGTAGTAATATCAAATGACAGTGTTCATCTTTTTTTCTAGTGTGTAGTATATTTTATGAACTAGAAGACTGAAATATCCTCAGATGTCTTCAAATAAATTACTCTGATCTGTTATAAATGTGAATGTTTTGGGTGCTTGAATAATTTAAAAGGAGAATAAAAAGTATGAAATCATTTTAACATCATGCAAGGCAAGGAATCCAGCAAGCCTGGAAAAAGTTTCAAATGAAGAAGCCAGCCTCAACTCATAAAACATGTCTTAATTGAGACGCTCTGAAGGAAAATTCTTGAGTACTTTTCATTCATCTGTTACCAAGTAAGACACCTTAAATTGTTTGATCTTTACATCACCATGGTATGTATGCAAAGCATTTTGTTGACATTGTGTAATTTACTGTAATCTGTTGATTAATTAACATGTTAAATTATGGGAATTGCATAACAAGTAGTAAGAGAATAATAAACATGGGGTTATACCAGACAAGAAACTGAACAATTGCTCTATTTTGGAGTTTAGGAAAGACTAGATGAATATTTTCTCCACTCACAGAAACTGACCCCAAACTTCAGTAGGCAGGCAATAGCTTGTAAAAGGATTTGAGAGAAGTTTACTATACTTGAGTCCAGACTGAGACTTATCCACGATGTGCCTTAAGTAACACTTCCTTTCCTGTTAGTAATGGAAAGGTCATTAAGTTGTTACTTCAAAAAAAAAAAAAACCAAACCCTAATTTTGGCATGATCAATAAAGGTGAACAACAAAGGATCATAATTGAGGAAAAGTAGTTAACAAAAGCTTTAGAGTAACTGATATCATCCTTGGTGGTGATACCCAGTATTCGCTCTAAGATTTTCCATCTGTGAGTGGAGTGGGTTTTGTCTTGTGACCAATATTGAAGTTGGATGTATGCCACTGTGGCACCCACCAGTTACTAACAAAATTACACACACACACACACACACACACACAAAATGGATAAATAACAAAGTGCCTGAATCTGTACCCATCCACCCTGAAAACCACCCAGCTTGCTTGCCCTTGGCCCAAACTTTCACTGTGCATGCCCCACTGCCTGTGTCCCTATCAGGACCACACATAGCCAGCTCGTACCTGTATAGGCCTGGCTAACTTCACACACACACACACACACACACACACACACACACACACACACACACACACACACACACACACACACACACACACACACACACACACACACACACACACACACACACACCCCCCCCTTGTAGTTGTGCCCAGCCTTGCAATCTGTCCCCCCATGCCACCAATATATATGCCATCTGCATGCTATCTGCCCAAAAACAGCCAGCCAGTACCTGGGCCTATGGCCCACAGCCCAAGCACCACTGCCCAGAGACCTGTGTCTGATCCCACACCTTGCTCTCTTCCTCCCCCATCACCCAGAGACCTGTGCCTGGCCCCACACCTCACCCTCTCTTCCACCCTCCCCCACCCCCAGAATTTACCTGTGTGCGGTACCTCCTCCCACAGTCACAGACAGCTGGTGCCTTCCCCTTTCCCCCCCAGCTGGCTTCTGGGTCGGGCCCCTGCTGTCCTTGGCCCCACTGCCTCCCCCACTGGTCCCGACCATGGTACCTGCCTCCCACCACTTTCCTGCTCCGGCTCCCACACAGTGGCTCCGGCCCAGGCTGCTGAATCAGCCTTCTGCTGCCCGCCACATGGCTCCTCCACCCTGGCTACCAGAGCAGTCTCCTACCGCCTGCCATGCGGCTGCATGGCTCTGTGTAGGAGGTGGGCAGGGTGGACATTTTTTCTCTACCCTGTTTTTTCCTCTTACTCTTGGAAAGGGAAAAAAAAATACTAGATGTGGTTTTTATTTGTAAAATAAAAGTTGATAAGGAAAAAATACTCATGTTGCTTCTATAATATGCATCAGAAAATGTGAAGCACTGTTGTCGTTGCAAAGGACCCAATCCTGCAGATACCTACTGCTCATCATTAAGGCTTACTACTTATGAGATGTCCCATAAGTATAGTAACAAATTATTATTGGTGGGAAAAATAACTAGCTTTCTCTTATTGCTGTTGTATGCAGTGTTGTGGTAGCTGTATTGGTCCCACAATATTAGACACACAAAGTGGCTGAGGTCTTTTATCAGACCAACTTCTGTTGGTGAGAAAGAAAGAAGCTTTTGAGCTTACATGGAGTTATTGAGCTAATAAAAACTTCTCTCTCACCAACGGATTTTAGTCCAATAAAAGATGTTATGTCAGCCATGGTGTCCCTCACTTATTGTTTGCAGAATTCAGAAACATAGTAAAGTAGGGTTGAGATTATTCACCTAGTACTGGTGGCGTAGCCTGTAGGTGCAATCTTTCACATAGGTTTTGCTTTCAGGTGTGCATGTCTAATATGCAACCACAGAAAATTAAAGTAAAAACTGTTTTCATAATAGTGTCTAATAGCAGCAGTCATGTTTATGTTCCATATAGAGTTAAATATTTGGTGTTGGTGTTATGAATAAGCAGGTTTACATATTGCTGCTTGTAGGCTAAAATGATGTATTTCCCAAAGTGGTGTTTTTGAAATTACATAGGATACTGTGTTAAAGTGTTTGGGAGGTGTGGGGGAGGGGGTTAGAAACATTTGAAAATTTGCATGCATATGCATTAGGCTTCAGGTTTCAAATAGTGTACTCTGATACATAATGTCAGTGGCTCAAGCACACCATTTAGCATCTGTGCATCTTGAAATCTTATCTTTTAATACTGTGTGTAGATTTTAACGGTCCCATTATATAATTGCATTCAATTTCAACAGGGATGGATGTACTCACATCATTAATGGTGTATCAAAATCAAATTGGGAAAGCCAATGAATTAAAAAAATATATATTCTTCTTTGAGTAATGTCCCTGTGGGTGTTCCACTTTAGGTGCTGGTGCATCCTCTTGCCAGCAACTGGAGATTTTTGGTAGCAGAGCCCTACTGCGCCACACATGCTCACTAGTGCCGTCTTGCCTTGTTGGTGTTTGTTGACTGCATGCGCAGCACGGCACCTCAGTTCCTTCTCTACCATCCTCGGCAGTAGTCAGAGCTCCAGCAGTTGCCCTTTTTTTTGATTTACAACAAAAAATAGTTAGTTGGGTTTCATCACTTTCCAAGTTCATTCAACCTGTTTCCTGTTTATCAAAAAAAAAAAAAATCCCGCTTTTGCAGTCATCCTCTTTACCATGCCTGGATCTCTAGGCTTCAATCGGTGCAACTCATGCAGAGACACAATGCAGATCTCTGACAGACATTCATCTTGTATAAAATGCCTAGGAGAAGGCCACCTCTCCCGGAAGAGCCAACATTGCTCCAACCTCACAGCGCAGGCAAGGCAAGATAGAGAAAACCACCTTAAAACCTTTCTATACGAAAGGTCCCTTCAACCGCCCTCTGAGGGCCCATTACCCTCTGAAAAGACTTCAGCCAGAGACAAATCTTCCACTTCAGCAAAGAAACATCCCTCCTCTTCATCAGGGAAGTTGACTTCTAAGGTCAAAGCATCTCCAGCCAGGTCATTACCTCTCGTGCCTAGTGCAGCCAATACAACCGATAAACCCAGCACCTCTGGCACTGCACTGGTAAAGGACAGCACTATACATAAGCGTGCACACTCGGAACTGAGGCATAAGACCTTGGCACCAACGGTGGTACTGAAAGCAGCTCCAAAGCTGGCACCGAGACCAGCCCATGCCGACATCCCGTCACCATGAGCTCCAACACCGACACCATCCTCAGCAATGGTGGGGGTACCACAAGCACCACTAAAACTGGCACCGCAAAAGTCTTCTGCTAAGCATGCGTCGCCCCTGACCCCACCACCTTAATGTAGGGCCGGAGGTTAAAACAAAAGGATGTTTTTCTTCACACACTGCACAGTCAACCTGTGAAACTCCTTGATATAGGTGGTTGTGAAGACCAGGACTTTAACAGGGTTCAAGAAACAACTAGATAGATTAATGCAGGTTAGGTCCATCAATACTTTATTAACTAAAATGGGCAGGGATGGTGTGGTGTGGTCCCCGTATTGTATCAGTGAGAGGGGTGAGCACCTCTAACCTGTGTTTGGGGAGCATTGCTCTGGCTATGGTGGAGTCCAAGACTATGTGTACGCTACATGTTTTGTCAGACGAGGCAATGCAAATGAAGCACTGATTAGCATTTTCTCATGCTTCATTTGCATAATCTATTCCAATCCGTTTTTGTGCAAGAGGTTTTGCACAAAAACATGCAGTGTGGACATGTCCGTTTTGCGCAAAAAGGGGATTTTGCACAAAAACGGATCAGAATAGATTATGCAAATGAAGTTTGAGAAAATGCTAATCAGCGCTTAATTTGCATTGCCTCTTGCGACAAAACATGTAGTGTAGACATAGCCCAAGTGAGCTCCTATAAACTCTAGAGCTTGTGTGGGCTCCAGTGTGGATTTTTGGTAATTGATGTGAAACCCAAGATTGTGTAGCAGAGTAGTAGTGGTATGAGTCACGTCTTGTGTGTCCTAGTAGGAAGTTCCTTTGATAGACAATTGTCTAGGTAGGGGAATATCATCCTCATGTGATGGAGGTATGCTGCTATGACTGCTAGTGTTTTGGAAAAAACCCATGGTACAGTTAATAAACCAAATGGGCGAACCTGGTACTGGTAAAGTTTGGTGCCCACTATGAATCGAAGAAAGCGCCTGTGAGCCAGATGGATGGTATATGGAAATAGGTGTCCTGGAGGTTGAGGGCTGAGAAACTACAGCATTTCTCAATAACGTCTTGCTTACAGACGTTTGTAAAGCGGTAACCTGGTCGTCGGAGCACGCTTTCACCGGACATTATGCCATAACATCTGACCCAATCCCAACTACATCAGTGGGACAGGCAGTACTATCCACCATATCTGGAATGCGGCTCCAAAGCCCACCTCTGCAGCTGGACACTGCTCTTTAGTCACCTAAAGTGGAACACCCACAGGGACACCACTTGAAGAAGACGAGAAAGTTACTCATCTTGTGTAGTAATGATGGTTCTTCGAGATGTGCTCCACTACCCTCCTTCCTCCCCTACTTTGGAGCTTCCTCGGAGCTATATCCAAGGTAGAGAAGGAACAGAGATGCCACGCCGGACATGCGGTCAACAGATATCAACTATGTGAGATAGCAGTACTGCGCATGCGCAACAAGGCAGGGCACTGCTACCAAAAATCTCCAATCACAGGCATGAGGTCGCACCAGCACCTAACGTGTAGCACCCACAGGGAAACATATCTCAAAGAACCATCGTTACTGCGCAATGTGAGTAACTTTCTCTCTCAGGAAGATTCTCTGGGCAAAATAGAACCAAAGTAAAAGCACGTACAATTGAGCTGAATTCAGAAGAAAAATAAATATATATTTTCAGCCCCTAACTGCACACAGTGGCTTCTGAATCCAGCTCTCCAGCTCTCCTGTACTGCAAAACGGTTACCTCATGTGACGTAAAGTCAGATATGCTTTCTTGATATATACTTTATTCCAAATACTGGGGAAAAATGCATTACTGTTTGTCTAGGTCTAGATTTGCCAGTGCCAAAAATAACATTGGATTAGATAATTTAGAAGTTTTATAGGCCAATGTCTCATGAAATTACTGAGCAATAAATATTCTATGCTCTAAAAGCTGGCAATCTTAGCTCTTTAGTGAATGCCACATCTGAATTTATCATTGCAAGTTAGGTGATATTGGGCCTTTATAGTTATGTCATCTGGGTTGCCATCTTGCTTAGTTTTCCCACTTCAGTTGCAATGTGAATTGAACACCTGTTTTTTCTAAGTGATAGTGGTAGAAACAGTTGCTTTATACTTTATGAATACTTGGAATGTCCACTTTCAAATGTTATAAAGTATCAATCTTGAATTTTAGCAGTTTGTGAGATTTACTGCTAAAATCATGTTAGTTTATATGGGAGAAGGAAAACAAGAAGCTCAGGATGGGATTTTTAAGGTCTAAGATGATATGATATTGGGCCCAGCAGCTTTGGCTAAACTAAGTGGTAAATAGTAAAGTCCATTCTGAAAAATTTCATTTTAAGATTTTGTTTTTATATATTCTCCCAGACACTATGTTGATGGTTGCTATATATGATGCTATGAAGATAAGACAACAAAACAAAATAGCAAAAGCTCCAATTTCTCACCAGGAATTTTTTTTCATCTACCACAACCTCATGACCATGCCAAACTCTAGGAGCTCTGGAAGATCTCCATAAAAGTACACTCAGAAATAAGCAGACTCGCTTTGTTTATTCTCATATCACAATCCCACAGCAACAATAAAAACAAAACATAAGTTTAACTACATCTAACCATAGAATCTCCACCACAGCATTTCTCCACACACCACTCAGTTGTGCCAGCCATTCCTCACCTTTAGAGTCAGGGATAAAAGACTAGAAAAGACCATGGCAGTTCTGTAGAAATGCTTTCAGTGCTTATTTCAGAGACCAGTTTCTGGAAATTTCAATTACTTTGACTGGCTGTTGTCACTTACTACTTTTTTTCCCCCTACCAAGTATAGAAGAGAAGTTTTCTCCTCCCCTTTTATGACCCTTCTCAATTTTTAAAGTTTTGGTTTTCCATTTGTACTCTGGCAGTCTCCTACAGTAAAATATCTGAATCAATTTTTCACATTCAAGGAACTGACATTTGATTCTCCCCCTGTATCTTAAGATATTTTGTATTATGCTAAAATATGTAAAATACACTCCTTTTTTTTCCACGGGTAAAAAAGATCTATTTCCCCCTCTGTCTCTGCTCATTTTTGTGGACTTTTCAAGCACTGTCTGGATTTTTAAATGCTCTGTTCTTTGTAGGACTGGTCAGAAACCAAAAATGTTGTTCTGTTAAAAATATCAAGGTTTGAATGTTTTTCAGTTCCAGAACTAAATCAGGAGCTTTAGATGTTGTCTTTGGGGAAAATAAAGAGGGACAAACACACTTCACCCCTTAAAGTTGATAGCTAGGGAGAGACTGGGATGTGAGAGACTTGGATTCAAGTCCCAGCACTGTCTGATTCAGAATCAAGCAGAGCACCTTTTAATTGGTTTTGATTAAACTTTTGCTAGGAAACTTTCTCAGGGGCATAATGGAATTTTGGCACAAAGGCTGAGAGAAAAACACCTTCCCTCTGAATAGCCAATAGCACAGTGATTAGAATACTCATCTGGGATGCAGGAGCTACAGGTTCAAGTCACTGGTCTGAATCAGGCAGAGCAGGGACTTGAACCTGACTCACATCACAGATGAGTCTCTCACATCCCAGTCTCTCCCTAGCTATCAAGCTTTAAGGGGTGAAGCAAGTGTGTCTCTCTTATTTTCCCCCAAAGACAACATCTAAAGCTCCCTAGCTTAGCACACAGAAGCCCACATATACGCAAATATAATCTACGCATGCTAAGCTAGGGAACTCACCTGTGATGTGAGTCAGGTTCAAGTCCCTGCTCTGCCTGATTCAGACCAGTGACTTGAACCTGTATCTCCTGCATCCCAGATGAGTATTCTAATCACTGTGTTATTTCTTCCTGAAGAAAGTTTTGTTGAATCTGATATTTTCCCTGAATAGTTTCAAGTTTTGCTAAATTGACAATGTCTAATGAAAAAGCCTTTGTTTAAAAAGTTCCCAACCAACTCTTATCTCTGTGCAATTTGTTATTCTATTCCTGCATTTTCTCTCAAAATAATCCATAATTGTTATTTCAAAAGCTTCATTTGAGAAAATGCTTTCAGGATCACTCATCTTTTCCAGTTCAAAAGTTACTACCTTTTTTTAAACCTCTGCTTGCTTTGCTGAGTCATTTTCCAGTGAGAAAAAAGGTATAAAATGTTGAGAATAAATGAAGGCATAAAAATTACTTTTATGAATAAAAGATGGTGCAGACATGGGTGTGGAGTTGTTTGAAAGCTACAGGAGCCCATATATAATGAGGAAAAGAGCTGACCAAAAAGCATTTGTTTTGTAGGAGTACAGTAATTCTAATGAGTGATGACAGTGGCTGAAGACCATCACAGATGCATGATGATTAGCTAATCAAAAGGGTTTTCAGAGCCCAGATTATACAACACTAATATGAAAAGATGTCCATGTGTATTGTATAACTGTACTTATACAAATACACACATCACAATTAAACATCAGGGCAGGTAATACTCTTCCTGTGGATGGGTAAATCAAGTAAAGAGAGGTTAAATGATGTGCGTAAGTTCACACAGTAAGTCAGTGGTAGAGCTGGCAATAGGACTCTATACTTAGAACACTTTTCTTGTAGTACATGAATGAATCTTGAGCAGGATGTTTGAACTAGATGCTTATACTGACAGGTTACAGGTGGGCGGAGAAAGGTAATTCCATTTCACAGAGGATTTTGGTACTTGGAAATTTGATTTCATTCAAATTTACAATCTGTGCCTGGGTTCTCCAGAAGCCCTTCAGATAACTGCGATGATGCATTCAGGAAGGATTTCTCACAAAATCCTGCCTGAGTTCGGTTGGTACTTCATCAAAATCAGTCTCTGCAAATTTCACTGAATCAGCAAATTCCAATGAAAAGAAAAGTTTTAGAATTTCTAGAACCAGATTTACATTGGGTCTTTTATGGCAATCAAATTTCTCCTGTGTGTCCAATGCAGGACACAATTTCAGCATGTTGTATAAAACACATTGAAATCAGTGGGACTGAAGAATATATTTTAATGTGAAGCACAGGCTTAAATGCTTATCTGAATTGGTCCCCGTTGTCCACTTGGTAATTAGAATTTTCACTTCACTGCTAGAGCACATTGGTGTTAAACCAGTGCAGTGGGTCAGATACTCAGCTACTGCAGTTTAGTTTAGCGCTAACATGGAAATCTTCTCTTCAGTTAGTTTGTCCAGCTCTTTGAAGATTACCACCGCGTCCCTGGGTGGCTAGAACTAGTTCAGTGGCCTCTCATATAAGTTTGGCTCAAGTAGTATGACCAGAGCCTCTCCTATTCCTTGGTGAGCTTCAGATAGTGAAACAGCCCCTCTGGGGCTAGTTGCAATGGTGCAGTTTTCCAGGACTAGGAGACCAGACTGGAAGGGTAGGGTACACAAAGGTTACCTTTGCAGTTGCTTATGCATATACAGTGCCTTAGCTGCAGGTAGTATTCCATGGCCACAGCACGGGGTCTGACCCATTAACCATACAATCCACACAAGGTCATTTGTGCATTTGAAAAGAGAACCTCACTCTCTCAAACACATTTTTTGACTGCTGCATTCAAGTTTTAAAGGAAACTTAAATGGTCAGGCAAGATATGGTTGGAAGACAGGAGGAGTCATTAATGTAAGAACATCAGAACAGCCAAACTGGGCCAGACCAAAGGCCCATCTAGCTCAGTATCCGGTCTTCCAACAATGGCCAATGCCAGATGCCCCAGAGTGAGTGAACAGAACAGGGAATCATCACATGATCCCTTGCCTGTCATCCATTTCCAACCTCTGACGAACAGAGTCTAGGGACACCATTCCTGCCCATTCTGGCTAAATGTAAAGTGGTTGAGTAAAAACACCATTAATCTGATGTTTATTGTACAGTCAGTAAAGTTTTTATTTCTAGCTAGATCACAGATGTGTTACTGTCAAATGAGAGGAAAATGCCTGCCAGGCAGGATCCCTGCCTCTATTTAGGGAGAAGACATTCAGAACATGCTATTTATAGAACCCACACTGATATGCACAGAGTTCTTAATCTGCCAAAGATAACATTAGTCGTGATTTATCAAAGTAATCTTTATCCATTTTCAGTCAAATAGTGTAATTTAATCCTTTATGAATGTAATGTGCATTTCACAGGATTCTTTTTGTCAATAGAAAGCCATTTGTTGCACTTGTTAAGCCAATTAGCCTATTTCTGGTGTTTAGAATAGAATAAAAGATGCTCATGAATGGAAAATATGGGAGCTTTAAAGTTTGTGAAAGATATTCACTGTGCTGTGCAAATCAGTATTCAGCTCCAAACATTTTCCATGCAGCCCTTTGTCAATTTAGATCATACAAACAAGGCAGATCTATTTTCATTTCCTTAGTTCCTTGCTGTGCTATTTTAAAACTGCTTTTTCTCTGATTTGATGAGCAACTAAGTGGACCATGGTTTCTCCTCACTAGCTGTGTGAAAGGCAGGATGATGACCTATAAACCCATCCCAACTCCCTAGATCAGTGGTTCCCAATGTGTGGTCTGTGGACTTCCCCCTGGGGCTCTGTGGCAGTACCGTAGGGGGTCTGCACAGAGCCTCTCGCAGCCAGCACATCCTTCAACCCGTGTTGCCTCCTGTGGCTCGGGAAGCAGTGCGAGTTGAAGGACGTGTTGGCTGAGCTGAGAGTCCCCATGCCAGCAGCCAACACATCCTTCAGCCTGCACTGCTTCCCCAGCGGGTTGAGGAATGCTACCTGGGAAGCAGTGTGGGCTGAGGGATGTGCAGGCTGCAGGCGCAGCTATTTTGTTTGGGGGGGGTTCTAAAATTTTAATAATTGAAAAGGGGTCCATATCCTCGAAAAGGTTGGGAACCACTGCCCTAGATTGAGCCTGCCACTAAGCAAGGAGCAAGAAGAAAGGTGACACACATGACCACAGTTTGAATTTTGTCCCCCGCCACATGCAGACAAATTCCCGGAGTTATGGTGAAGGCAAAAGGAGCATAAAACAGCAGTCTCAGTGCTTCCTACAGCAGTCTTGTACTGCCAGCCCTCAGCAGGAGCAGGCCCTGCTCACAACAGGAGGTGGAGTAGCTTCTCCTGCTGAAGCTGAACCCGGCCTTGGCTCTGCAGATGAGCAGGAAAAGAGCTCCCTCTCTGGGAGAAAAGGAGTCACAGTGAGAAAAGAAAACTCAGACCGCGACAAGTGGGTTTTATAGTTTTATTTTGTTTTTTAATTTGAAGTTTAGTTCCTGTTCTAAGATCTCCCCTAGTGTTTCTTTTGTGGCTCACGGAGGTTAATTTTCCTCAGCCCCTATTTCTAAGACCAGGAAACCACTCTCCATGTGTTAGTACTTCATAGATCCCTTGCCCCTTTTCTTATACAACTTCATGCTCTCGTTCAAGTGGCCACTACACATTCCCAATCCAGGGAGGCACTGGCAATGCAACTCTGACAGTGGAGCTTTTTATAGGTAGTTGGAGCACTGCTTCACCACTTCTTATCCCTCCTCTGGGGGTGCTCTGCTGCCTCAGGGCCACTGAGCCAGGGTAGCAGACAGACCAGAAGCATTCAGTGTCAATCCAACCTCTTCAAAAATTCAGTCTTGTGATTACTTAGGGTTATTTTACATTTTTTATTTATTTATTTTTTATTCATTAGTTCCCTTGCCCCAGTGTGGGCTGACAGATCCTGGGGCAACTCAAGAGGAAAAAGCCAGGAGTTAAGAGGTGTGACTCTTGTCCTGCTGTGTTCCCCACCAGGGCCGGCTTGAGTCATTCCTGCGCCCCGGGCAGCGGGCGCACAACGCATGCATGGCTCCGCCCCCGGGTGCACATCCTAATCGCCGCCCTGTTCCCTGCCGCGCTGTGCCCCTTACAGCTGACATCAGGCACCCCCCATAGGTTGGCGCCCCGGGCAGCTGCCCGGCTAGCCCCCCCCCCTTAATCCGGCCCTGTTCCCCACATAAGGTGCTCATAGGTGATGTCTAACTTGCTTGGGGGAAGAGGGCTCTCCTTATGGTGAATGATAAGCCTCTTTGCCCAAAAGGGCTTTTAAAAAGTGTCAAAACTTGCCCCCAGATATTTCAGGAGTCTCTAACAGCCAAACCCCACCAATTCTGAAGCTTCAGGGAGTAGCCGAGTTAGTCTGTACACAAGATAAACTTAAAAAAACAACAAATAGTCTGGTAGCACTTTAAAGACTAACAAAACATGTAGATGGGATCATGAGATTTCGTGGGCACAGCCCACTTCTTCAGATGACCAGAGTGTTGAATGTCCCTATTTATTTTGGTCCTGGACGTCCAACACTCTGGTCACCTGAAGAAGTGAGCTGTGCCCACCAAACCTCATGATCCCATCTACATGTTTTGTTTGTCTTTAAAGTGCTACCAGACTATTTGTTGTTTTTTTAAGTTTATCCTGCCAATTCTGTTTGTAGTGGGAGGTCAGCATCAGTCCCTCTCCCTGTGACAAACAGAAATCAGGTGTGGCTCAGGCCCCCTCCCTGGTATTTTCTCATGGGAGTGTCTTCTCCCCTCTCCTGGTGTGGGTTAGGTCTTGAGTCCTTTTTCTGGCATATGTTGCCTCAACATACGACTCCTTGTGCTTGGAGTACGGGGTGGGGGGAGTGCTGGCCCTTAGGAACAGGAATGCCACCACTACTGACATGGTTTGTAAAGCCTGGTGCAATAGGGCAGAATAAATTACATCAAACAACCCCTCTCCACTCCCCCCAAAAAAGGAATGACACACCAAAGAAAAACAACTATAAAGGAGGATTTTATTGGGAACAGGAAAATAGGACCTGGGGAAGGAAAAGGTTAGGGTTAATGAATAAGTATAAAACATTTAACAAATTTACCAGTTGTCCGCGTCCCACACTTTCACAAAATGTTGTGCCATTGGGCCTCACTGTATCGTTGCCCCCGGAGACATGAGACAACTTGGGATCCAGATTGGAGTCTTCCTCCTGCTCCCTATTGCCCCATTGGTGCCAAGGACTGTCAGGATCGGGGTCTGGGGCCTACTAGCCCTCAATGCCCTACTTGTGTCCCCACTGGTCTCCTTGAAATCAGTAGGATGAACTTCTGTCTTGTAGGTCTCTCTTCCTCCTGTTCCAGACCAGGATGTTCAGGCACATGAGTAACTGATACTACAAGCTCAGGTATCAGTTGAGCTTCCTCTCTTGGGTCTTCCAGCATTGTCCCATTCAGATCTGAGAGATCAGGGCCACGACCCATCTCCTAGTGCAATTGATTTGTTTACTGTCGTACCCTGATAATTCAACAGTACCAGGCTCCTCTTCACCCATAATGACTGAGGACTTGAAGATCTATTGGGACCTTTTATGGCTTGTGGCTGCTACCTTAGGCATCCAGGAAAAGCTCCTGCAGGAGAAAGCTATCAAACTATTTGGCGGGCGCACTTGCTCCACTTCCCCCTGGCTCCTGCTGCCACAGAGAGTGCAGGGGGCAAGGGCCCAGCTGCCACCCCACACCAGGCCCAATTGGTAATGCTCAAGGCCACATTCCTTGGGGAACAGGGTGCCATGGAGTGGGAACGGCAGTAGTGGGAAGAGGTGAGCTTGGGGTATGGTATCAGACACACTTCCCAAGCTTCCAGGACTCCTGGGCTGGATTGCAAATAAGCTCTGACCCGTAGCTGGCCCACAGGCCAAGAGTTTGAGACTCCTGCGATAAGGATATATTTTCAGTTTATAGACAATGTTTTTAATTGTATCAGTGCATACATTTAATTTAATCAGTGCATACATTTCATAGTGATATTAATGACCAGCATGATCTTAGCTATCATTTAACATCTCACCCAGCATTCTTTATAGATAAGAACAGCCCCTCTGGGTCAGACCAAAGGTCCATCTGGCCCTGTATCCTATCCTCCAACAGTGGCCAATACCAGGTGCCCCAGAGGGAATGAACAGAACAGGTTATCAAGTGTTAAATACTATGACAGCAAAACACTTTTTGTGGTGAGTTTGTGGTAGGAGTTGCTGTTGCAGAACAACGAACCCTTCTCCAGTTGGCATCACAAGGTTCTTAGCATCACAGGTCATACTCCTAAACATGATGGCTGTATCTAGACTGGCCAGTTTTTCCGGAAAATCAGCCACTTTTCCGGAAAAACTTGCTAGCTGTCTAGACTGGCCGCTTGAATTTCCACAAGAACACTGACAATCTCATGTATGATCGTCAGTGTTCTTGCGGAAATACTATGCTGCTCCCCTTCGGGCAAAAGCCCTCTTGCACAAATGCCAGTGTAGACAACGTGGTATTGTTTTGCGCAAAAAAGCCCCAATGGCTAAAATGGCGATCGGGGCTTTCTTGCACAAAAGCGCGTTTAGATTGGCCAGGGACGCTTTTCCGCAAAAAGTGCTTTTGCGGAAAAGCGTCCGTGCCAATCTAGACGCTCTGTTCAGAAAATGTTTTTAACGGAAAACTTTTCCGTTAAAAGCATTTCCGAAAATCATGTCAATCTAGACGCAGCCGATAAGTCTCCCAGTTCCAGATGCCAGTTCTAATTCTTTGCTGCTGACAGCTTCTGTTAGGATAGCAGCTGCTTGCTCATATTGTAGAGTGGTGTTGTATTGGGCATAACTACTTAGATTACACCATTCAAATGAAGAAGGAAAGCTCTGAGAGCCCAGTGAGTGACCCTAACTTCTTATGTTGCTTATGTGGCTTTTTCACAGTATGATTCCAGTGATCATAAATTGTTAAGTCTCTGAAGTGGGGTCTCCATTCCACACTGGAAATGTTAGAGGCAGTAGTTGCTGAGGTAGCCAGGGAGGGGTGAGGTGTTGAATATTACTTCTTTCAGGATGGTTCAACGCTGTATCCATCATTCAGGGACAGAAGCACTTCTCTTGGGAGAGTCACTTTCAAGACCATGCTGTCTGAACATGGCAGGTAGTTAGCTACCCAAAGTTGCTGAGTCAAGTATAGGTGATTATGTATTCTGCTAAGGCCAAGAGCCCCACTGGTTTAAGGCAATGTTCCCGCTAATATTTTCCATCCATGTGTGGAATAAATTAAGGGGTGTGCAGAGGTACACCACCAGTAGAAACACCATGCTGCCAGCTGAGGGCACTCTGCTAATCAGCGGGGCAGCATCTGAAACTCTTCTGGGTGGCTGCCTAAGCACTTGATATGCTTCACACAGATTTTATTGATTTATGTATTGATTATAATGCATTAACGGAGTAAGAATGGATAAGTGTGGATGTGGTATGATTGTGGAGTGGACAGAAGAGGCCAAAGGCAAAGAGGCAAAACATCAGGAGACCTGATTGCACAAAGTGACTATGGGACAAACAACACAAAAAAAAGCACGACTAAGGAGAGTGACTGTATGATACCCAGAGGAAAGTTTTATGCAGCAGTTTCAGAGGAAAGTTTAACACAGCAGTTTCTCAGTGAATCATCAACAGAGCTACTGATTAGAAGTGTATAAGGGTCCTTCGCGCCCGGGGCATCAGTGGAGACGAATCAACACAGACACTGAGGCAGCGCTTGCACTGCCAGATCTCCAGCCTCTTCCAGCTACTATCAGGGTTGGCCACCTGATCAGTACGCTTGTGTGAGTATGCTTGCAAAGGAGAATAGACTATATCGCAATTACATATAAGTGATCTTAACATCTTTTGTCTGTTGATATCTATATGGAATAAAACTAATATAAGGATACTACTCGTTGTGCCCTCAATCCTTTGGCACTCCTCTATAAGATCCCTGGGGTGGTCTGATCACCCACACCCAGAAGAACAGATTTGTAACACACTCAGCTTACAGGGAACACTGGTCTGAGGTAGAACATAACTGTCTGGCTGGAGTTCTTCAGAAGTCTGAGCACAGTGGACTGAATGTTTAGGAATCTTTCCACTGGAAGGTTCTGCCAATGTGCAAGTCCTCAGGGGATGGAGGGGTTGTACAGAAAGCTAATGTAAGGATTTTTTTAAAACCATTTTATTCTGAGTCTTAATTCTAACCTTGGAATGGGGGCAATCCTATGTAGCCTCGTCCTCACAACATCCCAGAACAGGGAGAAGAGGGTAGGAGGTGGGGATACTCCAGTGAACTCTGCTACAAACTGTTCCACTCAGTTCTGTACTGCTGGCACATCCCGGGAGTGTGAATGTGAGGAGTCTATCTCAAAGAATTCCAGTTACAGGTGAGTAACTTTCATTTCCTATCATCGCTCCTGCAGTAATCCCACACCCTCAACCTCTCCTTATGTTCTGAACCCATCTACTATGTCTTGACCTTGTCCAGACTCTTCTCTCTTTGAAGATGAAGCTGTGTGCTTTGCTTCTCTTTATGCACTGCCCCTCACAATGGGCCTTTGAGCTTGATTAGGACATCTGGGCAATAACATATGAATAAAGGTGAGAGGAGAGTGAGCAACAATGAGCTTGCTGAATGACAAGAAGTAAAGTTTCAGAGGGTAGCCTTGTAGTCTGTAACTTTAAAAAAAATGAGTAGTCCTAAAGCACCTTAGACTAACAAAAAACCTTTCCCCATGAAAGCTCATGATGTACTATATTGTTAGTCTTTAAGGGTACATCTACACAGCAGGGCTAAAGTCGAATGAAGCTACGCAACTTTCAGCTATGTCAATTGCGTAGCTGAAGTCAAAATAGCTTAATTCGGCTTTTGGTGCTGTCTACACAGTGGGAAGTCGAAGAAAGAACACTATTCCTTCTACTTCCCTTACTCCTCATGAAATCAGGGTTACAGGAGTCAGAGTAAGAAGTCCTCCAGCTCAACATTATTTTGAAAATAAAGGTTTGTAGTGTAGACACGCACTATGTTATTTCAGAATAACGTCAGTTATTCTGAAATAACGCTTCTGTGTAGACATACCCTTAGGAGCTGCAGGAGGACTACTCATTTTAGGCAGGAAGTAGTTCGTGTATTGGCAGCAACTAGAGCACTGTTTGTGGGGCAGTCAGCAAACAAAGTGCCAGCACTGTTCATATAGACCCATGGTGTCCAACACACTAGCCACATGTGGCTATATGGCCAGTTGAGTGTGGCTAGTTCGCTATAGCAGTAGCTTCAGAACTGGTTGGACACCACGGATATAGATCCTGTGGAGACTGGGCTGGTGAGGGAGAACAATAGTTTATGCAGTCTCCATTATGGTGATGAATTGGGGTGGCAGGCTTATCATCATCACTACAGTCTTTTGACTGTGTCCCTAGGTTCTATCTTCCACTGTGGATACTAGCTAGTCATGCACTTTTTGCATTTATTCTCAGTGCAAGCAGAGGACAAAAAAAGCTCAGCTCCTGTGTGTGTCACTACCCGCTTATTAGAAAATCAAAATGAAGGAAATGAAATCATCAATGCAAATATGAGTGCAGAATTTTGCTCATACAATTCATGGGGAAAATTAGCTGTTTTGCTTTTATTTTGTTTTTTATTTAAGCATCAAATGGCATGACTCTTCATTAAGGGGACAAATTTGGATTGGTGAAAGTGAAGTCAGATGTAATGTTATGCCTACCAGTAAATGCACCCAAGAAATGCCATAGGCAAACTAAGCAGGTAGGATTTCCGTGATGTGGAACATGTTCTTTTTCTTCTTGGAAAATCACACTCAATTAGTCTGGAACATTGAATATACTGATGCTAATGAAGTAAAAGGGTTCATTAGTTCCTCAACAATATATGCTATGGTCAAGGGAACAAAATTAAATATTTACTCTGATTCACTGTAGAGTCAAAACAGCAGGAACATCACAGATAAAAAAGGTTTGAAATTTTCAAAAAATCCTTCAGTCTCAACCTGTAAGCAATGGTGTTGACTATGGAATAAAACAGAGTGGCAAAGAATATTACATCAATAGAAGGGCCACAAAGAATCACTGCCAGTCTCCCAGCCACAGGGGCTCTGGGACTCCCCTAATCCAGAGACATTACTGGCACCAGCCCGCCATATTTTTTCCTGTGAGTGCTCCCAAAGCACCCACATGGTGACTGACAATGCTAGACCAGGGGTGTTGCCAGACTGGGGAAGTCCAGATTACAGAGGTTCAACATGCACAATGTTTTGCAGTGGCCTGGAAATATATACAGCCTTCGTCCTGCAAACCCAAGTCAGCAAACATTAAGCACTAGCCATGGGTGTTTAATGGCAATATCAACATACCTGAATGTAAGTGTTCTCCTGGAGCTCAGTAGTTGCATTAACAAGAGCGTATAATGTTGCATTTCCTGTGGAACTCAGATTCTCAATAGTTCTAACACTTTGTTGAAGGTATAGGTTATGATTAAATTCTATTTCTGCACTGTACAGGCTAAGTTATTTATAGCTGCAAATAAAAATAATTATGGGGATGCTATCTCTATAGAAACTGCTGGTGGACTAAATCTAAGATCTCTTATAAGAAATCTCTTCTTTGTTCTCTTCATCAAGAAAGTCAAGAGCAGATTGTTTTCTTAGTTAGGGTTGGTAGAAGTTGATATATTTGGCATTTAAATGTTTTTAATCTCTTTCATGAATAACAGTCTAAGCATTCATATTACACAGGATTTATTTTTTAAAAATTGTCCTCAAATAAATGTCTCTGTGTATTCATTGTATTAAGAATTCTTTTGCATCCCACTCCCATTACAAAAGGGGAAATAAAAAAACATGTTAATAGAGGTTAGGTTGCTGAAGTCTATCTTTAAATAATAGAAACACTAAATATATACAAAAAAGTTACACTTTTGGTACAAAGTTTGGAAATTTACTTCTTTAAACATAGTACTCCAAATAATTTATACAGATATACCTATGGTTGTCATTGAATGTCACAATCCCTTTTTAAACCAAAAATGTTTGTTTGGAATGCTATGCATTTGGTGGCATCAGATCTTTATTTTATGTGTAGCAAATGCTTTCTGTTCATCATGTATAATAATTTGTTACAATGTATTTTATTTTGAAATACTAATACTTGTTGAATCTTTGAGTTGGTTATAGTTGTAGCATTGTTTTCTCATGGTCCTCTTATTTGCTGAATTACAGCAAAACTGTTTCAGATGCTAACACCTTGAGAAAATATTTAAATGCACAGAGGACTACTACTGTTTCCTTCCATTCATATTCAAGGAACCAAAGAAAAAAGAGGCACAAGATGTATATTTTAAGAAAAACATAACACAGCAAAATCTGACCAGAACACTTAAGCCTGTGAGTTGTATTAGCAACATATACAGTATAGTCAAGGAATCCTGAAAACAGGAAATTGACTGGGATTTCAAAATCACAAGGCCATAAAGAAGAGATGAACAAGATTGGTGGAAGTGTTTGGAACAGCAGCAAGGAAAGATACATGGTTTGAATAAAGAAATGATATGCAAAGTGCTTATATGAAAAGCAGAGAAGTTGGGACTAGTGTTACCAGGTTTGCCCAATACTCTGGGGTATGCTCATTTATCAGGGTTACTCTCATGGGACTGGGGAAAGGTTAACCATTCTATCAGTGTGCTGTTTGTGCTTACTTGTGCTCTCATATGGAGCTGAATTCTCCCTGCTGCCAATTCCCCCTCCCACTGGAGCTCTCCTGCAGGAACTAGGTTCCTCAGGATGGGATTCTTACCACCTTAGCAACACACGCAGACCCTCACACCCACTAACAGAGCACGTCTGAGAGAACTGGGTAATCAGCACTCACAAGCTGACCCCCTCATATGTTCCTGGACTCAGCTGGCTGGGTTTAACAGCAATGCCACACTGCACCCTCATGTGCCTTTGGACTCAATGGGCTGGATTAAACAGCACTTTAAGCTGCCATCCTAATAAGCCCCCAGTTTCAGGACCCCCTATCCCCACTTTCACCCCACAGTCATTCACTGGTAAACCACATGATGAGCAAACCCCACAGGATTTTGGGCTCTATAGGGATCTTTAGCTTGGGTACAAGAAGCGTTGTTGCAGAGCGAATGGGGAAGCCAAAACAACACCCCTTAAGGAAGAGTGAGCGAAAGAGAAAGAAAGAGAGAGAAGCAACCAGCTTAACAATGAAAGTTATTTATTTCTGAGTAGTGAATAGATATCAAAAAGTTACAATGTTAAATCTAACAGTTACAATATTAAATCTAAATTGAAACTGATTACAAATGTTAGGTAACCATATAACAGTTTACATAGGGCAGGGTCAGGAGGCTATGCTTAGAGAGGTAGTTGATGGGAGGGGGAGAGAGAGAGAGAGAGACCTCACCACTTCATGGAGCTTGCACTGATCGGGGTTCCCAAATGGTAGCCGGGGGTCCAGAGGGCAGGAGACAAGCAGAACAGAGCCCCCAGCACGATCAGACAGGAGATGAAGAAGTCTCAGTGGGACTGATGCAGTTTTAAATCCAGGTATCAGAACAGTTTTTCTTGGGGCAAGGATTGGAGTTTTTATAGGGATAGTTCAAAGAGAAAGAGGAGAGACAATAGAGACTGATCACCCCTGGTTATGGGTGATGTTCCTTGAATGAGCTCACAATGCAACTAGGCAAGTTCAGTATTTTAGATGTCAATAGGATCGTTACTAGAATTGGTCTGATAATGACTAATTTGTGTGTGAGCAGGCCTGGGTTCATTAGCATCTGGAGTAGAGATTTCCCATCAGGCAGTGCTTCTCCGCTTTCGGTATCCCATAGTTCACTGCGGTTCCTGCCTTGGAAGAGCTGGTCTCCATTCTGTATGCTAATGAGTTCTATCTTCAATGCAGATGAGGCTGGGGTGTTTCCTTAATTAGTTTAGGTGTGTCTTCCCTGGCCTTTTCATTGCTTTGTCTGATTCCAGCAAAGGCTTAGGGGAATCCATCCGAAACACACCAAGCTCTCGGAAGTTAACTCCCTGCCCCGGACTACTTCCTACTGGACTCGCCATAGCAGCCTTCTTCACTGCTTTCCTCCAGACTGGGGGTTTCTCCAGCTGTTTCCTGCTGACTGGCCTCCACGGTTTGATCCATCTGCAGCTCTTCCTGCAGAACTCTGGCAACACCTTCTTCCCCAGCAGTTGTCAGCCCGACTGAGCTGCTCCACCTGCTTTTATAGCTGGCCTCCAGCTGTAGCATGCCAGCAGGGCCGTGGGGGGTTACCTCTTTCAGCCAGGTAACCCTGATTTACCCTTGCAGGTCACAGTGGTCTGTAATTACATGGTCATTTCCTGGGTGTTTTTTCCAAAGGATCCCTGCCTCAGACAATGTGCAGACCTATTTGAATTCTGGAGCTAGGGCCACATAGAGTAGCAATGGGCAATCTGTGGCCCATGGGCCACATGCTGCCCATTGGGGTACGTGTGTGGCCCATGAGACATTTTGTTTAATATTGCCCATGTGCAGGGTTGTCAGATTCTGCTGGTTTCCATCCACGTAGTTTTTTTTACTTGCGGTATCACTCAAGTGACACTATAACAAGGGCATGTGAAGTGAGGTGCCTGCTGATTGCACACAACACTGACTGTGAGAGCCATGCTCTCCCTCTGCATCCAATCAAAGCATTGTTGTGTTCAAGCCACACACAGCACAAATTCTAGGTATGCAAGCACAGTTAGCAAAACAACCCTAACCCAAGAGCTTGTCTGAGTTACAACAATCTTGCTGCCCACTATGATGAAGGAGGGGCCACTCATATGGCCCACTCACTTGCCCATCACTGATCTAGAGCCTTCACACTCCGTGCTCAGGATGGATCTGCTTTGTGTATGTATCAGAATTCTGTAGTGAAGATGGCTGCTGACGGGAGGAACCTTGTTTCATTTTGTTGCAGAAATTAGGGAGTGTTCAGTGAATTAAATGAGGGATTGCAAGACAAGAACGGAAGTAACATGGCCTTGTTGACTAAGCACAATACTGCGAGCAAGGGAGCTTCTGAGTTGTAATTGCAGTGTAATAGTTTCTGTGGGTTTAGTCAATTAACTCATCCCCTCAGCCTCAGGATATTCACCTCTAAAAATGGGAAAATTCTACTTTCTGCTTACCCTACAGGGAGGTTAATGTTTATCAAGTGTTATTAAAGAAATACTAAGATTCACCAAAATGCGCACACAACCCTGCAGTTGCTGGCATCCTAAAAGTTCCCTTATCTTCTCTCCATCTTATCTGCATAGATATCCTTTGAAAAACTAGCCTAAATGTTGTAACTTTGTAGAGATCCCAGCCAAAGTTCCCCAGGCTGACATCTGCAGGAGGAGGCTAGTGGTGGCAAGAAGATTTTCCCCATCCATTTTCCATAAACTTCAAATACTCTCGTTTCACATACCAATGTGAGCACAATAGAGTGATTTTCTTTGTGGGGCTGGGGAAGGGTGAAATAGTGTTTTGCACGGCCAGGGTAGGAGAGTCTTGTGGTTAAGGCATGGCACTATGAGGCAGGAAATCTGAGTTCCTTCCTGAGTGCCATAAACTGTGGGTAAGTCACTTAATCTCTGTACTTCAGTTCCCCATCTATAAAACAAGGAGAAGAATAGCTAGCATGCCACAGGGGTGTTGTGAGGCTAGCTGTTAATGTTTGAGCAGAAAAGCTCCCAATCACTGTATGTTTCTATCAAAACAATAGCACGGAATAAGCAGGTATTCTAATACTTTGACATATCCCTAATGTGAGTCTTTCTGCTCCGTTTGTGCCCTTATCTGGCCACAGCCTGCCCTGAGAAGGCATGGAAAATTCTTTACCTACATCTGATCACACATCCTTAAGCTCCCTCTCAGATAGAAAGACAAAATCGGGTAATCTGCCTTTCCAGCAGTTATTTTATGTGAACTTTAGATCTGCGGGAAAATATTATGCCTGACAAATTGCCATCCCCTATAAAACTATTTAACTAAATCCCTGATACAGCAACATACTAAAGGAAATAGGAATAGGAGACCTATATGGAAGGCAGATGATCTCCCATCTGCCTACTGTGGTTTGCTATACCTTCCTCTGAAACATCTGGAGCTAGCCAATGTCAGAGCCCTGATCCCAGACTAGATGGATCTTGAATACAGCCGGGTCTGGAAATTCCTGTGTTTCTATTTATTATTCATAGAACTAAGCATTTTGTTTTTCATGGGAAGCTTTTGTTGAAAAATGAGCAATGAGCTTTCCACACTTCAACATTTTCCACAATATCTGTTATGCTTCAGGATCTAGCTGAGTAAGGGCTTGATTCAGTTTAGTTCTAGGGCTGTCAGTCTTTGTCATTTGCCTGAATGGAAGCCAGATCAACCCTGGATCATCAGTGTTCCATGAAAGTTCATGTTTCTTTGATCATGAATCCAACAGCATGGGAAAGATGCCACAGGAAAATAATTACTGATGCTATCTAAAATGGCCACATGAAGCTACTTGGAAAATGATTCCCATTTTTAGGAGTGATTTATTTCAGGTTTAGGTTTGTTTATTTTAAAATGTTGTATTTTTTGCTTTCTTGGCAGGTGAACCTGGTGATACATGTATAAGGATTGTACTAATACAGTAAAACCTCAGAGTTCTGAACACATCAGGAATGGAAGTTGTTGTGACTCTGAAATGTTCATAACTGAACAAAACATTATGCTTGTTCTTTCGAAAGTTTACAATGGAACATTGACGTAATACAGCTTTGAAATTTTACTATGCAGAAGAAAAATTTTGCTTTTAATTTAAGTGAAACAAGCACAGAAAGTTTCCTTACTTGTCAAATCTTTTTTTTTAAACTTTCCCTTTATTTATAGTAATCTACAATTAACACAGCACTGTACCCTATTTGCTGCCTTTTTGCGGGGGGACTAAGGAAGAGATGTTTGCTGCCTGATTGCATACTTCCAATTTCAAATGAAGTGTGTGTTAAATTGGTTCATAACTCTTTGGTTCTACTGTATTTCAAAGTTACCTCTTTTAAATTACATCAAGAGCTGGCCCTCTCTGATGCTAGCATCTTCTGGTGCATAATACTGTTACAATAGTACATTTGGAATATTGAGTATGTCTATTTTACAAAAATCTGCTTTGAGATCATAGAATGCTAGAACTGGAAGGGACCTCAAGATGTCATTGAGTCCAGTCCCCTGCCCTCACGGCAGGACCAAGCACTGTCTACACCATCCCTGATAGATGTCTGTCGAACCTGCTCTTAAATATTTCCAGAGATGGAGATTCTACAACCTCCCTAGGCAATTTATTCCAGTGTTTAACCACCCTGATAGGAAGCTTTTCCTAATGTCCAACCTAAACCTCTCGCTGCAGTTTAAGCCCATTGCTTTTTGTCCTATCCTCAGAGGCTAACGAGAACAATTTGTCTCCTTCCTCCTTGTGCCACCCCTTTAGATACCTGAAGACCGCTATCATGTCCCCTTTCAGTCTTCTCCTTTCCAAACTAAACAAGCCCAGTTCTTTCAGTCTTCCTTCATAGGTCATGTTCTCTAGACCTTTAATCATTCTTGTTGCTCTTCTCTGGACCTTCTCCAATTTCTCCACATCTTTCTTGAAATGTGGTGCCCAGAACTGGACACAATACTCCAACTGAGGCCTAATCAGTGCAGAGTAGAGCGGAAGAATGACGACTTGTGTCTTGCTCACAACAGGCCTGTTAATGCATCCTAGAATCATGTTTGCTTTTTTTATAACAGCATCACACTGTTGGCTCATATTTAGCTTGTGGTCCACTATGACTTCTAGATCCCTTTACGCAGAACTCCTTCCTAGACAGTCACTTCCCATTCTATACGTGTGAAACTGATTTTTCCTTCCTAAGTGGAGTACTTTGCATTTGTCCTTATTAAACTTCATCCTATTTACCTCAGTCTATTTCTCCAGTTTGTCCAGATCATTTTGAATTATGACCCTATCCTCCAAAGCAGTTGCAACTTCTCCCAGCTTGGTATCATCTGCAAACATAATAAGCGTACTCTCTATGCCAATATCTAAATTGTTGATGAAGATATTGCACAGAACCAGTCCCAAAACAGACCCCTGCGGGACCCCACTTGTTGCACCTTTCCAGCAGGATTGTGAACCATTAATAACTACTCTCTGAGAATGGTTATGCACCCACCTTGTAGTAGCCCCACGTTGTATTTGCCTGGTTTATTGATAAAAAGGTCATGCGAGACCGTATCAAATGCCTTCCTAGTCTAGGTATACCACGTCCACCACTTCTCTCTTATCCACAAGACTCATTATCCTATCAAAGAAAGCTATCTGATTGGTTTGACATGATTTGTTCTTTACAAATCCATGCTGGCTGTTACCTATCACCTTATTATCTTCCAGGTGTTTGCCAATGAATTCCTTAACTACTTGCTCCATTATCTTCCCTGGCACAGAAGTTAAACTGACTGGTCTGTAGTTCCCTGGGTTATTCTTATTTCCCTTTGTATAGATGGGCATTATATTTGTCCTTTTCCAGTCTTCTGGAATCTCTCCCGACTTTCATGGTTTTTCAAAGATGATAGCTAAAGGCTCAGATACCTCCTCTATCAGCTCCTCAAGTATTCTAGGATGCATTTCATCAGGCCCGGTGACTTGCAGACATCTAACTTTTCTAAGTGATTTTTAATTTGTTCTTTTTTTATTTTATCTTCTAAACCTACCTCATCCCACTAACATTTACTATGTTAGGAATTCCTTCATCAGACTTCTTGGTGAAGACCGAAACGAAGTCATTGAGCACCTCTGCCATTTCCAAGTTTCCTGTTATTGTTTCTCCGTCCTCACTGAGCAATGGGCCTACCCTGTCCTTGGTCTTCCTCTTGCTTCTAATATATTTATAGAAAGTTTTCTTGTTACCCCTTATGTCTGTAGCTAGTTTGAGCTCATTTTGTGTTCGAAACAGCGCCATGACGCGATTATGCAAATGAAGTCCGGGATATTTAAATCCCCGCTTCATTTGCACTTTCAAAGTGCTTCATTTACATCCCTCTTCAGACAGAGGGGTGTAGTTTAGAGACAGCCTGAGCCAGAAGCCCTAGATGGCACTCTCAGTACAGGGTGGAAAACTTTATAAATTAGGTGAGTAGTGTGCTGGGTGTTCAGGTGTCTAGACACTTTGATGATAAATATCAAACAATGTAATCTAAAATATTTAATCAAATGTCTTTAAACTGCCACGTAGCCCATGTGAGAGGTGCTTTTAAATGAAAGCAATGTTCATGACGTTCAAGATCAGCGTATGTGTTGTTTTGCAAGAACTTTCATCTGGAGAAGTTCTCTATCATCTCATGTGGGTTCCTTTTCACAACCCTTATGATGTTTTTGTTCTTTGTGCTGTTTAATGTTTATCTCCCCTTACAAAAATAAAATGTTATATGGGAAAGTGTGCTTTGTGGGCATTCCCACAGTGTGTATTTGCATATTTGAACAGTATCTCAATAGCAGAATGTTCTTAAAACAGTCTGAAATCACAGAAGCTATGCAACTAGCAATCAGAAGACTATGCACAACTACAAGCAAGAATCAAGCAAGCAGTAACAAAATACTCTAGCTAAAAGTGCCAAGATTAATTGGATAAACCACCACAACAAACACATTCAGTAATGGCTTGCTTTACATTTTTGATTTAAGGGTAATGAAAACCTGTTTGGCCTGGTGGTTGTTTCCATCTGTGTTGTCCGAGCACAAATTAATTGGAGTTTTATTTTAGATGATTGTATGGCCCAGCATCTGAGAGTGACTTTGCTTGCCCAGGAACCCTTTTATCCTGGGCAAGCAAAGGTCCTTCAGCAGTTTCAGAAAAGCCGGATCTAATGTGACAAATTGCAGCATCTCTGGAGGATTCAATCACCTTGAAGCACTTAAAAAAATTTCTCAACCATGATGTAAAAAAGTGCCGTTATTAAAGTTAACAGCATCCACTTTTGTTAGTGCTGTGTTCTGACAGTTCACACAGTGAAGAAACATTTCTTACTATTTTTGGAAAGAAACGGCCAAATTCTGACTTGGTTGCCGCTCAATTCGAAATATTTGGGACAAATTCCACTCTGACTTGAAAGCCCAGTGGTAAAGTAGTGTCACTTCCACCAATCTGGCATTCAGTAGGCAAAGCAAACGATGTATGGGAGAAAGATGCTAATATGAAGTGATAATGTAACATACTATTGAGGCTGCCTAATTTGACAGTTTCTTTTTAATTTGATTTTCTTTTAACCACCATTCCATTTGTAAATTACACCAGTTTTATACACTCCCTGAATGTCAAATCAATTATACTTTATAAACAACTTACACCCGATTTGTGACCTATAGCATCATTTACGTCAGTACTGAGTCTGATCCACAGTTTTTAATTAAAACGGCTATTTCAGTGGGTGTCTGTCAGTTTCTCTTTCTTAGTAAAATGCAGATCTGAGTAAATCATTAGTAATTAAAAACAGGGCAAAGATTTTGTGAAACATTTGGAAATTTGGCATGGTACATTTTTATAAGCTTGACATATTTTACATTCTAGAAAATTTCAAATGTTTTGATCACCAAAAGTACATTTTTTTAAGCAAAAACAGGGATTGAGTGAACAAAACCATGTTGAAAATATTTCAAAATGATTGATAAAAATATTGGTAAAAGATGTAAGAAAATGTAAGAGTATAGAAAGCTCCTTTTTCAACAATAAATTTCTCAAGAAAAACATATTGACTAGCTCTGTGAGTAATAAATAGAAATATAGGAATTGCCAGACTGCATTGTAATCTGAGTCCATCCAATCTTGGTTCCAGTCTCTGACAGTGGCCAGCATCAGATGCTTCAGAGGAAGGTATAATAAACACACAATAGTCAGATGCGAGATAATTTACTCAACAAATGAGTCTCACCCTCATTGCTAATAGTTAGAGATTGGCTTACTTCCTTAATCATGGGTTCTAATAGCTCTTCCAATTTTTTTGTTATTAATTAAATCAACTCTGGATAGTCATCATAACCACTGCCTGTTTAGATGCAGATTTTTTGACAACAGGGTGCTTTTTCGAAAGGAATACAGGATCTTTCAAAACAGCGCCCCGTTGTCAAAAAAACCGCATCTAAACCACGGTTTCAGTTTCGAAATGGTGCTTGTTCGAAACAGCGCCATGACGCGATTATGCAAATGAAGTGTGGGATATTTAAATCCCTGCTTCATTTACACTTTTGAAGTGCTTCATTTACATCCCTCTGCTGACAGAGGGGTGTAGTTTAGACCTAGTCTCAGGTATAAGTTTGAAACCACAGTTGGCTCAGACCAGAGGCAGGGGGGCAGACTGAGGCAGTGGTATAGTCTATAGAGGAAGAGGAGGCTTGCGGAGTTCAAGGCTGGGCTCAGTCAGCACAATTGCAAAACAGGAAAAAAATATTCTAAGTTCAGAAAGCAAAGGGGAAAATGGTAGAGTCATCCCTTTCTTACCCTTGACAACCTCACAGGTGCAGAACATGGCCTTTTAAAAAGGTGCTTTTAAAATATTTCTGCAAATGTTTGTGTATTAAATTATTTCACACTTAAACTCTGACCTGTTGCCAGCACCAAATGATTGGGAGCTGTGGGTTTGACATTGTTACAGTTATACATTATCTAGCAGGAAAGGTGCTTTGCAACATAATATGATGCAATGGCAGATTGGAGCTGACGTAGGATGAACTCCAGCCCTCACTGAGGGGAGATGACTTCAAGTTACTGCATTTAAAAAGTTCTGTAAAATACTAACTCATTTCTAGTCCATAGCACATCAGAATTTTTTTCACCAGTGAGAGACCATAGTTGGGCCCCATTTCTAACACAGATACTGTAGATGAATATTCAAATTGCTCTCAAGGATATATATTGGCTATTGTGATACAGGCATCATGGATTATAATTCAGATGTGAATTTTAAAGGAAGATGTTCATTTTACAGCTGAAAAATAACTGATAATGAGATACAGAACCTTTCTTCTCAGGTGTCCAGCTCAAAGCCAGGTTGCTTTCATAGCTAAAAGTTATCATATGGCAACTGTTCAGTGGACTGTGTGAAACGAGTATAATTGCTAGTGAACAAGGGGTCTGCATCATTAAAACCACCATGTTCATACAGGTTGAACCTCTCTAGTCCGGCACTCTCTTGTCCAGCAACATCCATGGCCGGCATGATTTTAGTTAGCTGGATGTCTGCTTATCATGGGTGTGGCCAAGTTTCCTGCGGTCCCATAAAGTTTGTTTACAGCCTCCAGTCCTGGCTCTCAATTTTCTATGCTGTTATTTAGCTCTAATTTACCCCTAAATGTCTTCTAAGAGCCTACTAAGCAGTGGAAGTGTTGGTAACGCTGCTAGACAATATTGACCTCCTGTGGTCCAGCAAAATCTCTGGTTTGACACCAGTCAGGTCCCGAGGGTGTCGGACTAGAGAGGTACAACCTGTGGCACCTTTGGTAGAGAGTCCATGTCATGACCTTCGGGGGTAGCCGAGTTAGTCTATTACAGAAAAAAACAACAAATGGTCTGGTAGCACTTTATAGACTAACTAAACACGTAGATGGTATCATGAGCTTTCGTGGGCACAGCCCACTTCTTCAGATGACTGGAGTTATGAGTAGGGGAAATGAAAGCTCATGATACCATCTACCTGTCATGACTGTGTCTCCTCTCACCTCCCATTGTGGGAGGAGGCTGGAGGAGTATCTGTGGGAAGACACCAAAGGAATGGGATGAAAGCAGATTCACCATGAATCCTGTAGCCATTTTTAGTAACACGGGAACCATGAGACTGGCAATTCTTTGTTTGCTTTTTGTCATTTCTTTCCTCCCCCTGTGCTGGAATTTGTTTCTGTGGACTGAACAAACATCTCAGAGGGCGGAAGTAAGAGGTCAGCAGTGGTGAGGGAGACTAGCTGAGGCACTTGGTCAAGAGGGAGAAGTGGGTAGGGGATCAAATCAGTGGAGTTATTAAGAGCAGGTGCCTGGTGATAGTTTGCTAATGTACTATTTGTTTTATTCTACTCCAGTTCTTATGCAGCCCTCACCACTCTAGTATCCAAGCATCTTATAGAGGGGTGTCAAGTGATGTGAATAATATCTGTCATGTGTCATTGGTTCATTCTTCCTCCCTCTCCCCAGGGAGAAATTATGTGGGGATTTTACAACATTTATTATGTTAGCTGTATAGTGTGCACTGTGCTTATAATGGCAAAAGCAAGGGCAAAGACATCCTTGTGCTTGGAGTTCATGTGGTGAGTGGTGGTTCTTAGTTCCTGGGGGAGTTTCATGCACAGCCCAGGTCTGGCTCTGGATAGAACCCTGTCTCCTACATGCCCATCTATACTCCACTGTGCCTGAGGAGAAGAGTTGTTGAATGTAAACACCCCAGAGCTCTAGATGATCTTTTTGGTAGCGTGTGCTCATACCTTTAAAAGATTTGACAAGAGCCAAGATTTTGAATCTGACATGATGTTCTAGAAGGAACCAATGTACTGAGTGGAGGATGAGACAGAGGTGCTTGCAGCCTGACTTAACCAATTGTAGTTTGTGACCATCTTCAGCCAGAGCTATCCTTATTCATATTCAGAATATGCAGCTGTGTGGTGGGGCACCCAAAAATTTGGGGCACCACTGGGTGTCAATGTCCAGTCACCTGCTTCCTCTTATCCCTATTCTATGGCTCTGCTTCCTCTGGTGAGGATCTGATTAACAGTACAATAATACAAAAATAAGGATTAAATTGCAATATTAATTAGTAAGAGGAGAATAACCTGTCTTTAACAGAAATGTTTTATTTTTATTATCTTTAGGGGCTGCTACCTTCTGAAAACAGCAACGTGATTTTGTAATGTAGTGTGCATTTGGTTTTATATAAAATGTTTGATGTGAGAATTAGTGTGTGTACTCTACCGCAATCTAATTTCAAAGGAAAAGCTGGGCAAAATCACAGAGGCTTAGTGGTATACGTATAGAAGATGTTTAGGAGAGAAGTCAGTGTAGGTACACAGTAATGAAAGTCCACTATGGGAAGCACTTCATTTGATTCCATATTTGATCGAAGAACCATAAATTACTTGCTATAATTGGTACTGATCACCAGTGAGGAACTGAAAAATTATCTTTTTTGTGAGAGGAAAACACAGTTCAAACCTGTCTGTTCATATCCTGCCTGAAGCATATACAGTTTCCAGGAACCAAACCTGTAGTTTCGAAGTGTTCTATTTACTCCAGACTACTGCTGGAGCTCAGTAGAACAGTCACTTAAGAACAGCCATTGCAGTTACAAAATGACTAAAACTTGTCCACAGCTGTACCACATGTAGCTATGGGGCAAATCTGTCAGACATCTTAAGGTAAGAAGGCTTAGATGTGGCAAACACCAGGATGAGACAGGAGCTTCTAAGGTGCTTCAGGAAGTGGTGTTAGTAATTAAGTAGGTCACACATTTCAGTCTCTGTCAATACCTAACCGATGCCCAGACACGGTGTGACGGACCAGACAAGGTCTGGGCACCACTGAAGGGCAAATTGCTCAAAACCAGGGCTCCTTACAACCCCAGACTGGAGACCTTTCCCAAATAGGCCACAAACCAGTCACACTGAGTGCTTCAGCTGCCAATCCGGCCAAGCGTCACAAGCAAAACCCCTCAGACACCCCAGCTCTCCCTGTGCCACAATCGGCCCCAGCCTTACAGACAGGTGAGGGGTTATAGAACTCAATCTCACCTACCCTGAATGGGTTCTCCTGGTCCCAAAGAACCAGCCACAGATTCCCAGTCAATTCACACTTTAGATCTTACCCACAAGAGCACACTGGGCCAATCCTTTAGAATCTAAAATCTAAGGTTTATTAACAAAAGAAAGAGACGGTTGAGAGTAAGGTTGTTAATGAGAATACATTATATACACCAATCACTGAATTCTTGATGCAGGCTTTTAGCAGAAATGTTACAAACTTCTATTTTAAAAGTTTCTGGTGTACATCCTATGTCAGGATGGGTCAGCAATCCTTCCTGTCTCTCTGTCCCTCGCAAGGTTACATCTGGGATCAGTAGCAAGATTAAAGACAAGATGGAGTCTGCCTCATGGCACTTTTATATCCATTCCTGGTGTCTCCCAAGCTGGAGCGGGTCACATAGTCAAGTGACCTGTCTGTGTTTCACATGCTGGCAGCCATTATGCCCTGTTTGGTTGCAGGTTTCCAGATGCATTCCTCAGGTGTGTATTGGCCACCTTGAGAGCCATTGTCCTTGGGGCCGTGCAAATTAGCATAGTCATTGACTGAACAATCCTTCTTTACAACAGGCAGTCCAGGCCCATAGCTCTGTCTCAGGCAGAGAACATTCACAGTACAAGCACAAAGTCCATATTCATAACCAGGGCCGGCCCGAGCCATTTTGGCGCCCCGGGCCCCGGGCGGACGGCGCTGCCCTGGGCACACAACGCATGCATGAGCCTGCACCCCTGGGCCCCACGGGCCCGCCTCCAGGCGCACGGCGCATGCGTGAGCCCATCCCTGGGGTGCGCGGGCGGGCGCACAGTGCATGCGCTGCCCTGCCACTGCTGCTGGAGCACAGCCTGGGGCCGCCCAGGTGGGCCCTGGCCGTACAGGGCCCTGCGGCCATGGGGGGAAGGGCATTGCAGGGGTTAACATGGCCCCCCACCCCGGGCGGCCACTGCAGCCCACCGGGAGCCAGGTGCGTGGCACCTGATGGCAGCTTTAAGGGGCGCTGTGCACCCCTTACAGCTGCCATCAGGCGCCCCCCATCGGTTGGCACCCCAGGCAGCTGCCCAGCTCGCCCACCCCTTAGTCCGGCCCTGTTCATAACTCCACATACAGATATCACACAAGTACATGAATAGCATACATAGAATCAGTAGGACATAAGCTTTCATTTGACACCTCACATGGCCCACTTTGTACAGAATTTGGGGCAAATACCCTCCTGTGGGCGCAGCAGTGTTCTGTCTGCTCATTATAAAATCCACTCACGTGACACATGGTCTCGGGGAGACCAGTCCTCATAGTGACACCATCTTTAAGATAAGGCTCTGAAACCAAGCTCCACACAATCTTTGCTCATCAAAGATTCGGTGACACATTCTGCAGAAATAGAGCAGTTAATTCACCAAATTTCCATGTGAGTAATGGCATTCTGTCTATACAAATTGCCTCTGCAATTTCAGTTAGTATTCTTATTTTCCTGTTCTAAACTGTTGTGTAAAGTTCTTATATGCTAAATACCTACTATCTTCCAGCTGAGAATTTGTTGCATTTAGTGACCTAAGAAGAAATTCCTCTGCATGCATATAGATTATACAGTGTTCATGGTTTTTTTTAAAAAAACATATTTGGAGACATCTTTTAGTCAGCCTTAGTTCTTAACATATGTTTACATTTATTTAATGTCCTGAGAATAACTAATCAAATTAATAGATTGTCTGGGGAGATTACTAAGATGTTTTTAATAATAAAATGCCAAAAACACTAAATGTACATAACCCATATCTCATTTTTTTTTCAAAACTTGTAAATTTGCCATTTAAACAGTATATGTGTGTATATAGTAGAGGCAATTTAAAGAAGCATCTTTTAACTTTGTTCTTTTATATAAGTATTGTTTTGTGACTATAATGCCACATTTGTGGGTGTTCAACATATATTTTAAAACTTTTGAAAAAATCATTATGCTTCATAGATTTTGGCAGCACATTTAAGTGTCTGATTTGCTTTCTACAGACTGTTAGAACATATTTGTCCTAGTGCCTGAAGAGAGACACAACTTTATAACCCTTGATGACTTTGGAAACCTATGTATGGGTAAGGCTACACTAGCTCGTTAGTTCGAGCTAGGTAGTCTAATGAGGGCAACCGGAGTTGCAAATGAAGCCCGGGATTTAAATATCCCGGGCTTCATTTGCTATCTTCCCAGGCGCCGCCATTTTTAAATCCCCCTTAGTCCGAACTCCGTGCCCGCGGCTACATGCGGCATGGACTAGGTAGTTCAAATTAAAGATCCTAATTCGAACTACCATTACCCCTCCTGCAATGTTGTGCACCTCTGGACCTGCTCCAATTTGTCCACATCTTTCAAGTGTGGCATCCAAGACTGGACATGATACACCAACTGAGGCCTCACCAGTCTGGAGTAGAACAGACAATTGCCTCCTATATTTTATATATGACACTCCTCTAGCCAGTTACGCTGCATTTCATAGTTGTGCGTCTGATTGTTCCTTCCTGAGCGAAGTACTTTGCACTTGTAAGAATTGAATTTCATTTAGCTGATGTCAGAGCAATTCTCCAATGTGTCACGATCATTTTAAATTCTAATCTTTTCTTTAAAAGTGCTTGCAACGCCCTCTCCCCCTACTTGGTGTAATTTGTGAATTTTATTAACCTACCCTCCACTCCACTATCTAAGTCTTTAATGAAAATATTAAATAGTGTTAGATCCAGGACTGACCCCTCACAACTCACTAGAGTCACCTACCCAGTTTGACAATGAGCCATTGATACCTGCGCCTTGAGAATAGTCTTTCAACCAGTTGTGCACTCACTTTGTAGTAATTCTGTCTAAACCACGTATCCTTAGTTTTCTTACGGGAATGCTAAAGGGAACTGTCAACAGCCTTACTAAAATCAAGGTATATTATGTCTAAAGCGTCCCCACTATTCACTGGGCCCTGTCAAAGAAGGAAATTAGATTGGTTAGTTTTATTATTTACAAATTCATGCTGTCTATGTCTTATAGTCCTATTCTTTTCCAGGTGCTTACAATGTGATTGTTTAATAATTTGTTCTAGTGTCTTTACAGGTATTGAAGTTAGGCTGTGTCTGGTATATAATTCTCCACCTTTTGTTTCCCTTTCTAAAGATAGATACTATGTTTGCCATTCTCCAGACCTCTGGGCCCTCATCCTTCCTCTATGAATGCTTGAAGATAATTGCTAATGGTTCTAAGAGTGTTTCAGCTAATTCCTTAAGTACTCTAGGAAGAATTTCATCAGGGCCAGCCAACTTGAATACATATAACTTATTTAAATGTTCATTAACTTGTGCTTTGGCTTGCATTCCTTCTACCTTCTTGTTAATATTGATTGTGTGGAGTATCTGATCACCATTAACCCTTTTAGCAAAGACCAAACCAAAATAGGCAATAAACACCTCTGATGTCATCAGTTATTAGCTTTACTTCCACACTCAGTAGAGGACCTACACTTTACTTTGTCTTTAAATACATAAGGAGTTAGAGAAAGAACCTCATCTTACTTGCCTATTATGTCCTTTGCCAAATGGAACTCATTTTGTGCCTTAGCCTCCCTGATTTTGTCCCTACTTGCTTGTGTTATTCTTTTGTTCTCCTCCTTAGCAGTTTGTCCATATTTCCTCTTTTGGTAGGATTCCTTTTTGATTTTCAGGTCATTGAAGTGCTCCTAATGGAGACATATTGGCCTCTAACTGTTCTTCATCTCTTTCCTTTGCATCTGAATAGCTGTGTGCATTTAATACTGCCTCCTTGAGAAACTGCCACCTCTCCTGTACTCCTCTATACCTTAGATTTTTTTCCCATGGGACATTTCTTACTTGTTCTCTGAATTTGCTGAAATCCATTGTCCTTTTTCTGCTGTCCTCACTTCTTCCTTTCCTTAGAATCACAAAAGCAATCATTTTATGTTCACTTTAATCCAAATCACTATCTACCTTCTGATTTGTAAATAATTCCTTCCTGTAGGTCAGACTCAAGACTGAAATGGCTGGCTGTTTATTTTCCTTCCCTTTCTGAAGCAAAATTTGTCCCTACTACATTCCAAGAACATACTGGAAGTGTTGTGATTTTTCATATTACTTTTCCAATAGATGTCTGGGTCATCTGAAGAAGTGGTGTTGCCATATTGATAGGAAAACTCTTACTGTCTGCATAAGTTTCATCTAACCTAAGTGGCTCTGGGGGTATAGCTATATCAGCAAAACATTTGTAGTGTAGATGAGGCATGAATGTATTTATTTAAATGTACTCCATTATGGAGTAGCCAGGCTGTGTTATGCCTTTGTCAGGCCAGATACAGTGGAGGGTCACTGGCACACCATGGATACCTGTTCAGGTGGAAAGACCTGCATAACAATGGGGTAGCTGGGAGTTTGGGAGAAGACACTTCCTCCTACTTCTGTAAAGGGAAGAGGGAAGTCGAGAGAGTAGAAAATTCCTGGAGAAAGATAAAGAGACTGGGGACAAAAGAGTTCTCCGCTAGTCTAGATGAACCAGAGACACCTGCTGTGGTGGGTTGGCCAAACTGAAGAGGTCATCTCATTCCCCTGATTTCTTAGGAACCGTTTCATGCCCCTTCTTGGGTTGATCTTATTAATGTCAGTTAGTCAAATCCATGCCTCAAGTCCCGGAACCCTGGTCCAGACACACATACTTCTGTTGTCACCACCTCCAGTCCTAAGGCTTTCCTGTCCCTCCCATCTGGTTTCCCAGGCTCCCTCTTGGCTCAACACAGTTTCTGCCTTTGCTATCCAGGGCCTCCCACCTTCTGGTCCCTGAGCTACTTTTATTCTCCCAGCCCCTATGTCTCCTTAGATATCTACTAGCTGCAGATGCTACCCTGCTCTCCCTACCTAGTTTGACAAGGGTGAAGTTGTTCAAGCACAAGGTAAGCCCATTTTTCTAGAAGGGGACAGACATCCTATGATAGGCTTATGGGGAAAGATTGAGGGGGCACACAGGAAGTTTTGAGCAGGAGAAGTGTTGGGGACAGGAATAGACTAGCTAGGATCTGGGACAGCAAGCTATCAGAGAAGGGTCCATGTTCTTCTCAAGAACATCTGTGCATGCAGCAAAAGGAACTTGACTAGCCACAGACAACTCTGACTCTAACCCAGAAAGTGTTCTGGAGCAGTTAGGAAACTGAAGCAGGGAAATGCATGCAGATTTTATTATATCATATGCAAAGTGTGTGTGTGTGTGTGTGTGTGGAGAATTACCCGACTCATGTGCCCCCTCACCCTTACTGTGGGCCCAGAACACCACATGAGCGGAGCTCTGAGAGAGGGTGTGGGGAGAGTTGGTGGGGTCAGCTTTGGTTTGAAAGGCAGAGTGTTGTGTGGTGTCAGCTCTCAGGATAGAAGATCTGCACCCCAGGAGAGTGCCCAGATGCCCTCAGACAGCAGCAGTGTTTGGACCCTGTTTAGACATTGGAGATTTAAAACATCTGGGGATTTAGCAGCTGGATCCTCTCATAGTAGGCACTGATTGGCACTGTGACATAGGTATCATAAAGTCTAAATAGTGTGTATCATCTCATAAATGTGTCCTTTAGGATAATACCAAATGAGGCACAGTCAGTGAAGATATTAATCATGTGTGTTTAAAGTCTCCTTCAATGATGCTATTTCATGAAATAGCTTTTAAGGCAGTTACAAAAATGGTTCTCTCCTCATTAACACCTACACACACATTTCATCAGCCCCTGTTTCACTCCTGTAATCTGATCACTCTGGTGAGAGGCTGAGAAAGCAATAAGCTTGTTTCTCATTTTATTCTCCTCCGCTCAATAATGAAAGTTATGGGTTCCAGCGTGGAGCCAGTTTGATTACACTGGGGGTTCATTCTTAAATGTTCAAGAGACCAAATAAGCCAATGGTGCTGAATGTATTATCTAAAGACAAACTGGGATAGCCCCAAAAGGAGACATACATACCCTCCTTCTTGCAGGGTGTTCAGTTTAAACAGGTAGTGTGTTTCAAAGAGATACATTTCAGCCAGTGGTAGAGGATGATTTCACAAGTTACAAAACTCTTGACCCATCACTAAAACCCAATCCCTCCTCCATTCATAACAGTTTCTTAATTTATTTTGCTCTTTAACGATGGGCACAGGAATAGACGCCGATCTGTACTTTGACACACCTTTCATATATCTTGACTTTGACAGCCTTCCTATTTTCAGATGTCAAAGCTGACTTCAGCTTTGCAAAGAACTGTTGAATTCTAGACATGGGTGAATAGAATTGTGGAAAGAGCATAATACACTGTTAGCATAATTTTCCAGCACCCATAATTTACCAGCACACATATAATATAACATGTAATAGTATGTTATATTAATATCATGCACACAAGACCTGCGAACATGGTTTATGCTATGCCTAACATATATCTATTGCTTCGTGGGTAGCCAAGTTAGTCTATACAGGATAAACTTAAAAAGCAACAAATAGTCTGGTAGCACTTTAAAGACTAACAAAACATGTGGATGGTATCATGAGCTTTCGTGGGCACAGCCCACTTCTTCAGACTATTTGTTGTTTTTTAAGTTTATCATACATCTATTGGTTAACAAGATAATCTCAAAATATTCGTTTTCTCTGTACAAATGCAGTCATCAGAATAGTTTCTGGAGGACACATGCAGAGAATTGTATAAAGCCAGGGGATGAGGCCAAGTCAAACTCAGAGCTCATGTGGTTCTTTGGGATACAGTAAATGTTGGGATTTTGTGTGCATAGTCTACAGAGATTGGACAGAACCTGATGTAGCCATTGATGACACCCCCCCAAAAAGGGGGGGTATGTGTGTGAAAAGATGTTTAGTCAGAAGCTGTTTTGAGATTGTACTTGCAAACAATCATTATTTTGCATTATTCTTGTCAAGCTTTTCCTCCAGTACAACTTTTCTCTTTTATTTAGCTGGGGTATAGAAGGCCAGGAGCACAGTTTAGGTGACCACACACCCATGTGTGAAACTCAAGCAAGAATTGCCTCCCTGAGGTTTTCTCTCACTCTCCTTTGGGAATCAGCTCTTTTTTTTCAGTTTCACCTTGCAGCTCATTAGCTCAGCCAGCATGCTGTATTTGAATACATTCATTTTCCTGTTATTATCTGAAATGGATTGTTATTATTTGATTGACACGGGAGTAAATTAAGAACCAATATATGGAGAGTCTTTTTCTTGCTTAGCTGCTGGGGCAGAGAGAAAAGGAGATTACTTGTTACTCTGTAGGGATTAAGCATTTAAGTGGATAATGAGAGCATCCACAATTATACTAGATAGGATACAAGAAAGTTAGGGATATATAAGCGCTCATGCTTCAGGTGATACATCAATTGTTAACTGATGGATGTTGGGAGGAAACATTCTCTCTGCATGACAAAATCTTTCATGACGTGGTTCCACTGCAGTGTCTGGTACTGGATGCTGTCAGAGGGGCAGCACTGGATTAGCTGAATCACCAGTCTGGTCTAGTACAGCAATTTCTTTGTTCCCGGAGGAGAATAAGGATACACATGTGACTAACCTCAGAATGCTGGAGGGAAGGGTGGTTGAGATCCACATAAATAGCTAAGAAGAATAATTCCAAAAAAGAAAAGATTTGGTCTGCTCAGGATTTGGTCTGGCAGGAATATAGGGGATCAATTTACAACAGGGCCCAAAGATGCTATACAGTTTGCTTGGGGCACAGTGTCAAATTTTTTAGCTGGTCTTCATACCAGTGCCTGCAAAAGATGTCAGTACATCTGATTTGCGTACGTTCTTTCTTCATATTGTAAATTCATATTGTCTCTGTCAGGGAAGCCACACAGTACCTAATGGTATACCCCCCAATTATGCCATTACTCCTATTATTTATTGATTGGTATTTGTATTACAGGAGCATGTAGAAGTACCAAGATCTGAGTCCATTGTGGTAAGCCCTGTAACAACAAGATGTTAAGACAGCTGCACCCCAAAGAGTTTACAGTCTAAACAGATGCAATGGAAGTGTGGAGGGGAAGAAAACATTATTATCCCTACATTACAGATGGGCAATTAAGACACTGAGAGATGTGTACAGTAATTCCTCATTTAACACATGCCGCTTAACACATTTTCGCGATAGCGTGATTTTTTTTTTCGGGAACTTTTTTGAATTACACAACTGTCCCCGGAATAACACGATTTCCCCAGCCAGCCCATTGCTGGCAGCTGCGCGGGGCTTCCCCCACCTCCCTGCAAAGCGGCGGAGGGTTCGCCGCTCGCCGCGCCATTCCCCGGCGACCCCCCCCTCGCCGGACGCAGTGCAGGTCCCGGCAGACCAGTCACAGGGGCATACTCCCAACCCAATCCTCCTCCCCTCTCCTCCCCTTCCCTTCCCCAGAGCCGAACACCTCCCGTCCATACTGTAACCCAGTCCCCTTTCTCCCCCAACCTTATGTCCCAGTCCCAACAGACACCACCGCTTGAAACACAACCCCCACCTTTTCCATTATTTTCAATGGGAAAATTGACCCCGCATAACACGATTTCACTTAACATGATCATTTTCTGAAACATATCTATAGTGTTAAATGAGGAATTACTGTACCAGGATTCAGCAATGCATTTAAACACCCGCACTGAAAGTTAAGCACAAGCTGAAGTGTTTTGCTCAGTTGTGGCCTAAGTGACTTACAAAGGTTACAACAGAAGGTATGTGGAAGTGCCACGAACTGAATTCAGATCTCAACCCTATGCCTTAAATACAAGACCATCATTAATTTATTTTTAGCTTAAAATACTCTCAAATTATTTTTAAATCTGTCATTAAGTGTAAAGATTGTGAAGAGGTTTTTTTAAATAGATTTCCAAGATTAAGGGGATGAGGGTAAGAAATGCTGGGTCTTTCCTGTTCAAGAAGTAAATAAGGAACTGGTTGCATTTTCCAGGAAAACTACTTAGTCTTCTGAAACTGGTCCTTTAGCTTCCAGGCTGTCCAACAGACTTAGAGTCCTTGTTTCAGAGAGGTGTGTGACTGAATTTCAGGCCATTCGTTTGAAGCAACTCTAAAACAAATATTTGCCTGAACTTTGAATACCAGAATCAGGGGGAAATGTTTATAAACATATGCTGACGTTATTGATGACATACTTGGCTCAAATAACAAAAGCTTATCGGAATACAGGGACTCCAAAAGGAGTATTTGTAAACGTCTAATATGTGTGTAAGTGAGCAATTTCCTGTAAATCAATGTACCTTACTTTAGATTTCAACTTAATAGCAAACCTGACCTTGAAAAAACAAGTGACATAATTACTTTTGATCAGTTTATGAAAAATGGTGCATACCTTTTGCTATTTTCTTTTCTTCTTCAGGCAGAAAATTTGTAGTCCTAATAAGCCCCAGTTAAATTAAATGAGCAATATATACATTTAGGTTTACCAGATTTAATCAGGGAACAAAGACTGAATCCTTGAATGCTTTTTATTAGAGGATGTGCCTTAATAAACAGATAACTACAAATGCTATAGATGACGACTCAATGATGAAAGGAGGCTTTGGTTTTTTTACAGATTTAAGAGTGGCCTATTCAGGTCATTAAGAAGAGGGAAAGTAAACATAGGAAGCATATTGATTTAGAGAACAAACATCTATCAGCCAACCACAGAGAAAAAGCACATTCATTTTTAGCCATATCACAAATGACAGGTGTTTGCATTTTCTACATGTCTAGTATTAGCAGTGTTTTCATGGGCTAGATCCTCAGCTGATAGACATCACTGTGTTTGAAGTCACTGGATCCATACCAATTGACATCAGACTGAGGATATGATTCTTCTTCATATTTGTCATTTAAACACATATCATGATAAATAGAAGTCTACTGTACCCATTGTAAGGGGGTTTAATCCTATTGTTGAGTTGAGTTCAAAGCTCTTGTCTTGCACTTCATTTCCAAATCAAAATTTAATTCCAAGGCCCCTACCCTGTCCAGCAGAAAAAGTTTAAGTAGACTCATTTTATTGTTTCTTACTAATACAGTTCATGATGAGCCTTTTCTTATAAAGTTATAAGGGAATGAAAAACGGTACTGCCGCAAAGAGGCAGCCTTCAGAGACATGGTTCAACAAATGGTTTCTCTTTTATAAAGAACTGTAAGAAAACAGAAACTGCTGTGTATCTCCCTTACAGATGTCAGGTTATCAGGATGTCTTTCAAAGAACTCTCCCATTGGCTCAGCTGACGGCTATATTTGCCAGGTGACATGGGTAAATATGTAATCCTCTGCCCTTTGAACTGGTACTGTTTGCAAATCTTTGCCCTGATAGAAGAGATCTGGGCTCTAGTTTCACATGTGATATGACTTCTTAAATGAGGGGAAGAGGAAAAAGCCCTTCATTTTAGTATTGTATGTGCATAATAGAAAATATTGCCACTATTGTTTGGGAGGCCTAAGTTAACAGGCATCTTCAGGAATCCCTCTCCACTATTATTGAAGAAGTGTTACAGAGAAACTTCTTAGTCTGTTCAGAAGAGCATATATAGAGAGATAAGATTTAGTAATTATCTTTCCAAATAGAGAGTAACTACAGAAAGAGAAAGAGCATCTCATGTATTTAAAGCACTGATAGAGTTAAGCACATTAAAATTAATATGTTAAAGCTGGGAGCTGGGACTGCAGAGATATATTCTTAGCTCTGTGATTTTGAGCAAGTCCTATCACCTGTCTATGCTACAGTTTATTCATTAGTAAAATGAATATTAGTACATACATACCCTACAAGGTTTTTGTTTTGTGAGTGCTGCAATTTTTCTTTGGCTTTCTTTTTAGTTTTCTCCACCACATAGTCTGTTAATATTACTGTAGGCTTGAAAAGCATTTTACAGAAACTAAGTAAGCTAAACTAGATAATCCCAGGTGTGATCTAGTCAGTCTCTTTTTCATTAATATTGGTTTTCTAGAGGCCAATATCAAACTGGGCTTATTTTAAACTGGTATAGCTATTGACTTTAGTGAACCTGCTATAATTTACACCAAATCTGAATGGGTGATATTACAACCTGATCTTGAAAACATTGCCACACATAAGTAACTGAGACCATAGACATATAGGAATTCAATAAGATTGCTTGTTTAGGTAAATGTGTGCCAAGTTGGGGAGGTTATATTTTGCTGTTTGAATATTTAATAATACTGCAAACAACTATTACAGTATTAATCTAAAATATCCAATATTTCTAATTCTACCATTTTATATAAACCTAGGAGCTAACCAAATGATAGAACCATTTGATTCAAGAGGTCTAAATTCTGCAAATACAGAAAATCAGAAATTAATATATTAATAGCTCGAACACCAATAACACCTTCACTATATTTTAAAATGGTACAAAAGGCAAAAACTCATCTCCCTAACAAATATAGAGCTGTACAGCATCTGCTGGTTCAGGCTTTCATTGAACTCAAAGGAGAAAAAAAACACACAAACTATTGACTTCCATGGGAATAGGAGCAGGCCTGCTGCATTGATGGCTTTGAGGAGTTCTTTAAAGTAAACTTTAATCCTTTTCTAGTTCAGATTGTTCCTTTTAAACTGCACTACAATGTAGTCTCTGTTCTGAATCGCTGTCCCCAGAATATTCCTTGTATTTTTATCTAAATACTAAAACTGTAATTTTTAACTTGAGGGCCAATCATTGGAAAGACTCAAATGTCTCAGCTGTGTCTGCAGTATGGCTTCTTATTTCCCGTAGGCGAGCTGGTCATCAAACACTGTGTTTAAAATTCCAGTTCTGTTCTCCCCAGAAATCTACCTTTGTGCAATTAACCCATCAAAGCATCATCTCCATGCAAACACCCCCATATAATGGTAATCAACGCCAGAACAGTATTTTTGGTATACTTCAGGCCCCCACCCCCACCCCCAGAACCAGGGCCGGCTTTAGGAAGTGTGGGGCCCAATTCGAACAGTTTCGACGGGGCCCCGGCAGCCAGGATTTTTGTTGACTAAAAAAAAAAAAAACCCAGCACACAAAAAAAGAGTCACAGCCCCTTTAAGTCCCCAGCTACAGGGCAGAGTCCCGCCTTCCCGACAAACCCCGGGGCCGACTCCCCCTCCCGCGGCACAGGGAAGCCTCCGTGCTCCTCCTCTGGGGCCGACGCCCCCTCCCGCAGCGCACCCAGCATGCCAGCACACTTCCGGCTTTAGGGTGAGGAGCCCTCTTAGGCACGGGGCCCGATTCGGGGGAATCGGGTGAATCGGCCTAAAGCCGGCCCTGCCTGGAACATTTCCCTGCATGCCTTCCCTTGTTCCAGCTACTTTTCTCCCATGAAACTGGGCCAACCTTCTGTCTTTGCCCCATTCCACCAGCCATGATTTAACAAGTGATCTCCTGGGTATTGAGAGGAAGTTTAGCACAGCTAGCAAAAAGCAGGCTGTGACACAATTGTTAATAGAGAAATAGTGCACAGTCCCTTGGATTCTAGCAGACCAGCAGTGTGCTGAGTGCTGGGGCAGACATCAGAGGCACTGCTAGTCTTGGAATCCACTTGCTATATGGTAATGTTCTAGTGGAGAGTGTCCTGTCTGTGTTGTTCGGTTCCCTTTTTTAGAATAAAAAACTAATCTAATTAATCAAAACCTCAATGAAACTGGCAAGGTAGATAGTCTGGTTGTAATGGCTAACCATTCCTCACTGCTCTCTCCACTTCATGCCATCTTGGGATAAAACTACTTCTCTACCTTAGGCTTTCCATCTGTGTAAAATTTAAAAGGGCCTAGTTCTTTGCATTAACTTCAATGGGCTGTATGTGTGGGATTTGAATATGTAGAATCATATACTCAGAATGCTAGAACTGAAAGGGACTTGGAGAGATCATCAAATCCAGTCCCCTGCCCTCACGGCAGGACCTAGCACCATCTAGATCATCCCTGACAGATGTCTGTCTGCTCTTAAATATCCCTAATGATGGAGATTCTACAACCTCCCTAGGCAATTTATTCCAGTGCTTAACTATCCTTAGGCTATGTCTACACTGCCTCTTTTTTGCGGAAGAGGCAATGCAAATGAAGCACTCATTAGCAACTTCTCGTGCCTCATTTGCATAATCTCTTCCAATGCTTTTTGTGCAAGAGGTTTTTGCGCAAAAACAAGCACTGTAGACGGAGCCGTTTTGCGCAAAAAAACCCTTTTGAGTGAGATCTTTATGCTTCAAAAAAGGAGTATACAGGATCTTGCACAAAAGGGTTTTTTTGCACAAAACGAATCCGTCCTACACTGCTTGTTTTTCCGCAAAAACCTCTTGCGCAAAAAGCCTCGGGCAGAGATTATGGAAATGAAGTGCAAGAAGTTGTTAATAAGCACTTCACTTGCATTGTCTCTTCCGCAAAAAGAGGCAGTGTAGATGTAGCCTTACAGTTAGGAAGTTTTTCCTCGTGTCCAACTTAAATCTCCCTTGCTGCAGTTTAAGCCCATTGCTTCTTGTCCTATCCTCAGAGGTTAAGAAGAGCAATTTTCTCCCCCTCCTTTTAACACCCTTTTAGGTCTTTAAAAGCTGCAATCATGTCCCCTCTGTCTTCTCTTTTCCAAACTAAATAAATCCAGTTCTTCCAGTCTTCCCTCATAGGTCATGTTTTCTAGACCTTTAAACATTACTTTTGTTACATATTGCCTTTGTGAAATGCACTGCCTTGCAGGATAATTCAATAAACTGCATGAAGGACTATTCAGATATATAAGGGATGCAGAATCAGGCCCATTATCTGTTTAGAAGTGTATGTGATAAAATATAAGAAGTAGAATGCAATAGTACTGCTGCTTTTAGTGTGGTCAATCCCAATTCCCAATAAATTCCCCTCACATTTTTTATATTCTCTAAAACTAAAAGCAAGAAGCACAGTGTGTGCTCAACTTTAAATGTTTGTCCTGGAAATAAATTTCTTCTTTAGTCCTTTACTGTTACAGGGAGAATAATCTATATTTGTATACTAATGTCCACCAGGTTTTTGTTCCCTGATACAATGTTGCCATCAGTTGTCAGTTTTATCATAGCGAATGTTTAAATATTATATATAATTGCTCCATAATTTCTGTGAAGGTTGGAAAGCAAACAGTTGTATTGTGAAACAATGATGCAATACACCATTTTATTACATACATGCCTTGAATGCACTGAGGTCCTTATCCCAGAATCAATAAAGAGTTGGGCCAAATGGGTGAAGTGTGAAATGACAGCTCTCTGACTGGTAGCTTTTCTCTCAATCCAGTTCTCACCAACACCACATCCAGGCAATTTTTAAGTGTACAGTAATCGTGACAATCCTCTGCCACGAGTGCTTCTTTTAGTAGGCTAGGTTGAAATTTTCAAGGGAGCCTAAAGGAATTAGAGGCTCAAATACTATTGAAATCAAATGGAATTTGGGGACCAAATTCCCTTACACCCCCTTTCAAAATCCAAGACGTAAGGTTTCATTTTGCTGAGTGCTGCAAGACATGGAGACCCCCAGCACCTGCACTCAGCACTTGCCAAGAGGAGTCTTGTAGGGTAGCATTCCACTTGGGCCTGAGTACTATTTCAATACATCTAAATATATTAACTCTTACATAGGTGTGCTCTGTTTGCTGTGTTCCATTGTGATTCTTTCCCATGATCTTCCTGGTAATGGAGGTGTTAGGAACAGCTCCTTCTGATTCGTTCTCCTGATTCTTCACACTTCTGTTTGAATTCTGCACATCAGCTAGGACACCATACAGGAAGCCCCCAACTTGCGACCGCCCAAGTTCCAACCCCCCGCACTTACAACCATTTTTGTAAGTGCAGAAGAGGCTGAAAACCTCTGACTTACGTCCTCGGCCCGCATTTATGACGGCGCATGGTGCCTACCGTAAATGAGGGTTCCAGTTACAACACCCCCGACTTGCAAAGCTTCCCCACGAACCAATTGCATCACAAGTTGGAGGCCTTCTGTACTAAAATTTAAGTTTTTGCATGGCTCTTAGTCAGGCCCCAGTAGTCCTAGAGCCAAACGGCTCATTTCTAAGGTGCCAACTGAAATATCATCAAGCAGAAAGAAAGCACAGAGTTTCTTACAGGATGAGTACACATTGTTAGCAGTTAGAAGAAACTTCATTTTGATTCATGAACTAAGTGGAGTTGACTCACAGATAATGGAATAGTCAGGGAACCCCACCATGTCGTCTGGAGTTATTTTTCAAAATAGAACCACACGTTTTAGGAATGATTTTCAAAAAGACGTGCACATGCTCTGCAAACATGTGCACCCAACGTGTGTGCATCTTGGCACACACTTCAACCAATGTGGGATTTAAGTCTGCAAATGATCAGGTGTACTAGTTCAGATTGAAATTTTGGGAACACTTACATGGTTTTCACCTGTTTACTCTATGTGGGCGTGCACACACATCTCATGATGCCTTTTGGAACAGAGCTTTAACTGGCTTCCTTAAAATAACACCAATGTTCTCTCTGGGTTGGATCCACAAGGGTACTCAAATGCCTAAACCCCAGATTTAGACACTTATTTCCCAGCTAAGCCTCAGTACCACAAAGTCAGTGAAATAGGCAGAGACATACCTTGCTCCTTTCTGGGACCCCACCTAAACAGGCATTCTCAAAGGCTGCCTAAATCCAAAAGCAGTTAGTGGGGTGGGGAGGCAAGGAGGAGAAACTTTATCATATTCTTGGGTGCTCATCTCTCCTCATTCATTGCATAGGGAGCCTAGGTATCTTACCTGGGCTTTCTGATCCCATTTTCATTCCAGTGATTTTTTTCTGGCCACCCAAAATTGAGGTATGATGCCTAAGTCCCTTTGTGAATCCAGGGCTCGGTCTGCTTTGAGCAAGTCAATGACTTGCACTTCTTGTCCATAGCATAAATTTTCCACTTAAGCTGCATCTTACTCCTCTGCTTGGGTTGCTGTGATGAACCTGTTGAAACACTGATGTCTGCCAATCCCAGACACATACATGCTACATAACTGTACCCTGAGCTACATATTGAGCTTAAGCTTGCAAGTATGAGGCTGTTTTAGATATCTGCAAAGCAGAGGCTATATTTATTCTCTTATGGGTATCTTTTCCCAATTACAATGGTTAATAATGTACGTGTTGCCTGGTACATTGGTGGCACAGTTCTGTTTCAGATGCTGTAGTGCCTTGCTAGCAAATGAGTTACTAAAAAGATGAGTAAAACATGATGTACCAAACAAAAGAAAAAAAAACAGTCACATACTCTAGGTCACAGTATAAACAAAGCCTCAAAGGACAAACTTTTGTGGCTAAACAAGAAGTTAGGGTACCGCAATCCTGGACTTTGATTATGCCTGTAGCGATGTGTCATGTGAACCAGGGATGCTTTTGTCTTTTCTTTCCCTTCCCCGAGTTTCATCTTGTTTTTTGAACGTTGCTTGTCATGCTTGAAGGTCATGGATCAAGTTCACGGCTGGCACGCCAGCATAAGGGCACCCACACAGTAGGCAGGGTGATGACAGGCTCACGTTACTGGCCAGTGCATGCGTGTGTGTTTATTTTGTATGCTGAGTGTCTGGAATGAACTCGTTTTACCTCTTGCCTCTCTTCTGGCTGAACAGTAGACTCTTCACCTCCTTGCTGAAGAGGTTCATATTGCCTGAATCATAACAAAGCTTGTACTATTGTGTAAAGCTCTTGTGTTGCCATACAACCTCCACTGAAACTATTTCCTGCAGGTATAGGTCACAGCTACAGCCTGCACTGAGGGAAAATACATATCCTCTACTGTATGCTTAGGCTGAAATCTTCAACAAGGTTGTCATTTGAGAGAAATTCTTGGGTGGGAGAGGGAAAAAATTGTCATTGTATAGGCCATTATATGTGATTAGGTTATATAAGTCTGGGTGAGGGCAGGAAAAGTGGAAGACACAGTGGATCATCTAGACTTAATAAAAATGGGTTGTGTGGGTTGTGTGGAGAGCTCTCCCCCCCCCCCCCCCCCGCCCCAGCAAATTATGCCCCTGATCTTCAGCAGTGGCCACTTATTTTGGGCGTCTGATTCTGAGATGCCTTTGGCTTTATTTCTGGAGCTACTGAATACCCACAACTCCAAATGCAACCATGGGGGTTCGGCACTTGTGCAAATCGGGTCTACTCTATTTCAAACTGCCACTGATACAAACCCAATTAATGGCCACTTTTGGAAAATCTAGGTCTTCCTGCTTAATGCAACAGGCCTTCCAATAAAGTGGATCTAAAATATCATAAACCATTTTGAATAATAAGGTAAGATCCAAGTAACCCTAACATTCAAATAATGTGGAAGGCTTTTTGTGGTTCAGAAAGGTTGTATTCATATTGTTTGTATGGCTTTTTCACTTTAATTAAAATGCCCTGGCTTTGTAATTTTTCTCTTAGGGTCCTAGGCTTGACCATCATTACAGCGCTACAAGAAAGTCTCGCTTGACAGTATTTCCAGAGACAGGGAGAGTTGGAAAATGCATGAGACACAGTGTTCTGGTGAGATTTCCAGACCAATTTGCTCCTGTTTGATTAGCAGCTTCTCCTTTCAGGGACCGAGTTGGGGGGGGGGGAGGGGAGTTCTCTGGGTGGTGCAAAAGGCATTTAGCCATATGACTTTCTGCTGCAGGCAGAGCTACTTTTATATAAAAAAGGACTAAAAGGGGGCCTGGGCCAATATTAGACATTAATAAATAAAATCCAAACAAATGGTACACAGTGAACTGCAGTATGACACCTTCACCAGAGGTGCATAATGGAGACAGGTGATTCAGAAAGCATGCAAACAGAGAGGGGCCTGTTAGCACCCCACAGCCAACCGTTGGGGAGCAGCCTCTGAGTTTTTTCTACCGGGCACATTCTAGATTTTGTTTCCACCTTTGTTCTATATATCCAAGTGATAATCTCCCTAAATCTATGCAGAAGAAGGTTGGGATGGGGAGGGGGGACAGTCATTTACTAGATCCTGGAGATAGTATTAGGAGTCAGCCAGGGGTGCAGCCTATCAAATTAATACTCCCCTCAAACCCACCCCACCAAATGGGACCGTGCCAAAACTCTGGGAATATGCGCCTTGTTTCTCGCCTATTTTTTCATTAGGTCAAAGGTGAACTGACTCTATGGCTAGTGTTTTGCCCTTCAGATATTCGTACAGATTGAATCTGTACCAGAATTCCCCCATGCAAAAGGGGGATGTTTGCATTTTGTCAGCCTACTTCTCCATTAGAAATATCCTGCCCATGTTCTTTGTTGCTCCTAGTTGAAGAACCAAAAGTTCCCCAGTGTGTCCAGATCCCAACAGCAGGATGGGTATGGCAGAGGGGTCATGATAAATCTAGTTTGTAATGCTGAGGCCAAAGCAATCCAAATAATGAAGGAAAGAGCTACTATGACGCTTAGGTTTATTGTATACCTTTCATCACCACAAGATGGTGATCTAGAGCGTTATTTTCATGAAAATGTATCCTTTGGTAACAGTTTAATGCTATTGTTGTTGTGATACATAGTTATGTCAGTGGTTGGGTTGGGTTTGAATCCTAGTTTAAAAGTTTGCATGACTTAGGGTTTTTTTCTGAGCCATATGTGTGTGCATGGGAGTAATCATCGTGACAAGATAGTGAAAGATAGGAACCCTCAAATCAAGTGAGCTTTGCTTGGGTTTTTTTCCATTTTAGCACTGCTCTACTTTCCCAGTGGTGAAATTAATGTTATGTTTTACATGTCCTTAACCTCTGCATGTGATCATTAGGTTCAAACTTTGGGGACAGCTGGTCAGAACCACGCTTGCAAAACTTCTATACTTTGCCTTTCACTAACCAGAAATAGCTAGGTTTATTCCTTCCAATTCCCCGGTGTGTTGAAAATTTGCTTCCAAACCTTTGACAGCGTTTGGAAGCACAGTTTAAAACCAATGTAGGGTTAAAGTGGGGCATTTAAACACAAACCTTTTTGAACTCTGCGCTGATGTGTTCACGTCTGTTCACTTACATAGCACACACGGGTCACACACTTCTCCACAGGGCTGACTTTAGGCCGATTCACCTGATTCCCCTGAATTGGGCCCCACGCCCAGAGGGCCCCGCGCCCTAAAACCAGAAGTGTGCTGGCGTGCCGGGCACACTGCAGGAGGGGGCATCGGCCCCAGAGGAGGAACACGGTGGCTTCCCTGCACCGCAGGAGGGGTGAGTCAAGAGCAGGGGTTTCCCTGTGCAGTGGGAGGGGGAATTGGCCCCGGGGTTTGGTGGGAAGGCGGGACTCTGCTCTGTAGCTGGGTATTTAAAGGGGCTGTGACTCTTTTTTTTTTGTGCACTGTTTTTTTTTTGCTCAGCAAAAAAATCCTGCTGGGGTCCTGTCGAAACTGTTCAAATTTGGCCCCGCACTTCCTAAAGCTGGCCCTGCTTCTCCATTTTACACCAACTTTCCTGTTAACTGTGCTCCATATCCCCTGGTGATCTTCTCCAATTTACCCTCCTCCCCCATCCACTGTCTTAATACCAGAAGGAGAGTCCCTCCTGCCATGCTTCTGCCCACCCTCCAACTGTGCATTTCCCATACAGCTCCCCTCCCCCGCCCCCCCCCCCCGAATGAAGATCTCCAACTTCTGCCAGAACTTCGGTTCTGGGTCCTTTAGCATGTACATTACCCTGTCCTTTCCTTCTGTAATATGGCTATCATCCTTGTCAAGTGCTTAATTTGTAAGGAAAGAGGTGCCGGGGCCCAAGCTGGGTGGTCCAAGAGAAGCAGCAGCTGCTGGTTGGACCTCTAGCTCTGAAGGCAGTCAGAGCTGGGCTGCCAGAGAGTAGTGGCTGCTGGGTGGAAGCCCGGAGGTGCTAGGACTATGAACTGCCATGGCTAGAAGTGCTGGGACAAATTAAGCATTGTCCTTACCTACACTGTAGCTGTTGGTAAGAATATGAAGGAAGATCTCTAGCCCGCCCAGCTCTTACTACATTTAAACTGCAGAGCCACAACGTGTGTGTGTGTGGGGGGGGTGTAACTCCCGGAGGCATCCCCCTTATTAACTAATCGTGTAGTCAATAGAAATTCTATTAATTACATGATTAGCTATTTACTCGCTTCCTAAGATCCCCATTTACAGGGTTGTCTGTAGGTGAGGATTGGCCTGTCTCCCAAGCCTTGTGAGTGTGAGGGATCATTTTCCAGGATAGGTTGTAGATTTTTTATGATGCGCTGGAGGGGTTTAAGCTGGGGGCTGTAGGAGATAACTAGTGGTGTTCTGTTATTTTCCTTGTTGGGCCTGTCTTAAATAAGCAAATTCCTGGGTACTTGTCTGAGTCTATCAATCTGTTTCTTCACTTCCCCAGATAGGTATTTAAGTTTTAAGAATGCCCGATAAAGTTCTTGTGTTTGCCTCTGTCTGTGGGATTGGAGCAAATCTGGTTGTATCTTAACGGCTGGCTGTAAACAACTGATCATGTGATGTGTCCTGTGTGGAAGCTAGAGGCATGTAGGTAAGAATAACAGTCAGTAGGTTTCCAGTATAGGGTGGTGTTAATGTGGCCATCATTTATTTGTACTGTAGTATCAAGGAAGTGGATCTCTTGTGTGGACTGTTCCAGGCTAAGGTTGGTGGTGGAGTGGAAGTCGTTGAAATCCTTGTGGAATTCTTCAAGGGTCTCCTTCCTGTGTGTCACTATGATGAAGATGTCATCAATATAACTATGTAGAGGAAGGGTGTTAGGGGACAAGAGCGGAGAATCTTAGTAGTCTTGTGCATTGTGTAGTACATATTCAGCACATCAAAATGAAAACAAACAAATGGAAACAAATGTGGTTATGAGGACTAGGAATGCTTGACATGGAATTTAGTTTACCCAACACAGATTAGTAGCTGTGTTTAGTTTACCTGATACAGATTATTTACATGGTTCTGCTGGCTTTCCTAAGCTTTCCATTTCAACAGACCTAGCCTGGCTATGAAAGAAATAGAGCAGTTCTTACACCGTTTAATCATTTTGTGTTTTTCCTCCAGCTGAAATTCTTGAACTCTTTGAATTAGTAATCAAACCCTCCCTCCTGCTCTTCATGGCAGTGGAGTGTGAACAAGCCTGTTGGGAAGACAACTTTCTTTCAGCCTTGGTTTCTAAAGATGCATCACGTTGGCTGCTGCCTAACACTCTCTGATCTTTGAGGGCCCAATCCTGTGGAGTTGAGAGGATTCAGTACCACACTGGCCCAGGCTCTGCAATAGGTTCATAACATGAAACAGAAATCAAATATTTGTAAGGCTGAAACTAAGCTTGAAAGGGAGCTAGATACTTTCCTGTTGCAGAGTATTACGGTTTCTTATCAGTAACTATTGCACTGACTGAAGAATATTATCATCACCGTTATCTGTAATGTAACTTTCCAGGCAATATGTGATTTTTAATTCTCTCTCTATATATAGACAGACAGGTCGAGATAATGATATATATGTAAATTCACCAAAAGAGTTTGAAAGCTCCAGTGAGATATTTTGCAAGGTCACTGACACAAGAACAGAATATCTTGTACCAGTTCAGTTGTGGTTTTATTAATCCCATTGTGGAATTTGGGATCACTGCTGCTTTGTCCATAGTGAGACCATAAAAAAGGCTGATACCGCTGTTGCATGCAGCTTGCTTGTAAAAAAAAGTAATTTTATCAGTTGCTGCCAGACATACACACCCAGTGAGACATGGGAGATTAGTCTTGTCCAGAGAAAAGAATAGATAAGACCTTTCTAAACTCTTTGGAGGGCTAATATTTTTATTACCTATTTATAATACTTACAGTAAGTTAATGTTAATTGGGATATTGACCTTATTGCAGTAAATGTGTATGTGATCCTTTATTTATTTAATATTAGGTAATTTTTGGAGGTATGAAAATGTATGGTTTCTTTTAGCTTACAAAATTGATCACTTCTATTTTAGGGACTGTCCATAAATCACATAGGGACTGTCCATAAACTCAGTAGGGAATGGATGGGTCTTGAAAATCACCAAACAATATGTTTATATAATTCATAGACAGCCCCCTAACATATATATTGCTAGTATATGCCTAGGACACTAACATTTATTTTTGGTAAGGATTTCTTTCCCTGCCTGGGTAATAATTATCAACAATATGGAGGCCATAAATAGTGCTAATAATTAGAATCTTAGCCCAGACTGGAATTTAGACTTTATCAGCCATGGCTTTGCCTTCATGCTATATATGCTACCATGTTGAGAGATCTTCTTACAGTATTCTATTCCCTTGATGTGACTAAAACATGATACAATCTTGCAGAGTAGACTAGGTGGGATAACATTTCCACAGCAGTTGTACACTGTGATTGGAAGGATATGTCATGCTTTATAGGCACAATTAAAACATAGTTCCAACTGTCTATATTGCCAGACCAAAAGCAATCATGTTTTCAGCATGTCGAGGGATTACAGTGGGGGAAACATATTATATACAGCATAGCAGCAGTAATGATGTGGCTGGGATCACATCTGAGGCTACGTCTAGACTGCAGGCTTCTTTCGGAAGAAGCTTTTCCAGAAGAGATCTTCTGAAAAAACTTCTTCCGAAAGAGAGTGCCCACACTGCCAAAGTGATTTGAAAAAGCGATCTGCTTTTTTGAAAGATAGCATCCACACTGAATGGATGTTATCTTGCACTTAAGCTGTGATTACTATGGATGGAGTGGCCACCAGGGCACCTGTGCTTTTTCTTTTTTCCTCTTCTTCCAAAAGAACTCCCTCTTCCCCATCCACACACACCTTTTTCCGAAAGAGCTCTTTCAGAAAAAAGCTTCTTCCTCGTAGAAAGAGGATTACCAATGCCGGAAAAACCCCCTCTGTTCTTTTGATTTTCTTTCGAAAGAACATGATTGCAGTGTGGACGTAAGTGAAGTTTTTCCAAAAAAACTCTGTAGTGTAGACATACCCAGAACCTGTGAGTTGAGGGCATATGAGCAACTCCCCTGATCTTTAGGAGAGATGAATGTAAGGCAGCCTGCAAGAGTAACAGAAAATGGTGTTTTTATTTGACATCCAGTCATGCCATCACTAATGGGATGAGGTAGCCATCACTTGTTCAGATGGGATGGCCAATGGCTGACTCAGAGAACCAGCTTTTCCACACAAACTATGCTACCACTCTTTAGAGGGATGATCCCAACGTGTAGCATTTTCCTTTGGGCATAAAAAAGATTTAAAGAGATACTGTGAAGGGCAATAGGGTCGAAATGTAACTTACCCATTTTCCTTATATGTAATGAAAAAGTCAGTGGCACTTTTTTTTTGTTTTAAGCAAACGTGTTCCCCCAACCCTAACTTGATAAATGAAAAACCCGCTAGCATATATGCAATATTAAAGTTTAACTCCCCCTCCCCAAAAAATCAAGCCCTAAAACTTCAGGAGATTCCAGCAGGGAAGGATGCTCCTACAAAGCTTGCTCAGCCATGCTGTGCATTCTTTTACTTTGGCTCCCATACTGCTCCAAACTAGAGCCAAGGGCAAAGCTCTCACTGACTTCTATTGTTTTTACATAAAAAATAAATCAAAAGTAACATGTTAAGGTTCATTTCTAGGTAGAAAAAAAAGATGAGAAAATATGACATAGACATTCAAGTTAGATTAAAGCTGTGGGAGCATTCTTCACTTTTTGGGCTTTTCCTGATTTTCAGTGCTTGGTTACTTCAATGTAATGCTAGTTTAACATTAAATTTTGGCACTTAGTTTCCTTTATTTACTGAAGACGAAAGAAATCCAGAGTTATTTGGCTTGGAGATTGTTGGCTTCCCTAAGGATTTTACAAGTTCCTTGATCCAGAGCCATTTGGCTTTTTCCATATTTTTGTTCTCAGTTTTGCATAACTAAAACATGGATCAACTGATTTAGATCACACTTAAAAAATAACATCTGACCTTGGAAAATTTAAGCTCACAAAGAATATGACCAAAAAGTAGCTGGAAAAGAGACGTGCACGGTAGCCATTGCATAGGGGACTATGCAGCTTCACTGATATGTGCTTTAGCAAGGGATATCTTGCTTTTTTCAGTCATACTGAAAGTGAAAAACTTCCAAAACCATTCCAGTGGGGCTCAGGTGTTAGGAAATTTCCTTCCACCTCTGAAAATGGGAGATCAAATTCAGATATGGGACACAAGTGAAAATAAGTTTATTGATATCTTGGCTTCTTTTATTCCAGAGGATAAAACCAGCACATAGTGTGGGACAATTTGCAGTTGAGGTACTGCCACTCAAAATTATGGCATGGAGTATCGGCAGTAGAGTTGGCTAAAGAGTGCAAAGAAAAATGTCTAGTTTCTCATGAGGAACAGTAACAAGTTTGTCCTGGTAAGTCACAAGGTCAGAGATTTTGTTGCTCATAAATATTTGGATGATATCTGGTTTGTTTGTGAATCCCAGAAGTTTGTAGCGTGAATGATTATTTGTACCTGAAGCATGAGGTATATATTGCTCTTTGTTCTCCTGTTTAAGGAGTTCCAATCTCCCAGGGAGGGAGCAGAAACAATGCCATGTGACTTGGGTGACCTATCACACAGCATGAAGGGCAAGTATTGTGTAACTGAAGTGAACACTTCATGAGCAGCTCACAGGCTAAAATTTGTTCCCATAAACCTTAAGAATAACCAGTCAATTCACAGAAATCAGGGCTGGCTCATGAACAGTTCAAGAGCTCCATTGATTGAAGCATTTATTCATAGCAAATAATTCAATCAGCTCTAATTAGCAGAACTGCGTGGGAAGACGCTTGCACTGTCTCTAGTAGCTGAAAGGATCCATCCAGTTCTATTAGTCCCTTGCTTTTATTAACATTTAATTAACAAGCACATAAAATGTTAAAAAGGACTCTTCCCAGCAAACCAATCACACTGTTTCACGGTAACAGCTGCAGTTGACGTCACTGAATAGTCACCTTTGTAACTGTAACACGTTTGGAGTCTTCACTGACTTTTCACCTTTGCTTCCTAGGATGCACAAGTGACCTCTGTCTCAGGTCTGCTAATCCTGGCAAAGTGATTGTTAGAAGCATCATTAGATGTTGAACGGTGGGCCTTATTCATTATAAACATTTTTCTATTGATGAGCTTCATCAAAACCATGTATTATCCATAAAGAAATATGCTCCTCTCAAACCGAAATAAGACAGTTTACACAGGGGTCTGCAATTGTTTAACTAAATCCGTTTAGAAACCTATTTAAATGAGTGCAACTTCTGTGTGCAGACAAGGCCTCACATTTGTTACCACTTGACTTTAATGAGACTGCAAACGCTTTGCAGCAGAGGCTGTCTCTTTCTTTTTGGTTATACAACTCTTTGCACTGTGGAGCTTCAGTCTGGACTGGGCCTCTGAGTACTACTATGCTATGCATTGTTATAATAATAGATTCTGGAAATCTACAGTTAGAGATCTAGAATTATTTATATACTCAGAGGCACCCTTGATACTTGTTTCATGCCCAAGGTGGTGTAAATTTACAGCCTGATTCACCTCCTGTTACTCCAGTTCTATGCCACTGTAACTTCATTGCCTGAGATGATGAGCTGAAGAGCCCAAAATGACTCCAGAAATCCCCTACTGTGAAATAAAATCACATGGCAGCACCACACCAATCAGCTTTACCTAGGGTTGCCAGGTGTCTGGTATTGACCCGGACAGTCCGGTATTTTTGCCTCCTGTCCGGTAAAAAAAATTCATAAAATACCGGACACCTAAAATGTCTGGTATTTTGGTTTTTTCCCCTGCCAGGAGGTGAAAATACTGGACACCTGGCAACCCTATGACACACTCGGCAACTGGGTCCAGCCCCCGTCTCCCCCCAGGCTCCTGCCCCAACCCCCCGCCCCCGGACTCCCTGCTTACCTGGTTCCGCAGGGAAGCTGCGTTCTGGCTTGATCAAGAAAACAAAATGGCTGCCGGCAAAAAGCCTAAAGACCAAGGGGAAGCAATGCCTTCCCTGGGTCTTAGTGCTCAACTTTTCCCCTGTTCCTATCCCTATTCTGACTCTGCATGCACTGAAAGGGGCCATGCTGCTTTTTGTGGGGGTTTTTTGCTCAACAACTTTTCTTTCCCCCCTTTTTTTTCTCCCCTCAACAGAATTTTTTTCCTGTTTTTTGGGGGAAGGCGGGGGGGGGGGGGGTGTTCAGTATTTTTGGTTAAACCATCTGGCAACCCTATCTTTAGCATGGGCCATTCTGGAAAAACTTCTAAAAACTAGGATAACTTCAATAAAATGATCAGACACAAAGTTTAAAAACTCAAAATTATAGTTAAAATGTGTGTTGTGGTTGCGTCTCTGAGGAATCTCAGTCATGACCCAGGATTCCATTGTGTCAGGCACTGTACAAACAGAATAAACAAAGACAGTCCCTGCCCCACAGATCTTACAACTGAAGTAGATTTACATCTAATTTCAACTTGTTTTCTGTTTCTGTGCTTTCTTATGCCAATTCTCCCTGTAATTTCTAGATCTCTAGCCTGCCTCCACATCAGACCAATCCCCCAGCATAGCTACAACCAGCAGTTTCAATATCTTGAGACTTAACACATGTAATCTTCTTCATAAAGCTCTTTATCATAACTACATTTTACCACAGATGTTTCTCACATCAACATGCTGTTGTGTTTTATTTAAAGACAGCAAAGATGGCAGAAAAGTATCATGTCCTCACTACCACTATCATTTAAATCTTAGACTTCCTTGTACCATCTCTTGGTGTCAGTCTACAAGTAGCACTTTGTTTCACACCTTGGCCTACCACAACCTGCTTGCTTACATGGGAATTGGAAGTGGTAAGTATCTTACAGAATTGGGCCCATATACCTTATTCATTTTGATGTGAGGGGTCAGATACGCATGGGAAATAACTGGCATTTGTGATATTGGTTAAACCAGTCTTACCTGACCTGGAAGAGCCTGCTGCAGAAAAGAATTTGGGAACTGATGGAGTGAAAAAGAAAAATCTAGGGAAAAGTGAAACTAAAACCCAATGTTCTTTCCACTGTGCTGACAAACAAGCCCATTTCATCCTCTGATTTGAAGTGGTTTCTATCATAGCCAGGTTTTACAGTTGTGTCAATGGCTTTCAGCATCTCCCATCCCCATAAAAATTGTTCCAGCACCCCTGTTTCCTGTTCTTTGTGAGATAAGAATGTTTTGGGCACAATGGACCAATTTACAGTGTACCAGGAAAGACTGTCAGGCCTCCACTTCCTCACTGCCTCAGTCCATCCATTCCCTGGTCAAAGTACTTTGAAACAGTTTGGGCAAGCCTTCCAGATAGCCACACACTTGTGCAGAAGCAGCAAAGTGCCCACTCCGGTAAATCAGTACAGAAAGGACATTTCATTCCTTGAGTAGTTGGTTGGGATTTTTTTATGAAAAACATTTTCACCTCTGTAGTGAGACAGCTGCCCCACTCTGGCCAGAAGGCACTAAATGGGCTAGAGGATGCCTGCACAGAGCCCTGGCCAACCAGGGGAAGGCTTGTAAGAAGCCAATCAGAGGACAGCTTGCTGGGGCAGCCTGGTTATAAGGAGTTGCTCAGCAGAGCAAGGAGCAGTTAGGCTTTGACCAGGGAGGGTGCAGGACTGAATCCCAGAGAAGCACTTGGAACAGAGCAGTACTAGGCAGGCATAGAGGAAGCCAAGGCTGCATGCTTTGATATAACAGCCAGGAGGGTGCAAGGGTAACAGGGATATGACTCAAGGAACTGGAGGCAGAAGAGGGTGAGAGGAGGGCAAGACAAGGCTGTTACCAGAGGGTCTCTGGGCCGGGACCCAGAGCAGAGGGTGGGCCTGGGTTCTCCCCTTACACCACCCTTTGCCACCAAGAACAGTGGTCAATACAGACTGTGGCCTGCCCCAGAAGCAGATGGGGCTGCAATTGGCCACAGTGGCAGGTGAGACTGAGGACTGCTGATATCCCCAGAAGGGGATGGGAGAGAGACCAGTATGGTGGGCATGGCCTGAGGACAGTGTTCTGAGAGGATGTCGTGATCTTGGAAGCAATGTGGGTCCAGAGCAGAGTACAGGGAGAGCACAAAAAGATGATGGGTGAGATATCAGCCAGAAGGGGGTGCCCTACTGAGGACTAAGCTAATTCCCAGTGTGACCAGCAGGGGGTACCACAGTGGTGAGTCATGACCCCATTAGAATCTCCTTCTGGCTTATAGAGCCCAAAGCAATGACTCACTATTCACATGCTAATGGCATGATGGCGAGTTAGTATGCAGCAAGCACAGGAATAAATCTACAGCATTCTAGCAGGCTGCGCACCAACTGTCTGTGTGAACCATATTGCTGTGTATACAAAGTTCCTGGCTGCAGCAAAAAGATTCACATAGACAGACAGTACCATGGCCCACCTGAGTCTGTAAGTTTAAACCAAAGCTTGCTACACACTAACCTGTTGCATAGACAAGCCCTAATTTTTTGCAATTATGTCAATGGATTTTACCCCATGGGACTTACAAATCTAAGAAAAATCATCTGGCCCTGAATAACTGACCTTTTCTACTAAATCTTAGGGCATGCAAAAACTGACCAGTATATCTGTAAAAGAATAAGCTATTCCAGCATAGCTAAGCCAGTCAATTTTTCTCTGTAGACAAGCCTCAAGCCCCATCTTCCTGCATTTCTAATACATCCTTAACTACCCTTCTTATCTAGAAATCCGAATTCATACAATGTATATATTTATTGAGCTTCTTTCTCTAAAACAATCTTCCTCTTAAAATAAAAAAGTCAATATAGTATCATTTAAAAGTCCCATGAGTGATACACTTCAGTAACTATCACTTTACAATCAGCAATTAAATATTGCTGGGTGCTCTTTAGAATTTTAGACAAAGTGTTGTTCCTGGTGAACAAATGAGACAAGGCTGCAACTCAACTAGAGTGGATGCCTGTTTGTGTTTATAGTTTATACTTATTCTCTTTAATAAATGCCTCCTGATCATATGTTCCATCCTTGTATGCATCATAAATATGATTAAAAGTAGGAAGCCCAAGGAAAGGACAGATTTTGGACTGTTCATTTTTGGACACCAGCCCCAAATCGTGTCTATATTAGGTTAAAAAAATGCATCATAAGAAACAACTATTTGGAATGTCTTGAGTTTTGTAATACTACAGGTTAGACCTCTCTGGTCCGGCACACTTGGGACCTGATCAGTCCCAAATGAGGAATTTTGCCAGACCAGGGGAAGTCCCTTGCCGGTGGCCTGCCAGCCTGCTGCCTATTCCTGCTGCTGGCCTGGCTGGAGGGCCATGGCCCCAGGGGATCCAGAGCCGCCTCCAGCCCTGCTGCCAGTGCAGCCATGTAGCTCTGGGGTTCCCCAGCTCTTGCCAGCACAACCAGGGTTCCATGGCGCCCGCCAGGCTTGCTGCTGCTGGCCCCACTGTGGATCCCTGGACATGGGGCTCTGCAGTCACTGCCAGCCCCCCTGGGGATCCCTGGGCCCAGAGCTCCACAGCCACTGGTAGCCACGATCCAGGGCTCTTTAGTACAGCAACATCCATAATCCTGCCAAACCAGAGAGTCTTGGATTTGAAAGGTTGAGTCTGTAGTACCAATATCTTAGATCACCACACAACAGCCACCCTAAACATTTTAGAAGTGTTAACTGTAACGGTCTGTGAGGGAGTGGAGAATAGAAGGCCTAGCATCACCGGGGTTAAAAAAAAAACCTTTGGGCTCACCTAGCTGAGTCCCACTTCCCCTACCAATGTCAGCCCTGGAGGAAAGAGAAAAGGAAAGAGCCTGGCTCCATTTGGGGCTGACTAGTGAGGAGGCAGGAGCTAGAGCCTATCCACTCAGCAGCCAGAGGAGCAAGTAAGCCCCCAACCCCATCCATCTGGAAAAGGGGGGAACCTATTGAGAAGCCCCAACCAAGAGAAATCTAGATTCTTGGGGCCACACCCCAAACTTATACTTAACAGGGAGTGGTTAGGCATTCCTGGGCCAGGAACAGAAAGGGAACAGGAAGGCAACCCTCCCCCACCCCTTTTGCCTGCTTACTCAGCGACCTAGCCACGAGACTACACAGCCACCAGAGATCTGGCCAGACAATCCTTTGCAAAACCTGGAGCAAGTCGGCTGAATATCTGGCTAAAGTTACAATAATTCCTTCTCAGTGCATTGAGGAAGCCAGAGGCATTTCATCTTCTCTGACTTGAGTGGTTCACAGAACTCCATATCACACCGCAGTTCCTTACATTTGGAAATTCCCCTCCTCCCAGCATCTGTGCTGGAGACATTGGTACGGGTTGTTCCTCAGTCCCAGAACCGACTGTTACAATTGCAAAGTGGGTGGTGCTGGGGCACATCAGAGACCTTCTGTCAAGACAGGGTAGCTGTGTGGAAGTGCTAAATCACTTCAGGGCAAGTATTGCACCAAACCATTCCATGTAATCAGGGCCCTTAGCGTGCTTTCCTTGCTCAGTGTGAGTCACCATATCCTGAGAGAAAGGATGGTAGGTTGGTCGGCTGTTGAGTCTCACCTAAAAATTGACAGTTGTCATGCTCAGATGATCTGTTACCTCCTCTCACCAGAGAATTAATGTTTGTTCATTTTCAGGTGGTGAGCGGGGCAGAGAATTAAAAGGCACAAACAGCAGCTGAGAGGTAGTGGTTTGGCTGAACGGTCCTCAGATTTTACTGAGACTGAGCTTTCTGCTTACTTCAAAGAAGCAAGAGTTCCCTTGATTCACTGGGCAGTAATTGAGTCTGAAAGTTGAGTGAGATTTGGCTGTCTGAGGCTGGCTGCTGCAAAAAAACAAAAAGAGCCCTGTCACATGACTGGTAAAGAGTCACAAACAGCCTGCCTTTGTCAGTGGTAGAGCGGCATAAAGGAAATGTTATTATCCCTAGAACTCCTCTCTCTGCTTTACTGTAGAGCACCTGAGTACACTTTTCTCCAGCTCCCCTCCTACCTGCTTACCTCTACAGTTTAAAGAAACTACATCCCTGCAGCACCTTTTCCTATGAAAGGCATAGGCTAAGAATATGCCATCTCTCTCTTGTTGTTCCAACTCCAGTTTTAAGCAGAATGTATTTCCCCCCTCAATCAGTGTTTTCCCCTTTAATCAATGTTATGTCCTATCCAGTGCAAGGACATTAGATAGCCTCTGCCAAACAAACACAGGCTTCTTCCACAAGAGGAATTTCATGCATTCACTGGCTTTAACTAACAAGATTCCGCTCCTCCCTGTGCCCCATATAGAATGTTTTGTTATCAAATACAAAACATCACACACACTGTTAGAAATGCCACCAAGCTGGTTTTGCACAGACAATCCTGTTTTGACCTGGCCAGCCTGGCTTTTGGCCCTCTTGGCCCAGGCTGGGTTAAATCACAGGGGGGAGCCTACACAGTTTATTCTGGTTTTGGATTCTTATTTATCTAGATGTTAATTTCATCTGCTGATGACTTTTTTAGACACAGGACAATGTGTGTACTTAAGTTCATTCTGGGTTGAGAGAGATTACTGGTTCAGACAAGGGTACTTTTATTTACTATTGCAAATACTCTTTGTTAGAGCCCACCAGAACTCGAGAACTAGACGGCAGTCTTTAAGTGGCCCTCCCAGACATTTGCTGAATAGCTCAAAATGCCCTGTAAATGTTGCTGTTTTCCATCCTGTTGCAAGAGCCCTACTAATTTTCAAAGCACACAGGAGACATGCCTAGCTACTACTGATTCCTGACTCTCCCTCTGTCCCGGCTCCTTCCCCACTCTGGCACGATAAATGCAGAAGTGGGAGCCAGCAAAAGTACCTCAAAACCTTATTTTCCAGGCTTTGGAAAAAACTCCCCCACCCCCCCCTCCCAAAATCTTAACAACCTAGATTTTGGGGATAAAAACTCTAACACACGCAGCAAACATGTGTTTCTCAGCTTTACACCTGTTCCATCACAGAAGAAATTAACCACTGGTAATTTCTTAAAGATTGCTTTAAGGCTACTTGTACTGCTTATGCTCTGCACAATCTGGCCCTCTAGTTGGAACAGGACACAGCTCTTTCAGATGCTGTTATGTACTAACTGCTGGGGTACATCGTTGTGATGCTGGATGTTTATGGAACGCTGAAGACAGAATTGAACCTGGGACCTCTGGAGCTTAGAATATGAGTCTCTACTTCATGCGCTAAAAGCCAGTAGCTTGCTAGCAGACTCGTTATTATCTCTGTAAGTAGTTTCGGTGCCACTAAATGGGACAGAACACCATACCCAGAAGGTGTATGGGTTACATTTACATTGCACCTGTCACTCTGAAAGAGTCCCAAAGTGTTCTGTATCATGCATAAGGTATACACAATGGGAACATTGTGTATACACAATGGGTATACACAATGGGAACATTGTGTATACACAATGGGTATACACAATGGGAACATTTAGACCAGGGCTACTCAACACGTGGGCCTCACATGGCCCGCAGCCTGTTTGTTTGTGACCCGACATGCAGTTTGGGTTTATGCAGGGCTCAACACACAACCTACAGGTGGGATCCTTTGAACATGGCCTCCTCTGGGAACATTCTCCATAATGGCGAGTCAGTATAATAGTCTTCTGTTGATATGTGTTTTAGTAGTTAAATTCCTGGACTGTAATTGCTCATTAAAAGTGCTGTCATATGGGTGGAAATTGGGTAAATATTGCATTTTATTAATATCAGCAGCACTGACTTAAATGGGACCTGAGTGTTGTGTAGTCTTGCCTTAATCTTTGTATTCATGCCCGTCAGTGTGAAAGAAGCTATTTGCATATATTTGCATATATATGTAACCACACTTAAGTTGCAGTCCTCGGCATGTGCTGTGAGGATCATTGTGGCCCGCGGGACTTCCAAAGTTGAGTAGCCCTGATTTAGACAGTTTCTTCTGTTTTGAAATTTCTACTGCTCTGAGAGAGCCCATCCAGCTCATACATGATGAGCACCCCTGGAACCAGCAATGTGTCTCAAAAGAAAAGAAACTTAGGTGCAGTCTTGGCAAATACACGGGAGTCACTTCACCCACCAATGAAATGCAGCCATTGTGAAGAGGAACCCAGCATGCATCTACTAGGAGCACAATAACCCACCACCACACTTTAGGGAAATTCACTTTATCTAATTAGAACTGGAAGAGGAATTCAGATGGGCAGAAAGTAATTACCTAAATTAGAATATATCCAAGGGATTAACATGCTCTATCTTTCTGTGTATCTATTAACATTCTTTATCTACGATTGGTTGTTCCCATGGCAATAATGAAAAAATAATATTAAACACAGTTTCCAGAACAGAAAGAGGGCTTTTTTTTTCAAGCCAGCCGTCTGAAATAAAAGCTTGTCTTCTCTCTTCATTTCCTCCCATTTCAGTTCACTAATAATCTTTCAGTTAGGCCTTTAACATTTAAAAATGTTTAAACTCTTAAACTAGTACATCAAAATGCATTTTAAAATTTATTTTTACATGCCTGAATTGTTGCTGAGTGAATCTTCAATTAGTGTCTAAAATAGTACATTTTTGGGGGGAAAAACAGGTTTTTCCACAGCAGGCCTAGAACCCACCTGTACAAAACTACTCTGTCCAACCCATCAACATAAGCCTTTCCTGTTTGGGGCGAATACTTCTTACTTGCCTCAAAAGTGTGTGGGGAGGTGATCTTAATTAGCCTGGTGAAGCTAAACTTTTCCTGTTCTCTTAATACAGCTGTTGCCTGCTTCCTTTGAGCCTGTTTCCTACATCCCCTCCCCCCTTCCTTTCTCTACCTCTATCTATGCAGAACACTTTCAGAGGCCAGCACTGGAGATCTGCCATAGTGTTCCTGTGCCAGAGCTTCACTGCTTCTGAAGCCTGTGGAAGCTTGCCCACATTACACGACATGGTTCATGTTGGAACATTGCCCTGTAAATTCTCCTGCATGACATTTGGGTGAGGAATGTGCACCCTGCAGCCAAACTACTTTGTGTGGTGATCCCATTAGTTCCCCTAAGCTATGCCAGCGAAAGAAAATCTGGAGAGTTGAAGAAAGGAGCTGCTAGTATATCAGTGGGTGGTACACATTATTATGTGATTGTATCTCAAAGTGTGCAAGGTCTTATTTGTGATCTATCAGATGCAGAATGCCAGGGTTTTCTACTTAACAACACAATTCCATTTTAAAAGTATCTTCTGGGACAAATTGCTGCAATTTGCCGAGAAAGGAAGGGTGAAATCCTGGCCCCCGTGAAAGTGCAGTGACAAAAGAAAACTAGAAGTCACATAGCTCGTCTCATAGTTTTATGGGACTTCTACAGAAAAATAAAAATTTCCATGCTCCCATGAAAACAGCATCCAAAACATGATGCCTTGATAATGTTGAGTCTGAAATGGAACGTAAACATACACTACCAGCAGTGCCACATGAAATAGCTGTCTTTGAGTGACCTTCAGCATGCGAGCACAACAGATCACATTCCTCCTTATTATTGTTTTCAGCCTCTTCGCTATAATTTCTAAACTACAAGCCAGATAAGCAAAATTGCCTCCCTCTGAGTTGATTTTTAATGGCTTTATTTGTAACGTAATAGGGTGGCTGTTGGCATACATGATTCTCATTCACATACATTGGTGCTAATTACAGGAGAATATCTTGAGCAGCTATTCTTCAAGCACTTAATATCCATGATTAATGTGAAAAATTTTCCAGCCTGCACTGGAAATAATTAACAGCTAGGGTGATGCGTTCTATTTATTGGTATAGCCAGCCTCATATGAATATGCTTTAAATCACATCCCGATTTGCATATAATCTGCTGTAAATGACCAGACCGACAGTGCGCGTTAAGGAGACAAGAGCATCTCTTTAATGAAAGCAGGTGGGTGAGGTAATATCGTTTATTGGCCCAACGTCTGTTGGTAAGAGGTACAAGCTTTCAAGCTACATAGAGCTCTTCGTCAGGGGAGTCAATAAAGGGAAAGATCCTGGGTTTCCAGCCTAAAGAAAGGGGCCTCAGGTGTTAAAAAGTATAAACGCTAATGCTCTGAATTGCACTTTGTGCAAGGACTTATTCAGTGCGGTTGGAAAATTCTTTAAAATGTGAATCACTCAATTCAGCTAAAAGCTTCTGTTCATTGTTTGCACATTAGAGTAAATAACATTTGATGACAGGAAAAAGATCATTTGCATCTCACCACCTGGGGACTTGGAATGTTTCTTTTCAATGATTCACTTATGGTTACATTACAGGGGAGGTTTTATGACTATTTACAACATCCCATTTTTCTAGCATTGCTGTGGCTGGGCTTTTAATTTGCTCATCCTCTGTGTGTTTTACCCTGCATGACATAGGCTATAGCTGTGTCTATGTTTTGACCCTTACAGCTGCACAGTTAACCCCCTTCAGTGGGCAGTCTCTTGAGTAGTTGTTCTATGCCAGCAGGAGAGAGCTCTCCCACCAGAATAATTTAACTGTACCCAACTAGCTCCATGTTGGCAGGAGACACTTTCCTACTAACACAGCGCTGTGCCCACTGGCATTTTTGTTGGTGAAATATTGTCAGGTAGGGGTGTGGGTTTTTTCACTCTCTCCTTTGCCCAATACAGTCTGGAGGATGTCTCAGTCCCCGGTGAGTCTGTATTATTAGTTTTAGTGGGCCCCACGCTGCTGCAGCAGGGCATTCATGCTGACCATAATGCTAGATTGGGGTGATCGGCAAAGGACCGACAAAAGTTTTACGGACATAAAGTGCTATGTCCTCCCATCAAGTGATAGACTCACGAAGGGACAGATTGGAGAAGGTAGCTTAATGCCACTCCTTGACACAGAGACCACAGAGCCGCTTCTTGGTCATGGTTACAAAAGAAACATTCACCAAACACTTCCAGAACTCAGCTACCCCTCTGAAACCTTCCAGAACAATCATTTGCCTGCTCGCAGAAGGATCTTTTCCAGGGACGAGGAGACAACTAGAAAGGGGAGCACAAGATTCCCCCTGGAGGAGCAATCCCCACTAAAAAAGTTCTGTAATTTTTGAGGAGCCTGCTGAGGAAGAGCTGCCTGGAATTCAGTGGGGCACTTATCTAGAAAATGCCCAGACCTGATTTTAGTGTGGGCAGCAAGACCTGTCACTGACTTCTAGTTTGACTAGGAACAATCAGGTGGGACAGCTTGGTCAGCCCGGCCTTAGTAGAGGCAGAAAATAGACTCATGAAGGAGAAAGCTTTGGTGGGGAAAACTGAGTTAAAAACCAGGGGCTCTTCCAAGAGCCATAAACTGGAAAATACCTGGGCAGGCCACGCACTGTGCAGAAGTCATCATTGTTAAAAGAACCATTATAGAATGGAAGCAAATCTCGGCTCTGTAATCAACCAGGTGCCCACAAAAATAGATGAGAGTCGAAGCCCATTCCCCCAGCCAGCAAAAAGAAGAGAGAAGGCAAGGCTGAGGAGGAGTCAGAGCACAGCAACTACCGAACAGAGAAGAGGCAAAAGTCTGACTAAATCAATGCGACCCTGGATTCCTTCATTTGATGACAGGAACAACAAAGGAGGGCACAACAAGTGGTAACTATTTTTTAAAATAGATTGCTAGCAGAGGGAACCCCACACAACAATCTTTGGGTGCTTCCTTATATTCATGGGCATGAACATAATGCAGCAATATATTTTTTCTGTCCCTCTTGCCTGCCTGCTCTTATTGCAAAAATGGGTAGATGGTGTCATGTGTAAGACTATTACAAGACAATTGTCCTTGTGGTTTTTCTGACCTGGTTGAAACCATAGAAGAATCATGCTTGAATTCTGCAAAATCAAATTTAAGACCCCACGCAGTTTCTGCACAGGAACAGAGGTTTCAAAATTTACAATAATCATCATCACATAGTGGTTTATGTCTCCAACCAAAGGGAAGGAAATTGTCTTCTATTCTCTCTGGTGATAAGTAGGTGGTGAGGGTTTTTTTCAGGGGAGCTATTTTTTGAATAGAAGGACTACCCTGACAAATAGCAGATGAAGCTCTGTAGTTGTTGACAGCTCTGCTATTTAGTGAATTCCAACAACTTGGTCAGAAGATTGTATGACACCAAATCTAGACCATTTTCAGTTGAGCTGTAGGACTGTACTGTACACCTGTTCCATGCTGTGCAAGGATCCCATCTATAGTACAGAGAAGCAGTACACTGTATTTAATCATGATGCTTGTTAGAAATGTGATCATACAACAATCATCATTGCAAGGGGCACCATTTTGCAGAAGTTTTATAAAATTTCTTGGCACTTAATACAGATTTAATTTTAGGATAATTATTCTCTCAGAATTTGCAAACTTCTACTTTGTTTCTATGCCACTTTGTTTCTGCAGGCAGCCTTGCATCTTCTCCTTAGCCTCTTCCCAGTTTCTTAAAATATATTTTTCAGATTCAAAAAGACCCCCAACACCTTAATCCCAGGTCTGCCCCATTGCGTGGAGCAACAAATGGGGGTGTGACAGGGCAGAAAGGCCCCGCATTCTGGCCCCGCCGATCGCCGCTTGCCTGGTGGTGCCTCCAGCGGGATACCGGCGATGCGGCAGCTGTTCACGTGCCGCTGCCTGGGTCCGCACCCGCACGCTCCCCGGGAGGTGGAGCGTTGCGGGGGCAGAACGACGTTGGGTTGCAACGGACCCCGGCAACCCAGAAGGGAGGCCGGAGAAAGGGGGCGGGGCCCCGGGAAGAGGACACCGGTGGGACGATTTAAGCCCGCGCCAGTGCAACGGAGATGGAGGGCGGAGAGGCTCCTGGAGCGGAGCCAGTGGCAGATGGGACCCAAGGGGAGGAGGTCAGGAGCCGGGGGAGAGTGGACCCTCGAGGGAGGACCCCAGCGAGTATGCTGACCACGGAGAGAGGAGGTAGCCCAGGGGGGCGAAGGGAGCCCGTGGGCTGGCGCGTTACGGCGGGACGCCCCGCCAGCCGGACCGGATGGCAACCGAGTCCGTGTCCTTAGGGCCCTGGGCTGGGGTCCGTGAGAGGGGGTGGGCCCGGACCCCCCTCTCTCCATGGGTAGCCCGAAGGGCGCAGAGCCGGGTGGACCGCGCCGGCGCAAAGCATGTGCCAAAAAGGGCAGAGATTAAACCGAACTCAGTGCAAGAGGACACCGGGTGTGGTGAGAGGAGCACAGGGACGGAGGCTGGGAAGGCCTGACTGGGGGTTTACACGTTTATGCACATTTACAAGGTGGTGGAGAACGTGGGCACAACTTTAGCCCCGAGCGAAGGGGCCAGGTGGTGACAGGGAGGGGAACAAGGAAGAAGGAAAAGAAAAAGGGGGGGGGTTAGGCAGGCCCGTTGGGGGCAACCGAAACCGAGTATATCTGACCCCCATTTCTCCCCTTTGCTTTCCCCTCGAGACCGAAGAATATAGAAATGGAACCCGTGAAGGTACTGGAGTGGCTGATGGAAAGCCAATGACAGCATCAACAGCAACAAACCCTCCTCATCCAGCAGCTCTCCACCCAGCACCAGGAGCAGCAGAAGCAGTTGGTGCATGACATGGCCATGGGAGGTAGCCCAAAGACTAAAGGAAGCGGCATGGCGGTGATTAGAGCCCGAGCAGCGAACGGGGACCCAAGTAGCAGAGAAGGGTGTGCTAGAACAGTTCCTGAACATCCTGCCGACCGGGGGGCAGCGATGGGTGAGGAGGCAACACCCCCCCACGCTGGAAGAGGTGGTGAGCCTCATGACTGACTATGAGGTGGCGGAAACCGCCGAGGGACTAGGGAAGGGGGACTGCGGCACCTCCCCCTCAAAGGGCAAACCGACGAGGCTGCCTAGACTAAGGAGGGTCCCGGAGGAATACCGGACCAGAGGAGGAGGCAGGGGGGAAACGTGGAGGCTAGCCCCAGCCTGGACAACCCCGGTGAGGGGTACCCCACCAGGGCCGACCCCGCAGGCAACAGGCGGAGAACAGACCCCCGGGGAGGCAGGGACAAAAAAAGGGGTGTGTTTCCAATGTGGCCAAGAGGAGCACTTCCAAAGAGATTGCCCCTATATGGACTGTACCTACGCACAAGCCTTGGCCGGAGGGAACCCCCAAGAAGAAGCTGAAAAGGCCAGAATCACAAGGCAGGTACAAATAGGGGGTCAAAGGATAGAAGCCCTGGTGGACTCGGGCTGCAGCCAGACGATCATGAAAGAAGACCTGATCGGAGAGGGCGGACCAAGAAGACCCCCAGTGCAGGTGCAATGTGTGTATGGACACGTGCACCAGTATGCCACAGTGTGGGCTCAGATAATAGATGGCCCCTACAAGAGCTGGGCTTACGTGGTAGTAGCCCCAAAGCTGGTCTACCCAGCCCTCCTCGGACGCGATTGGGAGGGATTGCGGCACATGATGAGATGAGTGGGGGCGGCAGAAGATTCAAGAAGGTCCCGAGGGGATGCTGGGTGAGAGGAGAGCCCCCAATGAGCCCCCCGCTAACCCTCAGGACGAACAACCCGGACCACATGAACGGCCCTGGCCAACACTGGAGATAACCCCGCTAGAGCCCTGGGATGGAGACTTCATCCAGGAACAAAGGGACGACCCGGTGTTGCAACATGCATGGGCTGCAGCTGAGGAGGAAGGCAAAACAAGGACCGAAGGCGAGGAATGCTGGAGAGGTCCATGTTTCGAGGTATGTTGCGATCGGCTGTACCGGGTCACAGAGGGGGTGGAAGAGTACGGGACCCTAAGACAGTTATTAGTCCCCACGCGCTATCGCAGGCCACTAATGGACCTGGCTCACGCCCACCCCTGGGCAGGCCATTTGGGATATGAAAAAACGGTACGGAGGATTATACAGCGGTTTTACTAGCCGGGGTGTACCGGGAAGTAAAGGAGTCTTGCTTATCTTGCCCGAAATGTCAAAAGGCGAGCCTCAAGGGGGTTCCTAAGGCTCCACTAGTTCCCTTACCGGTTATAGGGGTCCCCTTTGAAAGAATAGCCATGGACCTGATGGGCCCTTTGGAGAAAACAAGCACCAGGTGTCAGTATATTCTGGTGGTAATAGACTACGCCACCCGGTACCCTGAAGCTGTCCCGCTGCGAAAGGCCACGGCGCAGAACTTGGCCACGGAGCTAGTAGAGATCTTTGCCAGAGTCAGGGTACCTAAAGAAATCCTCACCGACCAAGGCACAAACTTTACTTCGAGGTTAATACGAGAACTGTGCCGGTTATTGCGTATATGAACGCTAAGAACATTGATCTACCACCCCCAGACCGACGGCCTCATAGAGAGGTTTAATAGAACATTAAAAAGCATGATAAGGAAGTTTACAGAACAGGTCCCCAGGGCCTGGGATAGACTTTTGCCCGCCTTGATGTTCGCCATAAGGGAAGTCCCCCAGGCCTCAACGGGGTTCTGCCCATTTGAACTCTTGTATGGGAGACAACCCCGGGGGATACTAAACATTGTGAGGGAAAACTGGGAAGAGCAAGAGACGCGGGTGTGCGGGTCGGTCCCCTATATACTGGAGCTGAGGTGGAAACTGCAAACCCTAGGCGAATTTGCGCGGCTGAACCTACAGGACTTCCAGGCCCGACAAGCGGCTCATTATAACAACGGGGCCCGCTTCAGAATCTTTGAACCGGGGGACCGGGTCCTGTTATTATTACCCACCCAGGACTCGAAACTGTTGGCCAAGTGGCAGGGCCCCTCTGAGGTGGTAAGAAGGGTGGGGGAAGTGGATTATGAGGTGCGCAGGGCAGGAGCTCGGTGAGAGACAAAAATCTATCATGTTAACCTGTTGAAAGCATGGAGGGACCGGGAAGGGTTAATGGTGAACCTGGTTGCACCCGAGCTGGACATAGGACCAGAAGGGGGGCGGAGCCCCACGCCTCCGAACCCCCAGGTGAGCCCGGAGCTGACGCCAGACCAAAAAGAGGAGCTGGACCGCCTACTCTGGGAGTCCTCCCAAGTCCTGACCGACCTGCCAGGATGTACGATGTGGGCGTACCACCATATTGAGACCGAGACTGGCAAGAAGGTAGGGGACCCCATCCTCCCCCTGCCCAGGAGAATGTGGGATATGGTGAGAGAAGAGGTACAAAAGATGCTGCGGTGGGGGGTCACTGAGGAGTCGCATAGCGACTGGAGAAGCCCCATCGTCCTGGTCGCGAAACCCGACGGCTCGACCAGGTTTTGTATTGACTTCCGGAAGGTTAATAGTATATCCTACTTTGATACATATCCCATGTCCCGGGTAGACGAGCTGCTGGATAAAGTATTACGAGAACACCAACAGTACGCGGCCGCGTATATTGACGACATAATAATCTACAGTGGTCGTGAAGAGATCATTTGCAAAGAGTCCGGGCAGTCCTGAAGGCACTACAGGAGGCGGGACTCACCACGAATCCCAACAAGTGCCACTTCGGTAAGCGCGAAGTTACGTATCTGGGGTACACCGTCGGGAGAGGGCACGTAAGACCACTGGTTGATAAGGTAGGAGTCCTGCGAGATTACCCCCCGCCTACAACTCAGAAGCAAATCCGACAGTTCTTGGGCCTGGCCAGCTATTATAGCCGATTCGTCCCCCACTTCGCATCCCTAGTGGCCCCCCTGATGGATCTGACACAAAAAGCGCGACCCCACAAGGTGACATGGTCGGAGGCATGCGAGCAGACCGGCGCAAAGCGTGTGCCGAAAAGGGCAGAGATTAAACCAAACTCAGGGCGAGAGGACGCCGGGTGTGGTGAGAGGAGCACAGGGATGGAGGCTGGGAAGGCCTGACTGGGGGTTTACACGTTTATGCACGTTTACAGGGGGCCACTACACTGCCCAGGAAGATTTACTTACTCTTAGCTCTTAATGCTGGTAGAAAATGTCCATACACTTGTATACATCTGGGTCATCCAGATCCAGTAGCATTGCCTCCACTCAGGGGAGCCAACAGCCTCTGCAGTTCTGAGGGCAAGGTGTATGTGTGGGGGGGAGGGGACTGGCTCTGCACTCCTGGCAGGGGCGGGGCCAAGGACAGCCAGGTCTCAGCCCCCCCCAGACCACGGTGCCGCCCGCACAGCAGGGCCAGGAACCCTAGGCCTTTTTGAATTGGCGGGCCTGCCTACACTCAGCAACACATCCTCCACACTGCAGGAAACAGCAGGCACACACTGATCCCCAGGCTTGTAGATCAAACCACTGAACTCAGCTGAAGCCAATACCATGGAGAAACCCCCCTCCCAAGGAACATGGGTAGAGGAATCAACAACACCCTGAAACCAAAGAAACAGCAAGAAACAAAACCAAATCAAACAAAGACCAGCAGAAACCCAGCTGGAGCACACCAGCACATACAAACACAGCCTTGTTCCCAGAAGCATGTGAGAAAGAGAGACTGACATAGAAAAGTCTGCTGGTTAGGGTACTCACCTGGGACATGGGAGATCTAGGGTCTCTGCTCTGAACTGAAGTGATTGCCATTTAAGTGGCCTAACTACTGGGCTATTAGCTATTCTATGGTGGTTTTTCTCTCCCTCCTTCCCTCTTTGATTTTGACCAAAACCAGTGTTTCCTATTTTGATGTATTAACATTTTCTGACAAAAAAATGTTTCATCAAAAAAAAAAAATCCTGTGTTCTATGCGTTAGGCCACACTACCTCACATAGACTTCTCTGGGCGTCACATGAACCCAGCAGTCCACAATGCAGGATTTGGGCTGAAGTTAATAATACAGTCACTTATTAATAATGAAAACTGTAAATATTAAATGTACACTTCACTATATATTTTTATTTGATTTTATTCATTTTTCCCATTTTTCTTACTTTAAACCATGGAAATTGACGTGTCAGTTTTTAGTTTGTTTCACTTTCTCCTTCCAGTTCACCAGCACAAAGCTGTAGAGTAAGTTGAAAACACTGTTGGGGAAATGTTTATATTGTTGTTTAAAAATGGTTTTCACTAGACTTTTTAGAAGTCAAATATATTCCTATTGATTTTAGTGGTTACAAAATCTTATTTTTACAAATGCAAAGTTTAGAGTAAATTTGAACGGACAGTATCTTCTTTATGTTTGTGGCAATGATGCTGCTATTTCACAGCACACCATATTGGAAATCTGTCTGACAAGTGTGTTTAATTTAAAGGGAAATACTAGAAAAAATTGTATCACTTGCAACTGATGAATGTGAATTTTTGCAGAACAACTTACTATAGCTCTTCCAATACTCTTTTCCAACATGTATTACCAATTTGAGAAAATGAAGGTAATGCTGGAAGAGGCTGTTTATGGTTCAGCTGAGTTCAAACTGGTCCCATAACACTGTTTTTTGTGAAATAATGAGTGGTTTACAAACTACTCTGGCAAATATCGTACCCATGCATTTACTATGAGATTCTGCTGCCTTTTCTCATATTCAGTAGTACAGTACTTCAGACCATAATCGGAATAACTGAATCTCAGCTAGCAAAATGTCTCAGTTCCTCTCAGTTGCGGCTCCTCAAACCATTGAGCCAAGTTCCTTGGTCTAGCCAGCTTCACCAAACTCACTATTTTCATACCTGAAACCAGATTGACAGGAATCCAGGAAGTCACAGAGACAAACCCAGAGCCACGCTGCTTCAATCTTCTCAAGAACTTTTTTCCAGAAAGAAAGAAAAATAAAACAAATGTTTGTACATTTAGGAAGCAAAGAAGTAATATAATAAACTGCAGAAATAACAGTGAGGATAGATAAGAAAACACTTGGGAAAAGTGTACATAAATAGTCAGTTGACCTAGACAGTACTGAATGTATTATACAGTATATTATTATTATAATTTGCTAACAGTTACTGTAACACTGATAATTATTCCAAAAAGCCATGGGGCTATACTATGCAGTGATGCTGCAGATATATAAGTATCAAAGCAGTAGAAGGACATAGTGGGTGAGGTACAGGTTGAACCTCTCTAGTCTAGCACTCTCTAGTCCAGCAACATTCATGGCCAGCATGATTTTAGTTAGCTGGATGTCCACTTATCATGGGCTAAGTTCCTTGCGGTCCCATACATTTTTCTTTACAGCCACCAGTCCTGGCTCTCGGTGTGTTCTGTGCTGTTAGCTCTAATTTACCTCTAAGGCTGTGTCTACATTGGCGCGATCTTGCGCAAAAGCAGCCGCTTTTGCACAAAAACTTGCCTGTCTACACTGGCTGCGAGTTATTGCGCAAGTACACTGATGTTCTAATGTATGAAATCAGTGCTTCTTGCGCAAGAACTCTGATGCTCCCGCTCAGGAATAAGCCCTCTTGCACAACTGTTCTTGCGCAAGAGGCCAGTGTAGACAGGCAACATGAATTTCTTGCGCAAGAAAGCCCTATGGTTAAAATGGCCATCAAAGCTTTCTTGCGCAAGAGAGCGTCTACACTGGCATGGATGCTCTTGTGCAAAAGCACATCTCTTGCGCAAACGCACATGCCAGTGCAGACGCTCTCTTCTGGAAGAGTTTTTGCACAAGAACTCTTCCGCAAAAGAGTTCTTGCACAAGATCATGCCAGTGTAGACATAGCCATAAATGTCTTCTAAGAGCCCAATAAGCAATGGAACTGTTGATAGCTGCTAGATAATACTGACCTCCCATGGTCCAGCAAATTCTCTGGTACAGCACCAGTCAGGTCCCAAGGGTGATATAGTAGGGATGTAAACAACTAGTCGACTATCCGATAAGCATAATCTTATTGGATAGTCAACTAATCCCTCAACAAGTCACTTCTCCCCCCTCCCCTGATGCCTCTATCAGAAGCAGCAAAGGGCAGGGAGAGGGGGGGAAAGGAAGCAGGAACCAGTGCTGGGGGGAATCGGCTTAAAAGCTGGTTCCCCCCAGCACCATCTCCATGGGGGGCAGAGGTGGCAGAGGGGTAGCAGGGACCAGGCATGAGCTGATTCCTGGCTCATGCCCAGTCTCAGACGCTGTGCCTCTGCTTTTTAAATGTATTAAGAGCCTGTAGGCTCTTAATACATTTAAAAGGCTGGTGCACAGCGTAGGTGGGGGGCAGGATCCAGTGCGAGCCAGGAATCTGCTATCCCAGCTCTCAGGGGGTCTTAATACATATAAAAGGCAGAGCGAGGTCCAGGAGCTAACCCCACTGTGGCTCTCCCACTTATTGACTAATCAACTAGTCAATTAGTTGATTAAACCAAATGTAACATCCCTATGCCAGACTAGAGAGGTTCAACCTGTCATATCTTTTATTGGACCACCTTCTGTTGTTGAGAGTGACAAGCTATACAGTGCTGTTAGAAGAAGCTTGTCTCTCTCTCACTAACAGAAACTGGTCCAATAAAAGATAGTACCTCATCCATCTTATCTTTCTAATATCCTGGGACTGACACAGCCACAACAACCCTGCACACAATTAGCATCCTATCTTAAACACTTTTGATCATGTTTCATTTAAAAATTTTCTGACAAACATAATCCAGCTTTATCTTAATGGCCTAGGTAGACACAGGTAGCAGAGAAAACAGCATACAAATACAATCCAGCCAAATGCGAAACAACGGCATGAGGTACTTTTTTGGATTTGGATTATTTCTGAATCGATCTACTAGAGCCATTATCCAAATGCTTCTTTTTGAAGTGCACCATTGTCATATGTAGAAACCATGCATGTGCATTAATATGAGAATTCTCAGGGTATGATTCAGTTTAAGTACTTGCTGAAGAGGCTGTTTTCACCCAGGAGAAAAATATTCTTTTAACAAACGCTAGCTAAAACTGAAATCCTACGTGTTAGTACAAATTCAGCTTGTTAAAAACTTTGTGATGAACGGGTAGATCTGAGCAACGACTCCTACAATGTATGAGTCAGACCAGTGCTATTACTGTCTCACATCCACAGGCACTAAACTCTTTCATAAATGCTGATCTAAGCTGCTATTTCAGATATCTATTTTTTAACTGACTAACCATGTTCAACCTATGCTATATGACAAAAATTTAAAACAATCCAAACTTTTTAAAGAGTGTCACATTTTCTGGACAACTACATTTTATTCCCACTCAAGGCTTCATGAAAGGCACCCACTTAAAGGTTTCCAGCTCCCAGCCATCTTGGGCAAAGATTTATATCTCTCTCTTGAGGGTTTTTTCCAGGCTACACAGTTCTCTGCCTTATATTGTAATATTCTCATCCCAGCAAGTCAAACTTCCCAAACAGGCCAGCATCTGTGCTTTGCTTTCTCTGCCAAGACTACACACAGTGTAATTGTCATCCTTTTGTAAGTTACCATTCAGTTCTTTATAAACAAGAACATTTATTCTAAAGGTGAAATCACTACAGAGAAAACGTATTAAAACAACAAAATAACCTAAACACACGCCAATAAGCTTACCACAGATCACCCCCAATTCCAGCCGCAGGCTAGGGGAGTTGTCAGTTCTTCAAAACACACAAGTGAGTTTTCTCTGGGCTTACAAGTTCATAACAGCATCAGAATCAGAACAAGCTGGGCAGTTCCATCATTGCTTTATACAGCTTGGGCTTTTGATCTCCTGTCTTTGGGAACAGGTAATCAGCAGGCAAAGACGCTCTCACACATGACATTGCCTCAGAAGACTATAGATTTTTGGATAACCAGAGTTGGAGAATTTTCATTAATCTATGCATTCCCTAAGAAATCCATTTAACACTTATTGTCCCGAAAGTCTACACTTGTGTGGCACAAGTTCAGAGTAGTTTTTGGAACTCCCGGGTCTCACATCTGTCACAGTAAGCTAGCAAAATGAATATTCAGTGATGTAAAGATGTGTGTGTGTCTATTTCTGTGTATATAAACTACATTACAAGAATAAAACCAGACTTCTGTTGTAAAGATGTTCCAATAAATTGCCTTAATTGTGAGTTTCTTTTTAACTGCTGTCAGGCTTTGACTGGATTAGGATTTAACGGTGTGGGTTTAGGTTATGTAAATTCATTCAATCCAGCTCTGCACAAATTCTAAAACCTACATTTCTCTGCACAAATTCTAAAACTTTTCAGAACAAGACTATATGAGTGAAAACTCACGGGCCTGGACCTAACCTGCGCATCTCAGAGGGAAGAGACTAGACTGAGTCAGGGCAACAGGGGCAAAGTGTCTATATGAGCACAAGATAGGTTATTATAATGGTACCAAATGCTCATGGCAGACAAGAGGGCCAGGCTCAAAAAGGGGCTAGGGAAAGAGCTCTCAGTTAAGGGTCTAGATAAGAACTATGTGGGCATAGGTGTAGGAAACAGGGGTGCTGAAGGGCTGCCACACTCCCTGGCTGGAAGTGGTTTCCATTATACACAGGGTTTATCATATGGTTAAATGGCTCTCAATTCCCCTACTATAAATATTGTTCTAGCAGCCCTGAGTGTGGGTGAATGGATGGAGACAGCAGATGCCTACACCATGTGGTAAGAGGGAAGGTACTGCTCCTACAGCAGCTCTTAGAGACTCTTGGGGCTGTTTACACTGCAGGCTTTTTGCGCAAAAATGTGCAGAGCATCTACACTGCACGCGTGTTCTTGCGCAAGTAAATTTACAGTAAAGCATCGGAAAAGAGGGCTTGTTGTGCAAGAGTTACTCCTCTCCCCATGAGGAATAAGCCCTCTTGCACAAGAACTATTGTGCAAGAAGGCAGTGTGGATGGGCAACAGGGGTGTCTTGCGCAAGAGAGCATCCACACTGCCATGGATGCTCTTGCGCAAAAGCACATCTCTTGCGCAAAAGCACATGGCAGTGTGGATGCGCTCTTGCGCAAGACCTTTTGTGCAAGAACTCTTGCGCAAAAGGCTTCTTGCGCAGGAAGCCTGCAGTGTTCAGAGAAGAGCTAAGGTGCATTCATTCAGTATACTACCTCCTTGGCAGAGTGAGACTTTGGCATGAAACCCTCTAGTGCTTGGGAATATAGAGCCCAGAGGGGAAAATCAGGGTTCCAGGGACAGTTCCAGTCACAGGTTCCATGATATGAACAGGCTCAAGCCCATGGACATGCACAAACACATACTCAGACACATGGCACAGGCTCCCATGTACACTTGTGAGCACTGCCCCAACTAGGGCAGGCCAGTGTGTTCCTAGAGAAGTGGTAGGCAACCTGTGGCCTGCACACCCCCTGCCTGACTTCTCCCCTGCCTCCTCCCCGCTCATGCACTGGGGCACAGGAGCCCCACACTTTCTACTACTCCCCCTCCCTCTTAGCGCTTTCGGAGCATCATGAATATGTGGGTTTGTGCTCTGTTCCTGCTCCGGCACCCTCCCTCTCAGAGCTTGAACACCGCGAATCAGCTGATTCATGGTATTCTGGAAGTGCTGGGAGGGAGAGGGAGAAGTAGGCTGTGCATGGCTCCAGTACCCCAGTGCGCCAGAGGTGTGGAAGAGGAAGGCAGAAAGGGGGTGCACAGGCTGCAGGTGAAACCCCAGTGAGCCACGGGCCACAGGTTCTCCACCACTCACAATCATGCAGCCCACTGAGACGAAGGACCGCTCGCTACTCTTGGTTGCCCATTGCTGTGCTGGAGGGTCTCCCACACAGAAAGTTTTGGGCTGCCTTGTGAATGGGAGGAGAAAATGGCATCCAGGTTTGTCCAAACCCTTCAGCTCTAGCATGATTGTTCACACATGAGGAAGCCGGCAGCACAGCTGATAGCTCCAGGGCCTATTGAGGTGGGGCTGCTAGGATTCCATGATAAGAAACTCGATTTGCTGGAGAAAAACAGAAACATAGGCAGACACCTGGCATGACCGTAATTCAGTATGCTTTCTGATTCAGCCCTCACTCCCATGACCTCACACTGTGTTCTTCATAGGGGCCCAGCCTAACTCACTGCACAGAATCAAACTTCCTGGGTTTAAACTTGAAAAGGGATAAACATTAAAATGTCATCATGGAACTGCAATGGTGCCTCACATCAGTCCTTGTCAGGGCTGGAATCTGTAGAGCCACAGCACTGACCTCTAGCACTTGAGCTAACAATGTCCTTGGTAGCGGTAGAAGGCTGTTTTCTCGGTGGCCCGGGGACTACTGTTGAGGGGTGGAGGCAGCCACTTTGCCAGAGGGTTTCCATGGTGATTTGTTAGACAGTAAAACAGTGCACAAACAGAGCAAGAAAGGGTTAAATTCCAAGGTCTGGCTGGGAGTGTTACAGCCCTGTCCTTCTACCCTGTCCCGCATGGTCTCTCTTTGTCCTCTTCAGCTCATATTCCCCCTGCCCAGCTCTGACCCTGACCCTCCTGCTCTGAGTCTCCCCTTCTGGCTCCTGTCTATGCCGCTGTCCCACCTGCTGTCTATATCTCTGCCCCACCCCCACTCTGATCCTCCCCCATACTCATCTCCATGCCCTTTCCCCACCCCATCTTCTTTCTCCTCCCCCTAGGGCTCTTATGCCCTTATCCTCATGCCCCCTTTCCTCATCTCTCTGCATTCAAGACAGGCTGCTGCTTCTCCTTCTCATCCTCACAGCCTGGGTGCCAGCATAAGGCACACGGAGAGCACTGGACAGGCAGGCTCTCTGCTCTCAGTTCTGGTTCTGGCATCACTTCAGCCCCTTGCTGACAGAGGGAGCAATTTGCAAGAAAAGCTCTCAACTCCTGGAGGGTCAGGCTGGAGGCAGCATGCCCATTTGCTTTGTAGGGATAGTGCATGCACAGTCTGATCAGTGCTAGGAGCTAGAAGAAGCTCGAACCTACTCGGTGAGGACAGACTCTTCAGAAACTTTACCTGCCAAACTCTAAGAAGTCTCTATAAAGTTAGGTAGATTTTGGTACCAGAGCAACCCTTTGCCAAATGTAAAGTCATTATTCCATCACAGAGAGGTGCTAGAGAGTCTCTATGAAACAGTTGCAATTTCCTTTTAATGGGCAAAACAACATATTTTCCCCTAATCTCATTTGTGGAAATGGCTGAATTGCTTTATCTGTAATTTTCACATACACCTCAGTCAGACACCAGACATGGAGAATTTCAGTCTAAATGGTTATAAGCTGCTAATGGGAATTGTCAAGCAATCTTAATGATTGGGCTTCTATCTGTGCTGCAGATAGCAGCTGAAGTTACATTTGGTTAAGTACATACTAAGCCATGTGCTCAGCAACACAAGAGGAACCCATCAGCTCAATGTTCTGCTTTCTTCCTTGGCTCCCCAAAAAGCTTTGATCTCCAACTTTAATGCCTCACATGGGAGTGGGCAGGGCCGGCTCTAGGTTTTTTGCCGCCCCAAGCAAAAAATTTTTTGGCTGCCCCTCCCCCCCCCTTTTTTTGGTTGGCTTTTACACGTTTGCACTTTGCAATTTGTTTTGTTTTGTTTTGTTTTTACTGTTTAAAATTTTTAAAAATGAAAACAGAAAATTTGTAGTTAGTGAAATAAAACAGTTTCCTACTAGTGTACTCATTTAATTTTAACAAAATCATAATTATAAACAATTTGGGTTCAATTACAGACTGTAATGAAAAATGTTAGTGTCTTCCGGTGCGCCAAGTTTCTCATAAATTAAAAGAATTTATATGAACTGAATTTTTTTGGTTTTTATACTTGTGTATCCTTTTAATAATTCAGTAAAATCTAAATTTTCTGCAATGGTACTTTCAATTGAAATTAATGTGAGTCCTGACAAATGATTTTGAGACATGGTAGACCTCAAATAATTTTTTAGTAATTTCAGTTTTGAGAAACTGCGCTCACCAGAAGCCACTGATACTGGTAATGTTAAAAGAATGCGTAATGCTATAGCAGCCGCCATGGCCCTGGCTGGAGGGGAGACTGCGCTTCCTGCACCGGGGCCATCCCCCTGCGAACCTGCCCCAGCCCCCCGTGGGCAGGGCTGACCCAAAGCAGGCGGCGGAGCTGGGCAGCAGGAGGCAGAGGGCGGCCAGCAGGCTCCGGGCGTGCATAGTGCCAGCGCTGCGCAGCGGGTAGTGGCGTCTCCTGCAGCCCTTTAAAATCGGCAGGGCAGGGTTGGGCATTGCCAGGGGCAGCTGCTTACCTGGAAATGCCGCCTCTGGACATGTGCCACCCCAAGCACGTGCTTGATTTGCTGGTGCCTAGAGCCGGCCCTGGGAGTGGGCCAAGTTACCTGAGGGAGAGGTTTACCCTCCACAGTTATGGTAAGATACGATGACTACACTCCTCTGGAACAGTGAAACCGCCAGCTTCCAGTGTAAGATATGTGCTGGAAACAGCATGACCGCCCCTGAACCTGGAACTCACTCCTGGAAAGATCAGTTTGACTACAAACATCAGCACTTGCAGAGCAAAATCCATTTCTTCAGCCTCTCTTTTCCTCAAGAACACCACCCAAAAAAATATAATAATAAAAAAACCCCACATCTGGGACAACTGGAAGAAAAAGGATACATGTTATATGTTCACTTCAAAACTTTGGGTGGCATTCATCTATCTCCTAATAAAACCCAAATATACAGCTATAGCCTATTGGTTTTTGCTTCCTAAAATTGTGAGGATTTCATTGGTACCTGGATCCATTTCATAATAAAAAATACACGATGAAATCATAAGTATTTATGTGGAAGTATAAACTGAACATCCTGAGACTCATAACTAACATTTTTGAGAACTTTGATTATTTTGTCCATTTTGGGCTCCCCGGTCATTAAGCCAGATTCATTTTGGTGTTATGCCTCTAAGAAAATGATACACAATATACTAGTAGTGAAGTTAGTCAGAGCTAACTAGGAGCAGCTGTGTATATCAGCGTCACTTTCTTTGATTTACACGCTCCTCTGTTAGCAACATAAACCAGTATCCTTTTGCTTTCTTCAGCTACAGCTCCAAATTGGGGCTAAAAGCTTTATGGATTTTTTTTGACAATAACTCCATAATTTACAGCATGTTCTGAGCACTAAAAGGCAGCAGCATGTTTCCATTTAGTGAACAAGCCTAGGGTTTTATTTCTTATTTTTTTTGTACCTCAATCCACAACACGTATCTCCGCCAAACTATATGTCCCATCTTTTCAATCAAGTAACATAAGTAATGGCTATTTAACTGCTGTTCCTTGGTATTTACTGTTGCATTATAACATCATCTTTAATCCTACTTTAAGTTACTGGTCCTAGATAGTATATATAAATAGGAAAGGCCATACTCTGCTCTCAGATGTGAAGTCAATGGGAGCATAAGTGAGTACAGCTTTTAGCTCTGAACAGTATTCTCTTTTTAGCTTCAAAATATATCAGTGATTGCTTTATTTCCTGCTCTTCAACCAGCTTTCCACATGCCAACACTTTGCCCTCTAAACACTGACTTTCACTATAAAAATCTTTCAATTGTTTCTTAGAACTCATTGTATAATTTATTTACCCTCTGAAGAAACTCCAAAATTAACTAGTACATTACCTTTTTATCACCCATGAAGGATACATTTCATTCTATCTGTGGTTTTGTAAATCTTCCCTCCTCATGTTGCATTTAGTCTCTTTTTACTACTGTCACACCAATAGTTGGTAATGTGGCATTTGCATGTTTTTAGCATTTCTCGGTTGATTTTGTTAATAAGAACGTTGTATTAATTTGTTACCTGATGACATCGTTATCTGGAAGTCTGAACAGCTGGAGAATGATGTCATGAGTTGACAAAGTAAAAGTCAATGTGCACTTTCAGATAACACTTTGAATGTGTGAGGGCAAATCTAATGATAGTTGGGAGGCAGAAGATTAAATATCATAATGAGCTGCAGATGAGGTGAATGAGCAATGAACCCTGCACCTCTATTAGTGCTTCATAGAATGTGAGGAGGAGGCTGTGTTTAGAATAGCATCTGTACTAAACTGGCTAAAAAGTGAAGCACATATGTATGTGATTGGCTGTCTCAGGGCCTTAAAATATAGTGTTGTAATTTTTCCCTGTATTTCAAAGCTGCACTGACTTTTCTATATCCCACCTTGGTCATTGTATCTAACACTTAGCTCTATGGCAATATATTCCTTTCTGGGTTCCTGGCTCTACCACACCTCATGGTATCAGAACTAGCTGATCAAGAGAGAGAGAGAGAGAAAAAATAGAAAAAAACAAAATGGAAAGACATAAAGAATGACAAAGAATAAGGCCTGGTCTACACTTTTTTTTTACCAGTATAAGTATTTTGGAGTGTGATTTTTGTTTAACCAATGTAGTCATAGTGTACACTGTCGACACTGTTATAGGTGCCTTATACTGATACAACATATGTCCCTGCCCATACAAGCGTAAATTATGCCAGTATAAGTACTTTTAAACTGGTATACTTGCATCCACACAAGGGAGGCAGTGTCCTTTGAATTATACTGATATAGTCAAAACACTACAATTTTCATTCTATTGCAGCCATACATGCCTCTCTGTGCTGTGTTTTGTATTAATATCCATGTCACTTCCCTAACAGACAGGAGAAAAACATTTCACCAAAGATTCATAATCTCATTCTTTTGAGCTAATGCTTGAGCAGCCCATCTCCAGGTCCTCCCGAGGAATCTCCATCAAAACAGGGAAACCAGATTTTGCATTCCTAATAGTCTTAAAATGATACAAAGAAGTGAGAAATCCCATATTAGGTCCTCTTTATTGGAGAGACAAAGGACTCCTTTAAGAAGCTGCTGTGTCAGTTGCTTATTTCTATGCAACCACTTGCAGTTTTGTGGGCCTTCTGCGTTTATTCCTTCATACAGAAAACTTCAAATAATAATCCTTTAAAAAGTCTACATATCAGACTAAATGCAACATCTACCATGGTAAATACGTCCCACCGTGTCCCAGAGATTTCATTCTGAATCAGAATAGATTACTAATGCCATACCTACATATTAAGAAAGTTTCCTGAGATATGAATTAATCATTTCTTTTTGAGCAAAGCTCTTAGAATTTTTAACATGGAAGAACCAATGAAAATTAACCACGATGAGATATCGAATTGTGTATTGTTAACAGCACCTATTGTTGATTTTCTCCTGATTTACCAGTGAGTGTATTGTGTGTCATCTGATCATTCACACTACTATAATAAAATGTGCTGCATTCTCTATGCATTTAAAATTTTCAAGAGATATTTTTTGGAAAGCTCTAATTAATGTCAGTTTCCAGTATGTGCTTTTATATAAGCTTCTAATTATAAAGCCCAATTCACTGGCTTGCATGGACTGTTTTGTGCAATTCCAGTGATACAAAGCAGCCATAAACCCAGTTTGCCATTCAGGCTATGTCTAGACTGCAAGTTTCTTTCAGAAGAAGCTTTTCTGGAAGAGATCTTCCGAAAGAGAGCGTCCACACTGCGAAAGTGCATCGAAAAAGCAATCTGCTTTTTTGACAGATAGTATCCACATGAATGGACACTATCTTGCATGTAAGCTGTAATTACTACGGACGGAGTGGCCACCAGGACACCTGTGCTTTTTCCTCTTTCCTCTTCTTGCGAAAGAACTCCCTCTTCTCCATCTACACATGCTTTTTTCCGAAAGAGCTCTTTCGGAAAAAGGCTTCTTCCTTGTAGAAAGAGGTTTACCAATATCGGAAAGACCCCTCTGTTCTTTCAATTTTTTTTCAAAAGAATGCGATTGCAGTGTGGACGTAATTGACTTTTTTCGGAAAAACTGCTGTTTTTCTGAAAAAAACTCTGTAGTGTAGACATACCCTTATTTAGTGAGATTTAAGTATGTGCTTAAAGTTAAGTACAAGAGTAAGTGGTGGCTGATCAAGGATGGATTTAAACACACTAAATGCTTTGCTGAACAGGGATCCTCGTTGTCTATCTGGTACCTTTTATGAGCTCTGCTTCCACTCTTCAAATCCATACTCAGCCACAAAATTATTAGTAGTCTTTTTAAAGCAGCCTCAGTGTTCTCTCCTATGTACCTCAAACAATCAATGCAATATTGACTTACTAACATTTGCCGCTAGAAATATGTCCAACATTTAAACACAAATGAAAATGGGAATGGACTCTGATGTTAGATCAAAAAAGGCTTTAAAAATAGAGATGACTAGAAGTTGTCAAGATTTTAAAAATTTTCAACAAAGAATAGGGTGATTTCCCCTCCCCCCCACCACTAAGTTTAACTTAGAAATATCTTTGTTTTTGAAAAGAGCCTGAAGTAAGATAGTATATTCCTATTAAATGCTTGTCAAAGTGCTTTTTGAACAGTAGCTAAAAATGGTGGCTTTGCTTTTTTTTAAAAACCCTTTAAATAGACCCACGTATAAAAACACATTAAAGTGTTGTGGTGGGGATGCTATTTGCCTCGGAGCATTTCCGCATCTTCCTCTATTTTTGGCAGAGCCAGGCTGGGGGACATGATCTTCCCATGGTGACATTTGGTTCCAGAAGTTATATTTTCAGCTTTCTATTATGTGGTTAAAGCTCATGATGGGAATCTGAGTTTTCTGTCCACTAGCCAGTGTTTCCCATGGGCTTTGTGAAATATGAGGTCTTCTGTCCATTGGAGAATAAGGTAACAAAGGGAGATTCTTTCCTAAACAGTAAATAGGCCTTTTCACTGAAAAGCATTGGTTATTTGCCACATGTTTCTTTACTTCTAGGGAGATTGATGAGTTTACCATACGTCCTCCCCCCCTGCGCGCACGCGCACACACACACACACACACACACACACACACACACACACACTTGCCCTTGAGGTTTCTTTTCAAGTATAGTTCTGTGGTCTTCTAGTCCAAAGGGTATGCTTGATAATGAAGGAAAAAAGGGAGGGATGGATATAGAGGAGAGAATGCTCTGAATCTCTATTCCTCAAGTTAAAAAGCTCAGTGGTTTTTGACCAAACACATCCTTATGAAAACCTTGTTTAACTCAGCCATACTCGAAGTGGGGTAAAATATGCTAAAAACATACAACTTTCTGTTGCGGGCACCTAAACATCAACAACAGGTTTTATATGGGGGGAAAACTTTTGCAGGATCCTGGCTTGTGTTTTTCTGGGTAAAAAATGGTGCCTGCATTTTTATACCCCACCAAAAACTGTACTTGCAATTTTGCGCCTGCAGACAACAATCCACAGTGCTGCCATGAAGCCTGAGTGACTGGACCCTGTGCAGATGAAGTGCACGTGGGCTGAGAAAATGAAATTTACTCCAGCCCATCTGGGGCCAGGATGTAGCTTGCTCTCTGATTATAATTTAAAGAACACACACACACACACACACACACAAGCAATTCCAGTGCTCTAGCTACATTGTGCAGTATAGGCAAAGATACCTCTGCAATGGACAACTTTTAATAATATTCTAGCGAAGCTGTAAGTATTCTGCAGTAGAATGCTGCTACTCAACAGTATGCTGTCCAAAAGAGCAGTTATGTAATAGTCGGCATTGGAAGCAGGGAAGAAAGCATCGAAGAGGCGTTCCCCCCTGCACAGGGCTGAAAAAGGTTACATAACGCCAGCTATTCACTTCCTTTACAAAGCATTAGACTTTACTTTTACATTTGCGGCTTGACTGCTCCTTCCCAGAATAAGAACCAATCTAAACTAAACGGCACACCCTCTATCACTTGGGCCTGATCCTTCCACCACTGCTGTTGAGTAAAATAGGAGTTCTGTGTGAGTTAAATCCACAAGAGTGGTTCAGATTATGCTCCGGCAAACTGCAGCTCGTGTGATGTTGCACACATTCTTTTTCACAAATGGCACAGGGGTCAATGCTCTGCTCAGAATGGCAGCTGTGGTACATCTAACAACTCTCGTATGATCCAGCCCATGACTAGTTTATGAAGATAGGTGATCTGGCCTGAGTTAGGGCCAGTGCATTGTGCTGCCCTTGGAGCAGTCCATAAGGCTATGTCTAGACTACATCTCTCTGTCGGCAGAGGGATGTAAATGAAGCACTTTGAAAGTGCAAATGAAGCGGGCATTTAAATATCCCATGCTTCATTTGCATAATCATGTAATGGCACTCTTTCAAAAAAGCGCTATTTCGAAATTGAAACCGCAGTCTAGACCACAGTCTAGACTGAGGTTTACAGGATCTTTCGAAAAAGTACCCTGTTTTTGAAAGAACCACGTCTAGACTGCAGTTTCAATTTTGAAATAGCGCTTTTTCGAAAGAACGCCATTACATGATTATGCAAATGAAGTGCGGGATATTTAAATCCCCGCTTCATTTGCACTTTCGAAGTGCTTCATTTACAGCCCTCTGCCAACAGAGGGATGTAGTCTAGATGCACCCTAATAAGAGGGACAGACTCTGAGAGAGTTACAATCTCCCTTCTAAGTTCCCTGCTTTTCTGGGAGAGAATAAACAGCTGGCTATGTCTGGCATGTAAGGCACATATGGCCAAGACACTCCATCCATTCTCCTTCCATTCTGCTTTCATCAGCTCAACTTCATCAATAAGGACATAGCTGCTTTACAGAGCCTGCTTCCATCAGTCCACTTGCAGATGGCCAGCACAGGGAAGCTCCTTGTACCCTCCTTGTGCTCCTGAGCTGCAGTGCAAGCAGGCCATAATTTGGCCCTATACAGCTAGCAACTGTAAAAGACTGTTTTTATACCTGAAGCAGGTCATCAGAATGCACCTGTTGGGCTGCACTCCATGGGCTAAGGTGGGGAACAAATCTACCAAAATTCCCTGGTTCCAGCTGTGTTCCAACTTTTTTTTTATAAATATACCCTTTAGAATAAAGTGTGGCTAACTTATGAAAAATTATAATAAGCCAGGCAAATAGCTTCATTCCATTGGCTTCATGACTTATTTTGTGTAGTTTGTTTTGGTGCTGCCCATAGGTATATCCAGAAATGTTAAACATAGGGCCCTAAAGGGTGTGTCTACAATGCAATTAGAACCCCATGGCTCACCCATGTCAGCTGACTCGGGCATGGGTTAAGAGACTGTTTAATGACCATGTAGACATTTGGGCTTGAGCTAGAGACTGGAACCACACATGTGAGGAGGAGTCCTAAAGCTCTCCAAGCCTGAATGTCAACACCATGATGAAACAGCTCTTTAACCTAAGTCCTGTGAGCCTGAGTCAGTTAACACAAGCCAGCTGTTGGGGCTTTGTTGCAGTGCTGACATACTGTTGGAGACAGTGAGCAGTCTCACCCTGTGAGAGAGTTTCCATTTCTTGGAAATCATATTGCACACTTAGTTGGAAGATGGAGCCTACTGTTGCAACTATCCTGAGATTTACCATGCCTAGACCTGTTTCTAGTCCTTTTAATTTATATACTGTGTTTTAAAAATGTTGTAAGCCGCCTCAAATATTTTAAATAGAGAGGCGGGATAAAAATATTTTAAATAAATTAAATAAATAGTCCTGCTATCAATCTCACCCTCTGTGGCTTTTCTGACACAATCTACATTTTATTTTTAGGTCATTTTCTCATCCTGTGTCACAGCTCTGACTGTCATTCTACTAAGGTGAAATGAGTCAGCAAACCCAAGAATAGGAGCTGCCTGTCAGACCTGCACCCAAAGGACTAACGAGGAACGTGCCGAACACTGGGGGCGAGAAAGAACAGTCATGAAAAGTAGCAAAACCATTGCCTTTACACTTTTTTACCCCATAGCCTTTTGTTACAGGCGCCCAGTTGTGAAGACCAGAGGCTCAAACCCTGGGCTATATCAACATAGTTTTCCACTGACATTACTGGAGCAGACCCTGAGCAGGGGTAAATTGTCATGGCTCTACCAGCTGCCCCAAAGACTTCAAACGGGCTACTGGGCGCTAGGAGAGTTTGCTCCAGATCAAGATCCTAAATGTCAAAGTGACTTCAATAGAGTTACACCAAGAGTTCGTCCCTTCAGGTAGGATTCACAAAGGTTGGTAGGCCCTTAACTCCCATTGACTTTAGTGCAGTCCTTACACCTTATTTTGGCAAAACTGCCAGTGAAGAAGCCTCTGTGAATGCTTTGAAGATAAAGCTTTTAGGAGTGCATACGAATATGTATTAACACCTTTCTGCATTATATGGAAACATGACTTCACAACATTTGACAAAAAAATGTCCCAGTTACTTAGTAAATCCTGGAATGTGTCAACTTCATGGGCTCAAACAGAAGGGACCAGAAACATCTGGGGTCAAATGGGTTGGACAGAATTGGGTTAAGCACTAATGTCTACCATGCTGAGCCACTGGATTCTGGGAGGATTAGAAAGGTCACAGGTTCACTGTCACACAGTAATGGGAGCATTAGATGAACTATTTCCACTTGTTCACAGTCACGCTGGCTCTAAAATACTTCAGAGCAAAACAGTTATAAACTGAACTAGGCCTTACCACCTGGAAGAAAGTCTGATTTTGTCCATTTCCTTACACTGTATGGTGGGAAACCAGAGGGGAATTAGTTCCCCCTGATATTCCCTTTTATCTTTGAGGGAAAAATAGTAGAAATAGTCATGTTATAATTGTGCTGCTCTTTGTTCCTGGAAGTGAAACAGTAGTAGCTCCCTCAGGAAATACAGTAGTTAGTTTGGGGCTAAATCCCCTCTAAACCTCAGTGTACTGGACACTGATCTAATTCTGTTCTCTCTTGTATACGCAGAAGAGACAGATTAAGTGCCTAATTCACAGTTTTATACATTTAAGGCCAGAAGAGGCCATTAGATCATCTAGACCAGTGGCTCTCAACCTTTTCCAACTACTTTATCCCTTTCAGGAGTCTGATTTATCTTGTGTACCTCCAAGTTTCACCTTTCTGAAAAACTACATGCTTTTACAATCAGGCAAAAATATCACAGCACATTATTACTGAGAAATTGCTGACTTTCTCATTTTTGCCATAGAATGGGATTGCTTCTCATAAACCATACAGAGAAGAGAAGAATCAGGCAGGTGAAAGGGGCTGTCTGGGGGCACCACCCTCTTCTCCAGCTCCCTCCCCCCAGATTAATGCAGAAACATTGCTGGTTGTTCTCCTTTGTCAAGGAGTGAGGGGAAAGTACACAGTTTGCTGCATTCCTCACTCTGGCTGGGGAGCGCAGGGGGCAGAGCTGTGATTTTTGCTCTTGCTCCCATCAGGAAGGGGAAGAGCAAGCAGCCTTGCCACAAATCTCTGGGGGAGAGGGTTCGAGCCCCCCCACCTTCTCCACTCATCCCCTAACACATACATACAGTCTTCTATCCAGAGCTGCTCCTCACCCCCCAACCCTGGGTCCTGCACTCCCAGCTCACTGCCTGAGCCCCTGCTTAGGGACCCAAGCAACACCCGGTAAATGTGCTCGTATTACATAAGAGTAGAACTGAAAGCATTGGACCCTCATAGATTATTTCAGGGCCAAAAAAAAAAAGGGAAAAAAACCCAAGCAAAAAACAATCATGGGGTTCAGAATGAAAAGAGTTAAACCAGACACCAAACCTAACACCATTTATACCGTTAGCCAGTCTTTTTTTTTTAAGAGTAGCACTTACTCTTGTATTCACAACCACGTGTCACTTAACAGCCAGTTATGAGATCACAATCTCCTATTACTAGAAATGTAATAGTCATATATTGTTAAAAACTCATTTTAAAATCTGTTGCCACCTGGAAGAGTAGACTAAACAGATCAAGAGTAAAGGCTATCTAGGAATATTCTGAGCAGAAACATAATTAGGGCTGCAGTTAAGCTTATCCTTTAGTAAGCATTGAAGGCAAATCTGAAAAGATAAGCCTCATCAATTGTTGTTGGGAGGTCTAAGTGATTATTAGGCTTATAAGTTTTGGGCCATGTGTTTTTTCTGGAAATGTGGAAAATACGTTGAACAGCTTTCAAAACTCAAGTAATGGCTGCGGTTTATTTTCTCCAAAGACCATTCATTCATAATGGAATGATGTCAGCACATAGGTTGGGTGCCTTTGAGGGTGGGTGTTCATAGGCACAACAATGCAGAACTGTAAGCAAGCCCATAAAGCAGCACGCCGGGCATATCCAGTTAGTCTTTCTCAGTGCAGCCACGTTAATGTAGTGCTTTTCATCCCAAAAGGTTCACTCACCGCTGAACTAGAGCCCATCTCTGCAGCACAACACACCAGCTGTTTAGCAGCACACAGCAGCTCTCTGTTACACTAATGGTCTGGTACTGAAGAATACTGAAGATCCTGCAGGGGGATTGTAGGCAGGCAGAATGAGATGACCCAGATTGGAATTTTCTTAGGACACTCAGACGATCACCTTGACCACGATAAAACATCACAGGCTCTTTAAGGACCCCAAGAATTCAGGATTTCAGTTTTATGTGCCGTCTGCAATATTTGGATGAGGGACACAGGCTATTCCTTTCTTTAACCAGTCCCAAGGCTGCCTTAAGGCAACAGTAGATGGCAGTCAATTCTGCAGCATCACGTTGTTTATCTCCGCTCCTTTTGATAATCGCCTCTGAGAATGGCAATACTGCAATTCCCTGGCATGCTAGACTTCTTTAGAACCCGGCTTCCCAGTGTTTTCAGTCCCATCACAAATGCACCAATTCCTTGCCCTACTGACCTGAAAGCTATACTGGAACTCACCCAGTATTATGACTATACACAACAATCATGGCCTGTATACTCTTGTAGTCATGCTTCTCTGACTCACTCTGCTCAGGCAATGCACAGGGAGTGGAAACTGGCTGCAGCTCACCCACTTAGGATTTCACTAACATGGGAGAGTCCCCAGCAGGCATAGAGCCAGTAGAGCCAGCTCCAACACATGCATATCCCTACTAGGGGGCATGGCTGCACACTTGCTGTCTCCTGCTGGCAGATAGCATCTTTCAGCTAGCAGAGTTAGAACAACCCCCAGGCTGCTCTAAATATCACCATAGGTTTGGCCAGAGAATCAGGAAGCTGTAACCAGTTCCCTTACAACCCTTCTTGTCTCCTATGCAGATTAGAAACAATCACAGAAGTAAATTTGAGAGAACACGTTTTTCAAACACTTGAGTTTATTTGAAGCAAAATCTCTATGCATTTGCCTTTAAATAGCAGCCAGTAGCACCACCTGTTCTCAGGTTGCATGCAACCCTCTATATTTTGCAATTCTACGAGATGCAAAGTAAGAAGCATTTGTTTTGTTTTCAGAAACCAAAATGAGATCATGAAGAACTTGTTTTCCTTTAAATAACTGATCTTCCTCCTGAAATATTCAATTGGCCTATTTTATTTTTACAGTGTTTACTTGTCAAGTGTCTTTTCAGGTTTTATAGCTTCGTGCTTTTATTAGCTCAAGCTTCTCCACAAAATACACACAGACGCTGGGGCCAGCCTCTACTTCCATGTGTGTAAATCTATACTACAGACTGTATATTTTTGATAGGTGTTTTTGCTTTTTTAGCAATTATCTTCTCTCATATTACACATTTGGAAAGCCACAGCAACATACCCAGGCCTTCTCTGTGATTTATGACTACTGTTTGAGAACAATCAGCTGCTTTTTTAATGTAAATCCACATCTTCAAGATAAGGAAAAGATGACAGGCCTTTTTGTGCACCATTCCTACTATCCAGGGTATAAATACATGGCTGCATTTGTGACTAACACTTCCTGTCAGGTTATTTACAGTAGCTATGTTGGTCCCTGGATCTGAGCAAGACAAATTAGGTGAGGTAATTTTTTTTTTGGTGGGGGGGGAGGGAACCACTTATGTTGGTGAAAGAGTCAAGAGTTCGAGTGCCACGTAGCTCATCTTTAGGGCATCGTATCATCCCTGATCAGGGTCGCTGACGGGGGGGGGGGGGGAGGGAGGAAGAGAAAGGGGACGAGAGAGAGCTGAAGGAGGCAGTTTCCCTTAGGCCCAATGATTTAAACGGGCCCAGGGCTCCTGACCATGGCTACCTCAGCAGCAGCGAAAGTCTCGGGCCCTTTAACTCACCACTGGGGTCCCTGACAGAAAGTAAGCTGCAGCCCTTCTTTGCTGCTCCACCCTTTCTAAAGCTTTAAAGAGACAATCAAGTGGGTTTAAATGAATTGTATCATTCCCATCACAGGCCTACTGATTTCAACCTTCAGCCATGTTGCAACACCGCGATTTCCAGCTCTTAGGGCACACAGGTTTTCTACAAAAAGGAATGGATCCTTCCGGAAAAGAAAGCCAGGAGCATTGTCCTTACTTTTCAGGAAGGCAGTAGAAATTGTTCGATAAATACTGAGCATTCAGTCTTTACTCAAGCCAAATTCCCACTGAATCCCAATAGCAGGAATTGACCTAATACAACTGGGCCAGAATGATGACCATTTAATGATCCAATAACCTGACAAAACAGAGTTACAATCTGATTCAGGTTATCAGGTGTAAACCTCCCCAAAACTACTCAGGCCTGGTCTACACAAGGACCTTAGTCTAAAATAATGCCCCAAGTTCAAATTTGTAAGCGGTGCATCCACACTAGAATCATAGAACCATAGAATCATAGAATACTAGTACTGGAAGGGACGTTGAGAGGTCATCGAGTCCAGTCCCCTGCCCTCATGGCAGGACCCAGTACTGTCCAGACCATCCCTGATAGACATTTATCTAACCTACTCTTAAATATCTCCACAGATGGAGATTCCACAACCTCCCTGAGCAATTTATTCTAGTGTTTAACCACCCTGACAGTGAGGAATTTTTTCCTAATGTCCAACCTAAACCTCCCTTGCTGCAGTTTAAGCCCATTGCTTCTTGTTCTATCCTCAGAGGCCAGGAAGAACAAGTTTTCTCCCTCCTCCTTGTGACACCCTTTTAGATACCTGATAACTGCTATAATGTCCCCTCTCAGTCTTCTCTTTTCCCAGCTAAACAAGCCCAATTCTTTCAGTCTTCCTTCATGGGTCATGTTCTCTAGACCTTTAATCATTCTTGTTGCTCTTCTCTGGACCTTCTCCAATTTCTCCACATCTTTCTTGAAATGTGGTGCCCAGAACTGGACACAATACTCCACCTGAGGCCTAATCAGCACAGAGTAGAGCAGAAGAATAACTTTTCATGTCTTGCTCACAACACACCTGGTAATGCATCCTAGAATCATATTTGCTTTTTTTGCAACAGCATCACACTGTTGACTCATGTTTAGCTTGTGGTCCACTATAACCCCTAGATCCCTTTCTGCCATACACCTTCCTAGACAGTCGCTTCCCATTCTGTATGTGTGAAACTGATTGTTCCTTCCTAAGTGGGGTACTTTGCATTTGTTCTTATTAAACTTTATCCTATTTACCTCAGACCATTTCTCCAATTTGTTCAGATCATTTTGAATTATGACCCTATCCTCCAAAGCACTTGCAACCTCTCCCAGTTTGGTATCATCTGCAAACTTAATAAGCGTACTCTCTATGCCGATATCTAAATCGTTGATGAAGATATTGAACAGAACTGGTCCCAAAACAGACCCCTGCGGAACCCCACTTGTTATGCCTTTCCAGCAGGATTGTGAACCGTTAATAACTACTCTTTGAGAACGGTTATCGAGCCAGTTATGCACCCACCTTATAGTAGCCCCGTCTAAGTTGTATTTGCCTAGTTTATTGATAAGAATATCATGCGAGACCATATCAAATGCCTTACTAAAGTCTAGGTATACCACGTCCACTGCTTCTCCCTTATCCACAAGACTCATTATCCTATCAAAGAAAGCTATCAGATTGGTTTGACATGATTTGTTCTTTACAAATTCATGCTGACTGTTCCCTATCACCTTATTAACTTCCAGGTGTTTGCAGATGATTTCCTTAATTACTTGCTCCATTATCTTTCCTGGCACAGAAGTTAAACTGACTGGTCTGTAGTTTCCTGAGTTGTTCTTATTTCCCTTCTTATAGATGGACACTATATTTGCCCTTTTCCAGTCTTCTGGAATCAATCCTGTCTTCCATGATTTTCTAAAGATGATAGCTAAAGGCTCAGACACCTCCTCTATCAGCCCCTTGTGTATTCTAGGATGCATTTCATCAGTCCCTGGTGACTTGTAGACATCTAACTTTTCTAAGTGATTTTTAACTTTTTTCATTTTTATTTTATTTTCTATACCTACCCCCTTCCCACTAGCATTCACTATGGGTGTGTCTAGACTACAAGGTTTTGTCAGCAAAAGTGGACTTTTGTCGACAAAACTATACCTGCATCTACACTACCGCCGAGTTCTGTTGACATAACGTCGACAGAACTCGGCAGTTTTGGCGACAGCGGTAAACCTCATTCTATGAGGAATAATGCCTTTTGTCGACAGAGTTCTGTCGACAGAAGGCGTTATTGCATCTACACTGTCCTTGGCATCTACACTCATGTCAACAAAGCGGCTTGCTTTGTCAACAGAACTGGATGTAGTCTAGACGCTCTTTGTCGACAGAGGCTTTGTCGACAGTATCTGTCAACAAAGCCTCTGTCGACAAAAGCCTGTAGTCTAGATATACCCTATATTAGGCATTCCTTCATCAGACTTCTCAGTGAAAGACCAAAACGAAGTCATTAAGCATCTCTGCCATTTCCAAGTTTCCTGTTATTGTTTCTCCCTCCTCACTGAGCAACGGGACTACCCTGCCCTTGGTCTTCCTCTTGCTTCTAATATATTTATAGAAAGTTTTCTTGTTACCCCTTATGCCTGTAGCTAGTTTGAGCTCGTTTTGTGCCTTTGCCTTTCTAATCTTGCCCCTCCATACCTGTATTGTTTGCTTATATTCATCCTTTGTAATTTGTCCTAGTTTCCATTTTTTATATGACTCCTTTTTTTATTTTTAGATCATGTAAAATCTCCTGGTTAAGCCAATGCAGTCTTTTGCCATATTTCCTATCTTTCCTATGCATCGGAATAGCTTGCTTTTGGGCCCTTGATAATGTCCTTTTGAAAAACTGCCAACTCTCTTCAGTTGTTTTTCCCCTCAGTGTTGCTTCCCATGGGAAGAGCTTACCTACCAGCTCTCTGAGCTTACCAAAATCTGCCTTCCTTAAATCCATTGTCTCTAATTTGCTGTTCTCCCTTCTACCATTCCTTAGAATCATGAAATCTATGATTTCGTGATCACTTTCACCCAAGCTGCCTTCCACTTTCAAATTCTCAACCAGTTCCTCCCTATTTGTTAAAATCAAATCTAGAACAGCTTCCCCCCCTAGTAGCTCTTTCAACCTTCTGAAATAAAAAGTTGTCTTCAATGCAGTCCAAGAACTTATTGGATAGTCTGTGCCCCTCTATGTAAGTATCCCAACATATATCTGGATAGCTGAAGTCCCCCATCACCACCAAATCCTGTGCTTTGGATGATTTTATTAGTTTAAAAAAAGCCTCATCCACCTCTTCCGTCTGGGTAAGTGGCCTGTAGTAGACCCCTAGCATGACATCACCATTGTTTTTTACCCCTTTTAGCCTAACCCAGAGACTCTCAACACATCCATCTCCTATGTCCATCTCCACCTCAGTCCACGCGTGTACAACACCTCCTCCCTTTTTTTCCCCTCCTGTCCTTCCTGAGTAAGCTATATCCTTCTATACTAATATTCCAGTCATGTGTATTATCCTATCAAGCCCATTATTCTGAAATAAGGGGCCATGGAATTCAATCTCTGTACTCCTGCTTTTCATGAGGAATAACGCTAATTCCAAACTTGTAAGTCCAAAATAATATTAGTGTGGATGCTCCAGTGCCGGAAATTTGAATGAATTGGCCTCCAGGAGGCCTCCTGCAGCTCCCCAGAGTGTTTTCTGGGGCTTTGAATCCGAGGTGGCACGCCCAGATTAATGGAGCCTGCCTCAGACTAATTTCAAGGCTTCCCCGTAGAAAGGACACAGAAGTTCGTATTTGTTGAATCAGGAGTCCATAAATTGAATTTAGTAATTTCAAATTAATTTCCTAGTGCAGGCATGTCCTCAGGGATTAACGTTTTCTGTCCTGCTGCTCCTCTCCAAAGATCTGCAAAGCTTCTCCTTCAGTCTGCTATTGACCTGCTGCTCACCTTTCCATTCTCCTCCTTTTCTCAGTCTTATGTGCCTTCTTACATGCCATCCCCCATGGTGTTTCCTCCCACCAGGCATCCGCTGTTACACTGAATGGCAGACTAGATAATCACATGGCCTTAAAGCCAATGAAACTTCCTCTAAATCCTTCTACAAAACTCACTTCTTCCCTGCACTGCACAACCTTCCGGTCCAGACTTCCAGCCTGTGAACTAGGAGTTCCCAGAGAGAAAATTATCTGCGTCTCACAGTGTGTTTGCCTTTGTGTTTGGCCCTATTCAACTCAACTGGAGGCTTGCCATTGGGAGTCACAATTCAGCCCTAGACATAATTTGATTTTCTCAGAAATGTTCCAACTACTGGATGTCACATTAAGGAGATTGTATATATATAAGCATCAACTAATGAAGCTCATGTATGTTTACAATGAAATTATACCCATTTCATGTCTGCACTGCTAGTTGTTGTTTTTGTTGTTTTACCAAGTTATATTGCAACTGCCATGGTTTAACCAAGAGCAAAAGATGCTAGTATTGAGTGGTGGTGTACCAGCAACAGGCAGAACCTAACCTGTGACATCTGGAACTTAGTGTATGGGCCTCTACAGCTTGAGCTAAAAGCCCACTGCCCCTCAGCTAAGGCTGTAGAGGAAACTCATTCTTTCTCTCTGTAAGTGGTCTAAGTGCCACTTCATGGGACAGGATTACAGTGGCGGTCTGGGTGGTTTATGGTACAGAAAAGTTCTTTTGAATCTGACATTGCAGAAGACAGAGCTGGTTCTACAAATGGGCAAGCAGGGCAGTTATCCTGGGTGCTAACTTCTAGGGGTACTGAACTGCTGTGCCTGCTGGACTTTTTATTTACCCTGTCCAACAAAATGGCTGTAGCCGCTCCCATGGAGAGCAGCCTGTGTCATTCGCTACCGGTGCTGGAGTTTTTTCCTGGCCTGCTTCTTCTGAGAATTACAGCAATCTGTGTGGATGAAGGGAAGCAAGAGTGCATTTCAGTCTTAGTGCCTTAGGCAGCCATTAGTGTGTGGTTATACTGCTGCACTAATCCTTCTACTTCTTGATGAGCTAAAGTATTTTCTATGTCAGCTTTGGAGTTTGGCTTGGCACAAGATGGACCAGAAGAGAGTGGAGGTTGTGTGTCTTGCAATGATGGACATTATACAGAAATTCTTCATGAATAAAGGGTGGAAACCTTACTGAGATTCTCTGTCTTCCTGCTATAATCTGGAATTGCAATCAAACACTCTAGTAAGGTGTGACCCCCGGACAGTTCCCAAAATCTCCAAAAACTATTTCTGTCAGTCCACTTCTCACTAGTATATCATTTTACTAAATTAATACCAGACACATCTTCTACATGATACATTAGGTGGCAAGAAAGCCAGTGTTTGTCTATTTTTAATGTGGGGAATGAACTGAACGCCCCAGAAACAATAACAGCAGCAGTCATAAATATATCTAGCGAACCTAGTATTTTCATCTTATCCAAACTCTTTTCTCACTTAAGTAATCATCTGAGAGGAGCTTATGCATTTACTGTACAAGATAACTTCTCCTTATTAGGAGAATAAAAACCATCCAAATGGAAATTCTTTTTTGATCATCTCCTAGAGTACTTCGGCTAATTCATATCTGTAGCGGCTCAGAGGGTTATTTTTCTGGAATAGATCTCTGTCAGGATGGAGGATCAAGCCAACTACCAGTAGAAATTCACGAAAATGAGCACCTCTCCCAGACTTTTCTGAATGAACAAAGTGGAGAATAAAAGAAATCTACTCTCAGTTACACTGCTTCATTCAGTCAAGATGGACCTTAGCCCCAAAGGTCAGACCTGATCTGGGCTTCACCAAAGCTCAAGCTTGTCTAGATCTGTGGTGTTACTTCAGCCCCTTGCAATTAGGGGTGCTCTGTCCATTGTAGATTCTGATCTGAACCTCTCTCCACAGTTGAAGTTGTTCTGGGCCACAGATTTTATTTCATTCCCATGTCCAGTTTACAGAAAAACTGAATGTGTATATGTTCTGTCTATGAAATGTCTATTTTACACACACTTTTCTTTTTCTTACCAAATTCTATTTTTATTAACATTCCACCCCTCTTCACCACGGGTTACATTTATCTTCCCCGTCTAAGGAAGAGACTATTGTAATTAGATCTGTGGGAAGCTCTCTGATTTTATGTTGTGAGGATTCTGTTACATGAAAAATTCAAAAAGATGGTTTTTGCTTCCTCCCTACCCCAAACTAGCAAAACCACGCTGGACCAATGAATGGAAACTCTCTTGGGAACCATCATGCATTGGCAGTGAGAGGAACCGCAGGAGATAATAAGTTTTGTTTGTCTCAGTTCTAGCTCCTAGGATTGTATGAAAATTTGATATAAATACTGCAGATAAAAAGACAAGGATATTTTCCAGACAACTGTAACTGAGCTCTCCAGCTAGTATGAATATCTGTCTCAAGACTATTTCCTCTGAAGATTCTAAGACAACTCCCCATTACCTGCAGAACTTGGTGAATGCAGCAAAATAATTTTCCACAAATATTTGAACTTTTAAAGTGACTTTAGAACATAAGAACAGCCATGCTGGGTCAGACCAAAGGTCCATCTAGTCCAGTATCCTGTCTGCCGACAGTGGCCAATGCCAGATGCCCCAGAGGGAGCGAACAGAACGGGTAATCATCAAGTGATCCCTATCCTGTCATCCATTTCCAGCCCCTGACAAACAGAGGCCAGAGATACCATTCCTACCCACTCTGGTTAATAAGTATTGATGGACCTAACCTCCATGAATTGATCTAGTTCTTTTTTAAATCCTGTTAAAGTCCTGGCCTTCAAAACATCCTCTGGCAAGGGGTTCTACAGGTTGGCTGCGTGTTGTGTGAAGTAGTACTTCCTTTTGTTTGTTTTAAACCTGCTACCTATTAATTTCATTTGGTGACCCCTAGTTTTTATGGAAACTAACTTTTCCTTATTCATTTTCTCCACACCAGCCATGATTTTATAGACCTCTGTCTTAGCCCCCTTAATCTCCCCTTTTCTAAGCTGAAAAGTTCTAGTCTTTTTAATCTCTCTTCATATGGCAGCCGTTCCAACCCCCTAATCATTTCTGTTGTCCTTTTCTGAACTTTTTCCAATGCCAATATATCTCTTATGAGATGAGGTAACCACATCTGCATACAGTATTCAAGATGTCGGCATAGCATGGTTTTATGTAGAGGCAGTAAGATATTCTCTGTCTTTATTCTCTAACCCTTTTTAATGATACCAAACATTCCGTTTTCTTTTTTTTGACTGCCGCTGCACATTGAGCAGATGTTTTCAGAGAACTATCCACAATGACTCCAAGATCGTTCTCTTGAGTCGTAATAGCTAATTTAGGCCCCATCATTTTGTATGTATAGTTGGGATTATTTTTTCCAATGTACATTACTTTGCATTTATCAACTTTAAAATTCATTTGTCATTTTATGTCCAAACACCTAGTTTTGTGAGATTCTTTTGAAACTCTTCACAGTCGGCTTTGGCCTTAACTATCTTGAACAGTTTAGTATCATCTGCAAATGTTACCACTTTACTGTTTACAACATTTTTTTAATAACTCTACTTCAGCTATGTTTGCACCCATAGTTTTAATTTCCACAGGTATTTATGCAATTCAGTTTTATCGGAACAGAGTCTTACTGAGCAAATATTAAGTTTGTGCACTCAAATGCAGGCGGACAGTGAATTCTAGATTTGCTTTCTTAAGGCTTCACACAAGAAGGCTATTATACGTGGTATATCAATTCATTCAAGGAACAGAAGGAATACTGTGTGATTCATGTGACCAATCACAACTAAGCAACACAGTTCTAACTGTAAATTTCAAGACTGAAATCCCAGTCCCACTGAAGTTAGTGGCAAAACTGTTGACTTCAATGGAGGCAGGATTTCACCCTCCCCCTATTTAAGCTATTAAATACATAAACTTTGCAAAAAATTGGTTGAATAATTTCAAATAATGAATTTAAGAAAACTGTGGTCTGTTTTGTGGATAGGAAACTAAAAAGAAAAGACAGGATAACTGAATTTAAAAATGCTGAGTTATTTACTCTGTTCTGTTTACCAGACATTATGGCAGAATGCTACTTTTTCACTGTGATCTTTGAAAATTGCCCCCAAAAAAAGAAATGCCAGAAACTCTTTAATGCCCACTAGGGGCTTCATTATTGCTATTGATTTTAGGTGATGGGCAGCAGTATAAAACTTAGAGAGACCAATAATCGTGTTTTTGTTGTGGAATTTCCCAGCATTTTAGTTCCTCCAAATGTTGGGAGAGATCTTTTCTCCCTGACTGACATGACTTTATAAAAACAAATATGCCCGTGCTTCTTTCCTCATTCACATTCAGTTACTTATATTTAGAACTGTGTCTTTAAGATGAGGTAACTCATGGGTACAAAGCCCTGTGGTCTTCTGAGGGCAGGAGGCTCTCATTCTGAGCACAAAGCAGACAGTGCCAACTGGCACGGAGCCAGCCTGCAACTGAAAAGAGCTATGTTCAAGTTTCCCACTCCTGCAACACAGTCTCTTAAGCTGTTTCCACTCCATTGCTTTCTAGCAGGCAAGCCAATTTGCTGCCAAATATGACAGGACAACCTGTAGCCCCATAAACCAACAACAGAGCTGAACAACCAATGAACCTTTAGAGTAACTGACCTCACTGTAGCAGCGTGAATGTCTCCAAAAGGTTGAATGTTTTCTAAGGTAAAGTGGGGTCACTTGGAAGGTATCTGAGAAATAGAAATGCAATCTATACTATACTATATTAGGGATAGGTCTACCTGCAGAGTTCGGTTCAAGAATTAGCTCTTACCTGGCCTTAAATCCCAAGTGTTCATTCATATATCTAGAATTTGGCTATTCTTCTTTATAAATTTAATTAGAATGTAACCATCATCACCAAATGTATTATAGCCTACTCACTACTCAACATCCTTTACCCAGGAGGTATTTTTGAGACAAGGCATATCTGAGCCACATCTCTGCTTCCTCGCCTGGAATTAGGAATAGCGGCTAATTGAATTCTCCAAGTGTGAATTTAGGAATCTGTGTATCTACAAGAGCAGGCCAGCTATCTCTTTTCACAATCTAACAGAAGTGTCTGCAGTGTCAGGATATTAAATCTTTGGCCTTTATGTAGTCTCACCCTCCTTTCTCCATATACAGTATCCACACGCGCTCTCTAGCTATATATGTGTGTCACTGGAGTCAGATAAAAGCATTTAAGATTTCTATGGATATCTTATTCCTACACCTTGGAAATTTTTCATTATGTCACTATTGGCATAGGGCAGTGTTTCTCAACCTTTTTTTTATAAAGTACCCCTTTAAAAAAAAAAGTACCCCCCCCATACCTACAGTTTTCAGACACACACAATTTTTTTCTACCATTGCAACACATTTGTTTAAACAACTTAATCATAGCCAGCTGGGCAATTACATTTTTGGGTGTAAAAAGTACAAAAATAATAAAGTGCTGTAAAACTTAAATTCAGTTTTCTCCAAATTTCAGTTGTGTTGACGTATCCCCCAGACGTCTCTCAAGTACCCCTAAGGGTATTTGTACCATTGGTTGAGAAACACTGGTATAGGGTATATTGCAAAGCTTTTACTATGGAAGCTTATAAGACAATATGACCATCTGTTATAAAATTCCATGCCAACTGTCACTTTTTTGAGAAGGCTATCCAGAAAATTATGTAACTCAAAATGTTCTTGTATTGTGTTCATGAGATTGGGGTTGTTATGTATACTTCAGAAGCAAAATCTGCTTCAGGTAAAATACTGTCGCCAGAGGCTTGGGAAAGATTGTTGAGGGAGAATGTGCAATCCCCAGAGACTTGTCTGCGGTTCACACTTCAGGTGTCAGATTCTCTTGCTTCAAGACGGGTCTCTGACATGCTGCTCTACCTGATTAAACCTGCATTTGTTTAGTTCTGGCTTATACTGTCTAAGGCACTCTGATGTGAAATGAAAATTACAGGCATTTGCCTGCCACATGCAATGGTTCAGAGTGTTATGAATTAAGATTCTTTAATTACAAAGAGCTGCATCTGATAGGTTCATTTCAAAATCAAGTTAACACCACACTTATCTTTGAACTGAGGTTATTGAATTACATTTTGTCTAACAGACCTTTTCCCACCCTAAGTTTATATTGTAGTCAGTTAATAAACAGCATGAGAACAGGAAAACAATAAACAATACGCTTGTTCAAGGCATTCCTCACTTTACCTATGCATTTGAGTGACTGAGAAAATTACAAAAACAACAAATAGTCTGATAGCACTTTAAAGCCTAACGAAACATGTAGGTGGTATCATGAGCATCATCTGAAGAAGTGGGCTGTGCCCATGAAAACTACCCCCTAAAGCATGAGAAAATTACGCTTTTCTGATATATATCTGTCATATTAATGACCTGTTTGGTACATTTCTGTTATAACACCAAGCAAGAATATGAGAGATATGTAGTTTAAAGGCATATCATGGTATTCTGAGATAGCCAAGCACCATTCCAAATGACAGAATCCTAGAAATTAGAGATGGTCTGTAGTCAATCCCTCTGTAAATGCAGGGGTTTTTTTACTCATACTACAGTCTCTTGTGCTTTTGCCCAGTTGTATTTTAAATTACTTGAAAGTTATGCTTTGTTAATTATCTATGAGGACTAAGTGACATGGAGTTGGACAGAGGTAGCCAAATCCCAGGTAAGAAGAATTTGTATCCAGGAGGTGAAATCCTGGCTTCTTTGAGGTCAATGGAAGATTTGCCATGGACTTTAGAGATTGTAGGAAATCCTGGATCCATTTAATTGTTGTAACTACACCGAAAGAAGGAAGAAAAAGCCCCAAAATTTTCGAGTTGCATTAAAGAAACATTGTCACCCTGAAATAGAATCTAAAAATAAACATGTTTTCACGTATTACCTTTGTTCCTGACTCCTATCATTTTTCATTGCTTTACAGACACATTTTCCTAATTTTCTATACATATTTTTTTTCCTCTTCCCATTTGCTGTCTAAAAGGTCCATACAAATACATTAACTGATTGTAGAAAGGAAACAATGAAGCTGACTCTACAAAAAGTGCTGTCAAATTCCCAAAGTAAACAAAATGGAAGAAAATTATTTTATCTAATCTCTTTTAGGCATGGTTTTCTCAGGGGGTACAAAATACTAAGTGGTACACAAAATATTCAGGCAAGTGTGAATGTGCAGTGGATGGTTTCCATTCAAGGATATACTGTCAAGGTGTCTGAGCCTAAAATTTGATCTACCTTAAATTTTTGCAGACCTTGTCTAACCTGGGATTTTATCCACTAGTGTGGATGCACTAGTACAAAAACCTCTAATGTAGACATAATCAACACCAGTGAACTATGAGTTGCATCAGTGCATTTTATTGTGATTTGAAATAGCACAAAGTATAGCTTACTGATTTGTATAATATGTTACTTGCAGCATGTGCATATATGCATACCCGCATGTGTGGGTGCACACCCCCCCTCAGCAGATATCTAAGGCCCGCATCTGGCAGTGGTATCCATCAGTAGAATTCTACACAGCTGGATCCTTTCAGAGAAAATTATTTAATTTGATTAATGTTTTACTGATGTAAATAGACATTATCATAGGTGAGACTACTAGCACCATCTGTTATTGAGGTTGCCTGACACTTCCCATTGTAAGATCCTGTTTCCAGTTGCTTAAAACTTTGCTAAACATTAAGTCTGGGCTGAAACGTTCCATGGTGAGTGTCTGCCTCAGGCCAGTTTTTTGTTTTGATTTATAATTTTAGCCAAAACTGTTCAGCTGAGAACAAGGTTAGCCAATATGTTGTTTGGCATATATTAAACATTTCAGGTGACCTTTTCCTTAAGAAGCTCTTGTGCCTCCCTGCTTTAGATCAGGGATTTACAGTTCAGTCGGGGTGGCCTTTGAGTGAAAAATATGCCTTTTGCCATCCCTTTTGCTCAAATTTGGCCACGTTACGAGCCTTTGAAAAATGGCAGTTACCACCTGCTCAGGGAGTTGTAGAACTTTGCAGCTAAATTCTCCCCAAAGATTCAGTACACACTAAGTATGCTCCTGTCAAGGCTGTTCCCCACTCTGGCACAATAAATGCAGAAGTGGGGGCCCCACAAAAGCACCCCATAACCTGATCTCTACAAGCTTTGCTACAAAAACTTCCCCCAAAATCCTAATACCCGTACTTTGGAGAATAAAAACTGCTGCCACCACCCAAGTATTCCAAGAAAACCAGGGATGAGATCACTTGGGAAACCTCCTCCCTAAAAGGGATATCTCAAGCACTTTTCTCCAAAGAGCTTGAAAAAGAAAAGAGTAAATACAAGCTGCAGTCTGTGGTAGCTGCCCCCTACTCAGAGGCATGCCTATACCCACAGACAGCTTCTCCAGGACACAGAAATGAACCAATACCAGGTTAATTAGAAAAAGAAAACAAACTTTTATTATCAAAACAAAACCATAGTTGCCAGCATAGTGACTAGATGGAAAAGAGCCACCAATTAATCTAGTTACTCAGGGGGAACCCCTGGGCTCAGGACTTAGTTATAAAAGGACAAACATTTTTAAAGGGAAAAGAAAAAAATACACTTTGAACAGCTCAGATATCAATTCCACATTCCCAAACCATAAAACAATAAAACCTGATGGGTTAACTAACTTTGCCCTACTTACACATTTTGAGGAGACTTTTCTTGGAGAGAGACAGGCCTTCCCATCTCCCTGTTACTCGGAAGAAACTGCTCTGACTCAGGCAAAGGAGGGAAAGTTAAAAATTCCTTTGTCCCAGTTTGAAATCCGTACCTGCATTACTATTGGCTGACCAGATACCTGGCTAGAGACAGGAGACATAGTTAACCTCTTAGTCCCCAGGTGCTGGCCAGCCCTCATGGTTATGACAGCTCCAACCAAGGGCTAGGCACAGGGGGGTGAGCAGGACTTTCACATCCTTCTGGGATTCTGAGGGATGAGCCAGATCTGGATCCAGGTACTTGTATTTCCTGTGCTTTCTGTTGTCCTACTGATATTTGGGGAATGTAGAGCGGAAAAATACCTGATTTAAATACAGAGAGAAAAAAAAGCCAGGCAGGGGTAGTAGACTGGGACAAGGAACCTTGGGTTAGTAGACTAGGATTGGATGGGAAAACAGGACCTGGTCTTGAGTTCTGTGGACTGGCTTGGCAGGAAAACTGGGACTAGAATTTAGGGAGGCAAATGGGGGCAAGAAACCATTGGCTGGGTAGGAAGGACACTGAAATTGGAGGATGAGCTAGGCAACAGGGAGATTGGGCCTTTTGACCAACGAGACTGGGAGATTGACTCAGTGAGGTGGGAAGGGGTACGGGAGTGACAAATCTGGTTGGACAAAGACACTGTGACAAGGAGCTGGGTCAGTCACTGATTCTAGATAAGAAGCCCAGGGGGAGGGAGATTGGGACTGTGGTGGAAACCAATGGTGATGGAGAACATGGGTGGGGACCAAATTGAATTGTCTGGGGGAGGGTGGATTCAGCAACCGGGCCATGGGTTCCCCATCCCCAAAGTCACACTAATTAATGTCTCACTAGTCTAGTGATTCACAGTCACAGCTGTTCACAATACAGCTGCTTAAATATTACATTCTGACATGGGTCACAGATGTTATGAGACTAATGTATGCAGTAGCTCACAAGCATTCAATAAAGCCCAAATGCCAAACACATTCTTATAATTCTAATACCTGACAACAAGACTAGCACACAGGTGAGTCCGTGTTCAGCAAAGACATGAAGTGCAGTGTATACCCAACTGCATGCTAAGAAATTATCATTTTACCAAGGATTTCTAATGATATTTTAAATTCCAAGAGCGGATTGCAATCAACTTGTTTATATCAGCAGAACCCCTTGTCGCATTCAGCCTTTAATTTATGCTCAATTAAGTATGCAGGGTATCTTTGTAACTATAAAATGATGTATTTTAACCAATAACTCTTTTTTAGACCTTTGGTTCACTATTTATGAAAACACCCAGTTTTAATAATCTTAATCTCAAATCTGAGCCCCACCTTTCATTTTTAGCCTTCAATTTCCCCCCACCCTCATCTATTTGCACCTCAATGTTTTTCAAGCTCCTGTTCTGAAAAAGAGACTCAATCTGGATAACCTTGAAAATGTTTGATTACCTGGCCTACGTTAATTGAGAAGGTAGGTGAGAGAATCAGGATGCTTTAGATACCAATGAAAGACCTTAGAAATATAGAGGTTTAAGGTCAGACTTCAAAATATCTACACTGATTTATACCAATTGAGGAGCTGACCCATTATGTTTCTCTAATATGTCCAGAAATGCATCATCTCCAGTCCTAGGATAAAGGACAGATGAAAACCATTCCCCAAAGCCATTGTCTCACTTAGTCTGGGCTAATCATGGATTGTTCTCACTTTTCACATTATACCCTTAGCTTCCTCCTGATTAGTATCAGTTGGGCCATACTCATCCTTTAGTTTAGAACATACTTTTTGTTTCATACCTACCTTTGTAAAGGAACATATTACACAGCACTTTAAAGAAAAAACTGATCACTCTTTGAATTGCTAATGTTGCAGCTTTGAAGAGTTTTAGCACAGAAGGCCAAATTTAGGCTGCTAGGAAAGAGACTGAAATCCAGGACCTCTATGGTGGCATTCTCGGAAATGCTTCCAGTTCCACGCGCAGGGCCAGGTAGGCAGGCAGAACTTCAGAGTCTCAATGCGTGGATGAGACGATGGTGTAGGGAAGAGGGGTTTGGATTTATTAGGAACTGGGGACAATTTTGGGAGAGGGGGAGCCAGTATCCAGGAGGCCCTGCGGGAGAGCTTCCACCCTGAGGAGCACTAAGAGCCTCCCTGGTCTGTCCCACTGGGGGCTTGTGCCTCATTCCTCCCTCACGTCCTTCCACTTACCCCTCCCTAACCCCCTTCCTGATGTCAAATAAAATACACGTATTTTCATGAACACAAACTCTCTTTACTTAACAAAACTGGGTGGTGGGGGGGAATGAAACTCTGGTGAGACTGGGGAAAGGAGGCGGGAGAGGGGAGAAAAAAGGGTGGTAGAGGGGAGGGGAAAACCTGGGAGGAGGGAGCTGGAAGGGGGAAGCAAGGGGAAGAAGAGGGAGGGGAAGCTCAGGGCTCAGGGTTGGGGGTCTCGCTGGACCAACTTGATTGTCATGCAGACCTGCTCCTGGGTTCGCATGTGGCCTTTGGTAGCCAGGCTGGCAGCTATCCTGCCATAGACGGCCGCATTCCTCCATCTAGTGCGGAGATCATGGACATTGAGGTATCCTCTTGCACTGAGGATACCTCTGAGGGGGAGGGAATGCCAGTTAAGAAGAGGCAGGTGTTAGTAGTGGGTGATTTGATTGTTAGAAACATAGATACTTGGGTTTGTGATGACCGGGAGAACCGTATGGTCACTTGCCTGCCTGGTGCGAAGGTTGCGGATCTCTCGAGGCATCTAGATAGACTTATGTGTAGTGCTGGGGAGGAGCTGGTGGTCGTGGTACATGTAGGTACCAATGACGTAGGAAAGGGTAGGAGAGATGTCCTGGAGGCCAAATTTAGGCTGCTAGGAAAGAGACTGAAATCCAGGACCTCTATGGTGGCATTCTCGGAAATGCTTCCAGTTCCACGCGCAGGGCCAGGTAGGCAGGCAGAGCTTCAGAGTCTCAATGCGTGGATGAGACGATGGTGTAGGGAAGAGGGGTTTGGATTTATTAGGAACTGGGGACACTTTTGGGAGAGGGGGAGCCTATACAGGAAGGATGGGCTCCACCTAAACCAGGGTGGAACCAGACTGCTGGCACTAAACATTAAAAAGGCCGTAGAGCAGTTTTTAAACTAAGAGATGGGGGAAAGCCGATTGGTGCGGAGATGCACGTAAATCGGAGGGAGACTTCTCTTAGAGGAGAATCCATTGATAGAGATTCTCGAAGCTGTAGTCAGAAAGAGAAGAGGGGAGAGGGCAAACCGTGGGCCAGAGCAGACAAACAACCGCATACAAAGGAATCCAATGCACCAGGAAAGGGCAGAGAAATAAGCAGTGGCAAATTTTTAAAGTGCTTCTACACAAATGCTCGGAGTCTGACTAATAAGATGGGTGAACTAGAGTACCTAGTATTAAATGAGGAGATTGATATAATAGGCATCACTGAAACCTGGTGGAATGAGGAAAATCTGTGGGACACAATCATACCGGGATATAAAATATATCAAAAGGATAGAGCAGGCCGGGTGGGTGGCACTGTATGTGAAAGATAATGTAGAATCAAATGAAATAAAAATATTAAGTGAATCAACATGTTCAATAGAACCGCTATGGATAGTAATTCCATGCTCCAATAATAAGAAATTAGCAGTAGGGATATATTACCGACCACCTGACCAGGAGAGCGATACTGACATTGAAATGCTGAGGGAGATTAGAGAGGCTACCAAAATAAAGAACTCTATAATAATGGGGGATTTTAATTATCCCCATATTGACTGGGTACATGTCACCTCAGGAAGAGAAGCAGAGATAAAATTTCTCAATGGCCTAAATGACTGCTTCTTGGAGCAGCTGGTGCAGGAACCCACAAGGGGAGAGGCAATTCTCGATTTAGTCCTGAGTGGAGTGCAGGATCAGGTCCAGGAAATAACCGTTACAAGACCGCTTGGGGATAGTGACCATAATATAATAACATTCAACATTCCTGTGGTAGGTAGAACACCTCAGCAGTCCAGTACCCTTGCATTTAATTTCAAAAAGGGGAATTACATAAAAATGAGGAGGCTAGTTAAACAGAAATTAAAAGGCACAGTGACTAGAGCCAAATCCCTGCAAGCTGCATGGAAACTTTTTAAAGACACCATAATAGAGGCCCAACTTAAATGTATACGCCAAATTAAAAAACATAGCAAGAGACCTAAAAAAGTGTCACCGTGGCTTAGCCACCATGTAAAAGAAGCAGTGAGGGACAAAAAGGCATCTTTTAAGAAGTGGAAGTCCAATCCTAGTGAGATAAATAGAAAGGAACATAAACACTGTCAAATCAAGTGTAAAAATGTAATAAGAAAAGCAAAAAAAGATTTTGAGGAACAGCTAGCCAAAAACTCAAAAAGAAATAACAAAATGTTTTTTAAGTACATTAGAAGCAGGAAGCCTGCTAAAAAACCTGTGGGTCCCCTAGACGATCGAACTATAAAAGGCGCAATCAAGGACGATAAAGCCATTGCGGAGAAACTAAATGATTTCTTTGCTTCAGTCTTCACGGCTGAGGACGTTGGGGAGATTCCCAAATCTGCACCGTCCTTTGTGGGTGTTGAATCTGAGGAACTGTCCCGGATTGAAGTGTCATTAGAGGAGGTTTTGGAACAAATAGAAAAACGTAATGTTAACACATCTCCGGGACCAGATGGCATTCATCCAAGGGTTCTAAAAGAACTCAAATGGGAAATTGCTGAACTATTATCTGTGGTTTGTAACCTATCCCTTAAATCGGCTTCCGTACCTAATGACTGGAAGGTAGCCAACGTGACACTAATATTTGAAAAGGGCTCTAGAGGCGAGCCGGGCAATTACAGACCGGTAAGTCTAACTTCAGTACCGGGCAAATTAGTCGAAACAATAGTAAAGAATAAAATTGTGAAGCATGTAGAAGAACATAATTTGTTGGACAAAAGTCAACATGGTTTCTGTCAAGGGAAATCCTGTCTTACTAATCTATTAGAGTTCTTTGAAGGGGTTAACAAACATGCAGACAAGGGGGATCCAGTAGATTTAGTATACTTAGATTTTCAGAAAGCCTTTGACAAGGTCCCTCACCAAAGGCTCTTGTGTAAATTACATGGCCATGGGATAAGAGGGAAGGTCCTTTCTTGGATTGAGAACTCGTTAAAAGACAGGAAACAAAGGGTAGGAATAAATGGTAAATTTTCAGAATGGAGAGGGGTAACTAGTGGTGTCCCCCAAGGGTCGGTCCTAGAACCAATCCTGTTCAACTTATTCATAAATGATCTGGAGAAAGGGGTAAGCAGTGAGGTGGTAAAGTTTGCAGATGATACCAAACTGTTTAGGATAGTCAAGACAGAAGCAGACTGTGAGGGACTCCAAGATCTCACCAAACTGAGTGATTGGGCAACAAAATGGCAAATGAAATTTAATGTGGATAAGTGTAAAGTAATGCACATCGGGAAAAATAACCCCAACTATACATACAGTATGATGGGGGCTAATTTGGCTATGACAAATCAGGAAAGAGATCTTGGAGTTATCGCGGACAGTTCTCTGAAAACTTCCACGCAGTGTGCAGCGGCAGTCAAAAAGGCTAATAGGATGCTAGGAATTATTAAGAAAGGGATAGAAAATAAGACCCAGAATATCTTACTGCCCCTGCATAAAACTATGGTACACCCACATCTTGAATACTGTGTACAGATGTGGTCTCCTTACCTCAAAAAAGATATTTTGGCCTTGGAAAGGGTTCAGAAAAGGGCAACTAAAATGATTAGGGGTTTGGAACGGGTCCCATATGAGGAGAGGTTAAAGCGACTGGGACTTTTCAGTTTAGAAAAGAGGAGACTGAGGGGGGATATGATAGAGGTATATAAAATCATGAGTGGTGTGGAGAGGGCCGATAAAGAAAAGTTATTTATTAGTTCCCTAAATAGAAGAACTAGAGGACACCAAATGAAATTAATGGGTAGCAAGTTTAAAACTAATAAAAGAAAGTTCTTCTTCACACAGCGTGTAGTCAGCCTATGGAACTCCTTGCCAGAGGAGGCTGTGAAGGCTAGGACTATAATAGCGTTTAAAGAGAAGCTTGATAATTTCATGGAGGTTAGGTCCATAAAAGGCTATTAGCCAGGGGATAAAATGGTGTCCTTGGCCTCTGTTTGTCAGAGGCTGGAGAGGGATGGCAGGAGACAAATCGCTTGATCATTGTCTTCGGTCCACCTTCTCTGGGGCACCTGGTGCTGGCCACTGTCAGCAGAGAGGATACTGGGCTACTTGGACCTTTGGTCTGACCCAGTACGGCCATTCTTATGTTCTTTTGTTCTTATGTAGAACAAATCCTCTTTTCCTGTCTTGCAAGTGGAGAAGCTATTTCTGAATTCTGCCAACAAAACATTGCCGATCTCTGATGAAACACACCATTTAAAACTATGTTTGGACTCCAAATTGGCTTCTACTGCTCTTTGATAGTGTCAGACAATTGACAGAGTGGTTGGCACATGGGATATCACTGATTGTAGCTATTTCCTTTAAATAGCTCTTCATCAACTTGTATGTAGTGACTATATTTGCTGTGGGCAACAGCCTAACATTATATTGCACCAAGATAACATACCTAGTCCCAAAACAAGGGAAAGAGGAAAGACAGTGGAAGAAGGAAAATGCTCAGGCCTGGTCTACACTGAAGGGGAAAGTCAACTGAATATTTCTAATGATATCAATTATGCTGCGGGAGTCAGAGTATCTTAAATAGCTTTTTGGCATTGTCCACGCAGCAAGAGCCCGATGGGAGCAAACACCTCTGTCAGTGTCCCTTACTCCTCGTGAGGAGCAGGACTAGCAGTGCCGACGCACTAATTCGAACCCAGAAGATCGACTGAAGTTGTGTTGATCTTCTGCATAGTGTAGACAAACCCTTATAGGGTTCCGGAGAGTCATTTTCCTACATACTTTTTTGTTCTTTATGACAAGGTATAAAGGTGCTGCTTTATTCCTGCCATGTAAGAGGTTACAAGGAGAACCCAGGCTCCCTGCTTAGCCCACGAATGACTTGGAATGGGGCTATGAAAAACACTGATGAAGCAATTGTTAAGGCAGCTGCTGAGGGGAAAGAGGGTGTGTTGTGCCTGCCCAGCTTGTGAACAGCTGGAACCAAGTCTCTGGAGTCTGGTACCAAGTGTTTTGAGTCACTTTGTTCTTGTTTTCAATCTTTTTTTTTGTTAGTCAAGCCAGCCCTTCGTAAAGAGCCTTGGACTGAACTATAGTTTGGAGCTTTATTTCCTCTTCCCTGGCTAGGGTATCTGTCTGCTGGCTTCCACACTTCCTTTCTTTAACCACATCCAGAAGCCCCACATAATTCTTGATGCTATGAAGCTGACAATTGGGAGGTGGTAAGATTTCCAGTTCTTTAGTGTAAACCAAAAGTTGTCTGCATTTTGGCCATTTCTAACAGAATTTTCTTCCATTTTATGAGCAATGATTTATTATTTTTAAGCAATTTCATTATTTATCATAAGTACATTCTGTGCAGAGGTTCCCAAATGGACCACCAGTGCTCCTCAGAGAGTTGGCTGGCCAGCCAAGTGGTGCAAATAACTTACATACAGGCCTATGCTCTACTTAAGTCCCCTCAGAATCAGATTTAAATGGAATTTAAGCAAAACCACAGACCTTGCATGGCCCTCCGCCTACGGGTAAATTTCACTCATGGTCCAGACACTATTTATGTTAAATTATATTAAAAGGGGTTCTAATTTATTAAATACTTTCATAATGTTGGTTTTTTTTCACATAAGTAATTCCTGTAACTGCCAGAGGAACAGGATGGAATTGAGCATGAAAGAGGAAGTTGACCATAAATCCATGTCTGTAGGAAGATGTGGTTCACATGAGGCCTTATGAGATACCCTGTTTGATAATGAAGTTGTCATTTTATGTATCAATATTAGGGATGTGAATGCTTAACCAGTTAACCAGAGGGGAGGCTGCTCCAGCCCTCCACTCCCGTTTAAGCGGTTAAGCAGTCTGCAAGCTCAGCTGATTATGTAAGAGAGAGCGCTAGTGAATTTAACCAAATGAGGAATGACCCAATAGATAAAACTGGCTGTTTTGACTATCTGTCCTACCTTGGAACAGGTGGACTCTTGTTATACTGAACAACAATTTCCAGGAATACTGTAAAAACCTCATAAATGACACTATCTGGGTTGACATCATTGAAAATATAGGGATCTCTGGTTCATATGGGATGGAAGACATCAACAGCTGCAAAATGTAGACATTTAGCTAGTGGCAGAACTCAGACTGTAGAAAATTAACAGTGCAGTGTGAAAGGGGCTAGTGGATTAACGAAACACAAGGGGGCAGACTCTGAGATTTTACTCTGTTCTTATTCAGGCAAACTCCCATTGTTTTCAGTAGACTCAGGCAAACTTTGCTTTCCCTGGAAACTACCTCACCTACTCTGAAAGAGTTATATTAGTTAACGTCCAGTTAGCATTCAGTTCTCTTCTGGATGAACAGAAGCCATTTGTTTAAAACAAAAATCTGAATGTATTCTGGATTTTTCAACATCTCTCCTCTCTTTTGTCCAACTAAACCTTGCATCTGGGTATCTCTGTGCTGTGAAAGGCTACAGACTTCCAGCTCTCTTTTCATTAAGTCTGCCCATTGCCCCACCCCTGCCTTTTTCATCTCTTGCCAGAAACCTGAGACAAAAAGTAGAAATTTCCTAATCTGAATTATTGCTCTGTGATCAGAGGAGTTCATATACAATCTAATGCAAATACTTTGAATATACAACCCAACTGCAGAGTCAGTAAACTGTTTCATGCACATAGTCAGAAAGACTGACGGCCTGTCCTCAGCAAAGTTCTTGCAGACATCCATAATACTGGCTTTTAATGCAAGGGCCTACCCATTGGGAAATATCTCACTCATACACACTGTTGCAGAGACATTTTATGAATCATGGATTTCATTTGTGTGGGTAGCAAAAGAAGTAAGGGAAAAGAGACCATAGATTCCTTCAAGGGGGCTATTTTAAATCTCTACAGAAGGATGCTGCAGCTACCAAAAAAAAAAAAAGGCAAACTGAGAGTATAAAGTAGAGGAAAATATGAGTAAACTGTATCCAGACTCCTGGGCCTTAGCATTAAGCTACAGCATATGAGCAAGTACCTTTAACTTAGCTTTAGTGGGAGTTACACATACCCTGTGGTGGGAGAATAATGCTTACAGAAATGATAAATCAAAAAAAGCAGTCATGTAGCACTTTAAAGACTAACAAGATAGTTTATTAGGTGATGAGCTTTTGTGGGGCAGACCCACTTCTTCTGACTACATGACTGACTACATGACTGCTTTTTTTGTTTTACCAAGATCAGATTAACACGGCTACCTCACTGTTATTTTTCATCATGCAAGAAATTATAAATTAGAGTTAGAAAAGATCTAATATTTAGTAGGTCATGTCATCCACCTTGCCACCGCAAGCAGCTCTATCCAGACAGCTGACACCTACGTAGTCAGTAAACACCATTAATAATATGAAAAGCTGGCTTGAGATTTAGCTCCTATGGAAAACATTCCTTTTTTCCCCCTTGAGTATTTATTTATATGGAAATCAATCAAGACATTTACAATGAGACAGAACCAATGTTCTTTCTCCCTAACATTGTCCTTTCAGTTTTAATTTTGTAGGACCTCTGCATTCTCCCAGTTTTATATTTACTTTTCAACAACTTTTATTCAGTAGGGGGCAACCTTGGATATAGTTCATCCTCCACACACAAACAAAACTTTCTCCCATAAGGACCAACCAACAGATGGCATTGTATAGTTCCATGTACATATCCCTGTATAGACCATGCAATTGAGGTTTTGCTTTCCTGGCTGTCCAAAGGAACTAGTTAAGAAGCAAGACAAGGATTACACTTCTTTACCAAAAATCCTAAATCAAATTTAGCAGAGTCCTGTTAAGACTTAGGCTGATATAGTCTGGATTTACAACCAATGTTTAGGCTTACATTAAGAATGCACCTAGTGAAACAAATACAGGCCATTAGCAGAAATTTGTGAATTCTAATATGCTTTGGCTTGCTGTCTTTGCAGAAAGCACACTGCATTTGCCTGTGTAATACACAAATTGTGCATACAGGCAAATGGCCCAGGGTACGGTAACAGAATGCAATCTTTCAGGCATTCGGTGCTATTTAGTTGCTCTACAAACACGCACATAGCAACTCAGAAAAATAATTATGTTCACTGCAAAACCTGGCCATGGAGCACTGGAAACCTTTTAGGGGCACTTTATCATTTCCTGCCTTTACCAGAATGAGGCTAATTTGCTCCTATTTCAGCAAGCTAGAGCAGAGTGCAAAAAGAGAGGCTGGATTGTCAGCATTATTGAAAGGATTCATGATTAGTCACACTCACTTGAAGGCAAGTTACTTGCCAGGCACTACACCATTCATTAACAGACCTGCAAGCTGGCAGCCCTCCAGCAGCTGAGCACCAGCTCTGGGCCTAGCAAACCTAAGAGGACCTATGAAATCTTGTATTTTCTCACACCCTGAAGTGTGAGAGGCCAGTTTGGGCATGCCTGGGTGAAATTGGCTCCCTAGGAGCTCAGTGACTCTTGTTTGTTTTACACTCTATATAGCTTAAAATACAATTATTCAGGAGCCCTACTGGTGCAAACGTCAAGGTAACAGCTTGATGTGTTACTCTGACACTGTTACCTGCATGACGCTCCCACTTTGTTCCCACAGTTCACTTTTCATTAATCAGAAAATTGTTTCAGAGGCATGTTACTTTTGAGCCTTTCCTACCCTGCTTCAGCTCTTACCTCAGTTCTGGAAAGGAAACCAAGAACTGTGGGAAACTCTGTAGCGCCGCAGACAAGTGAGTAGGCCATCTTGTCCCCTCTCCTATCTCTGACAGTGGTCAGTACCAGATGATTAGCAAGAAGGTTCAATGAATTCCAAAAAGGACAATTATGAAATTACCTGGCATGTCATTTTATGGTAAACTTATTGCCTAACAGGACAGCAGTGTGGCCCTGCAGATAGGACACTGGCCCGGGCCTCAGGAGACTGGGGTTCCATTCTCAGCTCCACTACTCTTCTGGTGATGACCTTGAGCAAGACTCTGTACCTCAGTTTTGCCATCTATAAAAGGGGGATAACATAGAACACTTTGAGATGTTCTGATGACGCACTTTGTATAAGATGTTACTAGGCATTATTATAAAAGCCCCAGTTCAGCAAAGATCTGGAGCATGTGTTTTAAAACTTTACTGAATGGAGCTGAGCTGCTGACCCAGGGCCTAAAGCATGAGGGTTTATAAATTTTTAAATTCTGTTAAATATAACAGTGGATGTCCCCATTATCCATATAAATGTTTAATTCTCCGGATCATCTTAGCTGCAGTGATCTCTTAGGGCAAAGAGATCCACGGAATAATTATGCATTGCTTTAACAAGTAGCTCCTTTCATCTGTTTTCAGTCTGCTACATTTCATTTCTGCTGAATCCCCTATATTCTTGTCAGAGAAGGTAACTAGGGGTAAGTCTGCACTGCAAGGCTATTTCAGGATACCAGAGGTATGCCAAAAGAGCTACCCCATATTTTTTGAACGCGTCCGCTATTGCGAAATATAGTAGATCTGCTATTTCGGCATTCCTGTAAACCTCGTTCCACCAGGGATAAGGGGTGTCTCAAAATAGTGTGTTATTTTGTGTAGATGCACCAAATTTCAAAATAGCCAATTCTGAAATAGAATCAAAATAAGATACGCAATGTGCATAGCGCAAATTTCGTATCTTATTTCGAGCTAAGGGTGCAGTGTAGACATACCCCAAAAGTCAGCACAATTTACGTTCCATTCCTTTTCATACCATTCATTAACTTGTATCCCTCTATCATGAGCCTTTTTATTTATCTCTAAGCTGAACAGTCCCAGATTTTTCACTCTCCATATGAGGCATGTGCTGCTTACAGTCAATCCCATCCCACTCTTTTCCCCCTGCTTCTTTCAACATATCAAATGTGGAAGCTAATCTCCCAGAATGTTTTACAACAATTGGCTGGGGGGGGGGGAGGGTTAAACAGTTGTATTTTCATCACCATGTGCATTATTCTAGGCTGAGGGCTCTGCTAGAAGAGATACATTAAGGCTTTACGGCAGGCACTAAGGCCAGCATGCATGAATGTGTACAGGGAATAATTATTTCATGTAACAATTTAAAGCTAAGCTACATTTCCATTGGGGAAAATGATCTTCTTAGTTAATCAGTCTTGCCTTTCCCTATCCCTTCCCCATGAACAGTATTTTAATCAAAGAGTACTGCACAGTATGCCTGCATAAGGCTATATTTGTATAACATATGTAGAGGAAGATTCATGTATGCTGAAGAAATTTAGCTGCTGTATGTATGAAGGAGAGTCTTAGCTGAGAGAAATAGCTCCAATCTCCCCCCCCCCCCCCACCCAAGTTACAAGCTGGGGTGATTATAGGTTTGTATTGTGGGTTTTTTTTCAAGTTGGCCACAGTGCCTGTGCCGTGATTTGAGCATTGCAGGCTTGGGCAGGATCAGGAACGCGATGAGGCGCTTCCTAGGCCTCGTTCTGCTGCAGGAAGTAGTACTAGTCATTCAGCAGGTGGCACTCTTCCTTCTGAGTTCATCACTGTCCCAGTTCGTCCCGCACCCCCCTCCTCCCTCACACACACACAACACCTATGCATGCACAAAACATGAGGGTGGACAGTGGTACTGGAAAATGCTGAACACTCTTCCCCATTTGGCAGCTTTAATGCTTCATATTAACCCATTGGCCTACCTGAGTTCCAACCTGGGTGTTTATAATCTTAATTCTTAGTACATTCAAAGGGATTTGCACAGTTTTGGGGTATCCGGGCCATGCCTCATGTCCTCCAGCCACACCCCCTCCTCAGCAACTAGGAAAACATAGGGGCTCATACTCCACCACTGCAGAATTTCCTTTGCTCCAGGCCACTCTTCTGTGGGACAGAAACACTGATCTGCCTGCTGGATCTGTTGGTTGTATAGTGCTAAGCAGCTACATAATGCCTGAGGCTCGGGGCCCTCTATTTAGTACTTGGGTAACAACTGCAGAGAACAGGAGTAAATCATTGTTTGATACAAATTGCAACACCTATTTTCCTATCACTGATGCCCCTTCTGGAGTACTTTATTCCCTTTTCCAACCCAAGTCAAGCTGCAGATTTTGTATTAGGCAAAGATTTCCCCGAGAGAGGATAAAGCGTTTGAGAGAGAGATTTAGTTACCCCACTCATCTCTCTTTTGCTCTCTCTCTTAATTTATCCAGAAGTCCCTAAGGGTAGTGTACAAGAGAGAGCACAGGGGAACCATTCATTTGAGTGCTGTAGCACTCACCTACTGTATTTAGCCATTATCATTTGCAAACATGGTGCTTTCTCTTTTGCTACAAAAAGCTTTTAAAAATAAAGCAATCAGTTTCCAGGGAAAAAAATCCTGTAAAATAGCCATTTTCTCTAGGTGGAAATGCATTTGCAAGGTTCCGTTCCATTTAATCAATCGTAATATTTGACAGAAAACCTTGACTATAGCAATCAGGTGTATAGCTAAAAGAATACAGCTTGTGGAGCTGCCTCTCCCTTCCCTCTCTTCCCCCAGCTTTATATTTTAGAGTAGAAAGGGCATTTAGCACCTATTTTTAGGCAGCAGTGAATTCTGGCATACACTGGGTGAAGTATTAAATGACAGTTTCCAGTCAACTGTCACCACAATCAGGCAGAAACACCTTTATACCATTTCAAGCCACTTCCTCCAACAAGCCACCACAAATGATCTTCTTTCACTCTGATTTGGGACTACTTGCCTCAAAAAAAAAAAAAAATCTTTGCCCCAGATTCCCCATCCTGTCAGTAAAGTCACTTGCCATGTTCACATGGCTCTCCTAGTCTACTGCAGATGGGCAAAGAATGACATCATTCTTCAGAGACGATCTTATTGGCCCTAGACGAGTCTGTCAGTGGCCAACCTATACCAAAAGCTTTCTGGGGTGATATTAGTCACATCAGGCCAGTAAGCAGCAGAAAGGAAACCCTCAGAACTACAGCCAGCATTCCATGGTGATGACAGGGCACTTAATACCAGAGTCCTCAATGCAAACCCAAATCAGATGTTAGCAGATGGCTTTTCAGAAAGTTGAGGGTATGAGAATGTAAGAGTGGAGGATGAGCAGCAGGAGAAGGTTAATGCAAAACACTAACTAATCCCCAAATGATGTGTTACAATCCAGCCGTGGCTCCCAGGGCGTTGCCACTGGGTTCTGTGACTCAGCAACGCCACTGTCACAAACTAAGGTATATAATTCTAAAATGGTCACTAAAACCACTGGTGATGGTCAGTCTCTTTTTAGATGTGGACTCCTCTTGCTATCTACTTATAAAACCCATCATTTTGCTCCTGAATATCATGTAACATGTTGACAAAGGCAAAAAAAATCCTAAAATTCTTTGTGTCCTGGAAGAATCATTTTCAAAGTTAGAATACATTCTAACAATCACTGTTTCCTGATACTTACAGAGGTATATGCAGCATTGTAAAACGGCTGCTTTATTGCAATCCAACTCATGAACATCATGACACGTACACTAACATTTTGTATGGCAGCCAGGCCAAGTTTACCATGAGGTGGCATTGCATCACATTGCTTTTGCACATGCAACTAGAAACATTAAAAAAAAACCAAAAATATGTGCACAAACACCAGTTACAGTACAGCACAGTTCTATCTGTCGCGCCATGATGTGCTGCAAACAAAGGGCTCCCTCAAAAAAAAATGATTTGGCCTCCATTCGTGATGCATGTGACCGTCCTTTGGCAAAATGTTCCTTCCTTGAATAACAAACAGCCCCCTGCCCCCAAAAAACCAATCCAGTTGTTTCACATTTCCCCACAAAACCCACCAGCTATTCTCCCCACTGTTAAATCTATTGGGCCTTCCTCCCACCACTCTGACGCATACTTCTTGTCTCTCCATGCTGCCCCCATATCCCACTTATCTCATGGAGTTTCTGAGGTGTCTGGCACACTGGTAACCACGTATAAATAATAAGGGCTGCTTCTTCGGAGGGGCAAGGGATAGCATGAAGATGAACTTCCCCAGCCTTCTGGAACCTTCAGGGAACATGGCTAATGTGATGATGCAGCAAGTGCTCTCACTTTAAGGGGTCAGGGAGAGGGTATGTTCATACTATTGTCACCTTCTCTGAGGAATTCAGCACCAGTAGCAGCACTCAGCTGGAGTAGTCCAAAGCACTAAAATTGGGCCCCGACCCTACACATGTGCTCTGGTGTTATCCCTCCCTTTGTGCACCAACGTGTGGAGTCCAGGCAGGCTCCTACCCAGCTGCTAATAATACATTTGCTTACAGCATTGGTGGAGCACCGGCTCCAGCCGGGTTCAGAGTGGGATGTGGTATGCCAGCAAAGTATAGGTGGATGCATGCCACCACATAGGAGGCAACAAAACCTGAGGGAGCTGGACACTGAAGATCTAAAACAGGCAATCCAGATAAGTTTGTAGTGTACAGCGCCCTTTAAAAATATAACCCCAGCTAGAGGAATACATGCCTCTGGCCAGCAGCTTGAGAGCGAGGGATATAGGGTCCAAACTCACACACGTGGGCGCGTGGGATACCAGTAATGAGCAAGTGTTGAAAGAATGTGGAGTTAACCAATGTTACACTTCATTGATGCAACTCATAGTGTCAGATGTCATCAGATGATTGAGGGACATCTACTCAGAAGACCTCACCAGACACCAAAAATACCAGGAGGGATGAGCTGGAGTGCCAATGAGAAATGCAATTGGGAAAGTAACTCAGATATTTCCTTGATGGACTGTGTTTTCTAATGAGACAAACTATCCTAAATTCTCAATTACTGGGGGCCAAGCTTCATGCATTGACGATATTTGCTTTCCACAACCAACTCTCTGAATAACTTTTCACGAGTGATGTGCCCAAATAATTGAATGCTAATATCTAACCTGTACTGTTAAATTTATTCACTTAAATTTGGGTTATTGCTAATATGTATCTTAAGATTTTTAAAACAAACTTTATATTTATGGATAATCTAAGCACTATACCCAGATGTACAGACCCACATTCCTTAACCTGTGTATTGTATAATTTTTTAACATGAGCTGAGTAGTCGCCTTAACCACAATGTCTGGATTAATTCCACATGTATGATGAAATACTGCCCTGATAAACCTCTTGGGGCAGATCTGTTTTGAATTACACGGGTGTAAACTGAACAACATTGCCAAAAACTAGCCAGTGCAACTCTCATGTGCCACATTTTGACTTCAGTTATACCAATATAACCCTACTCAAATCAATGGATTTATTCCAGATTGATAACTGGCTGATTCAGATTAAAAGCTGGCCTGCTAACTTCTAGGATGTTGGACTGGAATTAATGTCAGCAGCATGTGACCTCATGCAATACCAATAAGACTACAAGTGTGTGACTGAGATCAGTGTCAGGACTGTAGCTGATAGAGCCAGCTTTTAGAAACTATGAGTGAACAGGATTTTTATCCAATTTGGCTTCACTTACATCCGTACAACCCCAAGTCAGTGGGCCTACAGGATATAAGTGAGAGCAGAACATGTCCCTTTGGCTCAGAATCACTCCATTGAATCTAGCGTGCCAGTGGAGTTACTCTAGATTTAAATAAGTGTAAATAAATAGGGATAGCATCTGTCCCTTTGTCTTTCAATTAACTCCTCAAGCAGATTGTGCTGGTGAAGCCAGCTTTGTCTTTTACCTCTTACTACAGGCTACAATACAGTAGATTTGATTTTAATATCACAGAGAGTGTTCAATTCGCCATACTGAAAAAGTTCAAATATAGATGACTTTTCACCTTTCCTTGCTAGAAGCCAAATTCTTTTAAACAATGCTAAACCTTATTTAACCAGGATGTCGTCAAAATTATGGAGTGCCCTCAAAGGTCATGAGTTCTGGGGCGACCTTGAAAAGTGACTTTTATCTCAGCGGACATCCTGATGGCTCAAGGCTTAAATAAATACATTCTAATACCTAACACTCCTAAAGGATAGCTACTCAGTGCCAAAGGTTATATATGTAGTGAAGCATTTGAGGCAAACATGCCATGCTGGAAGCCCTTGCACACATTTCCTTATAATTAACAGGGATAGTTCTTAATGAATAAATGCAATTTTATTAGGGGATTAGAAATTTGCTCTAGATATAACAACTTCCCACAAAATTGTTTGTCACTTGATTTGAGCAATCATATAATACAAAGCCAGAGCCAGGGCCATCTGACGTATAGTTAGGGATGAAAGTAACTTGAATTTCTTGCAGGTACTGTCCTATTGCAACCCCCCTCCCCCCCTGGGAGGGGCCAGGGCAGGGGATTGGGGGTGGAGGTTGCCATACAACAGTACTGTAAGAAATTTAAGTGTGGGATAGAGTTCAGGGGGACTCAGGGCAGGGGGTTTGAGTGTCTGGGGTAGGAGGGTGGGGTGGGGAGGCTCAGGGCTGCGGCAGTCCTCAGTTGGTGACCCTGCCCTACACTGCTCCTGTTCCTGGCCAAATGGAAGCTGTGGAGACAGCATCCATAGGCACAGGAAGGGAACTAAGGGAACTAGACTACATGGCTCTGTCAACGGAGCCATGTAGATGAGTTTACTAGACATAGGAAAATGAAGCGGCGATTTAAATAATTGCTGCTTCGTTTACATAAAAATGGCCGCCGCACTGTGCCGATCAGCTGTTTGGTGGCACAGCGCAGTAGTCTGGATGCTCCGCAGTCAGCAACGGAAGCCTTTGCGACCACTCCGTTATGCCTCGTGGAATGAGGTTTACCAGAGCGGTCGACAAAGTCTTCCATTGTAGACTGCAGAGCGTCCAGACTACCGCGCTGATTGGCACAGCGTGGCGGCAATTTTTATGTAAATGAAGCGGGGATTATTTAAATCACCGCTTCATTTTCCTATGTCTAGTAAACTCATCTACATGGCTCCGTCGACGGAGCCACGTAGTCTAGACATACCTAAGAGTGCATGGGTGGCTCCTGCCAGCACTGTGCACTAGGATGGCTGCTGTCCCCATATGATCCCGGCTGGCAGCCCAGCATGGCAGCGTCCCAGTCTCAGGCGGGCAAGGGAGGAGGGGATGAAGAGGGGTAAAGGGGCTGGGTCAGAGCCCCATGCCCAGCCAGCCACTTTCTTACTGGTGCACTGCAAAAAACCCTGAAAAAAGAGAGGTTATTTCAGAGATAAAATGCCGCAACCCTCTGATTCCTGAATGGAGCCTTGTGACTAACAGGCTGAGAATGTAAGGTGAGTGGTCTGCTTATAGGAACTTGATGGATCAAAGGTATCCCCATTGTAATTTCATTGATTTAAATGGACTTAACCCTGGCATTATCTCAATCCATAAGGTTGATTTGGCCTTGGCCAGATATAGGACCATAGAATTCTAACGTGGTTTTCTTTTAAAATACACCTTTGGAAGCACTTCTACCATATTCTGTCTCTCTCTCACACACACACTGTCTAGGTGGAAGTTTGTTGTTCTCCTTGGGGACTCATCGTATGCAATAAAAGTTTGCCCAGGATTAATTTTCCCCTTAAAGAAAAAGGAGAGGAAGCAGAAAAATTGCACAGCTCACTATCAGACACAAATGAACAATAGCAAGTGACATCATGTATAATGTTTGAGGGGCACTCTGATGGGTGAGATGTCTAAAAGTGACATCTCAACCATGGTAGCACTGATGGAACCGCTCAGCTTCACTTCATCTCTCTTGTGCATGCCACATCAGAAAGCTCATATACAGCCTCATCCGAAGCCCATTACGTACAAAGAAAGACTCCCTGTATGACATCTGTCAGCTTTATTTATGCCAGGTCTTTAGGGCTTGAGCCTCCCAAGGTGCTAAAGGGTGCTGCACCCTCAATTTCAGTGGCAGTGAAGCCATCTACAGGATCAAATCCTTAAAATGTAACCCTGCACTTTTAGGGGCTGACTCCAAAAGATGAATAGCTGCAGCTCTCCATGGATTCCGTGGGAGTGGTGGCTACTCGGTGGGATTCCCAAGCAGGACTTGGGTGCCTCAAGTGGCAGTTAGGTGCCCCACTCCAATATTTAGATGCCACAGGTGTTCACAAAGCCCCTGCTCAGCTGCTACCTAAATCTTGGCATGCAGAGGTGATGTATGCAGGGGAACCGGGCATGCAGGATTTGCTGCTTGGCTTGAACTGAGCAGGCTGACATGGACTGATTATGCTCAGTAATACTGAGAAAGCCAGCTGCCCTCACTCTGCTCTCCCCTCCCCCCGCTTTCGGCAGGCCTGGGTCATCTCTGCCTTTTATTTCTGATGTTAAAGTCCCTGAGATGTCTACATTTCCATTGCTGGGCCTGTGCACAGACACCACTGTCCCAGGCCATCCTCCAGTAGCTCAGTGCCTAATTCATGGCTAAGTTCCAGCAGATTCACAAAGTAGGCATCCCACAACTATTTGGCCTCTAGGGCCTGAATCAGTAGGTATGGTCAGTGCCTGGCACAAAGAGGAGCCCTACCCCTTGTGGTGCCCTACTGCTTATAACATTTACCTTAATGTTTCCCTCAGACCTGGGTTCAATTCACCTCTGCCAGCTGTGGAAGGAGTTGCACTCATGTCCCCCCACTCCTAGGAGGATGCCTGAACTACTGAGCTATGGGCTCAGTGGTCTTTAGGTTGGGTCTGGGGTCTCTAGGTTGAAGCTCTTCCTCTGTGTATAAATTAAAAAGGCATTGGAGCAGGAGGATGAAAACAAGGATCTCCCACAGCCCAGGTGTGAGCCTCCAACACTGGGCTCAAACACTGAGCTAGACTGCAGGCTTCTTTCGGAAGAAGCTTTTCTGGAAGAGAACTTCTGGAAAAACTTCTTTCAAAAGAGAGCATCCACACTGCAAAAGCGCATCGAAAAAGCGATCTGCTTTTTCGAAGATAGCATCCACACTGAATGGACGCTATCTCGCATTTAAGTTGTGATTCTTATGGACGGCGTGGCCACTAGGGCACCTGTCCTTTTTCCGGAGGCCTCTTCTTTTTAAAAAAAAAAAAACCCTCTTTCCTGTCCACACACCCTTTTTCTGAAAGAGCTCTTTCGGAAAAAGGCTTCTTCCTCGTAGCCCTTTATGCTGTTGGAAAAATCCCTTCGTTCCTTCGATTTTCTGTCCAAAGAATGCAATTGCAATGTGGATGAGAGTGTAGTTCAGACTGTGAATCCTGCCTGGAGAGAGGAGTATCCCTACAAAACACCCTTCATGGTTCCCAGGAAGGAAGGGTGTCTTATTGGTGCATTATTATTGAAATGCTGAAACAAGAACTGAAGTTACTTCATAGAGAATGACACTACAAGTATTGCTAAAATTGAGTAATACTTTACTCCTTCAGTAGTCACGTTGAAGCTACTCAGACAGCAAGGTACTACTACTCAACTAGAGAAAGGGGATCCAAATCTGGCAGTTCAGGTTTTCTTTAAATAGCTGTCATGATTAAGCGTGATTGCAAATGCTTTGGTTCATTTCACTTCAGTGCTCATTTGAAACAGGTCAGTGAATGGAGCTGTAATTACAAGGCAACCAGCTTGTTTAATAAGTCAATGCCACTCATGTGTTGCACAAAAATTATACCTGCATTCTGTTTGCAGTTCTATATATTTTATATCCTACCCATTCAGCAATCTGTTTATATACTAATGTTATATTTAGATTGATATAGAACTATCAAAAGAATCATTGACTTGATAAGATTTTTTAATGACTGTTATTCAGTGATAGGGCAGAGTTTGCACTATCTGGAAAATAGTAATAGCTTATTTGTAAATCATAGCCTTTTTCACACACACACACACACACACACACACACACACACACACACACACACACACCAGGAGAAAGAGAGCTAGCTGTTTCTGATATCACCAGGAACAGCTGGGATAGGCAAAGTAAATAGAAGGATGTTGGTCTGTAAAGTCTCAACGACGGGCTCCAGATATAAACAATTGTTTAAAATATTTATTCATTTCTTTCTTTCAGCTACTATTGCTCCCTTTTAGCTTCCTTTAAGTCCTCCTCATCCTAGCAGGTTTTCAAGATTTTAAAGCGATGTGAGATGAATAAGGGATTTGACCACTCTGAAGCATAAGCATAAGCATATTCTCCATCTCTCTGTCAGAAATGTACAATATTTTATGGAAATTGTTTAGTAGCTTAGATCTGAAGCTCGATTGGAAAAAGAGCTGTTAGCTGATCATTCCAAACAGTATTTTTAAAATGGTGAAAAATGTGCCCTGTTTCACTACACCCTTCTTCCAGGGCACACCTAGAATAACAGAGGACCATTAAAACCAAGATCTACATAATTGGGGGGGAGGGGCAGAGAGAGAAAAGGAAATGAAGTAGCTGAAACACACAATTATTTATAGCTTGCAGAAAAGTTATGGTAAATGTTTTTAGAATTGATTCATAGGTATAATGTTTTCTTCTCTCCTCACCACAGTTTATATTTAGATGCTTGCATGTATTATACATGGGACTGATTCTGCAGTGCTACCTATTAAGGCTGCTATCATAGGACCACATTTTAGATTTCTTATAACTTTCCCAAAGTTTGATCATTTTGGCTGAATTTTTTCCTGCCATGTGTCTACCTCAGACAGAAAGTTTCTGGGGAATTGCAGCCGAAATTGTTCAGCTGTTTCCAAGGACAAGGCTAGGGAAATGTGGTGTTGTACATTTGTCCATGTTAAACAATTCTGTCACCCACAGGAGTTCTAAGAAGGTTAGATGGTGTTAATAGCTGCCATTTTCCCTTAAGGTTGCTGCTGGGGAAGTGCAACTTTAATTTATGGCCAGGGCTCTGTTAAGAAGATGCACTAAATCAGTACTTTCCTCAAGAAATCCTAATAGATTGGTGAGGCATGATTTCCCTTTAGAAATGCTACATTGACACTTCCTCAACAAATTATGTTCATCAATGTGTCTGATAATTCTGTTCATTACTATAGTGTCAACCAATTTGCCTGGTACTAAAGTTAGGCTTACCTGCCTATAATTGCTGAAAACACCTCTGGAATTTTGGGGGGTTTTCCCTAATTGGCCTCACATTAGCTAACCTCCAGTCATCTGTACAGAAGCTGATGGAAGTGACAGTTATGTACCTCAGGAGAGCATAGTGGTAGCTCATGCCCCTATTTACCCACGAGGGCCAGGTTCCATGGCAGACTACATCTAGACTCTGATGCTTTGGGGTTCAACCCAGACCAGGAAAGGGTTGTGTCAGCATAGGTCCTGAAATTATGGGTTCTTAAATGCTGTGCTGCTGTGGCCTACAATCCTGATGCCAACAGTCAGCCTACAAGCATGCAGGTCGCACACTGACACCCGCTTGTGTCTTTCCAGTAATGACCTCCTAAGGGGTTCTCTCTCTTTTATATATATTCCAGTAACCCTTTAAAATATATTCTTTGAAAGTAAACCCAGACAAAGCTTCTCTCTCCCACTGCCAGGCCCACTGGGCTGGGCAGTAGGGAGGGAGAAGGGGGCAATTGCACAGGGGCCAGCTGTTTCAAAGGGGCCCAGAGCTCCCAGTAGCAGTGGGAGTGGTTAGGAGCTCCAGGGCCCTTTGAAACACTGCCACTCCACATGGCTCTGAGGACAGGAGGACTCAGCACTGTGCTTCGGGTGGCACTAAGGGCTGTCTGCCCTGGGCCCTGCCTCTTCCATGGGTCTGGAGGCAGGGCCCTCCACTCCTTGCCCTCAGGCCCCTGGTGCCTATCGGCCCCATTGCCTACTGCAGTGTAGATGCCATCCTGTCTTCCCCAAGCTCATTGACCCTGCTTCAAGAGACATCCTGGAGGTACAGTCTCCGTCCATCCAGATTGTTATGTATTCCTCTTTCCCACCTTTCTCCTGATGTCTTTGATTACCTTGTATGTGCTTTTCTTTGTCTTTGGTCACACCTTGCCTAATTTACATCAAAGATTCATTCAACCAAGTGAAACCACATTCTCTTGCCTGAAACAGGCTTGCCAACATATTTGCAGCACATACCTATAAAGTCCTGGGTGGGTTTACCATACATACATCATACAGTAGTTTTTGGGACCAGCATGTTACCAGTTTGGGTATGACACCTTACATGACACCTTTTAGACACAGATTACAACAAGAGTGGGTTAGATGCAATGAGTTGTGCCAGACCTGACAAGACGTGCTGACATAGAGTAGTACCCTGTGTAACAGACATCCCCTATGATCCCCACTTCAAACCATGTGGTTCCCAAAATGCCTTACGTGCCTCAGACAGAGATTGCTCCTGAATCATCACTCCGAGGAGCCACCACAGAACAGGCAGATGCAGCTTAATGTCAGACTGATCCAAAATCAAATATTTGGTCTTGATTTTACTGATGGAAAATTGGAAGAATTCAGCAAAATCCCACAGAACATTTTATTGTTCAGAAACTGCACTTTCGGCCAGAAAAATCATTCTGATGGAAAATTCCCATGTAGCCTCCACTCCCGCTGCCAAAGCATCAACTTATTTTCTGCATTTGGGGTGGGCTGTACAACCCACACAGCAAATAGGACTGTCACATGCATGGCACCTTTCCTCCTGCAGCATCAATGCCATTCTTCATGTCTTTGGCAACAATTACAGTCCAATGACAGCTACAGCGACCGGGTCTCAGCCAGTCTGGAGTTGCAGCTTGTCTCCCTCACAGCAGGAAATCAGACAACTGTCCAAATCACATGAGAAAGGGGAGGAGGAGGAAAAGAAGAGGGATGAGCTTTCTGGAGCCTATACTTTTCACAGGCATACTTTTTATTTTAACAATGGGAGTAAACCAATTTATGTGTAGCAGGAGTAATATGAAGCAGTAAAAAGAACTGCCACAAGATCTTGCTTTAGTATATTCTCTGAAGCAAATAGTTACATTACCACTAGAATGCCCTGGTAGAAGAGCTAATAATGTTGATTTCATATTCCATAAAAAAAATTAAGATTTTGCCTCTTGGTAACACACAATCTTTTCAGTTTCAATGAAGGGAAGTGTGGTTCCAATCATTTATACTCTAAGATGTCTTTCTCTTTACCTCCCAAGAATTGTTTCCACTAACCATGATCCTTTTGTGAATTTCCACTAGTGCTGCAGAATGGAAGAATCTGTGGCTGGGAATGCTGTGGTTAAAGTTACCCTGTAGCTGTACTTTTAGAGCTTAGTTAAAATATACCAAGTTGTTTATCACTTTCAGCTTCTGGGACCTGGGAGAAACTTGAACCCAAATCTGGGAGGTGAATGAAAATCATGTGCCCTGCAACACAGAACCTTCCAAGACAGGCTTTTTGTATTAGGTGAATGACAACTGAAAATGAGATCTCCCTTCCGATTAACAGGTCATGTTTTCATCACCATTTAGAATTTCTTTAGCTATCTAGGAAGGTTATCCTGCAGACTCTCCAAGCTGCCAAGTATAAATAACAGGAACACTAAGGAAGAAATCAAAACAAATGCATATTTCTCTTCAGAACTGACAACAATGTTGAGTGGAAGGAGATAAACACTGTACTGGTAGTAAAATAATAGCAATTGTTTAAAACAACAGAGCCAGCAAACACAATTTCCTTATAGTCTTAAAAGATCTGTGAATTATGGAGCATGCAACAACTCATCAGTGCTTATATGGGTCATGTGTGAAAAGAACTTGCAGAGCTTTAGGTGGGGATGTTTACCCAACAGCACTCTGCCAAGTGCTTCTCCTAGCCTTACTCTAGTTGGCTCTGAGCAGTGAAATAGCTCAAAGACACCTAGGAGCACAGGAATTGCCATGGTGGGCCAAGATTAGGGTCCTGCTACTCCAACAACTTGTCTCATGAGAAAGGGGCAGAAAGAGCTGCTTGTGATGGAAGTGCCAAGAGTCCTGCAGAAGAAAGGTATGGGATAACTTGCTCACAGAGAAAATTTCTTCTAATCCTCATTAGTGAAAGGTTAGTTGATGTCCTGAAATATGAAAGTTTAATAGGTCTTCTGAAACTCTTGCTGCTTTTTTAGAGCTTTACCATTGCAACTCTGGAAACTTTTACTATTCAGAGTTGTAAGCCATGTTTATTATAGTAGGGCCCAGGGACCAACTGAGAACAGGGTCCATTGTGCAAGGTACTGTACAAACAACTTAGTCCCTGCTTTGAAAAATGTAGCGACTTACAGCACAAGTGTCTAGTCCGTTTTTAAATAATGCAAAGCTCTTTGCATCAATGACAACGAGTTCCACAGTCCAACTGTATGTTATGTGAAAACCTCCAAAAAGAGTTTTAAACTCAAAAGTCATAATGCCTGTGGTCTTCCAGACACTAGGAGAAGTTGGGCAAATTTTCCACTATGGCTACCATAAGTTCATGTCCACCACTGGTAACAACACTGAGAACTTTACAATAGCTAGGTGGGAGCACAACCCCCAGTGAAAGCCAATGAAAGCTGGGCATGTATGCTCAGATCTTCAAGTGTAACCTTTAGTTTCCTAGCTCCCACTGAAATCGGTGTAAGTTAGAAGCCTAAATACCAGTGAGGATCCAGGTCTGACCTCACACCCCTGCCTTTGGAAATCTCCTCCTGTGTCACCTGAGTCCAGTAAATCCAATCAGCATAATGAGGTAAATGCCACTGGTTGCTCTACTTTAGGGCTCTCGGAGTTGCTGCTGACAGAGGGGAGGAATAGATGATAGCAACAGGGAGAAATTGGGGGAAAATAGGGTACTCATGTCCCAAGACCCAAATGCTGGTTCCAGTTACCATGGTGTAAATCAAGAGTAACTTTCATTGAATTTAAAGGTGCTGCCTGATTTACAGTAGCATAACTAAAAGCTGAATTTGGTTCCAGATTCTCCCATGGATACAAGTGGTATTAATAGACCCTTTCAATATTCTAAATGATAATTTAGCCTTCCTGCTCAATGCGATTATGCCTCAGTCAGTGCAAGAGATCCAGAATTGACTACCACTGACTGTCTGGTGAGGCTCAGGCTGTTGGCTATAAAATTGCAGTGCAGATGTTTGGGCTCAGGCTGGAGCCCAAGCTCTAGGACCCTCCTGGAAATAGAGGCCCAGCTGTAGGTGTTGAATTGCAATGTGGCCGTATGTCAGAGTGCTCTGCCAAAGTAAAGGGGCTTTAAAATTTAAGAGAATTATGCTGGCACTTCATATCCCCTTTACACTGCCACATGGGGCGTAAATGGGCCTTCAATATAAATAAGAAACTGGCCTTTGAGATATTTTTATTGCAATGCATGGGGCTGTAGGTATGCAGGTCCCTTTTATAGGCAATATGTATTTCAATCCTTGCATGTTGCATTGATTGAAGAAAAAATGGACTATTAAAATAGCAATAATATATGATCATATTTATTTCTATCCTAGACATTTCTAAAGCATCTGTGCCATTAAACACAGAGCTGTCAATAGGATCAAAGAGCTTTGATAGCAGCCTTCAACGTTTGATAGCACAGCCTTCAACTTCCTGAAGGGAGGTTCCAAAGAGGATGGAGGGAGGCTGTTCTCAGTAGTGATGGATGGCAGAAGAAGGCGCAATGGGCTCAAATTACAGTGGGGGAGATCTAGGTTGGATATTAGCAAAAATTATTTCACTAGGAGGGTGGTGAAGCACTGGAATGGGTTACCTAGGGAGGTGGTGGAATCTCCATCCCTAGAGGTTTTTAAGTCTCGGCTTGACAAAGCCCTGGCTGGGTTGATTTAGTTGGGATTGGTCCTGCTTTGGGCAGGGGGATAGACCTGATGACCTCATGAGGTCTCTTCCAGCCCTAGGATTCTATAATTCTATGATCAGATAAGTCACCAGAAGGATTCTTGCTTATATGGACTGAACTTAGCAAATACTTATATCTGGGGTCAGGAGGGAATTTGCCCCACAGCACATTAGCAAGAACTTCAGGTCTTTTTCTAACTTTTTTTCTGGAAAAAAAAGAAGGGAAATCATCAATTAAGATCAGGGGAGTGTAGTACAACAAAGCCTGATCCTGCATCTGTCACCTGTAGCAATGACAGGAAGGGAAGGAATGGTCAAAACTGGCTGTATTAATGAACAAAAGTTACTCATCATACCCTTTTAGGCCAGCCAATGCAGGAGCAGGACCGATGACTCTAATGATATTTTCCATCAACTAAAATTGAGAAATTAATTTAGTCTCTCACTGCTTATTGGTAGGCCATGAAATGTCTTCTTCACTCCTATGGGGACAGCAATGAGTTCTGACTAATAAGCTGGAGCAGGTCCAAAAAAGGGTGTATTCCCCACTTTTTTCCAATCCCCCATCTGAGTGGAAAAAAAAAGTTCTCAGCCACATACAGCTAAGATATATTACTCAGTTACACGACAGACTGTTTGGCCTTTGCTCTGTGCGTAAAGCACCATTTCAGGGTTGCTGGGCAGCTCTGTTTTCCTTCCTTTAGAAATAAAGATAGATTCATTTAAAATCGTGGGCCACTGAGATGGGAGCTCAGGTGCGGCAGAAATGGCAGGTGGCTGGAGCTGCCTTGACAGCAATTAAATGTACAAATCTTTGATTAGGCCCCCGGGAATGGAGTCATTAGCCACAGTGAACAGACCAGCTTGCTTTCCACTGCCTCATTAGCTGCAATACTGATGTTACTTTAAAAAGCCTGGAAAAAAAAAAAAAAACCTCCCACACAGAATTAGGAAAGTTGAGTTTCAGGGGGAAAATAAGCTTAAGTAAGCATTTTCTAGCTGAATAAACAGGTCTTGGCTTTTCTGTACGGTCATTGACACAAAAGCTGCACTGTAAGATAGCCCCATACCTAGTACCATGAGCAACACATTCACAGAGATCAACAAGTTTCATTTGACCATTCAAATCCATTCAAGGCCCCAGATAGTAGGTTTGCTGCCATACAGTGTTATTTTCAAATCTTGGTGCACGTAGAATCACACTTCACTGCAAGACTCTTGGCCAACAACACAACAGAGTGATTGAGGCTAAATACAAGATTGGTGTAAATTGCTAAATACAACATTGGTCTAAATCACCATGGTATAAATTTCCTTCACTAGTGGGCTTAAACCCAGGGATCAAACTGGCCCCTTGCCTATTTACTCTACTATAAAATGACTGGTAGAAAGGAGGCTGTGATAACCTGCTTCTGGGGTGAATCAGAGAGCCACACCCTGGGGTTTGTCTCTAATTCCAACTTTGCTGCTTAAACCCCAATGGCCCATTTTAATTAGCCATCCCCCATTTTAATTTTTTGGGCACAACTGAGAAAAATGTAAATTTGAATAAATCCAATTGCATCCCCGCACTCCCTCAGCTGCTGTCCTGCAGACTCATATTGACAGGTTCAGCACAGAGCAGCTCAGACACTCCCTAGCTGCCACCTCTCACTGCCACAGCTGAAATGAAGGATTGCAAGCAACAGATATGCAAAGCCAAGAGAAGGGGTGGAATCCCGATCACACTGAAATCAATGGCACGACTCCCATTGCCTTCAGCGGGGCCAAGATCTCACCCACAATGTACATCCAATGCCTTCTGTTTTACTGTTTTACCGTGACACAGAAATAACAAAATGGAGCCTCCACTTCCTTTAGTGTTAATGGGAGAGGTTGAGAGAGAGGCCCACCTCAGAGTACTCAATAGCCTTGTGGTCAGGACATTCATCTCAGAGATGAGAAACCTGGGGACATTAATCTGGGTCTCACCCAGCCTGGCCAAGTGCCCTGGCCCTGGTTTATTCACTGTATTGAGGTGGTTTCTGCAACAAAGGGCTGATCCAGCTTAGGCAGCTAACTCTGGGAGAAGGTGCCTGAGAATGCTCAGTAGAAACAGGCACCTCCCTCTAGCCTGTCAGACAGATCATTGGGTGATAAAGACACCTCAATACTTTTCTGAGTTCTATATTCCCTTCCTCTGCATTTCACTCCCAGCTAACTTAGCTGCACCTCAGCATGCTGACTTCTGAGAAGCCCTTTCTCAGGGGTTCTAATCCCTCCCCTCTATTGTACAGAGAACCTGAGTACCTAAGTGGGAGCTGAGGATCCCACTTGGCAGCACAGCCCCACAGTTGCAATGCTGAGCATTGTAACAGCAAAGACTCCTTGTGGCTCTCCCCTTTAAGTCGTTTGCCTAGAGTAACACATGAAATCTGTGGCAGCAGAGGGAAATGAACATGGGTTTCCCAAGCCCCAGGCTAGCGGCCTAACTATTCGGTTGGTTTCACCAGAGATGAAGTAATCTCATCTGTCAAACACCGTTATTTTCCTTCCCAAACTTACAGTGCTGGAAACACAGTGCAGTGTTAGTTGGTTGCACACCATGAGGTTTGTTTTATTTTGTTCATGCAATCAACAGACTTCTGTACTGAAACATGAGACATGCTGTCCAAGAAATAGACAAAAGATGGACATTGGGAAAAAACATTTGTTCATTTTATTGCTGATTTGACAGTAATTAAGTGTACAAACCTTAGATTAGGCTCCTGGGAAACCTAATGAGAGATGCAGAGGAGCAGGAAAGGAAGGAGAAAATCAGAAAGCACCAAACATCCTCTAACCTCTTATCTGTTTTGTGTTTGTTTCTCTTTTTCTGAAAGGGAGATCTATTGAACTGGGGAATGATTTTCTATGGGAATCAGGGAACTCTCCATTCCAATGTAGACTGTACAAAGCACAAGAAAGCAGATATTGGAGACTGAGTGGGCCATGGTAAAAGAGTGTCTATAGGCAACATTTTCAAGTATGCCTAGAGAATGGATTTCCAAAGACATGTAGGCACCTAAAGATGCCAATAGGGGATTTACAAAAGAACCTAAGCAGGCTGGGTGCCTAACTCCCCTTGAAAGTTAATAGAAGTTAGGCACCTGACTCCCTGAGGATCAGCTAACTCACCTACTTGAGAGCAGTGCCAGAAGCTGTAGCGTAAACAGGAGGAAGGTGTTTTATCACCACCTGCTTCTACCCGACTCTGGGTTTAGATGACCTGATGGTAAAAATGCCTGCTCCCCCACAGCTGCATTAGTTTTAAATTATGCTTTAAAATTTCCTAGTGGAAGGATGGCTGAGTGGTCTTAATGTCACTACTGTGGTCTGTTAGGCAGGTGCTTCTCAAACTCTGAGCCCCGGAGTACTTCCTGGTAGTTGGGAGCATGCAACAAGTGCTGCTGGAACCAGAGCATTGAGAGGTGAGGTGGAGCCATCCAAGTGAGTGATCAGCAGAAACAGATGGACACCCCCGCAGCAGTGTTAACATAAGAACAGCCATACTGGGTCAGACCAAAGATCCATCTAGCCCAGTATCCTGTCTGCCGACAGTGGCCAATGCCAGGTGCCCCAGAGGGAACGAACAGAACAGATAATCATCAAGTGCATCCCCTGTCTCCCAATCCCAGCTTCTGGCAAACAGAGGCTAGGGACACCATCCCTGCCTGTCCCTGCTTGTCAAGCCATTGAATAAGTCAGAGCATAACTTCATGCTGCCTAAGTTTTTATTAAATGGCCCACCCCACACACAACTGGGAACGGGTCACAGCCAGCATCTTACATGGACTGCCAATTCGTTGCCTAGCTGCCAATTGGCTGTATTGCTCATTAGCAGCTAGTTAGCCATGGTCGCGGTGGGAGGAGACGGGGGGAGGGGGGACATTTTTATTTGTGTTGCATTTCCTACTTTAAAACGTTGTTTTTACAACTAGTGGCCTTGCCTGCCCTATCACTTGTGGCCTCTGCAGCAAGCTGTGTTGTTCCATTTCTATCAGCGGTTGGTCTCTTCTCTTTGCCCCTACAGGAAGGCTTTTGTTTCATGTCTTTCCTCCCCTGCTGCACATTGCACTGGTCAGGCAATTTGCCACGTGTTCCCAAGCTGCCTTTTCCGCTCCTCTACTGAGCCAACCTCTAGCCTTGCTCCCCATGCAAACATTCATTAGATGCTTTGGTCACAGATGCTATGGCTTGCTCCTGTGTTTGATCATAGTGTGTTATGTGATAAGAGGGTGGGTGTTTGGACTGCAGCCAGTCCAAGCATTATGGTTTGCTCTCATACACTGTTTACACTTGTGACATTTTCTCCTTTTGATTCTCATGTATGTAATGTTGATACAGGAGGGTGGCCATCTGGATTCCTGCCTCTTCAGTTACTGGGGCTTAATTGCAAATCTTTGCTTCTCCGAGACTTGCTTGCAAGAGTGCTTGCTGGTGGGCTGCCCAATCCAAAGGACTCTGATTTCCCTGCAGGAGAGGCCCAGATTCCATTTCTAATCCATATCTCCTGCCCTTGGACACAACCAGCATTTAAGGGGTGGCTATGCTTTGTGTCAGTCATCCATTCTACATTCAGCCAATTAAAAAATGGCATCAACTGGTAATTGAGGTCTATCTAGTCCTCCTGCGTGCAAAAGAAGATAGCCATGCTGTACAATTCTGAATTAGGTAAAGGGGGGTAATTTGACATACGCATACACATACAAAGAAGCACAGGGACCCACATTTAAAAGGTTGATTTTAATCAGACTGGGAGGTGCCGTAACATTATCGAAGTCAAGATGGCAAAAAGGCTTGTGTTGAGTTTTTATTGTTCTAGTGAATACCTCCATTACATAGAGAATCTATCTGGTATGGATCTTGGTGCAGGACAGAAAGGCGGCATGGAGGCAAGCCATTTAACTTGGTAAACTATGGTCTCAGCTGTCTCATTAAATCATTACTTAGGGGGAGGGCTGCTCCTACAGCTAGTATGGGAATATTTTTAAGCCCCCTGCCCCCTCCACACACACAAATTGTCAATTTTCTTTTGACTTTTTCAACCAGTTCCAGCTACTACCCCTTTTCCCCAGCAGGAATTCTAGGGGGTTCCGAGCCAGGGTAACTGAGCGCCTCAGAAACGTCACTTTTACCCAGGTCCAGCAAATTGAAGTCTGAGGAACCACCTGGAGAAATAAACGCTGCCCATGGTGAATAAGGAGTCCATAAAATGGAGCCTAATGACTTAAGGCTAACAACACCCTGGAGAGGGAAGCAGTATTATTAGCTCCAGGTTACAGATGGGAAAACCAAAAGCACAGAAGTTAAGTCATCTGCCCAAGCTCACACAGAGTCTATGGAGGGCTGGTCTTAGAACTCATATTGTCTGACTCCCCATCCTGTATCTTAACCACAAAACCATCCTTCCTCTCTGTAAAAATAGCACTGAAAAGCTGGCTGCCTCCTCTATGCACATGCCAACATATCGACCAGACTTAGAAGGCTCTCTGAGGACCATTTAAAAGGCACTGTACTCCCATTCGTGGTTTGGGCACTGCTCCTGTCTTTCTGCTGAGTGCCTCCCTTTTCTCCATAGTGACACACAGTCTCCCTGCTGGATCTCTGCTCCCACTCTACCTTCTGCTTCACACACTTCTGAGGACCCCTGTGATAGCCTTCAAGACCCCTGCTTTACCCCCACTCTGCAAAACAGCACCAGTTCCACTCAGCCCAAGGCCCTCCACAACCAACGGAAGATGGAGGGTCTTTCTGTGAACATAATAAGCTAATGAATCACAGGAGCAGGAGTGAGACAGGCCCCTCCCCCTCCCGCTGCTTTATGCCTTGGACTCATGGACACAAATATACATAACTCAAAGATGCTTTGGGCAAATTATCCCATGTAACCTCTCAATCTTCATGTCATAATCCACTGGATCTGTTTATCTTTTGGTGTATGTGTCGTTCTTGTGTGTAAAGTTAGACGTATGGAGTTTGAAATGCTTTATGGTTTTAAATGTGTGTATGGAAAGCCATGAAGGGTGATTCCACTATAGGGAGGCCTCACTGTCTGGGCATTCATATACTAATAGCCTTTTGTCCTTAACTCTTAGCTTAAGACTGGTTGGTAGGGACAGGTCAAGTGACTTCCCATGCAAAAAGGGAATCTTTTAAAACAATACGAAAGTAGGAGTGTTTGCTCTTTGGCTGGCACACCCGAGGGAAGGAACCAAAGACCCCAGGGTGAGGAACAGCCCTGGTTTGGAAGGCTTAGGGTGAGTTTGTAATAAGATTTTGTACTGAGGTGTCAGTGTTAGAGTTAGCTAAGCGTTTTCTGTTATTTTGAGTTTGCAAGCCACTTTGCTCTGCCTGTTCTCACTTATAACCACTTAAATCCTACTGCTTGGACTTAATAAAATCACTTTTATTTACTATCAAGCCCAATGTAAATAATTGTTACCTGGGGGGGGGGGGTGCAACCAGTGTGTACATTCCCCCTTTCATTGTTAAAGGGGCCTTACCTAAATAATTCCTTTGGGGTTCTGATCCCATTTAGGAAGTGGTATCCCAGGAAGCTGGGCCCTCAACTTTCCTTTCCTAGGCACTTTCTTTGGCTGGGGGAGATCAGCAGAGCTGGCCCAGCAGGAGTAGAGAGTTATTGAAGATATTCAAAGCCTAGCTGTCAATTGACATAAGCTCTGCACAGCCCTCCCCCCCCCCCCCCCCCGGTTTTCTTTTGAGTCAGCAGATAGGGATGCCACCCATAGATGATGAGGGACAGAGGTACACTCATGCTCAGAACACACACTCAGTGATGGGAGCTCCCAGATGCAGGACCCCTGCACTTTTCCAGTTCCTTCCAGCGTTCAGCTACAGTTTGGCAGGAACGGAGTCCATGAAAAGGAGGCTTATTAAAGGATTAATATTCCTACCATTCAGTCGTAAAAAAGATTATTCAGAATTACAAGATGATTTGAATTATAAGTAGCACAATTCAGAAGCATGAATTGCTGTTGAAATTTAGAATGCTGCATACCAGCATTTTAATAGTGGCAACCTTCTACTTACTGTAGCAGAAGACTACAGGGTAATTGGTTTAATTATGGTGCTATTGGCTAATCCACCCCAGAAATTTAACATTTTATGTGCCCTACAGTGCAATGAGTAATGCTAGATACCTTCCTATATTCAGCCAGAACCATGAATTAGAACTCGGTTACAGTGCATAACACCACACCCAAGGGGGTTTTTTTTTCTGTTAGGTATTAGCTATAACCACAGTTCAGCCCTGGGTGATTCAGAAAACCACAAGTTTGAGGGTGGAAATGCATCAATTTTTCTTTTGCTAAGGGACCCAATGTTCATCTTAAAACAAAAATCAGCCTATGAACCTGCCCCACCTTTCAGACTACATACTGCACAAAACTGTGCACTTCTAGGAATTGCATTGATTAAAGTCTACATAGTATTAATTGTAGACTAGTAGCCTCTAGCAGGTACAAGGTCCTATTATCCAAATAATTCTTTAGACTTGTAATCAAAGACAGCCCCTGCCATAAATGTATCCAAACTACTTTTCAGGGTCCAAGCATACATGCTTCACTAGGTAGATCTTCTCAGAGAGGTAGCCCTGTTAGTCTGTAACTTTAAAAATGAGTAGTCTTGTGTCATGAGTTTTTGTGAATAAAACCCACTTCATCAGATGAATTGGAGTGGAAATAACAGAAAACAAGATAGATACATTGATAGATTAGATAAACAGCAGAAGTACCTGTCAATTGTAGGACCCGTGTTAATGAGGCTAATTAAGTGGGCTGGATGTGTCCGATTCATAGCTTTTGGTGTAGAAGTGCACATGTTAGAGGCAGGATAAAGGTAGATCTTGTAGATTTATTACCAGCTAGCAATGGGAGGGACCAGAAGCCCTCTGGTGATGCATCCAAAAATGAGAGTGATTATTATTTGTTTTGCAATAACAGCCACACTATGCTAGGAGCAGTAAAGCTAGATGGAAAGTCACTGTCCCTGTGCCAGAGGGCTCACAAATCTAAATAAACAAAAATATATCCATGATCCTTACCTGTCCCTGAACAGTGCTTAGTGCAATGAAGCCCTGGCCTCTAGCAATGATCATAACACAAATAATAAAAATCCATTGTTAGTTTGCAGCCCAATTGTCTACAAACCCCTAGTTATTTTAGTAATTTTTGGAACCCACTAAAACCTTAGTTCTAGCTCCCAGCCCAACCTCTCATTACCCAGTCTCTTCCCCATAGCATCTTGCTGCGACTCATCCCACTTCCCCAGCGCTGGTCAATCCCAGCCCTTGCCCACCTATTGCTTTAAACGATGTCATTTAAAAATAGATAGTAATCATGCCTTGCTGCCTAGGTCCTTCCCACCACATCCTTCCACAATTATGTTCACTGGACAAGTTCCCCTACCTCTTCAGACATCTTGCTGTGGGTGATGAAGTGGGGAAAGTTTCCTCCTGCTCCTTTGCATCATGTGTGTCCTTAGGAGCATGACACGTGTTCAAACCACATGCTGTAGGTAGTGACCTCACTGAGGTTCTAAGGCTGAAAAGCCAGCAGTATCTCTTCTGTCAGCTGCTGTGAAAGTTTTCACCAACTCCTTTCCTCCCACCTGATTGTAGGAAGGGTGGACTAAATGAAGGCCTCATGCTTCCAGCGAGGGGTAGGTGAACAAACTCAAGCCCAGGTCCAGAGAATAAGGAGCTGTTTCCTGACTTTCTCTACTCTCTTCCTACTCAGCTGGAGAGGTTCCCTCTTTTTATCTGGCCCTCAAATTTTTGACCAAGTTGAAAATAACAAATAGCCTTTTTTGAGATGTTTTAAGCGTCACATTTCTGATCCCATCCACAGCTAGGAAAAGCAGAAAATGCAGATTGCGCCTTTATAGAATTTTGGGCAAAGTCTCCATTTGCTTTGTATTTTATATAGACCAGTATATGCAAGGATGCTTCAATCAACTTAGGCAGCCCTCAGTACAAAACTCTCTCAACCCCTCTGCTTTCTGAAAAAGAACACGGACCTTAGATATTCATACCTGTGTGGAAACACTCCTTATCTGCCTAGTTCCTGCCAAATACACCTGCTTCATCACATTAAGGTTTCAGACATAGGGGCATCATTATACACATGACAACACAGGATCTGATGCTGAGGACCAGCAATGAAAGCATTAGAAAATGCCTCAGCGGTCTTCCAGTGGTACTGAGGATGAGGTGTGTACAGATTAATTGTTTCTGAATACTGGGGAGTAATCAATGATGTAAATAGGTTTCTGGCAGTATCTCCTGTTCCAGGACACACACAAAAATGCTTCAAAGAGATGCACCAATAGAGAAGAATGTGACAGAGAAAAAGAGATTGTATAAAAGGCTTAATAGCACTACTATTAAATCTCTTTATCAAGAGGTACTGTCAACTTAATGAATCAGCAAAGAAAAGTGTCCACTAAAATCAGGCCCTTTCACTGTAGTTGCCCTGTCCTGATCCTATGAAAAGACCACTGGAAAGTTGGCTGTGAGGGCCCAGCACGTGGACAGTAAAGACCAGAGCTCTGGAGTGAAAGGTATGATGCTTTAACACAGCTGCCCTCATTGAAAGAGCAGGGACTGGTGGTGGAGTTTTCATTATACACTGCACTGCTATCTGATAGCAAGGCACTTACCAAGTGATAGCAGACAGGTAAGATTCCAGAGAGGGGACAGGTTACAGAACAGCAAGCAACAGTGAGAACAGGCCCTTCTAAAACTCAGACAAGTCTAGCAACTGTCATTGTTCTTCATGGGCCAATCATCAGATGCCCGTCTCTAGTTTAGTGGTGACAACATATAACATTATGGACTCTCCCCTATTTATTATTAGTCGTAGGTCTGCAATTCATCTACCAACTCTCTGCTCTCATACAGCCCTGTGCTTCCGTTTTGCATTGGCACTGCATCCTTCAGCACTTAGGGCTCAGTCCTGGAAGGTGCTGAACGCTGGCTCTGATCCAGTAAAGTGATTAAGCATGTCCACAGAGATAAATATACCTGTATACCACCCTGGCAACAAGGGAGGAGGAAGCTGTGTATGCTCACCTCCTCCCCCCATGTTAGGAGGATCACAGCCACAACTCCCAACAAGAAATGAAGGCTGGTAGCATGCGGTGACTCCCTTCAGAGGGAGACAGAAATTCCCATCTGTTGGTCTCACTTCCTGGGAGATGTGCTGCCTACCAGGAGCACATATCCAAGACACTATGGTAGGACCACTGGGGTGTGTCTACACAGCACCCTTACCTCAAAATAAGCTAAGTAATTTGCACTATGCAAATTGTGTAGCGTATTTCTATATTATTTTGAAATAAGGCACTATTCCGAAATGTCTCTTATCCCACGTGCAATGAGGGTCACAGGGACATCGGAATAACAAGCCCGTAATATTTTGATATAACGGGCTTGCTCTTAAGACGAGGAATAGCTACTTTGGGATACCGGATGTTTCCCGAAATAGCTCCGATGTGTAGACATAGCCCTGAGGATCATCTGGCCCTCCAGCTACTACACCAAACTGTTCACCCAACTGGCTACTGTTATTACTGGAAGGTGGGACATTGAACAGATCAAAAATGACTCCAGAACTCCAGGAATGAGAGTGAAGGAGTTGAGGACACAAGCATAATTTTCATTGATCCTTCCACTCAAGGGCATGGGACCAAGCAGAGACAGACACAACCTGGAGATAAATGCATAGCTGTGTGGACAGTGTCACCAGAAGGGTTAGCTTCTTCAGCCATGGGCTGCTACTCCAAGGACTGTTGAACGGATATGGGGTCCACTCATTAAGGACGGGAAAGAGAACCTTCGCATACACAAAGCCCACCTCACTAGGTTAGATGAGGGCAGGAGACAAAAGTCCACAGAGAGACCTGGATAATGGTTCTGAATCGGGGGGCAGGAGGGGAAGATCATGGGCAATTGTATCAGGTACAAAAGAGTGAGAGAAGAGATTAACTCAGTGCTGGTGCATACTCATAGTCAGGCATGGCAGTTCTTTCTGGTGGGTTCTCCTGCCAGTGGCTGCGCCACCTCTGCCTCTTCTTGTAACTTGGCCCTCCAGCCAGGTCACATCAAAGTCTCTCCCCTTCCAGGTTACCCCCATGAACAACAACAAAAAAAAAGGCACGAGGAATTAATGCAAAAAAAACCTGAGTGAGTAAGAGGTAGAGGGGAATGACTCCCTCTCAGGGAGTATCAGAATCTGGTCCTCCCATTCCTCATGGTGGTGGTTTTCAGGGGAGTTCCTGCCTTTAGTCAGCCCTTTCCTCAGGAGCTGAGGTTGAAGGTCTGTTCTCTTCCCGGGTCTGCAAACAAGAGAGATGTTCTCCTCCCCTGTTCTGCTCCTCCTTCAGCCTGTTTTTGCAAGCTTTGCATGTGTAATGGGGTGGAGCAGTTCCTTAACCCTTTGTCCAGTCTGGGGTTTAGAGAGAAGAGGGAATATAGAAGTAAATATCTAATGAATATCTTAGCAGTCTGTACACTAATGCAAGAATGTTGTGGAATAAACAGAAAGAGCTAGAAAGTCTAGTGACTAATCACCATGATAACTAATTGCATCAGAGACTTGGGGCAATTCATATGACTGGGACATCGGCATGGAAGTGTACAGCTTGTTCAAGAAGGACTGTAAGAAGGATAAAAAGGGAGATGGTGTGGTTTCTTTGTCAAAGATATATTCTTGCACTGAGGTTGAGGGAGAAGTGGGAGGCAGAGCTGTTGAAAGTCTCTGGGTAAGGACAAAAGGGGCAAAACCAAAAGTGGTGTCATAGTAGGTTCTACTATAAACCCCCTAACCAGGAAGAAGAGGTGGAGGAGGCTTTTTTTCTGAACAACTAACAAAATCATTCAAAAACACAGGACTTGGTGGTGATGGCGAACTTCAGTCACACAGAAGTTTGTTGGGAAAATAATTCAACAGGGCATGAAAGTATGCAACAAGCTGCAGTGGAGACAACTTTTTATTACAGAAGTGGGGAAAATGACTAGGAGAAAGACGTTTTAGACTAATTCTGACTAATAGGGAGGAACTGGTTGAGAATTTGGATGAAAGTCAGCTTGAATGAAAGGGATCATGAAATGATGAGTTAATGATTCTAAGGAATGGTAGGAAGAAAAACAGCAGAATAAAGACAGGACTTCAAGTAGGCAAACTTCAGCAAACTCGGAGAATTGGTGAGGCAGATCCTGTGGGAAGGAAGTTTGGAGAAAGAGGAGGACGAAAGAGTTGGCAATTTTTAAAAGAGTGACATTGTTAAGATCACATGAGGATAGAAAAGATAGGAAGTATGGTTAAGACAAGATGGTTTCTTACCAAGATATCTTCAGTGATCTGAAACTCAAAGAAAAGTCATGCAAAATGTTGAATATAAGGCTAAATCTACCCTTAATCTGTACAGAAGCACAGTTGTAGTTGCATCTTTGTATCAGTTTAAATGTAGTCGCTCACTATCACTGTGTATGTCACTCCCATCGCTGTGGTTAACCCATCTTCTCCAGAGGTGGTAGTGAGGTCAAAGGAAGACTTAAGTTAGGTACTCTACATCACTCAGAGGTGTGGATTTTACATACCCCGGAAGGGTATAGCTGGATTAAATTAACTTTTGACCTAGATCTGTCCAAGGTCAAATTATGAAGGATGATAAGCCTGTAAGAACAAGAAAGTCCAGAACACAATGGGGACATAATCCTTAATAAGAAAATAACTTTCAAATGCATTAGATGTAGTGTTTCTCAAATGAAGCCACTATTGCCACATGCAGCCAGCAGGGCTTTTCTTGAGGACACAGTCTCCAAGGTGGTGATATGGGGAGGTATCAAAGCAGTGGTCCCTCTCCAAGGGCTGCTGCCAGCAGGAATTGGACCCTCAACCCCTCCAGAGACACAAAGGCTTGAAGAACTGACAGCTGGTGAATTCCCCACTTTCCCAAAGACTTTGATCTTCAGCCCTAGGGTGGCAGGATTTAGTTATGGGGCTTCAGGTTCCATCCACACAATGGTAGGTTCTGGTTCCAGGCTCAAGTGCCAGGCTCATCACTCCGTTGTATTTCCAGGCCACCGTTGTCTCCCTGCCACCTCTCCATCCAGGACTTAATTTATTCCTGGACTTGCTGTGACAAGTAAGTTTGCTGTTCAAAGCAGTATCTGTACATTTGTCAATATCACTTCTCACAGCCTCCCAGCTAGCTAGTAAATCTGCTGTGAACATGACATTAACAAATATGCAAATATCACTTTGCACAGTAGCAGACTTGCAACCTAGCAAATCTTTTTACAAAAGCAACCAAAAAAGCAAAAGAAACAAGAATAAAAAGACAAGAACATGCAAAGCTCCTTATTTATTTTTATTCTGTTTAGATCCAGTAAAGAATAGAGGCAACTGTAGATTAGTTATATTACTGGGTCTGCAAAAAACCACCATATATACATAAATTTTAAATACTTGGACATGTATACTTGCATATTTATTTGCTTTTCCTAAAGTTAATTAAGTATTTTAGGAAACATTGTAAGCCAAGCCACCAGCAAGAGCTGGGGGCCACCCTGTGAGGCCACCACAAAAATTTGTTCTGAGAACTTTTTCAGTAGAAGCAAGAGGAGAACTAAGGACAGGGTAGGCCCATTACTCAGTGAGAAAGGAAAGACAATAAAATAAAATGCAGCAATGGCCAAAGTGTTAAATGGTTTTCCATTTCAGTTTTCACCAAAAAGGTTAGCACTAATTGGATGACTAATATGTTGGACATCAGTGTAAATGGGTAGGATTTGAGGCTAACATAAGAAAAGAACAAATTAAGAATTACTTAGACTAGTCTTCAAGTCAGAAGGGCCTGACAAAATACACCCTAGACTACTTAAAGAACTGGCTGAAAAGATCTCTATGCCATTAGCACTTATTTTTTTGAGAATTCACGTAAGACAGGAGAGATCCCAGAGGACTGAAAAATCTATCCATAAAAAAAGAAAAATAAGGATAACCCAAAGAATTATAGATCAGTTAGTTTAACTTTGGAACCTGGAAAAATAATGGAACAAAGAAACAATCTGTATACACCCAGAAGATAAGGTGATAGGTAACATGTAACAGTGGAATTAAAAAAAACTTTATAAACAATGAATAGCAATTAAAGTGGGACAACTTAAACCAGAGATTGTAGGAGCCTTAGTTACAACAGAAAAGTTGCACTCACCTGGGAGATAACCAACCCCTATTCAAGAGCCTGTAGTGCACCTGTCCAAAAGCAAAAATGTAGGTGCCTACAGCATTAGGTAGCAACCGAGGGGGAGTTTTGTGGGTCACACTACTGCCTCAAAATGTGCTTAGACACTTCACTACCTTTGTGGAATGCACCCTGTGTTCCACAACTCACCTCTCTCCCCGGTCTAGCAATTGTCCCCTCTGCAATTAAATCAGACCACCTCCTCCACCATGCTGCCTGGGCATTGAAAGCACAACAGAGGCAGGCTTTATGTGTTTAGCTCCAATTTCCAGTCTTGACCCAGCCTACAGTAACCCAGAACTTGCAGATAAAACTCTACTCATCCCCTGCAGCATGCTCAGGGCAGATGGGATGTTCAGGTAATTTACAGGCTAAAAACATGTCTCTACAGAGCAAGTGCAAAGAGTAGTTTTTCCAAAGGTCTATAATTAGGCCAGAATTGGATGGATTTTCATGGGAAAAGCAAAAGGAACGCCCCCCCACACACACACACACAAACACACAAATCATATCCTTAGCAAATTTTGGAGTTCCTTCTCCAAAATATGAGCGTGCTAGAGATTCCCAGAAAAAAAGGTATAAGACTATATTGACACACATATACACACTCACACTCAGGCTACTTCTACACTGCAGGTATTTGCTGGCAGAGAGTATGCTAATAAAGCGCTCATTAGCATTTGTCGCACTGTCATTTGCATATCTCTGCCGATGCTTTTTGCGCAAGAGGTTTTTGCGCAAAAACAAGCAGTGTAGGAGGTGTACGGGATCTTGCGCAAAATGTTTTTTTTTTTTGTGCAAAACGGACCCACCTACTCTGCTTGTTTTTTGCGCAAAAACCTCTTGTGCAAAAAGCATTGGCAGAGATATGCAAATGACAGCAAGACAAATGCTAATGAGTCCTTCGTTAGCATACTCTCTGCCTACAAATAGCTGCAGTGTAGACGTAGCCACAGAGAGAGATTTTCCTCTGCAGTCTTAGAAACAGTTGAACCATTTTGGCTGAAATTCCAAAAATACCTGAGGCTGCCACCCACAATGGAAAAATCACAGTCCACATGTTTAATAAACTCATAAGCAACTGAAAACAAGGTCTTATAATGGGTAAACATCAAACAACCTTAACAGGAGTTGTTAACTGCCCTTCCTATAATATCTGACCCATGTCCAGCATCTCAGACACGTAAGAGGCCTATAGACAGTACTGTTGTTATGAAATAGAGCTGGTCAAAAATTTCTGAAATTGTGATTTTTCCATTTTTTTTCATTAAAAAAAAATTTTTTCATAAAAGTTTGCATAAAATTCATCCCAATGTTGGGACTGCCTATGGAAATAGTCTCAATTTTCCAAATTTCTGTGGGGGAAAAATAGATTAATTATTTCGAAACACTTTTGCAAAAAAGCAACCAAAACACAGCCCAATTTTTCAGCCAGTGATTATAATAATGTCACAAGATGTTTGTATCACATTTCACCAGCCTACAGTAACCCAGAACTTGCAGATATCCCTTGCAGCATACTCTCTAAGAACAATACTTCAGGGAAACATAGAGGAGGGCATGGCTTTTTGCCTCCACATACCGCTAGCATTAACCTTTAGGCTAGGCTTCATATAGCTCAGCCAGCGTGAGTTCTTTTGGGATGTCTCTGTGATGAGAAGATATCATGACTCAGTTTGGGTCTGCTGAACTTTAAGGTTACTGCATGAATCTCCTCAGATGGCCCATCCTTAGTCTATACCCAGAGCCTTTCAGAGTTACTCTCTACACTGTTTTCATCCATAGATTAGCCACTAGAGGTCTAAGTCATGTTGCCATGCCATTGTGCTCGGCACTGTTCACATGCAGTCCTCACTGCAAAGTACTTGCAATCAAAGGTCACCATCTTATGTGGGCATGAGCACCTCTAAATTGATGCACATAGGTTGTCCCACTGACCTTGGTACAACTATTTACACATGCAAAGTTATGCACATGCTTGTGTAATCCACACACCTAATGTGGTTAGCTGTCCCATGTAGTGGCACTTAGACCACTTCCTGCAAGAAATAAGACCAAGGGAGCTCAACAGCCTAAGCGGAGAGTCTGCTGGCTTTATAGCTCAAGCTATGGAAGCTACTACACTAAGCTCCAGAGGTCTCAAATTCAAGTCCACTTGGTGGCAGTTACACTTGAGTCTTTGCTTGATCATCAGAACCAAAGACTGATGAGGCAACAGGTTGATACAGCCTACATAACTGGAGAGCACAAACTTGCACATAAATGTTAGTAGAATGAAGCTTTTGATCAGGGGTCGGCAATAATTTAGTAAGCGGTCAAAGGCCACACTTCTCCATCATGTTAATGGAGGAGGTATGGGTCTGGGATGGAGGCTGGGTGCAAAGAAGGGAGCTTGGGGTAGGCAATTGGGGTGCAGAAGAGCGTGAGTGGTCTGGGAGGGAGTTTGGATGGAGGGGGCTATGTCTTGAGGCAGGAGACTGGGGTGCAGGGGGAAGTATGAGTATGAGTGCAGGAGAAGATGCTGCCCTGGAGGAGGGGTGTAGGAAGAATGCTAGGAAGCATTTTAAAAGGGACAAAGAGTAAGATTGAGAATATCTTATTGCCTCTATTTAAATCCATGCTATGCCCATGTCTTGAATATTGCATCCAGATGTGGTCGCCTCATCTCAAAAAAGCTATCTTGGCATTGGAAAAAGTTTAGAAAAGAGCAAGAAAAATTATTAGGGGTTTGCAACAGCTCCCATATGATGAGAGATTAATAAAACTGGGACTTTTCATCTTATAAAACAGGACATTAAAGGGGAATATGACAGAGCAGGGGTTTTCAAACTTGGGTCGTGGGCCCGCCCGGTTAAGCTGCTGGCAGCCCACGAGATGCTTTGTTTATCTAAGCGTGCATAGGCATGGAGCCTCACAGCTCCCAGTGGCTGTGATTCCCTGTTTCCAGCCAAGCGGAGCTGCGAGGTTCCATGCCTATGAACTCTTAGATAACCAAAGTGTCTCACAGCTTGCCAGCAGCTTACCTAAACAGGCCCATGGCCCAAATTTGAAAACCCCTGTGATAGAGGTCGATAAAATCATGACAGGAATGGAGAAAGTAAACAAGGAAAAATTATTTACTTGTTCCCATAACACAATAACTAAGGGTCATCAAATAAAATTAATAGGCAGCAGGTTTTAAAGAAACAGAAGGAAGTATTTCTTCACACAATCCACAGTCAACTTGTGGAACTCCTTGCCAGAGGATGTGGTGAAGATCAAGACTTTAACAGGGTTCAAAAAAAGAACTAGATGGACTGCAAGAATTATGTGCTTCTCTGAATGCTGCAAGCCCTTGGGGAGGAGTACTTCATGCGGTGCTTGTCCTGCAAACAGGAAGTGCCCATTGGCCAGTTTCCGGACAATGGAGGCTGCAAGATTGTGCTGGGAACAGGAGCAGTGCATGAAGCCTCTTTCCCTCCACCCCACAGACTTGCAACACTCAGGGTATGTCTACACTAAAGCGCTATTTTAAATTAACTTAATTCGAAATAGTTAATTCGAATTAAGCTAATTCGAAATAACGCATCTATACACAAAAACTATTTTGAAATAGCGTTTTGCTATTTCAGAATAGCACGTCCACACTGAGTGGCCCCTGAACCGAAGTTAAGGCTGGCCGGAACCAGTGCTGGCAGGGCATCAGGTTAGGACTTAGTGTGTGGGGCTGCTGCCTGAGGCTAACTGAGCTCCATGCTTAAAGGGACCCTACCCCCACCCCGGACAGACAGTTCTCAGGGTTTCCTGCTTGTTTGTCTACCTCGATGAGGGACAGCAAAGCAGTCCTGTCTTGGAGTGCCCTGAGTGCCCGCACTTGGGACACCACAGCACTCGGCCACATGGAACCAGAGCTGCCCCTGGGCACGCCGGTGTGTCTCGTGGGGTTGTTGCCATCAGCCCGGCTGCACTTGCTGCAGGCTGCCATCTGGGGGGGTCCATCAGGGGGCTGTCAGGATCCAGGAGGCCCTGAGGGAGAGTGTCCACCCCGAGGAGCCCGAGGAGCCTCCCCATTCCTCCCTCAAGTCCTTCCACTTACCCCTCCCTAATCCCCATTCCTGATGTCAAATAAAAGACACGTATGTTCAAAAATAGAAACTGGGTTTATTGAACAAAACTGGGGGGGGAATGAACCTCTGGGGAGACTGGGAAAAGGAGGTGAGAGAGGGTGGGGAAACCTGGGAGGAGGGAGCTGGAAGGGGGAAGCAAGGGGAAGAAGGGGGAGGGGAAGCTCAGGGCCCAGGGGTTGGGATCTCGCCGGACCAACTTGACTTTCATGCTAACCTGCTCCTGGGTTCGCATGTGGCCTTTGGTGGGCAGGCTGGCAGCTATCCTGCCATAGACAGCCATGTTCCTCCATCTAGTGCGGAGAACATGGATGTTGGGGGCATCCCCCCCAAACCTGAATAAGGTCCATGATCTCCACCCTGGACCAGGAAGGCACCCATCTTCTCCAGCCCCCGTCATGCTCCTGGGAGCTGGCAGACTGCTCCTGGGGAGCGGTGGAGGGCTGGCTGCCAGTGGCTTGCTGGCTCATGTTTTGGGGCCACTGGGTCAGGGGCCCCGGTGGCCACAGCTGGCTCTAGGCTGGCAGGCTTGGAGCTGGCACAGGCACTGTGGCCAGGGTCTACCCCTTTAATGGCTCCGGGGCTGGGGGAGAGGAGAGTAAGTTTTCCTGGTTGTGCCTAGAGTGGCCACCAGGGCTCCCTGCGAAGGGCTGGAGGCCCCCTATTTCGAATTAAGTGTCTACATAGCACTTAATTTGAAATAGCTATTTCAAATTTGGCGTTACTCCTCGTAGAATGAGGTTTACCAAATTTGAATTAAGGGCTCCGCTATTTGGAATTAAATTTGAAATAGCGGTTTGCATGTATAGACACTATTAAAGTTAATTCGAAATAACGGCTGTTACATCAAATTAACTTTGCAGTGTAGACATACCCTCACAGACATACCCTCCTGCAGGCAATTGCTCTGAACAGCCCGCAGGGAGCCTGACTGAGGTTCCCACTAGGCCACGGGCCAGATTTGGTGGTTTGGCAGGCCAGATCCAACCCGCAGGCCATATTTTGACCAGCCCAGCTCTTCAATTGTGTTTACACAGGCAAAACCTTGTGCCCTTCCAGAGTCATTTTGAAGTCAGTGGCCATCCATACAGGTGAGAGTTTCTGTCTGGAGATCCAACTGCAGGATCAAGGTTTAGGTTACTATGTGGATGTGACATCAAACAGTCCTCTTTTCCCCTGAACAGGGGACATTTTATTATTTGTGAACACACAATGAAGTACCATGTGCATTTGGTTTCCAGAAGTGGCTGCCTTACAATTTCACTGTGTCTACTTAAGGTAGCTGCTACCAAATAGATTACAACTCACAAAACATCTCTCAAGTTTCTTGGAAGAATGTTTTAATATTTACCACTTTTAATCTGGCTACTACATAGAGAGGCACTGTTATTTTGCACTTTTTATATAACTAGCAGATTCTTTTTATAGATTATATTCCTTCACACAGGGAAGATTAACCTCTCAATGAGCATGCAATGGTCAATTGATTTCAGGAGAGCAATTTCTGGTGGCATTTGCAGGACAGAAATAATTAAACCCCTTGTTATCTAAATCCCAAGGTCAAGTCATCAAACATGACTGATTACATTTTCTAATGGTTGCTCTATGCTCATTAAAGAGCATTCAAGTATTCAGAACAGCCCCTGATCAGGACATTCAAAACCTGTTCTGATGGCTCCTGACAAGCAGAAGTGTATTCTCTAATCTTTAACCGCATAAACAATAGATAACTACTTGTAAATGGGTTCAAATTGATTTCAGGTGGCTTCAGAGAAAAGCAATTTCTACAACAGATTAACCTTTTAATTAAGGAATATGCAGGATATTATCAGGTGCAGAAATTCTGCTAAAGCAGAAAATTATACTTCGTTGACATTCATTTATGATAATGAAATTGATGCATTCCCACGTCATTATTCAGATATTTATCATTTTTTTGCATTTGATGAAAGTACCATAAACTCTAACTGTTGTAATTTTTTTTAATTTTTAGCGTGTGTAGCTCTTTATAGAATGATAATCAGGGACTGACAAAGATCAAGATGTCATTTGGGGTGGGTTTTTAGAGAAGGAGCACCATCAGTGAAAAACACAAAGGGCTGTCTCTTACTATACCACTAGCTCACAAATAAGTCATATTTATGAGACACTGCACTTGTTAAAAATTAGTCTTATTGTTCTGAGATTGTTCCCTTAGCGTCCATAATATAAAATAATGTAAAACTTAAAACTAGTATGAGGGTATTCAGATCTTCTCTATTAGCATTCCACCACCCAGCAGAAGGGAAGGTTGGGGTGATTTCCCTCACTCTGATGGAGTTACCCCCTTGTGTGAACATTACTAAATCATCCCTGCTAGAAATGACCTACCTGTCCCTGGGGCTCAGAAAAGATGCCTGAAGAGCAACCTTTTTGTCTTTAGAATGAGCCCTCCCCACAGGTTACTCACAAGCATTAAAAGTTTTCATCCCCATCTTCCACTTCCATTTGATTAATATGCTGTGCTAGGAAGACACTCCATATACATTTCAGGGTCGACACATAAGTGTATCCATCAGCGTGCTTGTTGTCCAGGGGTTTTGCAACTTTCTTTGTTTATAGGCATTAGAAAACACTTCTAATTAAATGAATGGATAGAACCATAGAATTGCAGGACTGGAAGGGCCCATGAGAAGTTATCCATGTGTAGATATTTATAGAATGATCAACATGTCAACAGTCCCCTGATCTCATGGCAGGAACAAACACCATCTAGACCATCCCTGACAGGTGTCTGTATAACCCGCTCTTAAAAATTTCCAAGGATGGATATTCCACAAGCTCCCTGGGCAATTTATGCCAGTGCTTAACTATCCTGACAGAAAGTATTTCCTAATGGGTAATCTAAATCACCCTAGAAGCAATGGACTTAAGTTGTAGCTTTTCCTATCTTCCCAGGTAAAGGAGAACAATTTTTCTCCCTCCTCCTTGGAGCAACCTTTTAAGTGCTTGAAAGCTGTTATTGTGGCTCTCCTCAGTCTTCTCTAGACTACCCAATCTCAGTTTCTTTCAGTCTTCCCTTATAGGTCATGTTTCCTAGATCTTTAATAATTTTTCTTGATCTTCTCTAGACTTTCTCCAATTTGTCCGTATCTTTTCTGAAATGTGATGTCCAGAACCGGACACAATACTCCAGCTGAGGCCTAATCTGTGTGCAGTAGAGTGGAAGCCTTATTTCTTGTGTCCTGCTTACCACTCACATGCCAGCAGTGGTGGCCTGAGGTGGGCTGCAGCAGCTGGCACCCCAGGCGGAACGCATGATTGGCGCCCCCGCCTGCATGGCCGTCAATGGCCGTGACATCATCATTGGGCGCCCCGGGTGCCCCGTTGAAGACAGCGCCCTAGGCGACTGCCGAGTCGGCCTATGCTCACGGGCTGCCCCTGCATGCCAGAAGGATTGCCTTCTTTGCAAGCGTGTTACACTGTTTGCCTTCTTTGCAAGCGTGTTACACTGTTAGCTCGTATTTAACTTGTGATCCACTATGAGCCTCAGATCCCGTTCCGCAGTACTCCTTCCTAGATATCTCAGTCCTCACCTCTTTTCTTTGTGACTGCACGCACCTTGGTCCAGAAGGTTTTCAAGACTAAGGGGAAGTGCCTGTGGAAGACCTTTTTCGGATACTGGCAGTCTCTTCCTTCCAGCCTCCTCTTTTCCTCTCTGTCCTCCTGGCTAGTGCAGTCACCACAGGGAGGTTATTTTTAAAAGTACAATAGTTCTGCTACCCTTATTCATTGTATTCTGCTGGAGTTACTAGACAATGTAGGATGATAGGCTTTGTCTTATATAGGTATTTATTACCCACTCCCACCCTGAGAAAAGAACATTGCTTATCCATTCATGTGTACTTACGTACAAAGATATGTGGTAATCCGTGAAAGAGAAGTACATGCTGTAGTTAATTACGGATAACTTTCGGTACCATAGTTGGTGCCTCAGTGTGGGAGCTGCAGCTCTTAAGACGTATCTCTTAAATGTGTGATATATCAACTCACAATTGCTGCTACCAATTAGCAGCTTAAAAGATGAATTTTTGTACCACTCTGCAGCAGAACAAACTAAGCTGCTGTCTGTCAGGCTGAAGCTACGGCATGAATAGGCTTGGCAGAATGCGATAGTCACAATTGGGTGAAAGCAAGGGATGTTCAGACACTTATCTAGTGGCAGATGTTGAGATTCAAAAAGTTAAAGTTTTATAACCCTTAAAAACAAAATTGTCAACATTTATAAAGGAAATATCCTTCAATCAAGCTAAGTTCTCATACAATATTCTGCTCGCTCTGCCTGTCTGTGAATTTTGAGGCTCATTGAAGCAAATATTTTTTCAATCAATTTATGGGTATATGGTTAAAAACCTTTACAAACATTTATTGATACATATTGATCCTTTCCAAGCCTAGCCGTGAAACATCAACATTACTGATGATGCCGCCATCAGAACAATGATAGGAGCGTGCTATGAAGTGATATAAAAGTACTACAAGTAAGTAGGTACCATACAGCTGGTGCTTGTCCTGGCTGCTGTCAAGATACCTACAATGAAAGAGTTATGGGCAAAAGAACATAAGGGAAAAGAACAGCTTTAAATTGTTTAACTATTGTAAATATGATTGTTACAGCTAACACACAAAGCCCAGTGGAGTTTATTCTGTGGCATGCCATCTACTCCATTTTAGACGTGGTATTATTATAGCATAACCACAAAATGCTTTAAATTCTTTGGGAAACTAAAATGGGGAGAAACCTCAAGGGAGCCAAACAGAAAAAAAAAAATTAAAATAATGGAATAATTGTTTCCCGCCTTGCTATCAAGAAACAGAACCAACCGGGATAAGACAACAAGCAGGCACATTTATAAAATGTAATAAAAGGCCTCTTTCTACTGGGACAGTGATCATGTTTTCATGAAGCAGATGAGTAGCAAAGTGTTGAGACTAGTTATGCAAGACAGTCTTGTGCCCGCAGCACATGCACAACTGGTCCCTCCATTTTCAGATGAAAGAAAACAGCATAAAAGTGCTCAGCCTGATCAAGAACTCTACCAGCCAGAAGCACTTCAGATACAAAGTACAAAGGGAGGCTTTCTGGCATGGACTATCAAAGTATCCAAGTTATGGGTAGCAGCAGTATGAACATCTGTTCTCAAAAAATCTGTTAGCCTTATTTCAACTTCTAAGAAATACACTCAAAGCTGTGCATGAGTTGTTTCTGATCAGATTTTATGGATATCATGTACTGGAAAAGCAAGTGATGCACTGTCCAATTAACTGGATGTTTATTCAGTAGCAGTTTAAACACAATCTACCTGCACTAAAAAACCCACTGGGGGATTTGGCATGTGTATCAAATGTTCTCATGCATCACATTTGGAGTTTCTATGGCTTCAGAACTTCGGTGCAATTCACATGTTCCACACAAGACACATGGATACAAATCTACCCTTAGAGCTAAGTTTTTAAGGGCAGTTACCAATAGTGTTGGTTCACTTCCCAACTCTTAGTCTCTTTCATGCCTCTCCCTCTGATCTTCAATCAGCCTCCTTCATATGATTCCTTTCTATTAAACATCGTTTCACATACAGATATTTCCTTGACCTATCACCATAACTCCCGCTCCTCCTCCTGTCCATGTACTGTATCTTCAGCCTTCATAAGCATGTGTCTTGACATGCTCTGTTTTAATGATTGCCTGGCTCCTCTCAGGGGCAGCCCTAGACTAGCTGCCAGCAACTGGCACCCTAGGCGAACCATGTAATCGGCGCCCCCACCTCCAAACCCCTCAATGATATTGTGCCACCATTTGGTGCCCCATTTAACTTGGCACCCTAGGCGACCGCCTAGTTCACCTATATGGATGGGCCTCCCCTGCCTCTGCTACAATCCATTTTCAGTTTCCTTCAGTGCACGGAAACTGCGCTTTCACTGGTCATCAGCAGTCTCCTTGTCAGATCTAAGGGCTTCTTTAACATTTTCATTCTCAGTTTTTCTGCTACCTTTGATACTCTTCCTCCAGTGGCTTTCAGGAGTTTGTGATGAGCCAATTATCCTTCTGCCAACTCTCCAGTTCCATCTCCCCTTGCCTTTCCTCTTTCGTTGTGTGGGAGGCCATAAGTATCAACTTCACACCTTTGTCAGTGCAGATATAGAGGTGACAGACCATCAGTATCCCATGCAAGGGCCTCTGAAATGTCTCGGTCTATTTGGAGGTGGCTGGGGGAGGAAGCTGTGACATTTTATAACATGGGAAAGTCGGTGGATGTGATATACCTTGACCTTAGCAAAGCTTTTGATTCAGTCTCCCACAGTATTCTTGCCATCAAGTTAAGGAAGTATGAATTAGATAAATGGTTTGTATGATAGATAGAAAGCTGGCTAGATTGTCAGGCCCAACAGGTAGTGATCAATGGCTCGATGTCTGGTGGGCAGTCGGTTTCAAGTGGAGTGCCCCAAGGATCTAGGGCTGGTTTTATTCAACATCTTTATTAATCACCTGGATGAGGGGATAGATTGCACCCTCAGCAAGTTTACAGATGACAGTAAGCTAGGGGGAGAGGTAGATACATTGGAGGGCAGGGATAGAGACCAGAGTGACCTAGACAAATTGGGGGATTGGGCCAAATGAAATCTGATGAGGTTCAGCAAGGACAAGTGCAGAGTCCTGCACTTGGGACGGAAGAATCCCCAGCATTGTTACACTGGGGACCAACTGGCTAAGTAGCAGTTCAACAGAAAAGGACCTGAAGATTACAGTGGATGAGAAGCTGGATATGAGTCAACAGTGTGCCCTGGTAGCCAACAAGGCTAATGACATAGGAGGAGCATTACCAGCAGATCTAGGGAAGTGATTATTCCCCTTTATTCGGCACTAGTGAGGTCACATCTGGAGTACTGAGTCCAGTTCAGAGTCCCCCACTACAGAAAGGACGTGAATGCATTGGAGAGGGTCCAGCGGAGGGCAACCAAAATGATTAGGGGGCTTGAGCACGTGACCTATGAGGAGAGGCTGGGGGATTTGGGCTTACACAGGGTATGTCTACACTTGCCCCCTAGTTCGAACTAGGGAGGCAAATGAAGCATACCAAAGTTGCTAATGAAGCGCGGGATTTAAATATCCCGCGCTTGATTAGCATATTCGCGGCCGGTCGCCATTTTAAAAAGCCAGTAGCCCGAATTAACTCGCCGCATGTAGATGTGGTAGTCCGATCCAAAACCCTTCCCTCAAATTAACTGTTACTCGTCGTGCAATGCAGAAGAGAAGAGTGAGCGGGGATTTAACAGCAGCCTTCAACTTCCTGAAGGGAGATTCCAAAGAGGATGGAGAGAGGCTGTTCTCAGTAGTGACGGATGGCCAAACAAGGAGCAATGGCCTCAAGTTACAGTGGGGGAGGTCTAGGATGGATATTAGGAAAAATATTTCACTAGGAGGGTGGTGAAGCACTCAAATGGGTTACCTAGGGAGATGGTAGAATCTCCCTTCCTAGGGGTTTTTAAGTCCAGGGCTTGACAAAGCCCTGGCTAGGATGATTTAGTTAGGGTTGGTCCTGCTTTGGGCAGGGGGCTGGACTCGATGACCTTCTGAGGTCTCTTCCAGCCCTAGGATTCTATGATTCTGTGATTTTCAAACCAAGAGAAAAGCTTTGGACATAATGTCATGGATGATGATGGGCACTTGAAGAGCCTATGTACAGCTAACCAGCTGAAGTCTGAATGCCCAGAGGTCTCCAAGAGCTGAACATCTGACCTAATTTGCAGACTCCAACGTGGGTACAACACTGCCTTTCCTTCTTCCTGTGTTAGGCCAGGTCTACACAGAAACTGAAGGTTGGCTTACGGTACCCAATTCCAGCTACATAAAAAACGTAGCTTGAGTCAACATACCTTAAGACAAGCTTTGGTGCTGTTCTCACAATGGGAAGTTGATGGGAGAAATGCTCCTTTCAACTTCCCTTACTCCTGAAGAGGAGTAGGAGTTCTGGTGTCGATGGGACACCCTCAGCATTTGATTTAGTGGGTCTTTACTAGGCCTGCTAAATCAAATGCCAGAAGATCGATCACTGCAGAATTGATCTTCTCCATAGTCTAGATATGGCCTCATAGAACATCCAGATCAGCTACCCAAACTCACATTTGGCAGTCCAGAGGAGGGAAAAATCACCAGCACACACCTCATCCAGTGTTACAGTGAGTCAGTTACAGGAGCCGGGGATGACAACCCAGGAGTGGTTCTGACATATATGTGAACCCACCAGACTGTCTTGTAAGAAATTAAATAAATCAGGCAGCATACCAGTTTCACACTGCCCATCAGTTAAAGCACTGACTAACTTCCCATAAGACATGCCCTTAATGATGTTCAAAGGCACCCTGTGTCTGAATTCTTTAGACACACACACACAACACCAATTCCATGCCTGTCCTGTTGCCTTTACATTCTGTTTCACATAACCAGAGGACAGGGTTGGGTCACTTGACTGAGGCCCAGTTTTAAACAGCAACTCCAGGAATAACAAAATGACTGTGCTGTAAAAATAAAGGAGCACTTTCAGGAAACACTCTGTCACTTCCCCTTCTGTGACTGGAGTGTTGCTTAGGCACAGCCAATTACTGCTCTGAACACAGGTACACCCACAGAGGCTGGGGCAGGCAAGAGAAAGTTTGGGTGGGCTACGTAAGGGCCTGAGTGCCTAGGGAGATTTTTTAAGGTGCCCTTGGGAGTTCAGGGTGGAGTTTAAATAATTAGTAGGGTCACCTTTTAATATAGGGCATACACAAATTAAAAATGTACAATGAGGTCATGATAATCAGTATGAATCAAGCTAAAATTTTCAGACATGATGGGAAATTGGCCAAACTCACCTATGGTAGGTGAAAGTGACTTATCACCTTGGTTTATTTGGCTTTCAAATATTCTTTTCCCACACCATGAAGAAAATGTGTTTGGAATTAGGCTACCCAGCTTCTCCATCATGAACTGAATTCCTCAGCCAAGCATCCATCCCTTCAGGAAGTCCTCCAGTCCTGAGGCTACAGTAATCCCCACAGAGCTGCCACTGTTACTCTATGGGCTGTGGGGTCTGGGTATGTGAAGGATGAGAGATGAAGGATGTTCATGCCAGCTGACAGCTTCATTCCCAATCCCAGACACTCAAGATACTGCAAAAAACAAACTTGGCCTGCTTAACCCAGCTGTAGACTGGCCAGAACCCCAGATTAAGGTTTATTTCACCTACCATATGGGATGACTCATAAACTTCAGTGACATTTTGCATGAAAACAGCACAACTAAACCATGGGATACTAATAAAGGGGAAATAACTCAATGCAAGACTATTAAATGTGCTAAAATGTCTTTAAAATAGTTTTGCCACAGATTAGTGTGTATGGCATCTTTAAGAATCAAAATTATTTTTAAAAGACACTATGTTCAACTTCAAGTTGTTGGACTAGATGAAGGAACTCATTGGGCAAAATCAATGGCCTATTTTACATTGCCAGTTAAACTAAGTGATAATAATGGTTTCTTTGGCCTTAAAGCCTATGAATCACTCTGTGCGCACACGCGCGCGCACACACACACACACACACACACACACACACACACACACACCACCCCAGTTCACTATCAAATTAGATCCACCATCCTTCCAATAATCAGAGTCATAATCTGAATTTAGGGCAATCTTCAATTTATCACGTTTCCTTTGTCCCACACATCCAGGAAGTGTCCAAATCTTGCCGCTTCTTCCTTCAGGCATAATTATTCCCTTTCAGTCCTCAGAGCAAGAATCCTGTTAAGATCCTCAGTTTGATTACTACAACTTCTTCTTCTGACACTCTTCTTCTGATACTCACATTTCCCCCTCCATTCCATAAAAAAATATAGCCACTAAAGTTACCATACTTGTTCTCCACCTTGATTGCACAGTCCCCATTGACTCCGTTTCTTCCACCATATCAATCTCAAGATTTTTGTCTTTGCCTTCAAGGCCTTCATAGCACCGATCTTCCCTACTTACCTGCTCTTGAGTGTTGCTCCCTCTGCTCTGACAATGGTTCCAATCTTACCAGTCCATTTGTCTCCTCCATACTTTCTTCTGGGCCACCCTCTATGCTTAAGCTCAAAAAGAACATCCCATCCACAAAGTCCCTGCCTTCTCATTAAAACCCTTCCTTGAGATCCACTTCTATTGTTACACCGAAAGACAGACATTTAGGCTATGTCTACACAGCAGCGTTATTTCAGAATAACTCACGTTATTCCGAAATAACAAAGAGCATGTCTACACTGCAAGCCATTATTTTGAAATAATGGCAAATTGGAGGACTTCTTACTCCCACTCCTGTAACCCCCATTTTACGAGGAGTAAGGGGGGTTGGAGGAAGAGTGCTCTGACGTGGACTTCCTGCTGTGTAGACAGCACCAATAGCCGAGTTAAGCTATTTCGACTTCAGCTACACAATGACGTAGCTCAAGTTGTATATCTTAATTCGACTTTTGCCCTGATGTGTAGATGGGCCCTTAGTCAAAGTGAGGGCACTTTTCAGTTACAGATTGAGGCCATATCTTTTGTTTACTCCTTATCCTCTCCTTTCTGACATGACTTTTTCTAAAGTCATTTCCAGTGTTGTATTGCTTCATATCCTTCTACAAATATATACTTGTTTTCTCCTTGTTAAATGTTAGCCCAGGTTATACATAGGAACAAAAATGTTGGTCCCACTTACAGGATGAGGAGCTATTCTAGAAAGATGTGACTCTAAAAGGCACTCTGGGGTCAGAGGAGTTACCAGCTGAACACAAGTTCCCAGTGTAACGTGGTGACTAAGAAACCTACTATTGTCCCTGAACATGTAAGCCAGGGTGTATGAAACAGAAGCAAGCAAACAGTATTGCCAGTGTATATGGTATTAGTGAGCCCATTATGGAATACAGTGTCTAGTTCTAGTGTCCACACTCCAAAAAAGATGTGGACACCTTGGAATAAGTGCAGAAAGGAGCTACAAGACTGCTACTCGGTGTGGAAAATCCAACTCACAGTGAGTGACTAAAAAAGCTGCAACTTTTTCCAGAGAAGGTTAAGAGATAATTTTATCATGGTCTGTAAGTACCTACGCAGGGAAAAGATTTATGATAGCAGAGGTTTTTTAAGCCAGCGTACACAAGCATAACATGATCCAAAGGATGGAAGATGAAGCTAGACCAATTTAGACTAAAACTAAGAAGGTGTGTAGTTTCAATAATGCAGGTAAATAAACATTGGAACAACTTACTTGGGAATGTGGTGCATTCTCCATCCTCTGACATTTTTCAAAATCAAGATAAAACGTCTTTCCCACAGGCATGCTATAGTTGAACTAGAAAGTGTGGGGTTGATATAGGAATCATTCAGTGAAACTTTGTGGCCTGTGGACAGCAACTCAGACTACATCCCAGTGGTCTCTTCTGGCCTTGATGCCTATTCATCTTATAGTAATCAGATCCAAAACACCCAAATTCTGATTTACAACCAGTGTCATCTTAATCCCATGTGGTACAGCATGTGTGTGGAGGATGAGATACAGGGATGATAGTTTGCATGGGCCCAGTTTCTACATTTCTAGCTAAACTGCATGATTTGCTATGTTTGAATTTTTAGATCTTCCACCAGCCATAAGAAAAATGTCTGCAGCTTCTTGAATGCTTTGTGAAATGGCCCTGCCTTACTGAACAGTCCGACTCCTATATTGCAGAGTAGCTGGCTATTAGAAGTGAGGAAAGGAACACTGCCTAGATTTAGGGGTGTTTCTGGATTAAGCTTTGTGGTCTGAATGACCTTCTTGATCAGTGTCTCCCAGGATAGCAGCCCTGGCTCAAGCCCCATAGGTTAATTATATGAGAGCAGCTAATTATTATTTACAAATAATGCTGGGCTGTAAATCCACAGATGTTATGTCTCTCGACCAGGGATTAATTTTAGCTGTGGACTACATTGACCTTTCCTGTCTCTGTTTACTCTAAAATTAACATTAATCAACATTTAACTCCATACACACACTATACCTCCACCATGTAATTAGAGCAAGTTTCCTGTACCCAGAGAGGGGGGAGGGAGGAGAAGGCTTGGAGGCAGAGAGGGGAGAGAGAGAGAAGTGTCCTAAAATTGCCAGCTTCCACCCCACCCAACTGGTTTATTGTTTCTCTCACTTCATATTGCTTCTGGTGCTAATTAGACACATAAAATGTAAAAACATAATGTATGCAAAATAGCATGTCGGGGAGGAAAGCCACACTTGACCTCTTAGGTGAGATTTCAGCCTTTGCAACAGCAGCCTTCTCCAAACTTGTAGAGAAAGGCTATATTTAGCAGTCATAGTATGTGCAAATTATGTGGAGACAAGTAATAATTGCTCTTTGGAGACCATAAATAAACCTACACATCTAGTCACTTTCTCCAGGTTTTAAGAAGCAGTTTGGAACCTCAGTGCTTAGAGACATGACTTAGTTGAATAACACCATGTTCGGGGCCCATGAAGAAGTCTGTCCACCACAAAGTGCTGCTATTAAATACTATCCATCTCTATTTTAGCAGAAAAAGAATCTGGCCACATTTTCATGAGACGACTTCCCCCCCTCCACACACACATACACTCCTAGGTGGCCTCTGCAGGAAGCACTCCCTCTTGTCAGTCACTAGAAATATTCATCGCAAGTACAATATTGCTAATTTTCTGAAACGGTTACTATAGCATAAATTGATTTGTGGCAAAGGTTTCCATTTCTCTGGGGGTTCCCAGTACATTTTTCTAATGGGTGCTCTTAAGTGTGAAGCTGAATGGCTCTCACTGATATTCATGAAAATAGTACAACTCCATAGGTGGTTATTGTCATAGGGCTACTGCTGATGTTCATGGCGTTGTCCAGGTAATAAAGAACATATAAGGCCAAATACTTGGGTATGCTTATGTAATTGCCACCAGGCAGATTTGAACCTGGGACCTCTGGAGCTTAGTGTAGGAACCTCTACTGTTTGAGCTAAAAGCCAGCAGGCTGTAGAGGGCTCTTGCTCTTAGCTGTTGCTGTAAATGGTCTACACAGAGCCGTAACAAGGGTGCGGCGAGTGAGGCACTTGCCTCGGGCGCATAGCTGAGGGGGCACAGAAAAATAATATAGAAAACTAATTATTTTAAGACAGCTACTTATTTTAAGACAGCGCCACTTCCCTGCCCCATCCATTAGCATTGGCTGGCCTGCAGTTTACATGTCAGGCTGCATGTTGCCGCTCTGCAATCCAACAGTTACCAGCCCTGGGGGCCACCCAGCACGTCAGCTGCTTCCGAGTGGCGTGGGAGGCTGGGCTCCGGCTCAGCCTTGCCAAGCGCCACCTTTAAGGTGCCCTAGCACAGTTCTCAGGCATGGGATGCGGGGCCGGTGGAGAAGGGGCTCAGATTGTCGTGCACGGGGCAGAGGTGCAGGGGGTGAGGTGAGGGTGTTAGGCTGGGAACCAGGACTCCTGGGTCTTGTCTCACTTCTGCCAGGGGAGTGGCTCTAGGTCTTAGGGAATGTGATTAGAGCTGGGGGTCTGGGAGCTATGAACTATGGGTTGGGGTCCAGGCCCTTAGCCTGTTGGAGTCATGGTTTCCCCTCCAAAAAATGGAGCCCATGCTGCTGAGCTGCCTGTGCCAAGTGCTTTGAATGTGCTACACAAACCAAGGGGACAAGGCAGTGACTGTGGCTTCTTGTGAAAGAAGTTTTAGTACATGAAAATTAATTAAGAACTTCCTTCGAGCATCCATGTGTCAGGAGAGATCAAATATGTCCATCTTATCAATAGAACATGAGGTAGTAAATAATATTAATTTCAACACAATTATTGATGAGTTTGCCTCATTAAAAGTGCGCAAAGTACAATTACAAACAAATACCTAATAGTACCTGACATGGTGATATTTTATAATTACATGTATATACGTATTAATTGATTGTTCATGCAGATTTCATAACTATAATAAATAAACATTGTGTTATTATTATTGTTATTTATGTATTTTCCCTTTTTCTACAAAATAACTACTATGAATATATACACATGAGGGGGCGCAATTTTATATTCTTGCCTCAGGCGCAAAATTAGCTAGTTATGGCACTGGGTCTAAGTGCCACTGGATGGGACAGTGAACCACACAGGGGCTACGTCTAGGCTGCATCCCTCTGTCGACACAGGGATGTAAATCAAGCACGTGGAAATTGCTAATGAAGCAGGGATTTAAATATCCCACACTTCATTAGCATAAACATGGCCGCCACTTTTTTTCGAAATGGAAATGGCAGTCTAGATGCGAATGTGTCAAAAATAATCCCTTTTTCAACAGATTCTGTATTCCTCAAAAAATGAGGTTTACAGGATCTTTTGAGAAAGGGTTTATTTTCGATAGATCTGCTGCTAGACTGCCATTTTTTTTTAAAAAGCTCCATTTCGAAAAAAAGCAGCTGCCATTTTTATGCTAATGAAGCGCGAGATATCTAAATCCCTGCTTCATTAGCAATTTTGACGTGCCTAATCTACCTCTCTCTGTCGACAGAGAGGTGTAGTCTAGACACAGTCTAGGTGTGTGCGTTACACTTATAGTACACTACATGCAACACAGAGGGTAATGAATATTAAAAAAGTGCTACTGCTGCAGTGTGTGCTACCCTGTGTGCTTCTTGCATCCTAAGCTGTGCTAGAGCCGACCAAAGGCTGCTCTAACATACATTAAGCTGTAACAAACAAAAACTCGCACCCATATCAGTATAGTGCTGATGACAGAAGCTCTCTGGAACGTGAGAGTTTATATCAGCTATGTCACTAAAGGATCCCCCTTACAAAGTTTGATACTCTGGGACCTATTGTCTCCATCTCAGGGGGTTTATAATCTCACTATAGGCAGAGAAACATGCAGCTCTGTTTTACTTGTATGGTCCATTACATATAACAAAGTATGAGCTAACATTCACATTCTACACTTTTCAGCAGCCCTTGATACTGCCGTGTCCTGCACAGAATGAAGGTAATACATCACAGCAAACAGCATGTCATTGCCAGCACCTGAGAAAGGGAACACCTTTATCTACTATATAGTTCAGAGAGTTGTCTGTTTGATCAAGAACTCCTCCTAAATGGTAAGACCTAGGACCACCAAATTGGGAATGCAGCTTCCTCTTATCATACCTGAAAGCAAGGTAAGGTTTTAGTTGTGTCAGGAAACAGGATCCCTGGACTGGGACTGCTACTCATAAAGCCAAACAGAAAAGAGTCAGAATCACCAAAACAAGTACAGTCCTCAAAATTGACATAGCTGAGCGAATGTTGAAAGAGCCTGAACCAAGATGAGCCAGAAAAATTGGATGAACCTGGAATAGGATGGCTTCTCAATAAACCTTACAGAAAAGAGGTAAAATTGAGAAATGTGGAGTAGTTTTCAGTTTGGGCTCAGCTAAATCAATGTTTAACATTTGAAAACTAGAAGAAAATGATATTGGAAACCAAACTGACTCTAGCCCTTTTTTGTTAAAACATAGTAAATGATAAGATGAAGAAAAAAAATACACTTGATGGAATTCCCATTTTAAAAAACTACTAAAAATTAAATGGAACAATTTTAACAATCACGCCTACTTTTTCAACCAAATTTCTACTACTGCATAGTCCTTCCTGTTGGACTTTCTAACTCAGGGCCCTTTGCCAGATTTATGCGATATAGATCTATGTAAGCCATGGGTGTATTGGACTATTTTCAGTGTAGCAAATTAACACATCTGCAAGGCAAAAAAAAAAAAAAGTCCACAGCCTCACCAGCTGGATGCGATAAAGGATGAGTCAAGCTTAGCCAACTGATGATTCACAACAGAGTCTCCTGGGATTTGCATTGCATTAGCTTTCAAAGGGGAAGCCTTTTTTGTGCTGATGATTCTTCTCTCTGTGTCTGTACTTAAACTAACCAATGCTCCAGCATGGTGTAGGTGGAAATGCGCTGCTGGATGTTCAGTCTAGATATCCATTTGAGGCCACAGCACTTATAGTGGTCACTAAAGATCCCGGACCTGGATATTCTGACTGACGAGAGGACTTCAGTCTCCAGAGTAGTTGTTCTAGCACCTCTCATAAGCATTGGAAAATGCAAAAACTATTTCTGGGGTTCCCCCGCACCATAGTAACCATGGTTTCCTAACCAAATCCAAACTTCAATAATGAAAAATTCACCCCGTTGACAAAAATGGAAGTTCTCAACCTAGCAAGAATGGTCATGCAGTATTATAAGTGGAACATGATTGCCACTTGCCACCCAGAGGTGGCTGCATTTCACTAATGGGTGAATGAGGCCTGTACTGGTACATACGGGCAGTAAAATTCTTTTGGGTTATTCAGAATGAAAAGCCTTGCTGAAGTGTATGTCATAATGATAAATATTATTCATAAACTCAAAGGATTATTAATTATTTGTACTGCTCCCAAAGGCATAGCAGGTGCCTCAGAAGGCAAACTAGCATGATGTAAAGCTTCACTGTCACCAGTTACTAGGCATCTGAGAAATACTGTTAACTACAGCTCTCTGGTTCCTAACCCCCATTTTATTCTTGGACCCCAAATCAGGGAAAGTAAAACCCCAACAAAACTTCTAAGCAATCACTGCACATTCATCATATTTGGATACCATATTTATACAGACAAAAGGAACTCTTAATTTGCCCTTCACTCAAAGTAATACTGCTTAGAAGCCACAAATTGGGTATGGTGCTTATCTGTTAGCATGGTGCCAAAGAGATGTGAAAAGTTGTACCCTTAATCATTCATATTTATACCTAGAATTTTCCTTGCCGCTTACACAATAACCTTTCACAAAGTGCCTTTTAGATTCTAGTTGTCTTATTTGGAGAGAAAGCCTATTTATCATGTCCTGAAACGACTGGAATCTATCTGGTGTCAGTCTAAAAACAGGGTGTTCACTTGATTCTATCTCCACTTAAATAACTCATTGACTGCATCTGATTATAAAGTAGATCATTTATTTTAGATCTAAATTTACCTCTCTTGCCTGCAGGCCTGGTATTATCTGACTGCAAGTTACTGAAATCAGAAATGCTGAGCCCAGAGTCCGAGGGTAAATAGTCTATAATTAAAAGTTTCTTCTGCTATTTTTGTTGCGTTCCTCATCTGGGGTTTCTGTTATTCTTTCCAAAGACCAGCATAAAAAAATTAGGTTACAGCAAACTGAGAGCTACATGTATGACAAATTGCCAATTAATAATTCTATCCTAGATGGCTCAGACTAATGGTATATATATAGTTTTGTATCTAAATCAGCACAATCCCAGGGCTGAACGGTTAGGTGCTGGAAGTAGAGATTTAGGGGGCACTACCACATCCCTTAACTTGAAAGAGTTTCCATTATACACAGAATTTACAGTTTGGTTCAATGGCTCTCAGCACCCCCACTATAAAAATTGTTCCACCACCACTGCCTGAACCCCCTCCCACATGCCACACCCTTCTTGCATCCCAAAACCCTGCCTTAAGCCTCCTTCTGCACCCACATCCCAACTTCTGCCCTAGCCCTACATTCATGGCCTGGCATACAATTTCCCTACCCAGATGTGGCCCACAGGCCAACAAGTTTGCTCCCTTTGATCTAGATTGCTGAACTCAATAAAGGCTGGTCACTAGTATCTGAAATTCATTACAATCTGACGGCTGCTCAGTGATGTCCTACGTAAGATGAGTTGGTAGTTTTCCCCACCTCTCATCTACATTGTCACAGCTGTTATTAATTGGTATTTCCATTGGCAGCCTTAGCAAGGCCAGGGCCTGAATAATCATGGAGACCAAACTACACCCAGAGGTGCTCCCTCAAGATTATGATCGAGGCAACATGTGGAAGCTTGAACCAGTTTCATGGGTAGAAGACTTCAGCTTCCAGGGATGCCAGTCTAGCACCTTTCACAAGCTAGAAAATTCCTGTCCCTGGAGTTTAAAATAATCTTCCAGTCCATTTCTTTAAAAAAAACAAACTACCCTTTCTATGTTTCCCCTGCATTTGAATGGGCAAAATAGATAATTGCATGAGTCAATTAATCTTTGTGCATGCAAGTATCAATTTAAATCAACCCTGGAGAATGCACTGAAGGTTTAAAAATAATGATCAGATTTTTGCAAATTGAACTAGGATATTCCATTTCCTCACTGTGGATAAGCAGGTCAGTTTTGTTTAACCCAGTGCCCCCAGACAATCTCAGCTCCCTTTGCACACACAAGGTGAAACCCATCACACTGTGGTTGTCTGAACGTCACAGATTCATAAGGATGCTACCAGCTTTGAACTAACATACCTGGGTCTTTGAGATTAGGCAGTAGTCCTTGTAGCAGTAAATTAGGAGAACAGCCAGCCACAAGGACCGAACCTGAGACTTACAGATCTAAAGCCAAAAGCTTCTATTACCTGAACTAAATAGTTGTTACCAGTTTAGAAATCTACAGCCTGGAGCTATGTGGTCCAGCCACAAAAGGGGAACAAACAGCCACAGTGTTTAAGTGTGGGTTACAGAAATCACGACTATCACCTGCCCTACCTCCTTTCTAAAGCACATCTGCACATTAGTCCTTCCCCAAACTCTTCCTGGACTTAGGGAAATTGCTGGAGTGGCTTGTCAGAGACTATCCTGCATTTTCTAGATTGTCCACAGGAGACTAGCCATAAAAATGGCTTCTCTCCAGAGTTAGACATGGGTCTTTAGAACAAAGCCATTGACCTTACGTGAAAGGGAATCTAGCCAATTATCCTCACCCAGCCCTCCTCTCATAGCCCGTTCCTCCAAAACACAACTCTATCACAAGCCTACCCCATAACCACAGACCTTCAACAGGCTGCTAAATCACCCTCAAATTGGAGGCAGTGTGAAAGGCTCCAATGATAGCTGAAGCCAGAACACCAGACAAAAACTCTATAGAGGATTCAAATCCGGTGAATGTCAACCCAGGTGTCCAAATGCCAGAGGTGTGTAGTTCACAAGGTTCTATGAATGGGAATTCAACCTCTTCTTTTTCTTTCCACCTCTCCTGAGCCAAGCAAATAAGCAACATAACAGGCTTAATTAGCGCCCCCTAAAAGAAGCACCAGTATGTGCAAGCATAGAATCATAGAAATCATAGAGTACTAGAACTGGAAGGGACCTCAAGAGATCATCAAATCCAGTCCCCTGCCATCACAGCAGGACCAACCGCTGTCTAGATCATCCCTGATAAATGTCTGTCTAACCTGCTCTTAAATATCTCCAGTGATGGAGAGTCCACCACCTCCCTAAAGCATAGCTGACAGGGAAGTTGAAACTGGAATGGTATCACCCATGAGCAAGGTATGACTTCACTCTGTAGCTAGGATTTCTCAGCTCCCCAGTGCTTTATACTGTAAGCATCTGCCTCCTTTTTATTTTACTTCTCTCCGGGGATCAGAGAGGATCACCAGATGCAGTGACACTTGCAGGTAACTTCTTTGTTAATGAAGCAATTATATTTCTTTCCCTGACTACTCAACTTAAATCAACAACATGGGGAATGCAAGCTGAAGATGCCATCTTGAAGAATCCCACATCCAACCCATCCAGGACAAGTCCGTTCAACAATATGTACATTTCATCAGGTTGAATCTGCTCTTGCATTATTTGAAATTAAAAACAGAACTAGAAAGTGCAAAGCACATCCAGCACTCTAGCAAACTAAGTGCATTTGCACGTGTAAATCAGTCCTTTTAGTTTGGGATTGAAAATGTGCGAGCAGAGTTCCTTTCTGCATGCATCATTAGCATGGTAAACCTTCCATTGAGAGAAGCTCATCCTACATATCCAAGCACCACAGGAGTTAAGTCCCCAACCAAGCCACCACTTCGTAATTAACTCAACGAGGCTTGTCAATAGGAATAGAATCCGAGATTTTCAGATCTAAACAACACTGATTTTGGTCCTTTGAGCTAACAAAGAACAGGCTAAGGCCTCTGGTAAAGAGAGGTGATAAAGCTGAAATTCAAGCTGTGCAGATGCCTGTTTGCATCTGAAATGAGTAGCTTTTTGGATTCCACACATCATGTCAGTAGATGTCTACATCAGACAAGTTCAGGGCTTGCAGTTTTTGTGGATCACATTCTTCTCTCAGTTGCAACAGTGTCAGAACAGAATTTAGTCATTTAAGATGGAGGCAGTAAGGTCTCATATATGGATATGTCTACACTGCAGAGTTTTTCGAGAAAAACGGCCATTTTTCCGGAAAAACTATACTTACTTCCACACTGCTATTACATTCTTTCGATAAAAAGTCGAAAGAACAGAGCGTTTTTTCAATGGAGTAAACCTCATTTAACGAGGAAGAAGCATTTTTCAGAAAAAGCTTTTTTTCGGAAAAAGGGGTGTGTGGATGCAGAAGAGAGTGTTTTTTCAAAAGATGAGGCCTCCAGGAAAAAGCACAGGTGCACTCTGTCCACAGTAATCACAACTTAAATACAAGATAGCATCCAATCAGTGTGGATGGTCTCTTTAGAAAAAGCAGATTGCTTTTTCGTTGCACTTTTGCTGTGTGGATGCTCTCTTTTGAAAGAAGTTTTTTTCCAGAAGATCGCTTCTGGAAAAGCTTCTTCCAAAAGAAGCCTGAAGTCTAGACATAGCCATACTCACCACTAGCAACAGTGCTAGTGAAACAGAGGACGAAAAAGAAAATCTCCATGTAAACAAAGCCAATTTTATCTCGCTTGCAAATGTCTGATCAGTATAATATTCTGGGTGCAACTAGGAATTAAAACTAATAGCAATGCAACATTTTTTATCTTTGGCAATGTCCTCTCTTCACTTCCCTCCTATTTTGTGATATATCCACCTGAATATCATATGAAGTTATTTTTGTTTTGTGTTTTTTAAAGGGTTCTCCACCCTCAGGATCATGTCTCCCCATGTGTTTCTATAGGCCAAACACAAATGAGGCTCCTATTCTCGCTAATGCCTATGTTTATTATCCCTTTTGTCTTGTGTATATAAATCTCCCTTTCATGTATACACATAAAAACTATAATCAGGAATAAAATAAAGAATACAAATAGTCCAACCAACCAGATACTTGCTGCAAGAAAATTCTTTATCTTGTTTCCCCATGCCGCCTACAGTACCTCTTCCCTCATAAAATTAGGTCTTCATTTAGGCTTCAATGCTGCAAATACTTATGAACATGCTCTTCACTAACACATTATGGGTACGTCTAGACTACAGGCTTTTGTTGACAGAGGCTTTGTCGACAGAGGCTCAACAAAGAGCGTCAACAAAGAGCCAGTTCTGTTGACAAAGCAAGCAGCTTTTTCGACAGAGAGTCTAGATGCTCTCTTTTGAAAAAGCACAGTGTGGATGCAATAGCGCCTTTTGTTGACAGAATTCTGAATGAGGTTTACCACCTCGTATTCCTCGTAGAATGAGGTTTACCGCTGTTGACAAAACTGCCGTGTTCTGTCGACTTACTGTCGACAGAACTCGGCAGTAGTGTAGACGCAGATATAGTTTTGTCGACAAAAGTCCACTTTTGTCGACAAAACCCTGTAGTCTAGACACACCCTATGACTCTTCAGGCACAGAAAGTTAAGCACACACATAAGTGATTATAGGCTCATCAGTGCAGGGGCTATGTGTTTTTATTTGACTGGAAAGTGCCTGCTGCTATACATAATGAACAATCTATTCTGAACATCCCTGAGTCACTCACAGTACTTGTCCAAAGTAAGGAACAGGTGGGAGTGAAATCCACAGACCATGGGAACTGGGAGTTACTGCAGGAAAGGAAATGCAGAGGGAAGAACAGAGGCAGCCCACAAATACCAAGGGAAATGGTGAGAAACAGAAGAATGAGCAAGCAAAAGGAAAGGAAAAGAACAGAATTTGCTTTGCTCCTAAAGAACAGATTTTTCTGCTGTATGAGATGTAACAAACAGCAACAAAGTTTTATTTAGGTACCAATAGGGAATTTAATTAATAAATAATTAAAGGATAAAAGTGTAATTATTTTGCCATTCAACATGATTTTAAGGAGAACAGGTCTTGTCAAACAAACCTGATTTCATTCTTTGAGAAGATTACAAGTTCAGCTGATAAAGGAAACCACATATATGTAACATGCTTAGATTTTTGCCAGGTGTACCACTGGATACTCTCATTAAAGATGGATGTATAAGATGAATAAAGCCCACGATAAATGGATTTAGAACTGGCTAAGCGACAGATCTAAAAAAGACGTTTTCAATGGGAAATCATTATCTGCCAAGGGTGTTCCAGTGGGATTCTGCAGGGGCTGGTATTATCCCCAAAATAAATATAAGATTACGGTTGATCAAATTTGCAGATGACAGCAAGATTGGCAGACAGGTAAATAATTGTGAGAATAGGGCAGTTGTACAGAACTATCTGGATCCAGCAAAAAATATTTCCCTTGATAAATAATCAAAATGTACAGAGGGGCAAAGTAAGGAAGTGCCACTTGAGAACTGCTTAAAGTTTCATTTAAGGATTTTTTTTCTTTGTAGATTTTGACATGTGATGCTGACAATTTATGTTTTAATGGTTATAAAAAATTAGATTTTTCTCTCTCAACACTTATCATCAATAAATAATCGTCTGATTCCCCATTGTCTGACCCTCCATAATTTCCCATATTTGGGTTAATTTAAAAGAACAAAACATAAAACATCCTTTAAAACAAACAATAATATTTGTTGAAATTATAAAAATAATTAAAATAGAATTCTGTCAACCCACATCTTAATGCAGCCAAATGCAAAGTTATCTATCAAGAAACGAGAAATGAGGGGCTACATCGTGAACGCAAGGACTCTGAAGGGAATTTGGGGATCACAGTGGCCACATAACTGAACATGAGCTCCCATTGGGATGCTGTGGCAAGAGAGCCCTAATGCAATCCTTGGATGTTAAAGCATGGGTGTAGTCAGGGTTGGGCAAAAGGGCCCCTGTGGGCCAAATCCGGCCTGCCAAGTGCGTGGATCCAGCCCACTGAGACCAATTAGGGCCTGGGGGCAGGGGAGCATGCAAAGTCTTCTCCACTCTGCCCCCGCCCTGTGAGCAGTGCACGATGCTTCCAAGTGCCGCACGCTGCTTGCAGGGCGGGGGCAGAGTGGAGAAGGCTTTGCGTGCTCCCCTACCCCCGGGTCTTAATTGGCTTGGGGGTGGGGGAGTGCATGAAGCCTCCTCCCACCCTGCCAGGAGCACGTGGCACTTTGAAGTGCCGCGTGCTGCTCTCAGGGCGGAGGGAGAGCGGAGGAGGCTTTGCGTGCTCCCCCGCCCCCAGACCAATCAGGGGCTGGGGAGCTGCGTGAAGCTTCCTTCACCTTGCCCCGGACCTGTGAGGAGCCCGCGGCACTTCAAAGCACCGCGCACTGCTTGCAGGGCATGGGGGAGGCTACACATGGGTGCCTGGTGGAAAGGGGGGGCAAAGGGGCTCCCCCACCTCCAGATTAATCATGGTCTGGGGTGGATAGCCCCACCCCTCCTGTTTAGGCCCCATCCATTCCGGGGTGGCCCGGGGCCACTTCAAAAATTTTTGAAGTGGCCCCTGGGTAAAAATTATTGCCCACCCCTGGTGTAGTGAGTAGTGACAGGGAACTAATCTTACTTCTGAATTTGGCATTGGTGAAACCAATACTGGAATACTGTGTACCAACCATTCTAGTGTCCATGTTTTAAAAGGATGTTGAAACATTGGCGAGGGGGCAAGAAAAAAAGTCACATCAGTTACTTGAGAGCTGGACACCATATCCTATGGTGAGATCTGGTTATCTTCTCAAAAGCTCAAGCGATTATTTGATGACAATGTATAAGTACTTCAAGGAGAGAAAATATGGGATGCTGAAAGGTGCTTTAATCTAGCACAAAAAGTCATAACAAGCAATAACTGGAAGCTGAAGCCAGAAAAATTCTTAGGCACAAATTTTCAACAAGAGTGGTTAACCATAGGAACAAAGCTACCAACGGAAGTGGTTGCTTTCCATCTCTGGGTGTTTTCAGAGTCAGACTGGAAGTCTTTCTGGGAGATTTGCTTTAGCTATGTTGAATCTATGGATAACTGGGTAAAATTTGATGACCTGTTGTTTACAGGAAGTCAAACCAGATGATTTAAATCTTCTGGCCTTAAGTTCTGCAAATGAATCTACATTACTGATTTTGCTCTGCCAATGATAACAGCCTTGATGACCTCTATGTCTGCTTTATGCTTTTTTTTCCATGCCACCTTCCTTTGCATGGGGAAAACAACAAATCATTCCCATCTAGCACTGGTAAGTCTGGTGGTGAGCAATGCCTCTGCTCTTCTGCTCAGCTCTCTTCTGTGGAACTCTTTGCCAGAGGATGTTGTGAAGGCCAAGATTATAACAGAGTTAAAAAAAAGAACAAGATAAGTTCATGGAGGATCGGTCCACCAAGGGCTATTAGCTAAAGTGGGCAGGGATGGTTTACTTAGCTTCTGTTTGCCAGAAGCTGGGAATGGATGAATTCATCCTCCTACCCCACCCTGTTTGTCCGTTTACTCCTCCTGTTGCATCCTTACCGGTACCCAGATTGTAAACACTCCAGAGCAGGGATAATCAGCTTTGGTATTAGAAAATAAGGGATGATCCATTGCAAAGGGCACTAGTTAGGCACTCTGGAGACCCAGGTTAAAGTCCCCAGCTCTACCATTATTTCTTTTGTGATGCCTGACAAGTCATTTAGGCCTGATTTAGAAAATGTGGTCATCTTTATCGACTCCTGTGCAGCAGAGTTAAACTGACCTGACTGCCAGGGCAGACAGCGCTAGGTGAATGGAAGAATTCTTTCATCAACCCAACTGCCTCTGGAGAGCTGGATTACCTACCCTGATGGGAGAACCCCTCTGTCAGCCTTTGTGATGCCTACACTGAAGCTCTATAGTAGTGCAGCTATGCCACTGTGGCATTTCAGGCCAGACAAGCCCTAAGTCTCTCCTTTGTCTCTGTTTCCCATCTGTAAAATGAGGATAACAACACTTCCCAGTCTCCTGGGGTGTTCTGAGGATAAATACTGTAAAGATGTTGAAGCACTCAGATATTATGGTAATGGAGGCCATCTAGGGCATGTCTAGCAGAGCATCCACGCTACCAAGCCTGTTGTTTTGAAATAATCACTCTTTTTTCCTTGGGGGAATGAGCTTATTTCAAAATAGTTATTTTGGGAGTTATTATTTCAAACTAACTTATTCTGAAATAATCTCGTAGTGTAGACAGCCCTCGAGACCTCAGAGAGAGATTCTGCCAAACACAATGGCCTCTTATCCTTGACTGTCATAGGCACTATTGTAATACAAATAAATTACACTGTTGCTATGTTATTTGCTGCTGCAAATTAGAAACACAGTGGAACCTTGTTTACCCAAGCCTCTATTATTCGGCACTCCATTTTAACCAAGTACCACCTCTAAGAAGGGTGGCCTAAGGTAGAAAGCAGATAGAAAGCTCATTTGCCCATTCTCCTGAGTATTCACATTTATGATTATCCCATCTGGCCCCAGTCACAGTTTGATTGGATAAACAGGGTCCCATGTTACTTGAATTAATATTTCCATAGCATTTTGTAAGCTAGCAATGTGGTAATGACAACATGGGCACTGCATTTCTGGTTAGTTAGCATACGCTGTTTCCTGTGTTTAGTTTTGTCACCTTGAACTTGCCTTGTTAACTCCACCTACTTTCTTCTCCAGCATGCTGTCAGAAGCTCTCTAATCCTTTATTCGTTCTTACCAAACTAGTGCAAAATGACTTATTTTGCCCTGTATTACTTATGCACCCCCCACTGATAATTAATTCAACAATACTTATAGACAGTGCTTTAAACTGGTGCTTCTCAGTTTGTATTGGCTTCCAATACATTTCTGGGTGAAATTTAAAGTTTTGACCTGCAAAGCTTACAATGAATGGCTCAGCCCTGGATACCGTGGAAAATGCTTCTCTCAAGTGTACTGTGGCAATTGCAATTAGCACTTGAAATACTAGACACAGGTTTAAACAGAGGGGAGGCCATTTTTAGTAAGGATCCCTGAAATCTGGAATTCCCTTTCTTCCCCCTTGGTCTGACACAGCCTGACTTTGGTGACCTCTGAGCACACTGCAGGGCCAGTCTATTGTACAAGGCCTTCCTGGAGGAAGTGCCTTCAATGGACTATGTGAGGAACAAGGAGGGGGAGTTTTATTTGTTTACTTTCTTTTCCAGTAAGTCTTTTGTATAACTTTAGCAGGTGTTTATAAAACATTCAGAAGGGCCTAGAGGCATTTTTAACTCAATCTAAATAAAATGAATGGGGAGGCAGAGCCGTATTTTTTGTAGAATGAAAAGTCTCATTCACAGCGGCATGACATGGATTTAATTCATTTTTCTCAAGTATTTTGCAAACTTCCCATGTCTTTTGTCACATAGCTTCAAGTTATCAAACTTGAAACAACTTGTCATTAGCGTTAACAAAATTCAGAACAGTATGACTTTTTTTTCCTCTTCTGATATTTTGTACAACTGTTGGAAAAACCTCATATATGAAACTATTAGTGCCATATAGTCAAGTAGTTCCAGGAACTCATGTAGGTCTTCACTACTGAGAAATATATTCCTCCTCACTCCCTTATTGTTCTACTTTCTCCAGCTTGGAGCAGTGATGAGGCCTGATCCTGCAAACACTACACATGGAGCAACTTTACTTACACAAGTACTCCTGTTGAAGTCAGTGGGACCATGTGAATAAAGTTATTCACAGGCACCAGTGTTGGCAGAATCAGGCCATGAATTTGTAAACCATTAAGCTGCATGCAGGTATCAAATAACTGGTACACTGTGAATATTGTTCTTTCAATCTGCTAGAGTTCTCTCTCCAAGGTGCACTGTGCATGCAGGTCAAAAGCGCAGGGAGGGTCTACATTTACTGACTCTTACTTTTATTTTTAAATGAGAAGTGAGCCACGACAGGCAATTCATCCTCAATGAAAATAAGTTTTAATGGAATGCTATAATTCTCAGGGCTTTTTCTTTTAACCAAAGATCTTCTACCTCACAAGAAGATATTTCCGCTGGGTCCATTAGAATTCTTCAGCTGCTCCCTGATCATGTCTATTTGAAGGTCAAGAAGAAGTAGACTAATACACGCACTGTTTTGTTCCAAAATCTAGTTGCCATCTGGAAATGGCTGAAAAATTTCAACAGGAATTTCCACTAAGGTAGCCTAAATTCCCTATAAAACTACTGATAGGTTCAAAGAAAAGCAGCTGATATGAACCCTTCTACCTCCAAAAGCTTTGGGAGTAGTCCTGATTCAAGCATCATAGCTTGGGCCTATGTACATAAAAGACTACCCTGGAAGGCTGATCAAATGCCAGCTACCTCAGGGTTTGGAGGAAGTTCGGCTGCAGATCTGTGCATGGTACTTCAGCAAATGCATGTGTCTCCAATGGGAATACTTACATGCTTAAAATTGCCCGTGTGCATTAGTGCATTGTTCTATCAGGGCCAATAGCTGCATCAGAAAGCAATGACTGGGTTAATCTCTAATGTGAGGTGGGAATCAGAATACTGCTTGTTTTCATATGATTGATATTAGATGCAGCACATCAGAGCAGGAATGTTAAAAACTGATGGAAGGGATTATCTGATTATCACCAGATAATTAGAAAGGATGCATATATAAACATCAGGGTACTGCTTGGGTGCCACAAGCAGCAATTTACCTCAATCCACAGCTGGGCTGGCTGCTGCCTGCCACTCAGTTCAACCTCAGTTGTACCCACATTCAGCTCTGGAGCTTGAATGCACCATGGAGCCCGGATCCAGCAACTGCACCAATGTTTGGATCAAAAGTCTGGTGTAAGTTGGAGCATATACAGTTGATAGGCAGCAGTGATGCGCTGGGCCCTAATGCAGTCATTCATCTAAGTCAGGGCATGGACACCTGCCTTACAACTAGCAATAAAAATCTGTACCGTACAGACATTAATATGCATATCAGCGTTAGGGCCCTGCTGGCTCGTCTGTGCTACTTACCCTTGATTTGGGACTTGCTAGCATTTTTGGACTGGGTATCCCCAGTAGGTGATGGCAGCATGGGTGAGAAATGTATTGTAGACACCACTTGGACATTTCACACCTCGGCTGCTACTAGCTGAGGGGCTGCCCCTCTTGGGGATTACAGGCTTGAAAAATCTTTCTATAGATGTGTAGGGTGTGTGTGCACTGAAATAAAAAATCCACAGTACTGAGGCTCAGAGCCCAGGTCAACTGACTCAGGCTCATCAGGCTCAGCCTATGTGGCCACAAATAGTGTAGATGTTTGGGCTTGGGCTGAAGCCCAGGCTTTGAGACATTTCAGCCTGAGCCTGAATGTCTACACTGCAATTTTTAGCCCTGAAACCCAAACCCCACAAACCTGAGTCAGCTCACCTGGGCCAGGCCCAGCAGGTCTTTGTAACATAGACATACCCATAGAGTCCAAGGCCCAAAGGAAAGATTATGATCATCTAGGTCTGATCTCCAGTATAACACTGGCCACAGAACTTCCCCAAAATAATTCTTTTAGAGAAAACATCTAATTGTGATTTTACAATCACCAGTGACAGAGAATCCATCAAGACTGTTGGTGCAGCAGTACAAACATGAGTCACACTGTTCAACTCTTACCCCTTATTTCCTGTCTGACTTTATCTAGCTTCAATTTTCAGCTATTGAACCAGGTTACACTTTTCTCTACTAGACTGAAGAGCTCATTAATAGATATTTGTTACCCAGGTAGGCACTTAGGGTATGTCTAGACTACATCCCTCTGTCACCACAGGGATGTAAATTAGACATACCGAAATAATGAAGCGGGGATTTAAATATCCCACGCTTCATTAGAATAAAAATGGCCGCCGCTTTTTGCCGCTGCGGCAATTTGCCGGCAAATTGCCACATCGGCAAAAAGCGGTGGCCATTTTTATTCTAATGAAGCGCGGGATATTTAAATTCCCGCTTCATTAGCAATTTCAGTATGTCTAATTTACATCCCTCTGATGACAGGGGGATGTAGTCTAGACATACCCTTATAGTCTGTAATGAATTCACCCTTTTCACCTTCTCTTTGTTAAGTGACACAGATTGCATGCCCTCTGTCTCTCACTGTAAGGCAGGCAAATTTTCTAATCCTCAGGCTTTTCTTTGAACCTTCTACAATTTTTCAACATCAGTTCTGGGGTCCACAGATCAAGAAGGGAAATGATATTTCAGCAGTGGTTGCACCAGTGCCAAATACAGAGGGAAAATAACTTCTTTACTCCCATTCTAATTCCCCTGTTTTTACATCATAAGATCGTATTAGCTCTTTTGGCCAGAGTGAGCACATGTTCAGCTGACTATCCATCACAATCCACAAATCACTGCTACCTGAATAGAGTCTTCCATTCTGTAAGTATGGCTGCCACTGTTTGTTCCCAGATGTATAGGTTTACATTTAAATATATTAAAGTACACATTGTTTGATTACAAGCTTCAAGGGGTAGCTGAGTTAGTCTGTACAAGATAAACTTACATTCCATATCGGTGACCAGTTCTCTTCATTATTTGTCACTCCCCCAATATCTGTCATTTGCAAACTTTAATCCATGATGATTATATGTTTTCTTCCAGGACACCAATAAAGATGTTACATAATGTAGGCCAAGATCTCTTTAGGACCCCACCAGTTGAGGCAAAGCCTCCATCTCACATCATGAGCCTGTGCTTTATTAAGTATCATTATTTGTGTAAAAAATCCTAAGAACATAAAATAATAAGACTCCCAGAATTAATCAAAAAATCAGATATATGTCCGGCTCTTTGATCAGTCACTCAGATTATGCAAAGTCCTGAGTTGCCTAATAGAAAAATCATAGACAGAACATCATGATTTGCATTGCATTAGTTTCACCTCAAGGTAAAAAAACAGGGGCCTATATAATAAAGTGTAACAGCTCTCACATAAGTAGTTAGCAAGTGGAAAATAAATCAGTAGAGGAGAAATTCATTAACTCAAAAGTACACATTGAGTAACTTGCTAGCTGAGAAGACTGACATTGAAATGCTAATGATTTTGATCATGGAGACAGAGACAGCAAAACTTTAGCAACACACCTAAACACTTGTGCTACCCTATAAGATTAAAATAATAAGCTAGAGACAGACCACCCCAGGATTTCATCAAATTCACTTCTAAATCCCTCTTGATGAGCAATCTAGGATTCTGAATTCAACACTAATTCAAATTGTAAATAAGTTTTTCTTCCCTCCACAAAATGATTGTTACTCTGAATCCAGCAGAGAGTTTAATAGCAAGTGTATGACAGTTTTGAAATGGATTGTTAGTCATGTCAGCTCCAAGCTATGCTAAAAGCTAAACCCAATGCAGATGAATGGGTGAAGAAGGATAGCCTGGGACAAGGGGTAAGTCTACACTGCAGAGTTTTTCCGGAAAAAATACACTTACGTCCACATTGAAATTGCGTTCTTTTGGCAGAAAGTCAAAAGAACAGAGGGGTTTTTCCTACAGTGGTAACTCCCTTTCTACGAGGAAGAAGCCTTTTTCCAAAGAGCTCTTTTGGAAAAAAGGCGTGTGTGGACGGGGAAGAGGTGTGTGGGTTTGTTTGTTTTTTTCAAAAGAAGAGGCCTCCAGGAAAGAGCACAGGTGCCTAGTGGCCACTCCATCCACAGCAATCAGAACTTAAATGTGAGATAGCGTCCAATGAACGTGAACGCTATCTTTCGAAAAAGCAGATTGCTTTTTCGTTGTGCTTTTGCTGTGGAGACGCTCTCTTTTGAAAGAAGTTTTTCCAGAAGATCTCTTCCAGAAAAGCTTCTTCCGAAAGAAGCCTGCAATCTAGACGTAGCTTAGGTGCTAGCCTGGAATTTGGGAGCTCAGTTCCTTGCTCTGTCGCTAACTTTTTCTGTGGCCTTGGGCAAGCCATTTAAACCCAGATTTTTAAAGATGGTCTCCGCTACAAGGCTTAAATTTCATTTTCAAAAGTGGCATAGGCTCTTAGGAACCCAGGCTTTGTCTACACTAGAAACACTACAACGGCACAGCTGCAGCTGCACTGCTGCATAGATACTCACTACAGCATCCTTCCATCACTGTAGTAAATCCAGTTCTCCAACAGGTGGTAGCTAAGTGCACAAGACTTCTTCCATCACACAAATAGTGACTACACCAGGGTTTAGATCATACATCGTGCAGGGCATGAAATTTTTCCTAGTGCTGACTGGTGTGGTTAAGCCAACCTACCTTTGTAGCATAAGTCTTGGATAGAATCTCACTGAAGGCAAAGGCACTTCGCCAATTTACACCAGGTGGTGATCTAGCTGATGGTACTTTCTTCGCAGAACTTACTATCTGTGGCGCCAGTCCTACAGTGAGTCTGCTGTGTGTGTGGTCCATGTGCCCATATGGATCCCATTGCAGAATGGAGGCCAGCATGTAGTTGTGACACCACAAATTATAAGAGAGAGTGGGGTAGGAGGCAGAGAAAAAGATTAATGGCTTTGATTAAGATCATATGATTGTTTATTTCACTATATGCAGATTTTGTTTCCATTAAAAAGGGTTGTGTCAGGAGAAGTAAAAGTTAATCGTTTAAGAATTTATTTTGAATTGCTTCAGGGCCAGAAACTGTACTCATATGAGCAAATATTACTCTCAAGGCCAGATTCTCAGGTACTGTGAATTAGCATAGACCCACTGAAGTCAGATGGAGCAATGCCAGTTTATACCATCTGAGAATCTGGTACAGTCAGAATATGTGTTAGAGAACCTGGTCTTAAACTGGTAGGCAAGTTATTCCATTTCCAAATACCCTTCCAGCAGGGCCAAGAGTGGAGAACATGCCAAAGTAAAATACAACAAAAATTAAAGGAAAAATCTTGCCCAGCTGTTGTATACCTTCCTACTTTAATTTTGTTTTTTGTTCTTCAGAGTATCTGGAGGCCATCCTTCTCTTTAAAGTCTCCCCCGGTTCTATCGTAAGCCTATTTTAATGCCCTCCAAATCTTATTCCTTAGTTCCAAACAGAATTACAGTGGAAGGATCAACAGACTGCCACTGTAAGGCGTAGGCAATGAAAGGTGAGTAGCCAGTATAGGATTCTGGGGTGCAGAATTTAGCATAGACTCCATCTTTATAAAACCAATGAGGTTGACAGAGACTTTTTGGACAACTAGTCACTAAACTGAGCACTTACTTGAACATCATTGATGTGCTCAGCATATAGAACAAGGCTGAGACTTGCTTCTTAGTGGGTGACATCAAGCCATCTGAAGGAAAAGAGAATTTCGGAAGATTGAAAGGCAATAAATTATATCTGCACATTGAAATATACAATATAATCACATTCTCTTCAGGGACAACCTCTACAATGAAGCAGTGAGAGGATGCCACCATTTTAATCAGACCTATTGGCAATAGGATTTTGAAAAATGGCATCTTTTCAAGGAAGACAGAACTGAAGCAATAGCTGTGAAGGGCAGGAAAGACAAGCTTATTCAAAGGCTATGTCCTCACAGCACTGTTTCCACAATGAGCACACACTGCAAATCAGCTATGCTCTGTGGGTGAGAGAGAGAAAAATTTCTTGAGAAGACAGGCTCGGATCAAGTGTTGTTCATGAATAAAATAGCACTTCAGATAACCTCAGAAACTCTCTGACTCTCATTCTTCAGAAGAAGAAAGCAAGACTATTGGAACTATTTGACTAATCTGTTGCCCATTTTGTCAATGTTCAAATCAGATAATTGTTCATGAATGATTTTTCTCCATTTGACCTACTTGTGGTCTTATGTGGTGAGCCAAAGCTTAATTTGTTCTGGGGCATGTTGGGACTCAGTTCTGGCACCTCTTCCATCTGTAACATGTAAGGCGTGACCTCGCATGCACAGTGCATGTCAGGTTACACTGTGCAGAGGATGCCATTTTGTGGAACAAAATGGCACCCTTTTATGACATGACCTCAGTGCATGCAAGGACTTGCTGTGAGAGGATGCCACCATTATTGCTTGAGGCCTGGCACCTCTTTCATTATAAATTAAGCACCAGGTGAAGCCAAAAATGAATACAGCTCTTAATACAATATCACAGAGGCCTATGAGGGATTTCATATAGTGATTCTTAGTGTAAAAAGTCACAGGGTTGTTAATAATACTGTTAGCCTCTATGGTGGCAAACTGCTCTTCTATGGTAGGACTTGCTCTTCTCAGAAATAAAAGAAGTTTATCATTTCCCTTTTCAGATGAACAGGGAGCACCCTTTTAATGATGCTCAAAGACCATGTGCAAAAGTGTTTGCATAATCATTTCAATAGGGCAGGCAAATTATTATTGGTATTATTATTAGTCCCTAAAGTTTGGTGCTACACAGATATACAGTAAAAGTCAATTACAGAGCGTATAACCTTGAGTGAGAACACATCATTGAACATAAATATACGAAAAGTTAGGTAGGTAACATTAGCACTTGCCTTCCATTATGCAAATATAGTTGTGGTACCTATGAGCACAAACAAGTCACCTTATTTAAAAGTTTGACTTAACAGTGGATGTAACAAATCTATTAGTCCTTGGTGTAATTACAGAAAGCTGATAGTATGAAGTATCTCATGTGCAGATAAGATTCACTATTTTGAAATCCAGAAAAAAAAATTACTTTTTTTTAACTTATGAAGTCATTTTAGTCTACTTTCAGACATTCCACTGACAAAGTTAAAGGGTTTTAGTTCAAAAAATTAGATTTTGAAGTTCATCAGCCTGCTTCTGTTCTGGTCAGTAGAGTTACTTCAGATTTATGCAGAATAAATTAGGTCAAAATTGAGCTCCATGTTTAACCACATAACAGTCATGTGTGCAAACATATTTCTTCACAGACCTTGACACACCTTTTTAAATAATGTGGTCCAGATGTTTAAATATAGCCATTCATAAACTATTCTCCTGGATAACTGTTTATGTCATTAATGACCACTGAATTTACCCAAAGGCAATGAATTCCCACTGATTGCATATCTTTGCCCATGGGCAGTTCTCTGAACTAAATTCAAGAGCTGATTCTTATTTGCTCGAAGACCCACTCACATTTATGCCCACAAGAGTGGTGTAAAGGAGCCTTACTATAAATGAGAATGAAGCCTTCTGTCTATGAAAACTGGAAACTTTGCTATATGGGAAGAGTTAAACTGTTTCAAAATTAAATTATGACACTGAATGGATTTTGATGACTGCACCTTATGTCCAACAAAACAAGCAGTGACTGAGACAGAGCAGCGGTACTCAACCTAGTTTCCACTGTGGGCCACACACGCAGCTCTCTATGGCTACGTCTAGACTACAAGCCTCTTTTGAAAGAGAGCATCTAGACTACAAGCAGATTTTTTTGAAAAAGCGAGCCTAGACGCTCTCTTTCGAAAAAGCACAGTTTGCATTCAATAGTGCCTTTTTCTGAAAGAGTACTTTCGAAAAAAAAGGCATTATTCCTCGTAAAATGAGGTTTACTGTGATCAAAAAACTGCCACGTTCTTTCGATTTACTTTCGAAAGAACGTGGCTGCGGTCTAGATGCAGGTGAAGTTTTTTCGAAAAAAGGCTATTTTTTTGGGAAAAAACCTCTAGTCCAGACACACCCTAAGTGTTAGGTGAGCCACAGCCACACTATATATACACTACCTGTTTGGCCTTGAGGCTGTCACATGGGTCCAGGACCACAAATGGGGGGGGGGGGGGTGGAAAGAAAGAGGGAAGTTTCTGCCAGCATGCCACGCAGCATGCTCCTGACAGCACTAAGGGCTGGTTGGGGTGGGAGGAGTCAATATGGTGTGCTCTGGGCGAAACAGAAGGCTGGCTGCTGCCAGTCCTATCCCTTCCACCCAAGGTCCCTGCCCTTCTGGGAGTGCAGAACTTAACCCCCCCCCCCACACCACACACACACACCTGGCCCAGGGGCCTGGCGAGGCTGTCAGCCCTCCTACATGGACCACAGCTGTATGCAGATTGAGCCACAGGGGCCCACAATGTGCCAGTTGAGAATGACTGAGGTAGAAAATACAGTAGACTTCCGATAATCCGGCACCTTTGGGACCTAGGTGGTGCCGGATTATTGGATATGCCGGAGTATCAGGAGGTACTCCGGCCGGGGGCTGTGGCGGGTCTGCTGGGACCCACACTGTGTCCGGGGGGTGGGCGGGGAACAGCGCAGCGAGGGACGAACCCTCCACCGTTTTGCAGGAAGGCGGGGGAAGCCCCGCACAGCTGCCAAGAGTTTCCAGGAGGGGAGCGGGCTCCCCACCCCCCACACTGCAGTAATTATTGCTGAGCAAGGGGGTGAGGGGCGGCGCTGCGGGTCCAACCCGGCAGCACCCCAGCTGCTCTGCTCCGCACCGCTTCGCCAAGTCTGCCGCTGCTGCTGCTGAAACTGACGAGCAATGGACTTGGGGAAGCTGCGGAGCAGAGCAGCTGGAGTGCTGCCGGGTTGGTTCCACAGCGCCACCCCTCACCCCCCTGCTCGGCGATAACTACTGCAGTCTGGGGTGTGGGGAGCCCGCTCCCCTCCCGGAAACTCTCAGCAGCGGCGCGGGACTTCCCCCGCCTTCATGCAAAACGGCGGAGGGTTCGTCCCTCACCGCGCCGTTCCCCACCCACCCCCTAGCCCCCCGGCCGGTCGCAGTGTGGGTCCCGGCAGACCCGTCACGGGGGTATAATCCCCTTCCCCTTTTCTCCCCTTCCCTTTCCCAGCCGCGAGCACCCATGGGGCTCGCAGCAGCTCCAATTGTCCAGCTGGCTGGAGCACTTCCGGGTTCCAGTTGGTGCCAGACTATCGGCAGTGCTGGACCACTGGATGCCGGACAATTGGAGTTTTACTGTAAGTCCCTGATCCAGCAAAATACTTAAGCTGTGTTTTGACCTTAGTCAGACTAACTCACATGCTTACAGTTAAGACAAAGCTTCAGTGTTTTGGGGAGCTGGGGACCAGAAACTTTCAGCATCTCGTGGGTTCCAGATTCAGATTGTTCATAAGTGAATATTCTTAATAGAGCTAATGACAGTACTGGGAATCTTGAAGAAAAGTTGGGGGAAATGCTTCACTACACTGGTATGCCACTTTCCCCACTAGAGAGCTAGTAGAAATTTTTCAAAATAAGTTACAGTGGAAAAAAACCAGGATTTTTATTGTCACACCCTTTCCTGTGGTTCTCAACCACTTCTAATTCTTAAGGCATAAACTACTGTTCCCTTCTCCATCACACAATCTTTCCTATTTGTATATTATTTAACACTCTGATCTTGAGTTCCTTACTCAGGCAAAACTCCGTTTGAGACAGCAAGGTCCAAAGCAAAGAGCACAGGCATGGAAACTAGGAACCCTGAGGTCCCTGAGGTTGACTTGCTGTGTGAGCTGAGGACTACATTTTAAAGTTGGGTGCTACCATTTTTGAACTCCCAAGTTGAGATGGATACTGAGGAATCTGCTTTTCAGAGAAGTTAGGCATTGTCCACTTGACTGTAATGAGAAATGAAGGGTCTCCCCGTGACATTCAGGCATTAGGGCAGGTGTGTCTCAAGTTGGCCAGCCTAAAACTGTGGTTCGCCAAATTAGAGATCACTCTGGAAAAATTTAGGTCTTTACCTCTATCTCTCAGTTTTCCCCATTTGTAAAACATAGAGCTGAAAAAAGTATATCCATGCCAAGTACATTATAATGAATTATAGTTAAAACATAGCATTAGTGTTAGTATTGGCTTCAGTGAAAGTTTTGACTAAGGGACCAAGTTCAACCTGAAATACTTCAAGATTTTTGGTCAACTAAGCCAGAGAGACACTATTTAAATGACATTTCCTCTCTGTGATACCCACTGATAAATACATATCTTAAAATGCAAGGCTGATACGATGCATGTGAAGCTAGATGGTCAATTATTGTGCCTTCTTATATATTCGTCCAGAATACAGGTGTTTAAAAATAAATAGTACAGTATTTCAAAATCAAGTGCTGTTATTTACAGAAACAAGCTGTTTAACAGTTTGGTTCAGTGAGTGCCACCCAGAGGAATCTTGACTAAAGAGGCAAAAAAAATTATAGCATTTTATCTTTGCTTAATTGTGTCTTTATTTTACACTACATGCTTTATTCTCTGCCCTTTTGACATAGCCAGCTGCCTATTGGAGTTCTATTAAGAAGCAGACCGGCTTCAGGCTGTAACAGGCACCAGCTTCCAAAGCCCATTCTATTGACGCGTCACATTGCTTGTGTGTGCTTGCAAGCACATTGCAGAAGTTCCTATACTCTGTTTCCTTTTCAAACTGCTGGGGAAAAGAAAAAAAGAGTGTGAGAAGCGTAAACTACTAAAACAATGTTTGTAGCTAAATATCCTGCCCCACAATAGAGTGCAATAATTAATGACACAGTGGAATGTCTGGTTCACATTGAGTTCAGGTTCATCCTGTTATCAACTGAGCAGACAGAGGAAGTGACATCGTACAGGCAGGCTCTTGTTTAAAGGCAAGGAAGTACAGCAAGAAGTTTCAGCACTAGTGCTTGGGCAGGAAGTATCATTTTTTAAAGGCTGGGTTGTATTTACGTCAGTCCTCTAAACTGCCGTTTTCACTCAGCCATGCATAACAAGCTCAGCAAGTTGCAGAGTATCTGTGACAATTGACATCAGTTGGATGGTACTCAGTCTCTTGCAGGACTATCTCATTATAAGGGACATATATGCAGCTGTTTTCAAGAAGATCATTTGTTTAATAAATAACTCAGAGGGGGATCCTTTCACCATATCCTGCTAATTTTTTCCTTCTGCAAGTAAGTAATACCACTGAATTCAAGAGACCTGCTTGAGTATGAAAAGATTCCTCACACAAATAAGATTATATAGCATCCGTGACAGGAACCTTACCTCGTAGTATATACAATTCTGGCACAATGCTGGGCATGGCCATCTCCAGGGTATCAATGGCCTAGATCGGTCAGACCTTGGTTGACAGATTTGTCCTGGCCCATACATGTGCTAAAAAATTCTTGCTTGCATTGCATATTTGCGCCATGTACGTTCAACTGTTATGATAAAATGATCATCCTTGGACATTGGAAAGCAGGAGCAAATGTGAAACATGATTCAAAGCCCTACAAAGGTTCTTCTTAGTACCCACAGATAGTCCTTCTGGTGTTTAATGATATTTTTTCATCTACCCTTCCAAATCCCAGTCTGTTGTCTTTTTTATAAGTGTACTTTTATCTAATTCAAGGCTAAATCCTGCAAATGCTAACACGTGGTTAGTCTCAGCAAACTGAACATGATGGCTCAGACAAGTATTGTTAGTGAGTGGACTACTAACATGATCAAAGCTACTCCCATGGGCATTTACAGAATCAGGCACTTATGCTGTGTCTTACAAGGGGCAGGGACCTTGCCTTGTTATCTACTAAAAAGATAGCACTCCTAGGCATGCCTGTCAAAATTCTAGCTGACACATCAAACAGGACCTACTAGTTTGTTGATGTGCCCTGCTGAGTCTGTCTGTCTTGGGGTTTTGCATTGCACCCATCATCAGAGTATCTAAGCACCCTTAAAATATCAACACACTACAGAGCACATTGATAGAAGTTGTGTTGCTCGAGGTGTCAATAAGACACACATCCTGAGCATTGTAAGTTACACTGACCTAAGCGCTGGTTGGGACAGTGCTGTGTCAGCGGGAGACCTTCTCCTGCTGACATAACTACCACCACTCACAGGGGCTGGAGTAACTAAGTTGATGGGAAAGCTCTCTCCTGTCAGCTTAGAGAGGCTGCACTGGCTGTAGCGTCTCTGCCTTTGTAAGCTCTGTCATGCATCTACAGTCTAGTAATATGCTAGCTCCTGGGTTCTCAGTACAGTGGCCACAAACAGATTTCAGGGAGACATGAATATTCCCCTTGTTTTATGGCTCAACAGGAGGAGGGGTCACAAGCTTAACCGAGGGAAATCCTCAGGGTTCTTTCTGTTGTTAAATGGGGTCTTAATATATAAAAAATTGAGAATTATTGTGCTAGCTCATCCTAGCTAGCTCAGAGTCAACGTGAAGCTGCAACTCACCCATCACCTGTAACTTGGGGGAGCATGCAGTCCTCTATGTTCATAGGGATTGTAACTGCTATCCAGACCGAAGAGTATTCAGTTCTGATGTGCATTGGTGTCACCCATGTATCTGCACTGTGTCACAAGGGGCAGCGGTGAACATCAGTACAGAATCTGGCTCTATGCTTGGTGAAGTCACTGCCAGGTGTCTGTAGGAGTTTCAGTAACTAGGGAAGTAGAAAAATACATTGGTAGTTATCAAACAGAGAGATCTAAGGGAGCTCACATGCAGAAAATTCCATCGTATGAATCAATGGGAGCTTATTCCTGCCACTTTGGGAAACTGAAAATGCAAATAACTCCTGCACTCTTGTGGCTTGATGATTCTGAAGCAGTTCTGAGATTTACTCCCTGGAGGGACTATGCAGGCACGTCAAAATAGCCTTACTTTGGGTCCAGCAGCAAGTGTTTCTGAGGAAGCCAAGAAAGAGCTGGTGGGGGCAGCAATCACCACATTCATGATTAAGAATTTGCTGTTTCTCGCACTGCCTAATGTTTATCCAAGCTATGCCCTTTTTGCACAATAGGTGCAATCAGTTAGTTTCACATCCCATTATGGGACAGCCTCATTACTGCGTTAAAATATTGCTTCCCCCCCAACCCGCCCCGACTCACAGTACCAGAGCAGGGATTTAAAATTCCTATTGTCTGAACATTAAGCGGAAAAGTCTGCTGTCTCCTATTATGGAACTGTGTTATAAAACTGGAATGCTGTCCCCGCCTAGTCTGGCTCCTTGTCATTGGGACTTTGCCAAAAATCATTCTGTACTCCAGAGCGTGCAAGTGTCACAATGGGAACAGCCTCCTGATGCACAAAGGCAAGAGGCGATGAATGTGTAAAGCTGGTGGAGGGTTTTTTCTAATCTGCCAGTAACAATCAAGCGACTTTCTTAATCTTTCTGAATTCTGATACATACTGTATGTGCGGCCTTGCACCTAGCAAACGGCAGCTGTATGCTGCTGATTGTGAACTGAACCCATTGTCTTTTATAGTAGAGAAAAAAAAAGTCCAGCTGACTCCTTTGCATGTATTGCTGGTTTCAGTTTTTAAATGATGGGCTAAAAAACAAAGCCACCCAACGTTCTCCATCTGAGCGTAACGTGATTCTCCTCTTGCTTCCATCACTTTGCCCCAACCTAACTCCCCTGAGATTGTACATGAAAGGAAATTCAACTTCCTTAAGTATCCAACAGGGTTCCTTTGTTTCTAAGGTCACTAGAACCAGTTTCAAGGCAGCAAAAGTAAAGGGAACTCCAAGCACTGAATTCGGTTCTCAGTCATGCCAATGTCAAGCCAATGGATTTGAACAGAGTTAGTCGGGAGTTACACCCATGTTATTGCATGGGGGGGGAGGGTTGTTTATCAACATAGGGATTAGTTTTCTTTACCAGGGTCCTGGGGAAAAAATGCATATTTTAAAAATGTCACTATGCAGCTCTGCATTGCCATATTTTTTCTTTTGTCTAACCCCTTTGCATTTCAGTTTCCCTGTGTATAATGTTTTATATCCTCTCAGCCATTTCCAGTCCAAACCATTTTTATCAAATTTACTTAGGAAATGCCTTCTGGGGTTACTTCTTCCTCTCCTGCCCACAATGCTCCATCATATGCTCGTAACATTTGACAAGAGCTATTTAAGGTGGGCCTTTTTTAATATAAGGAGGCTTGTTTAATTATACATCGAACATTTTAAGCCACAAGGCCAAATCCTCCTCCACACAGTGATGATCTAAGCACATCCAAGAAACCTAGTGCCAAAAATCTCAAGCTCCGAAGAAAATATTTGCAGGCTGGAAACTTGTCAGAGTTCACCAGCATAGGCTGTGGGGCTTAAATTTAAGCATGAGTGCTGCATAAGAAATCAACACAAAACAGAGACAGCTGTATGGGTTGAGTCCCAGTATAGAACCTTACTTGAATGGTCTCAAATATGACTTCTCAGCCCAGGGCTTAAAAAATTCCAATACGATTTTGCACGGGTCATGTGTCAGGAGTATAGGAACGGTAGACTGCAGCAAGGGAGAGAGGGAAAGAGGGGGAAATTTGTCGGGATGAAAAAGATTTTTGGATGGCAGCACTGGATACAGATCAGGTAAGATCATCCTACACAGATATCACCAGCACATAAATGTGCCAATGGCAGATACCTGTATCCAGTCAATCAATCAGCCAGTCAACAGACGCTTTTGAAAGTTCTTTGTCAGCCTGAATCCAAAGCTATTTCCAATGTACTCCCCAAAAGAATAAGTCTTTGGCAAACAAACAGCAGTGAGCTACCTTTCTCTGCAGGCTAGAGCAAAGATCAGAATAGGACAGGCAGAGAATTAAAACAGAGGTAGAAAAGCTGATCTTACCACTACAGTCACCCCAAACAAAATTCTATAAAAAGAGTACAAAAAGAGAGTTCACAGAATTCATTAGAGTTAGGAAAATAACAAATTTTTCTTCTAGTTTCCCTGGCAGTTCTGCAAAAAATTAAACGTCTTTGTTTCATTTAACCCAAAATGAAGCATCTCATTTCAATTTTGAGCATCGGAACTGTTTGAAAAAATAAAATGGGAAGAAGTGTCTAAAATGAGTCATTTCAAATCAAAATGTATATTTAAAAAAAATACTGAACCAAAAGTCTTCAAAAAAAGTTGCTTTTTTTTCTCCCCTCACCCTTCCCATGAACAATTTGGCAAATCTGATATAAATGTGCTAAACACGTTGCAGTTTCTGAATCGGCCTTTGTCACTGAAAAGAAGTTTCAGTCAAAAAATTTCACCCAGTTCTTGAACCAATACATTTTCCCTCTCTGGTTCTCTGAATTATATAACTTCTGCATGCTTTTGTGGCCTCAGTGACCTGGGTCAGCACAGCATGCAATCAAACCAAATAAAACTACAACAATGAGAAAAACGTACATTAACTAATTACTGTAATAGCCACTGGGTTAAGAATGAGACATCTGATAGGAGAGGGAGAGACAATCACAGGGCAATGTCAGCAGCATGTATGGGCGTGCACTGTTTTAAAGCTCAGTGCTTCCCATGCTGCAAAGAGCTTAACCCCTTAATTGCTAGGTGGTACTAGAGGTTGGTTTATCCATTGGGTTACAAAGAATTCAGCATGAAGGGATAAAAGCAGGGATATAGGGGGGTTAAAAAGATAAGTGAAAGCCATAACAGGTGCACTGCCCAACCTGTGTTTGAGCAGCCGTCTGCAACACAGGACTGTCAGGCACTTGTACTAGAGGGCTGTAGAGCTGCATTCACCATGAAAGTAGACACAAGTTTACAAGCTAAGCGTGTGCTGACCTTGCAATGGTACCAAGAGGTAGGAGAGATCACCACAGGAAGCTTTCCTCACCCTTCAGTCACCAGCTGAGTGCCATCCCCAAGTTCTCACATCACAGATACTGTGCCCTCCCCAGGGCTCCTGTGGGAGGAAACAAGACCATGAGCTTACCCCCTTCAGCCTTGGTCCTTGAGCTGGTCAAGCACAAAGATATTGTGGAAGGAGAGCATTCCTCTTGTGCTCTCAGGAGTGGCCAGAACTGCCCAAGAGTGAGCAACATTGTCCCATGAGGGACCAGATATTGCACACGACTGAGCCTTACACTGATTCATCAATGGCTGGAAAAAGTCCAGATTGGGCCACATGAGCTATGCTTGGTACAAATCCAAGGGAGGGGACAGGTAAGAGTACCTTTAAGGACTAAACTTGACCCCAGCATAAAACAGAACAGGGCTCATTGTAGCAGTAAAGGATAATCCCATGGGGGGGGGGGGGAGAACCTAACCGCACCACCTATGTCAGAGAAGGTGGCATAGGAGTCACTATGGTAGCCCTATGCCATCAGGTCCCCTTATAGAGTGGGAATTCTGCACTGGCCAACTAAATTGGGTTTAAAGCTGTTTAGCGCCATGGGAACAGTACAAAGTAACCTGATCAGACACAAAGAATCTAACCCATACTGAGAGTTAGTAGTAATAATAGTACTGAAACAATAAACCATGCCTCTTCTCCAAATATCCTCAGCCCTACAGCAAATAACAGCATATTGCTATAAAGCTCAATTTAATACCATTTTAAGTGTTCAAAGGAATCCGTATTTGCAGCAGGTTCTTCTACTGCACTGATGAATTTATACTGGAACAATGTATCTGATACTGTAGTCCTATACATTCACTTGTTTACTTTTCCTCCTTGTTTTTGATCTCTTTCTTGGGAATAGTTATATAGAGTACTTTTATGGTTTGTATTGTTTTCTGGACAACGAGTGGGATAAGGATACTAGAGAAAAAAAAATGAATCCATACTTAGTCATTGCGAGACTGAAAGCCAAACGTGTTAACTTCAAAATGAAACTCAGTCTACATAAAAGTAACCCGCCTAAAACAGGACTGCTTTGCTATTCCCCAGCTCAGTTTCTTCAAACCAAGCTGTGCTCCGGGGCTTCCCCACAGCTAGACTCACAAAGGCGGCACGCTTTTGAAACTCCTGAACATGCAAGATCCTTCCCTCTCCTCCTGCAGAATTAGCACATAGTTTGGTGTGTGAGACAGTGAGATGGAGAGCTATTCTGCACCGTAGGGACTTTCACAAGCACACTTCACACCAAGGTACACCACGCAAAGAGGCCTTTGAGTCTTTCACTCTGAAAGAAGTGGAACAGTGAAGCCAACCACCTACCTGCTGTTACTGGCAGCAGGCAGAGCCCTGAGGCCTTCTGCCCCTGAGGGGATGCATCTCTTGGGTGCGTAGAAAAGGCCTTTGAAACTGCAGATGACTTTAGTATATTTGGGGAGAAGAACTCAAATTTCATCCACTACCATCAAGAGTCTGCTAACCAGCTCATAACAGCTCCGTTTCAGTGGCATGCCCTGAGAAGTCTTTTCCTAGCTGACACAGGTGAATAGGACATTTGCCTTGTAGATCTATTTGACATGATGTCCTATTTAACTAAGTGAAAGTCAGAGGGGACCTCATCCTCAAACACACAGAGCACATCCTGGGAGCAAGCAGAGTGGGCAGCACAAATGTATCATCATCATAGGTAGACGCTGCTTTGTGGAGAGGAAAAAAAGCATCTACTGAGTAATGTGAATTGGCTGGGTGAATGGCCTCAAAAGGTTTGGAGAAGATCCTAAATTTTCACATGCTCATCCCAAGCAACCTGAGCTTCCCAAACTTCTCCAGGTTCACTTACCTACCACTGCCACGAGAAAGTTGTAACATGCAATTAAGGAGCACTGAGGAATTGGGAGGCCTGGACAACAAAGCCCAGAATGATCCACTGACAGAGAGACTCCTGACAGACTTTTCCATCTCACCTCAGTCTCCTTTTTTCAGGGAGGCATTTAAACTCCTTCCGGCAGGGCACACAGGTGTGGAACTGCATGTGATATGCCGTTCCCTGTCTTTAGGCAGCCCTGCAAGTGTCCCCTGACCTCAGTTTCCCTCTTAGGTAATCCATAGGCCTCCACTGGAGGCTCTGAATAAAACAATACTCCTAGTGGTAGCCAGTTTATTATAAAAACCTTGTGCAAATCTTCTGACACAAAAATCCCAAAGCACAGCCCCTGTCACCTCAGAGCATGAAAGCCTTGTTTTCATCATCCCCTAGGGTCTTTCATCACAGCTAGGCTCCTTATACGTCCTCTCCCAAACCTCTGCCAGGACAGCCACCCTGCTCTTCCTTCTGGGGAGTGGCCCCACTCTCCCCAGGAAGAACTCCCACAGACTCTCCACCGGGGCTTCCTTGCCAGGAGAGCATCTCCCATTCCCCCAGCCCTCCTCAGGGCCCAGCTCTCTACCCGGGAGACATCGAGAGGTCAGACACTCTATTACTGATGCTGCTGCTCCTGCTGTTCTTCCAGGAAGAAACTTCTGCCTCTGGCAGCTCGCATTTCCTCCCTGACTCTTGCCTGACTCTTTATAGCCCTCAGGTGCTGTCCTGTTCTCTTAGTTGGCCCATGGAGGAGCACTTGACTGGAAAAGGAGTGCTGAGATCCATTTTTTTTTAATAAGCATATGAATCTTCACGCCGCTCTTGATCAGGCCCAGACTGCAGCAATTTTAGGCCTCAGCCTGCCCATGCCATGGGGAACACTCTCACTCTATTCCCCACTTGCAGTGACAGGCTCCTTGCTTCCTTTCCAGAGAGGCAGGAGCAGGGACTAGCAGCACAGGGCTCCTTCTCTTCTCCAGGGTGGTGCTCCTCTCTCCTTGGGAGCATCATAGATCACTCTGCCCTGGGAGACTCAGAGATGACAGCAGGGACCTCACCAATGCTTATCTCAGAAGCCAAGGTTTTTACATATGGGTAAGTGGGCTGGGCCCACCACATTCTTCTCCTTCCACACTCAACACTACAGGACAAAGTCGAGTTAAAATACGCAACTTCAGCTATGTTAATTGTGTAGCTGAAGTCTAAGTACCTTAATTTGACTTTTGGCGCTGTCTACACTGCTGGAAGTCGAAGGAAGAATACTCTTCCTTTGACTTCCCTTACTCCTCATGAAAGCAGGATTACCAGCATCGACTGGAGTACCCCTCTCACTTTGAATTAGCTGTTTTAACTAAACTGCTAATTCGGTCCCTGGAAGATAGACAGTGGCAGCTTCGATCCTCAGCTGTAGTGTAGATGTACCTCACAGTCCTCTGTGGGGTGTTCTCTGAAAAAAAATCCACTCACTGTGCAGAGGCAGTCAAAAAAGGGTAACAAAATGTTGGGAATCAGTAGGAAAGCAATAGATAATATGACAGAAAATATCTTATCGCCTCTGTATAAATCCATGGTATACTCACACCTTGAATACTGTGTGCAGATGTGGTCATCCCATCTCAGAAAAGCTATCTTGGAATAATTGGAATGGACTCAGAAAGCAGCAACAAAAATGGATAGGGGTATAGAACAGCTTCCATATGAGGAGAGATTAAGGTGATTGGGACTTTTCAAATTGGAAAAGAGATGACTAAGGGGAATATTATAAAAGTCTATAAAATCAAGACTGGTGTGGAGAAAATAAATAAGGTAGTGTTATTTACTCCTCATAACACAAGAACTAAAGGTCACTAGATAAAATGAATTGGCAGCAGGTTTAAAACAAACAAAAAGAAGTACATCTTCACACAATGCACAGTTGACAAGTGGAACTCCTCGCCAGAAGATGTTGTCAAGACCAAGACATTCAGAGGGTTCAAAAAAGAACTAGATTCTATTAGCCAGAATGGGCAAGGAGGGTATCCTTAGTCTTTGTTTGCTTGAAGCTGGGAATGGGTAACAGGAGAGGGATCACTTGACGATTACCTGTTCTGTTGATTCCCTCTGAAGCACCTGTCAATGGCCACTGTTGGAAGACAGGATACTGGACTGAATGGAGCTTTGGTCTGACCTAGTATGGCCATTCTTATGGGGTGATGTTGGCAGGTCTTCCCCAGAGCTATTGTCTCATACAAGCTGCAGACTCAGGCAGACCTCTGCACTGGTTACACTTATGGCATATTTCCAAGTTTTGCTTTACAAACTGTGAAGCCTAGAAACATGTTTTAATTAATTATTTATATTTATATGAAAGCTGAATTTCTGGTGTAATCACACAACCACGGGAGCTGGGGCCTTAATCCAGCCATGGTGTAGATGATCAGGAATTCTCAAACCTTTCCAGGCCAGAGCACATCTTCAAAGGAGATTGTCTCATGCACGCTTCCTCTACATTCACAAAGACACAAGCGACCTCTCCTCTTCTCCCACATGAGCATGCAATGTCCTTCTGGTACCTACAGCCACCACTGATGTGAAACAGCCATCAGAGATAAGTCTTCAATATACCTGAAATGTCTTCATGTCATCTGGCTGCTGAAAATCAGAAGCACCTGAACACATGATCATCAAGCTCTCTGCAGACAACCAGAAAGTCTTTACTGGTGCACAAGACAGAGTCTGAAAACTGGCACTCTAGATCACATACAGAAATTGCTAGCTTCCTTGCTGTTAAGAATTGAGCTATTGGCTTGTCTTGCTGCTCATTTTGGGCCTGAATCCAAGCACTGAGTGTCAGTGGGAGTTTTTTTATTACCTGCAGTGAGAGCTTGGAGCCAGCCATTGGTGCTGTACCTGTTTAATTGCTGTTGAGCCCCATACGAGTCAGCACAGAAGCAGGAACATTTCTGCATATGACTCAGGAGTGTGGCTTAATAAAGCCATTCAGAGAAAAGGTCAGTCATGGGGAGAACAGACATGGCAAGTGCAATTTTACTCCCACCAGACTTAAGTCTTTTTATGCAAAGCCATTATTCCTAATTAGACAAAATGAAATAAGTGGGTAAGAAAAAAGGGTCACTTTGAGCATTACTTGTGAGAAAAACAAAGGCATAAAAGTTGCAATCCCACCCCATCCATTAAAGATTATACACAGGGACACCTCAAAGCTGGACTTGGCAGCCCAGATTTCCTTCCAATTAAATGACACGAGGGAAGCATTTGAAACAGTGTGGGCGCCTTTTCATCGCTGCTTCTGACTAACTGACAAACTGATAACATTGACTCTTTATCACCGTAATATCAACCTAAATTCCGTAACCACGGAGTCAGTATTTAACTGAATCAGGGGAACTGAACCAGTTCTACAGAAAATACTGGGCAGTCTTTTCATTCTAGATATTCAGAAACCTTGAATTAGTATTATTTATTATTTCTATTATTTTAACACCCAGGAGACCCCGTCATGGCCAGGACCCCATTGTGCTAGGCACTGTATAAACACAGCACACAAAAAAAGACATTCTCTGCCCCAAAGATATTCTGAGTGCAAGAGAATAGACAACAGGTGGAGACAGACAGGGGAGTACAATGGAACAATATTGAATTGCCACTGCCTCCCTAAAGCATCCCTAAAATTTGTAATACAGGGTTACATGGGGGAAACAATCCAAAGAGCTAAGCTAAGAATTTGCCTGCTGTTAACTTAATTCCCTTCTATACTAGCTGAACTACTGTTAAACCCTTGGGTGAACTACTCAGCAAGTCTACTAACTTATCTCTGCCATGTCTAGAGAACAGTTTACCCCATTTGAGATTTTCTTTCTTCAGTGAACCTGCCCCTAGTGTTAGGAGCCATGATTAGCTGCCAATCTACTTGTTTTGAGGTCTGTAGTACAGACATCACTGCTACCAACTGTACTTCTACATCATAGTTCACACAGATTTAGGCCTGTATCAAACCACAAGAGATTGGTCATGAAACTTCAACACTCTCTAAAGGCTCTTTGGACATTTGTTATTGTTTATAGCACCACTGGTACATATGGAACTGTGTAGTTTGGTGGATATAACAGGTCCCTGTCCCAAAGCGTTTACAGGGTAAAGGAGCAGTAGGTGTAACACAACACAGAACACACAGACAGGTGTGGCTAGAATACCCAGAATGCATCAGAATAAGTGGGCTTGTAGATAGTGCTTGCAGGTGGGTCCACACAAAAGGGGTGGTTGATCCAGATGCAAAGGACGGCATGAGAGACATCACCAAGTCTGGAATGCACAAAGATAGCAAATGAACAAATTTGGCCCTGGTATAACAAGGTTCAGCTCCCTTTCATGTCAATGGGTGTGGCCTCTGCCAATGTCAAGACTAAATTTGACCTAAAAGGGAGCAGGCCACAGAGTGTAACAATGAATGTAAGTGAGTAATTCCTGAAACTTGTGGGGAGAACATTCATAACTTTGACTTCCTGTTCTGCATGTACAAAGAGAGATGTTTTTGTCTATAGGAGTGGAAATAATGTACAACTACTGACACCTCTATGGTGCCATTCATTCAGAATTCCTTTCCATGCTGTATGAAGCCACAGTTCATTTGCCCACCACTCAAGTACAGCCTCTCCTAGGGTGCAGCCCAGCAGCCTCTCAACACCAGGAGTGCACACGTAGAAGGGGAGGGAAATGGAGAGCCCCGCCTCTAACATCAGTCATGGGAGTCACTGGACACTGAGTCCTCCCACCATGTGACAGAGCAATGTTTTGTAACTCTGACTCATGTCAGGGGGCTGGGGCCAGGCAATTAGGTTTATTCTCCTACCAGCACTCCTATGTATCACACCTTTATTCATCTCTCTGCTCACTTCTGTGATCAGGAACTGTCAAACCCTTCCCACCTGCCACTCCAATCTACCCCCAAGTCCCAGACTCCTTTCCACCCTGTGCAGTGTTTGAGTTGGCAAATTCCATTGCAAGACCATCACCAAAGTGCGTAAGCAACGTGAGACCAAGCATGTTAAATAATGGATTTCTGGCATGGCTTCAGATGGACCAGAATAAGATAGTGCCCAAAACATTTCATTAAATTAAACTTAGTGGATTTTTTGTAATGTTGATTGATATGGCCACAAGTATGTCTACCTACTTTTTGCATTTCATGCCATAGAAGAGCTATAAAAATATCATTATTGCATCCGTGTGCTGCTGAACTGACTGGCTCCTACTGTAGCAAGGAAAAGCAGGACAAAATACCCCAGGGTCTATTGCTTCTATCAAGAAATATTGGCATTAACATATTTTAATGTAATCGAAAAGGGCAAGGTTGTTATTTGCCTACTCTGCCCCAGCAGAGGCGACAGAAGGCATAAGCTGCATGGTGACACCAGGTATGGTGGGCCAGCAAGCTCCAGGGGGCTGCAATTCCCCTTCCCATGCATGTAGGCGGGGAGTACACAGGCAAGAATAGGGAGTGGACACATCTTTGACTCTGCCATCTTCCGTACCCAGACAGCACAGCCGAATCAGTGCAGGGGGAAGTGATCTGCACCTGGGAAAGAGTGGGTGCTAGTATTGTCCTCGGAGCAAAAGGGAACCAGACACCAAACTGGGGCTCTGAGCCACAAATCATTTCCCAGAGTGTTCCTGGGACAGAGCATTCACACACTGCCCCTTACTGTGGGCAGATTGTATCATTACAAGCTAGCCTAAAATGTCTTAAAGAAAGGTCTGTCTAGCTTAACGTGCCTAATAATATTAGATTTCATAAAACCTTTCCTTGTTTTAATGAAACCTAACTAGAAAGCTGAAAATACTTGTTGGTGTTGTTTTTAGTTAATGTGATATTTAAGGGATGCAACAGATAAAAATGACTTACCACTGACTGTAGCCAAAATATTACTTAAACATTATTGCTATATATGAAAATAATCTGTTTTGCTCTCGTGGGCACAACAGGTACAATGGAAACCTCCTTGGTTAGCAGCAGTATTATTTTTTCACACTTTAAGCATTGAGAATCTATTCCCAGCAACAGAAGCCACTTCAATATGAAATGCAACATTAGTGCGATAGGGCCTGGGTGATGGATGACACTGAAAAGTCACCAAAGCAACCCTGATTGGAGATGGTGCTCAGAGAATGCACCACATTAATTTACTAGCCTGTCATTATTGCTCCGAGTTTATTTTTAACGAACATGTCCTAGCCATTGGCAATACATTTCAGAGATACTCTGACTCCGCAGAATGCACAAAGTGAAAGAGACAACATCTGGTTTTGTTTTCAGCAGCTGAAGAAAAAGTTGGACTTACTTAGTGTTACAACATATGTCTTTTTTTTTTTTTTTTTGGTCTTTGATCTAAAGTGGATACCTGGTGAAAAATTAATAAGCCTTGCTCAAGCACAACACGGTCAGCAGCAGCTTTGGAACACATTAATACTACAGTGTGAGATTCCAAATAATACAGTAATTCTTTTGTGTATGCAGTACTCTTAATTTCCACTCCCCATAGTATCAGACATCATCCAACACACCAGCTACAGAGGTTAAGTAATCTGTATCATAGAGGGGGGACTAAGTGATGACAGAGAAGAAAGGGCTATGAGAGGTGTCTTACTAGTTCTTTGACATAATTTAACAGCACCCATAACAAGGCAGAGCTGAAGAGCTAGACAGGAAAAGGGGAAGAACTAATTGCTGCTTTGTGATGAATGTGCGACACTGGGACAGGCCAACGAGCAATCATTCCTGTTGACTTCTAAACACAAAATAATTCCCATGTAGCCAGCTGGGACTAAGAGTTGATATTTGGGCCATTTAAACAATTTTGAGAAGACGGTACAAACATACAAATTGCCACGCAATCTGCTGGCAATTTTTGTGTCTTGTGAGGTGCTCTGCTGACTATACAGCTGACAGAAATACGAGTCAAAGAGGTAGCACAAGCTGCAAACAGTGGGAAAGCATCTTATATGATCAAATTAATCGTCATCCTTGGCACATACAATGTTTAGTATATGCAATGTGCTTGAGAAAGTATGAACTTTATATGTTAAGACAGGGCTACTCAACATGCAGCTCATGGGCCTCATGTGGCCCGCCGCCCATTTGTTTACAGCCCACAGTGTAGTTTGGGTTTATGCGGGGCTCAACATGCGGCCCGCGGATGGGATCCTTTGAACATGGCCTCCGTTGGGAACATGCTCCACAACAGCAAGTCAATATAAAGGTCTTCTGGTGATATGTGTTTTAGTAGTTAAATTCCTAAGCTATCGTTGCTCATTAAAAGTGCTGTCATATGGATGGAAATTGGCTAAATGTTGCGTGTTATTAATATCAGCAGAACTGACTTAAATGGGACCTGCGTGTTGTGTGGTTTTTGCCTTAATCTTTGTATTCATGCCCATCAGTGTGAAAGAAGCTATTTGCATATATTTGCATATATATTTGCACATATATGCAACCACATTAAAGCTGTGGCCCTCGGCGTGTGTTTCGAGTATCGTTATGGCTCCCGGGGCTTCCAAAGCTGAGTAGCCCTGTGTTAAGATTTATATGTAGCCAAATAACTAGTTGAGCTTGGTGCCCAATCTGAGACACTTTCAAGAAACCTGAATTTTGCAAACTTGTGCACCCACCTTCTGAAAATCAGATCCCTTGAATGCATCTCAAGTTGTGTGTCAAAATAAAAGCACTCAATGTCACAAGTCACTTTTGAAAACCCTAATCATAATGTATGTGGTGAGGTCACTACATTCCTCGGGGTACAGAAATACTGAACACTGGGCTACATTCCACCCTGGCTGAAAAGTTTACATCTAGGTTTGCATCACTGCACATGCACAGAATTCATGGCCCCTACAGATTTCTGTTTCCCCCCCAAAAAAATGACTTCTGATGAGGGGCGGAAGGAGGCAGTTGCCATGGAGCCCAGGGATACTGAGTGCCCAGAGTGATACTGAGTGCTGGCTCTCCCTTATCCCACCCCTTCCTTCTGAGGCTCCACCCATTCTGGGGACACAGACAACTGACCCTCCTCCCCCCCCCTTCTGTGGTCAGTTCTCAACATAAATTGTGAGTTTGAGTCCCCAGCCCTCACTTGCTCTTCAGTCATCTATGGTGGTGTACAACCTGGGGGTCACGACCCCTAAAGGGGTCGCAGATGTCCTCCTGGGGGGTCGCTGCACCGCCGCCGATGGCCAGGCCCAGCCCTCAGCCGCCCGGATTTAAGCACCGCGCCACACCGCACAGCCACCAACAGCCGGGCCCAGCCATGGAGGTCGCGGTTGGAAAAAGGTTGCACACCACTGATCTATGAGGTTACACTGAGCATATGGCTGCATATATTTGTTGACTAATAAACAGAAGAAAAGGGTCAATACTGGCTATCTTACTGTTAGACTGAGTGGATTTGGGGATTTCCTCCAATGATTCCCAATTCCTTTCTCCATCCATTGCATTGTAGTTTAAATAAATTATCAACATAATTGATACCAATGTGATTACACTGTGTTATTTTAAGAAATAAAGTATGCAGAATTTTGCAGAATTTTAAAATATGGTGTATCGAATTTTTTGTTTTTTGGCACAGACTTCCCACAGGAGTAAAGATTTCCACAAGAGAAACCTAGGGCATAGGGCCCTCAGCAACTGAATGTCTACCTGCTTGGGGGTTGCAATGATTCAAGGCAACAGCAATTCCTGCTCTACCAAGAGCATGGAGCCAGCCAGACCCACCTCAAAAGCAGGGAGTGGTCACGGCCAGGAGAGTTGGGATAAGCGAATTCAGTTCTATTCTACAGCAGCCTCAGCTGGATGTGCCGGGAAGCCCCAGCCACCTCTTTAAAGCTGCCTTCTTTTGCGGGGGCAAGACAACGGTGTAATTTACAGCCCCCTGCGGCAACAGGTGTGATTCAAGCCCTTAATTGAGTGCCTCTCCTGTTCTGCAGCATATGGTTTATTTAATTAATGGCAAATGGAAATCAGGTCATTGCAAAATTTCACAATCAAAATGTGGTTCCAGGCCTGTGAATGGGCCATGCCAATATCAAACTTGTTTGGCCAGGGCTCCATTAGAAGCTGCTTAGCATGTTCTGCACAATAGTACTTAGTGTTCATTCTTTTTCTGACCCTGCTTAGCTCCTTAGAGAAGAGCCTGTGTTTTGGCTGTGGGTTTGTACAGCACTTTGCAAAATGGAGTTCTAGTCAATGGATAAGGTCCCTAGGCACTTCCATAATGCAAAGCAATTATAACAGTGCACTACCATATGTCTTGACAGCAACAAGGGGAGGAATGGAAACAGCTCTGAGGGACCAAAGTTGTATGGGGAAAGCTGGAACCTGCAGCATGGCACACAGAGTTAGGCCAATGGAATTGCTGCTGTTACTCCTAGCTGCACTGGGCTATGCTCGCTATTTTCTTTAGATAGACAATCAAGTGCAAGCTCAGGCCTTCCCAAAGTGTGTCTTCAAAAATTGAGTCACCACAGGCCAAGATTTCAAAATCAGCCCAGCAGTGAGAACGGCAGCACCTGGGAACAAATGAGTTTATTTATTTATTTTTTAAACATCGTCAGATAATTTAATACTGTCGATTTATGCAGCAGCCACCCATGTAATCATGTGCACTTACCTTCATTACCCTTATCTTCCATCTCCCTTTGCCTCTTTGGTTTGTCTCACTCATGCTTTGTCTCAAACCAGACTGTAATCCCTTGAGGCAGGGCTCAGGATTACCTGCATAGTGCTGAGCACAATGGGTTCCCCAAGGTGGGCGGGGGGGCGCTACAATAAATATTAAAAAATACCAGATTTTCTGGGTGGTGGAGAGGAGTGTTAGAAAAAAATCCTGCTAAGTCGCAATGCTTGATAACTACCATCAGCATATTCACGGCACTGCAGCTTCACAAACTGTGTAAAATGAGTTTGACACAATCCCATGGGAGACAAGGAGTCACATGACTGTATAACTGCAATCTTTAGCAGCAAGTAAGAGCTTCTATTGAAAAAAAACACTCTAATAAGGAATATCATGAATGTGACAATATAAGTAAACCTGGACACTCAATTCACTATGTACAATTGGCTGGCTCAACACATATGCAAGGGCCACTACAATATCCCAAGTTTGTCCAGGATTTATGAGTTTTAAAAGTGTAGTGTGAAAATCTTTTTTCTATATACAAAGTGTGTGGGGAAAAGGCTACATTTTACATAGTTTACATTGGAGCACTTCTAAAGTTCACTTTTTGCAAACATTTGCACAAATAAAAGTTGAAAATGTTCCCAGAGAGCAAACCCTAAATATGAGCATGCCCACAGTGAATTTATTTAAACATCAAAAGAATATTTGCAAAACATGTTGGCAGTATTCATGGGCTTCTAATACTGAGGCTGTAGATATATCTATACAGCAACTAGATTGCCTATATCAAATACCTAAAAGGATGTTACAAGAAGGAGGGAGAAAAAAAGTTCTTCTTGACCTCTGATGATAGGACAAGAAGCAATAGGCTTAAATTGCAGCAAAGGAGGTTTAGGTTGGACATTAGGAAAAACTTCCTAACTGTCAGGGTGGTTAAACACTGGAATAAATTGCCTCGGGAGGTTGTGGAATATCGATCGTTGGAGACAGGTAAGAGCAGGTTAGATAGACATCTATTAGGGATGGTCTAGATCAGGGCTACTCAATACATGGCCTGTGGGCTGCATGTGGCCCGCGGCCTGTTTGTTTGTGGCTCGTGGTGTGGTTTGGGTTTACAATGTGGTTTGTGTCGATATGTGTTTAATTAATTAAATTCCTGGACTGTTGTGAAGCCAAAACAAAAAAGTAGTCAATATAATGGTCTTCCGTTGATATGAGTTTTAGTAGTTAAATTCCTGGACTGCCATTGCTCATTAAAAGTGCTGTCATATGGGTGGAAATGGGGTAATTTTTGCATTTTATTAATATCAGCAGAACTGACTTAAATGGGGCCTGCATTTTGTGTAGTCTTGCCTTAATCTTTGTATTCATGCCAGTCAGTGTGAAAGAAGTTAATTGCATGTATATGCAACCACACTTAAGTTGCAGCCCTCGTCATGTGCTGTGAGTATCATTGTGGCCCCTGGGGCTTCCAAAGTTGAGTAGCCCAGGTCTAGATGGTGCTTGTTCCTGCCGTGAGGGCAGGGGACTGGACTTGATGATTTCTCAAGGTCCTTTCCAGTCCTACTGTTCTATGATTCTATAGGTATATTGCTTTAACACCATACCATTTAACAGACCAGAAGCATATAACATATGAAAAGTACAGTGAACTCATTGAAATTATCTATGTGTAATTTTTAATTATAGTGATATAAATGCAGAAAGATTTGTGACCTAAACAAACATTTTTTCAATATATGGAAGGAGAGATAAATATATAATAGAATAAAAGGAAAGAATTGGCCAGAACTTGATAAATATACAGGTACATTAAGGCAGAACAAACCATCCTGTTTCTCTCTTGTACAAGGACAGGAAATTTATGAAGAACTGGATTTAGTGACTTTGTATAAACTTATTCACCATAAAACCCAAATCAATTTGTTGCTGAATTGTATCTCTGAATTTGGAATCGGAAGGACATCAGGTGCACTTAGATGTTTAGTTTCCAGTTCAAAGAGAGCTGTCCAAGTAATTCCCAGAATATCAAAAAGTGAAACTAAGCAGAAGTCCAACAACTTCCAGCACCATTGTGTAACAGCTTTGATAATCCAAGATGTACAGTCAGGCATTGCCCCATCTCCAGCAGACAGCCAGTTACAGAGATAATATTCTCTGTAACTATGAGCTGACTGAAGTGTGCTAACAGGTTTGCAACCCAAAGAAAGCTATTAAAAGGTCTTAATCAACTTAGCTCTGACAGAATTGTGGTCAAGCTCATTTATTGCATGAGAATTTGTAAATGGTATATACTGCAAACTCACATACACACATAAAACCATCTGTCAGGTACTAATATAAAACTGCAGATTGAAGGAAAGGCATGCGAGAAAAAGATTTAAAGGTTCACCTACCCCATCAATCATGAAAAAACTTAAAAAACAACTAATAGTCCTGCAGCACCTTGGAGACTAACAAAAATATAGATGGTGTCATAAGCTTTTGTGGCCAGAACCCATTTCTTCAAGATGAAGTTGTGTGGTAGGGTATGCCTACACTACAGTGTTATTTCAAAATAGCTTATTTCAAAATAACACGTCTACACACAAAATGTGTTTCGAAATAGCATTTTGCTATTTCGAAATAGCGCATCCACACCGAGTGGACTCTGAATCACATTTAAGGCTGGCCGGAACCAGTTCTGGCATGGCACCAAGTCAGGACTTACTGTGTGGGGCTGCTGCCTGAGGCTATCTGAGGCCTGTGCTTAAAGAGACCCCCCGGACAGCCGGTTCTCAGGTTTCTCTGCTTGCTTGTCTACCTCGATGAGGGACAGCAAAGCATTTTGTCGCTGTGTGCTCTGGTTGCCCTCACTTGGGACACCACAGCACTCTGCACATGGAGCCAGAGCTGCCCCTGGGCACTCCGGTGCTTCTCGTGGACGCGTTGCTGCGAGCCTGGCTGCACTTTCGGCAGGCTGCCATCCGGGAGGTCCATCGGGGGGCTGTCAGTATCCAGGAGGCCCTGTGAGAGAGCTTCCACCCTGAGGAGCACTAAGAGCCTCCCTGGAAGCCCCCCTTCCTGATGTCAAATAAAATACACGTATTTTCAAAAATATAAACTCTGTTTATTTAACAAAACTGGGGTGGGGTATGAAACTCTGGGGAGACTGGGGAAAGGAGGCAGGAGAGGCAGGGCCAGATTAAGGGGAGAGCTAGCTGGGCAGCTGCCCAGGACGGCAACATATGGGGGGCACAGCGCCCCTTACCACTTCAATCAGGTGCCCCCCCATACATTGCTGCCCGGGGGCGGGGCCGTGCATGCGCCACATGCCCGCTGCCCGGGGCACAAGAATGGCTCAGGCCGGCCCTGGAGAGAGGGGAGGAGAGAGGGTGGGAGAGGGGAGGGGGAAAACAGGGAGGAGGGAGCTGGGAGGGGGAAGCAAGGGGAAGAAGGGGGAGGAGAAGCTCAGGGCTCAGAGGTGGGGGTCTCGCCAGGCCAACTGTCTCCCAGCATGGCAGGTGTGGGGGCCTTGGCATCCCCGGGGGGATGTGGAGGAGGATATGTAGGTTGAGGTGGGGGGGTGGAGATTGAGGAGGAGGGTGAGGAGGTTGAGGAGGGAGAGGCGGGAGGGGGAGAAGGAGTGGGAGGAGGAGCGGGAGCTGGGGAGGCAGCAGGCACTGGAGCGGCATGAGCCAGCATGCTCTGCACCAGGGTCTGCAGATGGGCACAGATGGCACAACCCGAGGCAAGCAGCTCTCGCAGGAACTCCCGGTCATCCTGCACCCTCTGCTCCATGGTGCGGTGCAGGGGCTTGCAGGGCCTCCAGCTGCTGGTCTTGGTACCCTTGCAGTGTTTGGGTGGACCTGCTGAGCCCTCGGGTGCGGGAGGATGTCCCAAGCGGGGTGGTGTGCCCTGGGTGCGGCTGTGGAGAAAGAAGAGAAGTGGTCAGTTCTCCCTGGGGACACAGTGGGTGAAGCCCAGCCCTCCCTCTGCAAGGTGAGTGTAAATGGGTCTATCGGATGCCCCGTGGGGCAACGTAGTCTCTCCCCCAGTTTCGTGCTCCTGTCACCTTTGTGGATCACCCTCTGGCGTCCCAGTCTGTCCCACCACCGGCTCGTAGGGGCTCGCCTCGTGCGAGAGTCGACTAGCTGCCCGTGGCGGGGAGAGGGAGGTCCAGGCCTGCCCCCTCTCACAGACCCCAGCCCAGGGCCCTAAGGACTCGAACGTGCGTGCTGTCCGGTCCGGCTGGCGGGGCGTCTGCCGTAACTCGCCAGCCCACAGGCTCTCTTTGCCGCCCTGAGCTGCTTCCTCTCCCCGCCGTCACCACAGCGTCCGAGCCGGCAGGCTTACCTTCGGGTCTTAGGGCCCATCCATGGCTGTTCTCTGCTGTGGAGGGGCTCTCTCTGAGTCCCCCCCTTCTCTGCCCGCGCCCAGGCTTTTAAAGCCCCGTGCCATTCTCCGGCAAAGGGGCCTCCGCCCCTCTTGGTGTGGGCGTGCTCCCGGCCGGCCGGCAGGGCTGCGTGGTGACGTCACCACCGCCGTGACGTCAAACGCCACCCCCCGGCGCGTCCGGGTGCCCCGCCAGGGAGCATCCGGCGCACCGCCGGTACGCCGCCTGCGGGGCCCCTCAGACCTCGGGTTGGGGCGCGCACAGCACTGCGGCGCCTGTTTCTGCCCCCCTGAGCCGCCATCAGCGCGGCCGCCGGCGGGACCGGAGTGCGGGGCATCTCTGCCCCATCACAGTGAGGATGACCATGCCCTGCACCGTCAGAGCTGCTGTGCTTGCACAGAGGCCATGTTTGGAATGTCCAGCTATCCCCAGGAGTGGGAGCTGCCCTGAGACCGCACCCATGGCCCTGTGCTGTGTATAGTGTGGCCAAGGTGGGGGGGAGATGTCCTCTGCCTCTGTGTAGAGGGGGCTTGTGAAGGGAGGGCATCCTGCTGTGTCCTTCCCCGGGGTCAGGAGCATGTCAGGTCTCTTCACACACGCATGTGGCTATCAGACCATGGCCCCTGTGTGGCACGCAGCTGGAGCCATCTGGCCAGGGGTGGCATGGTATGTGCTCGCACGTGCACAGGTTGCTGCGTGATCCGTGGTCAGCAAGGCCCACGCGTGCAGTCCCTGGTCTCCCTCCCCGCCTCCCCAGGAAGGGGACAATGATGTCACTTACATGGTGTGGCCTCCCCGGACGACCCTGGTGACTCCATTGCTGGGACAGCTCGGGGGTCCGGCCGGCATGGCACCCTCTGTGGCAGCTCCTCCTCTGTGCCCTGGTCAGGGCCCTCTGGTCCTGGATCGCTCCCCCCAGAGTGGCACGGACCATCCCGCCCCCCATGATGCGGTCCAGGACGTTGAAGTAGAGGCAGGTGTCTGCCCCTGCTAAGGAGATGCCCTGAGTGGCCCTGGCGTACGCCTGCCGCAGCTCCTTGATCTTCATGCGCACCTGTTCTTGTGTGCGCATGTGGCTTTTGGTGGCCATGGTGCCAGCTATGCGTCCGTAGACGGCAGCATTCCTCCATCTAGTGCGGAGATCATGGACATTGGAGGCCTCCCCCCAGACCTCAATGAGGTCCGTGATCTCCGCACTAGTCCAGGAGGGCGCCCACTGTCTCCGGCTGGCTTCTGGGAGCTGGGGGACTGGGCAGGGGACAGCTGGCTGGCACTGGCTGCCCGGCTCATTCTCTGGCCACTGGGTGAGGGGCAGCGACTGCTGGTAGGCCTGGCTCTGGCATACAGTATGACCAGAGTCTAACCCTTTAAGGGCTCCAGGCCTGGGGGAGAAGAGAAGAGTTTTCCTGGTTTGGCCCAGAGTGGCCACCAGGGGAAACTGGGAAGGGCTAGAGGCTCCCTATTTCGGAATAAGCATCTACACAGCACTTATTTCGAATTAGCTATTTCAAATTTGGAGTTATTTCTTATAGAATGAGGTTTACCAAATTCAAAATAAGCGCCCCGCTATTTCAATTTTATTTCGAAATAGAGGTTTGCCTGTGTAGATGCTATTAAAGTTAATTCGAAATAACGGCTGTTATTTTGAATTAACGTTGATGTGTAGACATACCCTTACAGACTAACATGGCTACCCCTCTGAAACCTTAAATCATGGTCCAAGATTTCTTCATGTTGAGGAATTTTCTCACACAAACAACTGTATCTATGAACATCCATCCTAACTGTAGCTAAGGTCTTTTTTTTAACCACCTTCAGAAAAAAAAATGATCAAAAATTTTTTCCTTTGAGATTTCTCTATTTTTCCGCAGGATTTTTTTAATGAAACTAATGGCTTGATTTTGGTTTTCAAAAAACAAAAAGACAAAAAATTATTTCAAAACTACATGAACAGTCTCTTTCATTTTTAATTTTTCCATTGGAAAAAAACCCCAAACATTTTAGTTGGAAATGACATTTTTTCCCCAAAAATTGTTTTTGAGAACCCCTACCCCTTTTTTGTAGAAATAATATTCTGCCTTCATGTGCCCGTTAGCTTCCAAATCTTAATACCAGATTCACAAATAAGATAGAAAAATAGCATAATATATATTTCTTCTTTTCACAGACTCTGAACTGTCCTCTCCTAAGCAAACAGTATATAGGACAGTGAGGGGAAAAAGAGGCTAGACGTGCATTCTTGACTTCCACTTGTTTGAAGAAGGGTGCATTTTGAATAAATGCAGAATGAAGATGGAACAAAAAGGCATGAAAAGAATGGTATATGCTTTGAACACCCTGTAAAAAAAGTTGTGTACATCATCAGCAAAACAAATGACCTATATAGTGTATGCACCCAACCTGAGCTAATACAATAAAAGGTCATGAGTGGGGAAAAAAAACTTAAACCAGAGATTTTCACAGGGATGCTCCATGAACAGTTTAAAAAGCTTTCCAGGAAAATTATGGCTTAATTCTTCCTCATTTCTACTGATGAAAATCAGCAGGTAAAAAACAAACAAAAGGAAGCATTTCTTCACACAATGCACAGTCAAACTGTGGAATTCTGCCAGAGGATGTTGTGAAGACCAAAACTACAGCCAAGAACTAGATAAATTCATGGGGGATAAGCCCATCAATGGCTATTAGCAAGGATGTACAGGGATGGTATGGTGTTCCTAGTCTCTCTTTGCCAGAAAGCGGTGATGGGTGACAAAAGATGGATCCCTTGATGATTACCTGTTCTGTTCATTCTCTCTGAAGCATCTGGCATTGGCCACTGTTGGAACAGGATACTGGACTGAATGGAGCTTTGGTCTGACTCAGTACAGGCATTCTTATGTATGTTCTTAAGAGTGCTTCCATTCAAGTCAACGACACCAGACCAGTTCAAAAACAGTCAAAATGAAATTCTGTAAGTAGTTTTATCAAAACAAGACTAACTGCCTTTCCAGAAGATATGCTTTAGTCCAAAAGAAGTTATTGGACTTACTGGTAACTGGGTGGAATTTTATGGCCTGTAATAAGCAGGCAGACTAGACAAGCTAATGGTCTTTCTGTCCTTAAGAAAAATCTTTGAATCTATTAATTATCCTATCCAAATACAGGAAAAAGTCACAGAATACTACATGAAAATGTCAATTAGTCTATGATCAGGATGACATTGTCAAGAACCATGAGCTGTAAGAGATTAACAATGCACAAATATTGGTTCTCCAAAAAGTCTTGTGTGTTATGCTAGTGAAGGCAGTTCCACCAAAACATGGACTCACCATGTTCCAAAGAACAGTATCATCTTCTGCAATTTCCATTACATCAGTGCTATCCTGGGGTGCATCTACACTGCACTGTTATTTCAAGATAACTAGCGTTATTTTGAAATAACAATGCAAGCATCTACACAGTCATTCCATTATTTTGAAATAATTTTGAAATAATGGAAGGCTTATTCCAAAATCTGTAAACTTCATTCTATGAGGAATATCACCTATTCCAAAATAGCTATTTCAAAATAAGGTGTGTGTAGACGCTCTCCTGCTGCTATTTTGAAATAGCCCCTCAGCAAGGCCTTTCTAAGTTATTCCTCCCCAGTGCTTCCTCGGGCTCTAAATTGAGATAACATATCTACCTTAGGGAAGCCTTCCTTGGACTAATTTTGAGGCTTCCCTGCAGTGTAGACATGCTATTTCGAAATAAGCTATTTTGGAATAACTATTTCAGAATAGCTTATTTTGAAATAAGCATGCAGTGTAGACGTACCCCTGCAGATGTCATCAAACATCCTAATGTTGCCCTGATCCATATAAAATTGGCCTTAAAAAAAGGGTATTTGAAAGAAACTGCATCGTGTGCCCACATGTGTGAATAATGCCGGATTTTAGGCTGCTTCCTTTGCCAATACAAAGTTTCCATTCCTTTTGGTAATGAGCTATTCTGACTTGCCCACACGTGGAGGATAATTAGTATTGCTTTTTATGGATAGAAGTATTTTAAACCTGACACACATCTAGTTCCGTCGCTCACTCACGCTTTCTTTGAAACAACAACATGCAGCAGCTTCCCTTGGGCCAGTTTGCAAATGAGCCTCTTGATCAACTAGAGCTGGCTTAGTAAGTCCAAGCAGGATTCCCCAGATACAAAGTATTCCTGAGAGTTATTTTTTAATTGTTAACTTACCCCCTCTAGAAATTAGGGGAAAGGGAATGTGCCTCAGAATAAGTTATCCGTGGAAAATAATGCTCAAAACATTATTGGAAATCCTGGCTCCATTAAATCAATTAGAGTTTTGCTTTTGGCTTCTACCAAGCCAAGATTTCATCCACTGACCTATTTATGTATCATCGCTCACTTTAAGCAAAGGGTTCACTACCAAGCCCTTAATTAACACATAAAACAGATAGAAAAGCTGGCATCTCTCTGGAGAGATTCAACAGCCTCAGAGGATATGTGCCTGGTACAGCCTCAATTAATGAGCGTTAGCCGTTCATTATGTTAGATCTGGGGGTCCCTAGTTCAATCCCCAATGTCTTGTCCAAGATGTCACAGGTACAGACAGGATCCTCAATACCTGAATTAAAGGAAAACCATTCTTCACTACAGATAGTGAAAGGACTGGGTTGGGGGGAAAAAAGCTAACCGATAAACAGGATTCTCTTTAACAAGATAGCCAACTAAGAGGTTTCAGTGATACATATGAAAGAGCCAACAGAACTCCTATAGTAAATTGATAATTAATCCAATCATCCCACATTTTGAAGCACGTGGGGCCAGGAAGAGGGGTAGGTTGCACAAGAGTATCCATACATTGCAGCTCCTGAAATGTTGTGACTCCTCCAGCATGGGAAGTAGGATGGGAGGCTTCATGCATACATAACACCTCTAATGGGGATATAGTCTCAGGAAAAATTGATGCCAGGAGAAAACCCTTATGCTTCACTGAATGTGCTTTCTCAAAACACGGGCAAGGCGAATATAAGTTAGAGCTGCCATCAGATGCTTCAGTATATGGAACAAGCAGGACGAAACAAACAATCAGGAAATATGCACGAACCAGTGACTGCACCATCTGGAACAATGTCAACATATGAACAGAACATCTGTCTCCTGCTCCCAGACCTAATACAAATGGATGCGCCTCTTTGAGAGCTAGCGCCACTCCATTTCAGGAGGTGGCTATCAGCATGACACATCTTGCAAGCTACTCTCCAGTCCTCAGTGTTGATATGAATGGAACATTCAATGCAATTCAAGTTACCAAGGTCACCTTCTCTGCAGTCATATATCTAGACACCCAGCTATATGACATGGGAATACACAGGTCCTCACAGATTATGCAAGCCATGTAAGCATCCATTGGTAAACATGTAATGCAAGGAACCTGTTGCGAACATAATTTCTTAAGTGCACTACGATACAAATCCCACACTGGGATGGAAGATGAAAGACTTTACTGGACCCTGTTATTCCTCCCCCCTGCCCCCAACTATGCAGAGCATTCTCCAGCTAAAGACAGGGTTGAAAAGGAAGCAGCACAGCTCAGAAGGGAGAGACTGGGAAGGAGTGCAGACGGAGCCTGAAGGCTCCTCCGAAAGGAATTAGAAACACTTCCCTGAGACTCCAAGGATTTGTATGCTGAGCCTGGTTGGAACTGATGGTTTGGTTCCCTTTTATATTTTCTTTCTCTGTATCTGGGAGTGAAAGTGGAGAGAGCATTGGTAGGAAGCAACCCAGGGAGGGAAATGCAGAGGGTCCCCATCCTCCCCAGGAGTCATCATTGCTGACCTTCCAAGGGCCCGGGGTCAGAGCCCAGTGGAGATGGAGGGGCTAGGCTCTCCTACCAGTACTCCCACCATGGCTAAGTGAGTGCTAACCACTAGGAAACCCTGCCAACCAGTGGCTACTAGAAGCACTCTTTGTATATTGCATGTGCATGTGCTGTCCTTGTGCTTTTGCTGATCTGGGAATCCATCAGTCCTGAGTATTTCCCATCCCTGGTAGCTGATATTTCCCTCTGCTCCTTTGCAACACTTTATGAACAACAGTATGCCCTGATATAGTCAGGGTAGACATCAGTTAGCTACTCCTTACACCAGCTGTGCATGGTACAATCTGCAAACCATCAGGAAGAGACAAATGGCTGCCCAGCGCATACCAGCACTCTGCTGATAATCTCCTCAAGCTGAATCAAAGGCTGTCCCATCAGATAAACCCTACAGTTCACTCTCTAGGACTCAATCAACACACATCTGCTGCGAGTTGTAGCAGAATCTCACATTGGATATGTCTACCCTGCAGTACATGGAGACATACCCAAGCTAGCTTTAATCTAGCTAGCTCAGGTGCCAATCTCAGGGAAGCTGAACCAGCACAGGCTTCAGCATGAGCTATGCAAGGTGTCTGAAGCCTGGTTACTTTCTTGGATAGCTAGCCTGCCCTGAACCTCATGCTGCTGCGGACTCATTAATATCCATGGTCACCCTAGCACCAGTGAAGCTAACTTGGGTACAGCTATCCAAGATGGAGTCATACCTCCAACTGCTGTGCAGCCCTACCCAAAGTGACACTTGAATCACAGAAACACAAGGTAATTAACCAAACAAAATACTTAATGTAAAAAAGCAGGTCATTATGACATGGAAGCTACCAGTATATTAAGTACTTTTCATTATTGAAATTACAGACCTCACAGTTATGCTACTCATCCACAGATCCTTAGGCTAATTATGAGACACATGCTTAATGGCTAGTGTCATAACACACAGAAGCTACGTCAATACCTTAAGCTACCCATTCTGTAGTTATCAGAGAAGGAGATTAAACAATTCTGGGTTCAGTGGTATTTCTCCAGATGACAACATTGGAACAGGCTTAGTTATGTAATGTTTATAATCCTAAAATAAAAACAACTGTTTAAAATGAGCATAAGGCAATTTAAAACAGTGAGAACATCTTGGATGAAAGCTCATTTACATCACTTGATAGGGAGGAGAAATGATTCTTTCAAACACACAATTAGGAAGAAACAAAGAGAGGCTGTGAAGTTGAAAGTTAGTCTACAGCTTCTGAATCTCCAGTGGGAATTCCAGCCAGCTGAGGACATACACTGGAATATACATATTGATCTGCTCAGTTCTTATTTGTTCAAGAGACAAAATGATAGGAGGCAAAGGAGACTTATTTAGGGTGCATACAATAGCTGCATGGATTAATAAATGTAAAAGACACATGAAGGCATCTAGTTCACTTGCTTGCTAACTCTAGATTTTTTGCCTACAATGTATTTTCTAGTGTTTTGTTGGCCTATTTTTAAATGTCTTAAATGACTTTCTCTTGCAGAAATATAGAGAGGTCTCATAGCTAACATTGTTTTCCCCAATACTCAGCCATTTTCTTCTGTTTTAATTTCATTCAACTACTCTTACACCACATCTATAATTATTTGTGGATAGCAAGTCTAATAAGGACCCCCCTAAATTGAATGCTGAGGGTGCCCCCATCAATGCTGGTACTCCTACTCCTAACAAGGAGTACAGGAAGTCAACGGGAGCATTTCTCCCATCAACCTCCCGCTGTGGGGATGATGTGAAAGTTCATAAGAACATAAGAATAGCTATACTGGGTCAGACCAAAGATCCATCCATCCCAGTATCCTGTCTGCTGACAGTGGCCAATGCCAGGTGCCCCAGAGGGAGTGAATCGAACAGGTAATGATCAAGCTCTCTCTCTCCTTCTGTTCATCTCCACCCTCTGACAAACAGAGCCTAGGGACACCATTCCTTATGCATCCTGGCTAATAGCCATTAATGGACTTAACCTCCATGAATTTATCTAGTTCTCTTTTAAACCCTGTTATAGTTCTAGCCTTCACAACCTCCTCAGGCAAGGAGTTCCACAGGTGCACTGTGTGAAGAAGAACTTCCTTCTATTTGTTTTAAACCTGCTGCCCATTAATTTCATTTGGTGGCCCCTAGTTTTTATATTATGGGAACAAGTAAATAACGTTTCCTTATTCACTTTCTCCACGTCACTCATGATTTTATAGACCTCTATCATATCCCCCCTTAGTCTCCTCTTTTCCAAGCTGAAAAGTCCTAGTCTCTTTAATCTCTCCTCATATGGGACCCATTCCAAACCCCATTTCAAATTAAGGTACATGGACTCCAGCTACACAATCAACATAGCTTGAGTTGCATATCTTAATTCAAATTTATCCCCCCAGTGCAGACTTGGACTTAGTTGCTCATCCTTACACCATTATAACACCAAACAAGAAATTCCTTTGTTTTCTGGTTAATTACAGCTTCCAAATAGACACAGGGATTGCACTGCAACAGGGCATCCAAGAAGGAATCACTGTTTTCAGAGCAGTCATCTTGTTTCCCTTGCAATGGATGCAGACTCTGAGTGAACAAAAAAACGTGGAAGCAGCTGGTGCTGTGTCTCCATCTCTCCTTGGCATGCCCATGTAGGTCCAAGCACAAACTCAACTTAAATCTCCACGGGCCAGCTTCCACTCCCCTTACTAGCACAAAGCAGTGCCTTGCTCCATGAATCAACCTACTGAAATAGGGCCAACCTATTAAAAGTGGGACCACTTGCAAAGAACGGAAAAGAATCGGGTCCCCTAAGAGCAAAAATAATGCCGTTTGAAGTTATGTTACTAGAAAGAGCCAACAATGAATCAAATAGTTCTTTTTAACAGACCCTGTAGTATTCATGAACTGGAAATAAAACAAATTCAATACCAGCTTGAAGTGTTGGGACACTTCCAAGTCTTACAGCACGACTGGTGTCACTTGGGAATGAAAGCTTTGATGGTTCAGGTGGCACAATACAGGAAAACATCTCACGTTTCCCAATCCTTGGGGGGAAATTATGTGTACTAGCTGAGAATGCTCCCTGCACTCTGATCTTTCAGGTGAAAAGGATACTCCTGAAGGGTACTGTGATACGTGGTGGTGTTTTTGTCGACTGGTCAAAAGGAGACATGTAGGGGTTGCAGTAGTCTGTCACATGACTGCCTAGACTAACCACTGCCTCAGAAACATGCAACATCACAGCACAAAGCAGAAATCGCCACAATATGAGAAGAAAAAAGTAGAATCATAGAATCCCAGGGCTGGAAGAGACCTCAGGAGGCCATCGAGTTCGACCCCCTGTCCAAAGCAGTACCAATCCCAACTAAATCATCCGAGCTAGAGCTTTTGTGAAGCTGGAACTTAAAAACCTCCAGGGATGGAGATTCTACCACCTCCCTAGGTAACCCATTCCAGTGCGTCACCACCCTTCTAGTGAAATAGTTTTTTCTAATATCCAACCTAGACCTCCCCCACTGCAACTTGAGACCTTTGCTATTCATTTTGCCATCTGTCACTACTGAGAACAGCCTCTCTCCATCCTCTTTGGAACCTCCCTTTAGGAAGTTTAAGGCTGCTATCAAATCCCCCCTCACTCTTCTCTTCTGCAGACTAAACAAGCCCAAATCACTCAGCCTCTCCTCATAAGTCACGTGCTCCAGCCCCCTAATCATCTTTTGTTGCCCTCCACTGGACTCTCTCCAATGCATCCACATCCTTTCTGTGATGGGGGGGCCCAGAATTGGATATAATACTCCAGATGTGGCATCACCAGAGCCGAATAAAGGGGAATAATCACTTCTCTAGATCTGCTGGCAATGCTCCTCCTAATGCACCCTACTATGCTATTAGCCTTCTTGGCTACAAAGGCACACATATCCAGCTTCTCATCCACTGTAATCCCCAGGTCCTTTTCTGCCAAACTGCTGCTTAGCCAGTCAGTCCCCAGCCTGTAACAGTACTTGAGATTCTTCTGTGCCAAGTGCAGGATTCTGCACTTGTCCTTGTTGAACTTCATCAATTTATTTTGTTCCAATCCTCCAATTTGTCTAAATCACTCTGGACCCTATCCCTGCCCTCCAATGTATCTACCTCTCCCCCTAGCTTAGTGTCACCCATAAACTTGCTGAGGGTGCAATCCATCCCCTCATCCAGGCCATTAATAAAGGTGGTGAACAAAACCAGCCCTAGAACCGACCCTTGGGGCACTCCGCTTGATACCAACCACCAAACAGACTTTGAGTCGTTGATCACTACCCGTTGGGCATGACAATCTAGCCAGTTTTCTATCCACCTTACAGTCCCTTTATCCAATCCATACTTCCTTAACTTGCTGGCAAGAATACTGTGGGAGACTGTATCAAAAGCTTTGCTAAAGTCCAGGTTTATCACGTGCACAGAGCCAGTTACCTTGTCAGAGAAAGCGATCAGGTTGGTCAGGCATGACTTGCCCTTGTGAATCCATGTTGACTATTTCTGATCACTTTTGTCTCTTCCAAATGCTTCAAAATGGATTTCTTGAGGATCCCCTCCATGATTTTTCTGAAGACTGAGGTGAGGCAGACCAGTCTGTAGTTCCCTGGATTGTCCTTCTTCCCTTTTTTTAAAGATGGGCACTACATCTCAGTAGAAGAAACAAGAAAAAAATGTTTACAATGATACATGTAGACTAATTTTTTAAACCTGCCTTTTAAGTGTACCAGAAATAGCATGGCCCTTCCCCCCTGAGCTGGTCTAGTTAGGATGTTGTCAAGGGCCCAGAAGCAGGAAGGCAATGAATGCCCTCTTCTCCAAAAGCCACGGGTATAAGTTCCCAAAGAAAAGGATAGCAATCACTAGCCTCTCCAAATGTCCAGTGAAAGATCATTAGCAATTAGCCCACAGCAATCTCAGTTTTAATCTAGGTAGGGGAGCTAACAAGAGAAATCTCAGTCTCCAAGAACATGTATTAGTCCGATCATTCTGACCCCCCTCTGAGCTTATTTCAATATCATCCATTCCTGATAATATTTTTATGGGTCAAAATGACCTTCTGCCACCTCTGCCCTAGCAAATCCACATGACTAAGCATAACACTCACTGGAAAGTCTAAGGAGATTGAATAGTATGACCTGCTGTGATGACAAAACCCGTATCTCCTTGTTTAAGGTAAGAAGAAACATTATTTAGTGTTGCTTCAGGAGACAGACTTACGCTGCATAAGGCAGCTGAGGCACAGAAAAGGCAGAAAGGCCTGACCTTATCAAATGTAAAGACCACATAAGGTGATCCTTTCAGTAGCTAAAATCCAGGTCTATATGCATATCCCCGGCCAAAACTCCAGATCTTGGTCTGGTCTTGGTCTTACCTGCTTTAGAACTGGGCTAAAAACAACTGTGACAAAACAAGGTCACTGTGCATAGTTCTCTGTGATGATGATATTCACAACACTTTCCTCTTCTTTACTGCTAGAATAATGAGTTACGCATCTCTGGTCACTTCAGTGAGAGTTTGCCTGTGTAGTGACTAAGTAAAAACAGAGTAAGGATTCAGCTCATGAGATATAAGATTGTGAGCATGCAACACACACACCCCTTCACACTCCTAGGCAAGGACCTAAACTGGGTCTAGCCACGTAGGAGTAAGCAGGTGCTGCACCTCCCTTGTGCAAAGAGGTGGGAAATGGCAGGAAACAGTCACAGCTTTGGCTTCACCTTCCCACTAGCTGGCCATGAGAGCTGGGCCAGTACTGGAGGAGATATGAATGAATGAATGAATGAATGATATAGGCCAGCAGCAAATTACTACCTACCTGTCTCTGGAGTAAGGGAGAAATTGCAATTCAGACAGGTCTTTCTTAGATACAATGCCTTCTCGGGCTACTCTGAGGAGCAGTTTACACACCACCCATTGCTCTGGGTAGGCCTAGAGGCAGAATATTTCCCACAATAAATAGCCTTGGATATATGTGCCATATTATGCTGAGGAAGGGGAACGAGACTGACAACAAGACCCTACATCAGATGGGACTGGTGGCCCTATGTGGCTTTTGTTGTTGTTGGATATAAGTGATGTTTGAGGGAAGCATGCAGCCTACCTCGTCTTTATATGATTTTTTTTCAATTCCCCTCCTCCAACCTTAAGCCCTGACAACATACTAGGGCTGGCTGGAAAAAATGTTAACAGAAAACTGAATTTTCATCTGAGTTTTTTTAAAAAGAAAACATCTACTTTTTATATTAGAAATTGAAAGTCACCACTAACAGATCTTTTTCAGCCAAATCCCCCAAATTTTTTGACCTCCTCCCCCCGCCCCCAACCAAAAAGGATAATGACCAAAAATCCATTACATTTGGGTCAAAAATTGGGGGCAAAACCCCTCCATTTTTTCAATAACTAATCAAAAATTTTGTGAGGAAATAAAAAAAAACTGCTTTCCAACCAGCTGTAATGTGTGCCTTACACTCCGAAACTTGAGTGCATTCTCGGAAATCATCCAGACTGGTACAAAAATGTACAACTTAACCTAAAGTCAAGAACTGAGCAAAGAAAAAAACATTTCCTACAAACTCATTGGCCTTATAGCATCTTCCCTTGACCATTTAGCTAGAGATGGGCAATAAAATGGTGGCAACACAGATAAATATAGTGGCAGCAGCCTGCCAGCGGCTAACCCCGGGGAACCAGATCCAGCCCGCAGCTGGTATTTGTCCATCCCCATCTTAAACAGAGCATTAAAATGAAGGAAAAGGAAGAGGAAGATTGCAAATGGTGATGGTTAATAGTACAACTGATTTTTCTCAAGTTCATGATCAGCACAGACACTGAGCTGTTCTATGAGAGGCATTCCTTTACGAGGGAGCACCCGCTAACAGCAAACAAAGCAGCAAAAGCAGCAGAAAAAACAATAGGTTGCTCTTCGCACGAGGCTGGGTTACGAAGCTGGAAGAGCCAGCAAAGTCTGTGGGAATCTAGCAGGGATCATGCTAATGATTTGCATCCTTTTTTGGAATTTCCCAATTTCCAGCATCAGTATTACTCATACACGTATGGCTAAGCTACATAGGTTCAAGCTACATATCAAGAGCTAGTCTCATATCCTGTACCGATAAGGTAGGGGAACTTTAACAATAATTACACGCCAAAAAAAATGTTAAAAGAATATGACTGAAGGTTGCAAAGTAAAGCATTTGAAAGTTAGGAAATGCCCCATTAACAGTGGCTTGTGCAACTGTAATTCTGCTCCTTTGTGCATCCAGCTCTGCGCACGGAGCCAGGAAATACTGATGAAACATAACTGCATACCTCAGATGAATGGTGATGCTCTGGCAAGTTCTGTAGCCAAATGCCTTTCGTGCCAAAGAAGTGATACTACTTCAGACAATTACACTCTACAGAATGCATTCTTCCATGTGGAAAACAGTATGCTAACTGGCTTAATGTAATAACACTGATAAAGCAAAATAGTTCCAAATTCTCGATTATTGTTCCATAATCCAAGGGGCTGGGACCTCCATCAATCAATCCTGTCCAGTTTGAAGTGTTGACAGATGTAATTTTCCTGTCATTCTCCCATTCCTGCTTCCCGCCCAGCAGGTGAAACAAAGGCTCAGGCCTAGTCTATAGGCAAAGGTTGCACTGATATAGTCTAAACAAAGAGTCTTTCTCCATGTACAGTACATGCAGTAACACTCTGTTGTAGCTGAAAGCAGACAGTACTATAGGTAAACCATTTAACATTCATTAGCAGCTCTCAGAAGAAGCTGCTTTCCTGTTTGATGCAATGTGTATCTTGCCCTCTGCACTCTCCTGATGCATCACAGCTGCAGTTATGTGGTTCACTTTACGGCTACATCACAGTATAAACTACCCTCCCACGTGCATATTTGGAAACAAAGTCCCTTCACACCATTTAAAATAAAGTTTAAAAATAAAAACCTGTTTAAAGTCAAAGTTTTTGGGGAAAAAGCTAAAGATCTTGCAAGATGTTTAAAAAATTAACTCAGCACTGCAGTTTCCTGCCTCACATCCAAAGCCGTCTAAATGGAGGAGGAAGTTACTAAACCTAGGCTATGTGTACACGTAGTGCTTCAGTATAAACTGTTTCTATAGCAACGGGAGAGGGTTTCTGGCACCGTCATAAATCCTAGTCCCAGGAGGCAGTAGTTAGGTCGACGGAAGAATTCTTCCAGCAACCTAGCACTGGCTGCACGGAACTTAGGTCAGCTTAACTACATCACTCAGGATGTTGGTTTTTCACACTCCTGAGCAATGTAGATGGATTGATCTAATTTTCTGGCATGGACGAGACCTTAAACTCCAAGCAGCCCCTTCAGTTAAGTAGCAAAACCCCATCTGTCAGGAGGAAGTTGGTGGTGCATGTAAGAAAGCATCCCCTCTGCATGCATTTAAACCCTCTATGTTTGAAATAGGGAGGGGCCAGCTCATTCAGCTCAAAGAAGACCCACACAAAGCTTTTCCAGCGCTCACGCCAAACCCCAAAATCCAAACTATTTTTTCCAGTTCCAAGATGTTCAACTGACTTTGTTTAATCCCCCTGTCCCACCTTTGAAGGGAGTCTACATCCTGGTCCTGTCTGAATCAAACCCATCTTCAGAAGCAGGAGCCATTCATGGCTTTCTCTGCATCTCTGCACTGGTATTGGGCCCACTGCTCTGGTTTTCACATTTCTCCAGCTCCTTTCATTTCAGTGGTATTACTCCTGACTTATCCTAGGGACATGAGAGAAGAATCCAGCCTGTCGCATATACTCAGCAAACTAGATTCCCTTAGTGCTGAGCCTCTCTGGCAGCTTGTGGGGGAGGGTAAATGTCATAAGCAGGTGACAGGCCTGTCAGCAGAAGTTTTGCTACTGATTTCAATGGGCGCAAGACAGAGCCCTGCGGTCATTGCCTTGCCTCTGAGGCAGAGAACGTACATGAGACACACTTCAAAGTTACAGCTCAACTGGACCAGGAAGTCCTTTCCCAACAACAATATTACTATTTTTAGACGTGATAAAAAAAGATTTCAGAGCGTGTTATTTAAAACAGATTGAGTTTCATGTCCCTCATTTGATATTTAACTGGGATAAAAAGCACCAGCCTTAAATTCAGCTTAATCTGGGAGCCTGGGGAACTCTGGGGAAAGCTGTCAATGGCGAGTTGCATAAAAAGATACAAACCTTAAATAAACCTGATGCAGAAACCGTAGCATTAACCACGGGGCCGTTCTTGGCACATCAAAGCACCCTGGACTGTAATATCCCTGCAGCCAGGTTGTCTGCAGAGGGCTCTCAACTTCGGATCTTATTCTGTCCCTCTCTCATCGCCTTCCTCAGTTCTGCAATATGTGCCCCTCAGTGATCCAGTTCAAGATGTAGAAATTTTCCTTGCCAGGTCTACAATTCCTTGTGACCAAGTAGGCTTTCAGCTCTGCTGGGGTCAGTGTAATTATCTAGTGAGTTTGAATGTGACTCTCAGAGCTACCCTTGCAGTATTGTAGCTGATCTACTACTTCTTGCTTAGGACAGTGCTTATAAAGCACAATCTATCTCAGAAGCTCTACTTAAATGCAAGCCTTTATACCATCTTAGCACCTCTGCCAGCCAGCTCCAAATAATTGCCGCTGGGACAAACTCTAAGTGGAATCTAGGAAGCGCATAGTAAATACACTGGATAATAAACACAGACATTTTATAAACTAAGAACTTTTACTAAAATGTGATTCTGCCTCTAAAAAAAAACCATAGGAGGGATATGTCCACAGTTTTAATGTTATTTGGCAGGTGCTGCGGAGAGAATCAACTAGCAATTCAGGAGGAAGCATTCTTCCTTCTGAATCAGTAGTGACCCAGTGATGCTCTGAAGTACCATGTGAAATTGAAGGAGCCATCTTTTGAGAGAAATTTTAAAATGTAGGTCAGGAGATACAGTAAGAGTGCTGACTAGTGAGGAGATACAGTAAGAGTGCTGACTAACCCTGTTATTCAGGACAGAATCCAGTTCTAGTAATCGTATTCTGCCTGCTTAAATTCCTTGTTCAGCGGGAGACAGAACTCATTTTCATTTTTTGTGCTCTGTGTAACCTTGTAGTACAATGTTCAAACAGTGACTGTGTTCCATCCAGGAAGCTGTTCCATTTCAGTTATGGATGAATGGTTTTTTATATAGCCCTTACCGACCACACATACTTGTTGGGTGGTTTCACTTTTTTTAATTCGTGTATGTACAGTGTTCATCTTATTGACTGGCACTATTGTTAGGGCTACATATGACTGTTATGACATACAACCCAAGTGCAATTATTACCTTACAGTTCTCTTATGACACAGACAACCCATTTATGCTTCACTCCCCTAGTTCATACATTTGCCAACCAGCATGCTGAAAATAAAGCCTTGTACTATACAACTGGATATATCTTATTCTGGTTAGAAAAGACTGTTTGCCAGAGCCAATAAAAAACACTGGGGAATACAAATACATTCTACAGGGAGTAGGAGTATTTTCAATAGGCAAAGGAGAACCCAATGTAGGCAGAATATTCAAGGACTGTCACAAACATGTGAGAGGCTGGTCAAGTTTTACTCCTGCCTGCTATATTTATTATAGTGGCGTCTATAAGTTGTGGTCTTATAGTGCAGGGCTATGAAATACAGGGAGTAGAGCTGGTCAACAACTCTTGTGTCAAAATTCCGTTTTTCAATCACATGATTCCCCCCTACCCACCCACACACACACACACAAACATTCCTTTCTCAACAACTTTTTTTCCAACAAGCATTTTGACCAACAAAATCAAAAATTTTCAACTGGGTTGGTTTGGTGTGGTTTTTGAAATTGTGAAGAAAAACCCATTCTCTCTCACTCACCTGGCTCACTGGAAAAAAATGAGGAGAAAACAAAAGGGGGGGGCATATTATTTCCCCCACTTTCTCTTAGGGTATGTCTAGACTACATGGCTCCGTCAACAGAGCCATGTAAACTAGTTCACCCGACATAGTCAATGAAGCGGGGAGTTAAATAATCCCCACTTCATTAAAATAAAAATAGCCACCACACTGTGCCGACAATCAGCTGATCCGGCACAGCGCGGCAGTCTAGACACAGATCGGTCGACAAGGGAAGCCTTTGTTGACCGATCCCTTATGCCTCGTGAAACGAGATTTACAGGAGCGGTCGACAAAGGCTTCCCTTGTCAACCGATCTGCTTCTAGACTGCCGCACTGTGCTGGATCAGCTGATTGTCGGTACAGCGTGGCGGCCATTTTTATTTTAATGAAGCAGGGATTATTTAAAATCCCTGCTTCATTGACTATGTCACGTAAACTAGTTTACATGGCTCCATTGACGGAGCCATGTAGTCTAGACATACCCTTATACTTTTTATTTTCCTTTTTTACCTAAACAAACATGTTAATGAAAAAATTCTAACAAAATCACAATCTTTGTTTTCATTTTTTTCAAAGAAATGTATCTTTTATTGACCAGTTATAATAAATAAATACTAAATTAAATAATATAATAATTAATACCTAGGGATGTAATAGTGTAGTCAATTAACTATTTAACTGATAAGCAAAAGCTTATAAGTTAATGCTATAGACTACACGCATTTCTTCTCCCTACCCCCACCCCCCAAAAGTAAATTTTTTAGCAGGCTGGCCAGCAACCTGGCTCAGTCCTGCAGGGGCGGATGAGAGTTTTGCGGGGCCCAGGGCGCAGGGCCTATTGAAGCGCGGGGCCCGAGGCAGCACAATTTCGCTCACGTGCCACTGCCACAGCTGATAGGTAGTAGCACGTGTGTGGGGCCTATTGAAGCACGGGGCCCGGGGCAGCCGCCCCGCTCGCCTTGCCCTATATCTGCTGCTGCAGTCCTGGCTTGCAATGGGTCTGGGACCTACTCCTGCTGAGGCTCTGCATTTAAAGTGTATTAGGTCCTGGGTTGGCTTGCAGCCCGGCTCAGTTCTGGCTCATGCCGGGTCTGGGAGCACAGACCCCGCACTCCACCCCAGACAGGGGCTGCTGCCACCCTGCGCTACTGCCTCTGTATCAGAGGCAGCAGCATGGGGTGACAGGTCAGCGAGAGGAGCTGGTTTTTAAACTGGCTCCCCTCGCAGACCAGCTCCCGCCTGGCACCCAACACTGCTGCCTCTGATACTGCCAGCCCTGCCCCCGGGTACAATAGAGTTGTCAACTAACTGATAAGAATTCATGAGGTTACTCAATTATTCAATTAACCGATATTTACCATCCCTAATAATGCCGCCTAGTAGTGAGCACTCAGTCAGGATGCTTGGAAAGAAGACACGGGGCATACTTGTATTAGCTGAACAAGTGCTGGCTAGATCCAACATAGCCTTCTAGAATCTCTAGTTCATACTAGCTAACCTCAGAGACTTCAAGAGACAAAGGGGGGGGGGGAGTTATGCTTCTGCCCTTTCCCTATACCCTAACCCCATCTACTTAGTTTCCTCTGCCATATCAGGATAACAGAGTACCTTTCCAGAGTTCAAAATGAGATGACTTTTATCAAGATTAACATCTATCCTTTCCTGCCCTTGAAAAGAAACAGTGTGTGTGTATGTTGTTGTTTTTTTCCTGAAATGCCATGTGTTGCTCCTTTGGAATGCAAGGGTAAAGATGTGTTCTTTAGCTTCAGGGGGTAGCCGAGTTAGTCTGTACACTTGTACAGGATAAACTTAAAAAAACAACAAATAGTCTGGTAGCACTTTATAGACTAACAAAACATGTAGATGGTATCATGAGCTTTTGTGGGCACAGCCCACTTCTTCAGATGACCAGAATTTTGAGTATAGGAGTTTTGAGTATACGTGTTCTTTGTGTGGCTACTGAAAAGTGATGAGATTGGTGGTAGCTTTTAGTACTGCTGGACTGAGTTCCACACTCTCATGACAGCCCCTTAGAAAAAGCCAGTCTCCTGTGCAAAAGAGTTTTGCCATTGCACTAGATTGACTATCGCACTGAGCAATACTATTGCCTCCCCCAGAGCAAAGTCACTGAAGGTAACTGAGGTCTTGGATAGCCAGGTGATTCTCTAAAGATTCCAGGCCCAGACCTTTTAGCAATCTGAAAGGGAGAATGAAGACCTTAGATTTGATACAGTATTTTATGGGAAGTCAGTGGAATGAGCAGAGTATCGAACTCTGTGTGGAAAGGTTTCACTATGTCCTATGTCACAGTTTCTTTGGAGTGATGCTTTTAAATGCAGATGAAACGCTTTGCTGTAGTTGAAGCAGGAGACAACAAAGGTATGTATTAAATGTGAGTCTAGATTATCAACAGCTAGCTTGGGACTAGCCACCTATTCAGTCAATCAGAGAATGCATAATACATTACTATAGGCACTAATACCACATCAGTATTTATGAGTACATTTCCTCACCCAGTGGAGGCCTTTCCATTTCTGCAAGCTTTTTCAATTGTTGCCCTGCTGCCTTTAACTACAATCTCCATTTTGCTTGGATGGAGCTCTTGCTTACCCATGTTCCTTCTCATCCACATGAAGTGCTCAGCTTCTTTGCCCCTACTACTTATAATATGATGTGACCTAATTTAGCTACAACTACAGTACTCAAGAGAGAGATCTTGGAGTCATTGTGGATTGTTCTCTGAAAACATCCACTCAGTGTGCAGAGGCAGTCAAAAAAAAAGCAAACAGAATGTTAGGAATCATTTAAAAAGTGATAGAGAATAAGACAGAGAATATCTTATTGCCTCTATATAAAACCATGGTACATCCACATCTTGAATATTGCGTACAGATGTGGTCGCCTCAAAAAAGATACATTGGCATTGGAAAAGGGCAACAAAAATTATTAGGGGTTTGGAACAGGTCCCATATGAAGAGAGATTTAAAAAGACTTGGAATTGCAGCTTAAAAAGAGGAAACTAAGGTGGGATATGATAGAGGTCTATAAAATCGTGACTGGTGTGGAAAATCTGAATAAGGAAAAGTTATTTACTTATTCCCACAATATAAGAACTAGGGGTCACCAAATGAAATTAATAGTCAGCAGGTTTAAAACAAACAAAAGGATTTTTTTTTTCATGCAGCGCACAGTCAACCTGTGGAACTCCTTGCCAGAGGATGTTGAGAATAATAGGACTTTTAAAAGGGTTCAAAAAAGAGCTAGATAGATTCATGGAGGTTAGGTCCATCAATGGCTATTAGCCAGGGTGGGTAGAAATGGTGTCCCTAGCCTCTTTTTGTCTGGAGATGGATGACAGGAGAGGGATCACTTGATGATTACCTGTTGTGTTCCCTCCCTCTGGGGCATCTGGTATTGGCCACTGTCAGCAAACAGGATACTGGGCTAGATGGACCTTTGATCTGTCCCAGTATGTCTGTTCTAATGTTCTTATAGCTCAGTAGCATCTTGGGAAATTAAAGATGAGGGAACTTCTGTGCTAGGCAGAGTAAAGACACACACAATAGAAAGACTGTCATTGCATTGAAAAACCTCACAAAGTATGTTAATAAGAGGAGAGACAAGTAATTGGGAGGGTGGAGAAGAGAGAGGGAGCAAACAAGGCAAGAGTAACATTTTATGATGTTTAAAGGAAGCCTATTTTTAATTAAGTTCTTTTCCCACCCTGGGGGCTCCTGGAATAAAGTTACAGAAACATAAAAGCATTCAGTATCATTATAATTAATTTATAAAGGCTTTGCCCTGTTATACTTTTTTATTGCATCTTATAAAATTCTGTGGGATTTTTCTTTAAGAGAAAACAGGCGGGCATAGTCATATTAGTAGACTGCTCACTTCATCCTCTGTTTCAGCTTTAAGCATCAAGGAAATTAAAGTACAGGAGCTCAGAGACAAAATGACACTCATAGAAAAGGACACCCTTCCATTTTTTGGTCAGGGAAAAAAGGAGACACACTGATTATGGAATTACAATGATTCTTTTTACTGCTGCCTGAATCTCTGAGAGGAATAAAAATACCCACCCACCAACAAATCAGAGCAGGCATCTCAAGTAATCAGCTAACTTTATTCAGAGACAACAGGTGCAGTTGAAAACAAATATCTTGAATTCTTGCAAGGAAAAAATTAACTCTTTTTCCTAAAGGAAGCAGTACAATAGTTATAATTTTTATCTAGCTCCCTCAGACTATGTCCATACTGCGGAGCTATTTCGGGATACCCCGCATCTTAACAGCATGCCCATTATTTCAAAATATAACAGACTTGCTATTCTGATGTCCCTGTAAATCTCGTTCCATGAGGAGTAAGGGATATTTTGGAATAGTGGGTTATTTTGAAATTTGATGCTGTGTAGACAGTGCCAAATTATGAAATAAGCTATTTCAAAATTTACTCAAAATAAGCTACACAATTTGTGTAGCTCAAATCCCACAGCTTATTTCGAGCTACGGGTGCAGTGTAGATACACCCTCAGTGTGCTCCATTGGTCCTATACACACTGTTGTACCTGTGTTGTGACACCCTCAAAAAGTTATTCAGAGTTCAAGGAACAGAGTTTCCTAGACTGTATAGAGTTTAAAGAAGGAAGCGATAGGACATCTGGAGTTACCTCCTGTATCTCATAGTCATGAAATTTCACCCAGCTGGTTAGACTAAAGTACGTCAGTTCTCAGAAGACTAAACTGTTGTATGCACAGGAGAAACCAGCATGCCACCAATGTCCAAGGCCCGTGCCATGGTAGGGAACTAATCAAGTGGGACATGCCCAAAATATCCCAGCAGACAGGCCACAACCCATGCAGTAAAGAAAGGGAGCTACCCTAAAGTCTCTGCTGATCGGATAGCAGAGGGAGGAGAGAGGAAAAGTTCTTCCAAACCCCCAAATCTGTAGGCCAGTTTGATCCTGAGCATCTGAGCAAGGCATGCCAGCCAGGCATATGCCCAAGAAGATTAACTGTAACATTTCAGAGTATCAGCCCACCAGTCTGGTGTCATGTCTCCTGCAATGGCCAATTGGACCTTGTGTTTTTAAGACTACTCCATCTTGCTTTGTGTAGTTGAAGGCACTTACTCTTCTAATTCACCTCTGGACAGCAAAGGGTTACATTTTCCAAAGAGATTCTATAAAGCTTCTACTGTGCATGCACAAAACTGTGCACTCACATGCATGCAGCTACACCGGGCAGATCCAATGCCAGATAGCATGCACAACTGCTACAACCTGAATCCCATAAAACCCCATTTGAGACAATGGGGTTTTTGGGGGGCCCAATACAACTTGTAGCAATGTGTATGAGAAATAAACCCAAATATCTGTGGAATTACTCACATATGTTCATAGAGAAACTGGTAGCTCACCTAATAGGTCTTCTCCACCTGTAGCTTCTTTTATGGCTCTGTTGTTCCAAGAGATCTATTTAAGCCAACACTTTTCTGTCTGTGCCTGCAGGATTTTGCAGCTGTACAGGGAAACTAAGAGATTTGTTCCTGGGGACTATGCCATGACAAACCCCATGAGGGAAAAGTCATGGCTTCAAAACTGGCTTATTTTAAAAAGGCAGAGAAAGAGGAGATAAAATCTGGGATCTTATCCAGGTAGAGATCTTAGCTTGGCATTCATGTTACATTCTTTCTGTTATTAAAATAGTTTATGAAACCAAGCAACCAGCTATCTCTCTGTATTTAACCATGCTAGCCTACACTGTGTGGCTCTGTATTCCCTCTCTAATGGTAACAGTTGAAAGTCTCAGGAGCCAGAACTTCACATGGTGAAAATCTGCATTGCTCCATCTAAATCAGTGTAGTGATGTCTTTTTACACCAGTTGAAGATCTATCCCCATATTGCTAAGTGGGCTTCTTTCCAGAGAGCAAGCCAATCAGTCTTCTACTTGAAGAGTGATATAACCAAGAAGGTAAAAACAAAACAAATACACAATTATTTTCATGTTTCATACAGGATAATGTTTCCCCTACCACAGGGGTGGGGAACATTTGTTGGGTTGGGGGCCACTGACCCACAGAAAAATCAGTCAGGGGCCACACACAAGAGAGAAGTGGGGAAAAACCCTCACTGTGACCCCCAACAGAGAAGGAGAAAGACACTCCCCAAACCCCCTCACACACCAGAGCCTGGGAGGGCAGCCTAGTAGATTTTGTGTGCTCCAGCCCCCCGGGGGACAGCAGGAGGACTGGAGCACCAGTACGACCTCCCCAATGCTGGCGGGGGGCTGAACCTTGGGGGTCGGATCTAGGCAAACCGAGGGCCGCATCCGGTTCCTGAGCCTGAGGTTCCCCACCCCTGTCCTATAGGATAACTGATTTTTTAGACCATAGATATATACAGTACATCTTATCTATCTGGACATCAGTAAAATATCTGATAAAGTACCAAGTCAGAAATTATTAGTTATACTAATCTTAATCTCCTCGGCTGCGTCCGTTAAAAGCATTTTTGGAACAGAGCGTCTAGATTGGCACAGACGCTTTTCCGCAAAAGCACTTTTTGCAGAAAAGCGTCCCTGGCCAATCTAGACGCGCTTTTGCGCAAGAAAGCCCCGATTGCTGTTTTAGCCATCGGGGCTTTTTTGCGCAAAACAATACCACGTTGTCTACACTGGCCCTCTTGCGCAAAAGCATTTGCGCAAGAGGGCTTTTGCCAGAACGGGAGCAGCATAGTATTTCCGCAAGAACACTGACGATCATACATGAGATCGTCAGTGTTCTTGCAGAAATTCAAGCGGCCAGTGTCGACAGCTGGCAAGTTTTTCCAGAAAAGCGGCTGATTTTCCGGAAAAACTGGCCAGTCTAGACACAGCCCTCCAGTTTAAGAGATCAAAGGTGGTAAAGAAATGGCTAAAGAGAAGACAAAAGTGGGTTGTGCTGAAAGGAGAACTGTAAGGATAATGGGATGTTCTGACTGGAGTTTAAGGATCAGGAATATTTTAATTACTGACCTTGACACAAAAAATGGGAGTGTGCTAATGAAATTTGCTGATAACACAAAGTTAGGAGGCTTCATCAATACTGAGGAGGACTGGAATATTATACAAGAAGAATTAAATGACTTTGAGGTCTGGAGTACCAGAAATGGGATGAAGTTTGATAGTAAAGAGTGCAAAGTCACACAGCTGGTGACTAATAACAAGAATTCTGCTATGAGTTGGGAGGCTTACCAATTGCAAATGCCAGAGAAAGGAAAAGACAAGTAGATCACATGGGATCTATGAGACTCCCATGTGAAGCAGCCTATAAAAGGCCAATGTGATATAAAGATATAGCAGGCAAGGTATTTGCAATGGGGATAAGGAAATATTAATGCAATTGTATGAGGCATTGGTAAAAGCTATTTTGGATTACAGTGTACAATTGTGGTCACCCTCGTTCAAGGAAGATCAATTCAAAGTGGAACAAGTGCAGAGTAGGGCTAGTAGAACAGTTAGGGGAATGGAGGGAGTCAAACTTAACAAGGAGACTTGCCATATTTAGCCTAGAAAAACAAAAGCTAAGAGGCACTAGGATTTCTTTCTGTAAATATATCAGAGGGATAAACACTGTGTAGATCACAAGAACAAAGGGGTATAAACTATCCATGAACAAATTCAGGCTGGAAATTAGAAGGTTTCTAAGCACCAGAGGAGCAAGGTTTTGGAACAGACTTCCAAAAGGAGTAATCAGGACAAACAACTTAACCAGTTTTGAAGTGGAATTTGATACATTTATGACAGGGAATATATATCTGCCTGTGACAGTAGCGGTCTAAGTTCTATGGGAACTCATTTATAATATCGTTATCCCTTCCCACAGTTACATCACAATTCAAATTGTAATGTAGATGGTATCAGCTTCTAGAACAGAGGTGTGCAATAATTTTAGAAGGGAGACCACTTCACAAATTTTTGAAGTGGCCCTGGGCCACCCTGGAAGGGGCAGACCCTCATGCGGAAGGGGCGGGGCCTCAGGCGGAAAGGGCAGGGTCAGAACACTTCTGTGCTCCCCCGCCCACAGACCCTGACTGGCCTGGGGATGGGAGAGCGTGCAAAGTCTTTGTCCCACCCCGCTCCCCACCCTCAAGAGAACCACCAGGTGTTCTGAATAGCTGTCATGCACCCGCACCCCTGGTAGTGGGAGGAGACTTCACACACTTCCTCCATACCCCCAGGTGAATGAAGGCCTGGGCACAGGGGAGCATGCAAAGTCTCTCACTTCCAGCCCCCGTGGTGCTTAGAATGAACCGCCAGCAGAACAGCTGAACAGCTGGCGGATCACTCTAAGCACCATGCACCCTGGTGGGGGAGGAAACTTCACACACTTCCCCGTTCCCAGGCCCTGATTGGCAGGGGTGGGGGAGTGGCAACACATCCCCAGGCCAGATCAACCCACTTGGCGGGCCGGATCCAGCCCACAGAGGCTCTCTTGCCCACCCCTGTTTTAGAATGTAAAACGCCAGGCAAAAACGATTGATAGGTTTTCATGATAGTTTGTGTAAGATATTTGCACTTCATGTCCCAGAATTCTTTCTTCTGATAAAAAGTCTGGTTTTAACATGAAATAAGCGAAAATCCAGATGCTTGCACATTGAAATAGCAACATCACTGTTCATTGCAAACCATATCTCAAATTTAGGGCCTCTCTAAGCAGCAAGTGAACTCCCGGGCCTTCTGCCATTGCAGAGCCAAAGTTCAGCAGTACATCTGCATGAATTCTCTTCCTGCCATAAGTGGGGGCTAAAAGCTACCATGCTCGCTCCATTCCAGGCTTCTGCCAGCCACCTGTTTGCTGGTCCCACTGGCTGCTCCTGACGGCTATCTGGTCACTGCTTCCAGTGGCCACTACTACTGGCTGGCTGCATCTGCCTCCCCTCTGTGACTCCTGCCAGTCAGTCTCTTAGGCCACGTTAACACTATGCAGAAGATCGATACTGTTGCAATCAATCTTCAGGTGTTTGATTTAGTGGGTCTAGTGAAGACCCACTAACTCAAACTCAGAGGCTACGTCTACACTGCAGACTTTTTGCACAAGAATGGCTGTTCTTGTGCAAAAACTTGCGGAGCATCTACACTGCACACGTGTTCTTGCACAAGTAAATTTACAGTAAAGCATCAGAAAAGAGGGCTTCTTGCACAAGAGTTATTCCTCTCCCCATGAGGAATAAGCCCTCTTGTGCAAGAGCTCTTGTGCAAGAAGGCAGGGTGGACGGGCAACCGGGGTTTCTTGCACAATAAACCCCTATGGCTAAAATGGCCATCAGAGCTTTCTTGCGCAAGAGAGCATCCACACCGCTATGGATGCTCTTGTGCAAAAGCACATCTCTTGCACAAAAGTACATGGCAGTGTGGACACACTCTTGCGCAAGATCTTTTGTGCAAGAATACTTGCGCAAAACAGTTCTTGCACAAGAAGCCTGCAGTGTCGATGTAGCCAGAGGTACCTCCCATCAGTACTGGTAGTTCTGCTCCTCATGAGGAGTAAAGGAAGCTGAGGAGAGCATTTGTTCCCGTCAGCTTCCCACTGTGCGGAAGGCATCAAAACTCAATTTAAGATATGTCGACGCCAGCCACACAATTAAGGTAGCTGGAGTTGTGTATCTTAACTCGATTTTCCACCATAATGTAGACCAGAGACCCACTCCTCCCATCCTAAGTGATTTTTAGCTCTGAGAGAGCATTCAAACTAATAAAGCCAGTGCTTTCTTTGAACAGTGAGTAGGAAGAAGTTAAACCAGTTCAGGGAAGAGCCTTAACAGGGGGGTTTGCAGCCTCCTGGTTGAGATTCCTCTCCATGTTTCTTTTACTTTCACAGCATTTGAGTCCCTGGCTTAGCAGGGTCCTTTCAACTGAGGGTGACCCACTCATTTGGGACATGTTAAGCAAAGTCCTTCTTCCCTGTATTCCTACAATATTTACAACATTGGTGACCATATTTCACTACCCTTGCATTAAGTACTAAAGTGATTTGTGACCCATGACCAGCCAGAGTTGATTACTTTGTTACTCTCTATCTGCTGAATATCTAAGCAGAGCAGGAAATAACTGTATTTACATAAACACACCTAAAGTCTCTCCTCCCAACTAGCAATCAAGGAAGCATTCATTCAGACCCTACTTACATATTCAAAAATAGAAAACTCAAATTTCACAGGCCATTTTTGAGATTTCAAAACTAAAATGTAAAGATCTATCAAAAGATTTTTGAATTTCACTGTAAATATTTGGCACTGTTCTAGATAGGCAGCACTTCTCCTGGCCCTCCATAATGACACGTTATGGCTCATCTATATCACATTCAGAACGGTATTAGAGACCCTGAGTACCAGACCCTGTTGTTCCCCAACGCAGTTGCAATCACAGTTAGTCAAAATTGGTAATTATATTTCACAATATGTTTTTGAATTTTTCTGAATTTTTTGGTGAAAAAGGCAAAAACTAGAAAAAAAATCCCTCCCTAGCCCACTTCTCCCTTTTTCCACTTAACCATTGAAAAAGAGGGAAGTAGGGAATGGAAAGAAAGGAGGGGAAAAACAAAATTCCATTTTCAGTTTCAAATTAAAACTTTGTCAGGCTGTTTCTTCAAAAAAAATTGCAAACATTTTTGTTTTTGAAAAACAGGCCATTGTGGGGTCAGAGGAAAAAAGAGTTTTGAATAAAGCATTTTACCAGCTCTAGTTCCAACACTTTTTCATTTTATAACATAAATGAGACAGGACTGAGTCCCCAAAATATGATAAAGCCTTGGAGATGGCCAAATATGAACTTATAGATAACACAGAGGATAGTGGAGAATATTTGCTTAAAGTAAATTGAAAGTTTCTCCCTATATCAGGCCTTGATTTTGGAATCTAATCTGCATGGCCAGACCTATATCCATGCAGAGACCCTTCTACTCCAGTGGGGTGGAGGGCCTCAGACTGCAAACTCTTTGAGGCAGCAACCTTTTTAACCTGCATATATGTTTAGGCCCTGACCAGCGCTCCCTGTAAGCTGTGCACTTGTGCAGCCTCTCCAAAGAGATTCACATGTTGCCCAGCTGATTAGCAGAGCACCCACAACTAGGTGTTTTTTGTTTTGTTTTGTTTTGTTTTTTGTTTCTACTGGTGGTGCATACTCACAAAAGCCTCTGCGCATATACAAATTTTATTCTGCACATGTAGGAAAAAAGCCACACATGGATGGAAAAGGTTAGAGGGAACATTGGCCCTAACCCTGACTGGGTTCTTTCAGTACTACCATAATTAATGAACATGTGCACTGAAAAACTGATAGTTAAAGTCATCCAATCAGCTAACAGAAACCTATCAAGTAGCTTAGGTGATCTGTCACATGGCTTGAAAATTTGAATATCAACACTTACAAAGAAACAAATGTGAATGACCAAGAGACAGGAAGTTATTCAACAAATAATTTCATATGAAGAATAAATTTGAGAAAATCTTAGAACACAACATAAGAATAGACATATTTAGGTCCATCTAGCCACGTATCCTGTCCTCCAAGAGTGGCCAATTCTAGGTGCCCCCAGAGGGAATGAACAGAACAGGTAATCATCAAGTGATCCATCCCCTGTTGCCCATTTCCAGCTTCTGACAAACCGAGGTTAGGGACAACATTCCCTACCCAACCTGGCTAACAGCCATTGATGGACCTATCCTCCATGAATTTATCTTGCTCTTTTTTGAACACTAGTAATGTTCTGGCCTTCATAACATCTTCTGGCAAGGAGTTCCACAGATTGACTGTGTGTTGTGTGACGTAGTATTTCCTTTTGTTTGTTTTAAACCTAGAATCATAGAATCACATAATACGAGAACTGGAAGGGACCTTGATAGGTCATGAAGTCCACGAAGCCCTCACAGCAGTACTAAGCACCATCTACACCTTCCCTGATAGATGTCTATCTAACCTGCTCTTAAATATCTCCAGTGATGGAGATTCCACAACCTTTACAGGCAATTTATTCCAGTGTTTAACCACCCTGACAGTTAGGAAGATTTTAACTAATGTCCAACTTAAACCTCCCTTGCTGCAATTTAAGCCCATTGCTTCTTGTCCTATCATCAGAAATCAAGAACAATTTTTCTCCCTCCTCCTCGCAGCACCCTTTTAGATACTTGAAAACTCCTATCATGTCTCCTTTCAGTCTTCTCTTTTCTAAACTAAACACACCCAATTCTTTCAGTCTTCCCTCATAGGTCATGTTTTCCAGACCGTAAATCATTTTTGTTGTTTTTCTCTGCACCCTCTCCAATTTCTCCACATCTGTCTTGAAATGTGGTGCCCAGATCTAGACACAATACTTCAACTGAGGCCTAATCAGTGCAGAGGAGAGTGGAAGAATGACTTCTCGTGTCTTGCTCACAACATGTCTGTTAATCCCAGAATCATGTTTGCTTTTTTTGCAGCAGTGTAACACTGTTGACTCATATTAAGCTTGCTGTCCACTATGACCCCTAGATCTCTTTCTGCAGTACTCCTTCCTAGACAGTCACTTCCCAGTCTGTATGTGTGAAATGGATTGTTCCTTCCTAAGTGAAGTACTTTGCATTTGTCCTTGTTAAACTTCATCCTATTTTCCTCAGACCATTTTTCCAGTTAGTCCAGATCATTTTGAATCATGACCCTATCCTCCAAAGCACTTGCAAACCCTCCCAGCTTGGTATCATCTGCAAACTTAATAAGAATACCGTCTAAGCCAATATCTTCATCATTGATGAAGATATTGAACAGAACCAGTCCCAAAACAGACCTCTACAGAACCCCACTTGTTATGCCCTTCCAGCATGACTGTGAACCATTAATAACTACTCTCTGAGAACGGTTATTCAGCCAGTTATGCACCCACCTAATAATAGCCCCATCTAGGTTGCATTTCCCTAGTTTATTGATAAGAAGGTCATGTGAGATTGTGTCAAATACCTTACTAAATCTAGGTTTACCACGTCTACCTCTTTGCCCTTATCCACAAGGCTTGATATCCTATCAAAGAAAGCTATCAGATTGGTTTGACATTATTTGTTCTTTTAAAATCCATGCTAGCTGTTACCTATCACCTTATTATCTTCCAGATGTTTGCCGATTAATTCCTTAATTATTTGCTCCATTATCTTTCCTGGGACAGAAGTTCAGCTGACTATTCTGCAGTTTCCTGGGTGTTCTTATTTCCCTTTTTATAGATGAGCACTTCTGTGCTCTCTCCCGACTTCTATGACTTTTCAAAGATGATAGCCAATGGCTTAGATACCTCCTCTATCAGCTCCCTAAGTATTCTAGGATGCATTTCATCAGGCCCTGGTGACTTCAAGACATCAAACTTCCCAAAGTAATTTTTAATTTGTTCTTTTTTTTATCTCAACTTCTAAACCTACCCCATTTCCACTAGCACTCACCATGTTAGGCATCTCATCACCATCAACCTTCTTGGTGAAAACTGAAACAAAGAAGTCCTTAAGCACCTCTGCCATTTCCAAGTTTCCTGTTATTGTTTTTCCCTCTTCACTGAGCACTGAACCTGCTACCTATTAACTTCATTTGGTGACCCGTAGCACACAAGAACCTCAACACTTAAGAACATAAGAACAGCCATGTTGGATCAGATCAATTCTTCAACAAGCCCTGTCTTCCTGGTGCCAGATACTTCAGAGGAAATGAACTGAACATGACAAATATCAAGTTATCCATCCCCAGTTGACCAGTCCCAGTTTCTGGCAGGCAGAGGTTTAGGAACACCCAGAGTAACCATCTGAGCTAATAGCTATTGATGGTCCTATCCTTCATGAACTTATCTAATTCATTTTTTAACCCAGTTACACATTTGGCCTTCACAACATCCCCTCCTGGCATTGAATTCCACAGGTTGATTGTGCATTGGGTGAAGTACTTTCTTATGCTTTATTAAAACATCCTGCCTATTTATTTCGTTGGGTGACCCCTGATTCTTGTATAGTGTGATAAGAAGCACTTCCTTATTCACGCTCTCTGCACTATTCATGATTTTATAGACCTCTATCATGTTCCCCCTGAGACATATCATTCTGAAGCTCAATAGTTCCAGTTGTTTTAATCTCCCTTCATAAGGAAACTCTTCCACACCTTTAATCATCTTTATGCCAATTTTTTCCAATTCTAATCTACCTTTTTTGAGATGAGGTGATCAGAGCTGCATGCAGTATTCAAGGAGTGAAAGTGTAATGCTGACAGGCGGAATCAAAGCTGAGACCTCTGGAGTTTAGTGATGACCCTCTCCTGCCTGAGCTAAAAGCCAGTTGGCTCTCAGCTAAGGCTGTAGAGCAAACTCACTCTGGGTATATCTACACAGCAAAGTTATTTCGAAATAACAGCCGTTATTTCGAAATAACTTTACTAGCGTCTACACAGCCAAACCGCTATTTCGAAATTAATTTGAAATAGCGGAGGGCTTATTTCAAATTTGGTAAACCTCACTCCACGAGGAATAACGCCAAATTCAAAATACCTATTTCGAAATAAGTGCTGTGTAGACACTTATATCGAAATAGGGGGCCTCCAGCCTTCCCAGGATGCCCTGGTGGCCACTCCAGCCTCAACCAAGAACACTCCTCTCCCTCCCCCCTCCCCGGAGCCCTTAAAGGGGTTGACTCTGGCCACAGTGCCTGTGCCAGATCCAACCCTGCCATCCCAGAGCCAGCAGTCACTGCCCCTGACCCAGTGGCCCCAAAACATGAGCCAGCAAGCCACTGGCAGCCAGCCCTCCATCACTCCCCAGGACCAGTCTGCCAGCTCTCAGGAACCCGCCAGGGCCCAGATAAGGCGGGCACCTTCCTGGTTCAGGGTGGAGATCATGGACCTTATTCAGGTTTTGGGGGGAACATAAGAACAGCCGTACTGGGTCAGACCAAAGGTCCATCTAGCCCAGTATCCTGTCTGCCGACAGTGGCCAGCACCAGGTGCCCCAGAGAGGGTGGACCGAAGACAATGATCAAGCGATTTGTCTCCTGTCATCCCTCTCCAGCCTCTGACAAACAGAGGCCAAGGACACCATTTTATCCCCTGGCTAATAGCCTTTTATGGACCTAACCTCCATGAAATTATCTAGCTTCTCTTTAAACTCTATTATAGTCCTAGCCTTCACAGCTTCCTCTGGCAAGGAGTTCCACAGGCTGACTACACGCTGTGTGAAGAAGAACTTTCTTTTATTAGTTTTAAACCTGCTACCCGTTAATTTCATTTGGTGTCCTCTAGTTCTTCTATTTAGGGAACTAATAAATAACTTCTCTTTATCAGCCCTCTCCACACCACTCATGATTTTATATACCTCTATCATATCCCCCCTCAGTCTCCTCTTTTCTAAACTGAAAAGTCCCAGTCTCTTTAGCCTCTCCTCATATGGGACCCGTTCCAAACCCCTAATCATTTTAGTTGCCCTTTTCTGAACCCTTTCCAAGGCCAAAATATCTTTTTTGAGGTGAGGAGACCACATCTGTACACAGTATTCAAGATGTGGGCGTACCATAGTTTTATACAGGGGCAGTAAGATATTCTGGGTCTTATTTTCTATCCCTTTCTTAATAATTCCTAGCATCCTATTTGCCTTTTTGACCGCCGCTGAACACTGCGTGGAAGTTTTCAGAGAACTGTCCACGATAACTCCAAGATCTCTTTCTTGATTTGTCATAGCCAAATTAGCCCCCATCATACTGTACGTATAGTTGGGGTTATTTTTCCCGATGTGCATTACTTTACACTTATCCACATTAAATTTCATTTGCCATTTTGTTGCCCAATCACTCAGTTTGGTGAGATCTTCTTGGAGTCCCTCACAGTCTGCTTCTGTCTTGACTATCCTAAACGGTTTGGTATCATCTGCAAACTTTACCACCTCACTGCTTACCCCTTTCTCCAGATCATTTATGAATAAGTTGAACAGGACTGGTCCTAGGACTGACCCTTGGGGGATACCACTAGTTACCCCTCTCCATTCTGAAAATTTACCATGTATTCCTACCCTTTGTTTCCTGTCTTTTAACCAGTTCTCAATCCAAGAAAGGACCTTCCCTCTTATCCCATGGCCATGTAATTTACACAAGAGCCTTTGGTGAGGGACCTTGTCAAAGGCTTTCTGAAAATCTAAGTACACTATATCTACTGGATCCCCCTTGTCCGCATGTTTGTTAACCCCTTCAAAGAACTCTAATAGATTAGTAAGACAGGATTTCCCTTGACAGAAACCATGTTGACTTTTGTCCAACAAATTATGTTCTTCTACATGCTTCACAATTTTATTCTTTACTATTGTTTCGACTAATTTGCCCGATACTGAAGTTAGACTTACCGGTCTGTAATTGCCCGGATCGCCTCTAGAGCCCTTTTTAAATATTGGTGTCACGTTGGCTACCTTCCAGTCATTAGGTACGGAAGCCGATTTAAGGGATAAGTTACAAACCACAGATAATAGTTCAGCAATTTCCCATTTGAGTTCTTTTAGAACCCTTGGATGAATGCCATCCGGTCCCGGAGATTTGTTAACATTAAGTTTTCTATTTGTTCCAAAACCTCCTCTAATGACACTTCAATCCGGGACAGTTCCTCAGATTCATCACCCACAAAGGACGGTGCAGATTTGGGAATCTCCCCAACGTCCTCAGCCGTGAAGACTGAAGCAAAGAAATCATTTAGTTTCTCCGCAATGGCTTTATCGTCCTTGATTGCGCCTTTTATAGTTCGATCGTCTAGGAGACCCACAAGTTTTTTAGCAGGCTTCCTGCTTCTAATGTATTTAAAAAACATTTTGTTATTTCTTTTTGAGTTTTTGGCTAGCTGTTCCTCAAAATCTTTTTTTGCTTTTCTTATTACATTTTTACACTTGATTTGACAGTGTTTATGTTCCTTTCTATTTATCTCACTGGGATTGGACTTCCACTTCTTAAAGGATGCCTTTTTGTCCCTCACTGCTTCTTTTACATGGTGGTTAAGCCACGGTGACTATTTTTTAGGTCTCTTGCTATGTTTTTTAATTTGGGGTATACATTTAAGTTGGGCCTCTATTATGGTGTCTTTAAATAGTTTCCATGCAGTTTGCAGGGATTTGGCTCTAGTCACTGTGCCTTTTAATTTCTGTTTAACTAGCCTCCTCATTTTTGTGTAATTCCCCTTTTTGAAATTAAATGCAAGGGTGCTGGACTGCTGAGGTGTTCTACCCACCACAGGAATGTTGAATGTTATTATATTATGGTCACTATTCCCAAACAGTCCTGTAATGGTTATTTCCTGGACCTGATCCTGCGCTCCACTCAGGACTAAATCGAGAATTGCCTCTCCCCTTGTGGGTTCCTGCACCAGCTGCTCCAAGAAGCAGTCATTTAGGCCATTGAGAAATTTTATCTCCGCTTCTCTTCCTGAGGTGACATGTACCCAGTCAATATGGGGATAATTAAAATCCCCCATTATTATAGAGTTCTTTATTTTGGTAGCCTCTCTAATCTCCCTCAGCATTTCAATGTCAGTATCGCTGTCCTGGTCAGGTGGTCGGTAATATATCCCTACTGCTAATTTCTTATTATTGGAGCATGGAATTACTATCCATAACGATTCTATTGAACATGTTGATTCACTTAATATTTTTATTTCATTTGATTCTACATTATCTTTCACATACAGTGCCACTCCGCCACCCACCCGGCCTGCTCTATCCTTCCGATATATTTTATATCCCGGTATGATTGTGTCCCACAGATTTTCCTCATTCCATCAGGTTTCAGTGATGCCTATTATGTCAATCTCCTCATTTAATACTAGGTACTCTAGTTCACCCATCTTATTAGTCAGACTCCGAGCATTTGTGTAGAAGCACTTTAAAAATTTGCCACTGCTTATTTGTCTGCCCTTTCCTGGTGCATTGGATTCCTTTGTATGCAGTTGTTTGTCTGCTCTGGCCCATGGTTTGCCCTCTCCCCTCCTCTCTTTCTGACTACAGCTTAGAGAATCTCTGTCAATGGATTCTCCTCTAAAAGAAGTCTCCCTCCGATTTACGTGCATCTCCGCACCAATCGGCTTTCCCCCATCTCTTAGTTTAAAAACTGCTCTATGGCCTTTTTCATGTTTAGTGCCAGCAGTCTGGTTCCACCCTGGTTTAGGTGGAGCCCATCCTTCCTGTATAGGCTCCCCCTCTCCCAAAAGTGTCCCCAGTTCCTAATAAATCCAAACCCCTCTTCCCTACACCATCGTCTCATCCACACATTGAGACTCTGAAGTTCTGCCTGCCTACCTGGCCCTGCGTATGGAACTGGAAGCATTTCCGAGAATGCCACCATAGAGATCCTGGATTTCAGTCTCTTTCCTCGCAGCCTAAATTTGGCCTTCTGTGCTAAAACTCTTCAAAGCTGCAACATTAGCAATTCAAAGAGTGATCAGTTTTTTCTTTAAAGTGCTGTGTAATATGTTCCTTTACAAAGGTAGGTATGAAACAAAAGGTATGTTCTAAACTAAAGGATGAGTATGGCCCAACTGATACTAATCAGGAGGAAGCCAAGGGTATAATGGGAAAAGTGAGAACAATCCATGATTAGCCCAGACTAAGTGAGACAATGGCTTTGGGGAATGGTTTTCATCTGTCCTTTATCCTAGGACTGGAGATGATGCATTTCTGGACATATTAGAGAAACATTATGGGTCAGCTCCTCAATTGGTATAAATCAGTGTAGATATTTTGAAGTCTGACCTTAAACCTCTATATTTCTAAGGTCTTTCATTGGTATCTAAAGCATCCTGATTCTCTCACCTACCTTCTCAATTAACGTAGGCCAGGTAATCAAACATTTTCAAGGTTATCCAGATTGAGTCTCTTTTTCAGAACAGGAGCTTGAAAAACATTGAAGTGCAAATAGATGAGGGTGGGGGGAAATTGAAGGCTAAAAATGAAAGGTGGGGCTCAGATTTGAGATTAAGATTATTAAAACTGGGTGTTTTCATAAATAGTGAACCAAAGGTCTAAAAAAGAGTTATTGGTTAAAATACATCATTTTATAGTTACAAAGATACCCTGCATACTTAATTGAGCATAAATTAAAGGCTGAATGCGACAAGGGGTTCTGCTGATATAAACAAGTTGATTGCAATCCGCTCTTGGAATTTAAAATATCTTTAGAAATCCTTGGTAAAATGATAACTTCTTAGCATACAGTTGGGTATACACTGCACTTCATGTCTTTGCTGAACACGGACTCACCTGTGTGAGTCTTGTTGTCAGGTATTAGAATTATAAGAATGTGTTTGGCATTTGGGCTTTATTGAATGCTTGTGAGCTACTGCATACATTAGTCTCATAACATCTGTGACCCATGTCAGAATGTAATATTTAAGCAGCTGTATTGTGAACAGCTGTGACTGTGAATCACTAGACTAGTGAGACATTAATTAGTGTGACTTTGGGGATGGGGAACCCATGGCCTGGTTGCTGAATCCACCCTCCCCCGGACAATTCAATTTGGTCCCCACCCATGTTCTCCATCACCACTGGTTTCCACCACAGTCCCAATTTCCCTCCGCACCAATCAGCTTTCCCCCATCTCTTAGTTTAAAAACTGCTTTACAGCCTTTTTAATGTTTAGTGCCAGCAGTCTGGTTCCACCCTGGTTTAGGTGGAGCCCATCCTTCCTGTATAGGCTCCCCCTCTCCCAAAAGTGTCCCCAGTTCCTAATAAATCCAAACCCCTCTTCTCTACACCATCGTCTCATCCACGCATTGAGACTCTGAAGCTCTGCCTGCCTACCTGGCCCTGCGCGTGGAACTGGAAGCATTTCCGAGAATGCCACCATAGAGGTCCTGGATTTCAGTCTCTTTCCTAGCAGCCTAAATTTGGCCTCCAGGACATCTCTCCTACCCTTCCCTATGTCATGGGTACCTACATGTACCACGACCACCGGCTCCTCCCCAGCACTACACATAAGTCTATCTAGATGCCTCGAGAGATCCGCAACCTTCGCACCAGGCAGGCAAGTGACCATACGGTTCTCCCGGTCATCACAAACCCAACTATCTATGTTTCTAACAATCGAATCACCCACTACTAACACCTGCCTCTTCCTAACTGGCATTCCCTCCCCCTCAGAGGTATCCTCAGTGCAAGAGGATACCTCAATGTCCATGATCTCCGCACTAGATGGAGGAATGCGGCCGTCTATGGCAGGATAGCTGCCAGCCTGGCTACCAAAGGCCACATGCGAACCCAGGAGCAGGTCTGCATGACATTCAAGTTGGTCCGGCGAGACCCCCCAACCCTGAGCCCTGAGCTTCCCCTCCCTCTTCTTCCCCTTGCTTCCCCCTTCCAGCTCCCTCCTCCCAGGTTTACCCCTCCCCTCTACCACCCTTCTTTCTCCCCTCTCCCGCCTCCTTTCCCCAGTCTCACCAGAGTTTCATTCCCCCCCCCACCACCCAGTTTTGTTAAGTAAAGATAGTTTGTGTTCATGAAAATACATGTATTTTATTTGACATCAGGAAGGGGGTTAGGGAGGGGTAAGTGGAAGGACGTGAGGGAGGAATGAGGCACAAGCCCCCAGTGGGGCAGACCAGGGAGGCTCTTAGTGCTCCTCAGGGTGGAAGCTCTCCCGCAGGGCCTCCTGGATACTGACAGCCCCCCGATGGCAGCCTGCAGAAAGTGCAGCCAGCCTTGCAGCAATGTGTCCACGAGAAGCACCAGAGTGCCCAGGGGCAGCTCTGGCTCTATGTTGCAGAGTACTGTGGTGTCCCAAGTGAGGGCAACCAGAGCACGCAGAGACAAAATGCTTTGCTGTCCCTCGTTGAGGTAGGCAAGCAAGCAGGGAAAGCTGAGAACTGGCTGTCCAGGGGGGGTCCCTTTAAGCACAGGCCTCAGATAGCCTCAGGCAGCAGCCACACAAAGTAACTCCTGACCTGATGCCCTGCCGGACCTGGTTCTAGCCAGCCTTAAATGCAATTCAGCGTACACTCAGTGTGGACACGCTATTTCAAAATAGCAAAACGCTATTTTGAAATGCATTTTGTGTATAGACGCATTATTTCGAAATAAGCTATTTCGAAATAACGCTGTAGTTTAGACATACCCTCTCTCTCTGTAAGTGGTCTACATGCTACTAGATGGGACAATGCAACACACCCAGAAGTATTGTGGGTTACAAGAGTACTGTGGTGGTCTTATTTTCTATCCCTTTCCCAACAGTATTAGCTTTTCTGATGGTAGCTGCATTGAGGGAATGTTTTCAGAGAACTACCCAGGATGACTTTTCCAAAACCACTGGGGTTGCCAGGTGTCCGTTTTTTCCCTGGACAGACTGGTATTTGTGGCCTCTGTCCGGTAAAAAAAAAACAGAAAATATTGGACTTGTAAAATGTCTGGTATGTTCTGGTTTTTTGGGACGGAAGGCTGGTGGGGACATTCTTTCCCTGCTGCATCTGGTAGGGGTAGGGAAAGCGGGGAGCATGGGGATTTAAAGGCTCAACCAATTTTTTTACCGCCATGGTCGGTATGTTTTGTTAAAGTATCTGGCAACCCTAAACACCACACATCCAATGTAGATTAAAGCAATGCTGCAGACGATCTAACATATTGTAGTAGATTGCCCAACATCCAGGAACTCGACATGGTGGGAGAAAGGGACAGAAAGGTGGCTTAAACTACCCTTGTACCCATCCCACCAGCCTGGTGTTGAGTAACCATGAGCCAGGCTGAAAAATCTGGCTCAGAGTTAAACTGAAATGAAACTGTACAGTATAAGCCATCCTTTAGGTTACTCCTCAAGCTTCAGCTAAAACTGAGAATTCATCACCTCAATTTCTTTTCTGCTTTAGGGGACTTTTTATTTTGACTGGGTCTCAGAGCAAATGAAATCCAATCAAGACACTTAAACTTGCACTAGAACAGCCACTGTCATGAACTCTGAGAAGCAGGAAACAAGAGGAGGGGTGGGGAGGAGGTTTGCAAGCATCTCACAAGACTGCAATGATTATATTAAAATTTTAATCACAAACTCCTTAAGTTAAAATCACAAAGGACTCATTGTGCTAGAGAGTTTCACAATTTGAAGCTCCTTTATAAATTTGTGTCAGATCGCAATTTGCTTTCTGGGAAATGTAAATCAGTTATTAATGAGCCAAAATGCTAACATCAAAGCCAATGCATCTACATGCCAGAGAGAGACAAAAGCTCTCACAGTACTATAAACTTGTACATGTCCTAGCCTGAACAAGGCATTCATTTTACTCCCTGTTTCCTCATCAGAGAGGCATCATTCGTTGCAGACTCAATGGTCTAATTGCATCCTCATCTGTAAGAACATCTCCACCTGAGCAGTTCATAATGTCATTACAGTTTGAGGAGCAATAATATACACAACAAAGGAATAAAAGATATTCTGAAAGCCAGAACTATTGCAACTTAATGTTAATTCCTTATGAAAGACATCTAGAGATAAGGGATTTTTTTCCTTTAATAGACTTCGATTTGTCTTATTTAAGCTAGTTTCAAACTGGTATAACGCTGCTCACTTCAAAGTATCACTCCTGGTTAACACCCGTAAAGTGACAGCAGCCTCAGGCCCAAAGCTAACAGATACCAACTGCAGTTTCTCCAAAAACTAGTGACACACACATAGGCCCCTTAGCAAAGAGTCTCTTTTCTTTGCAAGCAACTGTAATCTCAGACCTGACCAACTCACTACATGAAATATGTTGTTTGCAGGGTATTTGTCTATCCAGGAAAACATATAAGTTTCAAGCGTTTACCAGAGACCTTATCATGGTGAAATATGTGTATGGGTAATATTTAAGGAATAATGTAAGCTCTATCAAGGTCTGTTCCCTTTATGGTCTTAAAGTTGAAAGGAGTCACCAGGGAGTAATATTATTCATTGACAGCCTGTACATGAAGGAAGGAGTTGTCACCCTCTCTGGTTAGCCAGTTAGATAATACACTAATTATCTACAATTGTCCCCATAACAGAACAGTCAATGGAAAACCATCAAAGGCAACTGCAAACAATCAACCCCCTTGGAGGTAAACAAGAACCATTACAACAGCCAAGGGTTTGCCCTGTCTTAGATAAAGACAAAAGACTGTTTCAGAAAGGGGAGAGATACTCCACAGCTATTCTCGGAGGAGACATCTTGTGAAGCAGGTGTTTTTCATGCACAGTTGGATCCCGGTTCCTGTGAACAGACAGCTCTGCCACAGACTGAACTTTGGGGTGGGGAAGGAGGGGGAAGTCTACTTAATTAGATAGGCAAGGCAACTATTGATAAGAGGAGACCCTTGTCAGTGTTAAGATTTTATTTTGTATTGTAATCTTTTGTTTCCATCACATATTCTTGTTTCCAGTGGAATCTCCATTCTTTCTTACATAAACCTTCTTTTGTTTCATTACAAGTGCTGCGTCTGATATAGGAGCAGTGATATACTAGCACACACTGCTGCTCCTTTGAGGAGGCAATCTGGGCTTTCTGAAAGTAGCCAGTGTCAGACACTGGATATCACAGGGGACTTGGGGACTGGTGCACCTTGTGTTAACCTGCAAGGGCTGCCTCAGACAGGAGAATGCTTGAGTGGCTAAAAGGCTGGTGGTATTCGGGAGCTAACACCCAATTACCACAAGCAAGATTTCCTCCTACTAGAGTCAGGGGGTAACCTGGGCACCCCAAAATCTATCACAACTAGAAATTACAATCTCTTTTTATAAATTATAGAAAGACACAAGAGCCTGGAACCAAACCCCTGAGATCCTATAGGACAGTGGTCTCCAACCTTTTGGGGCTGCTGGGTGCCCGGGGGCGGGGCTGCTCATGCGCCGCGCGTGCAGGGGGCGGAGCCACGTATGTGCCGTGCTCAGGGCCGGATTGCGGGGGGGCTAGCCGGGCAACTGCCCAGGGCACCAACCTATGGGGGACCCCTTAGAGCTGCCATCTGGCGCCGCGCGCCCAGGGCCGGGGGCCGCGCGGCACCCGATTGCAGCTGTAAGGTGCTCAGCATGCCGGGGGGCAGGGTCGCACATGTGTCGCGCGCCCGCTGCCCGGGGGCGCAGGAATGGCTCAAGCCGGCCATGCCGCGCCTGGAGCTCAGGGCACAAGAATGGCTTGGGCCAGCCCTGGTCACTCGGCGGGAGCACATAAATGCCCTGGTGGGCGTCATGGTGCCCGCGGACACTGCGTTAGGGACCACTTCTGTAGGAAATACAGATCCAGAGCTGAACTTGAGAAATGTTTCCTGAAAGCTACACTAGGATGAACCAAAAACTTCATATCTTAACATCCTCCATATGTTGAGATCCCAACTGAGTGGCTCAGGCTTATTGCTAGCTTTTTATAATCTTTCATTTTATTGCTTTCCTTGTCCACTTCTCCTTCCCCCCAAGTGCGGCCAACTGTCTATTGCTATTCTTAAGCATCGGGGAAGGTGGTGGTTAATATAGATTGGATTAGGGGGCCTACTTCGCTATGCAGCTAGGGACAACACATTTGGGTTTAAGAGCTCAGCTCCTTATTGAAATTAGTTATAAATGCCTTCAACTCTTTACGATTACATTTCAATGAAAATGTGTTTTTCATTACCGTGGTATTGCCCAAGTCCCTCAGGTGCAGGAAATTTTCAAGCAAGAATGAACCAAACCTGCCAGGTGCAATGGCATCTCTAAGTAACACAAAAATTGTTCAGTTAAGTATTAATTTAAATGCATACAGTTTGTGGGACGAAAAGAATGTGTAGGGTAAACATATCATCAGTGGTCACTGGCTCCTGAGCCTAGTGATCTTACAACAAAAACTATCTGAAGGATTCTAATGGAATTTCCACTAAGATATAAATTTAAATACAAGGCAGAAAGATGAACTTATTTTGCTCAAGGTATCCCAGTAGTAGTGTGTTTGTCACACTATATTCACTGTGCTGCATTTGGCATCACATATAAGTATCTTTCTAGTTTTTCCAGCTTCTGTTTAGTTATTGATGAAGAATTCTGTAGTCATTATCAAGACAATGCAAATGCAGTTTTAGGCTGAATAAATAGAGGCATCCCATTTATGGGAGGTGATAGTGCTGCTCTATTTGGAACTGGTTGGGTTTCACCTGGAGGATTATGTCCAATTTTGGTCACCAATGTGTAGAAAGGATACAGAAAAACTGGAACAGATCAGGGGGGAGGGAGGCAAACAAAGCGATAGAATGCAAGCCATATGAGCAAGTGCTGAAGGAACTGGGTATGTTTAGTTTGGAAAAGAGGAGATGAAAGGAACACACAACAGCAGTCTTCAAATACTTGAAAGGCTGTCATTAAAAAGATGGAGAAAAGTTGTTCTCCCTTGCCACAGAGGGCAGGATAAGAGGCAGTGTGTTCAAACAACAGCATAGCAGATTTAGATTAAATCTCAGAAAAAAACTTTTAAATTGTCAGAACAGTGGGAAAATGGAACAGACTACCTAGGGAGGTTGTGGAAGCTCCTTCACCAGAGAACATAAGAACGCCAAAGGTCACTCTAGCCCAGTATCCTATCTCCTGTTTCCAAAGGAGGCTGAATAGCTGTTTGCCTTGGATGGTTTAGACACAACCATCCTGCATCTTGGCTAGGTAGCCCTTGCCATCTGTTCTTGCCCTATGGTTCTACGATTCAAAGATGAGAGGCACTCCTGTGAGCCCTGGGCAAATCATGTTCTTTATGAAACAATATAGAACTATAATATGCCATAAATACAGGCAGTTTTGTCCAGAGAAGTAGGCACATGGTCATAGGTGGCCAAGTGGCCCTTGAGTGGGTTAATTCATTTTTTTGTTGCAACTTCCCCATCTGTCACATGGGGATAATGACGTGCTGTGAGGCTGAATTAGTTAATGTCAGTAAAGCGCTTAAGAGCAGGCAAGCGGCTAAAAAAATTGTTTTGTCTTATTACAAATGAGTCTGGACTGAAGTATGAGTTCAATAAGAGCACCCACAAGTGCAATCAAAACACCCTCATTGGTAAGGTAACGCAATCTCCCCAGTACTTTGAAATGAGCAATACAATGAGGGTAAGGTGAAAATTACTTATTCCTGCACTGTGTGCTATCTCAGCAAGTTTCAGGCTCCCTGCCTTGATGTGAAAGAGGGGAAAACCAGGCATTCTGGAAGAAGAAATGCTTCTTGGCTGTGACAAAGACATCTCTCTTTCTTGAATATATACCCCCCCACACACACACACACACAATTTTTCCTCTCTCAAGGATTATCTCAGGGACAAGATCTGAGCAGTGGCACTAGCAGCTGTGTATAGTATCTGGCACACAGCTGTTTTAGCATGTATTGGCTAGTCAGTCAGCCAGCAGCCTAAAAATTCTTTTGGAAATCACCTAGAGCTGTTTCAGAAAAAAGGAAGAGGGAGTTCACCAACTGCAAATGTGGCCATTCCAGAGTCTGCCTCCGGATTCGACTTCACCTTCCAGCTTGTCAGTGAGCCACCTAAATAACCTGGGAAGTGTTCCAGATGTATTAATTGGTTTTTAAGAGAAACGCTCAGTCCCAGATGCAGTAAAACAGTGGGATCTTTCTGTGTGTAACAATGCCAGGGGAAGAGTTGTAATTGTATCATTTTCTTTCCAGGATGTTCAAGTCAGGTAGAGTACAGCAATTTTTGCTGAAGTTGTTTATTGTACATTAAAAGGTCACTTCAAACTTTTATAGACCTTTCATTCTGGAAATATAGTCTCTGTAGGCTCTGAATCAGTCAGAATGGCCACGAGTACACACTATATTAAGGCAGCTGCTGCTAACACAGAGAGCTGAGCAGATTGTGGAAAGCAGTCTCTGCAAACATTCATTCAAATTAAAATGTGAATTTCAGTCCAACCCTTCTGTGTATTATAGCGGGTAGCCAGCTCCTGAAGGATGGTGTGTCATACCTGCCAAGCCATCCCACCCAATTCCCTCCTGGCTCTCCCACTAGCTTTCTACAGGCCAACAGTATTTTCAAACAAGATTCCCTTTCTAGGGTCTAATTTACTGAATCTTTATACAGAAATCCCAGGTGCCCTCTGAACCCAAACACTTCCCTCTTGACTGAGGGATTCCATAGCCCTTCTTCTGAGGCTTGTGCTGTGTTTTAAATGATCCCTTTAAATGATCCTTTTCCAGTTCCACCCAGGCTGGATATCTTTTCAGGACACAGAACTCAAAACAAAACCTGCATAACAGCCCTTTCTCCAGGCATCTTTGCTGAGGGGCAGTCTTTGGCCAATCTTCTGCCTTCCTGTATGGCTTGGAGGGCAAGTCATGCCACTGGGCAGCTGGCAAGCAAACAGCCTCCCTCTGTTGGAGTAGCAAGAGCTTCCTGCTTCCTGCAGCTCCACCTCATTATGCCCTCGTTTCCCCAGCCCTTGTCTTGGTTGGCTGAGAGACAGGGAAGCTTTGCCCACCCCCTAAACCACAAGGGTACTGGGTACTAGGTCTTTATAGAGAGAGTAACCCGTTTTCTCTCCAGACTCTATTACTCTGGGACTACTTTCTGTCCCCCACTATCTGATCCAGGAACAAGGCTTGGCCCCTGATCCTACTACCTCTTAAAGGGGATGAGCCATCCTGTTCCATGTACACTTTCAGGGGGCACGCCTTCCTAGTCTGAGTACTCACACACTAGGAATATGAATGCCTGGCGTGACTAAACCAATACAGGGTAAATTCAGATGGCAATTATAATTCCCATTTATTCAAAATTTGCAAGCAATGCCGCAGAATGAATCAACTGAGGAATTTCACAGTATGTGCACAGCCAATTTGAAAACATAAAAACAGGCAAAGTATTGTGACTGTTATGCACTCTGAGCCATGTGCTCAGGATTAAGGACCTTGATTACAGATACAGTTGTGAAATATTTACTTACCTTGAGTAGAATCGAATCATTTGAGTAAATCCATTCAACTGAATGGCACCAGCTGTATGAGGAACTACCACTCAAGACAAGTACAAGCTGCCAAATCAGACCCCCATGGTGGTACTGTTCTGCGATGGTTTGATTTGGTTATTTTTTTCCTCTATGATGCTCAAAGGAGACATACACGAATACATTCAAAGATATGCTTGTGTTGTGCATGTGAAAATAACAGTGGTGCATTCAAAGTGATTGTATTTAAATAAGCTTTTGATCTGAAACAGACGGTAAGCAGTTCACAAGACTACTTTCCTACACACAGCAACATGCAGGTGTGGGAGAGGGTATGTTCAGCTATTTTAGCATATAATTACAATATTTAACTTTTCCCTTCAGTGATTATTTACCTAATTGCACATCCAAATTTAGTTTGTGCATTTGAAAGCATAATTATGATATTAACAGCACTCCATAATGTTTCATTCTCCAACTCCTGCAAACCAAAATTATTGTAGGATAGATTTGATTTTGGAAAGGTTTTCATCAGAGAGTATGTACTGAGAATAATTAGTGAGCCAAGAAAAGAGGCATTTTTATCCTGCTAATTTACTGGAAATGCTGGGACATGGTCAGTTTTTAAGCCCATGTGGTTTCATTTTGGCCTCATTTATATTGGTGAAATTCCAATAGTGGACTCATTAGTTTGGTCACACAGATCCCAAATAATGTGACTCTCTTTCTTTACATGTTATTGAGCTTTGTTGTATTAATAGTATTTTAATCTTGAAGGGGTTAAAATGTTTTAGAATCCTTGTTTTATTACTGCAGCACTACACAGTTACATTAGCTTGGAATTTGTGTGAAGTTATGCTGGCCTACTTTCCACCACCATCAAATCCTTTTAATTATAACTTATGACCTGATGCAAAACCACTGAAGTCTATGGGAGCCTTTCCATTGTCTTGCTACCTTTCCCCTAAAGCATTTTAAAGAGGAAATTCCAAATTCTGTACTTGATAGCTTTTTAGAGATGGGGTTAATTGCCTTATTGGAAAATGAGTCTGTTATAGGTGGTAATTCTTGAGTTGCTGAAATCTAATCTTGTCTTCTTTTTTTTTAAGCACAAGATGACAAGATGAGAATACAAGGTGGCGAGAATTAAGAGGTAACATTTCATTACCAGCTTTTTTAAAGATATTGATGAATATTTACTAGAACTGGTTAAAAATGTTTCACTGGGGGAAAAAGTCCTGAAAAATGCCTTTTCAAGTTAACAGAAATTTTAATGAGAAAGTTTCTATTTTCATCAAAATGTTTTCTTTAAAAACAAAAAGCTGGGTGTTTTTGTTTTGCTTTGCTTTTTGGACAACAAAAATCTGGAAAAATTTTGCCAACAAAAGCCCCAAAATATTCAGTGAAAAATGTTTACAATTTTTCATGGGAAATAAAATGCATTTCCCAATCAGCTGTAAAATTTACAGTCTTTACTCCACCTCAATGAAGCTGTTTATATGACGAGTTCAGACAACCCGTTCTGAGCATCAGAAAACTCTGATGGTCCATTCCTTAAACTGTAAGGATCACTGTTGTTAATCTTAGAACTAGTCAAAAAGTCTAGTAGGGGAAAGCCAGAACAATTTTAGTGAAATGTAGAGACTATTTTCCAGAGAAAACGCATGATTTTTTTTTTCCTGGCTAACTTTCACTTTTTAAAAAATTAAAAAAAAAAAAAAAAAACCAGTTGAATTCCATTTTGTTTTCGAAGCTTGCAGTGACGAGGATACATGATACTGCTAAATTTTGAGCGTCTGTCTTATATGAGCACTTCGTTACAACACAGTGAACAGCTGTAGACTGTCCATTCCAAATGTTGCAGTACTGCCCTCCTTCCTGAATGTTGCTCATTCTTCCCTCTTTTTTTCTTTCACAGAACACAAGTGAGAGGGCTGTTAAACTCAAAGCTATTAGAATTTGTTAGTTACACTAACTATTTTGATGCTGATGAAAGGGGGCAGCTTGACAATCTATCTCCCCATCTGTACAATTAGGAAAAGGATACTTCCACCTAACTTGGTTAAGCACTCTGTGATCTAGTGGTGAAAAGTGTTGCATAAGTGTTTGTAGTTTTTTATTGGCTGATTTGTGATAGGGACACCTGTCCACTGGACTGGGACTATCAAATTCATTTCAAGTGGCCACAGGAGAGTCATTAGATGATAACACCTTTGTCACCATGTATAATGACGTGAGTATGTAATGGAGTGGTGAGATGTAAACGAAAACTTCTGCACCACATGACTAATGATTCCAAGCGCAAATGTTGAGAAAGTAGTCCCCAAATTTGATTTTTCCTAATTCCCAGTGAAGTAAGAAAAGAAAATACCATTTGCCCAACCCTACTTCTGAATATTAAAGCAAATTTTCAGCTCGGAACTGCCTAATAGCTTCACTAGTGATGAAATTTTGCTGCTATTTGACAGCTGTTCATCTTGGTTTTCATGAAATAAGCTGATCGTCTTAGTCCAGTTTCTTGTGAACAGCTGTCCCCCTCAACATTTGTCTGTATTCTGGCAGACATGCAGAGTGGCTAAGCTTAAATAAAACTGAATTGCCCTTTCACTCATTTAGTCCAGATAGAAAATTCTAAACACAAAGGAAAGATGACTGTTGACTATGTAAAGGATATGAAACAGACTCAACTTTTCCCTGAGTCATGTTAAAAATCAACATAAAGATGGTAGGAAGAAGGAACATGATGGGCGGAGAAATAAAAGTAAGTGTGCCATGCTGAAGTTACCGTTTCCATACATGGTCACCTACATTCTAGTAAAGCATTTCTTAATCTCCGTTTGGATTAATTGCTTTCCACCAACTTTCATTTTATGATTTTTCTCTCTGTCTGTAGCCTTTCAACATACTCTGCTGCCATTTACAATGCCCATCTTGTAAAGAGTGTAATTGTAGGATCCTCCAGTTGGGAATCATGCTTACTTTGTAGAGTACTAGTAAAAGCACAGACTATGCTTTATGGCTACCTGTAATGCTTTCTGTCATGTTAAATGTCTCCCACAGAAGCATCCTTCTAAACTGGTCTGTGTGCTTTCTCCTCAATGCCCATTTCCTCCAATCCTCGCCTTTTCTTGCTTCCATTCAATTCTGTAGGCTACACAGGAAATATTCTTCATAGTATGCTCCTAAGATCACATTCATCTCTCAGTTACACTCTGCAAATCTTTGAACCTCAGTGGGACTGCACAGGTGTAGCAAAAAGAAGAGTTTACAACTATTAACATTATCTGGGAATTTATTTAAATTTAAAGTAAATTCCAATATCGCCTCACCACCTTCTCTACCAAAGAGGAACATTTCATCAGCAGCTTCAGACCACTGCTAATTTTTAAAAATGCCTATCAGAAAAATGATTCTTTTGTTCCCTTCAGTGTGGAATGTACCCCTCACAACTTCAGTAGTCTGACAATACTTAAGTTTCAATATTCAGTCTGCAGAGGAACAGAATTTTTCAGAATGGACAAAACTTTTAACCGTAACCATACTATCAGACTTAAAAATCATGACACTCTTATAATATGAAAAAGCTACATCAGGTAGTTTTTAGAACTATTACAAATTACTACTCCCTCCAAAGTCTAAACAGTTGGGCTTATGATAAATTAGGGACTTTGCTTTAAAACTACTATTTTTTACAGTTCCCTAAAATATTTCTACAATAGGTTTTCAGTAAAATATGTTGTCAACTCAGAACACATGGTGTACTATAAAGTTTTGACTGACACTCTTGGGTGCTTTGCACAGCTTGCTCATGGCTTTTGCAAATACAGATAATTGAAAAGATGAACTTCCCAGAAAAGCACATTACCTCTGTTTAAAAAAGTTAGGGTTTACTTTAAATGTGCTTTACTGCTAACAGAACTGTTAAATGATTTAAATGGTTATAATGGATGGTCAATTCAGCTGAAGTTAATTCAGCATAAAGTCAGTAATATCTACAAACCAGGTTACAAAGAGCAAGAACGCACTGAAGCACATCACCAGCTATTATCACTTTTTAAATTCTGTAGATCTCACACACACCTGGGCCTTAGGTTCTGACTGCTTACCTACAATCACTATTCACTCTATGTAGCCTGAGCAGTCAGAAAGGAAGCATGACCTGGACATACAGGAAGAAGAAAGATACATTTTGCACTATCAAATCGGATGCTTACAATGGTGGCTTTACACAAGGGAGCAAAGCCATTCAAGTGTCTTACATGTAATTTGTTAATCTGAATTGCTAATATTCTGTTCATTGTAGAAACTCCCCTGCAACTGATGCAAAGAGACCAATATTTTCAGACTGGCTACCTGAAGTTAAACACCTGAGTCTAAATTCTGGGCACCAAAATTTGACTATTCCAGCCATACCACACAGCATCCTTCAAGCTCACTTATCAAGCATTTAAAATTGAAGAGGACAAAACCGGCAAACACACATACACAGACTCTTTGAAGATACACAAATCCCACAGGTCCTTCCCTTCTCTAGCTGTTTTCTTCTCCTTATACACCCTTCTCTTCACCTCAAGTTCCCCATCCTTCCCTTTCCTACTCCCTGGCTACTATTAACGCTTCTCCTGCCTTCAGCTTTCATGCCACCCCTACAGACATGGGATTTATATATAAAGTAAGACTTGCATGGTATTTGGTAAGCCTTTCCTTGTTTGTGTTATTCCTTTTCCCCACCATTTCCTTCTCTTTTTAGATTGCTTCAAAAAGCTTTTGGGGAATTGGTCTTCATCGGGGCGGCCCGTGACTATAGGCCGACTTGGCCGTCGCCTAGGGTGCCACCTTCAACGGGGCGCTCAAGGCTCCCGATGATGACATCACGGGGCACCCGATGATGACGTCACTCCATTGATGGCCATGCAGGAGGGGGCGCCGATCGCACGTTCTGCCTGGGGTGCCAGCTGCCGCAGCCCGCCTTGGGCTCCTCTGGTCTTCGTCTATGATTCTATAGCTCCTACCACAGAGGGCCCCAATCTTCATCAAGACCTATGGGTACTACTACCATGAATAATGAAAGTAAAAAGCCCAGTTTCTGACATCTCCACTTTGCCCCTTTTACATAGAGTGGTGAGCTATTTTCAGCCTCTTTAGAGGTTTGTCTGGTTAACACACATCCTGGAGTGAGATTGCTGTGATATCAAAAATAAAAATAACTCAGGTCAGAAACACATACACAGAAATCCCCACACTCCTCCCAAAATAAATTCATCAGAGTTCTCCTTGGGTATTTCTACACTACAGCGTTGTTTCGAAATATCTTATTTCGAAATAGTTAATTTGAAATAAGATATTTCAAAGTAACGCATCTACACACAAAATGCATTTCGAAATAGCGTTTTGCTATTTTGAAATAGCACGTCCACACTGAGTGGACTCTGAATCGCATTTAAGGCTGGCCGGAACCAGTTTTGGCAGGGCACCAGGTCAGGACTTACTGTGTGGGGCTGCTGCCTGAGGCTAACTGAGGTCTGTGCTTAAAGGCCCCCCTCCCTGCCCCCCGGACATTAGGGTTTTTAGGTTTCCCTGCTTGCTTCTCTGCCTCAATGAGGGACAGCAAAGCATTTTTGTCTTGGCGTGCTCTGGTCGCCCTCACTCGGGACACCACAGCACTCTGCAACATGGAGCCAGGGCTGCCCCTGGGTGCTCTGGTGCTTCTCTTGGACACGTTGCTGCGAGCCTGGCTGCACTTTCTGCAGGCTGCCATCCGGGAGGTCCATCAGGGGGCTGTTAGTATCCAGGAGGCCCTGTGGGAGAGCTTCCACCCTGAGGAGCACTAAGAGCCTCCCTGGTCTGCCCCACTGGGGGCTTGTGCCTCATTCCTCCCTCACCTCCTTCCACTTACCCCTCCCTAACCCCCTTCCTGGTGTCAAATAAAATACACGTATTTTCATAAATACAAACTCTCTTTATTTAACAAAACAGGGGGGCGGGGAATGAAACTCTGGTGAGACTGGAGAAAGGAGGCAGGAGAAGGGAGAGAGAGGGTGGTAGAGGGGAGGGGTAAACCTGGGAGGAGGGAGCTGGAAGGGGGAAGCAAGGGGAAGAAGAGGGAGGGGAAGCTCAGGGCTCACGGTTGGGGGTCTCGCCAGGCCAACTGTCTCCCAGCACCGCGGGTGCGGGGGCCTCGGCATCCCTGGGGGGATGGGGAGGGGATGGAGGGTGTGAAGGAGGTGGAGGGAGAAGTGGAAGGAGGAGAAGGAGTGGGAGGAGGAGCAGTAGCTTGAGCGCAGGAGGCAGCACGCTCTGCACCAGGGTCTGCAGGTGCTGGCAGATGGCACCTCCCTGGGCAAGCTGCTCCCGCTGGAGCTGCAGGTCTTCTTGCACCCAGTGCTGGAGGGTGCGGTGCAGGGCTTGCAGTGCCCCCAGGTGCTGCGGTTGGTACCCCTCCACTGCACGAGTGGGCCTGCGGAGCCCTCGGGTGCGGGAGCATGTCCCGGGTGAGGTGGTGCGCCCTGCATGCGCAGCTGGTGCGGCTGTGGAGAAACAAGAGAAGTGGTCAGTTATCCCTGGGGACACAGTAGGTGAAGCCCAGCCCCCCTCTGCAAGGTGAGGATGACTGTTCCCTGCACCATCAGAGCCGATGTGCTTCCACTCAGGCCATGTTCGGAATGTCCTGCTATCCCCGGGAATGGGAGCTGCCTCAAGACCACACCCATGCCCCTGTGGCGTATATAGTGTGTGTGTGTGGGGGGGGGAGATGTCCCCTGCCTCTGTGTAGAGTGGCCTTGTGGAGGGAGGGCATCCTGCTGTGTCCCACCCCGGACTCAGGAGAATGTCATGCCTCCTCACACACGCGTGTGGCTAACAGGGTAAGGCCCCTATGTGGCAGCCAGCTGAGGCCACATGCCCAGGGGTGGCATGGCACATGCTCACACATGCACAGGTTGCTGCGTGATCCGTGGACAGCAAGGCCCCTACACACAGTCCATGGTTTCCGTCCCCCCCCCCCCACGCATATTGGGATAGTGATGGCACTCACCTGTTGTTGCCTCCCTGGCCTGAGATGACACCGGCGACAGGTCCGCTGGGGCAGCTTGGGGGTCCTGGCTCATCGGGGTGGTGATGATGGCCTCCTCTGGCTCCTGGCTCTCCTCCTCCTCGATGCCCTGGTCAGGGCCCTCTGCCCCAGGGTTGACAACCACCTGGGGGGAATGGACTGTCTTGCCCCCCAGGATGGGGTCCAGGGCATCGAAATAGGGGCAGCTGTTTGTGTCTGCCCCTGGTTGGGAGCTGCCCCCTGTGGCCCTGGCATAGGCCTGCCACAGCTCTTTGATTTTCATGCACACCTGCTCCTGGGTGCGTATGTGGCCTTTGGTGGCCAAGCAGTCAGCCATCCTCCTGTAGACGGCCGCGTTCCTGCATCTAGTGCGGAGATCATGGACGTTGGGGGCATCCCCCCCAAACCTGAATAAGGTCCATGATCTCCACCCTGGACCAGAAAGGCACCCACCTTCTCCAGGCCCTGGCAGGCTCCTGTGAGCTGGCAGACTGCTCCTGAGGAGCGATGGAGGGCTGGCTGCCAGTGGCTTGCTGGCTCATGTTTTGGGGCCACTGGGTCAGGGCAGTGACTGCTGGCTCTGGGCTGGCAGGCTTAAAGCTGGCACAGGCACTGTGGCCAGAGTCAACCTCTTTAAGGGCTCCAGGGAGGGGGGGAAGGGAGAGGAGTGTTTTTGGTTGAGGCTGGAGTGGCCACCAGGGCACCCTGGGAAGGCTGGAGGCCCCCTACTTCAAAATAAGTGTCTACACAGCACTATTTCGAAATAGCTATTTCGAATTTGGCATTATTCCTCGTAGAATGAGGTTTACCAAATTCGAAATAAGCGCTCCGCTATTTCAAATTAATTTCGAAATAGCGGTTTGGCTGTGTAGATGCTAGGAAAGTTATTTCGAAATAACTTTGCTGTGTAGACATACCCCTTGAGATTAAGCAAACATGCAACTCATGAACTTTGTCAGATGCCCCAAATAATGTCCTGTACTTTTGAAAACAATTATCTTCCCATCCACCCCAAACAGAACAAAATATGTGCTCACAAAGACTGTAAGCATAAACGAGGAGGTAAGAATTACAGCCCCAAGCCTCCCATACAGCAGCAGCGTACCTGGCGACTGTTGAAAACATGAACAAACCTTAATGACGATTGATGTTAGTCAGAGCCAGATTATAATCCCCAGGACTGGGCAAATAACACTTCTCTCTCTTTGTTGCAAGGCTTATTTCATTGGGTTTGTCAAGCACTTGGGAAACCTTAGATGTAAGGGCTGAAAGATGAAAAGGGCTCTATTAGTAAAGAGTATTATTATAGCATTAAAACAGATATCTTAATGATACCTGTGTTGGTGCACTCCACAATTCAGTTTATCAAATGGGGATAGCTAATGGTTGTTCTTGCACATGGCTTTGTTTCTGAGTGATCCTGTTCTTCACCTAATTTATTAAGGTAGGATTTTCATGTGGCTAAAGGCCAGGACATGGAATCAGGAGAAGTAGGCTCTACTTCTGGCTCTGGCAAAAATTTCCTGTAAAGGCGTGGGCACATTACATAAGCGTGCTGGGCCTTGCCATAGAGTTCTGCACCGACATGAAGAAGATCCAAACTCAGTACCTGTCCCTAGTCTTCTGCACTGTGAGTCTGGCACTGGTGAGGAGTCCCTGAAGGAGGCTCCATTCAGTCTCCACTAACAGGAAGGATAATGGGCTTCAAAAGTAGGGGGAGTATAAAGCAGAGGAAACGTTTGGAAGACACCAGAGGGATGTGGCTAGAACATGGAGAATCCTTTCTCCCCCTCCCCCAAAAAAGGAAAAGCTATCCATTCTGGGATCATCTGATTAATAATTATACATAGCACTGCTCACCATTTTCCAGATAATGGCTCCTAAACAATAAAATGAGCCAACAATTGTGAAGGTAGAAAAATGAGGTAGAACAAACAAACAGAAAGGCAAAGCATTTTTTAAAAATCTTTAACAGACTTCAGCACAGACTTAAAAAAAATCCGAACCCATGCCAACCTGATCATCACTTTGCCATTCACATGGGTCCAATGGAGAAGTCAGAAGTACAGCCCGCAATCAAGAAGCTGCAAAATAACAAATTGGCGGGAGATGATCAAATCACTGCAGAACTGCTAAAAGCACTAAGTACTAATCATCATAATGAAACTGAAAAACTGTTCAGTGAAGTTTGTGAATCATGGAATCAATATCGGAATACCCAGAAAAGGTGATCTTGCTCACTGTAACAACAGGAGAGGAGTTACATTACTCTCTATTGTCATGAAAGCCTTCTGCAGGCATGATACCAGATTATATGAAAAGAAGCAGTGGATGCAAAGCTTAGAAAAGAACTGGTTGGAATCAGGCCCAAGAGATCTTCTGTTGGCTAGATATTTACACTAAGGATCATAACTCTCAACCCCCAAGCTACGAAATAAAAGACAATGAAGGACAACACTCCATGAAATGAGAAGCATCAATTATTGTGTTTGAACACAGGTTGTTGTTTTTTAAATACACACGCTAGCATGCAAATAGCCTGTGACGTACAATAATGGAGCAAAACAATTCTTATGTGAACTAAAAGCGTACAAAAAGATGCCAAAGTGAAAATTATGCAAGCACTTTAGAGACTTGCACTCTGCTGTAATTGTTTACTGCCCACCATGAATGCTACTGGTTTTGCAAGAGCAAAACATTAAAGAAATTAGTAATTGAAAAAAAAAACCCAACAACCAAAAAATAAACAATGATGTTTGGATTCACCCATACGGCCAGGGTTAAGATCAGAAGTGGGGACAGTGGGGGAGGCATGTTATTCCAGCTTCCAGGATTCCAGAGTGCAGCCCAAAGAAAAGGAGTAGATGTGACCATGCAGCAGGCCCTCAGTTCTGCAGGCCATCAGAAGGGGGGCTTACCCTTGCCTGTGGGGAAGAGTACCGGCAGGGGACTCACTTTACAACAGTAGACGGTCTCCCCAAAGCTGGCCTTGAAATGCACTCCCCCACCCCTGGGAGAGCCTGCTGTACATGCCACTGGAGAAATACAGCCAGCCCAGGCAGCTCCGCATCTGACTGCTCAGGGAACAGTCTCATGAGGTGCTATGCCCTTCTGTGGCTTGGGAGGCAGCACCACAACCTGGAAGATGTCCTAGATTTCGAGCTACAGGAGGATTCCCCTAGCAACTTCCCCTAGCACAAGACAGCCCAGCCACCTGCAACCAGCTCCTCCGATGCCAGCCACTGTGCTGTGTAGACTGAAGCTCAGCTGCCAGTGGGGCTACCTTTCACATGACAGCTGTCCCTGTGCCACTCACTTGCAGTGCAGCAATGGCTGGTTGTGCACCTGAGACTTGATGACTTCATGCACCAAGACGTGCAGCTTGCAACCAAGAAAACTGCTGAGCAAAACATTAAAGAAATCAGTGATTTTAGGGATATTGCATTGACTATGCAGAACCATGGCACAACTTTAAAGTCAAGGACAGATATGGGGTGCCCTGTACAATGCAGGATACTTAGGAGGTAGGCTAAGGGGAGAACAGCAAAGCATTCCCGCTTCTCTGCTCAGAAAGAACACCCTCTCCTCTCTCTTTCACTGATTAGCCCTGCTCCCAAGAGCTCCCCTTTTCCCTCCTCCTCAGTTCCTGAAGTAGGGGCTCATAGGACAGGAGAATATGATGGGGCAGTAGTGGGGGGACCTCGTAGCTGACTGGGGTGTCCTTGGGGTTTTCAGTATTCCCATCAGTAGGTAAAGCAGCAGCACTCAAAGAGGGACATCATGGGTGGGAGTCCCCTGTCTACTCTTCTGTCACCTGCAGGATGTTCTATGCCCCAACGAGCACTGAAAAGACCCCCAAACCTGCCATTTCTATGGGGTTTTATCAGTACAGACTCTCCCTCCTAACCAAGTAAAAAAGACTGTATGTACAGCAATGGAGGTGAGGAGCTGCAGGCAAAGCTCCTGAACACACTTGTGTGTGGCTGGCTAGCAGCCTTTGGGGGCCTGTGACCTCCTTCCAAATATATGTATTCTCTCATTCTCCTCACCCTTCTCTTTCCTGTTCCCGGTGGCATGATTCTCTGTCACCACATAAGGAGGAGAACCTTGACAACAGCCACTACCACTGCTGAGCTCCATGCCTGCTATGATCAACTTTAACTACAGGAAATAAGCAACAAATGGTCTGGTAGCACTTTAAAGACTAACAAAACAATTAGATGGTATCATGAGCTTTCGTGGGCACAGCCCACTTCTTCAGATGACCGGAGTTATCAGTTTAGGATGTGTACACCCAAATAAATAGGAGAGGGGAAGGAGGGGGGGAGGGAAGGAAAAGGAAGGGGTATGGGAGACAGGGAGCTAGAGGGAATCAGTAAGTATCTGAAGATTGGGTAGTTAACTCTAATTCCAATGCTTCTCTGTGGATCTGGCTAGTTGAACCACAGAGAAGCATTGGAATTCGAGTTCATCTGCAAATTCAATTCACATGCTAATGGACTCAATTGTGATGAAAGTTGGTTGGGACACTACCAACTTAACAGCCATTGAAGGTACAAACAGCTCTTTGTGTAGTCCCTTATGTCAGGAAGGATACTATCTATTGACTTTTATTCTTATCTGCATTGTTTTAACTACCCAATCTTCAGATACTTACTGATTCCCTCTAGCTCCCTGTCTCCCACACCCCTTCCTTTTTTTTCCCTCCCCTTCCCCTCTCCTATTTATTTTGGCTGTGCACATCCTAAACTCATAACTCTGGTCATCTGAAGAAGTGGGCTGTGCCCACAAAAGCTCATGATACCACCTACGTGTTTTGTTAGTCTATAAAGTGCTACCAGACCATTTGTTGTTTTTTTCTGTAACAGACTAACTCAGCTACCCCCTGAAGCTACAGGAAATAAGTTCCTCATCTGTAGGCTTCAGTGAAAATGGACAACTGACCAAATCATCATCTTGTCCTTCTCCAGTTTTGTTTAATGAATTAAGTGCCAATTCAAACAATGAATCAAAAGCCCTCTTGGCTTCCCCATCCTCCTAAACTTTTGGATAATCTAATTATGTATGCATTTTTTTCCTGGTATGTTTGGTATTAAAGATAAAACAGTTCCCCCACTCCCCCATGCATTTTTGGAACAGATGTTTCAATATCCTGAAGAATCCCAAAGTATAAGCCCCAAATATGTGTATATTATTAAGGTACTCAAAACAGATTGAAGTTAGAAATAAAATGTTTTCAATCCACTAACAGCTGGTTTGTAGTGCTGGCATGGAAAGTAGCATGAGATGTGTCTCATGGCACCAACAATCATTTATTAATGTCAAGAAATAACACAGCTTCATTCGAAGATCTTTGGGACAGTCCGGGCCTACTCTGCCTTGAGCCAGATACATTAAGATCTTTAGCCACTGATATAAACTGGCTCTGAGTTCACCCTGTCAGCTTTCCTCAGTCATGTTCAGAGAACAACCACCATCACTGCACGCTGTAAACTGGGGGGAGAAAGGATTCCTAGTGTCAGGCAAGCAGGCTGCAAATTTCAACCACTTGGAGTTCAGAGATTGAAGCTTCCCTGCTTCACAAAAAGGTCCCCAGAAACTCAGAAAGGGGACAATCCTAAGCACTGAGTTAGATCAGGGCCCTCAAACACATGGCATCGTTATACTGTTGTATTACATCACCCAAGTTAGAAATTGTTAGAGATTTCTGACATCTGTATAAATATTGGAAATGCTGTACTCATTTCTTACTTTGCAGACCTGGTAAGTAAAATAAAAACTTCTATGCGTATGTTGACACAGCAAAGTTATTTTGGAATAACGGCTCTTATTCCAAAATAACAATGCGAGCGTCTACATGGCCATTCCATTATTTCGAAATAATTTTGAAATAATGGGCAGCTTATTCTGAAATCTGTAAACCTCATTCTACGAGGAATGACGGCTATTCCGAAATAGCTGTTTTGGAATAAGGCGTGTGTAGATGCACCACTGCTGCTATTTCAAAATAGCCGCTCACCAGGGCCATTCTAAGTTATTTCTCCACAGTGCCTGTAGCTCTAAATCGAGATGATGTCTACATTAGGGAAGCCTGCCTTGGACTAATTTTGAAGCTTCCCTATAGTGTAGACTATTCTGGAATAGCTTATTTTGAAATTGATGTGCAGTGTCGACGTAGCCTTAGAAATATATTAATTTGAAACCTTCACTGGAAACATGACAAGGCAACATCAGTTCTTAACAAGGTACTTAAATTCCAATGTCAGATCATCATATGCAGAAACAGGTCTAATCAATAGATAAAAGGTAGCACAGGATAAACATTGGGGGCATTCTGCCCCTTACTTTCCTGCTAGGGGAAATGTGATCTAAACAATTTAATCTGGTGACTACTTTCTCAACATCCGAGGGACTGGATACTTCAGAGCAATTGGCCAAAGGCTATAAATGCTTTCACTCCATCTCACTATTCCAATGTAGAGTATGTCTACACAGCTGTGTTATTTCGGAATAACTGGCGTTATTCCAAAATAACATAGTCCATGTCCACACTACAAGCAGTTATTTCAACATAATGTCAAGCTAGAGGACTGCTTACTCTGACTCATGTAACTCTCATTTTATGAGGAGTAAGGGAAGTTGGAGGAAAAGTGCTCTTTCTTGAACTTCCTGCTGTGCAGACAGCGCCAAAAGCCGAAATAGGCTATTTCGACTTAAGCTACGCAATTGACATAGCTCAAGTTGCGTAGCTTATTTTGGCTTTAGCCCTGCTGTGTAGACGTACCATAATCCCAAATTATAGATAGTGACAAAACTGTTACCATGTAATGGCTGGTCTGTGGCCTACATGAAATGAGTTTGGTGGTCCCAGTCCACAGCTGCCCCCATCATTAAACCACTGTTAAAATAATCCAAACAAAAATGTACCTATTGTACAGCCCTTTTCATCTTTAGATTTTAGATCTCAGAGTGCTTAACAAAGGAAGGTAAATATCATTATCCCCATTTTACAGCTGTGAAAATAGATTGCCAGTCTGTCTCCTTTTGGCAACATTAAAATAACTAATGGATTCTAAGAACTTGGAGTTTAACAACCCTGTGACATGGCTCTTGTGCAAGAAGAATGGGGAAGGATAAGTAACATTCAGCAAGAGCTGTCCTGCTCATTATGTTGTGACCAGGTGCTCATACAAGACAGAAGTGTAATGAGTTAGCAGTAGCTCTCTGGGCCTTAGTTAGCCATGTATCATCATAACTGTGAGCTTAGAAAACAAAGAAATTACATTGTAGGATTTAAAAAAAACACCAAAAGCTAGACAGAAAAAATCATGAGGGATTTCACTGGAAAATATTTTCCAAGGAAAAAATGATTCTACTAATATTTTTCTGACTCCCGCACATCCCAGTTTTTTGACTGGTGCTAAATCTAACTACTGTGAACCTTACAATGAAGGTTCTAGTAGGTTCATGAGTGTTCTGTGTCCACCCTTGTACTGGAGGAAGGATATGTCAGTGTAGTGTAATGTCATCAGTAACACACGCACATTGAAAGAAGGGCAGATTCAGCAAATGAGCTTAAACCCCAAGCATCTATATCAATCTGCAGTACTACAGCTAGGTCTACACTAGCACTTTTGTCCCTGTAGTTATGTCACTCAAGAGTGTGAAAAAAACACAGCTCTGAGTGACATATGTAACACCGACAGATGCATGTGTGTGTACAGCACTGTATCAGTAGAAGACACTCTCCTGAGGAGATAGCTACCACCACTCATTGGAGGATTTAATTATGTTGGCAGGAGAACTCTCTCCCATCAGCATAGAGTGGTTACACAGGGGACCTTACAGCAGTACAGCTGTGCCACTCTAAACTACTAGTGTAGACATGGCCTTAAAATAGTCATAATAAAGAATGGTGCACATTCTCATCTTTACATGTAAGAGTCACTCCCCCACCTTCCCTGGAATAGAGAGACACACAACAAATAGTCACACTCACATACAACTCTTTGCTTTTGATTGGGCTGCAATTTGAAAGTTCTCTCTTCTCAAGCCAGACGCTACTGAAAAAAAGGATATTACGAGTGTATTTATTAAGGACTTTGGGGGAAACCTGCACACTGTCTTGTTTTTTGACAGTGCTATCCGTTCTTACTAAGGCGAAAGGCTGATTGTACTGGTTGGAAACAGGCATGGTGCAAGCAGATTTCAGACAGAAGATGAGGCTTTAGAACTTTGAACACTAAGGGAGATGTCTGACTGGCTGTTAATGATGTCAGAGCAAGCCCTAAACCATTAATCCACAGTAAATGAACAGAAGTGACCTTTATTCCCCATTTTTTCCTAAAATTTCATAATAGGAACACAGTACCTCAAGCAGTGCATTTCTGGGAGATTATTACACCGAGCAGGTGGGAAAAGCCATTCAGCCTTTGGCACCATGCCTCACAATACACCCCCATCTTATAATAATCCTCTTCCCTCAAGACAGCCAAACCACTTGTCTCTTTGGGTATTTTTTTAACAAAAAATAAATAAAGGAGAGTACAGCAGCCTCTTGCCCTTGCTTTGTAATCATGTCACATTTGTTATAACAAAGAGAATAAAAGCAGTATATTACTCTGCCACTATGAACCAACCCGCAAACTTTCTAGCTATAAAAACACAGTGGGGGTAAAAGAACTCCATTTCCCTTTTTAGTTTTAGATTTATTGAACAAATACCAACAGCTCCAACCATCACAGTGAAAAAAAATGAACCTTCATATTTCTTAAGGTACAAGGACATTGTTGAAGGGGTTTGCCCCCCCCCCTTCTCCATGCCAGAACAAATATAACTTCATTTGGCCTTTGACACTGACAAAATGGAGTACAGCAGCGTGTAGCTGCCAACTTCATCAGTCTCCAGGGCTAGAGCATCCACAGGAAAAATTAGTGAGTGCCGAGCACCCACCAACAGTCAAGCTGCCTCCCCCCGCCTCTCCTGTGCTTCTTGCCCAATGCTGGACACACTGACCAAATCCTCCCCCAACCTCCCAGCCACAACTGATTTGCAGCATACAGGAAGCTCTGGGTGAGAGAAGAAGGAGCAGGGATGGGACACACACAATGGAGAAGGTGGGGAAGAGGCGGGGCAGAGCAGGGGTTTGGAGGGAGAGGTGGAATGGGGGAGGCAGGATCTGGATGGGGGGGTAAATCACCCCTCACTGGAGGTGAAGTCAGCCCCTATGTGGCAGAGTCCTTTGTGTATCTAATAGCAGAATCTGCTTCATCAACTTCAGTCCCATTCTCCTGGATAAAAGCAGCAGTGGGACCCAACCAAAAGGTTCCCTTCTTAGAAATACAGGCTGGCAATGCCCCTCCCAATGGCTTAGCTCTACTTCCAAGCAACCAGATTCCATCACGTTCCCTGTACAAAGGCATTTGTGTTACAGCAGTGCCAGGACATTCTTCTGGTGTCCCGTTATGAAAAGTCTTCTCAGAGCTTTCACAGTATCCTAGAAATGCAGGGCTCTCGTCCATCTCCCCGTGCTGAGGTGAGCATTAAGTGCACCGAGACCAACCCTGACAGATGTTCATCTAGCCCAGTGGTTCTCAAACTGGGGGTGGACCCCAAAAATAGGTCACAAGTTGCAACCCATTTTAATAGAGTCACCAAAGGCAGCATGAGACTTGCTTGGGCCTGAGACTAAAGCCAAAGCCTGAGGGCTTCAGCCTTGGGTGGAGGGGCTCAGACTCTGCCCGTCCCACTCCCCTGATGAGCTCACGTAGTAATTTTTGTTGTCAGAAGGGGGTCACAGTGCAATGAAGTTTGAGAACTGCAGATAAAAACCACCAGTGATGGGTACGCCACAGTTTCCCTAGGTAACCTGTCCCAGTGCTTCACTAGCCTCGTAGTTCAATCATGTTTCCTAATATGCAATCTAAATCCCTTTGCTGCAAATTACATCAGCTACATCATACCCCACCCTTGATGAACATGGAGAACAACTGATCGCCATCCTCTTTTCCAGTCTTCCAGGACTTCCCCTCATTTCCATGAGCAAAAAGTTCATTTTTAGTGGTTCTGAGATTGCTTCAGCTAGTTCTTAGAACGAATTGCATCCGATCCTACCAATGTGAATACATCTAACTTATCTTAACATTCTTTAACCTATTTTTCCATGTTCCAACCCCAAATCCCTCCCCCTTGTTAATAATATCAACTGTATTAATCATCTGGTCACCATTAACCTTTTTCGTTAAGACTTAAGCAAAGAAGGTATTTAACATATGACCCAGAGAAGGCTGACGTGTTTCTCACTCTCCTTCCCTGCTCAGTAACAGGCCTATACTTTCCTTCATCTTTCTATTACAACTAATGTATTTATAGAACCTCGTTTTATTGCCTTCTATATCCTTTGCTAGTTGTGAGGCATTTTGAATCTCAGCCTTTCCGATTTGGTCCCTACATGCTTGTTGCTGTTCCATTATCAACCCAGTGTTTGAAGATTTAAAAATCTCAGTGGTTGCCAATCTAGATACAGGTTGTGCAGAGAACAGCTACTGACTCTGTTATTTGGATTTATAGAAGAGCAGAAGGAAATAAAAGTTCCAGGGAAGAAGACTTTTCAGCCAAAAGTAGCAAGAAGTAAGGTGTAGATGGGGTAGGGAGAAAAGTATAAACTGCCAGAACCAACTGTTTCCTTGTGTCTCAGGGTATGTCTACACTGCAGAGTTTTTTCGGAAAAACAGCTGTTTTTCCAAAAAAACTTCACTTATGTCCACACTGCAATCGCATTCTTTTGGAAAAAAAAAATCAAAAGAACAGAGGGGGTTTTCCAACATTGGTAAACCTCTTTTCTGAAAGAGCCCTTTTGGGAAAAGGCAGGTGTAGACAGGGAAGAGGGAGTTCTTTCGAAAGAAGAGGAAAGAGGAAAAAGCACAGGTGCCCTGGTGTCCACTCCGTCCACAGAAATCACAGCTTAAATGCGAGATTGCATCCATTCAGTGTGGACGCTATCTTTCGAAAAACCAGATGGCTTTTTCGATGTGCTTTTGCTATGTAGATACTCTCTTCTGGAAGAAGTTTTTTCAGAAGATCGTTTCCGGAAAAGCTTATTTCGAAAGAAGCCTGCAATCTAGACATAGCCTCAGAGGGGTAGCCATGTTAGTCTGTAACTGGAAAAGCTTAAAAAACAATGAACAGTCTAGCAGCACCTTAAAGACTAACAAAACATGTGGGCACGAAAGCTCATGATACTATCTACATGTTTTGTTAGTCTTTAAGGTGCTGCTAGACTATTCGTTGTTTTTAACATTTTTGAACATCCCATGTTTTAAAAAGACAAATTGAAGAAAGGCAGCTTCTAAGCATGTCAGGCAAGTGTCTCAGCAACACTTGGTAACCACACAATAAATATGCCTGGTGCTGCTGTCACTTACTGCAATCATAGTCCTCAGACACATCTGCTGTACTCACTGGGACACCACCTTCTACTCATTGGCACTACCTTGTTCCTGGCCACCCCCCTCTTCACTTTCACTTCTGCCCCTCATTTTCGGGAAAGGAAATATAACAAAAAAGAAACATATTTACGGTCAACTGTGATAGAAAGCTCAAAAATTAAATCACACCAAACCAAAGAAATGCCCTTACCATATACTCTAACTGCTAGCTGAGCCTCTTTGTGACTAGGAATGGTCTGCTTCAGGCCCTTCACCAATCTTAAAACTACCTGGCTTCTCAGAAAACCTTCATTAAATTGCTACCCTGCTTCTACCTTTCCATTTTCAAAGGAGAACCTGGGGGTATTATTGCAGCAGAGCATCTGTTTGATTAATTTCAGTCTGGATTTTGCTCTCTCCATTAACACAGTTGCTATGGCAATAGGTGCTTACACATCAAATGAACAGAATACACGGCAAAGACTTTCCCCTGTGTGGGTGTGGGATAATTCACCTGGTTAGCTTTGTGACCTGCTGACCATGAGGTACCACTACTGCAGAGGGACACTTCTAGATTTGCAAGATCTACTATTCTGAGAACACTTTGTGACCAGTTGCCTGATATGCACCACAATGAGAATGCCACCATCAGGGAAGACAACATAAACTAGGGTGGATAATCCCCCAAACGGGTGGCATAATCTATGGTTAGAGTCACCAAGCCAGTAACAAAAGAGCTTCTGCAGTACCAGTCTGGTTAACCAGAAACCAGTCACAGTCCCCTTTAGACATCCCAGCTCTTGGCTCTGATCCAAACAGACAGGTCTAATATGGCGATAGGTTATTGAAAACCCAGTTCACCATACATGAGGCTCTTACTAATCCCCAAGGATCAAACACTTAACCTCAGGTCAATATGCTGCACAAATCTTACCCAAATATCACCCTCCCAACCAATCCTTAAACCTAACTAAAGATTTATTAACAAAAGAAAAGGAATTAAAGTAGCTAATAGATCATATATATACCAATGATTGCACAGTCCTTATATGAGGCCTGTAGCAGTGATGGAATAGACCTGATATACAAGTGCTGGCTTGTAAAGTCTCTCTGTTAACTTACAGAAGATTGGAATGTCCTCAATCCATAATTCAAGATTCTCCTTTTAGGTGTAAATCCACAGTCCAGAGAATTAGAACAGGCAGAATGGGGATCTCTGGGTCTTCTATATTCGTTGCCATGTGCATGGAAATTTACTCTCGCAAACAAAGCCCACAGCCCAAGATGGAGCCCTGAATCTCCTGAGAATATCACATGCCCCTGCATGTTTTGCTGAATTGTAGGAAGAGCCACTGGTTCCTGCTGTCTGAGGCAGCTCAGGAAGAGCAATTTGTGAAGGATGAATTTTGTCTATGGCCCTTTGTGAGAGTGGCATGTTCTTAATGGATCATCAACACACAGCTGTCAAGACCTGGTGTAATTTTTTTGGGGGGGATAAGAGGGGATTACCCAGGCATACAACACATGTATAAGATAAAAGTACATAGACAATATTCATAACTTCAGATACAAAGGGGCTGCATGGATTTAATCAGCATAATCCTACTTGATAGAGTGTAACTTTTCTATTGACACCTTCCACGATACAATCTGTACAAGAGTTGTTGTAATTGTACAACACTGGCAATATCGGCAATATCAATGGTCATCCATAATCATACAGCATCACAAACCTGTTGCCTGACCAGAGACGGTGAGCCACAGACTCACATTGGTTTCCAAGGGGGTATCTCAACAGCATGCTTGCAACAAGATCTAGGTCCAAAGCTTAGAGTTAAAGGAGAATACAGCAGCCATTGCTCCAGTTCTATTCATTAGTAATCCAACAGAATGGTAGGAGCCTAGAGCTGGCCTACCACTCTGGTCTCTAGCATACCGGAGTGGACTTGATTCAGAGGATGGGTATTCTATGGCTCAATTAGGCAGGAAGCAGACAAGCAATCAACCCATAAGCTGAGAACAATTAAAGAACAGGAAAGATGTACAAGAGGAGAGGCTGCCAGGTGCAAAGAGATACCGAATCCCAGGATCATGAGATCTTGCCCTCTTCCTCCTAAGAGCGTGGGCTAAGGGGGAAGTTTCCTGTTGTATTTTGCTGCACAAAGCTGAACTGGTAGAGGGGACTTGATAAGCAACACACTGGTGCTCATAAACTCGAAAGCAGCCTACCTGTTTGTGCTGGTCTGGAGGGCAGAGAAAGGAACCTGCTATAACTGTGTTTAAATCAAAGCTGGTGGTGCTATTTTAGTGCATCTCTATTTAATTCTCTCTTTCTCCAGGCAACAAGTTCAATCATTCCATATGTCTGTGTTCATTCTTTCAGGCCTTGCAGCCCCCTTTGCAGTTGACTAAAGAATTTGAAACATGTGTCTGTGGCTCCATACTGCTACCGGTATGTCAGTACACACATTCAGTGTGGGTGTACTGAGAAATATAGATGCCATATGGAAATAAATCTGATATATCTGGTAAGGGACCAGCAAAACAGAAGAGAAATCTGTGCCACTGGTGCTCATAACGGAAAGAGCTATTTCTGCAAATTGTTTACTTTGGCTTCATTATTTTAACTGATACTCAAAAATATGGACACAAACTTGTTATCACCAAAGACAGAGGGAATGGCTACAGTCACGCCCTGCACAAAAGGGAGAGGTCACATAGCACTTCCCCACAACCATCACCTTCACCTTTGTGCACTGGCTGGACACAGTCTAATGAGGAATTTTACCACACCCATCACTATACTGGCAGCCAGAGTCTTGCAATCCCATGAGTTCAAGGAAGTCCTGCTCCCAGCTACCATTCACTATGTCAGCTATTATGGCTGGCCTTCTTCAGGACAAAATGAACACTGCACCCTCTACAAAGGTAGTGCTCCCCCTACTGTTTTGGAGGCATTATTTTCCTCGTATTTTATAGGACATTTTGCAGGCACATATCACAATAATTGAATCTCTAAAGGCTTTACAGTGATAAATAACTACTGCTGAAGGTGGGAAAGTAAGTAGTACAAGGAATAAAAAATGTTGGGGTGGATTATGAAAAGAGCTAGATTGCAGTTTCATCGTACAGATATTGTGGTGAGGACAGTCATAAGTGCATGGATGGACAGATGGATTTGACAGTATGGGAAGCTTTGTCTCAATGGCAAGAGTCAGAGAGAAGTTTTTCACATCAAGACCTTATCTACACTCAGAGCTAGTTTAAACAACATAGTACTAAAAATGCCTGCAGCCAGATTATGGGAGCAATCCGCCTATTACTAAGGACGAGTGGAGTGGCAGCAGTGATAGCACTATGGTGGGACATGTCCCTAAGGTTTTCATGGTAGACACAATCCAGAAATGTTGAGATGGTCTGAAACAGAGGCTACGTCTCAAGAAATGGGAAGGAGAAGGTCCCTGGGGCACGAGCTGGGCTATCACAAGTGCTTTACAAACAGGAAGCTCAGTTTGCATAAGCATTGAAGGATGAACTCTGAGAAATGTTGGATAATGAGTGCAGGGTTGGGCTGATGGAGGAACTTTTTGAACTGCAACATGAAATGAACATGGAGCCTATAGAGCAGCTTGAAGTTGGGAGGTGATGTGGCTGTGTTCCTTGATGTTGAGATGGCTGGAAGTTAAAGCCAGACTGATTCAGACCGGAAGTAAGACATACACTTTGAACAATGAGGGCATATGACCATTGGAACAACTTTCCAAAGGTTGTGAGGGATCTTCATCATGGGCAATTTTGTACTCAAGCTTAGATGTTTGTCTAAAAGACATGGTCTCATTCAAACAGGAATTATTTCAAGGAAGTTCTGCAGCTCCCCCCCCCCAAGTTATGCAGGAGGCTCAGTGGTACCTTCTAGCTTTATAATCTATGCATGTGCGAAGAGGACAGCTGCATTCTCTGTGTGTGTGTGAGCTGAGATCTGGGCCTGGGGGAGTCTTGCTCACTCCGTCATTTCTTTCTTGGGGATGGAAGAGGAAGAATCAGACCAGAACCCAAGAATCACTAGAGAGAATCTACAAACGATATCTCAAAGGGGAAATGTGTCTCGTTGTGCTCTATTGAAATCGGTAACATGGCAAGGTACTGACTGTATAAAACAAATACATTACAATATGGAGGGCAGGAAAAAACAAATCCCAGTCACAGTGAGGCAAAGAAGAAAAGGAAAGGAAAGTCAGGCAATGCCAAACCTAATAACAAAGTCTGACCTACCAGCCTCCCGGAAAGAGAGGAAGAGAAAACAAAGGTACAGAAACACAAAGCCTGGGAATAAAAGTGGTTATCATACACAACCCTATGAACCAAAGGAAGTCAGAACTGCATAGGCCTCTCTGCCGCGTGCACTCTGGGCATGTCTGTGCTCAGAGTTGGGCAGTAGTTCCCAGATTGAGCACACACACTCATTCTAGCACACATACAGGCCTGTCCCCCTACTGCAGCTACACACTACTCTCAGTGTGCTACCTAGCTCAGTGAGAACTAGCCTGAGCACATCTCTGTGCACAGGGAATCACACCCCAGCTCCAAGTGTACACATAGCCACAGGGAGAGACACAGTAGTGGTAGATTTGCAGCTGCCAGATACTTGCCCTTTGTTCAAGCTACCTGGACCAAATCCTGCACATTCTTATTCTTCTAAAGGTAGGTCAACATTGCTCATCACTGACATTAGCATGTGAGGTTACTGTAACTCCATGCTGCAGGAAAGGCAGACTGTGTCCACACTGGGGCATGTATATACACAGGGCAGCGAAAGGCTCTGGCCTCAGAGAGGAATAAAAGAGAGGCTCTGACACTCCCCTCAGCATGACAAGTTTCTGGAGCTTTTTCCCACAGCCAGAATCTTTCCCTGCAGCAGAGAAAGATTTCAGCAGCGAGTAGGCAGCAGGACACTACACTGCCTAAAACAGCAGTGTAGAGAAGTGAGCACTGCTTGAGTGTAGAGAGACATGTGTATTCCATCCACTCTATGATTCTGCTGAGTCTGTACACTACACCTAAGTGGTACCTCATTATCTACACTGCCATTTATATACCTGCTAAGAGGATGTGTGTTATATGTACTCTACACACTGGCATAAGATTTGTGAAGCACAGACATACCCTATGTTTGCTTTACTCAGGGAAGTATTACCTCTGAACTCTCGCTCACACACACACACATGCTCCTTGTCAAGTCTGTTTTCCCTTCCCCTCTCCTTACTGTTCCAATGGCTCCTTGCCCAGTCAGCTCCATATCCCCGCTTCCAACTCCCAGTCTAACCCCTAGGCTCCTTGTCTCAGAGGGGCAGCTGTGTTAGTCTGTAACTTTAAAAACAACGGGCAGTCCTGTGGCACCTCAGACACTAACAAATATATTATATCATAAGCTTTTGTGGGTAAAACCCACTCCAAATGAGTTGGAGTGGAAATTACAGAATCCAGAGTATATATATAAGAGCAAAAGCAATTACCTGTGAATTGTAGGACCAGTATTAATGATGCTAATTAAGTCTGGCTGGATGTTTAAATGTGAACACCAAAGACAGGGGAAATTGCCATTGCGGTGCATCCAGTTAATATCTTTATTCAAGCCCAAATTCATAGTGTCGAATTTGAAAATGAATTCCATTCAGCTGCCTCCCTCCATAATCAGGTGATAAAATTCCTTTGCAGAAGAATGGCTACTTTTAAATCCATGGTTAAGTGTCCAGGCAGTTTAAAATATTCCCATACAGATTTGTGTGTGTTACCATTCCTGATGTATGATTTGTGTCCATTAATTCTTTGTAGCAGAGACTGCCTGATTTGGCCAATATGAATAGCAGAGGGGCATTGCTGGCACTTGATGGCATATATCAACCCTAGGCTCCTTATTCTTATCTACTCCCTCCCTCCCACAATGTCCAGCTTTTGTCCCCTCTGCAATCAGTTCCACCCCAATGCTTCATGGGCACCAGCAGAGATACATTGAGAGCATAGCCATCATACACTCCCTGCTCTCATTTCTAGTGCCCAGAACCGGAGCTGCACAATCAGGAACAGCAATTGCAGACAAAATTCTTCTAGGCCCCCTGGAATCCCAGGTTGCAGCATGGTCAGCGTAGACAGAATCCTAGGGGAATTAAGCTATGAAGCCCTAGCAAGTCTCTACTAAGCAGGTACAAATTGTAATTTTTCAGAGACTTACAAATGGACCAAATATGGGTGAATATTCATGAGGGTGTCCAAAGGCATATCCCTGACACAAAGGCAACTTCCTCCCCACCAAATTTCAAGTCTCTGCTCTAAAGGTTTAACATAAGCATAATATATTTTTCCTTAACCTTGTTCTTCTAAATAGCTAAACTATTTTTGCTGACATTTTCCAGAAATATTTAGCCTGAGGCAGACACATGCCATAGAAAATTTCAGCTCAGATGGATAACGTTTGGCAAAGATATAAGCAACTGAAAACAGGGAAATGTCAGGCAATGTTAATGATAGGTGATGCTACCAACTCCAATTATAATAAATGTTTTAAAAATACCATAATGTTAAATTCAACTACATATGCACACATTAATTTAACAGCACTGGCATAGGGACGCCTCTTCCCACCTTAGCTAAACGCTGAGTGACAGAGAGGGGGGAGAAAGCAATTTCCAGACTGTTCATTTCCCAGACTGGAGCTCCATTCAATTCCAAGTTCCATACCTGCTCTCTAAGGGTACATCTACACTGCATTCTAAAATCAAAATAAGATACTCAATTTGCGCTACACAAATTGTGTATCTTATTTCGATTTTATTTCAAAATAGGTTATTTTGAAATTTGGTGCATCTACACAGTGCCAAATTTTTAATTAAAGTGCTTGTGATGGGCCAGCTGTGGCCCACACTAGGCACAGCAGGACGCCGGCCCTGGCGGGAGAGCGAGGAGGCGCACCGCAGCAGGCGCACGGCCGGAGCACAGGCCCCGCCAGTCCCCGGACCGGGCAGGGCGAACCGGCACTGGGAGGGGACGCCGGCCAACAGCAAGGGGCGGACTACCGCCCATATCCCTCAGGAGCGCCGTGACACAACCCCGCCCCCAGGAACCCGATGCTTTATGCGTTGGGACGGTTTGGGGAGGGGCAGAGGAGGGCGGAACAAGCCCCGGCAGGGACTTCAAAAAGCGTCCGGAGAGCAGGAGGAGGGGGAGGACCATGGGACAGCAGTTCCTTCCTCCGTGTTTGAGGCAGGAGTACTGGACCCCAGGGAGCAGCGACAAAGAGCCCGAGAACCCCGTCGGAGCAGTAGGTCCCTGGATGCGGGGGTGGGAGACCCTCAGACCAAGGGAGGCTAGGAAGCAGCCCAGGGCAGAGTGCTTTTGGCGCCCGTGGGCTGACGTGTTACAGGATGGAACCCCGTCAGCCAGGTAAGGGTGATACCCGAACCCCTTAGGGCCCCGGGCTGGGACCCGGTGGAGAGGATGGGCCCGGGTCCCCCTAATCCCCACCCTCATTGCTTCCCATTTACACATTGACCTGATACCAAACTAAGGAATCTTGGGAAGGGTGTCTGCCCCAGTGATACTTGGGTAAAGAATACGGACCCCCTGGGAGGGGGAAGGGCTGCAGGGTACCCCGGACGGTGGGCTCACTGGGCCCCAATCAGCCCAGAAGGGGGAGTTGGGAGCTTGCGCCCATATAGCCACCATACCCCGGGACTCCGAGACGGTGGGCTCGCTGGACCTCCTCCCTGCGGCTGGGAGTGAGAGCTCGTGCCCGGACAAAATCTGTCACAGTGCTATTTCGAGCCATCTCTTATCCCTCATGCAACAAGGTTTACAGGGATGGTGAAATAGCGCATCTGTTATTTCGAAAATTATTTCGAAATAGCGGATGCGTTCCTTGGACACAGGGTAGCTGTTTCGAAATACCTCTGGTATCCCAAAATAGCATTGCAGTGTAGACATACCCTAACAGAAATGCTGCTCTTCCAGTTATTCAGTTATATATCTGGAATAGTGCCAATGGCTTCATCCGTTTAAGCAAAAGCAGAACTTGGCCCTTGATCATTTACCTGACAATTTCTGGCCTTGATTCAGTACATGGGTTTGGATCAAAACACTGGAGCCACACAACGCAAACGTGGAAAAGTTCAAATCAGCAACTATCCCTTGTGACTCAGACCCAGCTCGACATACAACACACACATTATACAGCAGCCACAGTAATGCCCCTATAAAAGTTACAGAGGTGTAAGTGTTGATAGGCAGAAGTGTTAAAAAAACTTTTTAAAGATAATCTGTTTATATTTTGAAAGGGTGACTGCTATACTTTGAAGTGTGAGTCCCTCTTCTTTTTTCCATTGCATGACACTGTGGACTAGGGTGACCATATTTCTCTAAGCTGAATACAGGACACCAGTAAAATTATTCATATTCAAGCAAATTCAATAGCAATCAGTCAAAACTATACAGTATAAACATTCAAATTAATAAAAAATTTACTGCATAGTTGAATTCTTTATATTTGCCTTCTTTAAAGCTTTAGGGTTCACACAGGGAGGGGTGACATGTCCCTTGTTCCCTCGGACTCTCCCCCACATACATACCCCATGCACCTCTCTCACATGGGGGGTGACTGACCTGACCATCCCTGCCCACTACACTCTACCCTCCATGCCTTGCTGGGCCCCAGAGATGGACTTGCATCTCCCATCACCTGGCACCATAAGGCCATTCACTGCCCCCTCTCCAGATTTCTGCCAAGGTTCACACCAGAACATGACCAGCAGCAGCCTTTCAGCACCGTGCAAGAGAGAAGGGACAGGAACTACTTCCAGCTGCAGGAGGGCAGAAGGGCGGTTGGGGGGGGGGGGAGAGATGACCCGACCAATGTTGTTGCAAAGATCATCTTTTCTTCTTCTCCTCTCCTCCCCTCAAAGGCTAGCAGCTTCTTGTCACTTCCTGCCTGCACAGTGTTGAGAGGCAGCTAACACCTCTAGACTGCTGCTGGCCACTGATATAACCCAGCCACCTCTGTCCCCCTGGCTACAGCCAAGGCAGGGAGGACTTACTAGCCCTAAGGATGCACTGCACACCAGGGCCCAGGCAACCTGACTACAGGGGCTTCAGTGAACCCAACCATAGATGTGGCTCAACAAAGGAGGATGCCTAGGAACTGGAGCATCCCCATGATCTTTGGCAATTGGGCTGCAGTGGAGCCTGCAGGTTCGGGGCATGAACAGCCTGGAAACTGCTTTCCCGCTCCTCTGCCTCTCCAGAGTTTACTGAGGTGGGGAGAGGCTTCCCTCTGCCAGAGCTACGCAGGGCTTTGGCATATACAAGGCTTGGCTCGTCCTGTGTCCCCAGCTAAAAGATCTTGGATTTTCCCAGGGTCCCATCCCAGCTAGAGGCTGTGGGGGAAGGAGGGAGACTGCTGGCCAGGTTGTTGATGCATTGAGTGTTCCAACCAGGGCTGGTTTTCTGCACAGTGCTGGGAGCAGGATGTGCCCCACTAGGGAGATATAGAGAAGCAGTGGGACTGGGGGGTGAAGGAGAAAAGCAGGGAGAGGAGAGCGAGAGGGGGAGCTGTAGCCAGACATGAACCCCATCTTGTTCCCCCCCCAGAGAGCAAGAGAAAGGCAGTCAGCCTTTGATGCCCTGGGAACGCAGGTGTGCTGCCTGTCCCTGACTCTACCATAAACAGAAACCAGATAGTAAATGGGCTAGCTGACGACCCGGGGCCTCCCGCCGCCCTGATGGCTAGTACCAGTAATTGACATGCCTGCACTGTCCCAGGAGAGGAATCTTCGCCCATCACATACCAGAGGTGCCCATTGTCTGCATTTTCCCAGGTGTGAATTATGCTTTGCACCCTTCGTGGGAAACTTGGCATTCAAAGCCATTTTTTCTAATTGGCACTTGAGACCAGGAAGAAGCCTATGTGACCTAAGGGGTATAAAGAGGGGTTTAGTAGCCCACCCCATTTGAGCTCCAATCACCTACACCTGCTGGCAGGTATTGGTTGTCTCCCGAGGTCTGTGGGACGCCCAACCTCGCCCTACTTCTTCCCAAGGGATTGAGAGAAAGACGCTGGCCTCGCCAAGTCTGGAACGCAGGGGTGAGAATATATACCTGCTAGGTGTCTATTTTGCATGCATTTAATAAGAGCTCAGAGAACCAAAAGGGTTTCATGGCACCTGTAAGTGACTTCTTAGTGTAATTTCTGTCCTGTCCTTTGTAGTGGCTGTGTTATCTGTAACACAGTAGTAGCATTTAACAGCGAAGTTTACCCTGTAACAATAAAATAGTAACTGTTTAAGCTGACCTGACTCCTTCAGTTGCTGTAACAGAACCAAGCACAATTTTAAAAGAACTCCAGCCGGTCATAAGGGACAGATATAGGGAGAGCTTGAGCGTTGGATCATGTCGCTTCCAGGGGACAGATCCGTTGGGGCATCTCTCAGCCTCCCCAGGCTGCCCGCTGCGAAGGGATCGTGTATCCTAGCAGTCAAAATCTGAGGTGTAATAAGCTCTCCCTGTAAACTCTGGGTCGTCTGTCAGCCTGTTGGCTGCCCGCCGCGAAAGGATCCCAATCCTAGCAGTAAAGACACGGACATTAAACTCCTCGGGGCACCCGTCAGTCTCACCTAGACTGCCCACTGCAACGGGGCCTTGTGTCTCAGCAGTTGAAGACTCGGGTGTAATATACACACATGCACTGCCCTGACCATCGGCTGACAGGAGCACATAAAGAGCTGATGGGTGGGCAGCACAGGTGACAGGTAACTGGCTATGGCCCAATGCCTACCTGCACTCACTAGCCATTGCAATTCGCAGTGTGCAGCCAGTGTCCGCTGGAAATGGGATGGGGGCAGGGCCTTGCTGGCTGAGAGCCAGTGTACAGCAGGGGGTAGACTGATGGACCAGCTGACAGTGGCAACTGGCCACGCACGCCACCCCTTCTCCCCACCACCTGCCTTGCACCTGCCTTGCACACCTAACCCCACCTAACCTCAGCCCCTGGACTCTCCCATCGCTCTTGGTCAGAGGGCAGCTGGTAAAGAAGTATCTTAGCCAGAAGGCCCACTTGGATCGACCCCCCATCTTTGGATGGGTGGGCAATGCTAGGGAGCAGGGTTAAGCCATGGTGCCCAACCCCTGCTCCTGGGCGGGAGTGACTAGTAATGGAGCAGGGTAAGCTCTGGTGCTCCATCCCTGCTGGGCAGGCTGGCGGGCAGGCGTGGGCCTGATGCTAAGTGGATGGGTCATGGCCCACTCAAACCCAGCCATGGCTATGCCTCTGTGGCAAGCATGGATCCAGCCAGCAGAAGGACCCAGTACTGATGTGGGGGGAGACACAGAAAATATGGAACAATTTGCCCTTTTAAAAGAAAAAGTAGGGACACCTGAAGAAGAGGTTAAACACATGATCATCCCTTTAAAAATGGGACATCCAGTCACCCTGCTAAGGACTCAGTCTGCAGTCCTTTTCACATGAATAAACCTGTTACATTTGCTGGAACTACTGTGCAAGAGAAGCAGAATCAGACCCCAAGAACTTTTCTGATCCTCCTACTGTGATGTGAGCTTTCATTGATGTTTGCCTAGGTAAAAATGGCTGCAACTGATTATCCCAAGGGACTCGTGACCTACAAAATAGCCTCATATGGTTACCTCATACTACCTACATTCTGCATTGGCTGAGGTAGAGGGGAAAACTTGTGAGGACCTTGTGCCCTTATGGAGCCCCTGGGACTAAAAAAAACCCAGAAGGTGTCAACAGGGTACTTATGCCAACCCAAGAAAATTATGTTGCCACACTGAATATAATATTTTGCCTCCCGGTCAACAGTGACTTGGAAATTAATTTGTCTTAAAATTGGGACATTTGGCTTAAATTCCACTATCAAGGGGTGCTAAAAGATACACCCTTCAATCTAAAATAGCAGGGGTTAGTAGAAATGTGCATGGTAGATGGTGATATGTTTGGATAACACACATTGCAAGGTGCAAGATATGACTCACACATTGTTGGGCAATGCTAGAGGGTACGGTTGAGCCCTGGTGCCCCATCCCTACTCCTAGGCTGGACCTACCCATGGAGCAGAGTAAGCCCAGTGCCGCAGCCCTGCTCTCCAGCGAAGTATATAGAACTAAGTTATCTAGAACAATGGATCGCAGTGGGGCATCTTTCTGGAGGCCAGTACGCCATAGCCATGTCAACAATCCTCTGAATGCACCTGTCCATTTCTTTATTTTTATCTCTAAATTCTAGCAAGGTAGCACTCCAGCTGGGGCATTTCTAGGAGATCACTACATACATGGGGTGGTTACACTTATCAGGCTTTCAGCTTCATGTCTTCCACCACACCATCCAGAGATGCATTGTAAGAGCCTAATCCACAGACCCCAACACATCCTATGCGCCATACTCTGCTTCAATAATATTTACAGGTTGGTTTTTACACACTCACAGATCCATAAAATCTTTGTCTTAAAACCAAACAGTATAAACAGAAAACCACTGAAGAGCTACAACAGCAGCGGAGTCTGTGGAATTGCAAGGCCATTTGCTCATCCAGCCAGCAAGGACCAGCGATTGGTGGAGTTGAGGTGCACAAAAGGAAGCAGCTCTTCCTGAAACACCTGCCACACTCACAACTCCCTTTCCCCCTCCCCCTCAATATAAACAGTAACAAATGTGGGAAAAGACCAGGGATGCATCATTGAAACCCTCCCATTGTAACTGTAGCTGGTTTGCAAGGTGTAGGAGCTCATGTTTATGTAATACAGCCTCTGTACAGGGTGTTCCATCTGGAACCTAATCAAAGGAGCTCACACTGACCCTTCCACATGGTAACATTTGGATACGGTAGCATTGACGTTTTTTCTGAGAACCTCACTCCAGTTTGTGCAATACATTAAAATAGCAACATTACTGGGTTTGCCAGTTTTCATCCAAATTCAGTATTTTGCAAAAAACTCATCTCCAGCAAATGGATGGAGACATTCAGAAGAGCAGCAGTGGTCTTATGTAAAACCTTCACAGTGTGACTCATACAGAACCTGCCATTTAAAATAAAACCAAGACTTCTTATTGATAATCTTCCGTGAGTGGCTCTATCGGCCAGGGAGAGGGGACCAGCTGTGACAAGGGTAGTCAGCTCAGCTGTCAGGGCGTCATAGGTGTTGGTATGATAAAGATAGCAGGAGAGAAAAGAAGGAGGTGTTTCATATGGTTAATAAATATTGGGGATTTAGTTCCATTTCAGAGTCTCCTAGTCCACTAGTGATCAAGAGCCAAATTCTGATACTTGTCAATACAGAATAATTCTACTAAGTGAATTTATTCTGGATTTGCACCAGTGAAACTGACAGCAGAATTTGGCTCCCGGTCTCTATTATTAATTATTTTTCAAAGTTCCCCAAAAGTGCGCTAAGTGCCTCGCAGAACAAATAGTAGATATGACCCATGGCCGGGAGAGAGATCGCAGTCTAACTATAGACACAACATGGCACATGATAAAGACAAACAGAGGGGAGGAAGGAAGGACAAGGTAACAAACAAGATTGTGTGGTTTCTTAGGGTTAAGGTACACATCCTTAGGTTTGTTTTTAAACTGAAGCAGCAGATTGTCAGCATGGTAGGGTTTCGGGGGCCACTGAAACTAATCACTAGAGCTATGCGCATGGCTCAAGTTGCAGCCTCAGAACCAAAAGGAGCTGTTTATACAGCCAAGATCACCAGTAGTTCTTGTGAGCAGATGAGGGAAAACCTGCGCTTCTGCCCTTTCCCATGGGAAGAAACTCCTAGGGGCTCAGTGCCCTGAAGCAGCTCCATACTGGACAGCAGTAAGAGCAAAGGGGAATGGTAGACACACACACCCCAGCTCCCTCAGGCAACTGGCAGGTTTCTCAGTCCTATTTGATAGGCTATGACAACACTGCTGGCCTTGCCATTCTTCTGGAATATTTGAAAAGGTCCATTTTTGCCAGGGAGATTTTGCCAAGGAAGTACTCAACGTTTTGGCCTCCATTTACAACTCAGCCTGGCTTCGATGCAGCTAGCTACCTTTTAAGCATTTGTGGTCCCAATGGAGTCAGTGGAAATACTCACTCATTAGGTAAGTACCTGGGGCCTACTCAACAACTGCAGGATCTTTGGGATGGAGACCGTCATTTACGGTTTGTTTGCACAGCTCAGTGATGGCCTGACCCAGCTGAAGCCTCTAGAGGCAACAGAAATGCAAAAGGATAAATATAACAACAACAAGTAGTGGTGACAGAACCATGGCTGACTTTTTTCTTTTGTTAAGATGGAGATACTAGCAAGTCTTGCATAGGCCGTTTTCACTTGTTCTAAAGCAGTTTCAAAGTACGAGTAACAATCCCACAGACTGTCATTTCTGTTTGCCACTGGGTTTTATTTAAGGGATTGATAGCAGCTTATTACCAGATGGTGTACTTGCTAAAAGCTCATCAGTGAAGCTGATGCAAGTCACCAGAGCAAGCACTAACCTGCAATAGTGCAAAGGGACGGCATGTAGCAGGCTTCCACCTAGCTGGACATCACCTTTTCCCTAAAAACCATAACATTTTTTTCCAAATCCTCCCCTTTTTAACTAAAATAAGGGCTACCCTGAATTTTAAAATGTCAGTGCCAGACAAGGCAGTTCAAATGCTTCAAACTTAGAGCCTCTTTCTAGCTCTAAACAAAACCTCAACTCTGAACCATTCAAATTTAGGAAAATTCAAGGGTTTGTTTCTGAAGACAAGAGTGCAATGGTAGAACGATTACATACTGTTTATTCTGAGGTTGTATGGCACTCTTTGGGCACTTCTGATATATACTCTCTCTAACAAAGATAAACTGTATAAATATCCATAACATATACTGAAATCCAGGCTATTAAAAAGAGATCATTCATCGGGGATTTAACAATACACATTCTTGTAGCTAGACAGAAGACTTGCCAGACACTTTCCCATCAGAGATCTTGCTTCCACATTTTTTTCACTGACAGAGTCTTAAAAATATTTTTATTATTGCTCATTATTACTAGATGTCTAGCTAATGAAGTTTTTTGTGCTCTGGGTGCTAACTACCTGAGTTTTGCTAATCACACATGGTGAATGTGGGGACAACCCCCACCATGCACCAAGGCCAAGCCCTCCTCCCATTGCTGTTTCAAAGAAATGCTTCTGTGTTCTGCTGTTTGTGAGAGAGACTAACCCCGATATGTGGCAAGCAAGGAGTTAAAATAAAGAGCTAATGCAAGCCAATTCATGTTGCCTCTGTCTGAGTTATAAAGCACACTGGTTTTTAAATTAACACCACAAAAATGTTACCCATGCATCAGAAGTGAACTCCATGATGGGGGGTCCTATTTAACTGTCGCAACAAATTATGAGTCTGACTTCTTTCACTTTAACCCTGGGGATCTCTTTGTTCAGCTGGGGTTAGGAAGAGGTGGCAGAGAGGGATGTTGTCAGCCTCTTAAGCATATGAAAACAAATTTTACTTTTGGTTACATCAGTTGCATATTGACATGGAACAGCACAGAACACTTTCTAGCTGATAAATAAAAATATGATTAGCTGAGTTGGTTATTCTATATTCATCACACTTGGTACCTGATATTCGTTCTGGTTGTCACACAGCTAATATCTGATACATCTGTCCTGTTGTTTATCTTTCAGGCAAAGTGGAATCAGGCACCCTACCTTCACTATTATCTCTTCCCTCCCTCTCAGAAAGGCCTGAATGAATAATATATCCATATTGGAACATTAGGGTTAAACCAAAGTTTGAATTTTTAAGGACTCCCCCCCATATTGCTGGACTAGTTCAAAGGAGTCTTATGAAAGCACAACACACACTCTTTACCATTACTAGCTTCAGCGATGTATTGTTTTCTAATATTGGGCACCATTTTTCAGATAGTCAGAATTTAAACCATTTTTTCATGAAAATGTTTAATTTTTGACTAGCTCTACTGCGTATGGTAGCTCTAAATATAGATGTGATGGGCCAAACTCTGACCTTCTGTGGCTGCATGGCCATTGCTCACTATGATTCATTTTTTCCTCAGGATAAAAGAAAAACAAGGACCTCCTATGTGATTCTAGATCCAATAACCTGCTATTGGAAGTAATGGGAGAGAGGGAGGTACATGAATTAAGTGAGCCTGAAAGAGATCAGATTTCCTCAACTCTGAAAAGTGACCTTCCCCAAAAGAGCAAAGGAAACAGCAATGTGATGCTTGTCCAGCACTGCCTCACCAATCTATTTGAAAAGCCACTGAAAGGACCACTTCTGGGAATGAGAGAACAGTTCAGCCTGCAAGCCTATTCAGTCCTTCACCTGAAACTGCCAACAAAGGTCTGTGCCAAGTAGAAACCTGCACATTATGAATGGAATTTAAATCACCAATGTATTTTATCTAAATCCTTCAATTGCCATCAGATGTTTGTAATTACTTTCACTTACTAGAAATCTAGAAATGAAAGAATTTATATTGCCTATTACTACTCCCCATAGCCATCCAACCCCTCAGAAAAGACTTCTTAAATACGTGCTTCATAAGTTTTAAACTACAGGTTGAACCTCTCTAGTCTGGCACCCTTGGGATCTGACAAGTTGCCAAACGAGTGAATTTGACAGACCACGGGAAGTGAATGTTGTCTAGCAGCATTACCAACACTTCCTCTGATTACTGAGCACTTAGCAGACATTTAGAGGTAAATAAGAGAACATAAGACCGGCCATACTGGGTCAGACCAAAGGTCCATCTAGCCCAGTATCCTGTCTTCCGACAGCAGCCAATGCCGGATGCCCTAGAGGGAGTGAACAAAAACAGATAATCATCAAGTGATTCCTCTTCTGTCATCCATTTCCAGCCCCTGACAAACAGAGGCTAGGGACACCATTCCTACCCATCCTGGCTAATAAGTATTGATAGACCTGACCTCCGTGAATTTATCCAGCTCTTTTTTTGACCGCTGTTAAAGTCCTGGTCTTCACAACATCCTCTGGCAAGGAATTCCACAGGTTGATTATGCGCTGTGTGAAAAAAAATCCTTTTGTTTGTTTTAAACCTGCTGCCTATTAATTTCATTTGTGATCCCTAGTTCTTGTGTTATGGGAACAAGTAAATAACTTTTCCTTATTCACTTTCTCCATACCTGTCATGATTTTATAGACCTCTATCATATTCCCCCCAACCTTAGTCTCCTCTTTTCTAAGATGAAAAGTCCGAGTCTTTTTAATCTCTCTTCATATGGGACCCGTTCCAAATCCCTAATCATTTTTGTTGCCCTTTTCAGAACCTTTTCCAATGCCAGTATATCTTTTTTGAGATGAGGCAACCACATGTATATGCAGTATTCAAGATGTGGGCATACTATGGATTTTACAAAAAAATTTCATTCCGGGCATTTCTGAACTTTTGAGGGCTCGACTTAACCCCCTTAATGTATTTTGAACTTAGTTTTTTGTGTATAATTGTTATTCTGGTATGAATTTGGCCCAGTACAGCAGATCTGGCTGCACCTTAACCATAAACTTGGGGACTGTCACTTGCCTGATTTCTGTTTTGATGCTACTGAATATCCAGCCCCCAAATGGCAGTGGGCCTTTGATTTTTTGCTACCAGCCATATCAGTTTATAGTTGATGACCCTTGGCTTTAGACTAAAACAAGCAGCAACATGCTGATTTATACCACAACTGCAAGTTACACAACCAGAAAGACCAGCAACATTCTTCCTTACAAGAAAGAAAGCAGAGGAGGATCCATGGAAAAGCTCTAAATCAACCATATCCATACTGACAGGCTTTCAGGTTTAGCTGTTCCCTCCTCCGTACTTCACACACACACACACAAACTCTCCAGAAGTTCACTGCTCATTTAACAATGAAGGGGCAGTTGACTAATATAACCTTCTCTTCACCATCATTGGGCCTGATCCCGTGAGGATCTCCTGTAAGATGAGCACCCTCAAGTCCCAATCACTTTTATGGACCTCAAGGGTACTCATCACTCTCCAGGATTGGGGCCATGCTTTCCAGTCTTCTTTCCTCCACACTTCCCCTCCTGGAGCACTCTCTAGAGTACAGCAGTCTGATCTCAGATGTCCTCTTAGTACTGTCATGCGCAAAGCAGAAGAAATCTTTGAAGGTTCTTGTAAGCCTGTAATCTAAATAATCAGCTCACAAAGGGTACATCTACACTGCACGGCTATTTTGAGATACCAGAGGTATCCTGAAATAGCTACCCTGCATCAACACAAGCCGCCTGTTATTTCGAAATATTTTTCGAAATAACAGGCACACTATTTCACCATCCTGGTAAACCTTGTTGCACGAGGGATAAGGGATTGCTCGAAATAGCATGTTATTTCCAAATCTGGCACTGTGTAGATGCGCCAAATTTCAAAATAGCCTATTTTGAAATAGATTTGAGATAAGATATGCAATTTGCATAGCTCAAATTGCATATCATATTTCGAGTTTAGGGTGCTGTGTAGACACACCCAAAGTCCTTTGAAATGAAGCCAGCTGCTTAAAGGGAATCGTGTCATTTATTTATTTATTCAATACAGCGGGGTGTGGGGTTAGGTTCCCCCTCATCCATAGCAAGAATGTATAAAATGTGATCCATGTGCAATATCCAAAAGAGAAATTCTGCTACCTGTATAAAAGTAATTAGATCAGAGTTCTTCATTAAGGTTTTGCATCTAAGGCTTTAGGGGCTTAAAGCCTGAGTCTCATCTTCACTGTCAGCTGAAAAGGTGGAGGAGAGGCTAAGATTCTGACACTGGGCTTTATTGGTCTAGCAAAGCCAAGAGTTAACACTGTAAATAGTTAAAGCTATAAATACTTGAGTGCCTAAACTGGCCTTCAGACACATGCACACAGTTCCCACTGGTAGCTGCATTTTACAAATTGAGTTAAACTCTGAAAGCATCCTTAGGGGGTTATTTTTTTCCCCCACCATGTCCTGCCACCACTGTGGTTCACAATCAAGATTAACACTTGAAATACCTCTGAGGGAAAATCGGAAACGAGGATCCAATTAACAAAGGGTTTGGTTCATACATATTAATCTTTTTTGAGATGAGGCAAACCACTTTCAAGCACCTCATCCATCCTTGCTTCTGGTTCTCTATTCCAGCCCTGTTGTGTTCTTTTCCTTCCTTTCTGTCAGCTAATTGACAACCCTCACTGCTTGTCCTACCCATCCAGATATTTATAGCCATCCTGGCAGAGCTTCTCACCACACTAACTGTCCACTTCACAAACATAGCACTTAGCCTTACAAAATTCCTGTGAATTAGGAAGATGCTTACTATTCCCACTTCACAGATGTGAAACTGAGGCATGGCGTGATTAGATGACTTGCCCAAGTCTGTGGCAAAGCTTGGAACAGAACTGTCCTCTAATTCCCAGACTAGTGCCTTAACCCTTCTTGTCACTATCCATCCCTTCAAATTTCCCAATCTGACAGAAAGTAGCCAGCCCAGAGGACACTGACAAACTTACTGAGACATGATGCTGGATTTTGGATACTGCTAATTGTTGTAGGGAAGGCACCTGGGAGGTATTCATCTAACTCAGGAGTTCCCAACCTTTTTCGGTCCCCGTACCGCCTTGGCTTTTAGTAAACCTTCCCATGCCCCCTATTCAATATGAAAGGAAATAAATTCTAGACACTAGAATCCACAACTTTTTTCACTAACACTACTACTTTTGGAATATTTCAATTAGGATAATCTAGTTATTTACCAAATATTCCCCGTGCCCCCTTGACAAGCTTCTCGTACCCCTGGGGGTACGTGTACCCCAGGTTGGGAACCCCTGATCTAACTGATCTGAATCTAGAATATAGTTCAGATCTGCTGGCTAATTGAAAGAATGAAATACATATACTCTGTGTAAGCCGCTGGCTGAATTTCAAAAGCCATGGTAAATTATTTGTGGATCACACGTTTACACATTTACAACAGTAAAACAAACCTGTCACCTCTTGCACCACTTATTACATCAATTACAACAAGCTGTTCATGATACAACACTGAATGGGACTGTGCCCATTGCTTTGATCATATGAAGCCTCAGATTTTCTTCAAGCTAAGGAGGAGATAAAGTTTCTTTTTAATCCCTGAAGATGTTTCACTTCTAAATCGTGCCATATTAAATAGAACTATATTTATATCAGATGAATGAGTGAAAAGAGTGATTCACAGATGTGAGGGTTATAAAGATTCATGAGCCAATGCTCAGTCTGTAATCAGCGTCCACGGTTCTAATTTAATTTTAGGTTCCAGAAAATTCTTATCATAAGGCACTTGCACCATGTGCAGCATTTGTTTTAGAAGCCTGACTTTCCTCAGGTAAGATGAACACACTTACAATATTTCTTCCAGAGTGTTAATGACACTCATTTTACCTGGAACCTTTATTTTCAATCTATAAAACTGTATCTGTTAGACAACAAGGCCCAGCCCTGGTCCTCAAAAGAATTTAGGCACCTAACTCCCATTTAAATCAATGGAAGTTAGTCATTCAATACCTTTAGGGATCTGGGCTCAAATCCTCAGGCCTTGTCTCAGTTACTAACCAGCAAACTGCTATAGGGCCTATTCTTCCTGCCTTGTGTAAGGCCAACAGCAGCTCTGGAGCTCAGTGCATGAGCCTCCATCGCTTCAGCTGAAAGCCAGCTGGCTCTCAGCCAAGGCTGTAGAACAGACTCATTCTTTCTCTCTGTAAGTGGTCTAAGTGCCACTATATGGGACAACACACCATACCGAGTTGGTGTGTTGACTATAATTTCACCTTGCCAAAGCATTTACACCTGTGCACTTTTCATAGTTATAAATGGCTACATAATGTAAAGAGCAGTAGATAATCTGGATTGATTTCAATGACAGTTTACCTCAGTAAGGATGAAGTAAGAAGTGGGAAAGGACCTTGGTATTTGGTGCTAAACAAATTATTTTGATACACTGAAAATGAAGGTTTTGGGTAAAATGGAAGTCATTGAAATACTGGAAGAAATATTCTAGATGCCTCCATCTTATCCAAGCAATAAATAGCAACTAAAATAATGATATAATGTAAAAATAATTATGTAAATGTAAATATATTTGTATATAAAGCTGAGGTTCTTTTTCTGGAGAATACCTATTCTGAATAAGTTTTCCAAAAGTAGGCTCAAACTGGTCTAAAAAAAACCAGCACTGGCCTTCCCACAATGCTTTAGTTTACTGTACAAACCACAAGAGTCTAGTCTGCAGAATGCTGTTATACAATTTGGAAGTGAAATAAAATTATGGGGTCAAATCCTAGATGGTGCAAATGAATGAAGATCCACTAAAATGATTGAATCTGTGTTTATGTATCTAACCCTTACAATGAGCATTTTAAGCTTAGAACCTTTGCAAAGAGGGACTGCACCAATACAGAAAGGAGGTAAAGAATCTGTGGAACAATAGCAAAGAAGTTGGGGGATATATATGGATATCATAGAAATACTGATGGAAATTGGAGCATCTCCAAAGAATAGCAACAGAGTATAATTATAAGTAATTGAGACTGGACAGTAAATTTGAATTACTCTTTATGCACACAACATTTAAAAATAAGGATAAAAATACATAGAAAACACAGAACAAAATCCACTCTCTGAAGTAAACGAAGTTACTCTGGATTTATATACCACTCCTTCCTACATTTCAACTTCATAGTTAAGGATGTGGTAAAACTTTCAGAACTTATTTCATGGTAGTGAAATTGAAAGCTTTTGTGTGGCAAAATAATAGTTAGCATGAAACTGGAATAGTACAAAACATTTCAGAAAGTTAATTAGCCATTTTGTGAAGCCCTTCATAATGCTTTAAAGTATTGTCATTTTGCTTCCCCCCTTCTTCTAAACATGGAATTTCTTCCCACTCCTGCTCAGCTAAGCCACCACCCTTCTCCCATATACACTTCAACTTAAGGGGTTGCTTCTCTTCTCCAACGTCTACCTGAATTGGGTCAGCAACAATTATTTAAAATAGAAATAAATTAAAGCTTTTATTGAACCATCAAGATGTGCACGTGCATAGACAATGTTACTTACCATAACATCATATAATGTTACCCATGTCCACCGTCACCCATTCCCTCCCCAATCCTGCAATTTGAGCTTCCTGGAAGGATTGTACCTGCCCAGGGACCCACCAAAGATAATGTCTTCTCCAAGGTACATGGGAGAGAGGGTCACCCATGGAAATCAGACACAACCCACATTCCCCTTGCACACCAGAGCCTAGGGGGGCCTAAGGTAGTGGATTTTGCGTGCTCCAGCACCACACAGGGACAGTGTGGGGGCTGGAGAGCCAACATGGGCTCCCCAATGCTGGGGGGGAGCCCTGAGCCTTGGGGGCTGGATCTAGGCAAGCTGGGGGCTGTATCCAGCCTCCCGGGCCTTAGGTTTCTGCTCTAGAGAAAGATTGGACCATAGGGAGGAGAAGGAAAGAAAATGATGTATGGTAAGGCCACTGGTTTTTGTTTGTTTTTGCAGGAACACAGCATGGTGGCTAACATTTTCTTCTGAAAGAAACATCAACTTGCTCATATCTTCACACAATTTTCTAAGATTTGGCTATAATTACTGGTCTCAGATCCATCTGTGAAACTATTAATAAATATTAATAAAACACAAAAACTGTATATAATAGTTCACAAAGGAGGTCAGTATCATTATCCCTATTTTCCCGATGAGGAAACTGCTGCTCATATTCAGAGCAGTTTGGGGGGATTCTTTTTCTATAATTTATAGTGTGTTATGAAAGTGATACTGGCTAAAGATACACAGTTGAAAATTCGCTCCCAACAAGAAACAAGCTGGGTAATTACCATTTAAAATTGATTTGTAAGTTGAAAAGTGTAGTTTGTTACCTGTTTGAATCGTGTGATGTGGTTATCTACAGAAACCATCACAGACTAAACAGTTTGTTTATTTCAAAGTTAATTGATTAAAGCAGTCAGGCAATCAGATTAGCCCAGTGGCCTATGACCAGTAATCTATAAATACAAAGTTCTGAGAATATTCTCTACAGATTCCTGACCAGGATTTTGAATGTGCAGACATATAAACTGTTTCAAATAATCTGAGGTTCCACACTTAACCCTGTACCCACTGGGAGAGAACTTTGGGAGTTAAGGCAAAGCTGTGTTGACACTTATATAAAAGGTGAAATTCCTCACATCCTCACCAGGTTAGAAGTTGCATTTAAGTAATTAATAGATCTGCTGGCCCTCTGTTGAGATGAGTTCACCTAAAGCACATCTGCAATCTATACATTTCATTTACATACCTCTATATTGTGTCCAGGGCTTTTATTTAAGTAGGTCCTAGTCACTTGGGACACAAAACTTCATCTTTCTCCTTTTCAGTACCTCACACAACAGGCTAAAACACAGAAGTATTTTGATCAAGCTCGCCTCTCCATTACATAATAAGACTCTATTGGTGTAGCACAGGAAGACCTGGCCCACAGTATCTGAAAGCTTTGGGAATAAATTACTATTATCTCAGTCCAACTTGATTATATTTTGATTAGCTGCCGTTATATAAACAAATTATTTGATTGCACATTTCCCTTTTGTCCTGTAAGCACCTCTCTAGATTCCAATTTGGCTCTCTCCTCATTGTAATTTTTCACATTTGCTGTTACATTCCTGGCTCACTTGCTCGCTCGCTCTCTCTCTCTCTCATGACATATAATTTATTTTAAAGAAAAAAGTCCTTCGAATCACAAGTCCTTTGTGTCTCTTTCTCCTATGAAAGTTTGCAGTAGAGGAAGGAGCTGCTTCTGAGTTTCACTCGTGGTCCTCTCCAGAGAGGTTTTGAGACACTGCTGTAGTGCAGGGCTGAGCAAAATATGGCTCAGGGGCTGGATCCTGCCCATGGGTGAAGCAGGGAGCCTCAGGCAGGCTCCTTTCCTACTAGGGATGTTAGAGTGTAACGGACTAACTGTTTAATTGATAAGCTGATGCTTATTGGATAATGGTATTGTTTAAACTCAGCTGGCTCCTGTGGAGGCAGCTTCACTGCAGCTAGGCAGCGAAGCGTCCTTCCTGGGAGCCATGCAGGCAAGGACTGTTCACTCCACTCCCGGGAAGGAAGCTTTGCTGCAGCAGGTAAGCCACTTCCCCAGGGCAGTAGCTGGCAGGCGCTGGAGACCCCGCTCCCAGGGAGGCTTTGCAGCGGGCTCTGCAGTATAAAGCTTTTTAAAGCCTTACACTGCAGAGAACACAGCATGTAACCATATAACTGACTTTTAACATCCCTACTTCCTACCTCACCCCCACATGCTGCTCCAAAAAGCAGCTGTGGGGACATTTGTCTTTGCACAGCTGTGAGCCCGAGGGAGGGATGGTAGGGACTTCATGTGCTACCCTCACCCCCCAGCACAAACCCACTGGCCAGTTTCTGGCCAATGAGAGCTGCCTGTTTGAAGAACAGGCAGCATACGAAGTACCTCTCCTTCCTTCCCTCCCCCCTCAGTCTTGTAGCTCTTCACAGATGCACATGGCCCCTGCAGCCTGTGGCACAGCAGGGCTGGCAGGGATCCTGCCTGAGAAACCTGCTGGGCTGCTGGCTGGAAGTCACCCAGATAAGTCTCCCAGTCACAGCCTGCCTCTGGCACCCCAGTACCTCCCCCCAACCCTCTGTCCCCTACTCCTGCCCGCTACCCCACTTAACCAAAACCCCCTCCCAGACCCTGCACCCCAGTTCCCTGCCCCAGGTCACAACCGCCTCCTTCACACAAACTCCCTCCCAGATCCCACACTCCCTCCGGTACCTCAACCCCATACCCCCAGCTTTCTTCTGCACCCAACTTCCATCCCAAACCCTGCACTTCCTCCATTAATACAATGAAAGAGTGCAGCCCCTGTCCACTTTCCAAATTCTTGGAATGCCCCCCCCATCAAAAATGATTGCCCACCCCTGCTGTAGTGTGATAGTTCTGTATTGCATTAAGTCCTGACATTCTGGCAAGAATATCTCCTTTCCTCTCATAAAGGCACAGAAGTGTTTCTGTGTTGCTCACATGGCAGTTATTGGCAATAACAAGTTTCGGCTTCATTTGAATACTAAGATACAATCTAACCCTTCATACAAACTCTCCTTTGTAGGGATCTGCTCATTGATTGGCTAGAAATGTCCCAATGACAGCTGGCTCAGGCCTATTGCTGTAAGATGCTTAGATACAGACCTTCAATGATTCAGGCCTCAGTGCTTCCTGAGAGAGGCAAAGCACCGTCAACTGGCAAGCAATGAACTGTGCTCATAGTTTCTCTGACATAATTAACTCTTAAATAATTTTCACACATTAAGAAAACACCCTTATGTAATGCTGATCAAGTCCCGGTGACTTCTTCAGATACTGTCGGGATCCAGGTGGTGCCATGGAAGAGATGGCACATGTATGTATTCCATATTCCTACAGCCCAGAGAAGCCTGCCACATATGTGATTTAGATGGGTGCTCCATGCAATATAATCACATCATTTCAGTGACAGACGGGCTAGTGAAAACAGGCTTATTTTGTGTTCTATAGCAACGCAGTTCTGAAATGGGGCAGTCACATAAAGTCGTATGCAAGAAGTGAGGGGTTTTCAGTTTCATGTACTAGCTCATGAGCAGCCTCTGACTCTGTGGATTTCATAATGGGAGATGCAGGCCAGGAGGACAATGGCGCTGGAACAATTTTTAAGGTGGGATGCTGAGTTGCATCCCTCTCCAATTTATCACATCTGAGTTGCACCCCTCACCACCTCAGACCAGCAGCAGGACTCTCTGGAGCTGGTAGCTGGGACTCCAGGCAGCAGCAGGGCCCCAGGCACAGGCTGGTGGCTGAGACCTCAGTTTGGGGTGCAAAATTTGGGGGTGCTGCATCCCTACTTTCCATGCCTATGCAAGAGGAACTAGTCACTCAATTCATTTTTGTCAATTCAATTTTCCATACTCTAGATTCTTGCCTGTAAGGCCTGGTCTGCACTACAAAATTAGGTCAATGCAAGTTATCTTGTGTCAACCTATTTGTGTTCGTGTCTATATTTCAAATTTGTCTCCTGCCAATGTTTGTGCCTCATTAGGTCAAGGCAGAAAAACTTTCTTCCCCAACAGTATGGAGTCATCCTTGGATTACTGAGGTCGACGCAGAGTGAGTGTTCACTCTGCATGCCTTGGGCTGTCTCAAACAGCCCTCCAGTAGCTGTCCCACAATGCCCCATTTACTGTGACAGTGACACCTCCAGTCATAATTGTAAACGCCACTGCCCAGGGATTACAAAGACCAGAAGCCATTCCCACGTATTTTTAAAATGCTTTTCACTCCTTCATAGTGAGTACACTTTTAGTAGCTCTCCATTATTACTAACATTGTGAGTTCACAACCTTTTCTACTTAATCTCTTAATTTAGGTTGCATGCACACCAGTACAATGAAAATAATTCGTATTGCAACTACTTGGACAATAATATCCACTTTGTATTCATGATGGTGTTGCTAGGACCTCATCACCTCCATCCATCAAATGGGTAACAGATTGTTCTGCCTCACTGGTATTACTGGTAATTTGTGTATGGTGTGTGTTTTTTTGATCCATCAATTGTTTCAATGGTAAATTGGTGGGGGAATATAAAGAAGAAATCTTGGTGTGCTTTGGACAGTTAAGTCCTGAAGGTTGGATGAGGTATCAGAGTGGTTGCGTTTTCAAACGTAGGGATAGGAGATATTGCTATGTGTCCCAGTAAAATATGTTATTTTCTGGTAAAACAAAAATTTGGGTCTGACTAACTGCATAGGTACTTTTGATGACTGGTTATCACCAGGCAAAGAGGACTCTTGCCTGGAGGCCCGACAATTCAAGAGGACCCAAAGCTCCCGGCCGCCATCACTGCTCCTGCAGCAGCAGTGGCAGCCAGAGCACCAGGCCCTGTAAATTGCTGCCAGAGTCCCAGGCAGTGCACTCTGGGCAGCACTGAAAGGCTGGAGGGGTAGGCTAGCCCTGCAACTCAGCCTCCTCCTCCTGAAGCCTCACCTCTACCAGGAGTGCAGAACCGCCCCACCCCCTCCCCTTGCCTAGGGGCCCAGCAATTTTGTTGGCTCCCTGGTTACCACACGATATAAGCGATCTCCATCCTAAGTCAAACTTCTCCATCAGCTTCTTCCATTCAGTTAGCCTGATCAAACACAAAGATGATGATTAGTTCTATAGTTGACCCGCTCCCTGGAGACCATACAGTGTGATGTCCTCCTCCAACATATTATACTTCCAAATGTACTAGCGCTCCTTTTCAGAGCAACAAGCCATCTGCGGGATTTTACAGGTTTGGGTTTCTGTGTGATAGGCCACCAAAGGAGGCACATTGATGCATTCCTCATAGATGTTTTCTTCAAGGTAACTTGTGGAGTGGAGAGCACTTGTGCACATCCTTATTTGGGTCGGTGATAGGCAAGGAGACTGAATGAGACATACAAGGACTTCGCTACCATATAGTTTTTAGTTAAATAAGTGTCTTGACTGGGATACCGTGCCACAGATCCCATGTGTCGCGTTGCTCCTAATGAGAATCATTGGCATGACTCATAAGAATGCAAGAATATAAGAACATAAGAACAGCCATATTGGGTCAGACCAAAGGTCTGGGTCAGACCAAAGGCCCAGTAACCTGTCTGCCGACAGTAGCCAATACCAGATGCCCCAGCGGGAGGGAACACAACATGTAATCCTCATTTGATCCCTCCCCTGTCACCCATTTCCAGACAAACAAATGGATCTGTCCTTCTCATGCTTCTGAAAGCCTTTTGGACAAAACCAGTTTAACACATTTAACAATTGCTCATCTTTGATTAAGTCTGAAACCTTTCCTAATTTTAAAAATTACAAAGCATTAGCAATGGCATTTATGACATGCTCCAAATACAAATTATTTTTCCCTCACATTGGTCCTTTTGCAGATCATCTATTAGGTTGACAGTTGGTTAATCTCAAACTGAGTCTTGTTAAACAAACTGGTTATGTCTTTCATGTTAGACTATAAACCTTTCTTCCTGTGACAAAGCCTTTATTCCCTAAAATATTGCACTAACCACTTTGTTAGTATTTTCCTGCAGCACATAATTAATGTGTCTGAATTTTCTCAAAATCCACTTGAATTGACATTCCTGTACAAAACAGTCCTATTATGGACCCTAGAATTCCAAAAGGATCCAAGCTGCATGTCCATCTTGGTGTACATAATTTGTACAGTAGCAGTATTTGTACTCACTGATGATAAACTGCCACTGTATCCACAAGCAGCACTGAAAAAAAGAAAAAAGCTTTGATGTGCCTGCAATAGCTAAATTCATCCATGTGCCAACCAGACAAATTTAACACAACAGGGATACACATAAATTGAATCCGATTAACTCCTGGTACAGATGCTGTAAAAACAATGGCAGGTCCAAATTACATCATTGCATATGGGATCATCAGAGTCACAGTCAATTACTGGATCACTGACTACTGACTATGGGGATACTCATACAAATGTTACTTTCAGTATATAGCTTTTGATTTCATATTTAGGGAACACTCTAGCCCCAGTCCAAAGTGACCATGGTAAGACTGGGGGTGAACCTCCCAGGAGTTCTGAGACTTGCCTTGTTGGGTTCATAAGGGCTCAGCAGTATGGGAGAGGGGAAAGGGTGCCCTCAAGGCCTCCAGGTAAAGGGACGTGGAGTAAAGACTCAGATCCTTTGGCTGTCAGATTCCACTGGGGTATGGCAGAAGCCAGAGCGGGATGTTCCTCCACTTGCGCCCAAGCAACATGCAAACTTGGTGGCTGTATGCCAATGTAAAACTTGCATCAACCAAAGTTTGTAGCATAGATGTGGCCTCAAGAGAACAACAGAAAAAGAGAAATCCATATCTTCTTTCTTCGTTACCCTTTGTAAGAAAAAGAGCGAAGCTGTTATTCTACTCTGCTGAAAAGGCGTTCCATGGAAACCAAATAATGAGAGCAAAAAAACCCTCAATCATAAGTCCTCCATTAAAATTTTATTCTATTCAAGTCCTACATTCACTCAACCCCATACAGATGATGGCTGAGTGCTCCCACTGAGCCACCCACTTTTGCTTTTATTAGCTGACAAGAAAATCAACGAGCCCTGTACTGCTGTGAATGAACAGACAAGTGCAAAGAGGCTGCAGAATGACTGCAAACCCTGCGGCTTCAAGAAAGAGGTACATATTGAATGAAAGAGTCTAGTCCTTGCAAGTCAGACCCCAGTCACTCACTTTAAAAAGGTCACATTACACCTTTTTAAAGCCATACAGTTTTGTAAGGGGGAAGTTATGCATTACAAGCACTTAACTATTAGCAGGCAATAGCATGCCAGCTAGATGTAAGTGTAGATGTAAATACCCTGGATAATTTTTGTCCTCGGTTCTTGTCCCCAGAGATTCTAACCTGTTATTTCTGCAGTTCTGACAGAAAAGTGTCCGTGAGAATGGCATTTTTGCCTGAGTAAAGATGAGTAAATATTAAGCAAGCACTACAGGATTTACTTTGTAGGCATGTCTGAGTGTGCACATGCAGGATACCTACCCCCCCCCCCCCCCAAAAGGAATCCCCTCCAGGGTACTGATCAGGATTTTAGAAACACCTGAGACAAGACTACTGCCAGATAATCCATCCCACATTTTATATTGAACGTAGCATAAACTCAGACAATGCTTTGTGAATTCAATTAGTACTATGGGGATACTCATATATTACAGGCAAGGTCATTTAAAAGGCCCTATGGTGAGCTGAATTTAAATTCTGTATTAGTTCCTTTTTGTTTGCAGAACTTATTACATTAGATCGCATTTCTTTTATGCCATCCCGGGTGCTCTTTTAGGCCGGGAGGTTGTCGAATCTCCATCTCTGGAGATATTTAAGAGCAGGTTGGATAGACATCTAACAGGGATGGTCTAGATGGTACTGGGTCCTGCCATGAGGGCAGGGGACTGGACTTGATCATCTCTCGAGGACCCTTCTAGTTCTAGTGTTCTATGATTCTATGATCCCCAGATTTTCCCTTTTCAATACATTGCGGATTTTGTATCAAGCACACATAACTTGAGGAGGCACGGTGCATATTTTGGCAACTGGGTAGAGCTCTCAAGTGACCTCTCAGGCCTGTATGTTTCCTCAGACATTGCCCAAGTGCAAAGGGACTGTTAGGTCTTGTATTTATTTTAAGATTGAGCACTGCTGGCATTTAGAAGACTAGCTTTGCATTGCTAGCCAGTGTCAACAACCAGCAGTCAGAAGAGTATGTTTCTCCATTGTAAATGGACTCATGGGCAATGCAATGTGTTTGGGTTTCATTAACTGAAAACAATAAATGAAGGATAAATGAGCGTCCACCTATAAATGCCAACCCTCCCTCCCTGTGACTGAGCAACAAAGACAAAAGCAAACTGCTATGGTAACAACAGCTGAGTAAAGATAAAAAGAAATACAACTGAAGTTTCCTCTCTCTCCCATTCCGAATCTGAGGTCCTCCAGAGCCAGTTCCTTATACTAATAAGGACTCATTAATGAGTCATTTTTAAAAGACTAAGTGCATGTGCTTTCATCTTGAATGCTTATTATCTGATAATGATAAATATAGCCCTGTTCAAACAAAGTGTTATCGGGATTTGGAATGAGCTGAACCCATACAATATACAAGGGGAAGCAGGTTGCTGGACTAAACACATTAAGTTCTTTTCCTGAACCGTAGTTGAAAGGCTGACCCAGGGAATGGCCAGATCCTTCAAGGTGCTGAGCACCAGTTACTGCCATTGGCTTCAATAGGAGTGGAAGACACGCCGCATCTCGTCAGAGTTGCCAAGCAGGGCTTTAAGTGAATAACTCAAAGTTTAAATAATGGGCAGCAACTCATGACTCTGTGGTCTTATCTCTTCTGTTTCATATACATAGCTATGCGTTGTACTGTACTAATCCTTCTGGTTACCAGCCCAGCCACACCAATTCTGTACCGAGAACCATTTTCATTTCCCCGCCTGTTACTGAGCCTTCCCTGAAAACAGGCCGGATTAAGCCACCCCATACAAAGCTGTTTTCCCCCTACATTTGATTAGAGCTGCACTGTCCAGTACCACTGTGACATACAGTAGGTTTCTTGTTAATGACTGAGGCCAGGTTTACCCTCTAACCTTACATCGGCATAACTATGTCATTCAGGGGCATGAAAAAATAACCTATCTAACTCGCCGTCTAGACAGCGCTATGTTAAATGACGGGCTTGGGCCATTGACATAGCTACCGTCTCTTATCCTAGTGGATTAACTACGCCTACAGGAGAAAGTCACCCATAGGCATAGAAGTGTCTTCACTGACACAGTACAACAGCACAGTTGCACCAATGCAGCATTTTCAGTGAAAAACAGCCCGGAGCAATTAATGTCAGTACTCTGAGTTGGCCTGCACCACATATACGCTACACACTTGATTATACCCACCTGAAAAAGCAGGGCTCACCCTTTGCGGTAGACCCAATTGAAAAGAGCACTGGGCTTATCCTGGCAAACTGAACATGTCATCAGCAAATTGAAAATGTCAGATATCTTGGTTCCCGGGGATTTTCCAGCATGCTCTGCTGTGCTGTTTAAAAGGCCAGCTGGTTCCTGACAGACATATTTTCAAACACACACATCCATTAAGATTATTTGACAACTACTATAAAAAGGTTTATATTCTTTTAAAAAAAAGCAAATTACTGGTTTGGCTCATTGACTAGTGTTTTTGTCCCTCAAAAATAAATGGTGGTTGTATGGGATATACTAGCAGGTTGTGTCTGTATTTTAGTTAGTATGAAATTGAAATGTAAATACATTTTTAAACAAAAATATTCACATTTAATTACATTCTAGCTTATATTTGCAGACCAAATCACTGTGATTTCCTGAAATAAAATTCTATGGTAGCGCTAGCCCAAGGCTGCAGGATCAGTTGTAACAATGAGAAGATCCTCCCCAGTCGTCCATCACCTGTAACTCTTCCTCCAGTTAAAGAGGGACAGAAAGTTCCAGTAGCACAATCCTTCTTCACACAAGTAAGGCGGCCTGGCATATGGATAAGCTGGAGGAGGAAACTGTCACTGGAACTGAACACTGTTCTGCTTCAAGTTCTCAAACAGACCAATGATATTGGCTTCTTGGCTCAATGTGATGAATCACTGCTGTTGATGGTCAGTCTGGTCATGCAAGAAGCAGTGCACATTGGTCAGATTATTAATACTGATAACGCTAAGTCCCTTGCCATTGCCATCAAACAGCTTCCCACTCCAGACTACAATCAGCCTAATATTAACCTTCCCACATGCGACACTGAGCAGGTGGCAGCTGTCACATATTTGGGCAGCATCCTCGACAGCACTGGAGAATGCTCAAAAAAAGAGGATGACTATATAGAACATAAGAATGGTCATACTAGGTCAGACCAACAGTCCATCCAGCCCATTATCCTGTCTGCCAACAGTGGCCAATGCCAGATGCCCCAGAGGGAGGGAACACAACAGGTACTCCTCACGTGATCCCCCCCCCCACCCATCTCCAGAGAAACAGAGGCTAGGGACACCATTCCTACCAATCCTGAGTTATAGCCATTGATGGACCTAACCTCCATGAATCTATCTAGATCTTTTTTGAACCCTGTTAAAGTCCTAGCCTTTACCACATCCTCTGACAAGGAGTTCCACAGGTTGACTATGCGCTGAGTGAAGAAAATCTTCCTTTTGTTTGTTTTAAACCTGCTGCCTATTAATTTCATTTGGTGACCCCTAGTTCTTATATTGTGGGAATAAGTAACTTTTCCTTATTCACTTTTTCCAAACCAGTCATGATTTTATAGACTTCTATCATATCCCCCCTTAGGCTCCTCTTTTCTCAGGTACGAAGTCTAAGTCTTTTTCATCTCTCTTCATATGGAACCCATTCCAAACCCCTAATCATTTTTGTTACCCTTTTCTGAACCTTTTCCAATGTCAATATATCTTTTTTGAGGCAACCACATCTGTATGCAGTATTCAAGATGTGGGTGTACCATGGTTTTATATAGAGGGAATAAGATATTTTCTGTCTTACTCTCTATCCCTTTTTTAATGATTCCTAACATTCTATTTGCTTTTTTGACTGCCGCTGCACACTAAGTGGATGTTTTCAGAGAACTCCAAGAGCTCTCTTGAGTAGGTGTAGCTAAATTAGTCCCCATCATATTGTATGTATAGTGGGGATTATTTTTTCCAATGTGCTTTACTTTACATTTATCAACATTAAATTTCATTTGCCATTTTGTTGCCCAGTCACTTAGTTTGGTGAGATCTTTTTGAAGCTCTTCACAGTCTGCTTTGGTCTTAACTATCTTGAGCAGTTTGGTATCATCTGCAAATTTTGCCACCTCCCTGTTTACCCCTTTCTCTGAATCATTTATAAATGAGTTGAATAGGATTGGTAGCAGCAGCTACCAATGTACTCTATGTTGTAGCAACTGCTGCCTTCAACAGCCTCTGTGGGGACATCATGACAAAGCTGTGAGTCTATGGAATCCACAGTTATACCAAATCTAATGCACAGAAGTGAAATGTGGATGTTCAAGAAGGCTGAGGAATTATGGATCGACATTTTCTATTCTTGTCAGTACCTCTGTATCAAGTGGTAAGATATGTTCAGAAAGCCAGGTATGTGAAGCCAAACATGCCTCAATCAGCACTAGTTTGGTTCCTGAGGCTTTTTTGGTACTGACCTATTTTAAGAATAGAAGATGAATGAATTCTGAAGTGTGCACCAACGAATGCCACCATGTGGCCAGCAATCATTTGGGCACCAAATGCTTTGGTGACACAAGATCAGGTGCACTGATGAAGGGTGGGGGGGGGGGTAAAGAGGGCAACTGCCCTGGGGCTGGGCAGCACTGAGGGCTGCATGGAATAAGCTAGCTCCAGCCCCACCCCTTCCACCAGAAGTTCCGCCCTTTCCGGGGGCACGGAACTCCCCGTGCACACTTTACCCAGGGGCCCAGTGATGATGTCAGCCCCACTGCACAAGATTGTACGTTTGGAACATTAGATTGACTATTCAATCAGACCTCCCAGAAACAGATCTGAATGTGGCTCAGTTTCCAGGAAGCCATGTCCCTTTGGAATTTGCCATGATGATGATAGTGGAAGAAAAATCTACCTATATATTTGCCTTGGACAAATGAGGTTTGGGAGGCAGTTTCAATCGAAATGTAAAAGAAAGAATGTGTATACATACAAATGCTGCTAAAGTAGTATTTCCTTAGTGCTACAAAGCTAAAGGAGGAAGCCACACTGGTTGCAGCACCTGATCAAAGTCTGCCTAAAAGAGTAGGGCTCTGATTCTCCTCTCCCTTACCTCAGTGTAAATCAGGACTAATGCCACTTAAGTCAGAGTTGGGCCAGCATACACCTAGGGTAAGTATGGACACTTAGGACCTAACCCTTGGTTAAAAGCTTCAGTAAGGGTACTGCAGTCATACTATACTCTAAATTCTCTGTAATTGTGACCTCCCATTCCGGGACCAAGTGCCGACTGCTCCTGCTTGTCTTCAATGAGAAGCAAGGGTGTTGAGTGACTGGCAGTATCAGACCCTTTTAATGGAAATTCCATGCAGAATGACTGCAGGGCAACTCCCAAGATGTTTTTGCCTGGAAAAGTTGTGAACCAAGAAATGTTTCAGAGGTCTTGCTCGATACAGTGAAAGGCAGCAAGACCCTTCTAAAAGTGCAGATGATGCAATTACATGACAAGTAAATATGTGTTTAGTATTTACAAATATTCATAGTGATGCAAATATGCACATGGGGAATTTTAAAATATGGACAATTAACCTAACAGCATTGCTGTGATCTGTTGAGCAAATACCTACCTGAGGAGGATAAACAACCCACCAGAGCAACAGTGACTCTGGTGCAGCTGGACATTCTTGGCTATGTCAGTGCCTCACCCATGATGCTAATTTGAATGGTGCCGTTAGATTCAGGACTTAGCGTGTTCGAGTCATCTCCATAACAGGCTGCAGCAGCTGCAAAAGAAGAAGGCCTGGGCCCAGCAATCAATGCAGTACCTGCTGCAATGGCCACACCTAAACCAAAGTGTTAATGCTCCAGGAAATCACTGCTGAAAAAAACATTGTTTTGTAGCTTCTTTTCCAAACTACGTTTTATAGTTGCCTCACCCACTACCCCCAACAATGCCAAAAGGCACATAGTCCAGGCATGGTTGTGGTGATGATGGGAGAAATTACTAGAATGTCACTGTGATATATAATTTGTTCTCGGTATGTTTTCTCACAGAGCCCCTGGATCTACCAAGAGCCATGCGGATTACAGAGAATCCACCACAGGCCTTTGTTTAGCCTTATAGGCTCCAACCACTATGTGCTGGCCACATACCTCAGCATGGGGAAGATCCAATAGAGGAGGCTGAGCAAATGAATGCTGAGTTAATCAGCACAGCCTCACACCAGGAGAGGACCGCTACACCCTACAGTTTGAAACTTAGTTCTGCAGAGGCAGTACAGCTAAAGAAAGAAAGATGAAGATGTCTTCTCTCCTGCCTGTTTCATTAATAATAAAATAACCAGCCAATTCCTAATCCAGTCCCATGGATGCTGGTGCCAGTGCCAATTTAAAAGCAGAGAAAAGCTGCTCAATTTCCAGAGACCAGGCTGAATTTGAAGTGCAGTGTGACGGGATGGACTCGCCACTGCGACACCTCTTGCTGGCTGTCCCGTGGATTAGCTCTGTTTGCCGGTGTGCCTTCTTCTGGTGATGTCTCACCATCATCACTTCTGCTCTAGGATCCACCATGTTACTGTCAAGACCACAGCATCCTTTTCATGGCACAGCCCTCCAGCCATGTCCTGCTCTATTCCACCCACCCCTCACTTCTGGGGCGGGAGGGAGTGTAGTGCAGTCTGATGGCCCAGCCACTTCCACAATGGCAAGTCGGGGAGGGGGACCCAGGCCTGCCCATTACTCCAGGTCCCAGTCCAGGGACTCTGCAAATAGTATCCATATACTGTGTCTCTTCCAACCTCTCAGTCCATTTCCCTAGGTCATTATCCCATGACACTCCCCCCCCCCCCCCCCCCACACACCTTCACCCTTTTCTCAGGTTTACAACCAGTCAGTCAAGGGCAGGAAATACGTACTGAGCACCAAGATGACATCTGTACCATTCACTTTGCAAATTGCAGGCCAAATGTCCTGACTGTTTGGGTGAAATACATCCCTGTTCAGAGGGCTAACTACAAAGTCTGGGCACCACCTAAATCTGCTTTAAGACTAATATTTTAAAAGGCCACTATGACCACTTAGTCAGACCTCCACAACATCCAGTAATCCCTGCATCAAACTAGGCAATTTGCAGTTGAACTAGAATATTTGTTTTAGCAAGACTTCGATAGTGTCTATGTCTAGTGCTAGCCCTGTGCACAGTGTCAATTTCACTCTTGAGGTACACATTGCCATACACTAACTTCACACACCAATACTTAGCCACATTTGTGTATGCATGTACCCAACTTGAGAGTAAAGCACAGGAAAATGTACACCTAAAAATGGTGTGGAAATCTGCTCCCAATTATAGGACCAATCATTTGCAAAATGTCTGAGAAGCACCAATAAAAGCTTCTGAAAAATTATAGATTGATTCTGATTCAGCTGCTCTAAATTGGAATGGGGGCAATATTCATGGATTTCAGTAGGAATCACTCAATGAGCAAGGACAGAACTGAGTATGATTTTTAGAAATGTCCTCACTGAGGGTTTTATATGTTAGGTCTCAGTCCTGAAAACACTTGTCAACAATGGAAATACTGATGCAAACAAAATGCAACACCAAATGTTTGAGAACACCTTTCAATTTCTAAGCAGAAGACCTACAATTTCAAGTAGCCATGACTAGTCTTTCTTTTAGGCAAATTAAATCCACTTAGCTGATGTCTGAAATATCTTTCTCTCCCGCCCTAGCTCCATTTACAGCAAATTTTAGTACAAGAGCAACAACAGTTGTGTATGCTTACTGAATTATGAAAAAAAAAATTATCTTTATAAAAAGTAGCTACAATATGTTAAGTATCTTCTTCTACAATTACCCATTCATTCCTACATCAAGGGCACAGCAAATCCCAAAGGGAAAGCCATGATAAAATAATATACCAAATGAAGCAGCCCCCCCTATGCAGAATGCTATCCTAGTCCAAATAGGTGCCAACTTCCAGATTTCCCAGGAAATCCTCAAATCTCTGATCCATCCTAGGCCGGGACCGCACTTCACCCTTCACCGCAATGCTCCACTCCCACCTGACTTATCCTCACCTCTGCTCTGCTCCCTCCTCCGAGGGAGTCCCATATTCCATTGGTGTTCCCCATAATGGGGGAACACAAGCTAAAGGGAAAGTCACATGCCCCTCCTGCACCAAGCCCTAGGACCACTGCGCTCTCCCCGCCCCATGGTACATTCTCCTCTCACCACACCTGCCTCTGCTCACGTTCTGCCACTCTCCTCAGGCAGAACATGTGAGTGGGACAGTGGAACAGAGGTAGCCACTTTTATCGCCAGCCCTTCCTAGTTGCTGCTCTGCAAGCACTGCCTGGTGGCTACCTGAGAGAGCCTGGCTAGGGAGAAGGCAACTATTTTTTTTTCCACCTGGGAGCAGCCACAGATTTCACACCTATGCTAGTCAAAATGCACCATTTCCTCTCTCCCTTCTAAATGACCTGTTGCAAGAACAAGTTCTCAATGAGATCAGTGAGCAGAGAATATACATGACTGCCCGCTCATATTGGTAGTTTCACAGAGAAGTGGTTTTTAACAGCAGCACTGCCTGTGCTTTCAGCATTCGTACTCCCCATAGTTAGGGTGACCTGACATCCCATTTTTAAAGGGACAGTCCCATATTTAAGCTCTTCTGCAGGTGTCCCTACTTTTTCTTTAAAATGGGCAATATTTTCTGTCTTCCCCCATCAGTACTTCCCAGTCCAGCTGCTGCCCAGATCAATGCTTGCCAGCTGCCCTCTCACCAATAGTGACTGGGAGGTGGGGGGACAGGGCTGAGGAGGGGGGTGGATATGCAATGAAGGTGGTTGAGCAAAGATGCAGTGTGAGTGGCCAGTTGTGCCCCCTGGATGGTCCATCAGCCAACCCCTGCTGTGCCCTGGCTCTCAGCCAGCAAGGCCCTGCCCCAGCTGACACTGGCTGCACGCTGCGAATTGCAGTGGCTAGCGAGTGCAGGCAGGCATCAGGCTGCCCTCCCATCGGCTCTTTACATGCTCCCCCTCTCACTCTCCTCTCCCTGCTTTTCTCCTTCACCCCCCAGTCCCACTGCTTCTCTATATCTCCCTAGTGGGGCACATCCTGCTCCCAGGGCTGTGCACTCAGCACACTGACGGCCTGGCCCACAGACTCCTTCCTTTCCCCACTGCCTCTGGCTGTGCTGGCACCTGGGGAAACCCAAGACCTTGTTGCCCAGGACACTTCATCCCTCAGGCATCCTCCTCTCTTGAGCCACATCTCTGGCTGGGTTCACTGAAGCCCCTGTAGTCAGGTTGCCTGGGCCCTGGTGTGCAGCGCATCCTGAGGGCTAACATGTCCTCTCTGACTTTGCTGTAACCAGGGGGACAGAGGTGGCTGGGTTATATCAGTGGCCAGCAGCAGTCTGGAGGTGTTAGCTGCCTCTCAACACTGTGCAGGCAGGAAGTGACAAGATGCTGCCAGCCTTTGAGGGGAGGAAAGGAGAAGAAGAAATGAGATCTGCACCAACCTTTGTTGGGTCATCTCTTCTCCCCCTCCTCCTCCTCCACTCCTGCGGCTGGAAGTAGTTCCTGTCCCTTCTCTTATGCACAGCATGGAAAGGCTGCTGCTGGCCACATTCTGGTGTGAACCTTGGCAAAAATCTGGGGAGATGACCATGTGAGGACAAATTTAGGGACAAATGGTGCCAAGTGTTAGGAGATACAAGTCCATCCCCGGGGCCCAGCAAGGCATGGAGGGCAGAGCATGCTGGACAGGGAGGGTCAGGTCAATTGGCCATCCCCCCTTGTGAAAGCGGTACATAGGAATGTGTCTATCACCTCCCCTGAAGTGTGGCAAGTCGGGGATATATCATTCCTCCCTGTGTGAACCCTAATGCTTTAAAGAAGGTAAATCAAAACTATGCAGTATTTGTTTTTAATGGGGACTCAGTCAACTTGATGCTAATTTGAACATTTTTACTGCATAGTTCTGACTGATCACTATCGAACTCACCTGAATATGAGTAATTTTACCAGTGTCCTATATTCAGCATAGGGAAATATGGTCACCATACCCATGCAGCCAGCGATCAGACTGATAACTTTCCTTAATGTCTTCTTTTGCAAGGGAAGTGCTTTTAAACTAAACACTTGCTTTATGCTCTCATATGACTTAGGACTAGATCCTGCTGCCATTACAGTGAACAGAATATTCACCATTGATGTCAAGGGATTACTCACACATACCCCTTTGTTCCATGTATGAAAAACTGAAGAAGGGGACTTTTCCCAGGGAAATCCCTGTGAGAATCCCCTCAGAGCCACTGCTCCACAACAGGCTGTTCAGGGGAAAGGGAAGGGCTTGTCTCCCTGTATTTAAGGTTTTGGAGCCCATCCCCAGTTCCCTGGGATTTATGGGAGGCCAGGACCATCTGCCTGATGGTCTGAACCAGTCATAGGGTCTGGCAGCCCTCCCAGCAACCTGACATTACAACTCCAGTAGGACAGTGCTGCCAGGGACACTGCTCTGGTCTCAGCTGCCCCCATGTCCCTCAGGGATCTCCAGAGATAAAGTAAGAGCAGCCCGCACTGGGAAGGGATGTGATGAGCATCACCTCAGACCATGTTCTGCAGCAGTGGGACCAGGAGGGAGGGAGGAGATTGATACCACAGAGGTACATGAACATCCCTTCTCTACTAAGAAGGCAAGCTCCAAGCATGAAAGATGCCCCTACAAGCGAACTGAGCCTCTCTTGACACCTCCCATTTTGGCTCCAAGAGAGCAGAAGCAGGCTTCTGGTTCCTACCACAAAGGGTGTGCCACACCTATCAGTGTGTTTTGATTGATAGAAAGGATATCCTGCGAGCCAAGCACTGAGCTGTCAAAGGTCAACAGTTTAAAAAATGCTACCCTGTTGGTTACTGTGAACTACCACCATGCACATGTTTCCTGTAAAACAGCTACACCCCGAGCTGAGCACGCTAAGGGCCAGATCATGCAAACTCTTATTGATAGACGTAATCACAGGGGCTACTTGTGCAAGTCCTTGCCAGAACAGGCCCCCCCGATGTGGTGCCTGTGGTATACACATTTCACATCTGAGGAGGAGACAGTCTGCAAACTCCAGAGAGTCAGCTTTAGCAGCAAGTGCATTTCCTTTACAAGCTGCCAGCAAACCTGATAAACCACAAGCCACAAAGCAGGGGGGGGTCATGGGAGCAGAGCAGAAAGGACCAGCACTTGCTTTTAATGAGAATGTCCCCTGAGACAAACTTTTCAAACAGAATTTTGCCAGAGCATCCTGTGCAATTGCATTTTTTTCTCTACTGTGGGCCTCACTCTCCTGATTCATTATTACTGTTTCGTCTCTCTCTGATGGTACAGAAATCATAACTGAATTTTTCTAGCTTCCATCCCTGCATTCAGGCCACCAGACTGCACTCTTTTTCCAGAAGTTTCCAGAAGTGTGCAAATAACTGACAGATACCTCCACCTGACACACCAACTCTGCTTGTACAGAAGCTATTACAGCATTAAGGAGGAGGAAAGAGAAATGCATGGTGAAGGCCCCAGTGGGCATTTTAAAAGACAAATTTACATGCATATTTGAATCTACAAAACTTATCAGAATCAACTATTGTAAGAATAGGTCATCTCTCCAGAAAAAGACATAGAATGTCAAAAGTACTTACTAGCTGGAATAGAAGCAGATTCAGATACCAGAAACAAGTTACAAAATGGCCGCTATAGCCATAGGGCTTCTTCATGACTTGATTCTTCTAAATTTAAAAGGCCAGTCCCAGGAAGGCATATTGTAAAAAAATACAAATGAAAGGACAATTCTGCACTAGGGAGAGGGAGTAAGTTTCAGGCTGTTACAAAGGAGTATGTGGATGATAAAGGATCTGCTTCTGTAAACTCCCACTATCTATGGGAATATCTATTAAAGTAGCTAGAGACTCAGGTGGGAAATTACCATACTGAAACTGAGGTAGCTGAGAGTTCAGGTTGTTAGACTACTTACCCCTCTAATGCAAACCTAAACTTTACCGAAAGAGAAATCTCACATCCACCATTTGCATTCTGACACTAGATCTCACCTATACACACACTCACCAACGCAAAACCTCATACAACAGATCTGATGAAAACCACACCAAATCTATACTAATCTTCAATGCAGAACCAGCCCAATTAGTCCGAGTTAAGGTTTGTGTAGGTTGCCCGGAATGAGGGTGCCTCTACATGGCCTGTAGGTGTGGAAGCAAAGTAGTTGAGGTTGAGAAAGGGGAACTGATTTGGGGAGTGTAAGTAAGGTGCTGAAAAACATACCGCTGGTTGCTTCCTTGCTTTTTTAGGGCCTGCATTGGTGGGTAAGCTCTCTAGCAACATAAACTCTACGTTTTTGCAGGGGAATACACAAGTAAGCGGCAATAGAGAAAGTACCATACAGTAGGCAGGGCCTATTCAAAACTAGCTCCCAGCTAGTGCTCTACACTGGTGTCATCTATATGAGCTCCATTGGTACCAACCCCACTCTGTTCCCTGCAGTAGCTGGCCCAATGTCTTTTAAAACAACCTCAGTTTCGTTAATGTGGCTAAATCAAAGAGCTTTCCTAACTACCACAATGTTCCTCTTCTAAGAATCTCTGAGCTATAATACACTGACCACTGTTTTAAACACTTGTTCTAGTCTAATTATAGCTCCTTAGCAGAACATCACAACAGACAGTTCTCACATGTGCTGCTGACAGTGTGACATATCCAGGGGGCTTTCCTCAGCCCGCATGAGTGGGGAAATGAATGGCAAATAAAACAAACAAAACAAAATGGCAAATGAAATTTAATGTGGATAAGTGTAAAGTAATGCACATTGGGAAAAATAACCCCAACTATACGTACAGTATGATGGGGGCTAATTTGGCTATGACAAATCAGGAAAGAGATCTTGGAGTTATCGTGGATAGTTCCCTGAAAACTTCCACATAGTGTGTAGCAGCGGTCAACAAGGCAAATAGGATGCTAGGAATTATTAAGAAAGGGATAGAAAATAAGACCCAGAATATCTTACTGCCCCTGTATAAAACTATGGTACGCCCACATCTTGAATACTGTGTACAGATGTGGTCTCCTCACCTCAAAAAGATATTTTGGCCTTGGAAAGGGTTCAGAAAAGGGCAACTAAAATGATTAGGGGTTTGGAACGGGTCCCATATGAAGAGAGGTTAAAACGACTGGGACTTTTCAGTTTAGAAAAGAGGAGACTGAGGGGGGATATGATAGAGGTATATAAAATCATGAGTGGTGTGGAGAGGGCGGATAAAGAAAAGTTATTTATTAGTTCCCATAATAGAAGAACTAGAGGACACCAAATGAAGTTAATGGGTAGCAGGTTTAAAACTAATAAAAGAAAGTTCTTCTTCACACAGCGTGTAGTCAACCTGTGGAACTCCTAGCCAGAGGAGGCTGTGAAGGCTAGGACTATAATAGAGTTTAAAGAGAAGCTAGATAATTTCATGGAGGTTAGGTCCATAAAAGGCTATTAGCCAGCGGATAGAAATGGTGTCCCTGGCCTCTGTTTGTCAGAGGCTGGAGAGGGATGGCAGGAGACAAATCACTTGATCATTGTCTTCGGTCCACCCTCTCTGGGGCACCTGGTGTTGGCCACTGTCGGCAGACAGGCTACTGGGCTAGATGGACCTTTGGTCTAACCCAGTACAGCCGTTCTTATGTTCTTATGGGAACGTTTTCTGGATTCCAATGGAACCCCAGCTGCCCTGACCACTGCCTCATCTGTGTGAAAGCATGCAAAGGGGCTGGGCCCAATCTAGGCACCCTTCAAGAAACGGATTGTTTCCTGGTGAGATGAATAATAATAATAATAATAATAATAATTAATACCTCTCTCTTGTATAGAGTCGTTTCATCAACTGAGCTAGGCACTATTATTCCCTACGGACCTGGAAGGTAAAGAGAATTGACTGAGGTGGCAGAAGTAGGACCCGTTCTCTTGTGTTTCAATCCACAGTTATACCTTGTAATAATGGGTTTTCTTGCCTGTCCCTTTAAATAAGCCTGGGAGCAGAATTAATGTGAAGGATATTAAGTCTTTTTACATGCTGGACTACAAAGCATCTAGCACACATTATGATAAACGTGGAAAGAAATGCATTTTGCTATACATGAAACAGGGTAGCTTTGCTGGTATCAGCTGAACCAGCTTCTCTTGGTTAATACATTCTTCACAGAGTTAGATACATACTGTATTTGCACCCCAAAAGAAGTGGGCACTGGGGAAAACATTCAGGACTGCATTCTTTGCTGGATGCACAAAGGCCCTACCTGTGTAATTCCTATTAGTGTTAATGACTCTAGTGTTGAGAGTAACACACCATAGACTTAATTTAGAACCATGCAACTCTTACAAGTACTTCAGATAGACTTCGTCGATTTACTATAGAGCTAATTCTTTACTTTCAACAACTAATCTTTTCCCACTCTCCGTCCCCTCTTAATACCATGTTTTGAGGCAAAGTTAGAGTACTTCATTTGTGCTGGTATTGTAAATATTTATGAAACTTGTGATTTAATGAGAACAAAATAAGTTTTGGCCCAGTGGCTTGGATTCTCATATGAAAGTGCAGGGCTTTGGAGCACACATCTCTTTAACATTAATGTGAATTGCACCAGTTAAAAACACAAACATAAAAATAAGGAAACAATGCTATGATTGCAAGGGATGCTTCTTTCAAGGGTAAAGTAAATCTGACATTTTTTTCTGATTAAAATATTAGCTAGAAAAATTAAAAAATTTAAAGTAAAAATAAAAAATTCTTGCAAATGAGGAATTCATACTATAGAGAAAATAATATTTGACCTACAAATTATAGCAATTCTACATAGTCATAATCATTCAAAACATTTAAATAATCATATTCTTTCTGACTATGGCTCTCAAATATATGAGAAAGAAATTAGAAATGTCATTTAAAGGGCCAGGTCTGTATATACGAAAAGGAGTAATAAAGACTCAGTCTTCACTTTAGAATGGGAGATTTGTTTCGAATCCAATTCCTCACTGAGGGACAATTTCAGAGCGAGAAAATGCTGATGTGTCTACCAATTGCTGGCCAGACACTACAGCAGACTTAACCACCTATTACTATAGGCCACTATTCACTGGCTGGACTTGCTATATAGACCTGTACATTGTCAAGATTGAAATTTGAATGGGGACACCACAAGTTTGAAGGTATTGAATCTATCTGTCCTGGCTCTAGCAGCTAGATCTGTAGAAGGATTTAGGCACCTAACTACTACTTAAGTTGCTTGAGTCCAAAATTTAGATCCCCCTGCTTATTGGCATCTATATTTCTTGCTGTAATGTCCCATAGTTGCCTATATATCTGCCAGGGCACATGCACAAAGCCACTTAAGTCCGGAAGGTGCTGAGTAACTGAGTGCTACAGTCTCACTGAGCAGGGCCGGCTTTAGGCCGATTCGCCCGATTCCCCTGAATTGGGCCCCACGCCTAAAAGGGCCCCGTGCTCTAAAGCCCTCTCACGCCCTAAACCTGGAAGTGTGCCGGGCGCGCTGCGGGAGGGGGCGTTGGACCCGGAGGAGGACTGCGGCAGCTTCTGTGCGCCACGGGAGGGGGAGTCGGCCCGTGGGTTTGGCTGGAAGGCGGGACTCTGCCCTGTAGCTGGAGATTTAAAGGGGCTGTGAGTTGTTTCTTTGTGTGCTGGGTTGTTTTTTGGTTTTGGTTTTTTTTTTTTGCTCAACCAAAATTTGGTTCGAATTGGGCCCTGCACTTCTTAAAACCGGCCCTGCCACTGAGTTGTGCAAAACAGGCACTCCCTGTGGGCTCAATCCAGTAGATGAAAATTCATACAAAATGAAAGATCTCCAGCTGGAAAACTTGAGCAAAAGGTCTAGTGGTTCACATGCTCACCTGGGCACAAGTCCCTACTCCAGATCAGACCAAGTGATTTCAACCCAGATCTCCCATCTTCTAGGCTCCAACTCACCACAGTAGGCTCCAACTCCAGGGATACTCCTGGGTGGGGGCCTGCAGAAAAAAAATAGTGTGTTCTCAATATTCACCAGCAGCCCCACAGATCAGTGCCTCCTTCTCCTCCTCCCATCTGCCAGCAGCCTCTCGCCTGCCCTCTCTCCTGCCTCCAGCCCACAGCTCAGTGTTCAGTAGGCCCTGGGAGAGCAAGGGGCAAGGACAGGTAAGGGGATGGGCAGAAAGAAGCAGGGCAGAGGTTGGGGGGGGAGGGCCTGTAGGAAAGGGTGGAGTGGGGGCAGGACCTGGGGCAAAGGGTATGCCTAGACTGCATCCCTTTAGGCAGGTCGACATTGCAAATGAGGCAGGGATTTAAATATCCCGGGCCTAATTTGCATAAAAATGGCCATCACGTTTTGCTGATTCAGCACTTTGTCGGCAAAAAGTGGCAGTCTAGAGGGGGATCTGTCAAGAAAGAAAGCCTTTTTCGACAGATCCTGTAAACCTCCTTGCAGGAGGCATAAGGGATCTGTTGAAAAAGACTCTTTTTCGACAGATCCCCCTCTAGACTGCCGCTTTTTGCCGACAAAGTGCTGAACCGGCAAAACGTGGCAGCAATTTTTATGCAAATTAGGCCCAGGATATTTAAATCCCTGCCTCATTTGCAATGTCGACCTGCCTAATCTGCACCCCTCTGCCGACAGAGGGATGCAGTCTAAACATACCCAAAGAGAGGATTGAGCAGCCCCCAGCATTCGAGTAAGTCAGTACCTATGTGGACCACCACCATTTCTTGTGAGAAACAGCTGACTTGGCTCCAAGAGAGGGTTCATTCCCAGCTGTAAATCCTGACTGAGGGGAAGTGTCTCCCCTCAGTCCAGAGTCAGGGGCCTACCTCCCTTTGAAAGGTGGGGCTTAGGCCACCCCTCTCTCCTGGGCATTTCCTATTGCTCAGCTTGCTGGGTTTTGTGAATCCCATTCAGAGGTGCCTTACTCTCGCTACGTGCATTGAATAAGAGGCTCTGGGTACCAACTTGGGGTAGATTTTTACTAAGCAGCAGGGCAGTGATTGCAATTCTGAGTCTAAGTCCCCTTCGGGGCTCTAGACTTAGAAATATGCAAAGCTGCTTCCAGCTGGTCGTCATTCTTTTATATCTTTAAGAATAAAGGACCCAAGCCTGGAAAGTGCTGAGGTCCATCAGTTTCCATGGACTGAGTAAGGGTTCAGCATAAAGGCGGTGTAATACATTAGAGTAATTCAGGAGAAGCGCAGGCTGTTCCCAGTTCTGCCAATCAATCACTGCACGTGCTTGCAAAAGTCACTTGAACTGTGTATGAGGGAGAGTGGTATTTCACCATAGGCTCCAGCAATATACTGTTGCCCATCAGCAATCAGAGACCAAAAGGTAATATGGTTTCTTTCAGTCAGTGAAATGGTCCTAATTGAAAATTGCACTTGACCAGATAACGAGAGACAGAGAGAATCCGTCTCAAATGCTGGATAAAAATCAAATATCACCTGCATAAAACAGCGCATGCAATTTTAAATTTGAGTTGAGTGAAATAATAGTTGGTCATGCCTGTGATAATAGGTAATAACAAAACAGTTTCCATCATAATCCCTTAATTAAAGGCTAGTGTTCAGCTTGGTTTAAAAAAGATGAGTCGGATTTAACAAAGGAATGATCATTTGGCAATTACATAGCAAGCATGTGCAGGAGAAAATTGTCTAATACCAACAGGTAGACAATTAAAAATGCAGTTTCTGCACAGCTAATCGAGTGTGCACTCACTGAAGCCAACAGAGTTCTGCCCGCATATGCCAATGATAAATTTGCCCCCATGATGCAAGGCTGTATATACCATATCACCATTCAATTCTGTGTAAAATAGATGCCCATACAGCAGGTGCCATAAGGATAAGGGTGTGGAAGTGAGTCATTATAATGACTAAATAACTGAGTGGCCTTTTTATAAAATCTAAGTAATTTATTTTTCCCTGGAACCATTGCAATGAAGCCATAGACAGGAGCAAAGCAGGAAATATAGTGTGCTGTTTTGTCACTATGAGAGGCTGAATTTATTAAAAGTCCTCAGACCTAATCACATGCCTGCTGAAATTGACTGTTTAAAGCTCGAATTGCTTTATGTAGTTTAGGCAAAAAACAGCTGATGCACAGTGAGGTTAAAGAAGGATGTGACAAAGTGGGCGCTGCACAAAATATTTATCCACCTAACTATGGGACTGATTCCACAAGCTCTGACTTAACATATGCAATTCCTCTAATGACAGACTGGTTTTGGTAGGACCATTCGTGGGGCTAAGGATTTTGCAGCGTTGGGCCTAGTTGGCTGAGGACCCAACCTCTCTCATTTACTTACAAGAATACTGATAACTCAGGAGGGTTACTCTCATAAACACTATTCAAAGTGAGCAGGAGTGACAGAACACTTCCCTGGGTTAGCAGGAAAATGCTTCAAATGGACCAGTCACAAGGAAGGCTATTGGCATCCCTTTTAGCCTGTCTGAACAAACAAGCAGTATGAAAACGATTCCAATCCTCACAGGCGGTTTGTGCTGGTTTGATTTAGACTCATTGACTAGTCAGTCTGGGGAAGCTGGCAATACTTGTGCCAGTGCTGTAATTATTCAGTGGGCACAAGGGGCCACTTTTTGGTATTTCGACACCTCAAGATGCAGATAGTTAGCTAGTAAGATTTCCCCACTGGAAGCTGGACAACAATACACTTTTGAAAATCCTAGCAGGGGCTAGATTCACGAGAGAGAATGTAGCTTTGTAACACTGAGCTTTGCTATGCCTAACTTTTAAGCACCCTGCTGTCCATTAGAATTCACAACCTGGAGTCAGGCCCCCAGATTCCTCATACAAGGGGTATCTATGCACACTTAGGAGCTTGAAAAGGTGCAGAGTCCCCCCCTATGGAGTTAGAAGCCAGCAAACTGCGCCACCTGATCTAGCATCTAGGAAATGCTGAGGAGAAGAGTGTGGCCTAGGTGCCTATGTCCAGGCCAGAGGAAGGGGCCTATTTCCACTCAGGATGCACAGCTGCAAACCCTGTCAGAGAACAGTCCCAGCCAGGTCAGTCCTGCCTCAAGAAAAATCAAGGAGTTGCTGCTGTTCCCATGCCCATTACCAACTACTCCAGTGTTAACAGAACCTAGGATGTGAGAGATCTGCTTTCAAATCCCTCCTCCACCTGCTGGGGAGCAGAGAGGGTCTGGGGGGGATGGGCACCTCCTTCTCTGGTCACCTTTTGTGAAGTGTTTGATGTGCTCAGGATAGTTGGGGAATGCCTAGTTTGTGAATCCTTCGTGAGCTGAGTGCCTAGTTCCTTGGCTTTGCACAAGCCTGGTGGCAGACAGGTTGGGGGCTTTAATGGTGGAAACTCATGCACTTATTACATCACGCAAGCAAGCAGAATCTTTGTGAATAACGGGAGCATCCCAACGTTAGATTTAGCCCTATTTCCTCCTTGCCAGTCCTAGCTACATCTTTAGGTCCCTAAATGCTTTTTGGAAATCTGGTCCAAAGAGGACTACAGCCTACAAAACAGACATCTTTCACAAAAAGAGCACTCATGTACATTTTAAAAGTAAGTAATTCCTTACTTCTTACCAGAGCTGGTCTTCGGGGCGGGCGAGCCAGGCAGTTGCCTGGGGCCACCGTTTTCAAGGGGCCGCTGACAGAGCCGATCTTAGGGGCGGGCCACAACTGCATTTCGGCCTGGCCACCTGAATCTTCCCCCCAGGTTTCTCTGGTTACTCCCTGACACACACACACCCTTTTTTTTTTTTTTTTGGTAAAACAAATTTTTGTCTGTTTTTTTTTTTTTAAACCATCTGGCAACCCTACAGGCAACCCGGGCGGTCACCCAGGGCCGCCAATTAGTTAGGACCAGCCCTGATTCTTACCTTTGATAGGGAATATGATCTCTTAAAAAATGCAGGAATATGCAATGGTTCTATAATTTTCCTGGCATTGCACACACATCTGACAACAGGATTTTAAAGGCTTCAGGATTTTTCTTTAACCACAGCCCATCAATTAACTTTATGCATGTATATACAGTTCAGAACCAACTGAAGCAAGTTTTAACTGAACATTATTGAGTCCATTGTGTTATTTTGTAAACCAGAGAGACACAAACTCTGTAACTGGCATCTAATGTGCCTTACCAGGCTTCTTGATAGCTCAAGACAAAAGAAAACAAAACATTTTGCTAGTGGCTCCCTCTTACAGTGGACAGATACTCTTAGCATTTTCATGAAAAAAACCTGAAGAGTGGGATTTTCAATAGCACAGAGCACTGGCCGTACTCTACTCCTGTTGTTGTCAGTGGGAACTCCTAGAGAGAAGGAGAGCTACTGCTGATTTCAATAAGAGCAGATTTAGGCCAAGGCTGAGTGCCAATGAAAAGCTAACCCTTACACCTTGTTCTGCAACTGCTTCTGTGCAGAGGGTCACCTGCACGGCTGTGTGACAGCATGGCACAGCCAGCCAGGAGGCATTTGCAGACTCAGGGCTTAAATGGTGTAAGTTTGGAAGTTACCTGTGCAGCATATGCAGTAAATCCTTAAAGCTGCACCTGTAGGAACAGCCTTGATCAAGAAAAAGTGTGTCCTGTGAGGCACAATTCCTTACCTGCTTGCAGATTAGCAATTTCCTCTGGCCTATAATAAGACTCATACCCTGCCCTTACCTCCCCATCTACCCCCACATGGAGCTGGAAAAAAGAGTATGCATATCTGCTGCTTTATCCTGTGCGCAGAGCCCTGTAAATCCATGCATCATTTCTGCAGGCACCACCCCTGAGAGCCAGGCCAACATGGAGCCCAGCTGTGGAGCTGCAGCAAACCCTCCACCTGCCCACAGTGCAGAGGCCCTCTCTCACCCTGCCCCCCAGCTCTCTGCTCAGATACAAAAATATGAATCTGCATTCAATCTGCAAATCAGAAAAATTATCTGTGGATTTTCTGTGTCCCCACACCAAGGTTATTCACAGGCCAATACAATATGAAGACCAGGAACAATGACTTGAAGCCAGTGGAGACATTTAGACTAGTTATTAGGAAAATTTTTAAAGACAATTGAGCATGGGAGTACATGATTGAGTTTCCATCGCTCCGGATATTCAAGAACAGGTTAGATAACAGGAACGTGGGATTGAGCAATCCTGTAAAAATGCAGATAGACTGGCTGACCACAGTGGTTATATCCCAGACTGAGTATTTATTGAGGTAGATAAGCACAGGCTTTATGGCCACCAAGAAATTCAGACAATAGCTCTGAGTCTTCAGGTGCATCCTCCTAAAAATCACTTGCTGTTTAATTGAAATTCTGGGAATGTACATACCAGAATGTTGGCAAGTCAAAATATTATTGTATGCATTGATACAACCTGTGTACTTCTGAGAACTACAAGACATCCTTGGGACCCACTCATTCTCATGGGAAATGCATAAAACTATGAAAGGAATTCTCAGTGTTTATAAATATTCAGGAATACTATCCCAAAGATTGCAAATCCTCCTCTTTTACCACACTCACATGCCCACTGCCCACAGAGAGCTTGTGTATAACCACTACATTCTAATCTTGGGACATCTCTAATTCTAAAAGGCAAAGCTGAATTTTCCAGAAGGAAACAAAAATGTGGCATGTACAACCATGCAAAATAATGCAACTGAGGCATCAGCTCAAAACACCATTTTGGAGCAAAGAATTTGACAGGGCTGTAGAAAAGTCAGAAGAGAGAACCAACAATGTATTTCTTAATTTTTCCCAGTAACTAAAATGCTTGTGTTGCTAACATAATTTTGGATATTGTTAGTTTTAAAATGTCCTTTTTTAAGCAGTTGCAAAATCTGCTTTGTGTGTGGGCTAATTACTAACTTCTCAATTTCAATATATCAGTATGGTACAATAAAAATACCTGATTGTCATCCCTGGAAAGAGAAGCCTTTTATCCACGACACTGTACCATGGGCAGTAGCAGCAAAAATCTTCCCTAATAGATTGCCAGGAGAGTGGCAATTTTGTTGGCTCTCTTTTATATAGACTGAAACTGCTCACTCATTTCACACAGCTTCACAGGGGTAGACAAGTTAGGATACTTCTAGACTGCATGCCTTTTTCGACAGGCTTTGTCAACAGATACTGTTCACAAAGCCTCTGTCGAAAAAGAGCGTCTAGACTAGGATCAGTATTGTCGACAAAGCAAGCCGCTTTTTCGAAAGACAGTCTGGACGCTCTTTCAAAAAAGCACAATTTGTATGCAATAGCGCCTTTTTTCGAAAGAGTACTTTTGAAAAAAGGCATTATTCCTCATAAAATGAGGTTTACCGCTGTCGACAAAACTGCCGCGTTGTCAACTTGCTGTCCACAGAACACAGCGGTAGTGTAGACGCTGGTATAGTTTTGTCGACAAAACCCTGTAGTCTAGACACACCCGTAGTCTTTAAAGTGCTACCAGACTATTTGTTGTTTTTTAAGTTTTTCATTTTACACAGGCTGTCAATCAGTGTTCAGATAGCTTCAGACTTGTCACTATCAATCTGTGATGGATTCATACTGGTGACAAACATTTTGCAGCTCAGAGCCATCTAGCCCACATAGGGGAAGGAGCCACTGTCCACAGAAATCAACAGAAGGAGTCTCACTGATTTCAGCTGGCATTGGATTGGATCCCATATAATGTAAAAATAGCTGGGAATGTCTAATATATCCACTCCATATGGTATGGAGTTCTGTGCCAGTTTCTTTCTATATAGAGATGGCAGAACAAAACAGTTAGCCATGTTTACTGTTAAGAACATAACATAAGAATGGCCATACTGGATCAGACCAAAGGTCCATCTAGCTCAGTATCCTGTCTGCTGACAGTGGTAATACCAGATGCCCCAGAGGGGGTGGACCGAAGACAATGATCAAGTAATTTGTCTCCTGCCATCCCTCTCCAGCCTTTGACAAACAGAGGCCAGGGACACCATTCCCTACCACTGGCTAATAGCCTTTTATGGACCTAACCTCCATGAATTTATCTAGCTCTTTTTAAAACTCTGTTATAGTCCTAGACTTCACAGCCTTCTCTGGCAAAGAGTTCCACAGGTTGACTGTGCACTGTGTGAAGAGGAACTTTCTTTTATTAGTTTTAAAACTGCTACCCATTAATTTCATTTGGTGTCCTCTAGTTCTTATATTATGGGAACAAGTAAATAACTTTTCTTTATTCACCCTCTCCAGACCACTCATGATTTTATAGACCTCTATCATATCCCCCCTCAGTCTCCTCTTTTCTAAACTGAAAGTCCCAGTCTCTTTAGCCTCGCCTCATATGGGGCGCATTCCAAACCCCTAATCATTTTAGTTGCTCTTTTCTGAACCTTTTCTAATGCCAAAATATCTTTTTTGAGGTGAGGAGACCACATCTGTATGCAGTATTCAAGATGCGGGCGTACTATCATTTTATACAGGGGCAGTAAGATATTCTTCGTCTTATTTTCTATCCCTTTTTTAATAATTCCTAGCATCCTATTTGCTTTTTTGACTGCCGCTGCACACGGAGAACTATCTACGATAACTCCAAGATCTCTTTCCTGGTTAATTGTAGCTAAATTAGTCCCCAACATATTGTATGTATAGTTGGGGTTATTTTTTCCAATGTGCATTACTTTACACTTATCCGCATTAAATTTCATTTGCCATTTTGTTGCTCAATCACTCAGTTTGGTGAGATCTTTTTGAAGCTCTTCACAGTCTGCTTTGGTCTGGACTATCTTGAGCAGTTTGGTATCATCTGCAAATTTTGCCACCTCCCTGTTTATCCCTTTCTCTGAATCATTTATAAATGAGTTGAATAGGATTGGTAGCAGCAGCTACCAATGTACTCTATGTTGTAGCAACTGCTGCCTTCAACAGCCTCGGTGGGGACATCATGACATCACGCTGTGAGTCTAGGGAATCCACAATTATACCATATCTAATGCACAGAAGTGAAATGTGGGTGTTCAAGAAATAGCGCGTCGACACAGCAAATGCCCTTCGAACTAGCGAGGAGCTATTTTGAAATAGAGTGTCCACACTCATTGGATGCTGTATCGCATTTAAGGCCACCCAGGAGCACTTCTGGCAGGGCATCAGGACAGCACTTACTTCTGGTAGCTGCTGCCTGAGGCTATCTGAAGCTTATGCTTAAAGAGACCTCCCTCCCCATATAGTCAACCCTGTGATTCTCTGTTTGTCTCTTTCTGTAGGTGGTGAGGGTTGCGCAGGGTCATCAACCTGGGCGACATGGACCCCCATCCGGGCCCCTGCATCCAAATACATCACCACAAGGGGTACTTTTTGATGGTCCTGCAGGCCCTCGTGAACCACCATGGCCAGTTCATAGATATCAACGTTGGTCCAGAAGCTGCACATTGGCACTTTTTTCCCCGATCGCACCATCAGGGTCGGGGACGTGGACATGCCGATGTGCATTGTAGGGGAGGCAGCCTATCCTCTGCTCCCCTGGCTAATGAAGCCCTGCACCAGACACCTTGACCAAAGCAAGGAATGCTTCATTGGCAGGCTCAGCAGGGCCCACAGTGTAGTGGAGGGCGCCTTTGGTGGTCTGAAAGGGAGGTTCCGTTGTCTCCTCACCCAGCTGGACCTCAGCAACCAGAACATCCTCCAAGTGGTGGCTGCGTGCTGTGTCCTCCACAACCTTTGTGAACATAAGGGCAAGACGTTCCTGCCAGGGTGGGGGGCAGAGGCCAAGCAGCTCACCAGTGCCTTCAAGCAGCTGTGCATTGCTGCCATCCAGCAGGCCCATCAGGGGGCTGTGCACATCCGGGAGGGCCTGAGGGAGAGTTTCAGCCAGAGCCAGCTGTGAGACTCTCCCCTGGGCCTCCCTACAAGGGGCCTCCCCAGCGGCACAGTGTGCCTTTCCCCCTCCCCCCCTGCTTACCCTGCCCTCCCTTCACCCCTCCCCCACAGACACAATAAACCACACTTTATGTTTCGAAAGAACAAACAGGTTTTGTTTAATTGGGGTAAATGTAACTGAGGAGGGACTGGGGAAAGAACCTGGGAGGGCAGACGGAGGTGGAAGGGGAAGGGGATGGAGGAGGGGAGAGAAGAGGCTCGGGGATAGGACTGGAACTGGCACCTGCCTCGGGTGGTCCCACCACTTCTTGTGCGAGGCCCTCAGTCACCATGGGGGGAGAAGGCAGGGGCAGGAGCTGGGGCGGAAGCAGGAGCGGCTACCAGGCAGTTGAAGGTGGCGGTGAAAGCTGCGCGTACAGTCCAACCCTGCTGCAGCAGCTCCTGCCAGGTGTTTTGGCGCAGATCCCAGTCTGCCTCCGGTCTGTGGTCCTGCCGGTTCAGTGAGCGCTTCAGGACACGCAAGCAGGAGATGTGCTCCTACTGCAGGTCTTCCTGGGCTCACCTTCATCTGAAGGTCACGCAGGGTTGGGAGGCTAGTGTGTGAGATGTGACTTGTGCCCCACTCGCAGTAGAGGACAAAGAAAAGGGCAGTCATCCCAGGAGACGCTATGCTTGAAGCCTGGCCCTCATCTGTCAGCCAACACCAAAAGGTCTCAGGTCAGACGAAGGGGGTGTGCTTCCAGCAAGGCCACCTGAAGCCTGGACAGCGGGCCATTTCCTGAAGGGACACAGATGTCCCGGGGGAAACCTCGCTACCCCCACAGCCCAGGGACAAGCAGGCATGGAAACTTGCCAGCCAGGCTAGGAGCCTGCATTTGGGGGGGGAAGTGATAGGGCAGCTCAGCGTCCCTCCATATCACGCACACACCAGGTCTGGCAGTGGTGGCATCCCGGACAGAGAGGGGACTTGTATCCCTGGCTACTGGAGTAGAGGGGGGGCAGAGTGTTGGGGGAGGTGTGTGAGAGCAGCAGATGCTGTTTGCCACAGAGGGTGCTCCTGGGGTCTCCTCCACTTCCTTCCCCTCCCAGCAAGCTCCCCTGGGAGGGGCTCAGTGGCCGCTGCCTCACCATGCTGTCCCCAGGGGCGGGTGTGTGTGTGTGTGTCCTCAGTCTACTTCTAGTGGTGGGAGGGTGTCTCCAGTAAGGAAAGCCTGAAAGGACACCCTGTGAGCAGGAGCACAAGGGTCCTCTGTTGCTGCCTCCTGGGCTGTGCGCTCCGGACTGGCGCTCCACATGCACAGGCTGCTGCGTGATCCCCCAGCCGAGAAGGCCAAGTAAGGAGTGTGCAGCAGCCCCTTGCTGCCTGTCACTTTCACCCACATGTGTCTAGGGAAAGTACTGGCACTCACCTGATGGGCCTTCCCCAGCTTCAGACAAAGCCTGGGAGACATCCGGGGGAGGGAGGTACCAGCTCCAGGGTGAGCATGAACTGGCTGGCAGGCATCAAGATGATGTTGGCCTTGTCCAGCTCCTCCTCCTCGTCCTCTTTCTCCTCCTACCCCACTTTGCACAAGTTCTGCCCTCCCCCCTGGGAGGGCAATGATAGGCATCTCCAGCCCAGAGTCCACAACAAGGTTGGGGGAAGGGACTGACACCTCCCCTCCCCTGGATGCGGTGGAGCTGGCCATAATAAGGACAGGTCTTCAGTGCCACCCCAGAGCAGGAGCTGCACTGCCTGGCCTCGGTATGGGCCTGCCTGAGCTACTTGATCTTCATGCGCACCTGCTCCTGGGTGTGCATGTGGCCCTCGTGGCCCAGGCTGTTAACCATAGACATCTGCATTCCTGTGCCTGGTCCTAGAGGTTTGCCTCCTCTCCCCAGACCTCAATGAGGTCCAGGATCTCCACACCAGACCAGGAAGGCACACACCTCTTCCATACCCAGGCAGGGTCCTGGGAGCTGGCTGCCTGCTTGGCTCCAGCTATCAAGGGCTCAGAGGGAGCACGGGGGTTGCTCGTTGCAGCAGGGACTGCTGTGATGGCTGCTGCTATGTGGCACAGGGCTGTCAGGGCCTGCATTTTGCCACAAACCCTTTCCCTTGTGGCTGCAGCTTTAAGGGCTGCAGGGGAAGGGGAACTACAGAGTTCTGATGAGTGTGGACAGAGTGGCCAGCAGGGTACCGGTAGAGAGCCCTGGAGGCCACTTATTTCGAAATAACCACAACTGCTCTGTCTACACATGCCCTGTTCCAAAATAGCTATTTCAAAATAGGCATTATTCCTTGTAAAGTGAGGGTTACAGAATTCAAACTAAGACATCCGTTATTTCAAAATTATTTCAAAATAACAGGCTTGTTGTGTAGATGCCCAGTTATTTCAAACTAACACTGCTGTGTAGACATGCCCATTACTTTAAAGTGAGTATCTGATGCATCACACAAGTAAAATAATCATCTAAAATGATTAAGCATCCCTCTTTCATATAACCCAACCATAAAAAGAAATTACATGGAGGAATGAAAGTCTAACATGTTCAAAATATAGCAAGCTGGTTTAAAAAGGTTTGATCCCTCACGCACTCAAGTCAATGAGGCTACATCTACACTACGAGTTTTCTCCACAAAAAATACGCTAATGAGGGACTCATTTGTGTGAGTCGCAATCTCATTTGCATATTTTCTGCCGATCCGTTTTTGCGCTGGGCTTTTGCGCAAAAACAAACAGTGTGGACATTTTCTTTTTGCACAAAAGAACCTTTTTCCGGAAGATTGGTATACCTCCTTTTTTGGGGGCATAAGGATCTTCAGAAAAAAGGGTTTTTTGCACAAAAAGAAAATGTACACTGCTTGTTTTTGCACAAAAACTCCAGCGCAAAAAACCCCTAGTCCCTCATTAGCTTATTTTTTGCTGAGAAAACTCATAGTGTAGACGTAGCCTGAAAGTTTTGCCATTAATTTCTACAATAATCTGACAAAGTTTGCAGTAGTTCAACATTTTATTTAATGCTTTATTACTGACAGTCCTGAAGATGGCTTGTGAAGAATTTATTCTGAATTAAATCAGTTGTGGAAGCAAAACAAATTGCTTTAAAATGGATAAAGGTTTTATATAGCTCCTTTTACTCCCTTTTTGCATCTGAGGATTATTATTGATAAGTCATTTTTGAGCTGATTACTTTGTAAGTGTCAACAATTCAGTGCTGCCTCTGACATAAAATTAAGACTGCATCATGTTTAGGAAGGGATTGTCTAAAGCCTTGAACCCATAATCACATCTGTGCAGGAAAACCCCACAGCAAGGTAAATTTATATGAGTTTTATATGAGTTTTAATTTAATTTATATGAGTTTTAGGTTACGTCTAGACTGCAAGCCTCTTTTGAAAAAGAGTGTCTAGACTATAACCAGTACTTTCGAAAAAGCAAGCCGCTTTTTTGAAAGAGAGCACCCAGACAGTCTGGATGCTCTCTTTCAAAAAAGCACAGTTTGCATTACATAGCGCCTTTTTTCAAAAGAGCACTTTCGAAAAAAGGCGTTCTTCCTCATAAAACGAGGTTTTCCGTGATGGAAAAAACTGCCACGTTCTTTCAATTTACTTTCGAAAGAACGCAGCAGCAGTCTAGACGCAGGGGAAGTTTTTTCGAAAAAAGACCACTTTAAAAAAAAACAACCCTGTAGTCTAGATACACTAATCTATCAATCTTTACACAAGAAGTCCTATTGAAATTATTTACAATTATTGGCTTCAGTGGAACTTCTCACATGAGCAAGCACTAACCCTGTAAGGAAAGGTCATAGAACTGAGCCCTAGTAGTGCACTGTATTGTATTGCCGTGTGTTTATTGCTATTTTGTAAGGCTTTATGACTTCAGTCATTAAAGCACATTTGCTCACTAATTTTAAATCCAAAAACCAACAGGGCTACAAATTCACATACACACACACAAAAATCATGTTGAAGGGCAATATCCAACATTTGGAAGTCTCTGCTTTGCATATCATCCAGTGGCAATTCATGTAAAAAATTACCCACCCGTGGCTTTCTGTGTATTCTTCTGTTCATACAATTGCAAAAAATTAAAGCATTATCAAAGTAGCAACTTCATTTCATTTTAAATATGTCTTTGTCCATTGAAGTGATTTATTGCAAATAGGTTTATCACTCAAATAACCTGCTTCTCTTTAAATGCTAATCACAGAAATCTCAGAGTCAGTCCCTCGACTGGAGTAAATAAACCTAGCAAAACTGGAATGGAGCTAATAGAGTGGGCTATAAGTGCCTGATACTTAGCTTTTGATGACATTTGTGTGTTGAATTTAATGGCCCATCCAGTTCATGTCTTTGTTCAAGCCATGCAAGAGAGTATCAAATTTGCATATGAAGACCAGTTCTGCAGTCTCTTTCTGTAGTTGATTCCTGAAATTGCTTTGTAAGAGAATAGCCACCTTTAAATCCATTAATGAGTGCCCAGGCAAGTTAAAATGTTCCCCAACAGGTTTCTGTGTGTTACCATTTCGAATATCTGATTTGTGTCCATTAATCCTTTGTCATAGAGACTGTCCAGTTTGGCCAATATACTTGACAGAGGGCAATTGCTGACACTTGATGGCATAGATCACATTATGGATGTGCAGTTATATGAGCCTCTGATGTGGTAGCTTATGTGGTTAGGTCCTGTGATGATGTCGCTTTTGTAGATGTGTGGACAGAGTTGGCACCGGGGTTTATTGCAGGGGTGGGTTCCTGGGTGAGTATGATTGAGGTGTGATGTGTGATTGCTGGAAATAATTTGTTTCAGGTTAGGGATTGTCTGTAGGCAAGGAATAGCCTGTCCCCCAAGGCCATTCCACAAACAGTTTGTCTTTCAGTTTGATACATAAAGAAGCAAATCCCAAAAGATGCCAAGCACCAGCAACTCACATTGACTTTAATGTGGGCTGCAGGAGTCCAGAACTCTCAAGGAAAAGGTCATATCCCAGAGATCCAGATCTCAGTTCAACCTTCTATTGTCTCATAGCAACCCTACTTCTTATATACCATGTTGGTCCCATTAGCCAGCACCAGCTATAAGGAAATCACAGGGATCAATAAGGGCTTCCTGGCTCCTTACCCGAGAGCCAGAGGGATCCTCTTGAATCCCTGGGCCCAGCACCCCTCTATTTTTAACTCTACTAGTAAGTGGACTCATTCCCAGATGAGTGGGCCCAGTTTACCTGTGTTCTTTCCTTCCAAAACTTTAATGCCTCATTAGACTCAAGTCACTATTTCCTTTTTAGCTTTTGTTTTAATATCCAGGTCTTGTAATTCCAGAATCAAATAGACTCTGTAGTTGGACTGAATGATCCCAAGCCAAATTTCACAGCATCCATTGTTTGTAACAGAGAAGGGGGATGGGGAGGAAAAAAAATCACACCTCTGATAAGTATCGTTTTCTTACAGTAACAGTTTTCTTAATGACTGAGTGCCCTTTGTACCATAATCTGGCACTCAGTAGATCCCATTAGCTCTGCGATTCAAAACTGTGTCATTCACAGCTGCAGATATGCACTGTTGGCTCCCCTTGCATGAGTTCAACTGTCTGAATAGTGCAAAGAAATTAGGCATCTCTAGCCAAAGCCCTTAATAGCCACTGATGCAGAATCTGAGCCATGTGTGTTGGGGAATTTCCCTTCAAGTTAAAAACACCTGTTATTGTGGCAACCCGCACATGACATATAGGATGTTTTGAACAGTGTGTGTCAGAGGGGAAGCTAAACAATACAAATGTAATTCTACATGACCATTTTAACAACATTAATGACTCATAGTAATGAATCTGTTACTATAACTAGTGTCCTACTAAAACACTTTCTTTTCAGCTACTTAATGAAATATAGACTATGAACAACCAAAATATGTTCCCTAGTTCATACCAAGTTCTAGATACAGTAGTAAATAAAGCTTCCTGAAAATTAGATTTTATGGACAGATCCGGTTCCTCCAGCTCAATATGCCATCTGAGATCTCTTTAACGCAGAGGTACAGACTTTGAAGATGCAATTTAGACAGCCAATTTTGAAGAGTTAGCTTCCAGAATATAAGCACACCACCACCAAGATTGGTACTCACTGCATTTAGAGTTTAAAAGTCACTATTTTTTCTACTAGTAGCCTACACAGTCTTTGGTTTACTGCTAGGCAAAAATGCATGGGTAAATGAGCCATAGGACATCTTTTCTATTGTCTCCAAAACATAATGGAAACATATATTGCTGTGTATACACACACACACACACACACACACACACACACACACACAGCATATCTTGACTAAGCCCAGTGTCACCGCATGAAAAGTTCTGAATGTTTTAAAAATATAAATATGAATGAAAATAGCATGAAATCCCTTCATTACCATGGACAGAAAACGTATCCAACTGCATGCCATTAATTTTTTTTTAATCGGTGCTAGGAGTGAGTTTGACCCATATCATTTTAGAAGATTTAAAACCAAATTGATCACCAAGAACAAAGACACATCATAAAATGCACTAAAAGACCGCTCCCCAAAAAACATTTAAATCTTAACATTTTTTAAAGCTAACATGTTCCCTTCTTACTCAATACTTAACAAGCAACATGGAGTCATGGAACAATTTTAAAGTCAAGGGCAGATGTTTTTTAACGAAAAAGTTCTTAGGACTTTTTTCAGGGAAGTTATATAAGAGGTCAGACTAGATGGTTACAATGGACCCTTCTGGATTTGGAATCTATTTTTTCAGAATTCTTGGAGAGCCCTTTATTCTATAAGCTGCCAATAGCAACAAACATCAGGAGCATATGTCCATTTCTGGATTGGCGGCTTGTTTCTTTCTGCCACTAGAACATATTGCTGTTCCTAGCTACTGATAAAACCACATGTTTATGAATTGCTTTACATCTGATTCACATAAAATGCAATGAAAGCACAGTGGTTTCAGAAAGCTCCTTAAGAGGAAGGAAAAAGGATTAAATTCATCCCTGATGTTCTACTAAAGCCAAACAAAACAACCTATAGTCAGTGGCACATCATCACTTTTTTAAAATATAGCCTCGAAAGGGACAAACCATGAAGAACTTGGAAGAGAACCTACAAGCCAGGATTAAGGCGACTGGCTGAAGAGGGCCAGTCATGAAGACCATGGTACCCAATGGCCACTTTGGATAAATCCAGCCTATTCTTTCTAGGCTTCTGTGCATTAAAGGGCCCAATACCAGTGAAGTCAATTGTAATATGCCTAATATGTCCACAGCCAAAATCCTCTTTCAGTTCCTGCAAACCTCAGATGTCTCAAGAGGCATTATCAGAAAGAATTAATACTAACGTAAACACTTAGTTCTTCTGTTTGTTTTCATTCAGACGCCTTGTCACCAATAATTATGACAGAGGATGTGATAAATGTCCGCTCAAAATTTGTGAGAACAATATACTTGACCAAACATCAGGAAAAACCTTATCATATGCTAATTATTTCTTTCACTGGTCACTATTCATGTGAGTCACTGCAGCTTTGAATTGTATTATGTTTATTTCTCCCGGAGAGGAAGACACCGGCTCTGCTTTGCTTCTTTTTAGGTTGATGTACTCTTTCATTTTCCATCATCAAGACTATGGTGATATACAACCCCCTTTAAGATCGTACCAAGCTGTATGTATCTACCTTTTAACAGCTAAGATACCAACATTATGATGTTTAGCCTGAGACCCAGACGATTAGCCTGAGAGTGCTGATTTCACTGAGTTTCATGGGTTCTGCCTTTTCTTAATTTAGTTCCAAGTGCTACAGTCTAGATTCAGATAAAACAGAATTCCTGATTCTGCAAGATGCTGAGCACCTTTAGTGTGATGTTGAGTACCCTTAACTCCTATTGGCTTCATAGGAAGGGAAAGATTCTGAGAACCTTGGAGAAGGAGATCCAGAGGATGCAGGTTTGAGTGCTTGAAAGAAATCTAAATTCACAATTTCATGGGCACAAAAGGCAGGGACTCAGATCTGTAACTTAATAAACATACATGAGAGGTTCCTAGGTATTATGGTATCGATAGAAGGAAAATCAAATGAACAGGAGCAGCAAATCTGAGGAAATTCAGGCAAATGATTTAACAATTCGATCTTAATGAAATGCACAATATGACACTTATATAGCAATTTGGGGTTATTGTCAACAACTCTATCTCCTTGGAGACTGGCTTACACTGCAGAGAAATATTAGATGGGAAATTAAGGTTAACAAAGGGTTTCCTACTGTTGTTCCTGGTAACATGAGCACTTTCCACATGAGTTCTAATTCTGTTTAAATGAGAAAGAGGAAAGGGGGGAAAATCCAAACAAAGGATCAGCACTCATGGGAAACTCAACTAAAGGCAGAGGGGATACACACACATGCATCCCCCACAGGTGTAGGCTATTGAATCCCGGTGCAGGATAGGACACAAACTAGTTTGTTTTATTTTTTCAATGAACTTTTTTTTACTCTTTTAGCAAGCCTCCTAAACATAAATATTTGTTTCCTGTGTGCACCAGAGCTCCTCATCCAAATTTAATCAGCCCCCATCAACTTTCTGGTTCTTGGACCAACTCTCTCTGCCCAGCCAGTCCCACATCTGCCCAGCCAGTCCCTCCCTACCCCATGTTCCTTGTCAGATCTGTCTCTCCTCCCCATTTCCTCCACAGCCCATCAATTTTCCTCACCAGGTCCCCATTTCTGGTCTCCTTGACCAACCAGGCCCAGCCTCTCTATCCATTCTCTTGCTTTCAATCTCCTTACTCAACCAATCCCACTCTAACTCCCAGACCCAGTTTCTCTCCCCACTTCCAGGGGGTAACTGCCACTGGGCAGATCTGAACCTAGGACTTCTGGAGCTTAATGTAGGAACCTCTACTGCTTGAGCTAAAGGCTAGCTGGCTTGCAGCTTAGTTTGTAGAGCTCCTTTGTTCTTAGCTCTTGCTGTACCTGGTTAACCAAGTGCCACTACACAGGACAGTGACTCACATTGTGCCTATGTAACCCATACACCTAATCTGATGAGGCTCCCTTTCCCAATACACTTCTTTTCCTCCCTTCAGTATTTGATTTGGGTGGTTTCCTCCTCCACACTGTGAGGGAGCCAGCACAGGGATCCTCAAGAGCAAAGGAGAGACAGGCTTGCTGCTTTCCTTCCAATGCCTAGCCCCATGCTGGTCTGGAGAACAATTACCAGGAAAGTCCTTTTGAAGCCGCATAGTCCTGACATGGAACACACTCAGACTATGTCTCCGCTATGGGGTTTTTCCGGGATACTGGTATCCCGGAAAAACTCGGCTGCGTCCAGGGAATGTGTTTGCTCTTCCGCTTTTTTTGGTGGAAGAGCAGACGCGCTCTTTCGGAAGCCCTGTTTTCCTCCTTCCACAAGGAAGAAGGGCTCTTCTGATAGAGGAGGCTTTTCCAAAATTTGGCCCAGTGTAGACGGGCCAAGTTTTGGAAAAGCCTCTTCCAAAAAAACTAATCGGAAAAAGGTACATAAATTGCAGAGCGCAATTTGCGTACCTTTTTCTGATAGATCAGTCAGTGTAGTCTAGACGAAGCCTCAGTCAGGTTGGTGCCTGCACAGGCTCGCTTGCACTAGGAGCTGCAAGAGGGTGGGGCATGCTCATTGAAGATGGAATCTTTAGAGATTTTAGCTGTTCAGTTCTAGCAAATCTCTACTGATCTTTCAAAGATCTGGACAAATTTAGGCAGATTTTCATGGGGCTCACAAATGTCAAGTCCCTGCTCAGAGTATTGGGGACACTAGAGCAGTGGTGGCTTACCTACAGCCCACTGGGGCCCCTGGCTGTCCCTCTCCCCCACATGCCTCTCGTGCACTGGGGCTCTCCACTTCCTACTCTTTCCCCCTCCCTCTCAGAACTTTTGGAGCACACAAATCACCTGATTTATGCTCCAACCCTACTCCTCCCCCTCCCTCCCTCCCAGAGCTGGAATGCTATGAATCAGCTATTTATGGTGTTCTAGTTCTGGGAGGAAGGGGAGAAGCGGAGACTGAATGCGAATCAGGTGATGCTCTGAAAGTGCTGGGAGGATGGGGGTGCAGGTCAGTGCAGGACTGTGGTGCCCGATGCACAAGAGGCACATGGGAGAGAGGGCAGACAGGGGAGCCATGGGGCTATAGGTGGAATCCCAGAGGGCCACAGACTGCTGAGGTGAAGGAGGGCCACTCATGCAGCCGACCCACCATCCCTGATTGCCTATCTCTGCACTAGAGCATTTCAAAGAAAAAAGTGAACAGAATTGATAAGGCAGGCAAAAGTATTTTTCCTTAACCTCCTTCTTGGAAATGATAAAGTCATTTTAGTTGATTTTTTCCCCAGGGGCAGGGGGAGTCAGCCTGCGGCACATTTCTGGCATGGAAAATTTCAGCTCAAATGGTTAAAATCCGGTAAAAATTATAAGCAACTGAAATCAGGGCCTTATTGTGAGGAGCGTAAGGGAATTTTAATGATGGGCTGTGCTATCAGTCCTCCTAGTAATAATACTTTTTAAGGAATGGAAACCAACAGCCTAAAAACTTCAACTCCATTCATAATAATTCTTGCTACACATCTCTTTCCACCACTCTATTCCCTAGCCTCTTCCCTCCCTAGCCAATCATATTTAAAAAAGGCAGAAGTCCAACTGGATGCTGTGTATGGTTGTTTTCTAGGATATGCTCTTAGTAGTTTCATACATACTACTGCACATTACACAATAATGCAGCATTCTTCTCGACAGTTATTTAGTGTTCTATTCTTTTAGAAACAGCCCAAGAGTTTATCTAAATCCGTGTGAGAACACAGGAAACTGTGTTTCCCCAGCCCCTGAAAAATCTCCCTGAGGAAGGAAGGAATATTGTCTTTTCGGTGCTTCTGTTTTGCTTGTGAGCTGGTTCAGTGAGTCTGCTTTTGCACGACGAAAGCAGACCAGTTCAATTCTTCTTTGAAAATGCCACATCTGAAATACGTTTGTATCTTTTTAATTCATGAAAATGGCTGGGTTTCAAGATTCAGTTTAGCACTTTCAAAGACTGCAAACATGGGAGCTATGCTGATTTACATCAGCTAGGAATCTGTCCCATAATAAGGACTGAACAACCTGAAATTGTATTGTAAAGCCCAGATCATTATCTGGGTATTTTGAGAAAGGGAAAAGTACTTTCTACTAGTTTTTTTGCCCTGGAACAAAACCACTCTAACGTTTTTTCCAGCATCTAGAAAAATATCAACACCTAAATATCTGTGATCAAGTGATTCTTATAACCTTCAAAACTCCAAAACTGAATTAATAGGGATAAAAATGGATTAAATCTTGAAATCCTGATTCCTAGTTTACTTAGACACTTTTCAGTCATTAGGAATTTTGCCTAAGACAGACAGAAGGGGGGAAAAAAGAGTAAAGATATCAAGATTTGGCGCAATAAATAGAATAACTCTTAGCAGTTATAACTAGAGCTGTCAAGTGATTAAAAAATAATTGCACAATTAGTTACACTGTTAAAAACTGAATATAATTTATTTAAATGCTAGCGGGAGTTACCCAGCGTTGCCGGCCTTAGTGAGTGACTGTCCCTACCACTTCCCCCGGGAAGCCGCTTCTCTCCTCACTGCCAAGCTCCGTGCTGCCCGGCGACAGGCGTCGGTCTCTCATCTCTTCCCTCCCACAGTACTTTAAAACCTTCTCCTGGATGAAAGGTTATCCCATTCAAAGTTTGGTTGCGGTAGCTCTTATAGTGTCCAAGTTATTAGCACACATACAAACATTCTTCTTTATATATTAGATTTTTATATTTTATACATTTTCAGATATATTAATATCAATTACAATACAAAATACAAAGTGTACAGTGCTCACTTTATATTTGAATACAAATACTTGTGTTGTAAAAACAGAAGAAATTGTTTTTCAATTCCCTAATAACAGGAGTGCAATATATTTTATTATGAACATTGAACTTGCAAATGTAGAATTATGTACAAAAAATAACTACATTCAAAAATAAAACAATGTAAAACTTTAGCGTCTGAAAGTCCACTCAGTCCTAGTTCTCCATCCAATCATTCAAACAAGTTTCGTTATAATTTACAACAGATAATGGAACCCACTTCTTGTTTGCAACGCAGCTGAATGAGAGAGCAGGCATTCTCATGGCAATGTTGCAGCCGGCATCACAAGATATTTATGTGCTAGATGCACTACAGGGTCATTTGTCTTTTTATGCTTCAACCACCCTTCCAATGACCATGCATCCATGCTGATCAGATGTTCTACTTGATAACAGTCCAAAGCAGAGCAGACCAACGCATGCTTATTTTCATCATCTGAGTTGGATGCCACCAGCAGAAGGTTGATTTTCTTTTCTGATCATTTGGGTTCTGTAGTTTCCACATGAGAGTGTTGCTCTTTTCAGACTTCTGAAAGCATGCTCCACACCTCATCCCTCTTAGATTTTGGAAGGCACTTAAACCTTGCATCGAATGCTATAGCTATCTTTAGAAATATTGCACTGATGCCTTCTTTGCATTTTGTCAAATCTGCTGTGAAAGTGTTCTTAAAATGAACACGTGCTGGGTCATCATCCAGGACTTAGAAATTGGCTGAACAAGAAATAGGACTGAGTGGTCTTATAGGCTCTAAAATTGTACATTGTTTCGGTTTTGAGTGCAGTTATGTAACAAAGAATGTACGTTTGTAAGTTACACTTTCACAATAAAAACAACAAGGAGTTCTCTGGCACCTTATTAGAGACTAACAGATTTTTAGGGCATAAGCTTTTGTGGGTAAAACCCACTTCATCAGATGAATTGTACGTGACTCCAACGGATTCTCCATCACTGAATTTTTAAATCAATATTGGAGGTTTTCTAAAATTATTTCGGGGAAGTTCTCTCGCTTATGTCCTACAGGAGGTCAGACTAGATGCTCAGAATGTTCCTTCCGGGCCTTGGAATGTATGCATCAACCCCTTAAAGATTTTTTTTTAAGAACTCAGAGCCTCATCCTGAAAGCTGCCAACGACCTTCATTTTCCCAATAAAGCTAATGGGTGTTAAAGATGCACAGTGTTCCATATGACCCAGCTCTCTGGGTGATGGGGAAGTGTTGCCTTAGCCTTGCACTGGCCCTCTGCACAGAAGGGAATTTCATCCTTCTTGTGTATAAAGCTGTCAACATTTGCTGACTCCTGAGACTTGGCATGTTCTAGTCTACTCAATGAGGAAGAGAGAGCACTTAAGAAAGGTGATTTTAATATTCCCTTCCTCTCTTCCTCTCTCTGACTCATATAACAGAACACTTTCAGGGGGTCAAGACATGCACCAAGTTCACAGGATGCCTTCATTTACTGACTCATAAATCTTAAACAGGATAGATACTTCCCAGCAACAAAACAAAGACTCCATTCCCAATGGGCTTTTGCACTGAAGATGGCTTTTTATTCTCTTTTAGTTTAAAAAAAGAATAACGTATTTTGAAAATTACATGCAATCAGCTTGGTATTCCCTGGTCAACTTCAGAATACTAAGAGGTATGAAAATGTGAGAAAGAAAATAATTAAATACAGGACTTAAATAGAATAGGAACATTCTTACTTCAAACGCTCTTCTCAACCTGTTATGCAAAGACTTAAAATATACCTAAAAGGCCACAGAATAAAGTGTGTAGGGGCACTGGTTCAAGACCCCTAAATACATTTTTATACTCTAACAGGGCTACAGTTGTACTTTTTGATTTGGTCTCTGCTGTCCAATTATCTAAATGCAGTTTAGTCCTGGGAGGATTACAATACATTCTGCCTGAATGCAGCCAAGATAGAATCATCATTATTTGGTATAAGGCCAACAGTTAAGGAGTGGCTGCTTGTTGAAATAGAATTCTCAGGGTCATTTTGGATTCTGAACTTCCTACAGTAAGTACAATCTCAGCATGCAATCTAAGCTTTTACCACTGCAAGAACACTGCCAGGTTATTGTGGTCACTATAGAAATTCTCATTCGCTTGCTTATTTTGAAGTACTGTACATCTAAGGCCACAAAAGAAGTACAGATTAGAAATTGTTGTTACACCTGCTGCATAGGACCTATAGCTATTTCTCATTCACTAGTTCTCCAAAGGGCAGAGAATTTTCCAGGCTAGATATGATTTTGTTGTAAATCATCAAGTGAAGTGCCCACAAATAAGCACAAGTTCTGTTTTTTTAACCTTATCATGTGGAGGATCCTGCAATAGGGTTTCAGGGAAGGATTCTCTTTTAGTGATTTTTAAACAGCAGTGGAAAACTGCAATTTAACCAGAATATGACACACTCTTTACTATGTGCCTTGGAATACACAGCTAAGGAGGTGTAAGTTAAATGTGTTGGAACATGCTTTTTACAGGGTATTATACCTCAAACATCTATGTAATTTTCATATATGACTTCCTGTAATACCATCAAGTCTCTATTGTCTTCTCTGGAACAAAGTCTGCTACTTTCCTTATTTTTAAAATATACTTGACATTTAAAATGCCATCAAAAAGCTTTGAGGTTTTCTGGCAGAAGCTAAAAGCCTTGCTTCCTGTTACTTCTACTCTATAGGCAGACACACAGAGAAATTCGCAACCTTGCTTCATACCATCCAGCTAGCCCTGGATTTTTAGTGCAAAAAAGTGACTCACTTTGTCTATCCAGAAATTGCATCGATTCCCACACTCTTTAAAAAAAAAAAAAGAATAACTCTTACAGACATCCTTATTTTTCCCAGCGCTAGCTGTCAAATGTTGACTGTTTATGAACCAAATTATTTGATCCATTAACTCTGCCCTGACCTACACATGCTCTAGTCTGGCCAGTGGTCTCCAGTTTTTAGCTTCTTTCTAAACTTCTGCCTAGGAGTCTCCTGAGATGGAGAGCTGAGCTGATACTCTAACCTGCACATTGATGGGATAGGAGAGTCCTCCCTTGTTAAAGTCATCATGAGAGTACAGCAAGGAGTTCCCTTGTTAGCCTTTGCTCTCTCTTCAAATTTAGGAATTGCTTCTCTTCACAGGACTCTACACGGGGCTGTTCTGCTGCTGAGCTCATGCGTGGGACTAATAACCATTTTCAATGGCTACATCCTCAAGGCCCGAAGCTTCAAGGCCCCAATTTATAAAACAACCTGTTGTAGGTAGGAGGATATACTAGACCTTAACCCTGGCTCCTATTCTCACAGACAAACTTCTCCTGTACAGTGCTCTAGTAGTTTATGATGCAATCCTGGACAGTGACTATTTCATTCACAGGCTCCTAAACTCTTCTGAATTACCCATTGTGCTAGAGCTGATCATGAAATAACTCCTGGACTACAACCTTGTTTGCTGGAGTGCCTCTCCCTAGAGCTCAGAGTATGTTGATCCGGTGAATAATGGAAGGATCTTGGCAATAGTTCCACCGGATAATATCCATTTCCTCCCACACAAGCACTCCACTTCCAGCATGAAATATCCTTAGAAGGATATTTTAATTTAGGTAGCTATTCTGCTTTCACAATCAGCCCATCAGATAGACTTTTGCCTTCCTCCTTTGTCCCTGAATGTACTGTGTCCTGGTACACTCTAACTGTGGAGACTTGCAAGTGATCATCCAATATGCATGCAGTATTAACCTCCTTTGCAAAGGCTTTTACTGTAAGACAGCCCATCAGCTGCACTAATTCACTAATAGTAAGTCAGACCTCTGCTCCTGCCATCTGGCCTGTGTCCATTTTTGTGCCTCATTGAAAAGGATCACTGAAATTTTAGATGCCATCTTGCTTACTTCTCTAAACATCCAACATGTCCTGATATGCCTCATTTCTCACAACAGACAGCAGGACACTTCAAAACCTTTGCCCTGTCCAGTGCCTCTCCTGGCTAGTCTCAGATAAGTAGGCTCTATTTGTGGAATGTCCACCTGCTGCAGGGAACAAATGATTCTCTACTTCTTCCTACTCAGAGCTCTTGGTCTAAGTCTCAGGGCTTGAAAAGCAAACATTCTAAGCCAATTTTAGTTCCATGGGTTAATGATACAAAGAAACCACATAAACATCAAGTTTTTGTCAAACTTATTTATCTTCATGGCCATCCAGGTGAACAATGTTTTGTCAACATTAGAGTTCCAGCTCTCAGAGGAGTATGATCCTTTCCAGTGGGCGTTGGGGGTCAAACGTTTAGTCTTTAGCCAAACATTTTCTAGATTCTAAGAGGCAATTCTTTGAAATATGGAAAATGACAGATTTACACTAAGATGTTCGGACAAATTCACAAATGCTTAAGTTTACAGGAATGAGAATCTCCCATATACAACATGGTTTTTCCACGGTTAAAAGGGCTAGATTCCCCCATAGTCTCTTTTCCCCCCATTTACTCTGCTTTCATGTAAGACCTTCACTAATTCTGAAAAGTCAGTTCTTAAAGATATGAAAAGCAGAACTGCCTCAATACTTTAGTCCAGGTTTCTGGCTAATATATATACTGGTAATATATCAGGGCGGACGACAGACTTTGCTGGGCCCTGGGCATGGTCAGGGCCATCTCCAGAAGAGGTGGGGCTGCAGGTGGAAAGGGTGGGGCTGGGAGCTAGCCTCACCTAGCCAGCCCTTCAGCATCACCCAAAGCTCTGGCGGTATTTAAAAGGGCCCAGGGCTCTCACTGCTGCCATTGCTGCAAAAGTGGTGATGGCAGCCATGAATAACAAGACCTTTTAAACTGCCAGCTACTCCCTTTGCACCCACTGTTGGAAGGCCTATAATATATGTATACTGTATATTGTGGATCTTTGTGTATTTTCTATTATACAAAGAAGACAATGACATCCAGAGTAGAAATGACATCCAGAAGTGAAGCAACCTTTCAGATTCTTCTTTCTATATGCTAGGACTCTATCTGCAATACGTGAATGCCCCCATCTCGTACATTTGGAAACAAGCTCTTGGCCTGCTTGATAAACTAGTAGCACTCACTTCAGCCTAACAATATTCCAGCAATAGATGTGCAACTGCAAATACTTTTAAGCTTCTTGGCTTATAGTTAAAGATGAAGAGAGAGGTTTTTATCTATTCTAGGGGAATTTATTTACTATATATTTACACTATCTTACCTGTAGGAAATGACTTCACACTACTGTTTAATTACCATCTATTTATTACTATTATTTACATTGTCTTACCTGTGAAATGCCTCACAATGGAATTTTATAAGTTTCACAGGCTGATACCAAATAGTATCTTCAGGAAACTATTGAGAAAGCTTCAGAAGCAGGGATGTTCTAGATAGAACAGGCACAACCAGAGAAGGATAAGGGCTTGCCAGTGTTTGAGACATTTACCCATGCAAAACAGATTTTAAGGAGAATATCTACCAGGAATTGTGTTTTTTTTTTAAATCTATAAAACAACATTCATTCAGGTTATTTACTTCTCAGCTCTCAAGATTACATCCCTGTGAGAAACTAACATGAAACAGAAATTAGGCTATTTGTATTTGTCTTATTGGGACTCTATGGAAGGAAATACTCACTTACTATTCTTCTTTCAAATGTCATGTTCAACGCTATATTTCTTCATCAAAGTTGGTCATCCAAGCTCTTCAGCCAGTGAACAGCATCATTGATTGGATGATGGATATGCTCCAATGAGCCAGTGAATTTTCGCATTGGGCATTCCACAACAACTGTGACTATTGTAAATTAGGGAGAACAATCAATTGTTGCATCTGAGTTGAAATGCTACAGAATTGCACCTCAGCTTTTTAAAACTAGTTCAAAAGCTATTAAAGTTCCATGGCTGACCAAAACACAAATGTTAGTTTAACCTGTTCAGAACATTTTAGGAATGGAATATGGAGACAGTAAGGGTGCGTCTACGCAGCACCCTAAATTCAAAATTTGCACCATGCAAATTGCGTATCTTACTTCAACTGAATTTTGATCACTTATTTTGAAATTTGGCACTGTCTACACAACTTTTGAAATAAGGTGCTATTTCAAGACATCCCTTAACCCTCATGGAACGAAAGTTACATGGATGCCGAAATAGCGTGTCCGCTATTTTGAGACATCTCTCGAAATAGCAGGCTTGTTCAAATGATGGGGGGTAGCTATTTTGGGATACTTCTATCCCACTGTGTAGACATACCCTAAGAGTCCCAAGGAATGAAGATGTAAGGTATGAAAAAAATGGAAGTATCCTAAAGAGAGAACATGTTTTTGCTCAAGCTAACATAGGAAATATATTCTGCAAATGCCAAGAACTAGGATCACCATTAGACTATAGAAGAGCAGCCACCAGCCAAGAATCCAATCCACTAACAAGTGGCTGAACTGCCACATAAAAGCTGCCACGGGCATAGGATACTGTTACTAAGAAAGGTTGCTAGGAACATAAGACTTTTGGCTGCTTTCTCTACCTCCTGGTGACAGAAATTAGCTCAGGTGATCACACACTACAAAGTCATTGCATGTTTTCAACCAGATTTTCCTTTTACTGCTCACAGCCACAGGGCAGGCTGAATCCAAAACTCCTGAGTGGCACAGGCAAACACACACCACAGGTTGTTAATTTAACTTCGGGGGGGGGGGCGGGGGGGAAGGGGGGAAATCGCAAATTGGCTGATCAGCTCCTTCAGTTCTCCTGTTTGACGAACGTGTACCAAACAGCCCTCTTCACCACTGTCTTCACAACAAGGAGAAGGAAGAAGGTGGGCATTTTAAATAAGAGGGCCTTTGTAATAATAATTTGCACATTCATTGTGCCTTTCATCTGAAAATCTCAAAGCTCCGTACAAATATCTAACAAACAAATTAATTAAGCTTCTAAGCCCTTCTGTGAAGTAGGTATTATAGCTACAGTCTCTGTGACCATAGATTCTTTTAAAAGAAATTTCTGTTGGAAATGAATTGGCTGGAAACTGAATAAATGCTGAATTTGATACTTTAAAACTGGAGCATTAATGGATTTAGCAGCTTGAATTTTTCCAACAAATGCAGTATTATAGCTTGCACTCTCCAAGGCTGTAGATTCCAGACGGAAGATATCAGGCTTAACCGAAGCACAAAGGTCCCCTCAGCATCTGATATACTTCTCACAGCTGCTGAGGTTTATTGCTGTAACCAGTTCAAATTGAGGACATTGGGCAGTTGAATAAAACAGAGCAATATATCCTTAAGAGGAACCTATTCCAAGTATCATGTGTTGCGGGCATGATCACGCCTTACCCTCAAACTATGACTGAACTTGTCATTAGATGAGAAACTATAACTTGCTGCACCTGGCCAAGTACCACCTGTGGCTGGTGTTCTAAAAGCTCATATTCTCTGAAAATGAGATCTACTGCACAGCAAGCACAGTCTGAGAGGCAACACTGACATCCCTCCTACCTAAAGAGCCTCTAACAAAGGCAAATAAAATTATCTTAAATCAAAAACTCATGCCCCTCATGGAAGCTGAGTTTTCATCTTGAAAAGAGAAGTGTCAGAGACTCCAGAAAGTCCAGTATGGATTTTGTAAGCCTGCTATCAATTTGCTGTGATGCCAGTTAGATCCAGTGGCACAAGAACATTTTTAAGAGTGGGGCTGCGGATATCCCTCTCTTTATCCCTGTCCTCCCCTGCCCAGCTAAAGCCAGGAGCAGAGCCCTTGCACATGGGACAGCAGCTAGGACCTGCTGCATGGGGCCAGCAGCCCAGCTCTCTGGCACGCAAGGCAGCAGCTGAGTTCCCTGCCCATCGGGAGACAGCCAGGACTCTGGGGGCTAGGCCAGGAGCCCGGAGGTGCTGTAGCAGCCCCCACACACACCTCTAGTTCTCATGCCTATAGCTAGATTTGAAAGCTGAAATCTATGATTAGTAACACACTGTAATTTCTTTAGGAAAACTCTTTGTATTGAATCCAGTGAGCATTCTCTTACTAATTTTAACACTAAGTTCTTTCCCAGTCTACTTTAATCTTGGACACTTCCCCCCTCCCTCCCCCCGACATCAGGCCACTTGGTTAAGAATAACTAATTTACAAATGTATTTATTCACCAAGGATCTCATAGGTATATAGCCCATAGTTCTAGAGCTCAACTAGAGATACACCAAACATTCCAGTCACGTGCTGAACACAAAACACACATGAAGTTTTGTAAGAGATTAAAAATAGATCAGTGTTGGGACCCAACATCTGTACCCAAGAACAATATAAATCGTCAAGAACTCTCAATCATCATCATCAATTTTTTAGTACTTCTAATACAATTATCACACTTAACACAATTCTCCAAAATGTCTAATGCACTCTCTCTCCATCACACACAGATAGAGTTTATATTTATTCTGATTCTGATCCATTTTTCAGAATACTTCTCTATGTATCACCGGGTTAAACTGCAAACAGAACAATTCCCCCTCATTCCATACTCAGTGGGGTACAGAATGTGTTGAGCGCACCGCCCAGTCATTTTTCTTTGCAACAGTTTCAGCTGTTTCAGACCGAAGATGTGGACAAGGTGCTTGGAGGAGTGCAACCAAACACATGGTTGCTCAACCCCTTCCCTTCATGGCTTGTTAAATCTAGCCGGGAAGGGATGACTGGTTGAGTCCAGGGGGTTATTAATGCATCTTTTAGATCTAGAATGGTTACTGCCGCTTGACAGAGGCAGTGATAAAACTGCTACTTAAGAAGCCTTCCCTAGACCCATGTGATTTAAATAACTATCGCCCAGTTGCTAACATTCCCTTCTTGAGCAAGGTACTTGAGCGGGCAGTGGCGTTGCAACTCCAAGCTTTGTTGGAAGAAACGGATTATTTAGATCCATTTCTGTCTGGTTTTAGGCCGGGTTTTGGAACTGAAACCACCTTAATTGCCCTGGGAGACAACCCATGCTGAAAGATAGACAGGGGGAGTGAGTCTTTGTTGATTCTCTTGGACCTCTCAGCGGCTTTTGATCCCATCGACCATGGTATCCTTCTGGAACGCCTGGCAGAGTTGGATACCAGAGGCACTGTTTTGTGGTGATTCCGGTCTTACTTTTCGGGATGCTTTCAGAAGGTGGAGCTAGAGGGGTGCTATTTGACCCTGTAGTGATTGTGCTACAGGGTCCCACAAGATTCCATCTTGTCCCCTATGCTGGTTAATATCTACATGAAGCTGCTGGGAGAGGTCGTAAGGAGTTTTGGAGGACAGTGTCATCAATATGCAAATGACACCCAACTCTGTTTCCCTGTGACATCAGAAGCACATGTGGCGGCAACTGATTTATACCGGTATCTGGAGGCGGTGATGGACTAGATGAAGTCAAACAAGCTGAAGTTGAATCCAGATAAGACTGAGGTTGTGTGGGTCAGGAGGCCATCTGTTCAGGAGTGTGGCATGATGCCTGTTCTAGACAGGGTGACACTCCCCCTGAAAGAACAGGTATATGGCTTGGGAGTCCTCCTGGACTCTTTTTTTAAACTTTTGAGAACCAGATTTCTTCAGTGGCCAAGAGTGCTTTCGGGCAACTTCATCTGATCCGCCAGCTGCAACCCTTCCTGAACAAGCATGACGTAGCCACAGTGATCCATCCTCTTGTTACATCCCGACTGGATTACTGTAATGTGCTTTATGTGGGGCTGCCTCTGAAGAGCCTTCGGAAACTCCAACTGGTCCTGAATGTGGCTACTCGAGTTTTAACTAATATTCGTTATACGGAGCACATTATGCCAGTGCTCTAGCAGCTGCACTGTCTTCCGGTATATTTCCGTGCACAATTTAAGGCCTTCATTATGACCTATAAAATCCTAAACAGGTTGGGTCTGGTGTATCTGAAGGACCATTTTCTCCCATATGAACCTGCCCAGGGATTGAGGCCAGCTCTGCTCAGTGGTCCTCCACTTATGGAGATAAGATTAACATCTACGTGGAACAGGGAGCTTTTGCTCCCAGATTGTGGAATTCTCTCCCCGGGATATTCGCATGGCACCAACATTAGCATTGTTTCAGCATCAGGCTGAAGCCTCCCTTTTTACTCATGCTTTTTTTTTTTGGGGGGGGGGGGGGGGGGAGACCACGACTGTGTCTGTGTGTGTGTGTCTGTCCCTCCTCTCAAGATGTCTTAGCAGGTTTTATGTCCCTCTGGGGTCTCATATTTTAATTTTTTATATATATTTATATTGTATTTTTAAAATTTTTGTAAGTAGCCTCAAATATATTAAATAGAAGGGCAGGGTAAAATATTTTAATTAATTAATCTAATAACCATAACACAGCCCAAATTTTGCTGTATTTTCCAAACATCTACTTTTTGAAATCTGTGACTAAAGAAATTTTTTTTAAAAAAATCAGCATTGTGTCCTACCTTCATTGGACATGGAAAATAATTGATCATCACCCTTTTTATAACAAATTTCCTATGTTTGAAAATTATCAGTTCCTCCTTGGTCTTCTTTTCTCAGCACTAAATATGTCCAAATGTTTTAACATGTCCTTATAGGTCAGGTTTTCCAGACCTTCAATTATTTTTGTAGCCCTCTACTGGGCTCTTTCCAGTTTGTCCATATCCTTACATGGTGACACTCAAAACTAGACACAACTTTCCATCTGACACCTCACAAAGCAAAGTAGAGCTGGGCAATTTCCTCCTGTGTTTCTCTTATATATGACATTCATTGATATTAGCCAAGCTGATTATTTCCCATTTTCTATTTGTGTGTTTGACTTTTCTTTGGTAAGTATAATACTTGCCACTTGTTTTCATTGAATGCCATTTTATGGATTTCACTCCAATTCTTCAATTTATCAAGATCCTTTTAAATTCTAATACTGTCCTCCAAAAGACTTGCGACCTGACCCAGCTAGGTGTCATCTGTGAATTTTATAAATATCCTCCCCACTGCATTTTCCAAGTCATTACTGAAAATAATTCAAAGACTAGACCCAGGACTGACCCCAGGGGATTCCACTAGACACATCCTCTGAGTTTGACAGTAAAACATTGCTAACTATGCTTTGAGTATGGTTTTACAACCAATTTTGTACCCAGCTTCCAGTAATTTCATCATGGCCACCTTTCCCTAATTAGTGTGAGCATATCATGTGGCATAATTTCTAAAGACTTACTAAAATCAAGATGTATCATATCTACTATTACCCCTCACACACTAACCAATAGCTATGATTCGTTCTTGATAAACCCATGCTGGCTATTCCTTATCCCTCTATTGAACAATCAATTTGTAAGCATCTAACAGATAATAATGTGTCCCAGGATATTTCCAGAAATTGAAGTAAGACTGACAGTGCTGTAATTACCCAGGTCCTCTTTGGTCCCCTTTTTAAAGATAAATACTGTATTTGCCCTTCCACAGTTTTCTTGGGCCTCACCCTTCCTGCATGAGCTTTCAAAGATAATCACTAAGGGTTTCAAGATTGTTTCAACTAGTTCTTTGAGTAACCGAGGGTGAATTTTGTCAGGCCCTGCTGATTTAAACACACCTAACTTATCACAATACTCTTCACCCTGTTCTTGCACATGTTCCTTCCTCCTTGTTGTTAATCTAATTGTATTAAGCATCCACCCACAGCTAACTTTGTAAGTGAAGACTGAGGTAATGTAGCCATTAAACCCCTCAGCTTTCTTGGTATTGTCTGCCCATTAAATGGTGGATTTACACTTTCTTTGTTTTTCTGTGGACCTTCATATAGAACCTCTTCTTATTGCTTTTTATTATATCCTTGCTAGGTGCAGCTAATTCAGTTCTTTAACCTTTCTGATTTTGTCCTTTTATGCTTGGGCTACTCTTTTCAACTCATCCCTAACAATTTGTCCATATTTCTACTTTTTGTAAGATTCCTTTTTTATTTTCAGATTATTAAAGAGCTGCTGGTGCAGCCACATCAAACAGTTAGAAGCAAAAACCCTGCTTCATTTCTTACTTTAGCTCCGTTACTATAGAGAGATATTGGTATGAATTCCAATCTGAGCATTAACCTCAAACACCATTCCTACAGAGGTCAGGTTTCTCTTAAGGAAGCTGGCTGCCATTTCACTAGCTTTACCATGTGAAAATGAATACAAGAGTTTGAGAATCCTGCTGGACTCAGAACAGTTTATTAGCTGTCAGGTAGCATCAGGATTTAAATTTGTTATACCCCTATCTTACACCAGAAATGTAGGCACCCAAGGGAATATTTAAGGGCCTACAGGGTTAGGCAGAAGCTGAACTGTGGTTCTCAGAATATCAGTGGCATCTAAATATTGGATTTAGGGTGCCTAAACAAGCAGTTAGATGCCTAAATCCTTTTGTGAATCTAGCTATTCCCATCATCTCTCTCAACCTTCAAGTCTGCTTATGACCAACAGCCTGTCACATGTGATAAATGACTGAAAACATGAACCATGGGCATTGTTGTGTGTCCCTCATAACTGACAGAATTTTTTTTTAATTGTAACACTTGTTTTAAAGGATATTTTCCCCTCTGGGTTAATTAAATAATTATTCCAAAAGAATAATTCTGTCACATGTAATCACACACCTGGATCAAGGGGGTCTGACCAAACATCACTGCCAATTGAACAGGAGTAATGGATAGCCTTTGTGAGCACCCTTTAGAGGTGGATGTGGCATACTCTTTGCTAGTGGGCTATGCCACTATTTGTTAGATCTGAATAACGGGGACTTGCTTCTCATGAGTGCCTCCTGGCCAAGTGCATGTGCCTGCAACTTTTTTGTTATAGTGACTCTTTGATAACTCAGCCCTACAGCTGAGTCACACACAGTTTGTGCCCCCAAATAAAACAAACCCCTTCCAGAGTACAAGTCCAACAGGGCCTCTCTTGGTGCCCCTCTTTAATGTCTCTCAGTTCATTCCCACTCTGGAATAGAATGGTATCCTCAGAGACTTCCTTCCTGGAGGCAAAGTCTTTGCCCTCTCATGGTCCTTCTGGTCCCAGCCCTCAAGATCCAGGTCACTTTCCTCAGTGCCTAATCAGGGTTGAGGGGGACCTGGCCCCACTCTTTACTCCAGGCCCAGCCCAGGGACCCTGTTGATAGCAGCTATTTGCTATGTCCATTCCACTGCTGCTCTAATTCCCTAGGCCACTTCCCCATGTCCCTGTGGCATCTTTGCCCTTACCTCAGGGCCCCGTCCTGTTCACCATGAGCTCTCCATACTGAGATGTCCACAGCACTGCTACTCTTCTAGCCAACCAGCAACCCAGTCTTCACTCCTTGAACTTATTCAGCGACTAACTGCTGCTCTGTTCCACAGCTCCTTTTATATCGCCTTCCTAGTCCCTGATTGGCTGCTTCCCCTGCAAACACACACACCTGCATGGAGGACCGCTCTACTGCCTTTTTCTGGGCAAGGTGCGGCAGGACCATAAGGCCGCCAGCAGGGGGCATCAGGGCCTAGTCCCTTACAGGACCAGGGAGTTATGAGTTAGTGCTTACAGTTACCAGCGCCAAGCCTGCCATTATGGTACATTCATCCTGAAAAGCCATGAGATGAGGACTTACAGACAGGACTTCTATTCCCACTTCTGCCAGAAATGACTTTGTACAACCTCTCAATTAACTTACCTGTAAAAGGTCAAAAAGGGTTGATACTTAACTGTTGCAGTATAAGAGGCTTTGCTCAATGAGAACTAGGAAATAGGCAAAAATAGAAGTAGTAGAGAATGAAAGATGGTGCACATCAGCTCGTTTCCAGCTCAGTATTTGCCTAAACTAAAAGTATATTCACATGCCTAATGCATCTGAAAAGTGGTACACATGCAAGCTCTGTAAAACTGTGCAGAAACAGATATGCCATGCTCCCAAACTTCAAAAGGGACAAACAAACATTGTAGACTATAAATCTTTTTACCCTGTAAATTATCATGGGCAGGGAAAATATTTTCTATTATGTTTGGAAAGTGTTTAGCACAATGAAGACACTCCTAGAAACTAATAAAATATTGGAGGTTCTAAAACTTGCACACCCTGTTTCCAGCTGCCAACATGCTAACGTTCCACCTATGGCAATAAAGAAAGCAAGCTCTAGCTAAGGAAAGTCCCTTTCACAAGCATATTGCTTTTGGATTTATAGAGCATGGACTGGTGATATTTAAAAACATATGAAAACCGTTTCTGCATTTTTGAGCAAGAGCCAGCGTTGATCAGATATCACACCTCAGAGTCGTGGAAGCACCTCCTAGAGGAAGCGGCAATCTACAGCGATCTGAGCAAAGAAAGCCAAGTTTGATATATATGTGGGAGTTCGTTAGCATTGTATTTTCACCCCTTTAGTGAGGTTTTGTGCGTTCCATCCTGCGCATCAGCCTGGTGAGAGACTGCAGGCTGAGTCTCAGCAGCATTGCTAGCCATTAGAGTCCAAGAGTCGGGTCTTATCTTTCTTCCGTAAAGCCTCACACTTTAAATTTCGTAACAGGCTAAGGACTGGATAATGGGGCTTTTCCCCCTTTGTGTCTATTTCTAGTATTTATCAACCAGCTGGTATGTTTCAGTTCCAGCATGATCTTGTGAAGATACAAGAAGAACTTAAACTAAGGATCCCCAAAAAATCAAACTCCATTCTGTCCTTCATGCAGCTGCATCACTGAAATGAGTAGGAAGAGTTAAAATGCATTGTTCATTGTCCTGAAGACCCTGCTCACTTAGTTGGACTATTGGAGCTGTGGGAGCTTGTACCACAGACATGCAATTGCCTCCAGAATGCCTCTTGCCAGCTAACTGCTCAGCAGTTTGGATCACCTTTTCTGCAGGGCTCCGATAGTCGTTCTCTCAGATTTAACATTCTGCAAGATACCAGAGCCACATGCTCTTCCCCAGGCTTTTTGATTTGGAAAAGGTGTCACTCCATCTTCTCACTATACCCATTATTTCCTTGGTATTGCTAATTGGAAAAATACTTCTTTTCTCTTACCTTTTATCTGTCTTGCCTGTTTAAAGTTGGGGTTTTTTTTGGGGGGGGGGAGGAGGTCACAAACTGGCTTTATTTTTAAAGTGCCTTCTACCACAATGGACAGGCCATTTCATAGTTTAACCTACCAAGTACAGTAACTTTCCCAACCAGGCCTTCTCTAAAAAGGCATCTGAAGCACTCTATCTTGAATGGGACGGAAACGGAGCCATTTGGAGCCACGAGGCTCCGTGGCCACAGCACCAGTAACACACCAGAGCAGCCAGTTAGCAGGTTTCTCAAAGTGGTTTTGCGGACCACTTTGAGGAAAAAATTGATTTAGGCCCTTAAGCTGAGAATTCAACTCCTGCAGGTTCTAGCAGGAACTCCTAGCAACCACCTTCCACTGATAGGCCCTGTAAGTAGCAAACAGCTCCTGCACTGCTTAGAACATTGTGCCATAGCAAAAGGCAACTGCTGCACACACCTTTAAAAACTAACAAAAAAAGCAAGTTCTGCTCGGGCTTAGTATTGCCTGCTCCAAAAGAACCAAAAGGCTCTTTTTGCCTGTCAAGCTGTTGCTTTATGAATTTATGAATTAGCTCTTTGTAAGGACTGAGATCAGGAGCTGGAGCTGGAACCACACTAGATATTTCTTCACAAGGGAAGGTGCACTAATTTCTTCCTCACAGAGATGGCATTCCTTTGGCAGACAGAGGCTGGAAAACATTCAGGCTGCTCCGGAGACAGAGCTAGACTCTCCTTGACCATTCAGTAGAGAAGAAACAGGAATAAGCATAAAAGGCACTTGAGATGTGATTGAAGAGACCCCATCAATACCAAGAGACCATCAATACCAAGTGGCAGAGGGTACACCATATCCTAACTCCCATCAGCTCTGCACACTCATTGTCCCAAATCTTGGATCACCAAGACAGGGAAACTCACTCAAAGTGTTCCTTTTGGTCTGGTCAAGCCAAGCCTTGCCCAACTCCAACGACAGGCAGTACAGCACCCACAGCTGTGAAGGCAACATTCTTTCTGTGCATTTCCCACACAGCTGAGAGGGGATTGCATCTCCTCAGGCCCCAATATCCTAAAGGAACTTAGGTTATAGGAAGTCTTCCGCCTCTCACCGACCCAAGTTACTGACAAGCACTCAAAAAACTAGTAACAAGAAATGTTAACTTTAAAATATGGAAGGCCCTGGTGTCCAGAAATAGGCAAAACAATAACAAAGCGAGGTGGTTGTTGCTCTGGGCCTACTCATTTAAGTGTTACTTTAGCAGATGGGTCAGAGCACTTTTGGTGTGGTCAGGGTGTGACACATGAAGAGAAGAGATGCATTTTCTTGGGATGTTAATTTTTCTTCAGGCATTATAGCAAAATATGTATTATTTCCCCCTCAATGTTGCCTTTCTTTGTACTTGCAATCAGAATATTTTAACGTAAGGATGTTACCAGCATTTCTGTAAAATGTATTGTACCAAAATAAAATTGCCATTGCCAGTCAGAGTAGAGGGATGCTGCACAGCTTCAGTTCTACACAGCAGTTTTTCCTTCCCCTGTTAGTCTACTCCCTGTATTCGGATTATTCAAATCTGATAGTAATGCCAATCACTGTAAAGTTATTTCTCAGTGACATTTGTAACTACCTGTCCACTGCAATTGACTAACAGCTATTACTAGTCAAGAATTTGCATAAGCAATTCTTTCTAGCACTATTATAATATGCAAATCATTTGACTCATTGGTTATTATAATTCTTCTCCAGCACTCAGCATTTCCAAACTATCAAAATGGAGATACTTATGCAATTGGCACTTTTTCAAAGAGACATCATTAAGGGCACAAGAACAAAGTATTCCAGTGCACAGGAAAGATAGAAAGTATGGCAAGAGATCTTAACCAGGAGATTTTAAAAGATCTAAAAAAGTCAATAAAGGAGTCCTACAAAAAGTGGAAGATAGGTCAAATGACAAAGGATGAGGATAAGCAAACACAAGTATGTAGAAGTAAGTTTTGAAAGGATAAGGCATAAAATGAGCTCAAAATAATTAGAGACAAAGGGTTACAAGAAAATATTTTACAAATATATTGGAAGCAAAAGAAAGAACAAGGACTGGGTAGGCCTGTTACTCAATGAAAAGAGGAAAACAATAACAGAAAATGTGGGAATTGGCAGAGATGCTTAATGACTTATTTGTTTTGGTTTGCATCGAGACAGTTGGTGGTGAATGGATGTCTAGCACAGTGAATGTTGGTGAAAATGGGGTTCAGAAGCTACAATAGTAGAAGAGCAGGTTAAAAATTACTTAGACAAGTTAGAGGTCTTCAGGTGACTAGGGACTGATGAAATGCATTCTAGAATATTCAAGAGACTTCCTGAGGAGACCTGTGAGCCATTAGCTTTCTTTGAGAGTGGAACAAGCCTTGTGGATAAGAGGGAAGCAGTAGATGTGGTATATCTAGATTTTAGAAAGGCTTTTGATACAATCTCACAAGACCTTCTCATTTAACAACTAGGGAAGTACAACCTACATGAAGCTGCTGTAAAGGTGGATACATAACTGTTTAGATAACCATTCCCAGAGAGTAGTTATCAATGATTCACATTCATGCTGGAAGGGCATACTGACTGGGGTTCCACAGGATCACTTGTGTTCAATATCTTCATCAATGATTTAGATACAAGGCATCCCCATTGTAAGTCACCCCAGTATACATCCATTCCACACTAAAGTCATTGATGCTTGTAGGAACTGATGTGTTATAAGTCCTCGCGTTCCCCACTCTATAAGTCCAAATTTTTTTTAATGTATCTTGGACTTATAGCAAGGACGGCCTGTAATAACAGAGAGTATGCCTATAAAGTTTGTGGATTATACCAAGATGGGAAAAATTGCAAATGCTTTGGAGGATAGGATTAAAATTCAAAATGATCTGCACAAACTGAAGAAATGGTCTGAAGTAAATAGGGTGAAATTCAATAAGGACAAATGCAAAGTAGTCCATACAGGGCAGCACAAGTGAGATGTCTTCAAATCAGTAGGGAAGCACACACATAAAATGGGAAGTGACCGCCTAGGAAGGAGAACAACAGGAAGAGATCCAGGAGTCACAATGGACCACAAGCTAAATGAGTCAGTGTGATACTATTGCAAACTCCCCCCCCCCCCAAAAAGACCAACCTCTGCCCCCCCCCCCATCATTCTGGATGTATCGACAGGAGTGTTGTAAGCAAGACACAAGTAGTAATTCTTCTGCTCTACTTTGCACTTATTAGGCCTCAACTGGAGTACTGTGTCCAGTTCTGGGTACCACAGTTCAGGAAAGATGTGAACAAACTGGAAAAAGCCCAGAGAAAAGCAACAAAAATGATTAAAGGTCTAGAAAACATGATATATGAGGGAAGACTGAAAGAACTGGGTTTGTTTCATCTTGAAAAGAGAGTGGACATAACCGCTTTCAAATATCTAAAAGGCTGTTACAAGGAAGAGAGAAGTAAATAGTTCTCCTTAACCTCTGATGATAGGACAAGAAGCAATGGGCTTATATTGCAGCAAGGAAGGTTTACACTGGACATTAGAAAAAACTTCCTGCCAGGATGCTTAAGCACTAGAATAAATTGCCTAGGGAAGTTGTCGAATCTCCATCATACCTGTGAGGGATGGTCAAGATGGTGTTTGGTCCTGTCATGAGTGCACAGGACTGAACTTGATCTCTTGTGGCTCCTTCCAGTTCTGTTATTATTATTAGACATATTTATATTGTAGCTTAAACACAACAACCCTCTCCCTCATCATTTACTTGAAAAAGTAGAGGAGACACAAGAGGAAAGGCCCAGATATATGGAACTGCAAAATGAAGGAAATGGAAAAGTCATCCCCCTTTCTCTTCTTCCGGTCCAGTCCTGATTGTTTTAAGGTCAATAAGGGTGGGGTGGGGTTTTTTGGCCAGTTACTTGAACAGAAGCTGAATTCAGCCCTTTCTGTAATTCCTTTCCCTCCTCCTACCTTTGTAGAGCTCTGAGAAAATTGATGCTTAATTTGTAGGAAGAAAAAAAAGGAGGTTATTAGTTATTTCATATAACTGGAATTTAGCCCCTCTCAGTTCTGTTTGGAAACACAACCTAAATAAGAAATGGGGCCAAATCTTGCTCTCTCTATTCATGGGAGTTGCCCCCAATGAAAAAAAAAAACTATTTGCATAATAAGGTAACCACACAATTTGGCCTATAAATTGCAGTTATAATGGGAGGGAAAGCATTGCTCACCAGTGGGAGTGTGGAAAAGCAGGAAGAAATGAATAAGATAGAAATGAAGACAGAGTAGGGAAAGATAAGCATAGGGAAAGAGAGTCAATATGATTTCTTAAAACTCTTCATTAGGGAAATTTGATTAAAAATGTAAGCATAGCAAAAACTTGGAACCATCATGCTCCTGGCTTATAAATTTAATCATCTTTGACTTCATAACATTGCTATAAACACTTCCTTTCTCATTTCAGAAAATAGTCAGCCACACTGATTATTTCTGGAGTAAGCAGCATCAAGTTATAATAAAGGTTTTGGTGTTTGGAGGGAGTGGAGGTGGAGTGGCAGCAAAATTGGTTTCCCTTCTCACATATAATGATTTTAGGATGTTCTCTGTAAATGTGAGCTAACTTAAAAATAATTCCTTCCTATGGTTTTTATCTACGTTTTTGTTTCACATTTTCTAAAATATATTATACAGTATTCTTATACACTAATCACCATCTCATATAGCAAGTGTATTAAAAGCTTATACTTACAAATATGCTTTCTGAAGGGATTTCAGGAATTTTTGCAATTTTGTTGGAATTAGGCTTGTTGAACCAATGGCAACAATGTTTGAACTGCGTAAAGCAGCTTCCAGCAACAAAGTATCTCTACACAATATATCTTGTCAACTCAGGCATGGATTTTTCTTGTGTTTAGTCCCAAAAATCTTGTAACAAGTTACTTTTATCACAATATGTTGTGACAAAATACTTAGTACACAGCCCTATTAAGTTACTGTACCTGATAAAGTTCCAATTCTAGAAGGGATTCCAAGAAGTAATTCCCCTTAAATGAAGTACTGGAAAAATGTGTTAGCTATTTTGCAGTTAGTGTTTGCTTATCAATATGGTATCATCTTGCTGAACTACAAGTTTTGGTACCAAGAGGTATTTTTCTACATAAAATTGCTAATGCCAACAAGATTGCCAAAATGGGACCATCATTATTAAAAATATTAGGCAGTAAGGAATGTAATTTATTACAGTGTTTGAATATAACCATCACTAATCACAAGTGGAATCCTGGTACAAATCTCATTCCCAGTATACAAGAAAGGACACAATACCTTTTAAACATAATTTATATACATATATGGCTTTATACAACAGTGAAGGATTGTTCTTGTGTCTGTAGGTACATCAGGCACTTCTCCGAAAATATCCAAATATGAACTTTAATTCTGCGATGTTACTGAATAAGAGCAGTGAAACACAAAAGTGCTGTTACACTACCCACAAGTCATTTTCTGGTGATATTGCTAGTTTGTGGAACACCCTCAAAAAGGAGGCTAGTTTTAATGCCATGTTGTTTTTTTTTTGTTTGCATAAACCACGCTGCATTTTTATATAATGATTAACAAAAAATGACATCTAAAAATCGGTTATAAATTAAGAATCCTAGCAATTTTATCATGAAAATATGAACTTCAAATCAGTAAAAAAACCAACAAAAAGTATAACATACATCCAGTGGTTTAACAAGTGCAAATTTTATACTATTTTATAATTGGTCCAATTTTAAGTTCTCCCCTCTTCTTTGGGATGCTCTGTTGACTTAAACCAATAATAAGCAGTACAACTTTTGCTTATAAATGTAGGCAATTTGTCAGTTTATCAAAGTAGAGCTTTCCATTAATGCATCTACTACCTAAACATATATCATATAACTATATTATGGAAACAATACACCTTTATATTTAAAATATCTGAACAGCTTTATAATACAATATACTTTTAATAACAGTACAAACCAGAGAAAAGTCAAAACCAAAGCTGCATAGGTAAGATCATCTGCACAATTCACAAAGCAATCATTTACAATAATTCTAACAAACTAATTTACTCAAAAGTTTGATACTTTTTCTGAAAAGAATTTATTACCAGAGGTCACATAATGTTTGCTTTCAAGACAGACAACATAATCTTCATTAGATTTCACAGTATCCTACAGTTATAAGCAAAAATATCAGAACTTTGACACAAAAACAAAATATAGAGAAAACGCAGGACCAAAATTCCCTATATCTATAACTATCTATTCTGATAATGATCCACCAGGACTTCCTGCAGCCTATTTTAATTAAAGAACCATTGCTCACTATAGCTATAGAAGAAAACATTTATTTGTATAAGTGGAAGTTATACAGTAATAATAAAATAGGGGATAAATTGTTAAATGTAGCATATTCCACTCCTGCCCCAGAGGGTCAAATTTCAAAAAGTCTATATTTTTGCACACAAAATTGGCACATGAAAAGGTCAAACACTTGTGTGACTCAGCACATCATTTACTCAAATATATATGCCCATTGGAGAGCAACAATTTTGAACATGCACCAGAAAGGAGGCTCTTTGGATATTGGTCCCACAGAGACTTCTGCTTGTGCCATGATAAAGAGCTGTGATCACATTTCAGATATTGTTAATTTGATAGCGTAGATATTAGCCAAATGCAGGCTGTTTTAGTGATCTGCCAGCATTGAGTGCACACTAATTAGTATCATAGTCTTTTAATGGGTTTGTTTGGTTTTTTTTTGTTTTGTTTGGGGTTTTGTTTTTTGGGGGGTTTTTTGTTAAACTTCACTCTCTTGGTCCATCATAGATATAATGGAGAATGACAACTGAGAAGATGGGAGTTATATTGGTATTATAACCACTTTCCAGTTCCAGGTCATTGAAAAGAATATAGAAGAAAAATTCATTTACATTCCTTGGGCCTATTGTAAAAATTGTAAATATTATAAGTGCAGAATAAAAATCCTGAGTGGGGTTTTTTTTGTTCAGTTTTTTTTTTAATATAGAAAATATGCAGTAATCAGTGGCTGGCAGTGAGACACCACCTATCCAACCCTCAAAACACAATTTAACTATGTAAATATAAAAAATATTTACTAAATCAAGTTCCAATCCTGTAAACCCTCAAACTGCTGTCTGTGGGCCTAATTGGCTGAAAGTAAAGGTTTGCAGATACCTTAGTAACTAAAGCTATCCTGTCTCCTGAAAAAAATCTTGTGTTTATGTAGCTTTGCTACTACACCTGTCTTTCTACAACTGCAGTCTCCTCCAAAAACGGAGGACAAATATGTCCTTGCCCTGAAAACATTATATAATGCAAGTTTCGTCCCCCATGTAGTTATAAAGTAGCACTTTCAACACCCTAAAATAAGGTGTGATAAAAATGCTGACAGACCCAAAAACTAATGCTAAATACAAATGGAAATTGTGTCATTAACTTTATTAAAAAATGTTCTGAAAAGAAAGGTCTTACTTTTGATACACAAACATTATGAGACCTCCATGAAATAAATACAACATGGAGCATTGTACAAGCATCTAACAATGAATACTTAACACTTTGTGGTAGTCAGAGTTAAAATGGTAATAGAAGCTGATGAAATTTCTAAAAATGCATATATAAAACCGATTAAGTAGTTCCTAAACACAAAATAGAAAGTATCAATATATCGTTCTTCTGCCAAAAATATGGGACAGAAATGTTTTGCAGTCAAGGTATTCATTAAGCTTTTTTCTTTATTAGCACTCTAAGGTGCTAAACCAATATATAAAAATGTTTACTTCATCCAGTTAAAATACTGTATAAATGAAGGTTATGAATGCTGCCAGATTTTAAATTCTGTAAATTTTTAGGGAGGCTATGCAACAAAGTAGACTTTAATGATAAGAACAAAAATAGCTTTACAATGATGCCAAATATGTTCTCAAGTCCAATAATAACATTCATTAATCTGGAAATCAGACCCACACATATTTTGCATATATATTTTACATAATAAAAAGATTGGTAACATACCAATTGGCATTTTATCTAGCCTTTGTTTTGAACATTTGACTACTCAAAGAGTTTAGATAGATCTTATTTACCAGGCCTCTTTTTTCTCATATGAAATGTGTAGCAATTTTTACAAATACAAGGCAGTTGATATAGCTGCAAAACAAAGTCCACAGTTATCTCAATTCATCAGTTCAGCAGAACACAGGTAACATCAATAAAAGTTAAACTGACTTAGAGCATGAGACCACCACAGTATTACAAAAAGTTCATCTTTTTTTGGACCAAACAAATATTCTTTAAAAAAAAAAAAAACAATTCTCCATCTACAGCTCATACTGTACAAAAACCGAAAGCACAACATGATGCAAAAGTATTTTCTGTGATTATATGGTGTAGTGAATTTGGCACTTCAGAATAATGAAATTTCCAATGGCACAGTTCTTATCTACAGCAGCACATAACCTGCAAACACTGGGCAAACATCCTGTACAGGAAAACTCTGTTTGCTGCCAATTCTGACGAAAGGAAAAAATGAGAACAGTTTTATCAAGAAAACTAAAAAGGAGGGTGAAGGACATCTTTGGACTACTTTTCTCAGTTCCTGTTGTCACACAAGTCTGAAGAGCTTTAAATTGTAGCCTAGAGGAGGGGAAAACAGAAAAAACCCACAATGAAACAAAAGCCAAAATGAATAGTCACAAAAAACAACAGAGATAAAATGTGTGTGCCACTTTAAGTTAGTCAAAAGAGAAAGCTTCCACTTTTGTGTGTGTGTTATATATATATATATATATATATATATATATATATATATATATATATAAAAATGCACTTCCAATTTATTTTTCTCTCTATAGCTAAATATAGATATAAAAATAGTGTGGAAGGGCATGTTTATATATATTTTACCTGCGCGCACACACATGCACACAATGGCTAGGTTGTCCAAAACTCCTACTTTACCTGTCCAAATAGCTAATGGAAATCTGTATTAGATATCCTCATTGCAGATGTAATGTAATTTACAACTCATTAAAAAACTAGCAAATTAGTCAACATAAAGTGATGGCAGATGCAGGTAGGGATATAAAATTCCATTTAATTGGTTAACTGGTAAAACAATGTTTAACCTGTTAACTGATTTAAGGGCGGTCAGGTGAGGGGGACACTCCAGTCGAACAGGAGCCGCACCTGCCTACAGAATGCCCAGGCGTGGCTCCAGCTAGGCTGGAGCACCACTGCGGTGGATGGGGAGCTGCTCCAGCCTCCACCAGTAAACCGGAAGCGGTAAGCATCATCCTTAACCGGTAAGCATCACCCATTAACTGGTTAATCTTTCACCTCCATTGATGCAGATACATGATGCTGAAAACCAAAAAAGCAATTCTAAATATGTACATTTCCTTTAAACTCATTTTCAAAGGGTCTGTTTTTTTTTAAACAAGTATGAGAACTTACCTTACACTAACTCCTAGCCCGACACCCAGCTATGTGTGGTGGTCTTTACACTGTGTGGAAAACTTTGGTTAGGCAACACACTGTCAAAGTTAAAATCTAATGTTTCTCCATCCATAAGGTCATTACGAATAATTGACTCCATGTCACAGTCCAACCGTTCAATTAACATGTCATCTAAGTCACTGGGAAGTTTCTCCTGATGGAGAGAAACAATTCCCACTCTTCCATAGCCATTGCAACTGTTAACAGCAGCATAAGGGTTCATTGTATTCATATGCATCGGGTGACTCATAGGCACTTGTAATGCTGTTTTCACTGTGGACAAACGATTTAAACCTGAAGTGTGACACATGGCATTCACTGTATGCGACAAGGCACGGCCATTAACTGCAACTGTTGGCTGATTACGTCCTGGGTGTGGGTGAGCATTGGGAGTCATCATTTTGTTGTGAGATGGTTGATTACCATATGTAGACATCACTGAATTTGCGACCATCAGCACATTTTGGCCCAACACTCTACCAGTAGGTTGAGAAACACCAGCGTCTACTGATCCCAAGATCTCATTGTGCGGAGGAGAATCAGAAGTTAGTAACTCCTTCAGGAGTCCTGCAGAACAGTTATATTGGCTGATCGTTCCATAGCTTGATTTACTGTCTTGAAGAGTTTGCATAGGCATCTGGGGCAAAGAGTTCATGCTAGCTTGAGCATATGTAAATTTTCGGTAGTCTGGATTTGGTGAACCTATACTTGTGGTTGGTGATGCAAATGAATAACCTGGTGTTTGCTGCATCAGTGTAGCTGGTGAAGATTGGGTTGATACGGTCAGTGATGTACTAGGTGACAAGAGGTTGAGATTATCCAAAAGATTCTCCATATTTTCAGAATTACTCATCTCTGAAAGGCTGGGTAACGTAGAAGCCATTTTGGTTGCTGATGATGGGTATACCATAGAGTGCACATCCCCATCTCCAAGGTCATCTTGTTCTGGCAAGATTGGAGAAAGTCTTCCACTAATTGTACTAGCATTAGAGCTAGTTCTGGGTCTAAAGGTACTCCAGTTATCAAAGTCATCATTACTGTGAGAGCTGGGGCTTGCAGGCCACTTTGAAAACTGTGATCCTGGGCTGTCACTACTTCCTTCTTGGCCTGTCTGAAGGGCTGCCTTTTTCTTGGCAGCTCTTCCTCTGCTTTTTGCAAACTTGCTGTTGTTGTCCATGGATGCGGCTCTTCTCCTAGGTGACTTTCCACTCTTTCCTCCTTCAGGATTGAGCATCCACCAAGAACTTTTTCCTGTTCCCTCATTCTGCACCCTGATAAACTTGCTGTGCAGTGACAGGTTATGACGAATTGAATTCTGAAAAATAAAACACGGGATAAGCAAGGGCCAGTTCTCGCTCCTTCTCAACATGCAACATTTAAATGAGCAAGCCATTCTGATGCTACTTGTCTGAAGGATGCCACAGAAGAACTTTGACAATCACTGTACAAACCTTAGTTTCCAAAACATGGAAATTTTAACTGCTGTACCCAGTATCTTTTCAGAAAATGAATACTATCCTTAATGCTCCCAAAGTAACCGATATTTCAGAACATTTTGTGCATCAAATCTCTTTATAAACACAACCAATGGAACTACCTGCCTGTTCTTCTACTTTAGTGATTTTAACTCCTCCATAGGAAAAAAAGAAAAATCCCTCTAATGTTTATTTTAGTTCGAAAACATAAGTGTAATGATAAGCCTGAAAAGATGCTAGTTTAGAGATATAGGTATTGCTTCAAAACTGGCTTAAATGAGTTAGCCAAGCTTTGTCATATAACTTATGTGGTTTAATTGCACTTGACCTGATAAAAGAAAAAAAATGGCATATACCAGAGACATCTCTTGAAGACAGAAGAGGACACCCAAACCAGAAAAATTCACTGAAGAACTGTTTCTCAACTTGACTGTACGAATCCCTATTATGTGTAGCCTGTATTTAGGCAATTTTATTAAACAAGTGGGATTGTTTAACCTAGTCCAGGTTTCGTTTCTATATATCTCTATCTCATCACACATTCTACCCTGCAGTAATTGTATCACAGCTTCAGGAGGATTACTTCTGAAGAAAGAACATTTGAATGATTATAATTTTGTGACAGAATATTTAACACAGCAGTTTATTCACCAGGTCAAAAATTTACCCTTTGCAAAAATGCCTAAAAACAGAGCCTTATACGAGACTGGATTCATTACGATCATGTTGCAAAAAAATGCATTTTTTTGTAGGATTTCTTTATTTTAAACAAAATTCAAAAGTTATACTAAACCATGAGCTTGCTGCAATTACAAGGAAATCCAGAGTTTATTAATAACCATGTTGTAGATAGCACTTTAAAGCTAAAGCAAGACGCAGCCTCCAACAAAACAACCGTGTGAGCCCCAACCATGCAAATACACACAAGCTATGCCCCCTGTTGAATTCTGAGAAGCTATTCACATGCATAAGTAATTTCAGGATCTGGCCCTAAGTTGAGGATAAAAATCACAATTGCCAAACAACAAGAAGGAGGAAAACAAATAGCAGAGGAAACATGACTCATGGAGGGTTAAACTTCATCCTTAAATCCTTCTTCTTCTCCTTGAACATTCAAATACACAAAGCCACAAGAGTTAAAAATAGGACTGTACTTCAATGGCTCTGGTGAAGATATTCACCTTGCAGGAGCTTCTAGTCATCTACTGACACATGAATGGCTTCAAAAATGTCACTGACCCCAGAAGATCCCCAGTCAGCTATAGGACACTCTCTGAAATCCCATGGGCACTAATAAATACGGGTGCCTGGTCTTGCCCAAGGTCATTATTCCTGCTGAAGGCAAGAAAGAGGCAGCATGTCTATTTTAATGTTTCTTAAAGAGCTGGAGGCATTGCTAGTCTACTGCAAAATATGATTCTTCAGAGGATCAGAAAAATATGATGATGCTTTCCAGGTATTCTTCCTCAAGCACAAGCCAAGATCAAGGGGAAAATGAAGCAGCAGGTAGGAACCCAATAACTGAGCCTCCCACAAGAGGAACAAGGTAGGGGACTGCATCCCCAAAAGATCCTCATGCTAAGGCCATCTGGCAGCAGGACAGTGATAGGTGGAGGATAGACAAGTCTCCAGCTATACTTCCCCTGACTAGCCTTGCAAGCGTCTTCTCTTCCATTTGCTGCTGCAGGGCCACAGCCCTGTTATAACTGTGGTCTAGCCCCAGTTGAGAGCTGAACTGTCAGAAACTGAGTAAAACGTTACACAATCTGCAATAGTGGATACCGACCAAAAGAAATGCAGAAAGACTGGATTAGTGCAAATTAGAGGGCCTATCAATAAACCCAAGCAATGTCATGACTTGTAAGCAGGACAATGGAACTTGAAAATGATGGATCAAAACTGGTGACTAGAAATTAGGCCTAATGGGTGGGCAAAATAAGATAGGAGAAGATGGCTTATTCCACTCACCCCCTTTTGAGATACATAAGAAGAGACTTTAGGGATCAAAATGGACTCAGGGATTCCTCAGGAAAGGCTGGCAGGCCTCTGCTTCACTCAAGACTATGCCCTTCAATGGTGAGCTGCAAGGGTCATCTGACACCCAGACCTCAAGACACTATTTGGGACATCTAACCAGCACTGCCGGACCAATAAGAAACACGGACTGATACATATGAGATTCTTCTCTGTCCTTCCTTCCCTTGTCTATCACCTATAGTTAAGCCCTTAGGCACAATCACATCTGCTCTAATCCCACTGACAGAGACCAGAAACTTCTACCAAGCATTTGTAAATCTAAATTACCCACCAGGGGAAATAAAAAAACAAATTGAAAGAGCCAGACAAATACCCAGAAACCATCTACTTCAAGATAGGCCCAAGAAAACCAACAATAGAACACCACTTGTCATCACCTATAGCCCCCAACTTAAAGCCTTCCAATGCATTATCAATAACCTACAACCTATACTGGAACAGGGTACTACACTCCGAGAGGCTCTGGGGGACAGACCCACAGTCTCCTATAGACAACCACCTAACCTCAGGAAGATTCTTAACAACCACCACAGGACATACCACATTAATACCAACCCTGGAACTTTCCCTTGCAACAAACCCTGTTACCAACTTTGTCCACATATTTACTCTGGTGACACCATCACTGGACCTAACCATGTCAGTTATGTGATCAAGAACACATATTCCTGTTCATCCAAAAATATAATTTATGCCATCACATGCCAACAGTGTCCTTCTGCTATGTATATTGGACAGACTTCTCAGACACTTCGCCAAAGAATTAATGCCCACAAATCAGACATCACAAGGAAAAACCAGTTGCTTTTCATTTCAACCTACTTGGACATAGTCTTAACGACCTTACTACATGCATTTTACTTCAAAGAGACTTTAACACCAGATTACAGAGGGAAACTTCAGAACTTTCTCTCATGCTTAAATTTGACACTTTACGAATTGTACAAGTGGGCCTTAACAAAGATGCTAATTACCTTAACCATTACAAAGCGGGCTTCCCCACTTATCACCCCGATTAAGCCATTCATTGACTCAAATAGCTATTCCTTCCCTCCCTCACCCCACCTTCTGTACTAAATCTGATCTGTCAGTTTAATAACATGTTCACTTTTTTCACTGTATTCCTTTGGTATATATGGTCATGCCAATTCTCTTCCAGAATATGATCTGGGGAAGTGGGTCTGGCCCACGAAAGCTCATCACCTATTAAACCATCTTGTAAACCTTTAAAGTGCTACATAGGACAGACAGCAACACACAAAAGGAAAAACTATCTTCCACCGATCCTCTCTCCCCCTCAGCTTTTCTTCTGAACCTGAGACCAACTGCACCAGCATAATGGAGTAAGACAGCCCATCCAGACCCTCCTAGCCTGAGACAGACTGGTGAAAGAAAAACCTGACTTGGGTTGCCAACTGTCTAATCATAACCCATGCCATGCCCCTTAATGCCCCCACCCACTCCATCCTCCCCCCCCCCCACCTCTATTACTTGCTTCCCCCACCCTCATTCACTCACTCTTCCTGGTCTGGGGCATGGGGGTTGGGGGGGGAGGGGCCCTATGCTGGGGCAGGAGTGCAAGCTCTCAGAGGGAGTTTGGGTATAGGATGGGGCTCAGGAGTGGAGGTAAAGGTGCTGGAGCAGGCAAGGGGTGAAGGCTACGGCCAGGCAGCACTTACTTTGGGTGGCAGTGCAGTGGGGCTAAGGCAAGCTCCTTGCCTGCTTTGGCCCTACACCACTCCTGGAAGTGGCCAGCATGTCCAACTCCTAGGCTGGGGGAAGGGTGGCTCAGTGTGTTGCTGGCACCCACAGACATGGCTCCCGCAACTCCCATTGTCTGTGGTTCCCAGCCAATGGGAGCTGTGGAGTCAGTGCTACTGTAAGCCAATGGGGGCCAAACACAACTTCTTTGGAGGTCCAAAGATCAGCTTTTAGTCAACCATGTAGTTCAACCTTCTACAAGCTGAGCTCACTGCATCTAAAGCATTTTTGGGTGGCAGCAACTCATTATCAAGAAGGTAGGTCAGAATATTCAACCAAGATCTCCCATGTGGCAACAAAGGCAATCGTTTCAAGTCTCTGGATCTTCTAATAACCCAAAGTCAATCCTTTGCTCTCACTTTTGAGATGTAACTGAATTAAAGACTGATAAAATTACAGATTTAGAAATGTTGAAAGAACATTATTCTGATTAAAAGCCTCCTGCACGAGTTTGTTTACAAAATACAATAAAAATTAACTCCATTCTTGGCACAGATTAAGCATTTACTATCAAACAAATGCATCAAACACACAAAACACTAGGCCATACAAATGCAGCCACATTTAACTCCTCCTTCCCTAAAAAAAAAAAAAAAAAAAAAAAAGTGTTAAATATTTAAGAAATTACTGCAATTCTTTAGTCATCAAAAATGTTATAAACTGGTATTATTGTACTGGGGACATTTGAGGCCACTGAGTAAGAGAGCTGTCTCCTAACTTTGCCAACAATAAAAAAAATTTTTCCTAACAGGAAAAAGTTTGCAGCATAGAGCTTGTTACATAAATTCCTGTTTTTCACACACAGCCAGCATACCATTAAAGAAGCTACAATTTACTAACTCGGAAAAAGTGTTCAAGAGGTAAATCTTGTGAAAATATGCACTGCTGTTAATGATGTTGTGTCTACAAACCTTTGCCAGACGCAAACATGACTGATAAAAAGTATAGTTTGAGCAAGGGAACTTGGCAGCAAGATGAACAAAGTGTGGTAGTCAACAGGCATTCGTTTCTGAACCACCAATCAAGATCCTGTAAATAGCTTTTTCTGCTGCATATCACTTAAAAAACTGTTTTTTTAAATTTAATATGAAGCAAAGCCTTTAAATTTGATTTGAAAGACACAAAATGCAAATGTTATTTAAACTGATTTTATGTGCACAAGCTAAGTATGCCAGTTCAATTTCAAAGCATATGATCTGGAATTTTAACAATAGCTAATAATGAATATGGTCAGTCTGCTGTCACCTGTAGGGTGCTCCTTGGGATTGATTCTATATTTGTGACCCTAAAAGAAAATTAATGAAGCCTCTAATGCTATGTGACCTTTGGGAAAAAAAAAACTGGCTCAATTATATTTCAGTTAAGAGACCATTGTTGTGACTGTGCTTGCCATTATTTACTAATTTGGGAGTCAAAACGTACAAATTTAATTAACAAATACAGTACTGATTTTGTAATAAGCCAATAGATAATAAAATGTAGGAGAACCCATGGAAGTATTTGTTTTTGTCAATGCACAGTTTTTTCATCTGTAACTGACTTCAACTAATTTGAAAATGAAGAAAAATCTCTCAACCTCTCCTTTCCCTGTGTCACACCGAGTTTAGTTGCTAATATAATGAATGTAAGGCAAGGATATATAATTCTATTAAAAACAAAAAGAAGCAATCCAAAATGAATTGGCATATGCCTGAAAACCATATCTTTCTTCATTTTCCTGGCTTTTCTAGGGGGAAAATACCTGATTTTTTGGGATAGTTTTCACACTGTTTACAAAGTAAACCGTTCTCTCAAGTCATATTTTTTGTTAACTGGGTGGAAGGAGGGACATTTGTGAAAACACCTCCACTACAGTATATCCAGATTAATAAATATGGATAAGGCTTAAGTGATATATGTACAGTTAGGCTGGTTTTATTTTCTCCATACAGAAAGAAGGTGCAAACGTAGGACTGAGAAGTGGAAAAGACAGGCAACTTACCCTATAATAATTGTGGTTCTCCAAGATGATGTCAATGTGCATCTCACTACAGGCACACCTGCACCCCACATGCATAACATCTACATGTTTTGAACAGCACTGCCCATGAGAGCTGTGCATATTCCTTTTGCCACCTCATGACTTCTTACAAGTCCATAAAGGGTGAGGCAGCCACAATCCTTCCTCAGTTCCCTTAACTGTCAGTGGCCTGGCCAGGCATGTCGCTGGGGAGAGTGATCTCTTCCTGTTCCTAGCGTGCAGTGGAGATCATCTGCTAGAGGAATTTGAAGGGCAAATACATCTTGCAGGGCCCTGGCAACGTGCCATAAGGATGTGGCTGGTTTGTTTGATATTCGCCAATCAGTGCCATTCCTGATGGGGCAGCAGCTGAGCCCCGTAGAGAGAGCCCCCTGGTCTTTCAGTGGTGTTGCCTATGGATCTCAGATGAGAGGGTTCTTTGCTCAAAGGAAGTATGCACATACACCCTGGTGATGGAAAGAAAGAGCAGATTTCCTCCTGAGCTGGCACTAATGTAATGCAGTGCTCTTAGTACCAGTTAGTACCAGGGTCTGCATTGGGACAAGTAAGTGCCTCTGTACCAAAACACAACCCCAATAAGGGCACATCAAGAAGCCTAGAGTCCAGCGTAGGCATCGATGCCCCATTGTTGGATCACTGGTACCGGGGTTTGGAGTCAGACACATTTTTCTGTCCTGCAGACCACTATCACCAGCTCACCAGGCCACCTGGGGCTCAGTGGTTCTCTCTGGCAAGGCCTTAAGACAACGAACTACGCGTGAAGAAACTGAGTGACATCTGGATTCTTTGCCTTGGTGTTCACAGTGGCTTTCACTGGTGCTGGACTTCATTGGTGGAGCTGTCAGTATCTGCTTTGGTGCTGATGTGGTTTTCTCTGCCAGTGGATTCTGTTTCAGATGGTCTCAGTGCTAACACTGGTCTTAGGTGACATGTCCAGTATTAGGTCTCTGGTGCTTGTTTCTTCTCCATCTGATGAAACCTCAAAATTGTTCCAGTGAATTTTGATGGTGCTGGAACACTTTTTATAGTGTTTGTGCTGTAAGACATTAAACAGCACTGGAAACCCTGTATCTGATGGAAACTACTTCATGCCGGGGGTGCAGCGGGATCCCCATCACGCCTAGTTCTAGCAATGTTGTTCCAACCTCAGCCCTGGTGACTTACATTCTCACTGAGAATAACAAAGCCTATTGAGCATATACTCATTATATGGGACTCTTCCAGACAAGTATCTGCTGAGCTCATTTTTCAGTGGGATTAATGCATCATAGGAAGGACAGGGGCAGGGCTTGGAGCCCATGTGCTTAGAATTTGCCAGGTTGAAGTATCCTATGCAGAAAGTCATGTCAGAGAGTGGGAGAGCCCCAACCACCTATTTTTAAAAAACGAGTAGTCCCTTCAGATGAGACTGAGGGGATCTATTTTTAGTTTAGGCACATCAAATTCATTCGCAGAAGTTCTTCAAAGATGAAATATGGGTTGAAGACATCTGGAAGATGTAGTTGAGGCTACAGACTAGCAGGACAGACACTTTGTGACTTCTGTATCGCTCCTGTGTTTAGTAAGAAGGATCTGAGAGTCACAGCTGCCTCATTCTTTGTAAAATGGGGTTGATAACATTTTCCTATTTGCCTCACAGGGGGTGAGGAAAGGATCAGTGCAAACACTCTAGAACTGTACAGCATTATATAAATGTTATGTATAACAATAACAATCTAGAATGTAGACACCTGCAAACACACAGAAAGGAATAGTAATGCATCCATCACAAACTCAGGCTGACAGAACTCTGCTATCCCATCATACTTATATAACATCTATTTCTAGTAGAGCCACTATCAATTTATATAGCTCAGCAGTTCTCAAACTATGTGTCCGTACCCAAAAGCGGGTCATGACTCTGCTTTAATGGGGTCACCAGGGCTGGTGTTAGACTTGCTGGAGCCAGGGGCCGAAGCCCAAACCCAAAGCCTGAGTCCCACATCCCAATGACGAGGGCTAAAGTTGAAGCCCCAGGGTGGCAGGGTTCAGAGTTACAGGCCCCATCCTTAGGGTTGCAGCCTTTGCGCTTCAGATTTTCTCACCACCGCTCAGGGTGGTGGTGCTCAGGCAGGCTCAGATTTTGGTCTGTCCTTCTGGAGTCATGTAGTAACTTTGTTTTCAGAAGAGGTTGCAGTACAGTGAAGTTTGGGAACCCTTGATGTGTAGATCATCTGAATGACTGCCCATATAACTATTCTTTGTATACAAAGGATTCCCCGCTTCATAGTGAGTGTAATATGAAGGTATATACTTACTAATATACCTTTTACATTTAATGAGAATAAGACTGTGCTGGAGGTAATGTAACACAGGACATTGAGAATTATTTGCAGTGAAAAGTGCTGTAGTGATCATTAAAGACTTTGTGAGATCTAGAAAGGCTGTCCCTCCACTAAAAAGTTCAGCCTACATTTCCTGTGAAAGGATACTACCGTAAATTAATAAAGTAGTAGAAAAATGATCCAATGCCAGAATCCCTAGAAATCATTTTAAAATATCACTCCATGTCTATTATAGGAGACTAATGGGTGTGGTTTTGTTTTGTTTTTCCAGACAGCAGGAATGATTACAATCACTAGGACAGAAATGTTAATCACTAATTTCCTGTTTAACAGACAGCCTATTTCACATTTACCACTCTCTCCAGTTACACCCAAGTCATCACAAATTGAGAGTGGTGCTGTTTATAGAAAAACTGTTCTCTCTCAAATAAAAGGCAGCTTAGTTAGAGTGTTTTAGCTCCAATTAACATGCAGGACTTCATGTGAACTAAACGTATCAATTCTATTTGACTACCAAGGACTCAAAGTACTAGAAACACCCTCCCACCCACAAGATGCAAGAGAGTGGGAGGCTAGTCTGAACGTATGCCCATAAAATGAGAAATATTGAAATCTGAAAATAAAATATTACCCTGTCTTACCCTAGGCTAAGTTAACACTAGTAGGGCTTTCAGGAAAGGAAAATCATAGGGATTAAAAACCAGGCCATCACATTAGGACGTTAGGAGTAAATGCTAGAAATATACAAGTCTTTGTTTGGGCGCTCATATTAGGTGAAAGGTAACTATCTGATATAAAGACTGATGCAGTAGCTTGTAATCTCTCTGTACGGACAAGCCTTATGGGGTCTGTAGGCTGCCTAGGTTGGAAGTCAAACATTTTGTTTGAGGTCAGTGGAGGCCGATCTGAAAAAAAAAATCCTTTATTGGAGAATCAGGCTCTCTTGGGCCTTCCATCTGCTGCTATAGAACTGGTTATCACTTGTGGAAAAAGAGCTATGAAAAGACTGTTTGATCTTATAAAGCAGCCAGTGCTCCCTCCTGTGCTACCTAGAGATCTTGGAGTGTCTTTTATACCTGTTGGAAGACTCTGCCGTTATCTTGTCCATTGACTTACTAAGAAACTCTTGTATTTTCCTACATGTCATAGTTCCATGTATAGAGCTGTATACACCTACAAGATACCATGTGGTAACTGACTACTCTCCACAAAAAGCAAAGTCTCTGTGGATGCACCTATTGCAGGGAGGGGCTGAGGTGCCAGAGGCAGGTTCTCACCAGGAGACTTAACAGCCAGCCTGCCTGCGGAGCTAAAGGCTTGAGGAGCTTAAAATGTTTCTCTGTCTGCTTGGCCATATGCCTGAGTGAGTGAGCAGGAGGGTTGTGCTTTGTGGCTGCCTGTTATTCAAAACGGGCGGCTCCCACTGGCCTGTGTCTGTCCAGAAACCAGCCAATGGGATTGTGCTGGGGGCAGGAGCAGTGTTTGAATCTCCCCCCCTTCCCTCCAGACTCAGAGAAAGTGCCCTGCAGCCACGTTTCTGAGTGGCGTGCAGGGCAAGCAGGGGAGCCTGCCTGGGGCCGGATCTGGTGGTTTGGTGGGCTGGAGCCAGCTCGCGAGCCGTATTTTGCCCAGGCCTGATCGAATGTCTGACACACCAAATAATTGTGTTTGAGTGATCTCAGTCTGTGGCTTGTCTTAGCCAGTACCAGATCCACTCTGCAAATTGCATGCAAATTGATGCCAATGATGCACTTAGGGCTGGCAATGTGGAATCAGTTTCCTCTGAGGAATGAGTGTCCCCATCCTGCCTTTAGAGTCCTTGGGAAGGAAATCTTCATTAGGAATTGCTGTTTCCTCAGGAAGGATAAGGTTCCTTAGGTAAGGTGACCACACTGGAATTGTATCAGTGAACACTGTAGATCCTTTATAGCCTGCCTACTGCAGCATTCCAGCTACTGAGAGATTCCCACTATGATCAGATGACATCTGCCAGAGCCAAGTGGAAGAACTGTAAAAGTCAGAGCCTGACAAAGTATTTCCTTGTCTTGTTCCCATTTTGTGCCTACCTTCTCTCCAGAGCAAGGTCTCGAAGTAGTCTGAGGTAGAAGAGACTCAAAGGCACACCAGAAGATGTGCAGGATAAACTGAGTCAGTGTGGGAAGAAGACTGTCTTTCAGTTAAGTTTGGCTTTTCTGGAGAGGGGAGTGGAGAGCGTTATACGTGGAAACTTCAATACTTGGAATGGGTGGAATATGCAGATTAGGAAGATGGATTCATGGTGAATTATTTTTTTATTTAGCCATAAGGCCTTGGGTAGCACCTCTGAACTCAGATTTTCTTGAAATTATAACAAGGAAAAAGGGACTGTGACTCAGATGGTGATGGCCTACAAATTTTTGTTGAAGGCATAAGCATTTTTCCCCATAGAGTATGGCACTTTACAGTGGGCCCACTGTGGAGCTGTTAAAGGGAGAAGGAAACAGATCTAATATGCAGCCAGAGATCTGTTAGGGGATCCCTCCAGGTGTCAGACTTGTCCATTTCTTCTTCTCTGGGGCTTCTTTCAGTAGAGTCTCTGGACCATATCTAGTCCTGGGTAGGGATGTCAGTGTGTAGACGACCACACGATTAACCGATAAGCCTGGGTTTATCAGTTAATCCTGTCGACTACACACATTCCCCTGCTTTGCTGACTCTGTATCAGAGGCAGCAAGAGGGGGCAGGAGCCAGTGCTCAGGGGGAACATAAGAATGGCCATACTGGGTCAGACCAAAGGTCCACTGCTGACAGTGGCCAATACCAGGTGCCCCAGAGGGAGTGAATCGAACAGGTAATGATCAAGCGATCTCTCTCCTGCCATCCATCTCCACCCTCTGACAAACAGAGGCTGGGGACACCATTCCTTACCCATACTGGCTAATACCTATGTATGGACTTAACCTCCATGAATTTATCTAGTTCTCTTTTAAACCCTGTTATAGTTCTAGCTTTCACAGCCTCCTCAGGCAAGGAGTTTCACAGATTGACTATGCGCTGTGTGAAGAAGAACTTCCTTTTATTTGTTTTAAAGCTGCTGCCCATTAATTTCATTTGGTGGCCCCCAGTTCTTTTATTATGGGAACAAGTAAATAACTTCTCCTTATTCACTTTCTCCACACCACTCATGATTTTATATACCTCTATCATATCCCCCCTTAGTCTCCTCTTTTCCAAGCTGAAAAGTCCCAGTCTCTTTAATCTCTCCGCATATGGGACCCGTTCCAAACCCCTAATCATTTTAGTTGCCCTTCTCTGAACCTTTTCTAATGCCAGTATATCTTTGAGATGAGGAGACCACATCTGTATGCAGTATTCCAGATGTGGGCGTACCATGGATTTATATAAGGGCAATAAGATATTCTCCGTCTTATTTTCTATCCCTTTTTTAATGATTCCTAACATCCTGTTTGCTTTGACGACTGCCGCTGCACACTGCGTGGATGTCTTCAGAGAACTATCCACGATGACTCCAAGATCTCTTTCCTTATTAGTTATAGTTAAATTAGCCCCCATCATATTATATATATAATTGGGGTTATTTTTCCCCAATGTGCATTACTTCACATTTATCCACATTAAATTTCATTTGCCATTTTGTTGCCCAATCACTCAGTGAGATCTTTTTGAAGTTCTTCACAGTCTGCTTTGGTCTTAACTACCTTGAGCAGTTTAGTATTGTCTGCAAACTTTGCCACCTCACTGTTTACACCTTTTTCCAGATCATTTATGAATATGTTGAACAGGATTGGTCCTAGGACTGACCCTTGGGGAATACCACTAGTTACCCCCTCTCCATTCTGAAAATTTACCATTTATTCCTACCCTTTGTTTCCTGTCTTTTAACCAGTTCTCAGTCCACGAAAGGATCTTCCCTCTTATCCCATGACAACTTAATTTACATAAGAGCCTTTGGTGAGGGGACCTTGTCAAAGGCTTTCTGGAAATCTAAGTACACTATATCTATTGGATCCCCCTTGTCCACGTTTGTTGACCCCCTTCAAAGAACTCTAATAGATTAGTAAGACATGATTTCTCTTTACAGAAACCATGTTGACTTTTGCCCAACAAATTATGTTCTTCTGTGTGTCTGACAATTTTATTCTTTACTATTGTTTCAACTAATTTGCCCAGTACTGACGTTAGACTTACCGGTCTGTAATTGCCAGGATCGCCTCTAGAGCCCTTTTTAAATATTGGCGTTATATTAGCTATCTTCCAGTCGTTGGGTACAGAAGCTGATTTAAAGGATAGGTTACAAATCATAGTTAATAGTTCCACAATTTCACATCTGAGTTCTTTCAGAACTCTTGGGTGAATGCCATCCAGTCCCAGTGACTTGTTACTGTTAAGTTTATCAATTAATTCTAAAACCTCCTCTAATGACATTTCAATGTGAGACAAGTCCTCAGATTTGTCACCGACAAAGGACGGGTTAGGTTTGGGAATCTCCCTAACATCCTCAGCTGTGAAGACTAAAGCAAGGAATTCATTTAGTTTCTCTGCAATGACTTTATCGTCTTTAAGTGCTCCTTTTGTATCTTGATCGTCCAGGGGCCCCACCGGTTGCTTAGCAGGCTTCCTGCTTCTGATGTACTTAAAAAACATTTTGTTATTACCTTTGGAGTTTTTGGCTAGCTGTTCTTCAAACTCCTTTTTAGCTTTTCTTATTACATTTTTACACTTAATTTGGCAGTGTTTATGCTCCTTACTATTTACCTCACTAGGATTGGACTTCCACTTTTTAAAAGATGTCTTTTTTTCCTCTCACTGCTTTTACATGGTGGCTAAGCCACGGTGGCTCTCTTTTAGTTCTTCTATGTTTTTTAATGTGGGGTACACATTTAAGTTGGGCCTCTATTATGGTGTCTTTGAAAAGTGTCCATTCAGCTTGCAGGGATTTTACTTTGTATGTTGGGTGTCTCCTCGGAGCCGCCTGCCCCCCATGCTGTTGCCTCCATCCGAGACAGCAGCACAGGCGGGGGAGAGGTGGGCAGGGGAGGCTGCTGAAGAGCAGCCTTTTTCAGCGGCGGGTCTGGACTCGTCGTGGACAGAGACTGCTCCTCAGCAGCAGCCCCTGTCTGCAGGGAGGCGGGGGAGGAGGGAGCCAAGCTCCACGCAGACAGAGGCAGCTCCATGGCAGCAGTCCCTGTCTGCGGGGAGCTCGGACCCTCCCTGCCCCCGGAGACAGGAGTTTCTGCTGCAGAGCAGCCTTTATCCGCGTGGAGCTCAGACCCCCATGGGGGAAGTGGCTGCTGCCGTGCCGCACTGCTGCCTCTGTATGCCGCTGGGAACTATAGAATAGTTGTGTAATCACTAAAATTTGATGCAGTTACATGACTATTCAGTTACATGCTAACATTTCTAGTCCTGGGAAAGAATGAGTGGGTCTTTTCTGTGGTCCAAGACATGGATGGAGCAGTCCCTGAAAGGATTAGACTCCTGACTTAGAAAACTGCCTGACTGGTGGGAGAGCTGAAGTCTGAAAGATAAAATGTCCAGGGAAAAGCCACAGATGGGCCAACCCAGGGCATGTATGTTGGGTGTCTCCTGGTCTCATCACAGCTTTTTTAAAATAGTACTGGTACTAAGATCTGGCAGACCTGCAGTCTACAGCAGTGGATTGTTACACCAACCCTTGGGGCTTCACAAAGTCCTTCAATCCACCCTCCGAGCACTGTTTTCTCTGCTCCAAGTCAGCTACATTCTGCTGCCACCTGTGAACTCCCTTTTGTGTCCAGGCCAGGACAGCAGAAGCACAAATATCCACCCTCCTGTGCAAGAAAAACATTTTTTTCCCTTGAGCAATTTAGCTACACACACGGTTGAGAAGCTAGATTATACTACCACTGTTCTGGGCCACAGCCCAGGTATGCCAATGAAGCTATCGTTTGGATTGGCGGAGTAGAATACTTCTCTTAATAGAACTCATGGTTGACAGCTATGCATCTTAATATTGCTACCATCCTCGAGACTGCCTTTGAGATATATTCAGTCTACAGTTCTCCTGTGGGAAAAACATCAACTGTTACTGTGAGAATTTAAACATGAAAAATCAAGGGTCTCACAAAGTTGCTTAAAATGCAACTTAACTGACAAAAGTATTAATAACTGCAAACTATAAGACAAAATGCTATATTTGCTCAAGCTGGACAAAGTTCATATGGCCTCCACGCCTTTACATTTGCATTTCTTGAATATGTGCCCACAGGTGCAGGATAACACAGTACACACCTGCACATGTCACAAAAACAGAGGAATCACTTCACCCACCTCTGGAATGAAATGCAACGATAGCAGCTATTGAACAGCCTATAGCAACACTAGGCCTACCAAAATATCTTGACAATGGGGTACTGTAACCACTGCTTTTCATGCTGACAAGGGTTGTCTTGTTTCTTTGTGCTCCCCTTGTCCATTTGTGGTATCCCTGTATTGTCTTTTACTTTATACTTACACTGTCACTTCCTCAGAGCAGGGATTGTTTCTGTTGCATGTGTACAGTGCCTAGTGCAGAGGGGCCCTGGTTTAGGCCTAGATATTCTAGGCATTATTGGAACACCACCACCACCTCACTCTAACACAGGAAAAGAACATTGCTTTAGACAACTGAATCTGCAAGAGGAAACAGGCTTAACAGAAACAGGTATATTACCAGGACACAGACCAACACCCTACTCTTGCAAAAACCACGATAGCATGTTTGATATCCGGAGGTAGTCAGAATATCAGTCTTCAGCTTCATCTACAAGAAAGCATCTCCAGCAGTGCAGAATCCAACATCTGGCTGAAGCAATGATTCAAAGCAAAGACCAGCACCTTACCTAAATCAACAATGCAAGATGCAGCATGGTGCATTGCTCCTGAAAGTCTCCCATAACTAGGTCCCTGCCAAATTCACAGCTATGAAAAATTTGGTACGAACTGTGAAATCTGTGTGCTTTCACCTTACATTATACAGATTTGATGGGGGAAACCAGTGTTTCTCAAATTGGAGGACCTGACACATATGGGAGTTGCAGGGGCGGGGGGTTGCAAAGTCATTTTAGGGGGCGAGTTGCAATATTGCCATCCTTACTTCTTCAAATGTGGGTGGCTAGAGAATAGCAGCTGTTACCTGGGAACCCAGCTCTGAAGGCAATGCCCCACCAGCAGCAGCACAGAAGGGTGTCAATACCATACCATACTCTCCTTGCTTCTGCTGGCAGAGGGTAGGCTCTTGGCCAATGGCCACCATTCTCCAGCAGTCCAGCTCTAAAGTCAGCGCTGCCAGCAGCAGCAGTGCAAAAGTGAGGGTAACAGTACTGCAACACTCTACAACAGTGGTTCCCAACCTTTTTGAGCATACGGACCCCTTTTCAATCTATTAACCTTTTACGGACCCCCAAACAATATGGCTGTTTTCAAACATTCCATTACTTGATAATCATTTGAAATATATAATAGTTCATGTTATCTAAAGAAATATACCGGTAGTCTTATTGAGAGATAAGACAGCATGTCCACATCGAAATGTAACAACTTTGAGATGCCATATATTTTTATTGAATAACATTTTATTGGATCCACCAATCCGTTTTTGCTAACAGCCCAACTAAACCCTTCCGGACACGCTAATTGCTTTGGAATGGTTAGAGCAGGGCGACTTATTCAAAAAGAGAGACAAAAATGGTAAAAAGTGACTGACCCGTTCATAAGCAGACTCCAGAGGACAGTCACCACTTGTCAGCTTCAGCATGGGCTGAGGGACGTGCAGACTGCAGGGCATGGAGCTTCTCAGGTTCCACTGGCTGCTGTTCGGCCACGCCGCTTCCTCAGCTCCTGTCCCTTCCGTCCCCTGCCCATCCACGGAGCAAGGGGGCTCTCATGGCCAAAGTGAGCTCTGGAGCTGCCAGCTCCTCAGGGGTGGATCTTCAGGAGGGTAGGGAGGAAGGGTGGAACTTCAGGAGCACATGGAGGGGAGGGAGCAGCAGCCGTGCACACTGGGACGTGACTTGCTTTTGATACCGTTCTCCAGAAGCTAAGGGAGTGTGGGGAAAGAGCTTGCATGCTGGTGTGTGAGAGACACGTATTTACAGGATACAAGCACTTTCCCCTCACTCCCTTAGCATCTGGAGAACAGGATCAAAAACAAACCGCGACCCAGAGCGCAGGCAGGCAGCAGAAGTCGGCCAGATCCTTACTTTTAAAAACTTTTTGCAGACCCCTGCAGTGCCCTCGCGTACCCCCCGGGGTCCACAGACCACAAGTTGGAAACCACTGCTCTGCAATAACCTGGAGATCCCACCTATAATTCCTTTATGGGACAGGATCCCTAAAAATCACACCACCACGCAACTTCAGATTTAAGTACCTGAAATCATGACATTTATGATTTTTTAAATCCTTTAACTGTGAAATTGACCAAAATGGACTGTGAATTTGGTAGGGCCATCCCATAAAGTTACTAGCTCGGCCAATCCTAAGGTGGTATAGATACAAACCATGGACAAACCTCTCTCAGATCAGCACAAAGTACCCAGCTGTTAAATCTATTACTTTTTCCATTAACAGATTTAAAATTTATTAATAAGACTCTCCAATTTTTAGAACAAATTGTGAACTTTGCTGTAAGACTTGTACTCCAATTGCCATGTTTGAGCCTTGGGCAAAATATTTTCCTTTATCATTTAAACCAGCAAAATTTACATTTTTGAAACAGTTTAGATGGAAGTCTAGAAACAGTTAAAAGGCATTCTGTTAACGCCAAAGGCTATACTTTTTTATTTAAAACAACTAAAGGCACAAGTGTCAAGGCCTTACATCTATTCATCTTCAGCTGACAGCTATTTCGCCTAAGCATTCTAATGTTTCTCTCTTTTGTATATTGAAGTTAGATATTGAATAGAGAGTTTATAATATAGCCACAGGGTCACACACAAGATCTCTTCAGAGAGACACTTCACACGCTGATTTATTTGGAATAAGACAGACTTTAAAAATTCAGAACTTCAGATTATCAGAATGTTATCTGTAAAAACTGCCATTGCAACAGCTTCCAAGATATTAAAGGATTTTGAAGATTAAAATCTCTTAAAAATAAACTTGAAAGAAAAAAGGAATGCAAAATTTCTGTAGTTTTTTAATATTATTTATATACAATCATATCTAAGGTAAACTGTTTATCGAGTTACTTTATCAATTTTGTACTACTGTATCCATTTACTGATGCACCATGTTTACAAACAAGTTCATATCCATGTATGCATTGAACAGCTAAAGGGCCACAGATGAAGATCCATGCTTTGCTTATTTTATTATTTTTAGTTTCAAAGGTTTAGAGAATATTTCCAAATACGTTTTTGCTTTAAAAAGAAAAGCTCCCCTCGATGTTTTCAAACATTCTGTTTGTTGACCATTCATACATTCATAAATTATTCACATTATTTGGCAAGTCAGACCTCTTCTGTTTTAAAATGTTTATTTTTGTTTCTTTAGGTTATTGTTTAGGCCTGGTCATAACATCTTGCATGTTGTTTTGAACAGCAAAAGAGGAAAAAAGCAATGAATGTTTTTACAGTGGGATATAACCTATTGGCTAAGCAGCAATACAATGCCTATTCAACAGTAAGAAGACTGAAGATTGAAATATTAACTAAAAAGTAACACTAAGAGGGCAGAGTTCTAAGAAAAATCTTAATACACAGAACACACAGAACATATGTATGCATACATCTACAGTTACAACACATGTACCTTTAACAATGCTCAAGCTGGTGAAGTCATTGCCTTTAATACGATGCTGTTTTGCAGACAACTCTCCACTTCCTACTATCTTCTTTTGCAACAACTAAACACAGTTTGAAGCCATTTATTTTTAATTACTTAGCTCCTAAAGATGGTAACATTATAACAGGCACTTAGCTGGAGAACAAAATAACTTATAGAACTTAGATGTGGTTTAAAAAAAAAAAATCAAAGAAAAGTACAAAAACCTGGATATAGTTGAGTAAACTGTGCTTTGGTATCAGAGGAAATAGATGTTTTATTGGTCAAGCTGGAATTGATAGGTATGCCTACCAGTAAAGTTAGGGAGTTCGCACCCAATCCTGCTAAATTTTTGTTCATACTACAGAAATTCTGTAGGTTAGTTTTAGGGGGGAAAATATCAGTTGCATGTGGATATGCAGAGTAAAGAACTTTACCAATTTAGTTACTATTTTCATGGAAAAACACTCAAATCACTCATGTAGATAAGTCCAGCTGAACAGGCCACCAAGATGGTAATCTAAAAATTACCTGGGTCTGACTTTTTATGAGTTACTTAAGGGAGTGAGACACTTGACAGTTTTCCAGCTTTTTCTGCAGTTTGATTATGAAACAAGAGGGCCATAAAGATTGGCAAATCTTCAGTAAAGAAGGATAGCCTTCCATTCTAAACAGTCAGATTTACAACCTCGCTCAAAAATGTCAGAGTTCCACACATGCACTCCACCCTTACTGACAGACCAGTCACGAGAATCCAAAATAATGGGGAAGAACCCTCCAACTTCATTATATGTTTTTGCGTTAGTCAGTTTTGGGAAAAGCAAGATTTCTCCAAAACTCGGGAGTCAGTCCCAAAATAATAATAAACAAAGAAGATGCCACACAGCCAGAGGAACTCAAGACACTAATTTCATCCATGGCACACTAACCTGCTTTTATTAGTGATGAGAACAGAAGGCAAAGATCATGATTTAAAATATACTTACTGTTGAGGTTTACAATGGGAAGAGCCAAAAGACCATTCGCTCAGAAGAAACCAATTTTTCTGCTGTTTTACTAGAAAACTATTTGATTTGCCAAAGCGAACAACTTTATGACTGCCAAAATGAATTTTTCTGGAAATCTGCTGATAAAAATCACATCACTGTGGCTAGCCAAAAATACCCTTCTTTTGGAACTGGAACACATTCCACGAGCTAGCTTGATTCATCTCTCTAATACTTATGGTACACCAGATACAGCATGAAAACTTGTTTGAAAAAAATACAGGATGTTAGATAAAACAATGGAAACCCCATGTGAGGGAGCAATCCCTTGCATGCAGATTAATTAGAAGATACAAGTCTTTTCCATCTTTAAATTTGATGGTGTTGCTATAACCTCTAATAGCTAGTGATCAAAGATTTGACGGGGTCATTATCATCAACAGGGGAATAAGTTTTCCTATGGATATCATCCTCTGCATCTATTCATCAGGTTTTCCAGGGAAATATAAGGCAATTCTAACATCAATCTTTGCCTCTGCTCCTCCTCAATTTTCTAGGCACGTTATACTTGAGAGAGCAGCATTAAAAGACTTTTAGGAACAAAGAAATTACAATGTCAGATTACATCAATGGTCCATTTAGTTCAGGTATCCTGTGTCTGATGCAGCCAGTACCAGATGCTTTAGAAGACAGTACTAAAAATACCCATGGTGGATAAACATGGAGTAATCTGCTGTCCAGAGCAGAAGATTATTTCTAATTCTCATCAGTTAGTGGGGGTCTTATGCTCTGAAACACTGAAGTTTATAACGCATTTAAAACAATACTTAAATCTTTGCTTCAACATACATGAATGCTCTTCATTATCTCTACTGCCTGATTTGAAATTTCAAGCAAAGACTGTAAGACTAACAATCCTGTGAGACCGGTCCTGTAGAAGAGCTGTTTTTAAAGATTCAGCCTTTTTCAAAAGGCTATAAGAGGGCTGATTTAAATAAGAATCATGTGGAATCTGTTAGCCAAAGCATTAGCCATTCTGCAGGTTACTACAAAAGCCTTTTAATAGTGTAAAAATGCCAAATGGTAACACTGGAGTATTGTGCCAATAGTTAGCAGCATTCAACTCAAATGTTTATTGTTGTACTGAGCTTACATTGCTTCTTGTGTTCAGCTTACAATTTTTACACAGTAGATTCACAGTGTGCAAACACCTTCAAGGTGGGGGAGACTAAATTTACGCTCCTGTCTTCCCCTTTACCAGCCTCCCCATAATCTTCCTCAAATTAGGCACTTAAAATGAAGGAGCTTAGTGTTTCTTCCTTCAGCTGCTTCTCTCTGAAAATAGCTCCTGTACCAGCAAATCCAGAATCCCATGTATCCATATTGCTAACCCCAAGCATTCAAAAATCATATTTTAAAAAGTAGATTGGGGGGGGAAGGTGTTATTTGCATTTTGAGCTTTTATGAATTGTATTTACAAACTTTTCTCTGCAACCACAAAGTCTAGAATTTCACTTTCCACAACAAAAGCTTGGATTCTCATAGTCCAACACTTTCAGGAGTTGGGCCTTATGACATGCCTAACAAAACATTGCTAGGCTCACACTAACATCATGGAAGTTGGCAGAAGTGGTGTAGGGCCTCCCATGGGAGGCAGGCAGAGGGCATCAGGGAGGTTGCCATCAAGGGCCCTGGTATAGCTGGTTTGAGGAAGATGTAATGCAGCATTAAACTTAATGCCATGACATCTTATAAGAAGGCCTTGAGATACCAGGGTCAAATTTTGTTAAAAAAGCCTTGTTCCTTAAAGGCATCTAAATGATTTCCTAAGGGGAATTTTAGTATCCCTACACCTACTCTCTGACTGAAACCATGTCTACTCTAAACGGAAGATCAAGGCTGCCACAATTGATTTCCAGAGTTCGATTTAGCCAGGAGTCTAGTTAAGACTCACTCAATCGAACTCAGAGGGCGCTCCTGTGGGTGGCTGGTACTCCTGCTTCAGTGAGGAATAAGGAAAATGTTTGCTCCTGTTTGGCCTCCCGCTGTGATTCGACCTTCCCTTGTAGCGTAGACCTGGCTTAAGACAACAGAAGGCTGATCTATCAGTAGCAATTCCTGCTTTATGTCTTATTGAAAAAGAGCAAAGGTTATATCTTTTATTGGATCAGCTTTTAATGGTGCTTCATAGAACTCTTCTTCATGCCAGTGAAACTCAAAAGCTCATCTCTTTCACTATCAGTAGCTGGTCCAATAAAAGATATGACTTCACCCACCTTGTGTCTCATGTCCTGGGATACATATGGCTTGCAACAAAGCTGCAAACTGTGGCAGATATCTTATATCAAAAGCATATTAAACTAAAAGCTAGAAACCTCAACATTTCGCACCCATTGTGTCCACTTTTGCTAATGTCTTTCAATCAGAGAATCTTTCAAGGAGCATTTTAAAAGAAAACAATAGACTGATTTGAAACAAAGGGCCTGGAGTCTCCAGGAATTAAAGATTAATCTTTAAAGGTTATGTCATATGATGAAATCTCCAGGAATACATCCAACCAAAATTGGCAGTCTTAGAACAAAGTGATAAATTAAACAGAAATAAGTAACCAGAACTAGATGATATTCACCCAAGAGTTCTGAAGGAACTCAAGTACGAAATAGAACTACTAACTGTGGTACATAACCTACCACTTAATTCAGCCTCTGTACCAGATGACTGGCAGATAGCTCATGTAATGTTAATTTTTTTAAAAGAGCTCAAGGGGCAATTCGGGCAATTCCAGGCCAGTAAGCCTAATTTCAGTGCCAGGCAAACTGGTTGAAACTATAGTAAAGAACAGAATTATCAGACAGACGGACATGGTACGTGCGGGAAGAGTCAAGCCAGCTTTTGTAAAGGGCAATCATGCTTGACCAATCTATTAGAATTCTTTTGAGGGATCAAACATGTGGACAATGATGATCCAATCAATATACTGCACTTGGACTTTTAGAGAGCCTCACACCAAAGACTCTTAAGCAAACTATGCAGGCATGGAGAAAGATGGAAGGTCCTCTCGTGGATTGCTAACTGGTTAAAAGGTAGTAAACGCTGAGGCAACAGTTTACAGAGGATAATAAATTACTCCAGATAGTTAAATCCAAAACTGACTGCACAAAACTGGCTGATTGGGTAGACGATACTCACTGTTGATAAATGCAAAGTAATGCACACACTGGAAAACAATCCTAACTAACAAGTATAAAATCATGAGCTCTAACTTAGCTGTTACCACTCAGAGAAAAAATTTTAGAATCATCATGGGCAGTTCTCTGGAAACATCGGCTCAAGATGCAACAGCAGTCACAAAAAAAACCTAACTGTGTTAGGATCCATTAGGAATGAGATAGACCGTGAAACAGAAAATATCATAATGCCATTATGTGAATCCAAACCTGGAACTCTGCATGCAGTTTTGGTCAACTTCTTTCAAAACAGGTGTATTAGAAGTGTAAAGGGACTGAGAAGGGTGGCAAAAGTTATTGGAGGTATGGAATAGTTTCTGTGTGAGGTGAGATTTAAAAAATGGACTGTTCGACATAGAAAGACGACTACGGGGGAATAAGACAGAGGTCCATACCATGATTGGTATGGAGAAAGCGAAAAGGAAGTGTTACTTACCCCTTCACATAATACGAATACTGTACCCAATTCACCCAATGAAATTAACAGGCAGCAGGTTTAAAACATACACAAGGAAATACTTCACACTTTATACAGTCAACCTTTAAAACTGGTTGCCAGGAGATGTTGATCAGGCCAAAAGCATAAGTGATTTCAAAAAAAGAATTGGGTAAGTTCAGGGAGGATAGGTCCATCAATGGCTATCAGCCAAGATGGTCAGGGACACAACTCCGTGATCTGGGTATCTCTAAACTTCTGATTGCTAGAAGTTGGGAGTTAAACATGAATTATCAGGTGATCCATCTCATTATGTTAATTGTGCTATGAACATTCTGGGTGGCAGTATGCTTTTGTACTATTTTCTATCTCAGGATAGAGAACAGGAAAATACCTGGTGAGCATGAAGTCAATTATGAAGCATCATGCATAAAGAAGAATGGACACTTAGCTTGCAAGTTTGGCAAATTCTGCACAGCCATTAAAGAATTGTGTCTGGGTACATCTACACAGCAGGGCTAAAGCTGAATTAAGCTATACAACTTCAGCTATGTCAACTGTGTAGTTTAAGTAGAAATAGCTTAATTCGGCTTTTGGCGCTGTCTACACAGCAGGACGTTAAAGCAAGAATACTCTTCCTTCTACTTCTCTTACTCCTCGTGAAATGAGGGTTACCATGAGTCAGAGTAAGTAGTCCTCCGCTCGACATTATTTCAGAATAACTGCTTGTAGTGTAGATGCGCACTATGTTATTTCAGAATAAAGCCAGTTACTCCGAAATAACGCTGCTGTGTAGACATACCCTCTGTTAGAAGCACCTCATCATCTCTCTACTTTACGATATGCTGGATGATAGCAAGGAGAAGTTTTATTTCATTGACCACTCATTATGAAGCATGGCTAGTCTGGACTGTACCTGCTCTGTGATGTAGGGAGCAAGAGGAATAGTTTGGCATCTTTGTCAGTAATTTCAGGAAGGGGTTCAAGATTTGCAAGCTACTTCCTCCAGCTTTAAGAAAACAATGAAATGGAGGGAGGTCTGTCCTTACATAAAATGAACAAAAGTTTAATTTAGGAAAGCAGCTGTTTCAAGCTCAGTCACCCTTTCATTATCAACAGGACCTTAATTAGTACCCATCTGCTTCCTGTTTTATACTAAATGTATAACTTTCACCTGTTTCAGCAAAACATGAACAGCCCCCCCTTGCACTTTATAATAAATAAAAATACAACTGATTAGTTGTAAAAAATTATACTCTAGATGCTGGACTTCCATGTTCTTAGGTATTAAAATACAGGGGCAGGGGTTTAAACAAAAAGGGGCAAAACCAAATTTTTGGAGCTTGAATTACTTACCAACATGCATTAATATACATTTATAGTTATTAACTCACATAATTAATAAGTATTAATGAAACAGCCCCTTAGGATCTCTAACAAGCATTAAGGCACTATTTTAGCAGTTACTACACTAACAGAGACAAATCCTGACCAAGAACGCTCACAATCTAGGCATCAAAAGTGTTATTAACAAAAAAATGTATACCAAATGCAATCAAAGGATGTGTGAATAAAACAAGAGTAGGTCTAATATCTAAGGGAATCAAATTCCCCCATTGTTTTAAGAGAAGACATAAGAAAAAAAGTTAGTTGAGAAGGAAGTAGCATCATTTTTAATTTCCTAGCATTTTCCACCTCTGATTTCTGCCTTCAACTTGTCCATTAAAAAAAAATTAAGCTAGATCAGTGAAAGTTAAGACTAGCAAAACTATGCACTGTAAATCCTAGCACTGGAGTTAAACAGGGCTTGACAATTTCCCAGACACATGATATCCAGAGACCAAAACCAAGAGACTGACTGGAGGGCACCAATCAGGACTCTGAACAGTAACCTGGTGAGAAGCACAGCTGCCCAGCTACCAGACTCAGCTGCTGGAAAGCAGAGGGGTTCCTATAGGGGTTCTCTCAGTGAAACTTGCACAAGTGCTCCATAGTCTATATTAATTTCTGGTTAATAGATGTAAATAGAATAGATGTGACTAGATATTTGAAATCCACACATCTCCCTCTCCCCGCCCCCCGGCCATATCTGATCTCCTCTGGTTTCTGGAAGGATCTCTTTATACAGCCCTTTACAGTACAGTTAAGTCTTGACAATATTTTACCCAGGTTCCATAAGTTAACAGTTGGAATAGCCCTTGAAAAATTATGAATGGTTCACTTATCTGAGAGCTTAAATTCACTTTTAAATTAACACATGTTCTACCATTACCATAAACTAGCATGGGATGCCTGGGTTACACCAATGTGACTGCCACAGAGTTTAACATAAAACTGGATGTGAATGACAAAGTTTGAGTGAATACAAGTTTAGATCTCTGATTAAAGCAATACATCCAATATTTTCAAGTAATTTGCACTTAAGATGCACAACCACCAACTGGACTTAAATATTTTCTGCATTTTATATGAGCAACTGAAGCAAAGACTTGTTCAACATCACACACGTCTACTGCAAAATTAGGTTTACAACCCATAAGTTATGACTCCCAATATCCTTCTATAAATGCAAAAGGTTATACACAAGGCAGCTACATCAAGCTATATATTACAACATCATTGCTTGATAGATGCTGGACTTCTGTCCATTCTCTGAGAGGATGAAGCAGAACAAAGTCTGCCGAGGGAGAAAAGCTTTCTGATCACAATGCTGACTGTTTAAATGTAGTAGAAGCCGGGCTGCCCGCATTTAAAACTGCAGAGTCGCAGCAGCCTCTTATGACTAACAGTATGAAGCCACTGTATTCCTCGTTCCACAAGGAAGAAGGGGGCTTTCAAAAGAGGGTTTTTTTCCACAAAAGTATCGGAAAAAGATACGGAAAATGTGGAGCACATTTTGCATATCTTTTTCAATAGATCCTCGCAGTCTAGCCGTACCCTGAGTCATTTACTCACTGCTAAACATCCTTAATTTTAACTGAAAAGATATTTCTTGATATCTGAAGCAGCATTTCACAAAATCTCATCCAGGACTGAAATACCAGATTGTCTCAAGAGCATATGACAAAATATTTGTACCAGAAATTCTGGCAACATATCATACAGATGGATTTCTGAAAAATGAACGTCCAAAAATAACCCACTTGCAGTTCCAAATATAAATATTTAATCCAAACAAACTGAATGTTCATTTCAAATGGTGCTACAATTTCCCCTTCAGTCTCCGCCCTCCAAATACACAGTGCTCTTGCTAACCGTAAGCCTCTGAGCTATTAAAGCAGAGGTAGGCAAGATATAGCCTGCATATAACCCATCAGGTCTTTTGATCTGCCTCCCGCCCCACCCCCCAGCATGGAACATCGACCACTAAAACCAGCTGGCTGCTCCCTGTGGCTCTCTGGGCTGTGGGGGAGCTGAGAGATTTTGTTGGGGAGGGAGCAGAGAGTAAGCCTCTCTCCACAGCTCAGAGAGCCACAGGGAGCCAGCCCCTTTGAGCGGCCTGGAGCTGCCTTAGAGTGCTGCTGGCCAGGAGCTACTTAGGTAAGTGCCTCCTAGCCAAAGCTTGACTCTGGCACCCAACTACTCGCACATCCCATCTCCTTCCCAGAGTTTGATCCCCTGCCTACACCCTTCTCCCTCAAGCTAGACTCCTCTCTTGCACCCATACCCCCCCTCCAAATCCTGCACCTCAATCCTCTGCCCCAGGTCACAACCCACTCCTTCACCTAAACTCCCTCTCAGAGCCCATACCCTCTCCTGCATCCCAGTCCCTTACCCCAAGCTCCCTTCTGCATCCAACCTCTGTCCCAGACCCCACCATAGAAAAGTGCATCCCTTAACCACCTACTAAAATCTTTGAGTACGCCCCCATCAAAAATTACTGCCCACCTCTGGATTAAAGCCAAATACAGGAGACATGAGAATCTAATCCAGCCAGCCACAAGAAAGAAAAAAAACCCAAAACAAAAGAGCAAACAAAGTCTATACTGAATATCAGACAGCTGCTTCATCCTCCTTGCGATCTCTACCAGATATTGTAGAACACTGAAAACTGGTCATTCCTGATCTTGACACCTCATTCTGTGCAATCAGATACCATCTTCACATAGACCATGTCACCAAATAAATTCTCAGAGTGATTTCACTTACAAAGTGAACAAAGGTGACCAAAATTGTTCATGGCAGGCATCAAACAGGATATCTCCTGAGTATGTGGGTAGACAGGGACAACAACAAAAAGTAAAAGTTTGTGCTGGTACTCATTGCACTTCTCTCTTCAGGATGCCCATGCAAGGGGAATTCTGCTCTAGCACGCAACTACTCAGAGAAGCAGCCAACGGACATGTGTGTGCTAAATCTAAGTTTTCATAAACACATGTAAAGTCTTTATGTTCCATTAACAAATACTTTTGCATCAATAGTGCATCACATGAGCTCATGCATGAAAACATGTCACAGTTCTAGGGGAAGTCACTAGAGCATGACTGAAGACAACTAAACACAGATGTTTAAGCAAGTTACAGCATACCATTTTCAGGGGGCCAAGGCTAGCAGAACTGTACTGACAAGCTTTTAAAATTGTATTTATTTAAAAATATAGTGGAAATTCTTTGTATAATTCATCTAGAATTTTGCTATTTGGTTCATAGACTGGATCTGTATTGGTTTTGGTAGTTTTTAACTACTAAAATTTACATATGCATAAATCATACGTAATACTAGCTTTTATTTTCAAAGCTACTAAACTGAAGGGGATTCCAGGATATGTTAAAGCAAATATCAAGAAGATTGTATTTTAAAACAAAAGCATATTAAAATACATGCCTTAAGTACATCTTATACCAGTAAATAGCTGTGCTTAATAGCAGCCAACTTTTGTGTCCATTATTATTGTTTGCAAAAAAGTATATATACACACAATACTAGAAAATAAACTGTAGGAAACAGCCATGGATTGATAAAGGAATGGTCTAGATAACTTAGAGTGTTCCCATTCTAGAATTTTATGACAAAGCTATGGCCAAAATTTTCAAGCTTGGCACTTGAACCTAACATTTTCAGATTTACGTCTAAATAACTCATGTTACACTTTGCATACAACTTTTTAAATGAAATATGGATAAAATGGAAGGAGAAGTGAAACAAGAACTGCAGAATGAGATTTCTTGATAGGAAGGGCACTACAGTCTGATGACAGATGTTAACTATATGCTATTTTTTCTTTGCAGGTTCTGTCTCAGTATTGACCTGGTCAAACTTTATTTAGCCTATGAGATGTGAAATAATCATAGACCACACTGCATTTTTACAGGCAAAAGATTTGGTCGCATTCAACAGAGACCAAAGGAAAGAAATAACAAGAACAAAAAACAAATAAAAAAAAACGAATCCAAACATGAAATACATCTATGAGTGCAACACTTAATATATGCTCTAGGAATTATTTGGGGAAATGTTCTGGCCTGTGATATACAGGATATCAGACGAGATGACCACAAAGGTCATTTCTGGACTTGAAATCTATGAATTTCTAAGAAGGGTGCTATCCAGAGACCATTCTATGTAAAAAAGTTATTTGAAGCTGTAACGGGGCTTCTGCCATGCACTGGCCCTTTAAGGCTAAATCCAGCCCTGGGAGCAAAGCCCACAGCTGAGGCTGATATTGCCATTAGAGCCCAGCTGTGGGCTGTATAAATAAGGGCTCTGGGAGGCAAAGAGGGACAGACTCTTGCTCCAGCTGGGGAACAAGAGAGACAAGGCTGCGGGCTTCCTGAGACAGAGCAGTACGGGGGAAAGGCAAGCAGAGCTGGAGAGCCCTGGCCTAGCCTCACTCTGAGGCTGCAGGGCCTGAGGCACAGCCTGAGTGTCCTGGGCTGCAGGAAGACAGCCAGGCTAGAAAGAAGCAGCAGGTCCATACCCCCTTGCCAATGATGAGTGGCCATTTCAGACTGCAGTTTGCCACTGTGGCAGGGGCTAGGTAAAGACTGGCAGTGGGTCACTGAGGCAAAGTGGCTATAGCGGAATTGAGGATTCCCTGGGAGGGGAAGGACCCCAGAGGGCAGAGACTGATAAACACTCTCCACTCCTGGAAGGGGGCTGAGAGAAACTGTAACGGGCACTGCCGGAGAGCAGTGTCCTGAAGAGGATGCCATGGTCTGGGAGCAACGCGAATCCAGCACTGGAGAACAGAATGACAGGGGAGACACCTGCCAGAGGGAGGTGCCCTGTGGGCTGGCAAGAGCTAATTCCCAGTACTACCAGCAGGAGGCACCGTGGCGCTGAGTCCACACCATGACAGAAGCATAAATTCAAAGATACTGTACTTACTGGCTCCTGTAAATATGCCTACATTAGTAAGGAAAGTTAGGTGCCGTGAATGATTATCATACAGGGTTGCCAACAGTCAGTAAATTTACAGACAGTCCGTAAAAAATTAGCCGAAATTGGACATGTCCGTAAAAAAATTTAGGTGTCCATAAATTTTATAAAAGTGCAATAAAATTTCAAAAAACAGCAATTATTCTATAGCAATTACATTTCTTCTGTGCTGCTTCAGCCATTTACTGTGGAGCAGCGGAAGTTGGACGTTTTAGTTGTGTATTTAGGATCATGACTAACTAAATGGAAGTGCGTTAAATAGTATATTTCTTGTGATGTATGAATGACAACGATTATTTTTCACTTTTGACCATTTATGTCATCTTAATATAGTATAAAAATTATGTCAGTAAAAAAAAAATCTGTAAATTTTTCCCATTTGGTCCGTAAATGAAATTTCTGTGGGTCGGCAACCCTGTTATCATATCTCTTTTAAGCCAGCATTCATCACTATTTAAAAATTAATTCTCTCATTCAGAACAAACCTGCATACCAAGTTCCAAGATTTGGAAAACAAAAGTTATCGGGCTACTCAAGCACAAAAAACACACCTGTATAGATGATTTTCCTTAAATGTGAAAAAGATACCAACTACTGCATGGACTCTCTTCAAATGCATTCTCTCCTACCAAAAAAGTTAATCTACCATGAAAAATGTAGGCTTACACTGGTTTAACACATAGATAATGAATTGAAATTAGGGACCTTTCTTAAAACCCAATCTACCTGTAATTCTCCAATCTTCAACTACTGGATGGACTTCCCAGTCACGGAATATTTATTTCCCTGGGATTACTCCCCTTCTGTAAGCTATTGAAAGGACAGAGAAATACAGCCACGAAGAAAGCAGTAGTTAGCCAAAGTATATATTCAGTCTCTTTTTGGACTGCTCTACACATCATTAGGCAACACTAAAATGATACTACAATATGCAGTTTTGTGGTGACCTCTGTTAGGGAAAAAGAGCTACAAAAGAGCACAAAAAGCCACTTTATGTCTTAAATTAAAACAACCTGAACTCCATCTATCGAAATGATTACTGAAAAAAATGAATTAAAGACACGTCTGATGACTTGAAATAAAATTACATGTTACAAATATCTTTAGTTCTACTGAAAGTATCTTACATATCATAACTATATCCTACACTTCCTCCCACAGAAATGATTGGCATAAAAATTCAGGACGGATAGGTGAGTGAAAGTGGTTGTCACATGGACAGAAGAATATGCAATATGATGGCAATCACTGTAAGGTAATTTAAACGATAATTAAGCATGAGGCAATTCTCCATGTTGCTTCCTTCTTATATTCTCACCTATAACCTCAATTCAACCAGGCACAATGTATTTAACTATAAATACTAAATTGTGGCTTATTTCCTTGGATAACTGAGCTTACGTTCACGAGCACACACAAGCAAATGCTGCCTTTAAAGAGGAAGCTGGCATCTCCAAACTCAGGGCAGCGTTAAAAAAAAAAAAATCCTATGATATAATGCAATCCTCACCATATACATATTGTCAGCCATTGTTTTTGAGGGGGTTAAGACAAGACAAGACAGACCCAATGGATATTGTGTAACTGGACTTCCAGAAAGTCTCTGACATAGCTTACTTTGCTGTAGAGCCTTTGGTGAGGAACTGTCTTGAGATAAGAGGGAAACTGGTTAAAGGATAGGAAACAAAGGGTAGGAATAAATGGTCAGATTTCATAATAGAAATAGGTAACCAGCAGTGTCCCCAAGGGATCTGTTCTGGGAACAGTGCTGTTCAACATATTAATTAATGATCTGGGAAGGGAGGTAAACAGTGAGGTGGCAAAATCTGCAGATGATACAAAATTGCTCAAGAGTTAAGTCTGACGCAGACACTGAAGAGATTACTAAGGGATCTCACAAATCTAGTCACCTGAGCAACAAAATGCCAGATGAAATTCAACACTGACAAATGCAAAGTAATCCACACTGGCAAACATAACTCCAAGTATAAAATACAAATTGATAGGTTCCAAATGACCACTCATGAAAGTTACCACTGTTACCACTCATGAAAGATCTTGGAGTCATTGTGAACTGCTCTCTGAAAACATCTGTCCAATATGCAGCAACAGTAAAAAAGGCTAGCAGAATGCTGGAAAGCATAGGAAAAGTATAATCAGACGGAAAATACAGTGCCACTATAAAAGTCCATGGTATCCCCATGAAGTTCTGGTCATCCTATCTCAAAAAAAAGGAGAAAGAGAGAGATTGAGATTGATTTTATAATTGGAAAGAGATACCAAGAAGGGCAACTAAAATGATTAAGGGTATGGAATATCTTTCTTAGGAGGAGAGATTAAAAAGATTGGGAAATTTCAGCTTGGAAAAAAAAAGCAACTTCTAAGAGGCAATGTGATTTGAGGTCTATAAAATTTTGACTGATGTAGAATAAGTGAATAAGGAAGTGTTATTTACTCTTTCACATAACACAAAAAGCAGAGGTTACCTATTGAAATTAATAGGCAACAGGGGTTTAACAAACAAAAGGAAGAACTTCACACAATGTTCACTCAACCTGTGACGCTGTGCAGGCCAAAACTGTAACAGTGTTCAAAAAAAGAACTGAAGTTCATGGAAGATAGGTCCATCAATAGCTATTGGCCAAGATAGTCAGGGATGCTACCCCATCTTCTGAGTCTCACTAGCCTTTGATTGACAGAAGCCAGGAGTAGACAAGAGGGGATGGATCACTTGATTGTTGCCTCTTCTGTTCATTTGCTCTCAAGTACCTGGCATTGGCCACTGTGAGAAGATGGGATACTGGGCTAGGTGGACCACTGATCTGACCCAGTATGGCCATTCTTGCGTTTGTAATTGTTTAAACTTTGTTCTGTAAAACAGAGTATGAGGTAATTTCTATTCATTTAATCTCTCAATTTTGTCTTTGTAAAATACACTTAGAAAAACAAGTATCAACTAAATTTTTCTTTATAATTCTCAACCTTTTAAGAATACTTGAGAACATTAAAATAAGCATTTATGAGCCTTTGGTGTTATCAGTAGCCATGATGATGAAGAGCCATTAGTAATCTAAGAGGCCAATGACACGGTTAAATCAAACTGTATTATAACATATCATGGCGGGAATGGTTAGTCAGAAATAATTCATGTTTAATAGCAATATTTAAAATAGTTAAGGAAAACTGTATCATATCACTAAAGTAGCATGGAATTTGATTTATTGCTAGCAAAATGCAGTGGTAATGGTAATTTTTTTTGCTTTCAAATGAAACACATGCTTTCGAAAAACAATTTTAAAATAATCATTTGCCAGCACTATTAATTCCATTAGCTTTTTGGATGCATCAATTCTTACAAGAATGTTAGGAAATTTGTGCATTTCTGCTTTATGCTTGTAACAAGAATAGGAGTGGGCAAAAGGGCCTCCACGGGCCGGATCCAGCTCGCCAAGCAGGTTAATCCATCCCGCGGAGGCCCTACCACTCCCCTGCCCCCAGGCCAATTAGGCCCTGGGGGCAGGGGAAATGCACAAAGTTTCCCCCGCCCTGCCAGTAGTGCATGGCACATCACATGCTCCTGGCAGGACGGGAGGAGACTTCACGTGCTCCCCAACCCCCAAGCCAATCAGGGCCTGGGGGCAGGGAGAAGCACACAAAATTTCCTCCACCCTGATTGGCCTGGGGGCAAAAGGGGGATCATGCAAAGTCTCCTCCCACCGCCAGGGGCATGGGCACCTAGGGGGAGCGAAGACTTCACGCACCCCTTCACCCTCAGACCAATCATGGTCTGTGGGTGCGGAAGCAGGAAAGTATCCTGTCCCTGCCCCTGCCCCTTCCGCCTGAGGCTCAAGGCCACTTGAAAAATTTCTGAAATGGCCCCCAGCAAAAAATTATTGCCCACCCCTGAAGAAGAAGCTAACAAGATGATGGGTACAGCATAAGAAGAACATCTGTTAGGATTTATACTTTATGGTTATATATAAGAATCACTTTATCATATACACACTATTATATGTCATTTGTAGATATGGGGAGAGAGTGATGTCACACATTGAAATGACTATAATGAAAAAAGGTGGTGTAACCTTCTCTACTGTTAGATCTAGTATTTGATTAGCAGCAGTCAACAGCTTTGTTTTCATTTTATAAATATAATCAGATTAACAGCAGGACAGAACACACATCAGAATTATCCCAACATATATTGCAAAAAATCATATTTTTTTTCCTCTTCCATTGGCCTTGATATTCATTTAATGCTCCTATTGAATGCTGCAATCAATTAATAAAAAATAATAGTTTAATTAGACATATTGAAATGATGCCATCCCAGCCACTGTTCTCTCCTCAAAAAGGGAGCCTAGTGGTAAGCAATTTGGATCACATCCTCTGGGTGAGGATGACTACAAAACAGGGTTACTGCATCAAGCTCCTCTGGAACCCTCAATCCAAACATTTTCAACTGGACACTTTTACACCAGCATTTGCACTCTGAAATTCAGGACCTTCTGAACAAGACAGCCATTCTCCCTCCCACTGCCCAGGTGAAAGAGGGGTCAAGGATTTACACGAATGCAGATAAAAATAACTAATCTGTATTACCAGTGTCTGCTAATCCTAACCACAGACCAGAAACACAGTACTAGGTGCTGTATAAACACAGAACCAACGGACCATCCATGCCTCACCTAGAGGTTCTCAAATTGTCAGCTAAGGCAAAGATGGATACAAGCAAATGGAGAATATAAAGAAACAAGACAGACAAGATTGGTGAGCATGATAGACCATGGTCTCAGCACACCAGAAACTTACCTCTTCCCCATTTTTTGTAGGCATGATCATAGAATCATAGTATACTAGGACTGGAAGAGACCTCGAGAGGTCATCGAGTCCAGTCCCTGCCCTCATGGCAGGACCCAGTACTGTCTAGACCATCCCTGATAAACATTTATCTAACCTACTCTTAAATATCTCCAGAGATGGAGATTCCACAACCTCCCTAGGCATTTTATTCCAGTGTTTAACCACCCTGACAGTTAGGAACTTTTTCCTAATGTCCAACCTAAACCTCCCTTGCTGCAGTTTAAGCCCATTGCTTCTTGTTCTATCCTCAGTGGCCAGGAAGAACAATTTTTCTCCCTCTTCCTTGTGACACCCTTTTAGATACCTGAAAACCGCTATCATGTCCCCTCTCGATCTTCTCTTTTCCAAACTAAACACGCCAAATTCTTTCAGTCTTTTTTCATAGGTCATGTTCTCTAGACCTTTAATCATTCTTGTTGCTCTTCTCTGGATCTTCTCCAGATGGAAGAGGAGAGTTTAAAGAACATTCTGAAGAAGGATAATGTGTTGGTTTTGCAAATGCTTACAGAGAGCTCCTCCCAAACATGAAGGGCATCATGGGAGAAATCAAAAAAGGTGCTTGTCTGAAAAATTACTAACTGGGTGATAGAAGCAGACATCACAGGCTGATCTGAGATGGGAGTCAGTATCTCAATATTGAATAAGAGTTGTTAGGTAGAATAGGGGTAGGAATTAACAGGATTTGAAAGTAAATACTTATATCTGAGGTGACAAATGGAGACCCAGCTGAGAAAGACAAAGAGAAGTGTCATAGGGTCAAAGTGAAAGGCTAGAGAAATGATTTTTGCAATAACATTCTGAATTGATATGAGAAAGGCACGGTTACTTTTATCATGGCTAGACAGAAGGATGAACTGGGGCCTTGGATCCTCAGATTTTTGCTAATGCAAATTTCCAACGGAAGCACCTCTAAGTCTATGCTCATGTTCTTTTCCGAGGGCAACTTTCCTTTGCTTAACTGAACTACATGGATTATCTACCTTCATGTCCCCCTCCACTTGAGCAACTGATGCTTTCCCTTCTTCACTTAAGGTGATGAGAATTACGAGTTTGTCCTCTCTCCTTCAGTTTGACATCTGCCACTGACTTTTTCATTACATATAAGGAAAATGGGTAAGTTACATTTCGACCCGATTGCCCTTCACAGTATCTCTTTAAATCGTTTTTATGCCAAAGGAAAATGCTACACGTTGGGATCATCCCTCTAAAGAGTGGTAGCATAGTTTGTGTGGAAAAGCTGGTTCTCTGAGTCAGCCATTGGCCATCCCATCTGAACAAGTGATGGCTACCTCATCCCATTAGTGATGGCATGACTGGATGTCAAATAAAAACACAATTTTCTGTTACTCTTGCAGGCTGCCTTACATTCATCTCTCCTAAAGATCAGGGGAGGGGCTGTTCTCTATAACAGTGTTTCTCAAACTGTGCTCTGCGGAGCCCCAGGGGCTCCGCGATTCTGGTACCCAAAGTTCATCAGGAAGTGGTACACTTGTATCCCAATCTAAACTGACAAATTGTCCTGAGCATCCTCTGAATCCCTGCTAGAATGGCCAGAGGACAAGAGGCTGTAGAAACTGAAATATCAAAATTTCCTACTCACTTGGAATAAGACTTCCAATTACTTCAATAGAAATAGAACCAGGTTCCAAGATATGGCCTCTGAACAAGTCCTCAAATATGGATTCATGATTGTCAGCCTTCCAAGGCCAATAATTTCGATTCTTACGTATGTGAGGTCTGAAACTCAGGCTATGTCTAAACTACATCCCTCTTTTGAAAGAGGGATGTAAATTAGACAGATCAAAATTGCGAATGAAGCCGGGATTTGAATTTCCTGCACTTCGTTTGCATAATGGTGGCCGCGCGTTCTTTCGAAAACGGGAATTTCAAAAGTGAAACTGCTGTCTAGACACGCTTCTTTTGGAAGGAAAAAAAAATACTTTCAAAAGATCAGGATCTTTCAAAAAATGTGTGTTTTTTTTCCCAGAAGAACTTTGTTTCAAGTGAACTTTTTTCGCTTTTGAAATCCCCGTTTTCGAAAGAACGCATGGCCGCCATTATGCAAATGAAGTGCAGGAAATTCAAATCTCGGCTTCATTTGCAATTTCGATCTGTCTAATTTACATCTCTCTTTTAAAAGAGGGATGTAGTTTAGACATGCCCTCAGAAAACAGATTGCTATTCCTAGTACTGTTCTAGCAGTTTTCACTATTTCAACTATTGTGTGTCAAGACTTAAGTTACCTTAAAAGACCCAAACAGCTATGAATATGCATCTGAAGTACTCTGTTCAGAAATGTTAAAGGTTCTCTCTCTCAGTCCCCACAGAAACTTCCATCATCTGAAAGAGACTTTTGAAAGAGATTAGAGGTATGTTAATCAAAACGTCTAGTCCTTCGATCGCCAACCTAAAAGGAATGTGCTAAGAAGAGACTGCCTGCTGAGTAACACTATTCCTATTACCCAGTGGCTGCAGAACCACTTTTTGGTCCCAGGCCCTTACTCTGACAAAAAACAAACACAGAAGACTGCAACAGAAAAATGTTTATAGGTCAGAAAAATATTGAAGCAATAGGCAAATCTTGTGATTTTTCAGATGACACAGAAGATGCTATACAACTGCAGGGATTTTGTTGACAAGATAGTTATTCTTGCCAACTAAAAGGCTGTATGAAAATTGGGGAGTGGGGAAATCTTTTCAAAGTATTTTAACAAGAAAGTAAGAGCATAACAGAAATGACGACTGCAACCTAAAGACAGGCATGACAATCTGATGAAAATTCTCAAGGTAGAATAATCCATTTTAATAATGTCTCTAACAAAGAATAATTCAAAATTTGATACGCTAAGGTCATAAGAAAAGTCTATTTCTAATTTAATTTTCTTTGATGTGTTCAAATGTATTTACTGATGCGGCCAAAGAAAATACTACTTCCATCCCCTTACTGAGGGTATCATTAAAAACAGCTTGGGACAAATTCTACCCTTAAAAAAAGCCTGGATCAATTCCTCCTAGGAATTGCCAATGGGCTTTGACAACAGAATATAACCCATAATGAAGAAAGAGTAAGTAGCAATTATAAAAGCATCCTCCCTGAGCTCATTTCTAGCAAGGAGACCTTTGAGGGAGAAAATCCATTCAATACAGAAAACAGCAGCAACTCAATCTATTTTCACATGAGCACACAATAATCAACTGTACCACTCAAGTTTGAGGGGGAAAAAGGCACATTTTGAATAGCTTCAGTTTTGAGGAATATAAGAGAAGCAGCTAGTATTTCACATTTGAGAGAGAAAAAATCTATTACTTTTTAGAACTACTGACACTCTGTAACCTTTCCCCATATTTATGCTTTCACTTCAAATTATTATGAGTAGATACTAGGATACAACCTGTGATTAGGTAAGAAAATAAATGTATTCAATAGATATTTTAGTTAATTATAGGACTTCAATAATATTCCACTCAAATGATAGACTATTCAAGTGTAATTCATGGAAATAGATAAGAGCTCTGTATAAATCCAAAAGCTTGCACAAATTTTCAACCTGCAATTAAATAAAATCACTTCATACAAATTTTGTTCATAAGAAAAGCCAGACAGTACCTGCATACTACTAGATGGCAAACACAACCACCTGGTTCTTTCACCGAAGTCTTCACATTTTGTGTAACAGTCAGTTTGAACCTTTGTTCATCGAAAATACTTGGCATATGGCTAAACAATTAAACAATATCCCGATAAGGCTGCTGTGATTTTTTTTTTAATCATTAAATATTTATATTGCAGCACCCGGGGGCATTGATCAGAAAAGGGGCCTTGTTGTACCAGGTATTTAACAGGCACTGAAATACAGACTCACTTACACTCTAATGAGACAAGCAATGCACGATGGATGGAATGATTCTATCAAATATACATTATTTATATACACACACATTAATAAACATTAAGTCCTCCCAACTGCTCCTCAGCACATCCATTAAACGCAAGAGATTTCTTGCAAGAGATAATACAAAAGTGGGTTTTGAGAAAGGATTTACATTCCACCTTTCTGTGCTAAGAGAACACAATTATGTTTATGGAAAGAGCTGGCTAGATTATCTTCTGTATGTCATAATTCCACTGGCTATTACAGAGACATCCCTGTAAAACAGTTACATTGCAATGGTGAGAATTTTGCCAATGGAAATTAGCCTTTTGAGAATAATCAACTAAAGGAGATTATTAACTACAGTATCCTCTAGCTTCCCTACCAGTCACATATTTCTTTCCAAAATTGTAACATTCATTGCCATTAACTTCTTTATACAGTGAGGTTTTAATGTTTGATTGCGGCTTTCATATTATCTTTTAACAGGATTTTTTTTTTTATCTAGTCTTATGTGGAGCACAGAATCTGGTCCAAGAGGTGAATATAGCTGGATTACTTGGTAAAAGTGGCAATAATATAATTAAATTTAACATTGCACAATGGGGAATACATCATAGCAGATCAACACTGTAGCATTTAATTTCAGAAAGGAGAACTACATAAAAATGAGGTGAGTTGAAATTAAAAAGGTACAGTGTCAAAAGTGAAAACCCTGCAAGCTGCATGGAAACTTTTCAGAGACCATAACAGAGGCTTAACTTAAATGTATACCCCAAATTAAAAACCATAGTAAGAGAACCAAAAAAGTGCCACGAGGGTTAAACAAAGTAAAAGAAGCAGTGGGAAACCACAAGACATCCTTTACTAAGTAGAAGTTAAATACTAGTGAGGAAAACAGAAAGGAGCATAAACTCTGGCAAATGAAGTATAAAAATATAATTAGAAAGACTAAAAAAGAATTTGAAGAACAGCTAGCCAAAGATCCAAAAAGTAATAGCAAAAAGAAATGTAAGTACATCAGAAGTTAAACAACCAGTAGGACCACTAGACAATCGAGATGCTAAAGGAGCACTCAAGGGCAATAAGGCTACTGAAGAGAAACAAAATGAATTCTTTGCACGATTTTTCACAGCTGAGGATGTAAAGAAGATTCCCAAATGTGAGCCATTCTTTTTAGGTGATAAATCTGAGGAACTGTCCCAGATTGAGGTATCATTAGAGGAGGTATTGAAAGAAATTGATAAACTAAACAGTAACCAATGACCAGGACTAGATGGCATTCACCAAAGAATTCTGAAAGAACTCAATTATGAAAATGCGGAACTACTAACTGTAGTCTATTGCCTATTATTCAAATTAGCTTCTGTACCAAAAGACTGGAGGATAACTAATGTGATGCCAATTTGTAAAAACTGCTTCATAGGTGATCATGGCAATTACAGGCTGGTAAGCCTAACTTCAGTAACAGGGAACCTGACTAAAACTACCATAAAGAACAAAATTGTCAAACAGCTGAATATAGTTTGTTGGGGAAAAGTCAACATAATTTTTTGTGAAGGGAAGTCATGCCTCACAAATCTATTATAATTCTTTGAGGGGGGTCAACAAGCATGTAGACAAGGGAGATCCAATGAATATAGTGTTCTTAGATTTCCAGAAAACCTCTTTCAAGGTCCCTCACCAAAGGCTCTTAAGCCAAGTAAGTTGTCATAGGATAAAAGGGATGGTCATCTCATGGACTGATAACCTGTTAAAATATAGGGAAAAAAGGTAATAAATGGTCAGAATGAAGAGAGGTAAATAGTGGTGTGCTCTAGTGGTCTGACATATTCATAAATGATCTGGAAAAATGGTATTAAGTGAGGTGGCAAAATTTGAAGATGAAACAAAACTACTCAAGATAATTAAGATCAAAGCATACTATGGAGAGTTACCTACGGATTTCACTGAACTGGGTGACTAGGCAACAAAATGGCAGATGAAATTTGCATTTATCAACATTAAAGTTAATACACACTGAAAGACAATCCCAATTATACATATAAGATGATGGGGTCTAAATTGGCTGTTAACACTCAAGAAAGAGAGCTTGGAGTCATTGTAGATAGTTCTTTGAAAACATCCACTCAGTATGCAGTGGCAGTCAAAAAGTGAACAAAATGTTGGAAATCATTAAGAAAGGGATAGATAATAAGGCAAAAAATATCATATTGTCTCAGTATAAATCCATGTGTAACCCAAAGGCACAGACCACTTGGGAGAGTAAAGTCTGCTCTACAGCTTTAGCTAAGAGTTAGTGGGCTTTTAGCTCATGCCGTAGAGGTTCATGGCTTAGCCCCCTAAATTCTCAGGTTCAAACTGGTTCACCAGTTTTACACAGCACGTGCTCATATCTGGAGTACTACATGCCCCCTCTCAAAAATGATATAATGGACCTGGAACTTGAAAAGTGCAACAAAAATTATTCGAGCTATGAAACAGCTTCCATATGAGGAGAGATTAATAAGTCTGGGACTTCTCGTCTTAGAAAAGTCTGAGCTAAGAGGGGATATGATAGAGATCTATAAAATCCTAATCAGTGTAGAGAAAGTAAATGTTGCTTATTTCTTCTCTTAACACAAGACACAGAGGTCATTAAATGAAATTAATAGGCAGCAGGTTTAAAAAGAAAAAAAGGCAGTATTTCTCCATACAACACACAGTCTACCTGTAGAACTCTTTATCAGAGGAGGAAGGCCAAGACTACAACAGAGTTCAAAAAAGAACTAGATGAATTCATGGAGGACAGACCCATTAAATGACTATTAGCCAGGAAGGCCAGGATTAGCTCTGCTTGCCAGAAGCTGAGAATGAGCTACAGCGGTCGGATCACCTAATGATTACCTGCTTTGTTCATTTCCTCTGAAGCACCTGGCATTGGCCACTGTCGGAAGACAGGATATTGGCTTAGATGGACCTTTGGTCTGACCCAGCATGGCCATTCTTATGATACAGCCAACTGCAAGGTAATATATCTGGAAACAAAGAATGCAGATTATCATCAACAGGATGGGAGACTGTCTTGGAAAGCAGCGACTGAGAAAAAGATGTAAGGGTCATTGTAGATAATTGCCTCCACATGAATTTTCAATGCAGTGCTGTGGCTTTAACAGGGCTAATGTTATCCTTGGACATATACAAAGCTAAATAAGTAAAAATAGGGAAGCAATACTGCCTCTGTACATAGTGCTGATCAGACTACGAAGATACTTTAACCAGTTCTGGGCTGCACACTATGTGGGAAAACTGGGGACATATGGGATTTTCCCTCCCTTTCACCCATGAAACTCATGGTGTTGGGATGCTAGTGCACTCCTTGACTTCAAGTGGTTTTAGTACATACAAAGTTTGCAGTTTCATATAAATACTGTTTTGGCAGCCCTGCTTGAGATAGTTTTCGAGCACAGGAGTGGTAAGGAGGCAAATGTGTGAACTAGTACTGACCCTAGGATCACAATCTTGCATCGCTTGCAGGTTTGTTTGGGAGAGGAAGTGTCAGAGTTGCTCTGCCTCACCAGATTCCTGGGAAAGACTGGTATGTGCAAAGGGAAGATGACGCAGCAGAGGTTGCACCCCTGTATCAATTTCACCAAAATCTGAAATCCACTACTCATGGAAGCAACTTAATTCATGGTTCTACGAAACATTAGCTATGACTTACAGCTACTCAGTTATACAGCGGAAACTGTTCAATAGTGAGCACACTAAACTGGATCTTTCGGGAAAGGGTTGTTTTAGATCATGGGTTCCCAAACTGGGGGCAGTGAAGAAATTCCAGGGGGGCGTGAGGCAACCCAGCCCCCCCCTCAAGTTTTGCTGCCCCGGTCAGTTCCTTTTTTTTTTCCTCCCTCAACAAGTTTTGCTGTTGGGGGGGGTGGTGTATGAGGGTTTTTCAAAAATCAAAAAGGGGGCATGATGCCGAAAAGTTTGGGACCCACTGTTTTAGATGGATCGGATTATTCTAGAAATGTAAAAAAGCTTATAAAAACCTAACTGTTTAAAAATCCTCGGGATTACACAGTTAACTGTATTTGACTAGGGAAGTATTAGGAAGGTAAGGATGGTGGAGGGGTGCCCCCATGGCTCCCAGAGCACCAGCAGCCACCCCACAGGCTTATATACTGCAGAACCTGATGTGCAGCTGATTCCATAGAAGCAGGGCCGGCAACTGGAAGCCAGTGGGTGCTGGGAGTCTGCCGGCTTGTAATGCAGAGCCTGCAGTGTGAGGCAGCCAGCTCCCTGATCAGAGTGGGGCTGGCAACCCAGGAGTGGGGCTGGCAGAGTCTGCAGCTTATGAGTGCATGCCTGCAGGACAGAAGAGCATAGTGGAAACCAATAAGCTGATGCTTATCCGTTAACCTCTTACATCCCTAGACTATTCAGTGATATATTTTTAGAAACTCCTGGTTAAAGTTCTTGCAGATGATACAGAAGCAAATTTTCATCTCTCCCCTCATTTTTTTGGAAGGTGGAGGAAATAATATGGTATTGAACTTGTTGGGAGTGGGAAGGAATTAGATATTCACAAATATACAGTATTAATTTGTCTATTCTGTTTTCTGTGTTTGTAACTTCACCTACTGTTTGTATTAATTTTCTATATATACTTATAACATCTGGATATGCTAATGAAAAATCAGTAAAAAAAATCCACTAAAATTGATCCTTCTGATTGATGGTGATGGAGTTTAAAATTTTAAGTATCTACATAAAACTAGAATAATCGGATACCGTAGAGAAACTTATGAGAGTACAACTTGTATTTCAGTCACTGCCCTCTTTTAGTCTCCTTCTTCCCTGCATGTAATATCATGGCTCTAGATGAACATGTTCTCATACATTTTGATAGTTAATTCTTGATGTTTTATGGTTGACCCAGTGGGTTACTCCAATCAGCAACAAGGAGGGTGGTTTTCAATTCAGTCTAGCAAAACAAATGCCTCTTTCAGAAGTTTTGGCCTGGTACCACCTTCTTGTTGACAAGTGATAGAGGCCAAAGTCGCAAAGCCATAAAAGCTTGCAAGATCAACTACCTGAAGTAACAGAAGAGATGGCATGCAACCCACATTGCTACAAGAGTTATGAAAAACATTGCTTCCTTTTCACATTAACAGTCTGACATCAACCACTGATCCAGAGAAGCTCCAAATCCATATGGCTCATATCTGTAGCCATATGGGAATGCACACAGTAAACATTTTGAAGAATAATCTAATAAATAACTTCATTTATTCAAAACACGTTTTCCTTTACTTTTTCCACTTATGATCCTAAAAAACAAACTTTTTGAATGGATCTACAAAGTAACCTACTACAAATTTCATGAAGTATATTTAGTCTTTTCTTTAAAAAAAAAAAAATCCCTGCAGCTGAAAAATGTATTCTATGAAATGAGACAGTTTCTACCAATGGACAAATCCTGAAGTCAGTTTAATCTTTAGAGAGAATGGCAGAAATTGTTAATTTTGAACATACAGCCAATATCAGGAACATTATCCTTCTGCCACAGAAGGAAAGAATATTAAAAAATCCCACATTTATGAGAGTTTAAGAGTCCTGTGCTGTTGCTATCTTCTCTGATTTTCCAGGAATGTCATTTGGACAGGAAGGGCTTAAGTGAATAATTCAAGGGCAGGTTCACACAGTAAATAATTTCTCAACATTGTAATGTGATTGGACAGAGTCAATATGCATTTGAGTATTGCTTATGAAGAGAAGTTTGCTTTTCTGGGCCACAATGGGCTGACATGTTGTTCTTTGGCAAAATACCTTTTAGTTGAAAACTATCTTCCTAGAAAGATTAATCATAGTAACGTATCATGTATGTTTAGTGCTAATGCACAAATATTGTTCCTTATGGTGGGTTATTCTCTATAATATTCTTAAGGCCATCTGTTTATTTTCCAAATTAGGACAAATTCAAAAGAAACTGCATTAGAAAAATTAGCCCTTGTGGTGTAAAAAATGCAAACTGCCTAAATCCAAAACCCATCAAGTGCTCAGAGAATGAAGTGCAACATTAATCTGTATGCACCCACAAGGTCCACTAGTTTTCTCAGAAACCTGTACCAAAGCAAATGGCTTAGAGTGTATACTCATCATGCCCTAAAAAAATCCTACAAAAAACTAGTTTAAAAATCATATTTAAAGTTTTAAAGGATCATATTAAAGCACTGAAATAGGACAAACAGCTTTTTACAATATAAAACTATGAACTAATCAGACTGAATACTAATGGTATATACACACTTAGCCGATATATAATAGAATTAAGTATTAAAGAGGGAGATTCGCAGAGACTTTGGCCAGCCTCTCTCACTGACAGAAAGCCAGGCCTGGCAAAAAGGAGAGGGGAAACAGGACATACAGTGTGAAAGGTGCCTGCTGGTGGAATCTCCCAGAAAGCAGGTGGAAGAGCTACAGGAGGAGGTAGCAAAGGTGAGGAGCATCCATGCCCATGAAGAATTCCTTGAGAATATACATATGGAGACATCCAAGGCTGAAGAAGCTATCCAGCTAGAGACACATGCTGTCACATTGCTGGGGGAGGAGGAGATAGCTGTCACAGGAGGGCACTGGTTGCGGGTTACTTCTGGCAGCAGGTAGTGTTCCACCCCTATTCCCAACCAACCCAGTGACCATGGTCACAAGAGATGACGACTCGCCCCCAAATCATGGAAGAGGAAAAGCCATGTACTCCAAGGCTCGAAAGATCTCAGCCACCACTCCCAGGAGGAAACACCTTAGTAGTGGCTGGTGACTCTATTCTGACATGGCATCCCGGAAGGTATGCTGTATCTAAGACGTTTCAAAGCAACTGTCAAGAATCATCCAACCCTCTCACTACTGCCCCATGCTACTCATCTACGTGGGCACTAATGAGCCTGAGAGGCAGAATCCTTAGCAGATCAGAAGTGACTACAGGACTCTGGGCGTAGTGTTCAGAGCACAGGGAGTGTACCCTTCAATCCTTCTGTTCAGGAGTGGGGCCCAGGCAGAGGCAAATGCATGTTGGCTATAAATACCTGATTGCGAGAATCGTGTCACCAGGAAGACTTTGGCTTCCTTGATCATGGGATACTGTTTCAGGAAGGATGGCTAAGCAGAGATGGGTTCCACCTACTGAGGAAGGGGAAGACTGAGGAATCTGTATTCGGATACAGATTGGCTAATCTAATCAATCAGGTTCGATGGGGGCAAGTGACCAAAGCCCACAGGTAAACAAAAAACACGGAGATTTGGGAGAAGGGTCTGAATCTGGGCAAAGTATGGGCTGTTATAGCAGGGATGAGAGGAAAACAAGACAAAATGGGGGGGAGACACAAATCAGTATCTTAGATGTCTGTATACTAATGAGAGGGGTATGGAGAACAAGCAGCAAGAACCTGAAATGTTAGCAAACAGAACTATGACACAGTTGACATCACACTGTTGGATAATAAGCATGATGGGAATATTGTTACAGAAGGGTACAGTTTGCTCAGGAAGGACAGGCAGGAGGAAAAAGGAAGGAGGTGGTGGTGTGTCATGGTAGGTGTCTAATACAGACCACATAGCAAGAAAGTAGAGGCAGATGAGACTTTTTTTAAACTAACAAAATCATCCAAAGCACAGGACTTGGTGATAGGGGACTAAACTATTCAGACATCTATTAGGAAAAATAACACAGCAGGGCACAGATTCTCTTGAATGCATTGGAGACAATTTATTTCAGAAGGTGGAGAACATTATTAGAAAAGAGGCTGTTCTAGATTTGACTTTGACAAATAGGGAGGAACTGGTTGAGAATTTGAAAGCAGAAGGCCGCTTGGATAAAACTGATCGTGAAATGGTACAGTTCATGGTTCTAAGGAATGATAGGAGGGAGAACAGCAAAATAAGTCAATGGATTTCAAGAAGGCAGACGTTAGCAAACTCAGTGAGTTGGCATGTAAGGTCCCATGGGAAGCATGTCTAAGAGGAAACACTTGAAGGTGGTTGGCAGTTCTGAGAGGACAGTATTAAGGGCACAAGAGCAAACTATCCTACTGGGAAGGAAAGATTGGAAATATGGCACAAGACCAAGAGATCTTCAATTATCAAAAAAATCCTACAAAAAGTGGAAACTAGGTCAGATTACAAAGGAGAAATATAAACAAACAACACAAGTATGTAGGGACAAAATTAGAAAGCCCAAGGCATAAAATGAGCTCAAAATAGTTAGAGACAAAAGGAGTAACAAGAAAAAGTTCTACAAATACATTAGAAGCAAGATGATGATCAAGGATAGGGTAGACCCATTACTAAATGGAAGGGGAACAGTAACAGAAGACATGGAAATAGCAAAGTTGAAAGTCATTTAAGCATTTTTTGCTTAGAAGGTTGGTGGTGACTGGACATCTAACACAGCAAATGCCAGTGAAAATGAGGTAGGTCAGAGGCTAAAATAGGGAAAGGACACATTAAAAATTACTTAGACAAATTAGAGGTCTTTCAAGTTCCTTGGGCCTGATGGAATGCATCCGAGAATACTCAAGAAGCTGGCTGACTAAGCAGATATCAGCAATTATCTTTGAAAAGTTTTGGAAGACTAGAGAGATTTCAGAAAAGAAAAAAAAAGGCAAATATAGTGTCAATCTATAAAAAAGGAAAGGAGGACAACCTGGGGAACAACAGACTAGTCAGCCTAAGTTCTGTACCCAGAGAGATAATTGAGCAATTAATCAAGCAATCAAGTTGCAAATATCAAGAAGATAAAAGTAATAGTCTGCATGGATTTACCAAGAACAAATCATGTCAAATGAACATGATTGGGGGGTTTGGCAGGGCTACAAGACTTGTAAATAAGGGAGAAGAGGTAGAGGTGCTTGGTCTCTTGAATTTAGTAAAGTTTTTGGCACTGTTTTGCATGACCTTTTCACGAACCAACTAGGGAAATACAATCTAGATGGAGCTACTAAAAGGAGGGTGCATAAATGATTGGAAACCCCTTCCTAGTGAGTAGTTATCAATGGTATACAATCATGCTGGAAGGGCATAATGAGTGGAGTCCCATAAGAATCAGTTCTGGGTATGGTTCTATTCAATATTTTCATCAATTATTTAGATAATGGGATAGAGAGTACACTTATAAAATTTGAGGATGATACCAAATTAAGAGAGGTTGCAAGTGCTTTGGAGGATAGGATTATAATTTAAAACAATCTGGACAAAATGGAGAAATGGTCTGAGGTAAATAGGATGAAATTCAACAAAGACAAGTGAAAAATACTCCACTTAAGAAGGAACAATCAGTTGCACACATACATGTTTCATAAATGTCACATTACTCATCTTCCACTGTACCACATTTATAGATAGTTTAATAATCGAGTTATATTACTAAAACCAATTATCTGGAATAGATGTCAACATTTTACACATAAGTAACATATCAAACCAAAACATCTCTTAACTTTTGTGCGACAGGCAATTATCTGCACTCCTGTTTTAACCATACAGGATAACTTTCTAGAACAAAAGGTAAACTATTATATTTCTAGAAATTGACTCTTCCTAGCTCTGTAAAGTTAACTATCTCTGTGTAGTTCAGTCCTGGACCTGGATCTCCATAACAGACACTTACTCAGTCAAGACATTTTCCTATCACCTCCAAAACAATTTAATAAGTAAGAAAATGTCTACAGACTCAGATTTATTAATTCTGTGAGAGATTATGAACTCTCTGCCAGGCTACAAACTCCCTTTTAAATGGGCAGCCTTTTGCTTTCTCTGTTTGCTATCATATTGGAGCAGGGGTGGGCAAGACAGCATCCATGGACCAAATCCAGCCTGCTAAACCATTTAATCCAGTCCAGGGCTGCCCTGCCACTCCCCCTTCCCCAATCCAACTGAGAGCTGGGAACAGGGGATCATGCAAAGTCTCCTCCCCCCGCCAGGGGCACGCAGCACCAGAGGGAACCTCCAGCTACTGAGAATGGCTGGCCATTCCCTCTAGGCACCGTGTGCCCCTGGTAGGGGGAGCATGCCAAGTCTCCTCCCATTGCCAGCTCAAAACAGCTAGTGGTTCCCTCTAGGCACCACGCACCCAGGGGCAAAGACTTTCCGCACTTCCCCACCCCCAGACCAATCAGTATCTGTGGATAGGAGCGCACAGAAAGTATCCTGGCCCTGCCCCATCTGCCTGAGGCCCTACTCCTTCTTGGGTGGCCCGTGACCACTTCCAAAATTTGTGAAGTGGCCCCCCTTCAAAAATTATCGACCACCCGTGTACTGGAGTCACTGACGTTAAGTGCTCTTCCACTGCATGTCAGTAGCTCTGAACAACAGATTGGCTCCCAACCAGGAGAACAGGTTGTGTGGACCAAGATGAGCAGGCTGTTACTTTACAAAGGTAGTTAAAAGTTATAAACAGGGAGATGCTGATATATCTGGGTCTTTGATCAGGGGAGGAAAGAGAAGCAATTCAGCACATATAGGTTGCATGAAACAGGAGAGCCTTCCCGCCTTTATGAAAATGATGATCCCGCCAAGCAGAAGGGGAAATACTAAAGTGCACTGCATTTTGGATGTTTATGTTCTATAGAAATCATGAGAGAGCAAAGTAAAAAAGCAAGAATGTGTTATACTTGAGCACAGTTTCTCCAGATGCTAAATGCTTCAAGACTACTGCATAAATCCAGAACAAGTAAACCAAAAATGTCTCACCTTTAGGGTAGAGTTGGGACCTGGCAGGTTTATGTAAGGGAGCTTCTGAATGTCAGCTCTATGCCCAGAGGGGCTAAGCAGCTGGACAGCCGATTCCAGCTCAAGAAGGGGGTACCAGACAAAGGGTCTGCACTCCAAGAGTGTCACCAGGCATCCCAAGATTGGGGTCTCAATTCAGACCTTGGAGGCTTTAAGACCCCCCAGGATCCAAAGGCAATCAGGTGTGTGACCAAGAAGGTAGCACCACACCAGACTTGTGAAAATGGCATATAAATATGTAAAGACAGATTAATTTACATTTACAGATACTACTTCAGTCATAGTATATCATAGATGACCCAAGAGAAAAGATACAAAGAAAAAGGCGGCAAAGGAAATACTGCTACTCAATACAAAAGGGCAAAAGAATTTCTTTGATGTTGACCCACTAATTGCAGCACAACAGCAGATACATATTTAGTTTTAAAAAAGCCTTTAATGTTCTGAGATACTTACATTGTCTTCATCTCTGAAGAGCTTGAGGAACGATCAAAACCAGCTCTAAAAAGCATGCAAATTAAAACACAGCAGAGTGTTGAACACCATCTACCCCCTATAACAGAGATTTTAAAATAAAGTTCTCAAGCATACCAAATTTACAAAATGGACCTACAAAATGACTATTCTTGCTCACCTAGGCAAGAGTAGAGAAAGAGAAGAAATAAGTTTCACTGATCAGTAGTAAACGCTATAGCTAATTTAAAAAATAGTGCTACATGGGGACACACAAAAAACTGCTTAGTGCTTTAATGAAGTAGACAGTGGTTATGCAGTGGCCATGAAAGCAAAGGATTTATAAGAAGATGATGCTACAACCTGACATGTTTAGGAAGGTGGCTGACTAGGAGATAGCTGCTATAGGCACAGAATATCTTAATGAATCTAAATGTAGTATTTTCCACACAGAATGACAACTGGCAAGTCACCAGGAAATCTACTTTATACTACAGGTTGAACCTCTTCAGTCCAGAATTCTCTGGTCTGGAAACATCTGTTGTCCAGAATGATTTTAGTTAGCGAGAAGTACACTTTTCATGGGTGTGGACAAGTTTCCCGCAGTCCCATGAATTCTTTTGCCCTTTGTTTACAGCCACCAGTCCTGGTTCTCAGGGTTCTGTGCTGTTATTTAGCTTTAATTTACCCCTAAATGTTTTCTATCAGCCCAGTAAGCAGTGGAAGTGTTGGTAATGCTGTTAGACAATACTGATCTCCCCTGGTTTGGCAAATTCTCTCGTTCAGAACTGGTCAGGTCCCAAGGGTGCCGGACTAGACAGGTTCAACCTATATTCAGTATTTAGAGAAAGAACTGTTTTTTTTTTACCCCTGCACAAATCTGAGAGCAAGTTTCATTCTCACAAAAATGAGAACCTGGCCCTGTGCAATCTTCCTTATACAGACACTGCTAGAACTTGTGAAAATAAACTCTGTAATTAAATTAAAGTGTCAGTAGTCTTCAGAAGTGTCAATCAATTCCTCCATTTTCAGTCTATTTCCTGTAAGTAGCTTTAATCTTTTGTTTTAAAAAAGTACAAAGCTACATATGAATCAAGCTCCATTTGTCATCCATTAACAAAATCACGAAAAGGAGGGGGGGGAAAATCTATTCAAAACAATAGCTCTTCGGTTGTGGAAACCTGGGGACAAATTAAATTGGGTAACAAGTTAAAAGATATCATCTGAACCAAGTAATTTCTGGACTAGTTAGCCATATTCTTTCAGAGCAACGCAAGAACTGGAATTGCAGTGTTTTTGCAGGAAGCAAAAAGGAAATTTTGGCAAAGCTATTCTACCTGCGAAAGCTGGTATAGGACTTTTCTGCGCTGCCTTTCAATGTAGTCAGGACTAGCATGCCTTTTATTTAATGATGCATCAAGGGCCCCCAGAAATGAAAGATGAAGTTGTCAGAGTAACTACATTCCTGCCTAAGGGTGCCCTGAGCTATACTTAGTGCCTTGAAGACTCTCATGAGGGATACCACAAAGTTCTGTCTATATACTTCTCCTGTTCAGTGTGCTTAAGTCCATTATGAGACATAGCCTGGCGTATGATAGGGCATCACAGAATAGCTGTACAAGATACCAAAAGAGTAGATCAGGACTAGAGTAGCAACTTAGGAAGAGCCTTCTGTGACATCCTCCAATATGGAATGCAGTCCCTTTCTCAATTCCCACACCCTTTTTTCAATAGAATCTTCATTAGCTGAACCTTGCAGATGACCTGAGTGTCACCAAGTAGCCTCAGGTGATTGTTACGGTAAACTAAGCGTACATGGGGTAATTAAGCAAGAGATTGCACACTGATGCACCTTTTATATTTAACAGGGGGAGGGTAGGAGTGGTTTGGCCTGTCTTATGCTCATGTTTTAGGTATTTTCATCTTTAGTATGTATTTTTTAAAATTACTTGTATAAATACCTAAAATGGGACACATACTTAAAATGTGAAGAAATACATACAGCACCTTTATCTGGAAAGTTCCCAAAATACTTTACATAACTATATTTATAAACTGGCCCAATTACTTGCCTACCACTAAAATATAGCTCTCTCCAAGATGCAATGTAGTAGTCATTCTGCATTGATACTAACCATCTATAAGAATGGAAATGAAGCTTAACTTATCCAGTTGAAGTTACAGGGGGAGTTCTAGGCAAGCAGAATGTAATTAGGCAATGGGAATTTGGCCAGGATTCAGGAGTAAACATTGTTGTTCTTACAAAACATGCCAAAGAGCGATCTTACAGTGACCACTGGGTGCCATCTACTGAGTAATCAATCCTAGTTCCTGTAGATTCCATATTATCCTTGGGCACCTCCCATTACTGATCAGGCCAAACCCAGATTAGTTTAAGAACAGAGCACAAGATGGGATAGCTGGAAGTAAACCTATTGGTGTCACTTTTCAGAGCAGTAATATTCATACAGATTAGAGGTATGAACTATTTCAGATAGTTTAAAAAACTGTAATGGATGCAACTTTCTATCTGGCATCACCTATAGTAAAATCTGCAAGCTGTGATTCTACAATAAGGTAGTGTTCAGTGTGAGGTTTAGGACACTCTAGCAGAAAACCTAAAGCATCCAGGTTGTAAAACACCATAATAAGTAGGTAATCCCAGACTAACATTCAACTTGCTGCCCTAACTTGTTCCTTATGATTTTAAAATGTCTCAGTGTCAGTAGGTTCACTGTGAGTCAGAGCTGAAATAATAAGTGGCTTATTTTCCATCCTGATGGAGGAAATACATCACAGCTCATTGTGGCTCACTTACAGGGGCTGTTTTTACAGGAAAATGTAAAAATAACCAAGTCATTCTGTCTTACTGCTCTTATTTTTGATTAACAAAGCTCTTACTACAATCAAATTAGAATAGAAAAAGCACATTTTCAATGTGTTCTACAAAAACAATACCCAAGAAAAATGTAGAAGAGCAAATGGAATAAACAGTCAAGAATATTAAGTTTGTAATAAACACCCTCTTCTGCCAAAATGACTAAACTAGTCAACCAATGTAAACAACTGACTACTGCATGTGAAGTAAAAACGTAAGATACGATCCTGCAACTTTTTACTCCAAGGAGTCAGACAGTTTCTTTCTTCCTTTTTCTCTTTCTTTACTAGACCTTGATAGAATACATAAATTCTAAAGAGTTAAACATTTGCAAAATCAGGGATCATGAATGTGAATTATTCATGATTACTAGGTGTTCATGCAGTGTACAGCATAAAGTAACCCTAATCTTCACTGGGACCATTGGGTGCTACCTGCAAGATAAATGTTCAGCAACAAACTCCTCATGCAGAGATTCCCAGAGAAGTTTGAGTTTCTCACATATACAAGTCTATCATGTATTACAGACGTATATATAGCTCACATATAAATATTAGCAGTATCAGTACAATTGTGCCTATAGCCTCCAATTAAAAGAGAAAAGATTGTGCAAGGAGCTGCACGGAGTCCCTGCCCCAAATCATTTACAGTCTAAACAGACAAGCTAGCCAAAGAGCAGGAGAAAGTAAGCATCATCATTTTACAAGTGGGGAACTAACACACCGAGATTAGTTGACTTGCTCAAGATCACAGTCTCCGAGTCTCCATCCTATGCCTTAATCATAAAAACAAGGTTTTTAGAACAAATTGATAAAACTTAATAGTAATAAGTCATCAGGACGAGATGGTATTCACCCAAGAGTTCTGAAGGAACTCAAATTTGAAACTGCAGAATCATTTAATTGTAGTATTTAACCTATCACTGCAATAAACCCCTGTACCAGCGGACTTGAATGTAGCTAACGTAACACCAAAATTTTGAAAAGGGCTTCAGAGGCAAGCAAGAGAATTTCGGGCCTGTCAGCCTAACATCAGTACAAGGCAAATAGCTAGAAATTATAGTAAAGAACAAAATTATCATTACACATATATAAACACAATTTGTTGGGGAAGAGTCAATATGGCTTTTCTAAAGGGAAGCAATGTTTCACCATTCTATTAGAATTCTCCAAAGGAGGTCAACAAGCATGTGGATAAGGGCAATATAGTGTTCTTGATTTTCAGAAAACCTTTGACAAGTTCCCTCACCAAAGGCTCTTAAGCAAAATAAGTAATCATGGGATAAGATCAGTAATTCATATGCCAGTAATTGGTTAAAAGATAGGAAACAAAATCATAGAAATAAATGGTCAGTTTTCAAAATGGAAAAGTAAACAGTAGGGTCATCCAAGGATCTGTAGGAAGACTCATGTTGTTCAACATAGCTGTCTGGAAAAGGAAATGAAAAATGAAGTCGCAAAGTTCTCCATAAACTTCAGCTCAATGTGTGGCAACAGTCTAAAAGGCTAAAAGACTATAAAGGACCTATTAATAGGAAAAGGATAGAAAATAAGATTTAAAATATAATATACTATATAACTATTTTTTGCCCAAATACTAAATATTATGTCCAGTTCTGGTCACCCGATCTCAAAAGGTTCAGAGAAGGCCAACAAAGATGACCAAGGTACAGAACAGCTTCCATATGAGGAGAAACTACAAAGATTACAGCTGTTTAGCTTAGATAAGAGACAAATAAAGGAGGATAATTATATAAAATCACGAATGGTACAGAAGCAGTGAATAGAAGTGTATCCTTTTCCCACAACACAACCAGGGGTTACTTGATGGAATTAATAGGTGTAGCATATTTACTAAACATGAGGAAGTACTACTTCACACAACACTTAACTTATGGAACTCATTGCCATGAATGTGGTGATGCTCAAAAGCATAAATGAATTCAAAAAAAGGAAGATAAATTCATGGAGGACAGGACCATCCATGGCTATTAGGTAAAGACGGGTAGGGATGCCACCCTATATTCAGGGAGACCCTTAACCTCTGATTGCCAAAGGCTGGAAGAGAAAGAATAGGGTACATCATTCTAATTGCCCTGTTCTGTACACGCCATTGTCCGAGACAACATACTGAGCTAAATGGACAATTGGCCTGATTCAGTATGGCTGTTCTTAAGTTCATAGCCACTCTTCCCCTCCATATCATGATTTTATTTTTTTTAAACAGACCATATTTTTCTATGGTACCTGCAATATAAATTTTTTTTTTTAACCTACATTTAAGGGATCATGTAATATTTTATTTCAATAATCAATATTTCAAAAGCTGCTCTTCCTTAACTCTCCCAAACTAATCGTTTTCACAAATACACAGTATTAGTTTTAGAGAAATAAAATTATGAGTTTTTAAAATCTATTAAATGAAGTCTGGTGAGAGGATACTTTTAGAAAATAATCTGATTTAATTAAATTTTGATTTTTTTTCTTTTTAAAATAAGATCTGAATTTAATATATTATAGCCTAAAATGCTATAATCTCTTAAATCATTTAAATAAGGAATAATTATGTTGAGTCTATGAATCTCTATCAAAAACAGAGCTGAAGTCTGCTTTTCTAGATAACGAAAAATGTTTTCCCTCAGATCCTAAATTTTGAGGTCAAGCTTTATAAATGTGGCACGACAGGTTATATACAGTGTTAAGGATTTATTTAATAAAAACAAATTGTATATGCTATTTTGTATTTTTAATTAAATTCCAGTTACTATCTTAATGCAGCTTTGACACAGATCATGAGCAAAAAGTTAATTACCCAGTTAATAAACAATATATCATCTACCATTTTCCAACACACTAAAAAGTACACTTAAAAATCTGAAAATATTAAGCTATATACTTCCTGCAATAGAAGTATATACAGTAAAACTTGCGCTATCTGGAACTTAACCATCCGGAAAACTGTAGAAACTGGCAAATTTCTGACACTGGAAAAAGAAAAAAAAAAGGAAACTGGCCCTTTAAGTGCCGGGCCACTCCTCAGACGAGCGTGCAGCACGTATCTGGGGGAGGGGCGAATGGCAGCCAGAAACAAGCTGCAAGCATCTCAGCTCCCCCACGGTTCCTAGCACCCCCGACAGGCCGCCCCCACCATCCACCCCCCCTCACCAGGCTGCATCCTGCCTCCCCTCCCCCCCGCAGGCCACATCCCGGCCCCCACACGGTTCCTATGCCCCTCCCATAGGCCTCACATGGCTCCTGCCCCCCCCCCCCCGAGAATGTTTAGGTTACTGGCACGCCCTAATCCCTGGGTGTGCCAGATAACACAGGTTTTACTGTAGTTGTAGTGTAATCTCCTTGCCAGGAAGAATATACCAAATGTAATATAGAGGATCTATTTATTTGCTAAATCAATGTTTTAATGCTTATAAACAGTTACAGAATGCAACTTTCTTTCAAAAAAAAAAGTACCAAAGAATAAATGGAAAAGGCGACAAACCAATTATTTAAATTTGAGAGACTTTCCACTAATTTATTTAAATCACTAGAAGATTTACCCAGCATTGCCCATGTCTGGCTTGGGGGGCAGGGGCATACAGGACTCCCACTGGCACTCCCCTGGCCTGCGCAAGGGGGCAGAGAAGAGAGAAGAGCCGCATAGACCAGCCCCAGCAGTGCACCCTGGGGCTGGGAGGAGGGACGTAGTCCAGCCCCAGTGGCACTCTGGGGCCTGGGTGCAGAAGGGGGGGGGGGTGCAGGCCAGCCTGGCGGTGCTTTGGGGGTGGCTTGTAGATGCTAGGGGTGGAGCAGTACCCCTAGTGGTACTCTCAGGGGGACTGCGGTGGTGGGACCGGTGAGTCTACCCTGCTCCCAGTCTGGCACTGGGGACAAGAGGAAGGGTTTAGGACAGGAGGATCACTAGTCTAGGTCCATGTCCAGCAAGATCGCGAGTCCCATCTCCAGCTGGCCACTCCCTTCCTGGTGTGGCTCCCCTTAGTGGTGACGCTACAGTATAGCTGTCCCCCTACACTGACTGTGCGTTACCATGTCCTTCTGATCAGTCCCCTCCTTTTCCATATTATGGAAAGCAACTGAATTCCATAACATCCCATTTTCCTTCCACAACCAAACTCTGACCTTGCTTTAAGTTAGGATAAGAGGAAGTTGCATACAAAATTTGGTGGTTTTAGCTGTTAGTTTAGGATGGGGTGGTCAACCTGTGGCTCCAGAGCCACATGCAGCTCTTCAGAAGTTAATATGCAGCTCCTTGCATAGGTACCAAATCTGGGGCTGGAGCTACAGGTGCCAATTTTCCACTGGGCTGGAGGGTGCTCACTGCTGAACCCCCAGCTCTGCCCTAGGCGCTGTCCCCTTCCACATTTCCCCCTAGGATCCTGCCACTTCTCACCCTCTCCACTGAGCCTGTCACACCCATGCTTACCCCCCTCCAGTGTCTCCCACTGAGAAAGAGCTGGTCACGGAGGAAAAGGAGAAGGAGGCACTGACTGGTGGGGCTGCCAGTGGGCGGGATGTGCTGAGTGTGGTGGTGGGGAGATGATCAGGTCTGGTGACATAGAACTGTTGCTCTTTGGCAATGTGCATTGGTAAATTCTGGCTCCTCCTCGGGTTTAGGCCGGCCACCCCTGGTTTAGGAACTCTTGAACTTGCTATATATTTCCACCTGAAGGACAGATTACAATCCAATAGTATAGAAGGCAGTAGAAAAATCCTAAAAAAAAAGGCTGCCATCTACTGAGTGGGCACGCAGAATTTTGGAAGTTGGCTGGTAAACTGGAAGTTCTCAAAGAGGAGGCAGAGGCATTTAATAGGGGACAATAAAAATCTATTAAGTCCTGTCTCCATTAGTAACAGAATAAATAGTCCTCTAATGAAACAAAGATCATGCTTCACTGGGAGGAGTTCTCAGCGAGTCAGATATACCACTACAAAGAGATGCAGAGATTAGAAACAGGGGTAGAAAATGAAGAAGTTCATCTTTGGGGAAAAATATGAGCAAACAAAACCTGTTTGAAGTGTGGAAAGGTGGAGAGGGAAACACAGCAATGCCAAGAGAGACATGATAAGCAAATATATCCGTTTGCAAAAGGATGTGGCCCTATAAAAGAAGGGCAAATGGAATTTTCAGCTGCATACATTTGGGCATCACATCCTATAGGTATTAAACCCACTGCTCTAGAGTGACTACAGCTGGAATACCAAGGTTAGTCCTGGATACTCTCTCACTGAGACAACAGGCTGAAGGGAGTTCAGAGAAAAAGAAACCAATATTTAAGGGAGTGATATGAATAAAGATTAAGGAGAATAAGTAAAAACACATCCCACTTAAGTAACAATTAAGGGTTGGAGCCCATGCCTATAAAGAACAGTCCTGTAGGTCACACATCAAGCTGTAGGCATCAATATTTTCAACAACCTCATCTTATTTCTACAGCCCTCATTCTCCAGTTCCTATATGTTTGTACACACCTCACTCATGTACTTTATCTCAAAATCTGAATGCAAGTTCCATGTTTGGGATGGGGATATTTTCACTTGTCAGACTGTATACATTTCTACAGTGCATAGACCACTTTAAGTTGAAAAGTATATGAAGCGTGCATATATAAAGGGAGTGAACATATTTAGCGTAGTGAAAAGAGGTACTGCATAAATACCAGCAATGACATGAAAGGAACCAGGAAAGTAAAATCTAGGCTGAATACAAACTCCGTAACTCTGCAGTGGAGCTACCAGCAGCTGAGCAGCTTGAGGCTGGGGAACCCCTGTAGGTAGCAGGGTTGGCAGCAGCCAGGCAGCCCCAGCCGGGAACAGGCTGGTAGCGGCCAGAACCCCTGGGAATCCCCAGCGAAGTGGGAGAGCAGCAGGGCAGGGAGCCTCAGCCGGACCGGCTTTAGCGGGGCAGTGGCAGGGCGGGAAACCCCAGCTTTGGGAGACCCAGAGAGACAAGCTAGAAGTGAGGCAGCATTTACCTCCTCTGGTCCAGCAAACTCCCTGGTCCAGGATGACTCATGTCCTGAGAGTGCCGGACCAGGGAGATCCAACCTGTACTAACTTCAGGTGTTTTTGCTGCCCTACGCCTTCAGGTGTATTAGCTGCCTCTGCCTTCCTAATCTTCTGTGATGGATTGTGGAGAGAAACACACACATCACAACTTGCAACATCTACTTTCTTCCCATCCCCTCTGGTCCAGGGGTAGCAAACAGAGGTGTATGGTTGTCACAATTCATTACCTTTCCTCTTTCCCCATCCTTTAGGTACAGGGGTAGCAAACTGTAATGACTAGGGGTATGCCTGTCACAATTTGCTAGCTCTCACCTTTCCCCATCTCCTGATGCTGATGGTAATAAATTCTGGTGGATGGGACATATTCCCATCATCATTTGCTACCATTGTGAAATTTCACGATTTTAAATTTAGGAAATAATTTTACAGAGTTAAATTCCAGAGCTATTGTATGTAAAACCATGAATGAAGGTTTCCCCCCTTTTTTAGTCTCTTTCCACTATACATTAGGAACTGTATAGCCTATTTAAAAAGTCTCAGAGGTAGCCGTGTTAGTCTGTAACTTGCAAACCAACAAGTGTGGCTCCTTAGAGACTAACAGATTTATTAGGTCATGAGCTTGTGGGTGAAACCCACTTCAGCAGATGAATTGGAGTGGAAATTACAGAATCCAGGGTATATGTAACAGCAAAAAAGTTACCTATCAATAGTAAGACCAGTGTTAATGAAACTAAGTCAGGCTGGATGTCTCTCATTCATAGCATGTGATTTGGAAATGCTAGCCACAAGGGAGCTGCCTAAGAGCCAGTGGGAGATGCCATCCAGAGGGCTCTGCTCTAAACCTGACCTACCCCCCATCCTCCTCTCACAGAGTTGACTACCTAAGTCCCCATTGCAGGGAGACACCTAGCTCTGCCTAGAGATCCACAAATAGGAAGTCCTCTCCAAGTCAGGTGGCTGAAGTGCCTAAACAGTTTTGGGGGAGAATGAGCTAGACAGGTGCCTAACACCACACAAAAGAGCTGTAGGACAGGGGTGGGGAACCTCAGGCCCCAGGACCACTTGTCTCAATCCAGCCCGAGGCTCATGCTCCCCCCCAACACTGGGGAGCCCACACTGGTGCTCCAGCCCCCCGTTACCCCACCACAGGGCTGGAGCACACAAAATCTACTAGGCTGGGCCTCCCCAGGGCTCTGGTGTGTGAGGGGAATCTGCGGAGTGTCTTTCTCCTTTTCTCAGTCAGGAGCCATGTCTGGTTTTGTTTTCTTGCTTCTCACTTGTGTACGGCCCGACTGATATTTTTGTAGGTGAGCAGTCCCCAACCCAAAAGGAGGTCCCCACCCCTGCTGTAGGAGGAAAAGGCACATACCTTGTAACTCAACAGTTTGAGCACTCAGCTGCGATATAGGAGACCACTATTCAAATTCTCTCTCCCCTCTGGCAGATAGGGGGATTGAACTTGGGTCTTCCACATGGCAGGTGAGTTTGCTAACCTTTGATCTAGAAATAATAAGGTAAATGAAGACACCATGCCTTCCTTCTCCAGCTAGATGTTGACAGGAACCTGATCCAGTAGACAGCCTATGAGCATCCCCATTGGATTGGGCCCTGGGTGCAAGATAGCCATTGCCCATCCTCCATCTTCCTTAGTTAGTCAGTCACTCTGGGGCTTATGTAGGAGATAGGCAAGAAGGAAGCAGAACCCATGCTCAGAGGCAGAAACTTCAGTGCCTAAGGAAGTTACCCTGAAAAAATGTAAGCAATCGGCAAGTGTAGGTGCCTAAAAATTCAGTAGTTTGCCTTAGTCCCAAATGATAGCCTCATAAGGAAACTAGAGAAATGTATTCTGATGAAATTACTACAGGGTGAATCTCCCAAATCCGGGACTCTCTGGTCCGGCAACATCCATGGTCTGACACGGATGTTGCTGGACCAAAGAGCCCCAGGAGTGGGAGCCAGCAGAGAGAACATGGGGTTTGCGGAGTCCTGGCTGGGCCAGCAGTGGCTAGGGAGGGGAACTTAGGCATCAGTGGGGCCAGGAGTCCCCGACCAGTGAACCCCCAGTGTCAGTGGGGTCAGGCAGCTGGAGAGCCCTTGGCAACAGGGCCGATGACAGACAGGGAACCCCGGTAACCTCCCGCCCCACAGCAGCAAAGCTAGGATGGCCAGGCACTCCTGACTGGGAAACTCCTGGCAGCAGTGGGGCCAGGAAGCAGCTTGGGAGCTCAGGCTGGGGAACCACAGCAACAGGGCCAGGTGACAGCCAGGGAATCCTGCACAGCTCAGTCTTGAGTACAATACTAATCAATATTTTCATTCATGACTTGGATAATGGAGTGGTTAGTGAGCTTCTAAATGGAGTGGTTAGTGAGCTTCTAAAATCTGCAGATGGCACCAGCTTGGGAGCGTTGCAAGCACTTTGAAGTAAAGGACTAGAATTCAAATAACCTTGACATACTGGTGGATTAATCTGAATTCAACAAGATTAAATTCAAGAGAGAAGTTCAAAGTACTTAATTTAAAATGCTTAATCATTAGAATAACTGTCTAGGCGGAAGTACTGAAATAGATCAGGGGGTGATAATGACCACAGCTTGAATAAGAGTTAACAATTCTAAATAAAATGATGCAATTGTGAAAAAAGAAAAAAAACTAATACATAAACATCCATACTCTGGGTCTCCCTGACCTTGGAATACCTGTGGTACAGACCCTGGCAGGCGAAGGAGGAAGTGGCTCTGCATGCTGCTGCTCCCCCTCCTGCCATGACTGGAGGAATTGCAGCGCAGCAATGCACCTCCCCTGAGGCTTTTCCCTGCTGCTCCCATAACAGCGGGGGGAGGGGAACAGTGCTGGGAGTGGCAGCCACACATGTCCTTGGGTGCAGGGTGCCAGATAAGCACCCCACCTCTGTCCCCCTCATGTCCAGACCCTGCAGGACCCTCCTTGTCTCAGCAAATACTTTAATCCACCATACCCTGTTTCCTAGGGTTGCCGGATTAAAGATTCAAGTACACCACTCTGGGATGTATCAATAGGAGTGTCATGTGAGAGACCCAGGAAGGAGCTATCCTGCTTTATTTGGCCCCAATGAGGCTTCCAAGCTGGACTGCTGCATCCAAATCAGCACTTTGAAAAGTTGTGGACAAACTGGAGACACTCCACAGTAGGGACATAAAATCCCATTTGAAATGTTAACCGATTAAACTATAATGTTTAACTGGTTAACCGGCCCTTCGCGTCACACGTGGGGGGCCACTGGAGCAGCACTCCCCCTTCAGCATGGTGGGTCCAGCCAGGCTGGAGCAGTCCCCTACCTGCAGCGGTGCTGGCCTGGCTGGGCAGACGCAGGGGGCTGCTCCAACTAGGCCAGGCAGGGCCTGCCACAAGCAGAGGGGCAGCTGACACCATATTTGTGGATGTTTCTGGATCAGGTGATTCGTCTTAGCACATGTACTTAGACACAAAATCACAATGTCTCAAGTGATCTGAAAATATTTTTTGTTGCAGCCTATCTATCATACTGCATCCTCACACCTTTATGGATATACAATAATAGAGTCATTAATATTAACATAATGTAATAAAGGTAAGTTACATTTTCCTGGAAGCATATACTTCATACAAGTTAAGATTCATATCAAGTGTGGCTAGCAAACAGGTTAGCTGAGATCAAAGAAGAATCTTTATCATTTAAGCAACAAACACACAGTTCAACCTATTAACTCTAATGGGACAAGAACATCATCACTTTGTATTTGTATGCAATAGCCCTGTAAAAACACAATGGAGACGAGGCACTTTCATGTCTCCCAACAATGCACAGGAGTAACAGGATAAGTCATCTTTAAACAAAAAAAAAATCCTTGATTTTGGTAGTACAGAACAGTAAGCTTTTCAAACGAAGAACATGACTGAAAATCATAAAATATATAGCATACAAAAATGCTATTAAAATATGCAAGTGGAAGCATAAACAATTCAGTAAGAAAAACAACATTTATTCAACAAATAAAACAATAGAAAAAACTTAAACTGTGCACTTCTGTTTTTGTAGGATGAGGAATTCCTTATAGAAATAAGGATTGTTAATACATTTTTAACTCTAAAGGGATGGGGAAATAGGTTACTGGAAGTCCAAAACAGTACTAAATGTTACAGGAATATACAACCAGTTTAGGTATATTGATTTTTTGGTAGAGGTAAGAAGGGTAAGAGTTAGTATGCCCTAAAGGCTCAAACAAAAACAAATTTAAAGAACCCAAACTGTATTTATTTATTTAAATTTAATGAATTTTAGATTCATAACTCATGTTTGGCAATCTGTCTTCACCTCTAAGAAAGATTTCATACAAGATAGTACAGTACCTTCAGAATTTCTAAGAAATTTACGGGACTAGTGGTATTTCCAAAAGCATCTTGACGCTTTCAAACTTTAAAAATCTGGCCTGTAGTGACTATTAGGGAGCCAAGTTCAACGCACAAGTGATATGCGAAAAACAATGAGGGTGGTGGAGAGAAAGGCAAAGCAACAGTTGACAAAAGCAATCCCCGTTGGTGGATTAAAGAAAACTGAGGGACTCTTGTCATCAACCCAGGAAATCAGTCCATTTTAATATATCATCATCCTAAAGAATAAACGTGTGTATTAAAATATGAAAAAGCAAAAATTTAGAATTAAGTACTACAGTTGGTATACTAGAAGGAATGAAATGTGATTGCTGACACTAGTAGTGACCATTGATATTTTCAATGATTATTGCTATAAAAATATCAATTAAAAAGCATAATGGCATCTACCTGCATGTTGTTAATGATGATAAATGAAGTGTTAAGATTATTAAAAATAACATTTTAAGAAGTAAATAATTTGAAGAATGACATCATTTCGAGTGGCTTTCAAGAAAAAGGGAGTATACCCTTCAGGGAATCAGAACAGCAGGTAAGACAAATTTGTGAACTGCAATGAGGCTTTATACACACACAAACATGTAACTGATGCCTTTAAACATTGACAATCAATATTTGGAGGGTGGTGAATGTAAAACATTTCATTGAATCAGGTTTCTTTTAGCAGCTCAATATATCAGATGGGACAAGGCAGCTCTTTCATAACCACTGGGATGATTGGTACCTTTAAGATCACAACCCCGGGGAAGCATGCAATGAGATGAACCATCCTTCAGTGAGGTGAGGGGGGAGAATAATCCCTCTGTCGCCCATTTTTGCTGGTATTCAAGATGGTGCATCCCATCTGGGATGACGCCCTCTGCCCCTTCCCATCTCTGGGGCTTTCCCTTGCAGCCTATGCCTCCCCCCCCTCCCCCCCCGCTTATTTGGCCCCTCCCGTGGTTTGATTCTGTGCATTCATTTTGGCCCCTGAAACTCCTGTGAACAAGCAGGGAGCACATTGTAATCCCCAGGAAGGATAGAGACAGGGCAGCAACTTCAGCAGATGTTACTAAACATGCTAAGTACCAGCAAACTGCAGTTTGTAACACTACACAACACCCACTCACAGCATACCTGCACCAATTAGGGTGTGACTTTTTTTCCACATTTCCAGCCATAAAAGCTACATCACCAACATTTTAGATTAAAACAAACCTTCCATTCAGACTACAATAAACTTTGCATGCACAAAAGAGGCAAGTATTCAATCCATGACTATTAAATAAGTATTTAAGAACAGTGTACAATACTGTATTCAAAATATAAATTCAAGTGTAAGATATATTCTCTGGCTTTCCTTTTGAATTTCTGCAGCTCCTCTTGGCCAAGAGCAGCTTGTAAACTGACATTCTTAAAGCTGCAGAAAGGCATTATTTTCATTCCTTGAATAAAATGTCTTCAGTTATGTACTGTTTGATAAAAGCTCAAATTTATCATGACCTTCAAAAACCACAAGATCTTTTCGGTCACAATGATCAAGACAGAGCGCCACAATTGCTGCTTCTCTCATACACACACACCACCTACCTACTATCGTTTGTTGACAAGGGATATGGTTTGTTTTCTATCCTCCTTTGCCTTTCACCTTAAAAAAAAATGTATAGTTCTGATGCTCTATCTACCCCTGTTAAATCACAGCAACCTATTAAGTCTAAAGCCCCCTTTCAGAAGGCAAGGCAGCCTTGTAGTAAAGTCACAGAACTTTAATTCTATTCATAGCTCTACCACAAACTCTGGTATGACGTTGGGAGACTGACTTAACCTGTGCCTCAGTTTCCCCATCTGTAATATGGAGGTGGGAATACTTCTAACTCAGAGAAGTGCTGAAGACAAACTCATTTTTGTAAAGAGGTCTTTTGAGACAGTAACATCATTCAAATTATATGCATGCCAAAATACAGTAAGTGAAAAAGTAACTCTGATATAGAAAAACTATCCAAGTACAAAAAAAAGTCTCATTCTGCTGAAACGTAATACACAAGTTCTGTGGAACATTAGAATGACTTTATAAAAGTGGTACCTGACTAGTGATATATGTTCTTTTTGCTTATTCTTAGTCATAGATACTTACTGCTCCAAAAAAACAACAACAACAAAAAAAAAAAACCCTAAATTTTCACTCCTCCTTATTCCTGTTAACAAAATATTACTACTTTGCTATGGGAAAGTGAGCTACATTCATTTTTGGCTTCTGGTTCCTGAAGGAGTATTTATTATTCATTATTATTATTATTACTACTACTATTATTTCTAAAATGAGTAAAATTGTATGTGAAAGGCATAGACTGTAATCAAGGAATTCCAACGTCACGCTGAAGCCACCTTTCAGACTGTCATAAATCAAAGAAGGATAACAAAAAGGGAAGGAAAACTGGCCAGAGTTCACAATGGACAGAAATCTATCTATATTTTAGAAATGTACATCTGTCTATCCATCCATGAGTCTATTTGTTCAAGAACTCCTCCTAAATTGTAAGACCTAGGACCACTAAATTTGGTATGTAGCTTTCTCTTATCCTAACAAAGCAAGGACAGAGTTTGGTTGTGTCAGGAAAATGGGAAGTGCTGGGAATGGGACTGTTTTCCCTCACATGGAAAGGGAAGGGACACAGAGAGGAGGGATACAATACTGAGATTGACCAATGGAGGCAGTTGCATCACCAAGAGAAGTGACCAGTATGACTGGGACTCGCCATCTTGCCCACCACCAACTGGTTAAGTAGCCCCCTTTCCCCAAGCCGTCTCCCCCAGCCTTTGGCCACAGCACTGCAGGGGGGGGAGGGGAGAAGAGAAAACCCTGCAAGATGGGACCCCCCCACCCTGAGCCCCTTCTCACCCCCAATCCTCACTCACACTTCTCCATATCTTCATCACCCTGCCATGAGCCCCTCTTCCATTTCCCACCCTCATTCGTGCACCACCACATACCCTCAGCCTCCTGCTCTGCCACCTGACACACATCCCCAGGGCCACGCCTTGACTCCTCACACCATTAGCCTCCTGCCCTGAAAGACCTGGAAAATGCTGGGTATGTTTTCTAGTTTAGAATAGGATTGCAAGCACAGTATAGATACATACCAATTCATTTTTTAGCCAAACTTTTACTATTTTCTTCTCCATCCTTCAACTCTCCCCTACTTACATTATACTTCAAAGTCAACACACGTATTTATATCCCATTTTACAATTTTTTATTGTTGGCTGACACAAATATATGCAGACATTCTGCAACACTACAGGTGGTAAGTCTTACATAATTCTTAAAAGTTTGCTACTCTCTAATTATCATAACTCTAAGTCTATTTTTGCCCCAGATTGAATACAAAAGTGAAGCATGTATATTTATTTTACAATACTGAAATGCTTACTGTACAGATATTGGCATAACAAAAACTGTATAGGATTAGCTTACTTTTTAATTTGAAATTGTTTTCTTAATAATTTCTACCTACCACCACACAAAGTGTCTTGTAAATCCTATGCACTGTGCTCTTAACAGTTTCTTTTCCAAACCTATGTTCCATTATGTAACAAATTAAAGGTCTTTAAAACGTTCCTCCTGACACACACACTTGTTCTTTTAAAGAAAGTTTTACTTTGTTTCTTATAATGGCAGAATGAGGTCTTAACTTAGCCAAACCTGATCAAAAAGCCCCCAACATCACATGCCTTATGTTCTGCTTGTCTACATATGGTACAACATGCCAATCACTGTTCAGCTCAACATATTTCAAAATTATTTCTCACTTCCTCTACTTCATCTGCCAAGGAAAAAAAAAACTTGCTTTCATTTTTAAAAGCCACACCTCCAACTGTGTGTGGGTAGATTTTTGACAGTGAAATATTTTCAGGTTATCAGAAGCCAGCCCTCTTAGTTCTTTTGTTCTCTATTACTTAAAATGTTCAGCCCTAAAGACTTCCTAACTAGCAGCAAATAGTTTACAATTAAGCACATTCGTCACATCTGTTGTGAGAATCGGAAAATTTGCCACTGACAACTGTCATGACAATCTCTGGATTCAAACAAATGCCTGGTGGCATGCACATGTGACTAAATAAGCATCTTGCAATTTGCTGGCTACTCTCTCTAGGTGCCGTGCACGCTTTGTGAGAGGAAGGGGACTTCAGCTACTGCCTCTATCCCCAGCCCAATTATCACAGCTCCCATTGGCTGTGAACCGGCCAATGGCAGCTGTGATGATCAGGCTGGGGGCAGTGCATGAAGTCTCTTCCCACTCCCACACAGAGAAGAGAGGAGTACATGGAAGGAGCAGACAGCCTGGGACTGAGACAAGCAAAGAGCCAAGTGGTTCCTGGATTACTGGCCAGGAACAACCTAGGTAAACATCTTCCCTCATGCACCCCCAACTCCCTGCCACAGATCCCCACCTATACCTTCTGCACCCACCCGCCTCCAGATCACGACACCCTCCCTGAGCCTGCACCCCCGCTCCTGTGTCCCACCCCCAGGCCGGAACCCTGCACACCAATCCCCTGCCCCAAGCCACAAATCCCTTCTTCACCCAAACTCCCCCTCAGACTCCATACCCACTTCTGCATCCCAAGCTCCTGTCTGCACCCAACCTCCAACACAGACCCTGCACCCCCTCCACAGAAAAGTGCAGCCCATGACAATTTACCAAAGTCTTGAAGTGGCCCCCCCACCAAAAATTATTGCCCACCCCTGCTCCACAGATATGTGCTGGTGTTTAGTGTGAGGCATTGAACAATATTTTTTAAATATGGCTTTGAGTGACATCAGTGCCTAGCTAAAATTTCTTGTTCGTTTTATTGACATTTTAAACTTTAAGTGACCTTTATTAGTACTTTCTCATATATAAAAAAGGTATTCGGTTAAGTCTATTTATAAGGAAACTAGAAGATTTATCTGGCATCGCTTGGGTACGTAACTCAATTTCTGTTCTTCATTTAAAATAATTGCTCTGGAATGGGGCTGCAAATGAGGAGCTCAGTATGCCGGCTGCCCTGAGAAAAGAAGATTAACCCAGCCCTCTCTCACTGCAGTAACTTGGAGCCAGATGAGAAACGTCTCTCCATGGCCACTGCAACTCCAGCAAGCATGTCCCCCAGCTAGGGCGGGTCCTGGTTCTTCTGCCCCCTGCGCTCCCCAGCCAGAGTGAAGAATGTAGCAAACTGTGCACTTTCCCCTCATTCCCTGAGGAAGAGGAACAGTCAGCAATGCTCCCATATGAATCAGGGAGGGCGGAGATGCAGCCTTCCCACCATCCGTAAATGGCACCTGGAAGGTAGGAGGTTTGGGGCTGGAGCAGCCCCAGACAGGAGAGGGCATGTCCCCAGCCAGATCCTTTCACCTGCCTAGTGATTCTGTCTCTTTTCTGAATGGGTTGTATACTCCCTGTACACATGGGGGCGGGGGGGGAGGGGGGGAGAAGAGACCTTCAACTCTCCCAGTCCCTCCTCACACAACCAAGCTCTTATCTTGCTTTAAGTTATAAGAAGAGGAAGCTGCATACCAAATTTGGTCATCTTAGCTCTTACCACTTAGGAGGAGTTCTTGAACAAATGGATGGACAGACAATGCATTCGCTCACAAACTCTCAGATATATAGTACATTAGAGCTTTCAGAAAATGAAAGTGGAGGGGGGGTTAAAATATTACATGGAAATTCACTTAGCACATATTTTTTTTAAAGAATTACAAAGACTGATGTATAAAAAGTTTCCTCTGAGACAACTGTTAGCACTCTCACAAAGAACTAGAACTAAAACCAGAACATCTAGAGAGAAGGAATATCCCTTCACAAGACTCCTCAAAGTCGTGAATCCATACTTTCCAAGACATTCAGCAACTTCAACTTGTAATTTTGGTTCGAGAGACTGTCACACTTAGCTCTTCCAATCATCAGTAGCATCTACAGCACTGCTACACTGGCTGTTCATTGAAATCTTTGGTGCCTGGATCTCTGCTACCACAAAACAGCATAAAAAAGGTATGACGTAACATGTTTCAGGATATGATTTGTACCGTGAGAATGAACTAGCGATTGAAATTGAACGTCATAATTAATCTGTATAAGAGGCATTCTGAAGTAAAACTATATGTGCTACATTTTGAAATGCAGTTTGGTTCTTTTAATCTCAAACACCCAGCAAAATACGAAGACACCAGCTTTCATTTGCCCCTGTTGCCAGGGTATAATATTGACAGGAGCAAAGAATGGGGACAACAGAAATAGTGCACAGTGTTGCAGCAAAAATTAGTAAATACTACAAGTTAGGCAAAGACTTCAAACAATACCAGCTAAACTCCAGCCAATTTTGGATGGTTATAGCTAAGCCTTGGTTTCTAGTGACTGAAGGCTGTTCCTTGCACATGCACTACAGTCTTTTTACAGCCTCCATTGCTAACTATAAACCCCAAGAAGATATGAAAAATGCATTTGACAAACTGTCCAGCTACATTCAACAGGTCATCTCTAAACTTCAAGAAAACATTAATAAATTTGATTTGCCACTGTTTTACCAAGTAATACAAGATCTACCCCCCATGCCCTTAGCTATTATTCCTATTAAACAAATCAACGTAAGTCATAAAGGGGGTGGAAGACACGTCCCAGCTCACTTTTAGTAACATGGATGCTAGTATTTACAAATCAGAAGTCTGTTAGGGTATGTCTACACTACAGCGCTATTTTGAATTAACTTAATTCGAAATAGTTAATTCAAATTAAGCTAATTCGAAATAGCGCATCTATTTCGAAATAGCATTTTGCTATTTCAAAATAGCACATCCACACTGAGTAGACCCTGAACCGAAGTTAAGGCTGGCTAGAACCAGTGCTGGCAGGGCATCAGGTTAGGACTTAGTGTGTGGGGCTGCTGCCTGAGGCTAACTGAGCTTCGTGCTTAAAGGGACCCTACCCCCACCCCAGACAGACAGTTCTCAGGGTTCCCTGTTTGCTTGTCTACCTCGATGAGGGACAGCAAAGCAGTCCTGTCTTGGAGTGCCCTGAGTGCCCGCACTCGGGACACCACAGCACTCAGCCACATGGAGCCAGAGCTGCCCCTGGGCAAGCTGGTGCGTCTCGTGGGGTCGTTGCCATCAGCCCAGCTGCACTTGCTGCAGGCTGCCATCTGGGCGGGCTGTCAGGATCCAGGAGGCCCTGCGGGAGAGCGTCCGCCCCGAGGAGCCCTCAGAGCCACCCCACTCCTCCCCACCGGGGGCTCGTGCCCCATTCCTCCCTCATGTCCTTCCACTTACCCCTCCCTAGCCCCCCTTCCTGATGTCAAACAAAAGACACGTATGTTCAAAAATAGAAACTGGGTTTATTGAACAAAACTGGGGGGGGGGGGAGGTGAACCTCTGGGGAGACTGGGAAAAGGAGGTGGGAGAGGGGAAGAGAGAGGGTGGGAGAGGGGAGGGGGAGAAACCTGGGAGGAGGGAGCTGGAAGAGGGACGCAAGGGGAAGAAGGGGGAGGGGAAGCTCAGGGCCCAGGGTTGGGGGTCTCGTGGGACCAACTTGATTTTCATGCAAACCTGCTCCTGGGTTCGCATGTGGCCTTTGGTGGCCAGGCTGGCAGCTATCCTGCCACAGACGGCAGCATTCCTCCGTCTAGTGCAGAGATCATGGACGTTGGGGGCATTCCCCCCCCCCCCAAACCTGAATAAGGTCCATGATCTCCACCCTGGACCAGGAAGGCACCCGTCTTCTCCAGCCCCTGTCATGCTCCTGGGAACTGGCAGGCTGCTCCTGGGGAGTGGTGGAGGGCTGGCTGCCAGTGGCTTGCTGGCTCATGTTTTGGGGCCACTGGGTCAGGGGCCCTGGTGGCCACTGCTGGCTCTGGGCTGGCAGGCTTGGAGCTGGCACAGGCACTGTGGCCAGGGTCTACCCCTTTAATGGCTCTGGGGCTGGGGGAGAAGAGAGTAAGTTTTCCTGGTTGTGCCCAGAGTGGCCACCGGGGCTCCCTGGGAAGGGCTGGAGGCCCCCTATTTCAAATTAAGTGTCTACACAGCACTTAATTTGAAATAGCTATTTCGAATTTGGCATTACTTCTCGTAGAATGAGGTTTACCAAATTCGAATTATAGAATGTATAGACGCTACTGAAGTTCATTCGAAATAAGGGCTGTTATTTCGAATTAACTTTGCAGTGTAGACATACCCTTAGGGATTTTTTTCCTCTTAATTTCTCAGGATTGACCACTGAGGGATTTCCATAGGTTTAACTCAAAGCAGAAGACATAGCTTGAACATACTTAACAGACTTCCGTTCAGATATCCAGTAGCATTCTCCATTACCTGACAATATAACATGGATCTTCTGAGATACAACACTTCTAAACAGCAATATCTCCATTGGTGGCATTTCAAAGCAAAACTTCAAAGTTAAAAAAAAGTGAAAAAGTTAACTATCTGCATCCTATAATTTTTATAAAAACTTTCCCCATCAAACCTACTTACCTGGCCAAAAGAAGGAAGCAGTAAAGCTGTGCTTTCCCAACCACATGGGAGAAGAGAATCAATGATGCTGTGGGATGTCTTTCAGAAAAAAAAAATACAATACAATCTAGGAACAAATTAAGTTAACAAGTTGAGTGGAATGTTGAACATTCATATACTGATCTGATGGACCAGTACACAGTACATTAAACTATCACTCATTAAAAATATCTGTGACATGCTTTTTTCTTTACTATAAAAATAAAACAGTAATTGCTACACCTCCGGACATTTTCTTCAGACAGATGACTAATTGTACTGTTAACAACCTAGACACTGTGCCTCAGACTAAAATTCCTCCCAGAGGGCCAGTCCTCATGAACTCATTTCTGCTTTTGTTATTGTTAAAGTAACAACTGTCTTTTCTTGCATTCTTTATCATTGGAAGCTGTCTGATCAATAGCCAAAGCCAGTGACACCGCTATCCCAGTTGTTTTAAAGAATGTTAGAGCTCTTTGCTAAGCATTTTTTGGTGGGGGGGAAATATTATTTCTATGCATGTGTATCCTACTATTATGCAATCAGGCTAATAGAATACTTATTGTGCAATCACTGGAGGCAATTCATATCTGTTAGAATATGAATACCCTTAATTTTGCCAGAGGACTGTTCAGTTCTTGTAGCACAAATGATTCCTTAACAGTAGAAATTTGAGAGCTAGTCTATTATAGTGTTGAATATGGATTTACATGCTCAAGGAAAAAGGAGTGGTGGGGACTCCAGGAGAGGAGAATGAATGTTTAGCTTTTTAATTTGAAACTGAGGCTTAAAAAGTGATCATTTTGGCATTCAAGTGATAAAGGAGGACAATTTTTTCAGTCAGAATGTGTCTGTATTTTAAATGTAGTAATTTCTTATAACTCTGGCTTTGGCTACTCTATAACTTAAGTCACCATAAATTATATCGCTCAGGAGCATACATTAGCAACCCGCAAGTGACATAACTTAGTACTATTCACACTCATGCTTAAGTTGGTCTATGTTGGCAGGAGCACTTCTCTCCTGCTAGCATAGTTACTGCTGCTTGCCGGGGCTGGAGTAACTAAGCCAACAGGACAGTCTGCTCCTGTCACCTGAGTGCAACTACACTGGAAAGCTTACAGCAATGCAGCTGTGCCACTAAGCTCTCTAGTGTAACTTCTGTAATAACATTTATATATCTGTGATCTTGATTGGGATGGCCTTTGCCATCCCAATGAATGGAAAGAAAGCAGTGGCCCTTAAGTAGGCATCCAATTATATTTTGGTTCTCCCGCCCCTCCCCCCCACCTCGACTTCTCCCTCCAAAAGTTCAATTTGATTAGGTTACAACAGGGGTGTGGGCAATAATTTTTGACCAGGAGACACTTCAGAAATTTGTGGAGAGGCAGGACCTCAGGCAGAAGGGGCGGGGCCAAGACGCTTCCATGCTCCCCCACCCACAGACCCTGATTGGTCTAGGAGTGGGGGAGTGCGCAAAGTCTTTGCCCCCACACAGAGAGAACTGCCAGCTGTTCTGAATAGCTGGCAGTTGCCTTTAGGTACCTGTGCCCCTGGCGGTAGGAGGAGCCTTCATGCACTCCCCGCGGCTGCCTCTAGGTCAATCAGGGCCTGGGGAGGGGAAGCATGTGAAGTCTCTTGCTCTCTGTCCCCACCCCTGCAAGGGAGCACCATGCATAGAGTCAAACGCCAGCTGAGCAGCAGCTGGTGGTTGACTTTAAGTGCTGATCCCCTTGCAGGGCAGGAGGAGACCTCATGCACTTTCCCCACCCCCAAGCCCTGATTGGCCTGGAAGCAGCAGGACCTCCGTGGACTGGATCAACTCGCTTGGTGGGCCAGATCTGGCCCACGGAGGCCCTTCTGCCCACTCCTTGGTTACAAGCAAATTTGTGGTCTCCCGCTAAACCTTCCTGAACATTGCTGTAGCCAAAGCCTCCATTTTGCCACAAGGCAGTTTTGCTTCAAGAGGCCCAGGTCTAGATTAAATAGAGATGAGGCAATTTGAAATAGTTGAAGAGACTGTGCTGTGCAGAGATCTCAGTACCTGCTCTCTACGTTTGTCTCTAGCAAAATTAATCTTTCACATTTATTAGCATCAAATTTATGCATCAACACAAAACCAGATTTGTTTTATATATAATATTTTTTAAAAGCATTCTGTTATCAGAACTGTCAGCCAACAGGAGATTTAACCTTAAGGAACCTAACCAAGAAATCTTTCTGTGAACTGCTTCTTTACCATGAATCTTTCACTCTAGCTCATCTTTTTTACCTTCCTTGCTGGATCAATCTGGAAGAACAAACAGGGATCAACAAAAAGCACAACATTTTAGGACTAGCCACCATAAGTATTCTACTTTAAATACTCTTAACTGGTGTATACTTATCACTAAATGATTGACATACTCCCTGTAATACATAACAGGAAGTCTTATTCCTTCCTGTTACCTACAATATATCAGCAACAGATACTCATGAACTGCCCGAGTAAGAAAAATCTGCAAGCTAGTCTAAGAACCAAAAGTAAGTTTTTTAAAACGACTCCTGCCAGCTTGAAATCCTAATACAGAATGGCTATTAGCTCATAATTCAAACTCTTAATGAGAAGGAATTGATGAACTAGCCTATTGCTACTTTGGTAGGTCTCCTTAGAGTGAAAATATTTAGGTTCCCCCTGACACAAGCATCTCCCAATGGTTTTTCCTTCTTCCCAAGGTATGAATTTGACAATGCTTCAGGGGGGTTGCTCCAAACTATATTCAGCAAATCAGAGCTAATAACGTTCAAGTCTAACAGTCAAACTCTGTTGATACTTCAAAGAAGATAAAATGTTCCATCTTGCAGGTATTGATTTTCCGAAAAGAATTAATGGTTCCTCTTAACCCAAAATTCAGATACCTTGACAGGAAATTAAAAGCACTAGTTTAAGAGATACCTAGAACTACAATGATTCCATAACACAATGATGCTAAAGCAACGCTTCTAAGAGTAGTGAAACTGGGTCCCAAACACTAGAGAAATTTTAATACATTAATTCACTGACTCCTCAAAAATATATTTAAAGGATTGATTTAACCTGGCAGATACAAATTACACTCACTGTAGACAAACTAGGACTCCCCAGTCCTGATTCATTACTGCAGGAGCACCACCCAAATCAACTGAGTAATGCTGGTGGAAATCACAGATCAGTCAGGTCCCCTGACTATATGGGTGTGTCTAGACTACATGGCTCTGTCGACGGAGCCATGTAAAGTAGTTTACCCGACATGGTCAATGAAATGGGGATTTAAATAATCCCCGCTTCATTAAAATAAAAATGGCCACCGTGCTATGCCGACAATCAGCTGATCCGGCACAGCGTGGCAGTCTAGACGTGGAGCGGTCGACAAGGGAAGCCTGTGTCGTCCACTCCAGTAAACCTCATTTCACGAGGCATAACAGAGTGGTCGACAAAGGCTTCCCTTGTCAACCGCTCCACGTCTAGACTGCCGCGCTGTACCGGATCAACTGATTGTCGGCACAGCGCGGTGGCCATTTTTATTTTAATGAAGCCGGGATTATTTAAATTATTTAAACCGTCGACAGAGCCATGTAGTCTAGACACACCCTATGTTTTCAGATCGTAGGTGTCTCTTTCTCCCTTAAGCTGTTGCAAAAAGACCAATATTTGCCTTCTGGACTAATAGAAGAGTGAAGTCTGAATCTAAACATACTCCAGCTGCAATGACACTGTACCAACTTGCAAATGAAACTTTGGGTGGCTTAAGCTCAACCACTACTTGCAATTATCTTATTCACATCATGGGCATAGAAAGAACATCTTCTATAGCATGGTTGGTAACAAATCCAATACATTAATGTTATTACTGACAGGTGTTCAGTTCCTGTAATTTAAGTGACCAAATTTAATACACTTCCCTTTCAGCAAACCTTAACATTTCTGCTGATCTTGCAGGATGTAAGCTCATTTGCACAATAAATGCAGTCTAACAAGTCACCACACACTGAGAACAAGTTGCTTCAGTCTTATCTAATTGCATAGTTTAAATAGTGATGGGTAAGTGAAACTCCACCCACATGATAATTTCTGGAGTCAAGCATGAGAGAATTAAAGAATTTGCTAACTTTTGCTATAGTATAGAATCACAAATTAGCACTCCCCCAGGCCACTCAAGAACCCACCCCACCTCCAGTGGGTCTCTTATCCTGCCTTCCTAATGCAGGAGCTAGCTAGATCCCTGAGGCAGCCTGTATTGGACAAGGGGAGCAGCTGGGAAAGCCAGACCATGTGTCTGTGTCTAACATTGTTTAGCCTCTATCAATGATAAACCCAAAATCTCATCAGACCTATGTAGTTCTCTTACCTATTTGAAAAATTAATATAATCTGCATTTTAATTGCTCTTTCAAAAAACCAACACTTGCACCCCAGCACTCCTAAGACACTTACAAAACCCAGCAGGTACCACCATGGGAAAAGTTACTTTACAACAGGGGCGGGGAACCTTTTTTGAGTCAGGGGCCACTGACCCACAAAAAATTCAGTCGGGGGCCACTCACAAGTGAGAAATGGGGGGGGGAGGGGAGAGAACCAAATGAGAAGGAGAAAGACACTCCTCACATTTCCCTCGCACACCAGAGCTTAGGGGGACCCAGCCTAATAGATTTTGTGTCTCCAGCCCCACAGGGAGGCAGTAGGGGGGAGCAGAGTGCCAGTGCAGCTCTCCAGTGATGGGGAGGCCCCTAAGCCTCGGGGGCCAGATCCAGGCAAGCCACGGGCCACATCCACTTCCCGGGCCTGAGGTTCTCCACCCCTACTTTACAAGATATAAAATAAGGACTGTCACAAGTGGTCTAGTAGTGAGGCCGTCTAAATAATAAAACCCTGCTGAATTCACTACAATGTTTTAAAAAATCAAATTCTATGTGCTTCAAAAAATCTGTACTGATGCAGCCCCATCTGATCGGTAGAGGGTGGGAGGAATGAAAAGGCTTCTTAAGGATCATGTCGCACTTCCCTGATCCAGCTACCGCTCTGTAAAAGAGCCTGTGTGCTGGGTTAGAGCAACATAAGGTCTGATATAATTTAGACCAGCTGCCTGGGGCAGAAAACAAAGCTGGGAAATAACAGGGTGTATTTGCTTTCCAGGCATGCTACCTTCCCTCATGCATACTTCTGTAGCAAACAAAAAAGGGGCAAATAGGGAAAGAGAGTGCCTTACCTGCCACACATTGCCTATGTCAGCAGAAAATCAGCCTTACATTGCAGTGATCTTCCCCACATCAGCAAAGCAAATAGCTGCATTGTGAAGCAAAATAGCTGCATTAGGCCATTTGGCCCCCTTAAGTAAAAGTTCTAACTTTGTGCGAAGTTTTCATGGAGAATATAAATATTTCTTTACTGTATATATGGTTCCCTCAATGCTTTCTACATGCATTAAGACAGAGTTCAGTGTGAATCAAATTCTAATCAATTTCCCCTATCAGAATGTCCATTTTTGCACAGCAGTAAGGTAGCATTTCTGAGCTTTCAATACCTTTCAAAAGGGAAATGAAGTGGCAGTGAGAGTGGGATTTACACATCCCTTTCATATTTCAGGACTGGAAAGGTCTAATACAGGAGGAGTTCTGAACACTATACTGTCTTCACATATTTCAGTGTCTAATCAAGTGTTCTGTGCATTGCGTATGCAGATATAATTCAGTTTACACACTCTACAGGAAAAGGACCTTCTTCAGTTTGTAAGGCAGATTTCGGGGTGCTCAAATTATAGTTCTAGATAAGTACTCTTATAAGAATGTACTGCATAGGTACAATATATACATTCAGTACATGCATGTGAAATTTGTAACTTTTGCTCACATAATTAAAGCAGTATAAGACAACAGCAATAAGAACTGAAAATGTTACTCCATGCTGTTGAAAACCATACAGCTGATGGATCTCTTAAAAAGATCTGGATCTCTTAAAAATTCATTTATAGGCCAAGAACAAATATTTCAGAAAAGATTTCAGAGAAGTGTCAGTCCTAAATGAGACCAGACCTAGGCTTAGAATAAAGGAAACCTTCTCAGTTCAAAGCAGCAGCAGCATAGGCATGAGACAATTACCACTGAACTTTGATACATGTTGTGACCGATAACTCTGTAAGCTGCAAGTTTAAGGACTACTGAAACAGAGTCAGGTCTTCTCATTACCTCTGCTGAATCTCATTTTTCTTCCCATATTATCCAGCGATAAGCCTTAACCCTTTTCCTTTGCGCATCAAATTCTAGGACTACTCCACTCCCCTCAGTGATGCATACAGTTCCAGTACATTTTCAGAAAACACTCTTTAAAACTGAGCCTCTTGATATACCCACAAAGAGTCAACTACCTCAAAATCTTTAGCAATAAACAGTGTTTCAAACAGAGCAAGTAAGCCAGCCCCCTAAGCATCTTTCAACAGACTTTAAATTATCTTCATGTCATGAAGTTGTTTCTTCAATATTCATTTACAGATCTAAAACATACACCAAGACAAATGAAATAAAAAATCTGAAGCATTCTCCAGTGAAATCATAGCATTTGATTTCATTCATTTAAGATCTAATGGAAAGTTACTCCAGGGTTAACACATGATAGCTGCACATTAAAAGTCTAAAAGACAGTTACACAGATGAAGACATTAGAATAATACTCAGCAAATATATTAATTGCAGTAAGTAAAGTGCAGGAAACTATATTTAAACACAGTCCCAATCAGTTAAAGTCTATAAGCAGAAGCACAAATGCAGTTCTGCCATATATACATGATTGTTCCCTTTTGCATTTTAGATTTAAAAAAATTCAGGCTACTGTGGTAAAGGGCAGAATTCCTGCAATATCTCACCAAATTCAACTGCCCTGAATTTTAATTCATAACTGCAAAGTCTACATAACATCAATATTCTAGTGTAAACTAGCAAATGCTAGGAAAGTCATTGTTAACTCCTGCATGTATGACTTAACCTGAGGTTTCCTCCTAACTTCAAACAGATGCCTATCATCAGCTCAGAGTTTCTTTCGTATATAATTTTTAAAACCAAAAAAAAAAATAGAAAAAATAAATGTCTTTAAATAAGTTAGCAGGTAAGAATCCTGCCAGCTATACTCACAATTACAAAATCATTTGTGTTAGAACTCCCTGATTTCAAAACAGAAAAGTGGCTGAAGACTGAAGCTCACCATGGTCATAACTAGTGTCCTGTGTGTTTTGCAATTCCATTGCTGCAGAATTTCTTAAAGCATTCATTTTAAAAAGGGTCCATAAAATAACAAAGCAGCGTGGTCTTGAATCTGCAGACAGCCTGAAACAATAGCTCAGACTGGGCAGTTCACACCTCTATCTCAGTAGTGTTGACTCAAATCTAGAAAACACTGCCAATTATTTTACTGTAGATTATTTTATCAGAAATATCCAGCTAAAAGCTTTATCCCACAGCCTCAGATTGCCTCTCTTACGCTGTCCTGGGTGCCAAAAGCCTTAACTACCAAAATCTCCATCTCCCCATACAACTTCTACAATGCAGTTAATACAAAACTCTGGAGCATATTAAAAAAACCCTCAAAAAAGAACAAACTGAATGTATTATAAAAGCAACCACCAAAACAGCTAACATACAGACTGCTTTATTTTATTTTATCACCAGAGAGTAACAAAACAACCTGTTTTTTCATGGAGAAACTGATCTTAGACTTAAAAAACAAATAGTCTGGTAGCACTTTAAAAGACTAACAAAACATGTAGATGGGATCATGAGCTTTCGTGGGCACAGCCCACAGGGCTACCCCCTGAAGCTTTTGATCTTAGACTGTATGCAATTTTGTTGCATTCCACAGTATTCTGCACATTTTAAGTTTTCATTCAAGATTTAATCAGTAACAACAACCCAACTTGGACATACATACTATGTTCCAGTCATGGCTGGTTTGCTTTGTGATTAAGCATATATATAAGTCATAACGGGTATAATTTACAATATATAGGAATTATAGCATGATCAAGTTAACATTGTCTGAATTTTTAATTTTTACTTTTCCTGCTATTTTAATTCTGCAACCTATAAGAGCCTAATACATTCTTTTTAAAAAGTCACACGGAAGTGAGGATTTTTTAAAAAGCTACTACTTTAATAACTGGCATGACTAAAAGATGGAAAAGATCTTTCATGTGCTACTCCTGGGGAAACTCTGTGTCACTGCATATGAACCAAATTCATGGCCCTCACAGATTTCTTTGCTTCCCTGAAGAAAAAAAACTACTTCTAATGGGTAAATAAAGGAAAGCTACAGAATTGGTCACAAGTCCCTCCCCAGCAGTGCAGGCAGATAAGTGTGGGCTCTCAGAGCTGCTGGTCGAGAAGTAAAATCACTGCCATGCTCTGTCACCTCAGGCAGAGCAGAATGTAGCAGCCTGCCTGCTTACTGAATTGTTCCCATTGTTCTTAGTAAATTCCCTCAGGAGTATAAAACAGGTGTAAATTTTTAAGGCTACTTTACATTGCCAGAGAGTAGTGTAAAGAAGCCTTATTGTAAAGGATAGTATGGCCTTATAAATCCTTATGGTACTTCAGTAATTAGAACAGGTCTAAATTTTTGGACTGAACAAAATTCATATCAAAATGTGGTCCATGAGCTATTTGTCACTGATCTCTCTGGAGATGGCCAGTGGTCAATATAAATTGTGAGTTTCAATCACCAGCCCTCATTTCCTCTTCAGTTGCTATGATGTAACGTTGAGCATATGGCTGCATATATTTGTAGCCTAAAAGTCAATGCTAGCCACATTACTGTTAGAAGGGGTTTGGGGATATCCTCCAATACTCCCCATCTCCTTTCTACACCTATTGTACTATAGTTTAAATAAAATGTACCAAAATAATTAAAATATATTGCATTATTTTAAGAAATCAAATATTTTAAAATTATGCATATTATGCACGGAATTTTAATTTTTGGCACAGAATTCCCCTAGGTGTAATGTGCATTTGACAGCATTTTCTCTCCATTAATTTCACTATTACCCCCAACATAGTCATGCATATTAAAAATACTGTTTCTTCAGTTGTCTGTAACAGAATAGGAAAATGAGTTTATAAAGCCATAAAGATGGCAAGGAGACCCAGAGCAAGTCAAGTCAATTAATTCTTTTTTTTTTTTTAAATCAAATTGACTAGCTTTCAAATTGCCAGAACTATTTTAATGTTCTATTAAACTAATCTATGTGTCTGATTTTATATATATAAATAAATATATATGCACATCCCTTTAAAACAAGTATACTATTTACCACATGAGTTTGCTACAAGTACAAATTCCCAACATTTGTTTTATTTTCCCCAATCACAAGATCTCAGCACATAAAGAATGCAGGCACTCTTCTATACAGCGACTCTCATTTGCCTATTAAAAGTAGTGTCTGAAACTTACCATTGAGAACTATTTAGTGGCCTGTATGAAACGAAGCGGCAATGGACAGACATTTATGACTGTGAAAGATTTATTTTGACATGAGACCAAATAGGTTTATTTACGATGTTTTAAGTAGGCAGAGTCCCTTTCACTGAACATTAGATACATAGAGCAATGTATGAAGTTATCAGTCCACGAATCAGTTAGGAAAGTACTAATTTCTAGATACCTACACTTCTTGTATTGTGATGGTTTGAGCATGTAGCAATTCTGCAATTTTAGTGCCAATTAGTATCCTATAATTATTTTCCATATAAAAAACACTACGTTTGAAATGACAAAAATATATTCTATGCTGAATTACTTAAAATAGCCAAAATAAGGTTTTTCAATTGTTGTCAAGCGCTCTGTACTCTATATGCAAAAGGCTTCTGAAATACTTAAGAGTGTATTATGTGGCTTTTGAATTAATGCCACACCTGAGAATCCCCTTTGTAAAGCTCCTTAGTCAATTATGAGTTAGTCATGACCACTACAATTCTTATAGGCAAAGACGTCCAAATCAGCATCTGCTTTGGGCTTATTGTATCAGACTAATTTCCATTCATACTTCTGCAACTTGCTATCATGCAGTCTTGTTTATATAGCCAGGACAACAGGTAAATCTAGGTGATCAAGCTTTCATTAAGCCAGAATTAAAGAAGGTGTAACCAGTGATGTAATCTTAATAATCCTGCCATATTAGGTCAAACCAATGGTCCATCTAGCCCAGTATCCTGTCTTCCAACAGTGGCCAATTCCAGGTGCCCCAGAGGAAATTAACAGAATCGGCAATCAAGAGACAGAGGCTAGGGACACCATTCCTGCCCATCCAAGCTAATGGCCACAGATGAACCTAAAGACTTAAATGATACACCCAACTTAAGTGAATGCCAGCCATCACAAGTTAGTATTATTTTCTGTTTCATTGGGCATTCTGTCTAAAGAATTACTTTGAGGATATCTGAATGTTGGCAAGATCAACTTCTGGTTTTTATCCCAATTTTAAAGGCTGGATAAAAGAAGTAAAGCAGTAAGTGCTGAAGGGAGAGATATTTTTTATATATATATTCTTTATCTCACAACTTTGTTTTACTTCAGAAAAGTTGTGCATCATGCAATGTGTATGAACACCGGGTGTTTGAGTTTATACAGGATATGTAACCAAAAAAATCAGACTTATAAAAGGAATTTTTCTCTCATAGTTATTTCCCTTAGAGGTTAAGTCCACTGCCACCACAACAGATTACAGTTCTTGCCCACATTCTACCCTTATCCTCATAATTTGGGTAAGAGTGTTTTGACTGGAATAGTACCATAAATCTTTGTACTTCTACACAGCGCACACAGTAACTTTCTTGTTATCACGACAAAAGATCTTGGTCTTTGTACAATTCTTTCTAAGCAAATATGGTTATCAACAGTCCTTGTTAGCACAAAAGGATTTGGTAAAGAATGTTTAGGCTCTCCCTTTGTTGAATGATTCATTCAAAAGGACTGATGAGCATAGGAGTATTGGGCTTTTTGAGAGGGGCTGGCAGAGTTTGCATTTCAGTCCAGAAATTCTCAGGAACTCGAGAGCAGATTATGCACACATATAACTGAGATCAATTTACCTACTTTAGTAAACCTTACTGCACTTTGCAATCAATTTCTGTGTAATGTAAATTTATATTGCCTTTGGCTTTCACCATCATTTTATTCACAATATGGAGATTAAGTTTTACAATCAAGAAACACATTAGACTGGACCTAAACTCTGTTATCTTCAGACTCTGATAGATACAGCTTAACAATGTCAACTTTATTTTTCACTAAAAAGAATATTCAACTGAAATTACAACATCGTAGTTATAGAATCACAGACATGTAAAACTGAGGAGACATATTCAGTCATCTAAATAATCAATTGCCAATTATCATTAACTAAGCTTGAAGGCACTGGAAATTAGATAGTTTAAACATTTCATTTTGATTTTCTACTCAAAACAAGGTGTATAGTTTGATAGCTCACTAAATTATATCGGTAAAAGCATCTAAATTCTAATTATGTCAATATGGGAAGTTTTTCCCCAAAACATTTTACCCAAAAAGAGACATGCAATCTAAGTGAGAAAGCAGCAAGTATATTACACTGTGTATTGCAGGACATAAATAAATGTACACAAGACCCATTACAAATTCTGTCAGCAAAAGTTTATCCTGTAATCTGTATTCAACCTTCCAAGTGACACTCATTTTCAGCGACCATAACTGACTGAAAGTCAGAATGTTTTAATCATTATACCTAAAGAAGTCCACTGAAAACAATACATTACTAAAATAACAGATCCTGAGCCAAACAGACCCTTATTCAAGCTGAGCTATTGATTCATCATGTTAAATGAGGCAAGTGACTTTAACTCTTCGTGGCTCAGTCAACTCAGCTATGAAACTGGTTAAAAGCAGAATTTCCTAGAACATATTATGGTGGAGTAGTAGCAAGACAATATTTACTACATCAAGGTTTTCATTTTAATGAGACTCTGATGACAAAACCCCACACTTCAGGGTTAGTTTTTTTGTTGTTGGATTTTTTTAAGCCTCCACCTACAACCTGAGCAAGAAATTAGGAATGACTGGGCATATAAGTGGTTAACAACTTCCCTTTTACTCTATCAAAAGTATGCAGAGGTAGGGGGGAAAAAAAGGAATCACATTGACTTATGCCCAAGGAGACAGTACAATAAACATTAAAAAGCCATTCCTAAACAGCTGACTTGTTAAACAATAAATCTGAAGTGTATAAATTAGAGTACTAGGACAGACGAGGGGGGAAAAAACCCATCTTCCACATCCTACAAAAGTAATGGTTTTTTTAGTCTACCAACAAATGCTGGGAGTAGCAAAGTCTTGAATTTGAGAGCTGAAACTCTGTTCTGTTTGTTAAAACAATGCAATCTTTTTACAATAAAATGCAATTAATGACTTTTTTAGAGTTTACAGTGACTTTTTTTAAAGAGTTTATAGTTATATAAAGCATGCTTTTGTTCAGACTGAAAATGCATTTGACAATCTCAATCTGCACCAACAGACTGCACAACCACCTGAAAGATTTTCAAATTCTTGTCTACCTCATTTACAGCTTTGTCAGATCTAATATTAACCATTTCACTTCAGTTAAACTCATTCAGAGTTCTTCACACACACATCATCCTTTAGGTTTCTTAGCTCCTACTGGTAAATTTAGCTAGATGTCGTCCTTTTGTTTTTGTAATTTTACACTATAAGCACTCTGAGGGATGCTGTCCCTCTGTAAAAACAAAACATGTACCTTTCATAGTGCCATATCCCATGGTAAAGAGGAAAAATATTAAAAAGATATAGTCTGGATGGACAGCTGACCAAATATTTTAAAAACCTTAATATTACCTAAACTAGAAATCCAAGTACAATGTATTTGGACAAACTGATAAATCTACCTACAAAATTGCAAAGTTTAACTAATATCAATAGAAATTATACTATGAACCAGCCAGCAGAAAACACTAAAAATTGTAAAATACAATGGAGGTGTCAATTACTGTCATATATTCCGCTGTGTGTGGAATTTTTCTCCTTTTACAGAGAAAAAAACCCAAAAGGCCTCTTCTAAAATAATCTAGTAGGTAGGGACAAAACCCTATATACCTCTGTCATGAAAATAACTATATAAAGCATGCTTTTATACAGCATCAAACCAAAGATGTATTTACCTCAAAGATGTTAATTAAGTATTGTCCCCAAGCAAAGACTATGAAAAAAAAGTGGTGCATTAATAATCTGTGTATTCAGACAAGTGGCACTTTGCAATCTCATTCTAACAGCTAGTCTTAGAAAAAATGTAACTGATTCAAAGTCAGCCATTAGTTCTAGTGATGGTCAGGCAATCTGCTATATTAGAGTTGCTGGTAATGTGTGAAGTGACAGAAAGATCATTCCATTTGCTAAACTGAACATATCCACCACTGAACAGCCTTAGAAGTCTCACAGAGCAGAACTCTGTGGTTTGTTATTATCTTCACTCCTGTCCTAAGGCTGGAATCAGGACTCCTTGCAGAGATAGTGTGTGTTTGCTATCCAATTCCTCTGTACAAGACAGAATAGCAAATCCTAGGATGGATCAACTGGTCACCTACCAATCTGCTACTTCTAGACATACAAACTTCATTCTGAGGGAAACAGAGTCCCATTAATAAAAAACAAAGTTTAACAAAGTCATTACATTGAATACAGGCTCACTTGGTAAACATGCACTGTTACTATAACCCTTGACCTACCTATGCCCTTTCCCCATTTTAGTTTATGACTCCCCCCCTTTTGTTGGGTCAGTCTGACTTAAGATTGTAAATTCCTTGGGGCAAGGACTTGCCTGTTTACTTCGGTAAAACCACATATCACATGCCTGACCACATAATGAACAATGGGATGAAAAGATGATTTTATATCTTAGACCTGAAATAGCACTAGGACTCTCCTGCTCAGTGACCCCTGGGGGGGAAAAAACAAATTCCGTCCGTAAGTTTAACTTGTAATTAAAGTTTGCATTGGAAAGGACTCCAAACTCCCTTACTTACATACAGGAAAAGGTCTCACACAGTGCTGCCATGTGTTTTAGGATTGGACCTGTTGTGCATGAAACAGGAGACACCGGCCCTTTAAATGCATTGCACGCATTGGCAGGCTTGAACTTTAGCTCCACGCCGGGTACAGAGCAGGCAAAATGAGCTAGTGTCTGCTGCCCTACCGCCCCCAGGACGTGGCACCCTGCCGCTGCGTTTCTCTAGTTCTCGGCTAGCCCTTGAATCTGTCACTTTAAATTCGTCCCAAGTCTGCAAAGGGAAATGACACAGCGAGTCTCCACAGGGCCCGTTCCCAGCCGGCTGGCTGCTAAGTTACAAACCCGGCACACGCAACTTCGGCTGCTCTTTAAGGCACCCGGGAAAATGACAGAAACCCCCTAGCTCCCGGAGTCACCGCACACACGTGCAACCCCCCCCTACACCGCCCCCTCCTATAGTGGCTTACCAACTCACTGGGGGGGAGGGGGAGAAGGGGACACTTTTTTAAGTATTCCGCCGCCCTGCAAACTGAGCCTGCCTGCCTAAGCTTCGGCACCCCAGTATCAGTGAACAGCCACTGAGGACAGGGGGCAGCCTGCCAATCACTACGCTGGCCCCTACCTTCGTGCTCTTCACTTACTCGGGTGCAGAGTTTGCAACCGCCCTGCTTCTCCGATCACTAGGAGGCTGCAATGCTCTGCAATCCCCACGCACCCGGCACTGAGGAGTGTACCGGCCGGGCAAGGCTGCAAAGGGGCCGGGTGTGCGCTGCCCCTCCCTGGAAGGTGCTTCCTAACCTCCCCTGAAAGACGGGATCTTGGAAAAGCCAAGTCCCCCCGCTCCTGCCACTACACCGGCCAGCTCTCCCCAGGCACTCCCCGTCCCTACCCAGCTGCCTCACCTTCCAGCCGGCCGAGCTGTTGCTGTCACCCTTATCCTTGAAGTAGGGGACGCTCTTGACCATCCACTCGTAGATCTGGGACAGAGTGAGCCGCTTCTCCGGGGCGCTCTCGATGGCCTTGGTGATCAGGTCGGCGTAGGACAGGTTGCCCCAGGCGTTGCGGCGGGCCGAGCTGCTCTTGCGGGGTTGCCCGGGGATGGGACCCGAGGAGAGGGCGGACACCGGCGGGTGCTGCTGCTGGAGTGGCGGGCCGGGCTGCTGTTGCTGCTGATGGAGGCAGCCGGCCTCCTGGCACTGGAAGTCCCCGCAGAGGCAGCCGCCACCGGCAGCGGCCCCTTCTGCAGCACCCGCGGCGGCCGGGGGCAGCGACGGCGGCTCGAAGTCCTCGCTCTCCTCCAGCAGGCTCAGGCTGCCGATGAAATCGGCGCTGACCGACGAGACAACGGCGGCCCCATCGGGCTGCCCCCCGCAGGACGGCGCCGGGCTGGAGGTGGCCGAGCTAGGCGGGTTGAACTCCGGTCTGGGCAGGGGCCAGGTGCAGGAGCGGGGCCGGGGCAGCGGCTCGAAATCGGGGTCGATGTCCACGAGCTGGGGCGCTTCAGCCATGGCGGTGGTGGGGAGCGGACGGGCTCCGGGAAAGGGGCAGCTGGGAGGCTGCAGGCAGAGAGCCCGGAGGAAGCAGCGGGGCGAGCGGAGTTGAGGGGGCGGGAGCCCCGGGGCAGGAGGGGAGCCCGGAGAGGGGGAGGGAGAAGGACACTTAGCTCCGCCACTTCATATCCAAGCTCCCGGGGAGGGAGGGCGCTGGGCAGCCGCCAGCTCGGCCGTGGGGTCCGCAGGGCTCAGCGCGGCCGCCGGCTGCTCCCCCTGGTCGCGCAGCTGCCTGTTGAGTGTGCAGGACTCGGCCGTGGCAGCAGCGACTCAGGCGGCCCGGCGCTGACTTACTGGAACTCCCGCCCGCCCCGCAGCCGCGGCGCGGCGCGGCCCTCCTCCTCCTCCCCCGTCCTTCGCCGTGTGATTGACGGGCCCGCCCGAGCCAATGGGCGCCCCACGCCGCTTAGGAAACGATTTGCCTGTCGCATTACTCAGAGGCCAATTTTCCATGAGGGTTGTGTGTGTGGCTGCTGGTAAGTCACCGAAGGGAGAGTGAGCCTGGCTCGGCGGTGTGGTGCTTGCAGCCAGAGCAGGGTTTGTTTACTACAAAAAGAGCAAAGCAGCAGCTTTGGAGTTTGCTCCAGGGTTTTGCAGCAGCGGGACTCGCCCGGCTGCCATAGTTTGTTTTCTGCTCTGGGTGCACATTGCACTGATTCCTAGGCGGGCTGCCCCTGGGCTGCTACCCTGTATTCATTAAGTGGCAGTTATCGGTGCCAGGCATCCCAGGTATTGCTTGCAATCCATTCTCTGGCTCTTACGCATTAACACTCGTAATACAGCGGCGGTCTAGGCTAGGGTGGTACGTCAGGGCTTGCCAGACCTGGATTTGAATCCCTGCTCTGTCACCAGCCTTTAGCTACTACAAATCACTTTTCTGGCCGTGTCTGGGTTTCTCATAGATGCTGGAGCTAGGAGTGCTGCCGCGCCCCCTGGCTAGGACTTTCCATCATATTCAGACGTTACAGTTTGTTTCAATGGCTGTTGGCACCCCATTTACAAACTGTTCCATCTGTGTTAAATGGACGTGGTAGCGCTTCCCTGCCTAGAGGGGTGTGTTGTAAGGATTGACACATTAAGGGCTGTGATATGCAATAGCGGGTGGCTCTGTTGGTCCCGGATATTAAAAAGACAAGGTGGGTGTGGTAAAGTTTTATTGGAAAAACTGAAGAACCATTTACTGCAACTCATGTAATCTAGAATATGTCGACTCAGACAAGAAATCATCCTATGGACCCACCTACTGGAAGAAAACAAATCAGGAAACTTAACCTAGAAATTATGTAGGAAACCCAAAACAGTATCATTTTCTTTTGATAGTTATAAAATATAAATACCCACCTTGTCTCTTTCAGGGTTGTGAGGTATTCAAAGTCTATGGAAGTACCTAAAATAGATAAGGAAAGACAGATAAAGACAAGCAGGCATATCTCCCTCCTCCCCTTCTGTCAGTGGCATTTATTTTCTATCAAAATCATCACTCTGATATGGTAGCCTCTACTTTCTCTTGAGAGGTGATGGTCTTTGTTGTCTGGCTTTATTTTGAAAGGAAAAGCTTTCCCTGAGGGCTCATTAATGTACAGTTGGTTTTAGGGTTGGTAAAATCGGGCACCACAACCCCCATAAGAGAGAGAACTCTTGCCAGCAATGTTAGACTATGAAATATCTGATCTGATGCATGCAGACAGCTCTGTTGCTACCAGGGTCTATCCTGGCTTTGGATTTCTGTCTGACCACATATAGAGATCCAGACTACTTGCTGGTGCTGACTGACAACTGTAAGCAGCAACAAGGCCATTGAACACCACCCGCCCACCTGACAGAACTGTCAACATCAGCAGAAGAGACTCTTTGTAGTCTTGTCAGCCTGAGCTAGCCCTTGATTTAGATTAGAACATACAAAAGCATGATTTAATGTCCTTTCCTCATACACACAAAATCTATTGGATACATTAAAAGACAATTCTTCCAACACAGGCAGATATTCTGTTTTTCCTGACAATTGGCTGTTGCTTAGCTGTGAAAGCAACATGAGAGGAGTGAGCACCAAAGTGATGGTATGACTTCACCATCTTCCCTATTGGCTGGTGTACATTGCCAAGAGATGTGAACATTGGCTTAAGTTGCCTCTGTTTTTTGCAGAATTTTTATTTTATATTGTGTGCGAGTATGTGATCTTGAGATAATTACATTTTTAAGTTTAAAGCACATTTAATATTGCTTTTCTCAGCAAACTCCAAGGCCACATAACTTAATAGGGCTTTTCTTTCCCCTCCCAATGAGATATCAGTTCTGGGATGTACCTACAAAGGGCAGTATGTTCCAAGGAACACAGCTGTTTAAATTCTATTTAAAATTAAAAGAAAGATGTTTTCTTACAGAGAAAAGATCACAAAGGATTATGCATGACTGCATTTCAACACTGCATAAAACTGGCAACTTCAAATTTTGTCCTTACAAATTTCTTACAAAATTCACCAGTAGCAGTGACAATTCATTCTTAATTCTCATAATTTTATTTTTATATATTTAAAGGATGTGAGCTTTAGTGATCCTTACATTTTTATATATTAGTTTTGCTGGCTAAAAATAACAGGTTAAAATCCTGCATTCTTGGATCCTGGCTACTAAAGAATTAGGGTTAGGCGTGGCTGCCTTTCACCCACCCTTTAAACACAGTATTGTAACAAAGGAGGTACCTAGTTAGGTAGTTGAGCATTATGACTTCTTGTTTCTTTCCAACTGTGAGTTTAAAAAAAAAAGATTAGATGTAATACAAAGCCAGATACTTAAAATGTTACTAACCCCAGCACTTGGTGTTGAATATCAACAACTCTACTAAGGCAGGGTTGCTTTCACCTTCTAGCCAGCAGTTCTGTTGCTGTGGCCTTTATCTTTGAATCAAGGCGGGCAATGTTAATTTTTTTTTAAATGTAGCTCATTGCTCTTATAAAAATAGATTGTGATCAGGAAGAATAATAATGAAGTCAGTAGAGTTAAGATGGCTGTGATGGGGTGTATCTACCCTGCACTGACCCATCAAGGGTGAAATGTACTTTGTAGTCTGAAGAGGCCACACCCCATTATCCCCCTTGGACCTGCTAAACCTGGAGACAGGATATAAAAGGGAGTGGCCCAGCTAAATTTGTGCTGGCTGAGGAAGAGAGTGGATATATGTTGCTGTCTTCTGCCAGGGAGTGGATGGCACTATAGAGGCTAAACTAGTGTGATTGATGGTGGAACCCTGCAAGCTGTTGAGGACAAGAGTGAGCCAGAAGAACTGATAAAGCAGGAACCCAGGGTAGGAAGTGACCCAGGGAAAGTGAATGTTAAAACGGGAAACTGAGCTGAACCCTGGACAACTACATTCACAGGGAGCCACTGAAGAATGGGTCCAGGTCCCTCTACCTTGCTCCATACCTACTGCAGGATTTTGGTTATTAGGCCACATTGCTTTGTAAACTAAGACAACAGTACCTACTGTAGCTATCTGAGCTAGAACCTCTTGTTTGTTGCCTGTGACTGGATGCTCCATGATGGGGTATATGTAGTCAATGTGTAATCGACTACACGATTAACCAATAAGCCTGGATTTATCAGTTAATCCTATCGACTACTTGCATTCCTGTCCCCCTTGCTGCCTCTGTATTTATATTTTATATTTTAACTATCAATCACTTAGGCTCCAACCACAGGCTGTTAAATCCCTTTCATGGGAATGCATTTCAGTACTTGGCATGAGGAGCGGGATGCAGCAGGGAAGCAACCCCAAGAGAGAGACATTTCAGCATTCTTTGTTGTCAAAGTGGCGCTATAATGACAATATATGTGCCATTGCTTGCTTTGCCATACTTTGGAAAGCCGATCTCTGCAAAGTCATCCACATTTTCCAGAGTCAGGGTACGGCTAGACTGCAGGGGTTTCTTGGGATACCAGAGGTATCCTGAAAAAACTCCTCCACGTCCAGGGAATGCGTTTGCTCTTCCACTTTTTTTTGCAAAAAAGCAAACATGCTCTTTCAGAAGCCCCTGTATTCCTCGTTCCACGAGGGAGAAAGGAGCTTTCAAAAGAGGGTGGGGTTCCGAAATCTGGCACAGTCTAGATGGGCTCTAGACTAGCCTCTTCCAACAAAAGTATCAGAGCGCATTTTGCGTATCTTTTTCCGATAGATCCTCGCAGTCTAGATGTACCCTCACAGTCCTCTGCAGCAGAATGTGATTTATTGTTCTTTACACTTGCAGAAATGCAGCTCTAATGGTAAATTTCCCCACTCCAAACTGATTTGCTACAGACCAGTAGCAATTGGGACTTGCCAGCTTTGACTACAGTAGTTGCCCACTCTTCTCTACCAAGAGAACAGTTCTCATTCAGTTGTCCTTGCACCGCTGTTTGGGGGTCAACTGAACACACAGTTCCAGAAAGGTTGCTTTGTGCATCCTAAACTTCTAGAGCCATTGGTCTTCATCCCACACCTGCATTACAATTACGGATGCCAACTTGTAGACGATTACACGATTAACTAATAAATCTAGGCTTATCAGTTAATCTTGTCAACTACACATACTTCCCCACCTCCTGCTACCTCTATCACAGGCAGCAATGGGGGGATGGAACCAGGAGCCCGTGAGGAGCTCACCACAAGCACCAGATCCACGTGCCCCCACCCCAGCGCTGCTGCCTCTGATAGAGAGGCAGCAGTGTGGAGGGTGAGAGGGGCAGGCGGGAGCCAATACACCCGCCTGCCCCCTTATTTCTGCCTGCTACGGAGGCTGCAGGGTGGGGAGATCCAGCTTAAAAGCATCAGCTCCATGGTGCCACCTGCCGCTGCCCCCCATCGTGCTGCTGCCTGTATCAGAGGCAGCAGCGCGGGGGCGGGGATGGGTAGGTTGCCACAAAGCAGCCTCTGTCCGCAGCGACGCGGACTTGCAGCAGACAGAGGCTGCTCCACGGCAGCAGCCCCTGTCCGCAGGAGGTCCAGGTTCCCCGCAGATAGGAGCTGCTGCTACCCTGTGGCAGGCAGGATCCAATCTGCATGGGAAGCCGGTTTTTAAACTGGCTCCTCTTGCAGACCAGCTTCCGCCTGCCATCCCATACTACTGCTTCTGATAGAATTTTACAGTAATGTATTTGCAGTCATGTAAGGATTAGATTTTTATAAGTAAATGTCAGTTGCATACACACACAAACTAAAGAAAAAATATTTCCATTGATGATGATTTTAAATTTACAGATAGACAAAGTAGGAAAAAATGTTCCTCAAGAACTTATTAGCATGTAATTTAAGACTATTTACTTGTGTATTTTGAGATGTGATGTTGACATTTTTGTGTTAAGTTACAAAGCTTCAACTTTTTGAATCTCAGAATATGTCATTACATAATTATCTGATTCCCTCACTTTATGAAACTAAAAATGTAAATTAATAAAAATCTTAAAAATAAATTACCAGTCAACATTATTAAAAAATTGAATTCTGCCAAGCCTGCTTATATGTTGATCTTTCTACCTTAACCCTTTTGCAAGATTAATATTGCATTTTACCATCAGGAAAGTAGTTACATTGTTGATATTATTTACTGCCTCTTCTTTCAGATTCTGTGTGTCATGTTTATGCCGCTTTTCATTGACATACTAGTTTCTGGGGCAGATCTAATCAATGAAAATAAATATCAAATAGTTGGCATTGTCTGTTGTTAGTGGAATTGTTGAGGTATGTCTAAGGCAGGTATCAAGAAACAAATTCCAAATTTCAAAAATGCTGCATTTTATTGCCAAGTCAAGGAGTCAACACAAGGAACACCTAGGACCAAATACAGTATCATTAAAACCAATGGGGGTTTGATATCCTGCATACTGTAAATTCTACTCCATCTCCACAGATCTTTATTAAAAGAATTAAGACCTATGGGCCAATTCTACACATTTTACTCAAATGAGTAATCCTTACTTATGTAAGTAGTCTTGGTGGCTTCAGTGGAGTGAGCTTTCTGTATAAGAATTACTTCTGAGAGGGCCCAATTCAGAAACACACTTGCACATGTGCACAAGTGCTTTTCTGTATCTGAAGCCTAAAAAAATTGGAGTGTATGGCCCCTTCACATCAACCAGTTTCAGAATTGAAATACCGGTGTAACACCACACAATAAATATTAGCCTCTAACCCCAGTTTTTCAACATTACTGAATATTTTCAGGGAAACTCTCCCACCACTTACATGGCCTCTTTTGGTTCTACTAAAGGTGCAGCCTTGCTCATTGTCCCCAATACAATTTAAGAGAAAGACTGCACAGCATGAGCCATTACACTATGAGGTTCATCCCATCTCCTACGATGGTGGGGGGCAGCACAATTCATTTTCTACTCATACACATTCCATTCCCAGCCATTCTCCTTTATCATCCACAACATCATCTCATTTTTTCCCAGAATAAATGGTTGAAGATTGTTTTGAAGTCATGTGTGGGGTGGGGGTAGAGGGAGACTCATGAAGCATAGTCTTCTGTTCACATGCTAAATGTTGAATTACCCAGGAACACCCATTTGAGATAAATAAAATTAAGTGTTGAAACTACATTCTTTTTAATACTGTACATATAATTCAGGTTCTGAAGGTTTCATCAGATTGAGGATTATATTATGTTCTTATGTTCTTATATTCAATGGAAAGCACTATATTCAGTGCATATCTCCTTTTCTCATGTATTTTAGAAAGCCTTATTTTAATAAAAGACAGAAAATAGAAACAAATGCCAAGTATTGTAAGTACAGTTGGACCTCCCTGATCTGGCGCCTTCGTGACCTGACGGGTCCCAATGAGGGATTTTGCTGGACCAGAGAAGGTCATATCTGCACCACCACCACTTCTGGCCCCTTTACCTTCTGCAGGCCCCACTTCCCTGCCTGTTCCCATCCCCCCTTGCTTGCCACCCCACTGGGGTGCTCCGGGCCTCACTGAGCAGCCACACTGCTGTGCACTGGTCTTCTGGCCCCCGTTAGGCAGCTCAGCTGGCGTGCGCTGGGCAACCCAGCTCGGGCACGCTCAGCAGCCCTGCTGCTATGCTGGGCTGCATCTGGCAGCCCAGTTGCAAGGAGCTGGGCTCCTGGCCCTCCTGCCAGCTCGCTGCCAGCAGCCCACATCCCTGCCAGCCCACAGGGCTTCTAGACACCAGCACTCCACCAGGATTCTCTAGTCCTGGAACATCTATGTTCCAGTACTAGCTTACAGAGGTTCAACCTGTACTGCAGGACTATAGCAGGAATTAATTTCTGGAGGCAGGCCAGCTGCATTTTGCACTCGTTTCTGCCCCACCATCTCCATGCCTCCCCAAATTTCTGTCAAAGAAGAGTAGCTTCAGTTTGTGATCAGCTACTATTCCATGGGAGCCTGGATTTATATTCAGTGCATCCTTGGCTATGTGAATGTCTCCTAGCCCATGCCATCCACTTTGGCTTCTCCTCTGGCTCACTGAAGACCTCTTAACAGTGCCCTGGGTGTTAGTTATACTAGCAAGAGCCAGTGTAATCCAGGACTGAAATCATCCCTTTAGGTCCAGTACATGAACAGACCATCAAAACAAAGCATTGCATGTCAGTTAAGAAATGTGTAATACACTGTTCCCTTCTCTCTTCCCCAAAAAAGTGATGTGACTAGGAGCAAGCTATGCAATGGTGTCAGTCTGAACACTGAAATTTGACTTAAATGGGAATATTTTGGAAGTAAAACTAGCAGAATTTGGCCTATTACAGTGGTGTCAATCCAAAATGACACTGTTAAAGATAGTGTTACCATGCTGGATTTACACCGGGATAACTGCAATCAGAATTACTTGGTCCATTGACATTTCCTGAACACTAAGGATACATCTACACTGGCGTTATTCCGAAATAACAAAGTGTGTGTCTACACTACAAGCCTTTATTTTGAAGTAATATCGAGCTGGAGGACTTCTTACTTTGACTCATGGTAATCCTCATTTCACGAGGAGTAAGGGAAGTCGAAGGAATAGTGTTCTTCCTTCGACTTCCTGCTGTGTAGACAGTGCCAAAAGCCAAATTAAGCTATTTCAACTTAGGCTACACAATTGACGTAGCTGAAGTTGCGAAGTTTATTTGACTTTAGCCCTGTTGTGTAGACATACCCTAAATGAGTACTAACTACAGAACATGCTTGAAATGTTTGCAGAAAAGTATCACTATAACCTAGAGCTAGGGAATTAATGCAAAAAAAAAAGTTTGGCAAATATTTGTTGATGAATTTACCTCAGCAGTGCTCATAATTCATTTGTATTCTGTTTCTGCAAACAATTCAAATAAGTTTTACTGGCTACTGGGAGCTGCACCCCTTGCTCAACAACCCCTCTCTCTGGGGGTAGGTGTCTGGCGTGGGGAGGGTACAGGAGCAGGCTGGGAGTAGGTGTCTGGCCAGGGAGAGGGGGCAGGAGTAGGCTGGGGGTGTAGGGTCTCAGCAGAAGGTGTTAGGGGTTGGGGATTCATGGGGGGGGGTCACAGATGGCGGAGAGGACCTGGCATGGCCGGAGGAGTTTGGGCTCTGATGGCGGAGGGTGGGCTCGCATGGCAGAGGGGACACGGGGTGGCCTGCGAAGGGGGTGGAGGGTGGGCTCGCATGGCAGAGGGAATGTGGGGTGGCCCGGGGAGTTGGGCTAAATGGCGGAGGGGACCCAGTGCAGCCCTGGGGTGGAGGGTCAGGCTCAGATGGTGGAGGGGAACTGGACCCAGCAGCTACTCCCCAGAGACGCAGCCCTCTGGGGTGTGAAGCGGGAGCCAGAGCTGGAGCAGCCCATGGCTGGAGGGGATGATACCAAGGCTGGCCACAAAAAGCGGCTGAGGACGGAGGTGAAGGTGGAGGCAGAGGCAGGTTGCGGAATGAGGATGCAGATGACATATTGACGTCACTCTGTCATCCTACAGGGAAAAAAAATGTATATAGAGAGAGATTATAAACAAAATTTCAAATTTCCATTTCAAACTTGCACCTTTGAATATCCACAGGAATCAAATGGTAAGTTCACACATATAGGTATTCATGCCAGTCAGGGATGAGAAACAATAACATGATCAATTGTGACTAACACAACTCAAATTTCCACTATACATAAACAATTTTTAGAGTAAAATAACTAAATGGATATTCATTGAATGAACTCATATGATGAATACATTTGAGGAAATCACAATCTGCTCATATGCATGTCATGAGCAGAAAAATAAGCTAAATCAACCCGATCAATTGCCACAACTTACTCTCTCTACTATAAACCATTGCAATCCGAACTCCATATCAAACATTTTTAAATATATGAGAAAGTGGAAGAAAAAATGCTAAAAATACATAGCCATTACATGTTGTTTACTATGGACCAATAAAATAAACAACAAATGTAATGCCTGCATGGTTATATCCCTTTTTAATGTGTCATGTGCAATCATTGACTCAGTGTTAAAGCAGGAGGTAAAGAGTTTATCAGGTTTCAGTTTTGACTGAATCATACGATCCACCCCTAAGCAAAGGCCAATCTGCCCAGGAGTAAACATACTATGAATAGTGTGTGTATTTTCCCGGGTATCATGTTTCTGTTTTGTCGTATATATGAGCCATTATAATATTCTCCCACATATTACATTCAACATTTTAAGTGAATTCATCATTTGTTTTTTCCCTAATATATTGTTGGAGGAAAAAATGACTTGCATCACATGATAGCATTTGTATATTAAATAATTTTATGTTTAATTAATAAACTAAAAACAGGACATTTGACAGCTACACTATAATCCAGTGGTTCATGTAGCTTTTATACATGAGGAGGCTTTGTGATTTAATCCAATGCCGTGATTGATGGTTACTTTTTCTCTTCATCGAAAAAAAAATGTTTTCTACATGTCTGTTTCAAAATAAAATAATAATAATAATATCCAAAGTCAACATAAAGGCCTGAGATGTAATACAGGTTCTCTTTTAAAAAAAACAACTAGGATTAGGTTGCCTTAATTATGTCACTCAAAGGTGTGGATTTTTCATAGCCCTGAGTGATGTAGTTGGGTCAGCCTTAACTTTTAGTATGGACCAGACCTTAGTTTTAGCAGTACTCACTCTGCTAGTGGTCCCACTGAATTTAACCCTTAGGCTTATGCTTTCTGGAGCAGGGTCTTAGTTTTCATTGGCTGGGAACTTGCTCTCAGGCTCCCTCACCCTGGACAGGTGGAAGGTCCACAGCTCCCCATAACTCCCCAGGTCAGAATCCACTCCTGCACCCAAACCCCCTTCCAGACCCTGCACCCCAATCCCATGCCCCAGATTACAGCCCCTCTTTACCCAAACTCTCTCCCAGACCCCACACCTCCTCCTGCACCCCACTCTCCTACCCTGAGTTCCTTTGTGTATCCAACCTCTGTCCCAAACCCAGTACCCCCTCCATTAGTATCATAGAAAAGAGCAGCCCTTGATCACTTACCATGTTCTTTGAGTGACACCCCCATAAAAAATGATTGCCAACCCCTGGTTTAAATCCTTGCTCCTCCACATCAGGCAGAATGGGAATTTGACATTAGGTCTCCCACATCCTGGCCAAGTACTCTTGTCACTGAGCCACTGGGCATAAAGACTATTCCCCTTTCTTGGCTGTGTTTTGTATGGGGCCCGAACTGAATGTCAGGCTCATAGGCAGCCTGCAGATGGAATAGGCAGGGAGACACCTACTTCGTGTATGCCTCCTGGGCGTAGGCATGAGTTAAGCACCAAACTGTTCTGTTCCGTCACGACATAGGCAGATGCATCAGTAGAATCTTAAGCACCTGCAAGGTGAGATGGCAGCCAAGCAGTGGTTTTGTGAATGCCAGTGGCACCTAAATGTTGGCCTTTAGTACCTAAAGTAGTTAGGCACCTAAGTTTCACTTGTAATCTAGCCCTGAGTGCTTCTCCACTGAGTTACACAGCAGTAGTGTCCTGACAGTAGTATTGCATCAAGGTTTTCTACAACTAGCATTAGCAATACATTCCATATAAGGGCTTACGTACATGGAAACAGCTTCGTCTAGGCTACAGAGGTATCCCGCAAAAACCCCGCCACATCCAAGGAATGCATTTGCTCTTCCACTTCTTTCCGTGAAAGAGCAAACACGCTCTTTTGGGGAGCCCTGTATACCTCGTTTCACGAGGCATAAGGGTTCCACTGAAAGAGGAGGCTTTTCCACCATTTATCCCCATCTAAGCAGGGCCAAATGGTGGAAAACCCTTTTCCTGGGGGAAAAAAAAGCGGAAAAAGCTATGCAAAATGCGGAGCGCATTTTGCATAGCTTTTTCCACAAAAACACCATAGTCTAGACCTAGCCTTAGTGTGTGGCAATCTGTGGGGTAAATTACAGACACTAGCTGGTTGTTTGGACCCTGTTCCTGTGCACTAAAATTTCCAGCAGCACATCAGAGTGTGCTAAAAAAACCCATTTAGTGCATAGTAGCAGCGTCCATGCAGCCAGTTAGTGCATGGCAAGCTAGTATGCTGCAGATTTACATCCCAGCTTGCCACTCACTAAATTTCCATGTAGAGAAGCCCTAAGTCTGTGAAAAAGGAATATATGTTTTAAATTATTTAGGAGATTTATTGTTGGAATTTATTTTTTAAAATTATATTAAAGGAAAATTAACAGCATCCCTCTCAAGAAAATATTGACATAAAATTTTGTCTCTCATTGGATGAAGTAAAAGCAAAAGTGCTGTGGTGTTTCGTAGCTGGGGATGGGGAGGTGGGCATCACGAAACTGGCTTGGAAGGTCTGGGGCAAATGAAGGGATCAGTATTAATGGAGAAATTTGCAAAACCATTCAGAGCCATTCAAATATGCATACTGCAAAAGTGCTGGTCTGAGATAAAGCAGCTGGTGGCTCTCTGAAAAGCTACCCACCTCTCTGCTCCCATGGTGGTCACTAACATAACTGTCCACAAAAGCCATGTACTTATATTCAAGACTGAAGGCTCAGGCAGCAGCCTGCCTACTCAAGTTTCTCTTCTGTTCTCCAAGGGCCCTCAGTTCATCTAGGTGTTGCACTAATAAATTCCCTTCCTCTGTAGCTTTCTGGTGAGTGGCAGAATAGGAAGGATCAGTGCTAGCAGAGAAGTGGAAACAAGAAGAGGGTTAGGATGGGAAAAAGTGAGCAAAAAGCTGAAGATGTAGCAAATGATTCAAAGAATTCATAGAAAAGAATAGATGCCAAGGAGGCGTGGGAAAGGACACAGAAAAGGAAGAGAGAGAAAATGGATGGGAAAAAGATGGCTGCAGCTATGCCAGTATGGGGGGAAGGGTACCCATTTGACAACCCATCCATATTTCATACCAATGGCAGCTTTTCCACCTTCTCTGGGACTTTGGCACCTCTTTTGCCCCCCAGAACCTCACCCCCTGGCCAAGACAGAAGCTGGAGCTGCCCAGTGGAGTCCCAGACTCCACCTACCCTAGGTGGGGGCCAAGAACAAACCCTAGCCATGTCCCTACCCCACCCCCAGGACATGCCACTGCTGGTGGGACTCAGGGATGGGAGCTCTGGTCTCTTGCTCCCTTCTCATCTAGGGCCTGCAGACATGCTCTGCGATCAGAGGAGGTCCTGCCCCGGCTTGGAAGTGGCAGGTAGCCCCGGGAAGATGACAGGCAGTGAGGACCTGAGCAGAGGGCTCCTCTGATGCAGCTCACACTACTACTAGCCTGGCCTCAGTAGCCACTGCGCTCCACCTGCTCTATGCCTGCATGTGGCTTCCACTGCCAGGCTGCCCCTGGCAGGTCCCTTCTGCTTCTGAGGACAAGGTGCCTCCTGTGCTGCCTAGGGTTTGTGCCCAAGACATCACCCACATGTGGCACCACTCCTCCTATCACCTTTGGCCCAAGGCTTGCAGTTTAGGGGGCAATGCCCCCCCCAAAAAAACTGTACTCATGATGCTGCTCTACCTGCCAAAGGCTACTATGCCCATGTTAAAAAAATGGGACCTTGACCCTCCCGCATTTGGCACCCCCCTGGTGCTCAGAGCCGCAATAAATTATAATCTGCCTCTGACTGGAGGCAGTGTAACGCGGGACTCGAGTTTGATTGGGTAGCACAGTGGACAAATTGCTGTTGCCAGTATCATCTTCCGCTGACTTCATGGATTTCTATGTGGAAATCCAACTGGGAGCTGATGCTACTGCTGCAAAGGAGACCCAGCTAATTGCAGTGCTTTTGCAGGAGGAGCCATGCTAAACCAGGTGAGTGGAGCCAGCAAAGCTGCATGCATGATTCATCCCGCGTTTCCTTCTCTCTCAAATCCCCAATAGCCAAGATTTTTTCCACCCTAGGAGATAATTGCCCTGAAACTGCACTAGTTTAATTTCAGTTTCCCAGGCACTTCCCCATCCTCCTACTGATTTTTATGAGGAAGGGACAATGAGATATATGCTGACCATACATCCTGATTTTTCCAGGATAGTCCCGAATTTAAATACTCTGTCCCGGTGCTCCATCAAGTAGTGAAATGTTCTGGAAAGCCCCACTGGACATTTCACTATTTGATGGGGACACCGGCTTGCGGGAAGAAGCAAGAAATGGCTCTGTGCGATTGCTCCTCGCCCTCTTCCCAAGCAGGGCATGTGGGACAACGGGGCTGGCTTCTGGTGGCATGCGGCCCCTCCCTCTTCCCCTCTCCTCCCTCCCTGCATGGGACCTCTGCCACACAGGGTCCTGATCTGGCTGCACTGCCTCCTCCTGGCTGGCTTGGAGCCCCATCAGGGGCCATGCAGAGCCCAGCTGTGGAGCTGCAGGGCAGGGCACGTTCAGGCTCAGCAGGTGCCGTGACTAGAGCAGAGGCCGCCTGCAGTGCTATTTTTAGTACCGCAGTCTGGGTCCTCACGGGTGGCCCCGGCTCCAGCTGGAGTCAAGCAGCAGCCACTTGACTCCAGCTGGAGCCGGGCAGCCTGTGGGGACTGGGGCCATGGTACTAAAAATAGCACCGTGGGCAACCTCTGCTCCAGTCCCGGCACGCGATCCTGCCCTGGGAACAGCTGGGGACAGGGCTGAGGTGGCTTCCAGGGCCAGACCACAGTAATAAAAATAGCATCATGGCCCAGCTCCAGCCCCACAAACTACTTTCCACGTGGAAGGCAGAAGGTGAGGTAAGGGGCAGGGGGAGAACTAAGGGGAAGAGCGTGAGGAGAGGAAGGGGCTTGTGCAGGGGGGGGCCAGAGCACGAGAAAAAAGGGGCAAGCACCAAGGGGCAGGGTGGAGGAGTGACAAATGCCAGGGGGCCAAGAAGAGACTATGAGGAAAGGGGCAGGAGGGGAAGGAAAGGTGTCATTGGGGGTGGGAAAAGGGAGGGGACAGGGTGATGCTGGGAGAGGGGAGGGACAATGGGGCAAGAGGAAGGAAGAGGAGAGGGGAGGAGTGGGTGCTAGGAGAAGAGGGGTTGAAAGGAGAGGTGGGCATGAGGAAGGCAGGGGATGAAGCATAGAGGGGCATGAGAAGAACGGGCAAATGGTGGGTAGGTGGGCACCAGGGAGAAAGAGGGCAAGGAGGGCAGAGGGAAGCACCAGGAAGGTGCAGGTGCCAGGGATTGTGGGGGTGAAGCAGAAGGGCAGACACGTGGAGGGGAGGGACAGGCACCAGAGGAGAGAGGCAGGGCAAGTGGGTAGAGGGAGGTGTTAGGCGAGGAGATGGGGGGGTAGCTACAGATGATCAGAGTGGGGCTAGAGGAGGAGTAGACAGGGGGAAGAGAAGGGCTGGTGCAGGGGTAGGGGAGGCAGGTCCCCAAAGGGCTGAGGGGAATGAGAAGGGCAGGAGCTAGGACAGCAGAGGAGAGTGAGGGTGGGGGGGCAGTAAGCACCAAGGGAGGGTGGGAGACTTGGCAGCAGAGGGAAAAGGGAGAGGTTTATAAGGTATTTATTAATAACTTGGGTGCCACAGTGGCACAAACATCCGAACAAGCGCACATGAACTCAATACTGGTGTACAACACAAAACTCACTCCGCTGATGGGAGGAAAATCTTAGAGGGAACACTTCCCCCAGCCTCTCCCCTGAGTTAATGCAATGCAAGTTGGATTAATGCAATTGCAGGATTGTTGCATGGGGGAGCTTGTGGGGCCAAACCCATCCCTACTGGTAAGAGGACAGTGGGAGGAGTTTAGAGGTGTCACACGACACCCTTCTGATCATGTGTCCATCTTGACCCCGGGAGTACTACCTCCAGGGGTGGGACTTCTCGTGGCAGGGTGTGAGGCTAACGGGTCAGAGGGTATGGCTAACGTGTCCCTAATTTTGGTTCAGAAAATATGGGCACCATAATGAGATGAACTATAAGAACTTTATATGTGTGGTATTGCTGCTGTTGCCAAATGAAGGATCCCAGAGAGTAGAAAACCCATATTCAGCCTTAAATACTGTGGATTAAAGATTTAAGATGAACAGCCCCGAAAGACACTGTTTACAACAAAAAGAAAAATATTAGAAAATATCATGCAGTTTGGGTCTAATTTATAAAGTCAATGGGAATCTTTTCATCAACTTTAAAGGGCGTTGGATCAGATACATAACACTAAAGCAATATGCTTCAACTGATAGAAAACACACAATGTCTTTTCATGGACCAAAATCACAGCTTGTGTAACTAGATGCAATTCCTCCTATTGCATCAGAATTGCTAGCCCTAAGTATTTATCTGATCCCTCTTCTAATGACTCAAATTCAGATTCTTCCCATCAGTTGGGACAGCCTCTTTAACACACCTGTGCAGATTAATAAATTCTCTGTTTTGGGGCATTCTTTAGTAGTTGTCATGCTTCCGTAGAAAATTTCATTCTGTTTCTGATTTCTTGCTTACCAGCAAAGCAAAAGTCCCAACATTCCAGCCACAATGGCCTCTGATAATGATACAATATTCCTGGGATAATTCTGTGTCATTGCGCATGCACAGAGTTCATGGTCCCAACAGATTTCTTTGCTTTCCCTCAGAAAATTACTTCTGATGGGGACAGCAGTCGTGAGTCCCTCCCCAACAGAGCAGGCAAGATAGTTTGGGTACTCAGAGCAGCTGGTAGAAACATAAAATCAGTGCCATGTAGATACACCCTTACTGACCTTTCTGGAGATGGTCAATATTCAATATAAATTGTGAGTTTGAGGCCCCAGCCCTCACTTGCTCTTCAGTTACCTATCATACAACACTGAGTATATGGCTGTATATTGTTGACTAATAACTAGAAGTAAAGGGTCAATACTGGCTACATTACTGTTAGACAGAGGGGATTTGAGAATTTCCTCCAATGCTCCCCAATACTATTCTCCTCCATTGTACTGTAGTTTAAACAAAATTACCAAAATAATTGAAGCCTCCTCCTGGCTGGCTTGGAGCCCCATCAGGGGCCACACAGAGCCCAGCTGTGGAGCTGCAGGGCCGCTTGTTGTGTTATTTTAAGAAATAAAATATGCAGAATTTTACATATTTTTAAAATATTGCACACAGAATATAATTTTTTGGTGCAGAATTCCCTCAATAAAAAAAGGTTTTATACTTCTTAATGAAGAATTTGATGCAAAATTACAGAGTGGAATAATTAAATCACAGTGCACTAGAAAAAAATAGCAATGCTTTCCACTTTAATAGTACTTTTGATCCAAGGATCTACAAGCACATTGTAAACACCAAAGCAAAAACAGCCTTGTAAAGTACAAAAAGGAGATTATCTACTTTTTATATTTTAAATAAAATATCCTTTTCATACTTCACAGGGTGGGTGGAGGAGGTAGCATATGAAGTTCAGTAACTGTTCAACAGTGCATAGCAATACTACCCAACGGTTAGGTACAGGAAGTAAAGAATACCACAGACATTTGAAAATGTAAAAGGTAAACTGGGTAGCCAGGATATAGCTTTATCTGAGTTGGAATTTGACCAAGACATTTGGGTTAATATTCTCTTTTTAAAATGCCATGGGAGCCACGGATTAGTTTTTAAGCCTGCTGCTATTGTGTTCTCTATTCATAGGTGAAAGTCCCACTGACATCTACGGCAGTTTCACCCAGGAAGTGAGAGCTAACTCTCAGAGCAGAACGCCGTGGTGCTGACATGAGAAGAAGAAATCCGTACTCGGTTCACAGCTCTCAATTCTTACTTTTTTGGTGGGACTGAAATGAGAACTGTAACCTCCTTTGAATGCAATTTCTTCAGGGAACGATGTCAGCACTTTAATGATTCAGATTTGTTTTCATTAAAGTTTCCAGATGTAATATAGTTTTTCATAGTCTGTCTTAGCTTAAGTATACATCTGCCTTGACTGTTTTCCTGATAATTCTGCTATGAATGAGATTTTTAAAAACAAACAAAAAAAAAGCAAAATCTGCCCACTTCAAAATATTGCAAATATAATTTGGATAGCATTTTTCAACCAAATCATTTTTTAAAAACAGCTCATCAAATTGAGGGGTAACTGTTTACCACCCAATTGAGGAATAATTCTGACCCACCTACTCCAACAATAAAATTGCTACATAAGCTTTAAAAGAATAAACCTGTATCAGCTTGTCATCACATAACTTTCATAATACCTTTGAGGAGCAGAAACAAACGGTTAAAAGGAAAGTTAGCTGACTCATTTCACGGGTAGCTGGTGTTAGTACAAGTAGCTTGGAAGTTAACAGATAAAAACGTTATCTAGTAAACTGTAAGATACTTTTAACAAGTAGTATACATAATTATGTACAACTTAAGTTCAGTTAACTGTCCTACATTTGTGCCCAATTTGTATTAGATAACACTATTCTAATTGAGGTAAGTTAATACCTTGAAAAAGGAGTAAGAAAGTCTTTTATTTTAATATCTTTTACAGAACACTTCTATTTAAAGAAAAATGCAAAGACTCGGAGTGCTACTTTTTTTTTAATAACTATGCCAATTTTTAAGCCATTCTGATGTAAATTCACAACTCAGTTACTCTTGACCTAATCAGTGGCGTTACTTCTTATTTACACTGCAATTACACAGAGCAAAATTTCTCCTAAAATGTCTGGATTAATTTCTTTATTTTCTATTTCTTTTAAAAGCAGGGGCCATGCCATTTTATTTTACACATACAATTCAGTTTCACAGTTTAAAAGAATTCAAGTTTCTTCATGTAAATTTCAGTTTGCTCTAGTCAGGTAATTCATATTGTCATCTGAAGTATCAGATACTAGAGTTATCCCTCGATTCGTTATTCATAGTTTGTGCATAACAACATCACATCAGCATTTGTGGGGTTGAAGAATTCTGTCAAATGCCATAAAGGGGAGCCAGCATATACCAGAGAATTAGAAATAACTCCATCAAATTAAAGATGTTACACCAGTGTAAAACTGGAGTAAGAAAGGCAATAACCAGGCCCTATAATGTCAGTGAAGAGCAGGGGGGGCCAATAAGCAGCTTGCAGGCCAGAGGTGACTTGACAAAGTTACCTGCTGGTGGGCCTCCAGATGCTCTATGTACCTAAGTGTCTGCAGGTATGACCTCTTGCAATGCCCATTGTTCGTGGTTCACTGTTCCTGGCTAATAGGAAACGGTAGCCCGTTTCCCACTTGTGTGCTCAGACCAGTAGACCCCATCTTTCTCTCACTATAGAAACAGACTGATGTTGAGTTTTAAACGAAAGAGCATTACCAGTTAGTGATTCATTTGAAAGCATGCTGTTAGCAGAATTTTACAATTAATAGAGATGTAATCAGTTTGGCCAGCCCAGTAGCCTAATGTTACTGCTCTGAACTGACAACTGAGAGAGAAGGTAGGTATGCCTTGTGTCATTCATTAATGACCCCCCTGCCCCGGCAATTAGGAAGCAGCACTCATTAGCTTTGAAAGGAATCCATTCTAATCTTTCTCAGCTAGAAGAAAGCTAGCTGTGACACTAGTCTCAGGGGTAGCAGAGATTAAAAATGAGTTCTGTCAGGTCTCTGTGAGGAACATAAAGGATCCCAGAAAGCAGGTAGGAATGTACACATCATCTCTCTGTTTATCATGCTCAGTGATTTATAACCATAACTCCATGCAGTGAAGGTTTCATAACTTTAAAAATATAGGCCATTTGATTCCACATGCTTTTTGCTACCTGCAGTGAATGTAGAGTTTTGTAATATTTAAATATGTTGTCATGTAATGCTAACATCTGAGACAAAGCAGAAAAGTTCAGTTCCAAGCAGTGAGCACCATAATTTTCAGTGTTCAGAGCCAGCTCTCCAAATTGGTCTGAAATCTCCAGGAATTAAAGAATAATCTTTAACTAATGGTTATGACATGCAAAGAAGCCTTGAGGAATATGTCCAACCAAAATTGGCAACTCTATCAGCGCCCCTAGAGAGGCCACAAAGTACCTTGCACTAATAGCTATTGCCATCTTATTTAGCATCAGTCCTGAAAGTGCTGCTGCTGGAAGGGGCACATCTGGAATTAACACAACAGTGCTTGAGCCAATTAGCTGCTGCAATTGTGAGGCTGTACCCAGAAGGAACATCCCTTTCCCCTGGTAGTGCTTCTCTGAAAGACAGCCACAAGTCCCCCTTCCTCATGCCAAAAGTTCTCGGGTTAGAGGTGATATCTGTAAAATGGATACATGCACATGAAAATGGTTCAGATTAGTCAAATTCAAAAACCAAGTCTTTTGTCCCAATCACACCACAGGCCAGTCAAATTCATCAATCTAGGATTCATTCTCATGTCAGAATATTCTCTCTTTTTATACACTCAGTAAATATGACCCATGTGTCAGCACGTATTTTTAGTTTTAGACCTTATGCTAGAAGTGTTCTTTTCCACTACCCATATGTAGAAGAGACTCCCCCCCACACACCCAGAAGACACTTGCCACATACAAAATAAATTGCCATGAAAAATCAACATGTGAACTTCCCATGTTGTTGTGGCTTCCATCAGATAGCTAGTGTTCCAAGATCTGCCTGCTGGCATCATAGCTAATAGTAGCAGCTATTGACACAGCAATGGGAGTATAATTGTTTCCTCCTACCAGTTTTGATATCATTAACCCCCTCTTCCATCATCAGGTGTTTATTGGACATCCATTCCATTACATAGCTGCCCTTGGCTCCATTAAAAACAGGATTGTGGGGGACTACTAAGGTTTGCTAAATGGAGAAGGCCAAAATTAGTAAGAGGAAAAACACTGGTTTTCCAACATGGATGTAGCTTTCTTCACTCACTGGGAGCTTTGCCCATGTAATGACTGAGGATGGTATCGAATCCTTAGGAGAAAAAATTAAACTAAATAATAAAATGAATAAATAATAATAATGATAATAAAATCACATTTGACAATGTCCTTTTATAACAACCAATAGGCAACATTTCTCTCAGTTGCACTTGATAAACCCATTTAATTCAGTTTATCCCAGTGCATTCACTGCAAACACCATCCTTGCTTACAATCACGAGTCCTATGCTGCAAGCAGCCCATACCTGGGCTGGTGTTATGGTTGCAATAGACCCCAATATGATTATACGTGGAGACCCAATCCCTTCAACTTCTCCTTTCTCCTCTCCCCACATCCTCTTTGCTTTCCTGATTTTGGTTGTGAAAAAGTGGAAAGTAAATTGTGGTTATCTTTCCACCATGGCTGGAAAAGGAAAGTAGCAGATTTTCCCTTCCCCTTTCTCTCAGGGTAGCTGGGAGGAAAGACGAGGCTTGGTTAAAAGGTCTCACTTTTCCCAGAGTAGGACAGTAGAGATAACACCGGTCTTCACTCTGCCAGCTGCACCTAAAATGAAGCACAACCACATGGGTGTCAAAGCTCTCAGATCTGATTCTGCCAGGTACGTAGATAGATTTTTAAATAAACCCCCATAACTAATTCCTTTTACTCCTTACATGCTTAGAGTTAGGTGCATGCTTATGTGCCTTGCTGATCAGGACCTCAGCTAGAAGCAGATTCCAAAGTCCTATGGTACATTTGGAGTTGTCTCGTAATCATGTCTATATTCTTCCTGAATTTTGTGGATCACTAAAAGCTGGCTTTGCAGCTACTTCATGGAAAATGCAGAATTTTTTTTCTAAACAGGCAGCTCTCAGTTGTTATTTATTTTCATTCCTGTCTTTATTTGCATATATGCTAGCCCTTTGTTTCAGAGTTTATCAGCTTCTGGGGTTTATTCCTCACTCGGTGTCATAAATCTCTGTCATTTAATCATTTCCACAGCAACCACTGGGGATGTCACAGTAGGGTGTGACTCTCAGAGGAAGACTAAACATAGGAACAAATATGCTTAATAAAGAGAAATTGCAAGGAGAATGGGAGTGGAGAATACTAGATTGAAATAGGGCCCAATCTTGCTCCTATTTAGGGTTGCCAGATGTTTCAACAAAAATACCGGACACACTTGACATTACATCACAATCACATTACATTTTTTAGAAAATACCGGACATTTATATTTTCTCTATTTGTTTCCCAAACAGAAAGCTCAAATACTGGACTGTCTGGTTCAAAACCGGACACCTGGCAACCCTACTCCTATTTAAGGGGTGGGACATCTGTAATTTACTGTAGCAGGAGCAGGAGAGGGCCAACAGATTGCTGAAAGAATGTTTGGTGTTTCTTTCACTCTCCCCCCCCCTTAAGGAAATAATTTTAAAACGCCTCAGCAGTGGTAGTAAGGCAAAGCTCTGTAGTCTGTGTGGGCACTCCATTTGAACTGAATAAACTAACATCTGTTTGGGGGAAGTATTCTGGGGGAGGGAAAAGGAGAAAATGAATTGTTACCAAAATAAACAAATTGAGCAATGAGAATGAGCACATTTTAAACCCTAAAATAATGATACTGTCTAAATTTAAACTTGAAAAAAAATCTTTATTTTGTTAAAATTCAGAGAGTCAGGCATTTAGAAGCCACAGCAGCTTGAGCAGACTGGTGTTAACAGTGGAGGCTGACTGAAGCTCTGTTTATTCACAGAGCTGGGAAGCGGGACAGAAAAGCTTAAGGCAAGCTTCCTTAGGACATTCCAAAAGCAAAATGCATGCCTGACCTGAAGTGATCAGCCCCTGGGGAACAGGCGGGTAACAGACTTAGTGCTCAGTCATTCATGGGTTTCTTTCTGTAAAGCTGCCAGCAGAGCCAAAATTGTGTATGTATCAATATGTGCGTGTGTGATTTAATGATACAGGCTACTGTTAACTGTGGGCTAAGCTTCAACTATCAAGCCCCATTTTGTTTGCTCCCCTGTGCCAAATTTAAACATGCCATTCCAGCAGTGAAAGGTCTGCTCACTACGCCACAGCTCTAGCTAGTCATCCTGCTGGAAAATATTTAGAAGTCTAGCAAGGAATTCAAATTTGTCTTGAACTACTTCTCTGTTCGTTTAGCAGACAAAAGTTTTTGCTGCTGTCAGCCATACACGATCTATGCTACAGATAAACGCAGTTGCTTTTGCAACAATTCTAAACTCATTGAGTTTGTCATTTGAATTTCATTTGTCCCGAAGATTTCATTTGTGCTTTCCTTCCTGCCTCCTTACCTTTAATCTTTCGTGTAGGAAATGAAAAAAGCTGTCTGGGCATGTACTTTAAAATGCCCAAAACCTTGGAGTGTCTCATTGCATGTTGCCAGAATGTTAATCTAGGTATTTTAGCTTCAGTTTTAATAAGTGCTATTATCAGTCGCACTGCAGAAAAGCTGGCTCAACTGACAGTTATGCTGAAACTGAACCTGCATATTATAATTGCAAAGAAAACTAGTTGCAGTTTGGAAACCAGCATTTCCCTCATCAACATATTTTCTTGTCAGATCTACAGCTGCACATTGTCACAGACAAGCAGGCCAAAGTATATACTATGGGAATGAGCTCCTTAAAAGACACATTTATTATTATTTTGCCTTTTTATTGTCAAGGGTGCGATTAATGTTGTACAAGATATGAAAGAAGACCGTCTTCTGCATCAAGAATCTTCAAAGCCTAAATGCCCAATTCTGCAACTCTTTACCCATGTGATTACTCCTTAGTCAAAGCGGGGCTCCATGCCATCCTGGGGCTTATTGACATCAGTGGAACGTCCCAGTGATTTCAGGAATAAATAGGAACATAAGCCCTGCACTAGGATCACTTACCTGCATAAGAGTTTTCAGTATGAGGTTCAAGATGCACAGGCCCATACAAATCACAGCTCCTGGAAAAACCAAGAGGGTGTTTTTGTGGAGGATGTCTTTTTTTTTTTTGCAAAAAACTATTGTAAATATTTTGATGACTTCTGTTTTAAGTAAGATATGACCTTAAAAATCTCAGTACACTCAAAAAACATTTTGCTCAGGTAGGGTTTCTCCTAAGTAGGGACAATTTACCGAAGTGTAACCCTCAAAGTAGGACATGTATGGAAACAGTTTAAAACACCTCTCCCCCCCCAAAAAATTGCTTATTAAAAAGCAAGGCAGGTTTTCAAGTCTGGAAGTTAAAAAAATTAAAATTAAACTTGAATAGGGTTGCTGCATTTTATGGAGTGTCAGGAAACCCTTCTGATCTGTTACATCCTGGTAAAGTTGACAACTTTTATTGGATTCATGACAGCTCAGTTGCATCATAGCATAGAACTCCAATATTCCATCCACCAGCAGAACACATGCAATTAGTTTGTTTTGAATTTTGTTGATCATTCTTGATCCTGTAAAACTATTTGGGTAATAAATCATGTGGACTGTAATGACAGAATTGATTAAGCTGGGGCCGCTGTGCTGCTTAATCCAAACAACCTATTCATGCGTCTGGCAACTCCTTCTGCTTTATGGAGCAACAGAAAGTTCTAAACTAGTTCACTCCGATAGAAGCAGATAATTCCACAATCAGCAGCTGGATCCTTACTGATGAACACCATTGCCAATCTGATTTAGCAATGACACACTTAGGTCTCTAGGTCCTGTGACTAACCCTTCCTGCTTGCCTCCCCTCCCATCTTTTTAAACTCATGATACCATTTAGCAGGGCAGCATCTTTTAATGCTAAGTCTAAAGAGTGGCCAAATATTTTAAAACCTCTTTTCACGCTGAATAAATGCCTACAATTTTCATCTTTCTTCTTGGAAGACAATACAGAAATACTCACTTTAACGGTGATTGTTTAGTGCTAGTTGTTACTTATGATTGGCAAGCAGTTACTCACCTGTATTGTCTCATTGACTTCAGTGAGTTACTGAACGTATTCCTTATGTTGGTAAGAATTGCAATCTAGCCCTTAAACACAGGATTGCTTTCTTGTTTTTATTTAAAAAACCCCAAATCCTGTTTACTCAGTGGCTAAAGAAAAGCATTAGTGTTTCCCAGTATCTTATCCCTATAGGATGTGCCTCTGCCCAAGGGATCTGAAAGTATTTTATAAATGTACTAAGACACAAACACCTGGATTCAAGAGCAGAGTTTGGCCCTTTACAGAAAGAGTCTGTGCAAAATAATGATGATGAAGCACAACCACCACTTGGGTGGAACAAGACAGCTGTGTAACAGTTCAAAGCAATACTGCATGACAGTTTAGGCAAGAAGCAAAGAATATGGTCTCCTAGTATTTCAAGCTGTGGTCTGGCAACCACTTGTCCCAGAGAGCTCTTCTTGGTTGCCCACAGAACTAACTGATATCAGAAGAAGAACTGAGAGGAGATATAGTCCACATAAGAGGTTCCCTCTCTTACAAAGTGATCCGTAGGTTAAAAAAGGGGGTGTGTGGAGAAGAAGGTTAGAAAACCATAAGGCGATTGTAAGTAAGCAGAATGGAATTTTCCAAAGTTGGAAAGGTCAAGGAAAATGGGGTATCTTTTTACTATGACTGTCCTAAAGTAAGTGCAAGTGTAGCAGTGGAATAGGAAATGTTTAAAAACATTAATCTCTCTCTCCCCCCGTCTGAAACACCACTATATTGGATACTACTTACAAAAAAAATACAGCATTTCCTCCCATCTCCCCTTTTGGTGACACACAGGTCTAGAATGTTAACTACATTAAATGAATCATTTCTTCTTCTCTCGTTCCCACTGCTTTAAACACCGAGGTCAGTTACGGACTGCAGCACTGAACGTCTCAGTCCACCCACACACTGTAAGGCGCTCAGATCTGTGGTTGACATCTCAGCTCAGTGTGGCAGGTGCTGGGGAAACAGCAGGACAAGAAATGGGGGTGGGGAAGTATATGTACTTTATTTCACATTTATTTAAAATATGGCCATAAAAGATGAGTGCTGGTAAGATATAGAAATATTTTGCCTCTAACCTACAACGCCCAGCCTGATTACACTGTTCAAAAGCAGCCTTTCCTCTGCAGAGATAGATCTAAGAGCCATTGTGCCTCAACAAGCCTGCCAGAGTTCCTATGCATGCAGGGGGAAGTTGCCTACTGCATCAGAGAGAGTACAACATGTGTTCCCACCCATCACTAAGCAGAAAGGCGTGAACTTGCCTCTTCCCCACTGGTTAACGTGGTGCAAGGAAAGAGGTAGGATTCTTACATCTTCCATCCCACTCCATCCAGGCACTGGAAACAGCACGACCTGGAGTTGGAGATGGGAGCCAATTGAGGGGGAGGGATTTCTACTGCCAGGGAAACTTACTGGGCCAAAGGCTTGGCTACAGCCAGAATGCAAAGAGCACAAATCAGTACAAAGCTCCTCTTTGCACTCCCCTGATCCTGCTCTCTACGGGCCTGACTTCCTGAGTCAAGTCACAGGAAATGAAAAATGCCAAGTGTTCCTCATGGTAACGGGATGGTCAGGACAGACCCCTTTTCCTCAAGCCAGTTATTTTCCTATTGCTGTGCTAGTAATAAGAAAGACAGAATGGTCTAAGACAGTGTTTCTCAACCAGTGGTACAAGCAGGGTTGCCCACCGTTAGTAAATTTACGGACAGTCCGTAAAAAATTAGCCAAAATTGGACATGTCCGTAAAGTCCGTAAAAAAATTTAGGTGTCCGTACATCTTGTAAAAGTGCAATAAAATTTCAAAAAACAGCAATTATTCTATAACAGTTACATTTCTTCTGTGCTGCTTCAGCCATTTTACTGCGGAGCAGCAGAAATTGGACGTTTTAGTTGTTTATTTAGCTCAATGGTTAAGGTGATGTAACCTGAATCATGTGATCCACGTGATGTTATCATCTACATTATCCCACTGAGTTAGCGTCAGCACATTGGCAATTTATGTAATTTAATATTGTTTACCATTAAAGTTTACAATGTCCATTTATGTTGTCTTAATATAATATAAAAATTATGTCCGTAAAAAAATTTGTCTGTCCATAAATTTTTCCCATTTTGTCCATAAATTAAATTTCTGTGGGTTGGCAACCCTGGATACAAGTACCCTCAGAGGTACTCGAGAGAAGTCTGGTGGGTATGTCAACAACTGAAATTTGGAGAAAACTGAATTTTTGTTTAAAGTTTTACAGTGCTTTATTATTTTTGCATTTTTTACACCCAAAAATTTCATTACCCACCCAGCTACGATTAAGTTGTTTAAACAAACACGTTGCAATGGCAGAAAAAAAAACGTGTGTCTGAAAACTGTAGGTACTGGGAGGGGGTACTTTTTTTTTTTTTAAAAAAGGGTACTTTATAAAAAAAAAAAAAAAAGTTGAGAAACACTAGTTTAAGAGCCCCTAAGCTGGCTCTACAACTTTAAGAATTACCCTTGCACTGGATGATTTTCCCTAGCCTTGCTTTTAAGGCCTGATTACTCTACCAGTACAACGCAAAGCAGTCGCACCCTACAAAAAGATGAGACCCACTGTCTTTAAATGACAAGACTGTAGATTTTAACAACTGCTATACATACCCAGACATAATTCTTGCTAACGCTCACTTATGCTGCAGTCTGTAAGACCCACAGGAAGGGGCCCCCTTCTTTGGAGAAGGAAGCTCAAGCCATGGGAGGGAGCTGAGATGTCAACGTAGGTGTTTAGCTTTTGTTTTGTTTTTTCCTGAACACCTATGCTGCTGCATCCAGTCTGTAAAGTTATAGATGATGCTACTGTATCATAAATGAATTATAATGTACATTTCTAACATGCCAACTAAAGGACCTTCTGCAGCCCTAAGGGGGATTGGAGCTTTGCCTTTTGTTTGCATGGTTCTGAATCAAAGTGAAAACAGTCTGATGAGTTTATTTTTCTTCCTTTATTTCCCAGTTTTATTTGGCAAAATGGCCATTCCCAACATCTTGACAGTCATTCCAGATTGTTCCTAGGTTTCCCAGCAGTCATGCCTGTGAACCTCCAAGCTGTGAAAATGTGAACAGAAATCCCATGATGTGGTGGGGGCCTATAGGTGCTACCACCATACAGGATGGGAGCCTCTGTTTTAGGCACTATACAGACACACACACAAACAAACAGATAAATTCTTCAAAGCAGGATCTACAATCTCACTAGAGAAAACAAACTTAGAGTGGGAGAAAGGAAAGCTTATCCCTGTTTTACAGATGGGGAATTGAAGCACAAAGAGATTAAGGGATTTGCCCAAGGAGACACAGGAAGGCTGAGGCAGAGCCAAGAACTGTACTAAGATCTTGCAAACAAAAAAAAAAGTTTTGAACACATCTCTATGGATAAAGGTATTGTATCGGACTATCCCATCCAATTGCTTTCAGAGCCTTCCTTACACAATCATCTTGCTTTTGTTAAGCGTTTTAGCTCTTCTAACTACACTATTTTAACTTTTTGTTTCAAAGAGAATGGGGTCAAAATTCATCCTGTTTCAGTGTCAACTGAATTGTCTGCAATGCATTTGCTCCATGTGTTAATGTGCCAGCAGTCACAAAAGGATTCTGCTCACATTTTAGTGCATAATTTCACATCTCTTGATATGCCACTCCTCCACAGGGAATAAATCCCAGAGCACAATCAAACCTATTGTTTCTAATAGTTTTATTTTACTCTGTAGAGGGAACAATACACCTACATTACATCTGATAAAATAAATCTACACTGACATCTTGTGGTGAGAGGATTGTGAGAGGATTATGAGATTTAAGAGCCCTGCAGCCGCAGTATCATATGTCATCTCTCATTATGTACCTGCTCACAAAAAATCAAACACTTACCGGCTGGTGGAGGGCAGGGAAGAAATACTCTAGGGGCCAGATATTTAGGACCCACAATTCTAGTTGAAGTCAATGGGAACTGCAGCACCTATGAAAATCAGGCCTTTAAATCTCACACTGAACACCATTTTGTGTCTCAAAGTGGTCAGGGAAAAAGATTTTAGATATTATAATCCAACTATACAAATCTTTACTTACTTCCAATGATAATTCCAAAGGAGAATGTCATAATCTCACATTTGCAAATTTCATGATACTTTAAAGCTTCTAATCAAAGAACAAGCATTAAAAGAAGAGCTATTTTCATATTGGGGCTTTATCATCCCTGCAATCAGAGAAGCAAAAGAGACTGCAATAGCACTCCATATCACCATTAATTTATCTTCATCTAAAATTGTAGGTTTAAAACAAAAGTTTGCAGTTTGAGAAAGCATTCAACAATTTTTCCCTCACCATTTTCCCAATAATTTCAGCTCTTCCTATTATTCAGAAAAAGTACAACAGGCCACCATCTCTTTCAGTGCTTATTTAGAAGCCTGTTGGAAATATGGCATGAAGGCATTGCCAACATCAGACCACCCTTGCAGCTACATGGGTGCAAGGCCCTGGAATAGACACAATCCACTCTAGTGCAGTAGGGTATTTTATACCATATTCAAGGTAGTATACAAAGCATAGCTTAGTTACTCAGATAAATTGTGCCTACATGGGGGGGGGAGAGGGTTGTAATGGTACCTGAAATCCCAATGTAGGCAAGGCTTAAGACTAAACACAATTGCTCCTCCGGTTCTCTACTAGTGTCGACCAGGAGATTAGTGTCTGGTTTCTCACACAATAGAATAAATCACTATTTGTTCAAGTTTGGTTTCAAGTAAACCATCAGTTTTGTAACTGGAGGTCAAACAGGCTTTCGAAACATAGGACAACTTCTCACCAACAGCTCTAAGAAATTAAGTGCACTGCACTGGCAAGATTCACACACTTATTATTTACATAATACTCCTGTATCTACAAGTGGATACAATAAATAGTTAATCCATTCATGAGACTAACAACATTTGCTGTAATCCTTCCATTATAACTAGGGATCATTCCTGAGAAATTTTCCACTTGCCATATCTGAAGTTCCATAGCAGGCATATGGTCAGATTCAAAATGTGATATAAATGGTTATCACAGCCCTGGAAGCAGGTACAATTTACACATTATTGGGTGTGTGTGGAGAAAGCAACAAATGGGAGGATATGAGGAGTTGTAAGATGAAGTAGAGGGATTCATGTGAGATCTCAGATTTACGATCCTTCTTGTTGATCACAAAGTTTTGGCTTTCCTGTTTATATCTGGAAATGTGAAAATTCATGCAGAAAGTCAAAACTATACATAGAAGTGTAATAATTCAAATGATTGATTACAAGTAATGCCTAATCAAACAGTGTGCACAGTGCTAAGTGTTATTCTTTGGAGTTATGTGCTGGGGTAAAGAAGAGTGCTTCTGTAGGCAAACTATCAGCTATTCTGTGCTTAGCTGGTATAGGCCTGAAGAGAACCAGAGGAGTTTCACAAAATGCCATTGTTGAACAGAGCTTTTCGCATTTTACAAGATTCCTCAATGTCCCCCAGGTAAGCATTAATGGTGCCCATTAGTGATTGACTTGGAAACATATAACCCTGCTCTGTGGTTTATGCCATTATCCCTCCACATGCTGCTTTGCAGTGGTCATCCCCACTAGTTTTAAAATATGTCCCCCTCCATTGCATACCCCATCTTTGGCAGCCCAGAAGGCAAGAATCTCAACCTGGAATTTTCAGACAAATAATCCGCGATGTTCTCCCTGCTGCACTACTAATGTTTTTTGTAAATGACAAGTGTAGTCCACAAAAAATAGAGTAGGCAGATGCATCAGTGCCACATTCTTCAGGCTTCTTATGGTAGCATTAGAGAGGACTAAAGGGTAGAAAATTAGTCATCCATTAACAAGACCAATTTCATGCATTAAAAAACTCTCATGATCATGTCACACCCACAAACTAAATACATGGTTTAAAGATTATTGCTGTGATGGGATCAATAAAATCAATATAAAAAGGGTGGTTTCATTCCAAGTACAATGACGAGCATTTCCAACTCTATTTTAGGTTGCAACAGAAAGGGAGAGTTTGTGTGTGTGAAAGTTAAGTATTTGGGTGCACTGATGTTGAACGCTTCATTGTGTATGAGGGGTAGCTCCACATACAGCTATTGATATTCCTTCAGATGTATCATAACTGGTACTATGCTGATTTGCTCTGAACAGCCCCAATCAAGCTTAGATACATACATACCTAGACTAGTATTTTCCAACATAGTTGCCGAGTGTGAGCCTCCAAACATATTTTTAAACTTCTTAAAGGAAGACTTGTTTAGTTTGGAAAGGAGAAGACTGACAGGGGACATGATAACGGTTTTCAGGTATCTAAAAGGGTGTCACAAAGATGAGGGAGAAAAATTGTTCTCCTTGGCTTCTGAGGATAGGACAAGAAGCAATGGGCTTAAACTGCAGCAAGGAAGGTTTATGTTGGACATCAGGAAAACTTCCTAACTGTCAAGGTGGTTAAATATTGAAATAAGTTGCCTAGGGAAGTTGTGGAATCTCCATCACAGGAGATATTTAAGAGGAGGCTAGCTAGATATCGATCAGGAATGGTCTAGATTTAACTGGGTCCTGCCGTGAGGGCAGGGGACTGGACTCTATGACCTCTTGAGGTCCCTTCCAGTTCTAGTGTTCTATGATTCTTAAACAGAAGTAGCTTGATTTTCAAAGGTGCTGATCACCTGCAGATCCCACTGAGAGCTCATCAGAGTGCTGAGCTCCTATTATATCTTTTCTAAGAAATAGATCATCTAGCTCCCACAGCCTAACACCTGTTGAATCAGTACTTTCATACACAACTAAACCATCCTGCCCCACAGAATTAAAACTGACTATGAAGATTTCCTATATTCCATATCAAAATTCAGGTTGCAATACAATGAAAACAGAAAAAATTATTTCTAGTGAAATAAAAGGTACGCTAGCTGCAGTTATTGTCACTAGTTTTTCGAAAACATTCCAATAAGATTTATTTAAGCGGAGTAGTAGGTTTTCTTTTTGGCTTCTCATGTAATAGCTGTAAGTATAAATGGCTAGGTGAAAGTCTGTGAGGTACATTAGTTGTAAATCTGAAACATACCTAGACACTGAGCTGAAAATTAAACGAACTTACCACAAAAGGTACTTTTGTTACAGCTACTACTTGGTCTTGCTGTGAAAGCAGGACATCTCTGAAGATTTCTGCAGAACCTGAATCTTGCTTCTGTCACTACTCTTATTTAAAAGCCATTTTTCTGCATGTTGTCTTTCTTTTGAAGGGAAGGAAAAAGCCAGGCCTACCTATACCCTATATTAGCATAATAGGGTGTCAAAATTCTGATTTCAAAGGCAGACATGAACAGACTCTCTCATTTGCACTTCTGAGACTGAGTAAAAACAAAAAATAAGTGATTTGCCACAAGGTAATTTGATTTGCTCAATGACAAAGCTGATGTTTTGCCTCCACTGGCGTCCTTAGCCTCTGTTTGTCAGAAACAGGGAGTGAGTGACAGGGAATGAATCACTGGACGATTACCTGTTCTGTTAATTCCCTCTTGGGCACTTGGCATTGGCCACAGTTGGCAGACAGGATACTGAGATAGATGGACCTTTGATCTGACCCTGTACGGCCGTTCTTATGTTATTTATTGTTTCCTGATCATGGCTTTCAGGAGCAATCAGTGCCTTAAGTATTAGCCAGCATGGAGAACAAGTTAGGACCTTCAGTGCGAACAGGTCCTACAATGATGTGGGGGGAGAGGAGAGACACTCCACAATCTATCAGACTGTATATATGCTGGAAAAGCAGACAAATATAGACTAGAGCAGTGGTCCCCAACACAGTGCCCGCAGGCACTCTGGCGCCCGCTGGGGCATTTATGTGCGCCCGCCGAGTGACCAGGGCCGGCCCAAGCCATTCTTGCGCCCCGGGCCCCAGGCGCGCAACGCGGTGCATGCGCAGCCCTGCCTCCGGGCGCCCAGCATCCCCAAAAAGTTGGGGACCACTGGACTAGAGCATCAAATAGAGCCTGGGTTAAAAGCAAAATAAAGGATAATAGACTGAAGAGGGCCATACAAAAGGTAAGACAAATGCAACAAATATAACAGATTTGGAACACTATGCAAATGTGGATAATTTATGAGAAAACATGGAATTTATGTCATGAGCATCACAGAATATTTCACAATAGAACAGAAGACAAGGTTATCAAACAAAAAAGTAATAGACGAACAACTCTATACCTCTTGATAAGATCTGAGCCTCCCATTTTCAAACTTGTAGGGCAGGAGATAAACAAATCTTAATCCAGATACTGAAGTAGGACTGAATGTTGTCTCCTCTGATCCATTATGATTGTGGGCATTAAATGTACATGTTCCAGGGCTTTTTTGTGGCAGGCTGTTTGTGTGTTTTTAAATGATGGGTTTAATTGCTCAGGTTTGTGATGTTAGAGATAACCCTACCATAAAAGGGCAAAATGCAGGCAAGGCTGTTTGACAATATACCACATGTATGATTATATTAAAATATTTTACATAATGGTAAAGTGTTGTAGAAAGTGGAAGGGAGGGAATTATACAGAGGGAAAAAAAATTGAAAAAAAAAATCAAACCAATTTTTGATAGTAAAACAGGTAAGGCCATGGAACAGTTTCTCATGGGAAACAGTGGTGTCACCCGCCAACAATTAGCATATTTAAAATATACCAAATAAAACATTAACATGCAAAGGAGAACAATCCTGAATTGGCAGGGGGATGGAATAGGTGACCGTACTGGCTTTTTCTCATCTCTAGATTCAGAGACAGTATCAAATTCCAAAATGCATACAGCAGAAATCAGGAAAATAAAGCCCATTCTGAGAAATCTACTTACTGGTTATTTTAGATATGACTTAAAATGAATTAAATAGTCAATCGTGGAATTTGTACTGCAGAATTACTGAAATTTTTGCTATGTACAGTCTATGAGCTATAAACCATTCCTTCCATTTTGTTCATTTATATACACAAAGAATGGCAAATTTTACCCCCTCCCCCCCCCTTTTTTTTAAAGTTCCCACAATTACAGCTTTCAAATCAGGTGTTAATGTTTTATTATGCACTGACACAATGCTATAATGGTTTGGATTTTTTAAAGTTATCATTTGTTACTTTGACAGACTCCTTGTTTCAAAACTAAGGTTTGTCTCTTTCTCATGATCATCAATCTCCTTAAGAAGTTCCTCCTTTTCCTGGAAATAATTCCGGAACCACTCAATATGCTCAGCTTTTTGTTTAACACTTAGATATGGGTTCTTGGAAAGCCCACAGATCACCAGTTCCATGAAGTGTCGAATAGGTCCTTGCTTGGGAAAGTCTTCAAGGTATTTATCCAGAAAGATATGTTCATGAAATTCAACATCATCTTCAATACCTAGAATGTAAATTGCAAATAACACTGTTAAATCATCATAATTTGATAGTGAACACACTCAAGACAAACTAAGTATTTTATATCAGAGGGGTAGCCGTGTTAGTCTGGATCTGCAAAAGCGACAAGGAGTCCTGTAGCACCTTATAGACTAACAGATATGTTAGGCTATAAGGTGCTACAGGACTCCTTGTTGCTTAAGTATTTTATGTAAACTTTTTAATTGGTAAAATTAAGAGTTCAGTGCTGTATACAAAAAGAAAAATAAACTTCACTGAAATGAGAGAAGACTTTGGTGACATCGAAAAAATGCACATTTTGACACCCACCCTCCCCAAACAGGAGAAATTTGAGTGCACAAGATGTCAAGCCACCATCCACAACTCTTGGTTTTCATTTTATGTTTTCCATTACGAGGGCAATTTTTACATTTATTTTGTATTTGTTAATGCCATTGAAGCCTTACTTTGAAGTCTATTTCCTTAGCAATAAACTCTGCTCTTCCAATACAAGCAAACAGGGGTTTGTTATGGGCTATGAAAGCTGGGCTACCAGCAACATTTAAAAAAAAAACAGAATTGGACATTTATTTGTAATAAGAAATATACTGCTTGCATACCTTTGCAAAATGGTTTAAAGAAAAACATGAGAGTAGTTCAAACTGAGCAAGGCTACCTTTGAAAGTATTGGTTACTAGAACAATTTCCATGCTTGTGTTCATTACATTTCACAGTTTTGAAACAGGGAATGTTTTTGAACACTTCTTTTAACATTTTCCAGACTTTTGCAATCATAAATATACAAATAGATCAAGATAAACATAAATGAAAGATTTTGCAAGTTGTGTCAGATGTGATCTTTAGTAGTGATGAATGCAAAAATATCACATTAAAAAGCATTTCATTCCAGAGCTGTGTGGTGTAGTGGTTTGTTACAGACCTTTCGCCAAAAATATCTTAAATCAAATATCAGAGGGGTAGCTGTGTCTGAATCTGCATAAACAACGAGAAGTCCTGTGGCACCCTATAGACTAACAGATTTATTGGAGCATAAGCATCTGATGAAATGGGACTTTGCCCACGAAAGCTTATGCTCCAATAAATCTGCTAGTCTGTAAGGTGCCACAGGACTTCTTGTTGTTAAATCAAATAGTGATTTCAGGCTTCTTTCCAGTGGATTTCACTGGTTTCTACTTTTTAATTTGACACTAGTATTCAAAGGATACACAAAGTGTAAGATCTTGGAATCTATACTTTCAAATATGTATAGAAACATGAGGTTTGGAAATACAAGATTTTGCTGTATTCCTAATCCAGAAATCAAGACAGACTGGGGTTTGTAAGTACGTGAAGAATTTTCCCCTTCTTCAGTTGATAAAAAACCCTGATGCTAATTAATGCAATTATTTGATAAGATATAAAATTAACTATCATAATAATATGTTATTATTATGATATAAGAACTTGCAAAGACTGCAGAACAGTAAGATTTGTTTTTTTGGATTGGGGTCTCAAACTCTCCCCTTCCCGCCACCTCCCCACCCTCTACCCCACACTGCACCCCAAGATATTCTCCAAGAGATGCAGCCTTGGGATGGCAGCAGCAGTACCTCCCCCTGGCACTCACCATGGTAATGGGAGCTATGAGGAAACAGAACACACTGCACGCACTCACTCCACTTCCCTGCAGCTCCTGCAGCAGCTGGGAGTGTGGGGAGAAGGGACTGCTGCTACCGCCCTGCATCAGGTGCCCCAGTAATCCCCAAGGCCACATCCCTTGGAGGATGGGGTGCAACTGGAGGGAGAGGGCAGGGCAGGAAGGGGCGGGCCTTGGGGGATAGGGTCAGATATGTCCCCCCTGCCGCAACGACTCTCAGGCCAGATTGCCAAAATGTTCCAGCCATAGATGGCCTGTGGGCTGTGAGTTTAAGACTCCTATTTTAGATGAACAATAGACAGTTCAAAAAACCAACAAAAAAGGGAAGTACATTGGTCTTAAAGTTAAAAATCTGGTGGATACATCCCAAACCCAACAATTTGGCACAATTTAGTTGAAAATATTTATGCCAGTGAACAGTACTGTACTAGCAGGGGTATTGGCAGAGCTATTTGTGGAAGCTTGCACATCTCTTATCTGCTACTTCAGGGGGTAGCCGAGTTAGTCTGTACAGGATAAACTTAAAAAACAACAAATAGTCTGGTAGCACTTTAAAGACTAACAAAACATGTAGATGGGATCATGAGCTTTCATGAAGAAGTGGGCTGTGCCCAGGAAAACTCATACCACCATCTACATGTCTTGGTAGTCTTTAAAGTGCTACCAGACTATTTGTTGTTTTTTAAGTTTATCTACTACTGTTATTAGTCCTTAAACATAGTTGTGAATAAGCACTACAGTTTCCCACTCTAGAAATGAGCATCAAAAAGTACTAAGCTATTCCAATACACCACCCCTCTTCAAGCCAAAACATTTAGGCTACGTCTACAAGTTTTTTTGACAGAAAATATGCTAATGAGGGACTCATTAGCATAAGTTGCAACATCATTAGCATATTTTCTTAGCATATTTCCTTATAAGGATCTTGTGCAAAACAGGGGTTTTGCACAAAACGGAAGTGGCTACACTGCTTCTTTTTGCGCAAAAACCCCTTGTGCAAAAAGAAATGGCAGAAAATATGCTAATGATGTCACAACTTATGCTAGAGTCCCTCATTAGCATATTTTCTGCCAAAAAAACTTGTAGTGTAGACGTAGCCTTAGAAATAGAGTGACCTGTGATAAGAAACATTAGTTTGGTGCATGCCATCTTAGCAGAACACAATATTGAAAACTGGAATTTTTATTACTAGTTGTTTATAGGCTTGCATTTGTTCTTAAACTGTAATAAAGACAATTTTCTCTGCATTAGCATAAAGGACTGACTATATTGTAGGTAAACACTTGCAGGTCATAAACCATGGGAAGTTTGTACCACAGAAATGAGTGCAAATTATCTTGCTACTAACCAGGATATAACACATTTGGCACAACATCAATCATTAAAATGAAAGTAAGATAATACACATTTCAGTGCAAGGATTAATGGCATGTCAGTGTCTTCCAATCCTCCAAAAGAACAGCACTGTAGTGTGTAACTTTCTCTCTCAACTTGTACAGCATATTCAAAGTTGCCATGGTTTCTTTCCTGTTTTTCCTTCAGACGCTGCAATGCCTGAAGGAGCTGGAAAAGAACCCCTATTTTCCCACATAGCATCATCAGTAACATGTGCAGCATTTATCAGTACCAACTACCCATTACCTTTATCTCCACTAGTCCTTGAAAAAGAAACCAGATGTTTCCCTCTTCCCAGAAGCTAATATTTTCTTCACAAATCACATTGGCTTTAACAGCATATTTCTGCTAGGCTTAGAAACCCAAATCCACTTAGTGAATACTCGGACTCTTTCAGTTATCACTATAACGGGTTCCAATTCCCCTTCTCTCCCACAATATTTTGTGATTTCTCAAGTCAGAAGATCCTGATTTTTACTATTAGGGATTCTTGAGTCCCCTTACAATAATTCTATAATTCATTGATCATAAAAAGTCAGAGAAATGGGCTGATTTGCTATGAAAAGAATCTGAACAATGCAACACAGTGAAAAAGTGAAGCAGCGACTTTAGTGTCTAAAAGTCCTAGTCATAGACCAGAACCCCATTGTGTTAAGTGCCATGAAAATACAGAACAAAATGTTTTCATTGTCAGTCTTCTGTTCTATACACTATGTGAGTAGCTTTCCACAGAAGTTCAAGGGTATTTTTGGTAGGGTTATATAGGATAACCCTACTTTTGGTAGGGTTATAAGGTAGGTGTTTCCAAGGATAGAAATTAGACATGATCAGAGTTTTGGAAATGGGCAAATAATTTTTTCAGATATTAAGAATGCTGGCCAACATTTTTATACCCCTTTCTCCCCTCCCCACTTTTTTTAAAAATAATTTTTCTCTCTAGCACTAGTTTTCCTTCCTAACCCCAAAACACGAGTACTTGCACCGGAGGAAGGAGGTTGAGCCAAAACCATTTAAACTGGAGGATTACTGAAACAGCTAAAACATGTGACTGGTGGGCATTATGCATATATAGAAGCTACAAGATAAAATTACATGGTATCAATTTGCAAAGATTTCCTATAACCCTACCAATATTACAGTGGCAAACCCTGAAACACCAGTAATCCTTGTGCAGAAAGAATGGTTCTTTGAGATATGTCCCCTAGTGGGTGCTTCAGTCTAGGTGTCCGTGCATCTCTATACTGAAGAGCAGAGATTTTTCATAGCAGTGCTCTGTTAGGGTGCACACGTGTTGTAGCCACTAGCCCCTGATGTAGCTTGCATGATCCGACCCCCTCCAGGTCCTTCTCAACTACAGAGCTGGATAGAGTGAACTCCAAAATTGAGGGGACAAGAGTGGGTACTGAAGAACCATCATTACTACACAAGGTAAGTAACTTTGAGTGGTGTCTTTGTAGGTGCTCCACTCTATGTGTCTGTAGAGCAGTTCCCTACTAGGGATGGTAGGGCTTCAGACTCACATGTGAATAGAGGATGGGAACACGACTAGGTCCACCAAAATGTTGGAAATAGAACACCTAGTGATGACAGTGTTTTGCAAGTATGCTCTGATCTCCAGGTTGCACCAATACACTTAACCCTTTATTTATCAAATATCTCTTAGAGAACATTATTTAGGAATGCTACCAACGTTGCCATGGCCCGAACAGAATTGGCCATGTAAGGGTTCTTGGTGGTATAACTGGTAGCAAGTTCAGATACAACCAGATATCCATTTTGATAGCCCTTGGGTCGAGATTGCTGAACCTTTGGAGTGCTCTGTCATGGAGATGAATAGTCTTGGTGACTTGCAAAATGGGTTGGTTCTCTCTAAGCAGAACACTATCACCCTAACGTGTAAAGAGGCCTCTTTTGGACCCTTATGTAGTTTGGTTCTGGTTTAATCGAAATGTCATTGCTGTTGGCGATGGAAATAGGCGTTTCATGGTCTCTGATATAGTGTGCAGCGTCATCATTTGTGCAGCTGGGTATATATGCCTAGAGTGCACACAATGTGGCCTGAGTGTCCTCATGTATGAAATAAGTTGTCTGTTTTGGACGAGTAAGGCTTTTCCCTATCAAAGGAAAAGTCTTCCCCCCTTTGAACTGTAATTCTTTTCAGATCCCTGCGGCCTGTAGCCAAGAGGCCCTCCTCATGACCGCAGCTGTGGCTGTTATTCAAGCAGCTGTGTCTGCCACATCCATTGAGGCCTATAGCTCTAAGAGAGCTATTATCTGACTCTCACTGATGATAGCCTTCAGCTGACGAAGCTTCTCAAAATAGTAGTGTTGGTTTTTCAAAATGAGGTACTTATACTTGTGACAGAACCAAAATATGTTTTGTCCTATTTGCCCAATGGGTTATTTAGAAGTCATGTGATCAAGTCATGGATGTACAGCTCAAGCCATTTTAAAGGGGGGGCACGGATGCTCGAGGATGATGTCTGAAAATGTAGTTACATGTTTTTTCTTTCCTGTGTATATTTTACTAAAAGACTTACCTAGTGTTGCTCGGGTCCTTAACTCAATTTTTGTTCTTTGGAAAATAAAATGGAGGGGTTTGGGATGAGGAGTTCTGTATGCAGGCTGTCCTGGGGAGAGAAGACTACTCCAGCATTTTCTCAGCACAGCATCTTGGGCCAAGGTGAGAAGCACCACTGCACAGCCATGGGCACAACTGCAGGAGGGGTGCCTATCCCTCGACTGGGACAAATCCAGGTTCATCTGCCCCCTGCATTTTCCATCCAGAGTGAGGAATGCAGCAAACTAGGCATGTTTTGCTGGCTCCCTAACGAAAGGGAACAGCCAGCAACATCCCCACACAAATCCGGGGGGAGGGGAGGTTACCCCCCCATTGGGAGCCTGGATAGGGAAAGGCTCAGGACTGGTACAGTCATGGAGTAGGGGCACAGCCAGCCATTTTCACCTGCCTGGCAATTCTGTCTCTTTTCTGTATAGTTTTTTGAGAAGCAATCCCATTCCAGGCACATCCCATTTTCCTGACACACCCCAAACCCTTACCTTGCTTTAAGTTATAATAAGAGGAAGCTGTATACCAAATGTGGTAGACCTAGCTCTTCCCATTAAGGAGGAGACAGACTCTCTCAAACCTATAGTAAATTAAAAAGTTTAAGAACTTGAGCACCATTATAATGCTCCAAACTGAATATATCTGTTCTCACAACAGATACATTTTAATTTTGCTTAGGATTTTATAACCACAGACTTGTGTCTCATAAAAGGAAGCCTCTACTTCTTGGTACAGAATTAGGTGATGGAAAGTGCTGCTATTGAAGAGACTGGGAAAAAATATCTAGAATTAGAACAGCCAATGAATGCCACTTTTCTGGGAATTTGTTAAGATTTAAGTTGTGCCAGATTTGTTGTAATGAGTTTCACCAAGCCTTCGATTGCACTTTGATGTACCTGATGTGATTAATGACCTGTAAACAGAGTTGGTGCTTTGATAGGATGGAATTTGTTCACTTGATTTTTGCAACCTTACTTGTGGTAAATTTTGGGGTTCTCTGCTAGAATTTTTCACATGACTAAATTTTGTGGACAAATCAATAAAGTTTCTTGCTTAACTATTTGTGAAGAAAGCTGATGAATTCATTACTCCCAGACAGCAAGGTTCCATCCATATTACTACATCAGAAATGCCATTGGCCAGTGAATATAAACTTGCAAAAACATGACTTGAAAATATTTGGCTTAGTGTACAACAGATCAATTCTCATGGAAGCAGTGATTAAATTCTAAGAAACCACCAAAACAGGATGAGAACAAATATTAAGAAACAGCTCAACCACATTATGCAATTTACAACAACACAGAATGGCAGATTTTCAAGGGAGACGATTCCAGAAACCAACCTGTTATGTCTTTAATGATTTAACACCATTGCCAAATTTTCTGCAGTTATTAAAATCCTATTTAAAGAATGGTCACACACTTTCTATATTTCTGCCTTTCCTGTTCCATCCATGATGTTAACTTCACATATAGATACGTTTATTAAAAATTATGGTGTTATTTAATGTATGTCCAGCCAGTGGGGCGGTTGTGCTGAATGTTATGACTTTGATTTTGCTTATGAAGTGGACAAGCCTAAGGGAACAAATCTGACTAATATTCAGTCAATCATTGTATGCAATGTGCTACAGCTGTGTAAGTCCCAGGATATTAGAGAGACAAGGTGGGTGAGGTAATATCTTTTATTAGAACAACTTCTGTTGGTGAGAGAGACAAGATTTTTGAGCTCCATAGAACATTTCTTCAATTCTGGGAACAGTACTCTGAGTGTCACTAAGGATGTTAAGTATCAGGTACTTGACTAACCAAATAGTCAATGCATTTTTGCATCTACTATTCAATTAGTCGATAGGGTGCCTACACTTCCAAGGCAAAAGTGCCTGTGCCGCTGCCACTCTGAAATGCCGCAGTGGCGTTTCAAAGCAGCAGTGCTGCACTGAGCCCAGGATCAGCTGAGGAGTCCCCAGCTGACCCCAGGCTCCGTGCGGTGCTGCCACTTTGAAATGACAGGGGGAGCCTGACATCAGGCTCCCAGTGGCATTCAAAGCAGCAGTGCCACATGAAGTTCTGGGTCAGCTGGGGACTCCCCAGCTGATCCTGGGCTCCAAGTGGCGCTGCTGCTTTGAAATGCCACAAGGAGCCCGACGCTTTGAAATGCCACAAGGCTCCCCGCAGTATTCAAAGTGGCAGCACCACATTCAAAGCATCGGTACCCTCCTATTCTCCCCCCCTGCTGCCTCCATCTGATAGAGGCGGCAGGGGGGAAGCAATTAGTCGACTATCCTGTCAACTATCTGTTAAACATTTGCTTATTGGATAGTCAACTAGTCCTTCACATCCCTAAGTGTCACGGCTAAATATATAATTGAACAGATAGTTTAGCATAAGTATTTAGCACATATTCTAAGGTGCTGTTAATACCCCTATAGTGGTAGAAGAATAGGAGGAGTTAGCGGGAAACAGATTACAGAAACAATCCATAAATCCAATGTCATTATTAAGACCATGGGTTTTATGTCTAGCAAAGTTATGAATTTAAGTTCCGTGGCCCATCTTTTGAAAGTGTTATGCAGTTTCCTTTGAGGATGAAGACTGAGGGATGACATATAGAGGGTCTGCTTTGTGAAATGTTCACCCACAGGTGATAGGAAAATATTAAGACAAAAACAAATGATGTGAATGCACTAGATGATGTACACCACATGCGTAGGATCCCTGGATCTTGAAAGATCTGTTGTGGGAGGGGATGAACACTGTAGCAGGGAAGAAAAAAACTTTACTAGATACTAAAAACCATAGTCTTAATAAATACACTGGCTTTATGGCTTATTATATCAATCTGTAACCCACTAAACCTTCCCTTTTTCTCCTATGCTGACAGACAGTGTTAAATAGCTGTTCAATCTTGTATTTAATTGTGACAGTGTAAGTGCTTTTCACAGACCTAAAGAAGAGCTCTCAACAGAAATTGGTCCAATAAAAGATATTGCCTCACCCAACTTGTCTCTAATATTCAGTTGTGGTTATGGAAACTTATAAGATGGATCAGAACTTGCTAGCCCCCTTGGCCTCCCTCAGGGTCAAGACCCAGAACAAAATAAGGACTCAGAGAGGTAGCCATGTTAGTCTGTAACTTTAAAAACAAAGAACAGTCCTGTAGCATCTTAGAGACTAACACATATATTATATCATGAGCTTCTGTAGATAAAACCCATATATTTGTTAGTCTCTAAGGTACTATAGGACTGCTCATTGTTTTAAAATAAGGACTGTACAGGAAGATTACTTAACCTTCTCCTTCTTCCCCCAATAAGTTTTTGGGTTTTTTTAAACCAGATGCCATAGTAAAAGCTAGATAAACTTTTGGGGGTTGTACCTGGGGGTAAGCTCCAAAATGTAAGCATTTAAATGATACCAAAAAGTAAATGAATCAATGGATTGGTTCCCTTTTTATATTTGGCTTGTTAGCTCTGGAGTGTCTATATAAGCATCAAAAACTCTCAAGCTATAAAACCCTACTGAGAACCAATGAGCTTGGTTGGATTTAAGTAATTTCAAGCCATAGTCCTAGACCTATTCAGTGATAACAATTTCATCATGCATCTTCCCCGACTCAAAAATGACCCCTCACTCTCAGACGCCTTGGGGGAAAGGCCTATTCTCGCATACAGACAACCCCCCCAACCTGAAATTCTTTCCGATAACCACACTACATAACTACATCATAAGCATCCAGGAACCCAGCCCTGCAATCAGCCCCGGTGCCAATTCTGCCCACATATCTATACAAGCGAATTCATCACTGGACCCAACCACATCAGCCACTGCACATCCAGTAATATGGTCTATGCCATCAAATGCCAGCAATGCCCCACTGCAATATATACTGGACAAACTGGACAGTCCTTATGGGAAAGAATTAATGGACACAAATCAGATATCTGAAAAGAAAACACAAACACCTGTTGGGAAAACTTTAACCTCCATGGACACTCAATTAAGGGATCTCCACATTGCAGTTTTGTTACAGACCAATTCCACAAGCCAAATACACAGAGATGAATTGGAACTCTACTTTATTCACAAGTTTAATTCTCATGCAGATGGTTTAAATTGCGATATGGGATGGCTGGGACATTATCAACCAACTGACGAAGATGCCAATGGTTCTTGATGTTTGTATAGAATCTGTTGTTAGTACTCTTTCTCTCCAAGTGCAAACTAATGGTTCTCATCAGCCTCTTTTAACTATCTAGTCTTTAAGGTACCAATAGACTATCTGTTGTTTTTCAGTTTTTCCTGTTACAGACTGGCTTGGCTTTCCCTTTGAAACTTATCTACCTACTGCCTTTTCCCCCTTCCCACATTTATTCTTGGTTCTGGACATCCAACACTCTGGTCATCTGAAGAAGTGGGCTGTGCCCACGAAAGCTCATGATACCATCTACATGTTTTGTTAGTCTTTAAAGTGCTACCAGACTATTTGTTGTTTTTTAAGTTTTTCCTGTTACAGACTAACTCGGCTACCCCTCTGAACCATTCTGAACTATTTTCCTTAACACTGATTAGGATTTAACAGCAAAATTTACATGATGTCTTCATCTGAAGCTTCACTAACTTAAGACAGTTTAAAGTTACTTACTTGAGCAAAAGGATTAGTCAACTAGTATATGTACTAGACATTTCTGAAATATATTATTAAAACTCTCAAGCATGAGGTTGGTGCTCTAATTCTCTACAAATAGAAAGAGACCACAAAAGCTACAGAACACCTACCCGCTTCATTATTAATAGGGAACTCCCACAGTTTTCCCTCTTTTGTCCACTGGATCATCTCTTCAAAGCCATTCCGAGGCGGCTGTTGATTTACTGCTGCAATCTGATTAGCAAGTTCCAGATCCCAGAGCGTAGGTGAAGACTCTAAATATGAAAAAAGAAAAAACAGATCTGTCAGTTTGCCAGAATTATTGACTTAGATCATATTTTGTTTAAGATTATCAAATTTAGTGAAGGCTGATATTTGCAGACTTACGTATTTTAAGTTGCAGCCTTTAATCATGGTGCCGCATAAAAGCCCACTGAATTCTCAAATGACTTGTAAACTAGTTTACTAATCTGTCAAAATTGCAAATAAGTTATTTAACCCCTTTCCCAAATGTTACAAATAGGAATTAAATTTTCCAATACGTGACAGTTTCTGATTTTGACACATTTTGGCTGCTTTTTGTTACTTACAGTTTTTTATATTTAACTCATCAAATTGTGAAATTGGTCTATGCACTTTTTAATAAAGACGAGAGGGCCTTGTTTACTCAAAGGGGTTTCCTGGTATTTCATGATTATGCTCTCATTTGGTGAGGCAGCCCACATCTGCAAGTGTTTCCAATTGTTTACTGTGAACCTTGCCCATCTTGATCAGCTGCCCAGCTTTTCTGCTTTTTTAAAAAAATTCTAGAGTCAATAATCAATCATACAAGACTGAGAAATCCTGACTTTGCATTTATCTCACTATCTTGAATGTTGTCCTCTTTCATGCAATATAGCTTAAATAATCTCTTCAACACTCACTTCTTTCATTATGCCAATAATAAATGAGACTTTTTAATTGTTTAATATTAACTATACTCAAGGGCATGCACATGACTGATCTGAGTAACTGTTAAATCACTATACTGTTCAGCCTCTACATCCTGTTACCCTCCATGCTTGTCATCCCCCAGTCAGTTATCACATCACCCTATGTAAGATTACACTGTAAACAGTGAGACTGGGACTATGGCCTAGAGTTTTAAGAAGCCACTTGAATTTTGGGGTGTCCAACTTGACAGGCTTTAAAGGGGTCAGATTCTTTCAGATGCCTCACGCCAAACAAAAAGGAGACATCCAAAATCAGTGCAGGTTCAATCTCTCCAGTCCAGCACCCTAGGGGGACCTGACTGGTGCCAACCAGAGAATTTGCCAAATGACAGAAGGTCAATATTGTCTAGCAGCATTACCAGCACTTCCACTACTTACTGGGCTTTTAGAAGACATTTAGGGGTAAATTAGAGCTAAATAACAGCACTAAATAACTAAATTAGAGCTAAATAACACTGAGAGCCAGGACTGCTGGCTGTAAGAAACACCATTATGGGACTGCAGGAAACTGACACACTTATGATAAGTGAACATCCTGCTAACTAAAATCAAACCAGACCACAGATGTTGATGGACCAGAGAGGTTCAACCTGTATTCACTTTTGAAAAATTAGGCTTATATCTTTCTACCTGAACTGTAAAATACTGTAAATTAGTATTTTATAAAATATAAATTTAAATTAAAACTGCATTTTTCAAGCACTCTCTTAAAAATTACTTCTTCAAGTTAGCATTCAGAAGTGCTAAAAAAGACCCTTTCACCTTTTCCATTAAATAGTCCTCTCTCAAATATTCTAGTATTCCCTCGATAGCTCACCCAAACCAGCAACATCCTTGGAATTTGGCCAAAGTATTACATGTTATAAGTCCTACTCATTTAGTCATCTCTTGGCTTCATGTCTAACATTTACACACAACCTGCAGCAGGCCAATTCAATGCTCATCTCGCCCAAGATTTTACACATTGACACATTCCATTTTGCTTAGTCTTTTAATTCACAGGCACACAAAATAACCCACTGCCGATCTATAACCAATGACTGTCGATTATGAGAGTGAGAAGATTCATGATATTTGGAAACATATCAGGCAAAAATGCCTTATAAGAATTTTCTAATGGCAAAGTTTTTTTTTTTAAATGTCCCTATTTAATAATAGTTTATCTAATTAACTTTGGGTTTTGGTGGGGAAATGTTTCCTTTCCATTGAAAAGCCTCCAATGGGTTTATATTTGTATGTTTGTCTCTACAAGGAAGAAACTGGAGTTCCTTAAAACGAAAGCTTAAGTTTTCAGCAGTCACATAGTTTTAAATGATTAACATTTGAAATAATAAATGTCAGAATGGCCCTTACTGATAAATTAATGAACTAATCTTTGATCTTCTGGACCAAATCAATTAGTTGAGTCCAGTCAACTAAATTCTCCCTTTCTTTCCTTTGCTATGAAAAAGGCAGACACATGCAGACTTTTTCACTCTGGAAAACATTTCTATTTTGAGGGCAGTAAATCAGAAAACTCTTGTTCAAATTCATTCATACTTGGCAGAAAAAATCTGCCTCAGCCACACCTATCACTTACTCATTTCTTTGAAAATATTCTTTTGTTTGGAGCTGTTAAAAGAATAACCAAAAATGTAATGGAAACCCAAGTTACAAAATTAACTATAAAGGAATCATTGCTCCTACTTTATCCTTTAAGTATTATATTCTGATTAGGGATGTTAAATATCAGTTAACTGAATAGTCAATTAACAGCTTGAATTCTTATCGATTACTCGACTATTCTACAGTCCCCAGGGATGGGGCCAGCAGCCACTGCGCTCCAGCCCCTTGGCTCTCCATGCTGCTGCCTCTGTATCAGAAGCAGCAGTGCAGGGTGCCAGGCAGGAGCTGGTCCGCGAGGGGAGCCAGTTTAAAAACCAGCGCCCCTCGTGGAATGGCTGTCTGTCACCCTGTACTGCTGCCTCTGATAGAGAGGCAGAAGCGTGGGGTGGCAGCACCCCGTGTCCAGGCGAGGGGGGGAGCTGAGCTGAGCTCCCGGACCTGGTGCGATCCAGAACTGAGCTGGGCTGCCTGCCTGGCTCCTAACACACTTCAAATGCAGAGCTGCAGCGGGGGTAGGACCCAGACCTGGTGTGAGCCAGGACTGAGCCAGGCTGCTGGCCAGCCTGCTAAAAAATGTACTGGCAAGGAGTGGGGGGAATGTGTGTAGTCTGTAGCATTAACCTATAAGCTTTTGCTTATCGGTTAATCGACTACACTATTACATCCCTAATTCTGATAATTTGCTACTCAGTCTTTTTAAAAAAGGATTAGCCAAAGTTTAAGTTTACAAGCATGGTGTATCTGCTGGATGCAAAACAATCTTACATTTAGCTTTAAGTAATAAAAAACAGCATAGTTCAAAGTGCTCCTTTATTAACAGCTTTAACAGCCTTAAGACAGTTTTCCTTGATTTTCCACTTACAATTCAGGATTTCAAAATTTCAACTTGCATTCATGATGTGTTTAAACATTTCAATTCAATATCTGCACTAATATGAGCTAACAAGAAAACAAGAGGAAATAAGTTAAAGAATCAAATATCTTACTGGTATTTCCTCCTATTAGGAAAAAAAACTTTTTTGCAATGAAGCTTATAATCAGTAAAGTTGGGTAATAAGGCTTCTGGCTTGAAATGTATTGTAGCTTTCCTCAGTGCTATTGGGAATTAGATGAGAAAATGACATTAAAAATTGAGAGGCATCCTTGTTAATATCTTATGAAAAATTCCATAAACTTCACTCACTTTTCAAGTTTTACTGGTGTTATAGTCTATTTATAAATTACGGCATGCATAAATAGTATATGAATCTTTAAAAAATATCAATAACATTTGCAGTTCTGCTTTTAATAGGGCTGTGTACAAGCTAGTTCAAAAAGTTACTAATAAAAATATCTACCAACACTTCTGAACATTCTTGATTCGACCCAAAATTTAGCTATGTGAATATGTATTTTTGGTAGGGTAGTTTAAAAGAGCATTATACTGCCTATTCTGGATTTTATATATAAAAACGGTCGAACTTTAATAATCTTAAATATATGCTAATTTGATTCTTAAAAGGAGACAACTGCAGTATTCTGTTAAACAGTGTTTACGTTCCATCTCAGAGGTGACTGCATTCAATAAAATCAATAGTTGCTTCACACTCGTCTGGGAAACACTAACTGAAAAACATTAGAGATCATTGTGGATAATCAGCTGAACAGGAGCTTCTAGTGTGATGTTGGAGCAAAAAAGTAGTAATGAACGGTAGCATCTCAAAAAAGAACAAAGAGATTATTTTACCTCTGTATTTGGCACTGGTGCAACCACTGCTGGAATCTTAATTAGGGATGTAAAATCCTAGTTAATAAGTTAACCGATTAAACATTTAACCAGTTAACTGACTAAAGAGGGATTCAGGCTGGGGACCACTCCAGCTTGGCCCATGTTGGGGCTGGGGTTGCTGCTGGCTCCCAGCCCCCGTCAGAGCAGTGCTGCCTGCAGGGTGTCTATGGGGCATGCGGGCCCACCATGGATAGGAGCTGCTCCAGATGAGAGCAGCCCCTGTCCACAGCAGGCCCCCTGCGGGGCTGGAACAGCTCTCTGTCCATGGCAGTGGGGTGCTGCTCCAGCCCACCCACCAGTTACCGGTTAATCAGAACCGGTAAGCATTACCCATTTAGGGTGAAGCTTGCTGGTTAACTAGGTAACTAGTTAACCCTTTCACATCCCTAATATTTGTGTCCACAATTCAAGAAGGATGCTGATGAATTAGAGAGGGTTCAGAGAATAGCCTCAAGAAAAATTAAAAGATAAGACAACATGCCTTCTAACGACAGACTCAAAGGGTTCAATCTGTTCAGCTGAAAAAACAGCAGGTTAAGGAGTGACTAAATCTCATAGGGAACAAGTATTTAATAATGTGATCTTTAATCTAGCAAAGGAAGGTATAACATGATCCAATTGTTGGAATTTAAAGCTAGACAAATTCAGACTGGAAACAAGGTGAAAACTGTTAATGTAATTAGCCATTAGAACAATTTGCCCTGGGTTATGGTCAATTCTCTACCACTGACCGTTTTAAAATCAAGACTGAATGTCCTTCTAAAAGATCTGCTTTGGGAATTATTTTGAGGAAGTTCTATGGCCTGGGCTATACATGAGATCAGACTAGATCAGGGGTGGACAAAAGGGCCTCCGCGGGCCACATCCGGCCCGCCAAGCAGGTGGATCTGGCTCGCGGAAGCCCTGCTGCTTCCTTGCCCCCAGGCCAATTAGGGCCTGGGGAAGCGCCCGAAGCCTTCTCCACTCTGCCCCCGCCCTGCGAGCAGCATGCTGCGCTTTGGGCGGGGGCAGAGCGGAGAAGGCTTTGCGCACTCCCCCGCCCCCAGGCCTTAATTGACCTGTGGGCGGGGGAGCACGCAAAGCCTCCTCCCACCCTGCCAGGAGCACGTGGCGCTTTAAAGCACCAGGCGCTGCTTGCAAAGTGGGGGGAGAGCAGAGGAGGCTTCACGCGCTCCTCCACCCCCAGGCTAATCAGCGTGAGGCTTCCTTCGCCCTGCCCTGGCCCTGCGAGGAGCCCACCACAGGCTCTTCGCAGGGCAGGAGGCGGCTTCCAGCGCTTCCCCACCCCCGGGCCCTGATTGGCCTGGGGGTTGGGAGAGCATGCCAAGCCTCTTCCAGGGCATGGGTGCCTAATGGGAAGGGGGGAAAAGGGGCTCCCCCCACCACCAGACCAATCATGGTCTGGGGGTGGGGTAGCCCCGCCCCTTCCCATTTAGGCCCCGCCCCTTCCAGGGTGGACCGGGGCTACCTCAAAAAACTTTGAAGTGGTCCCAGGGCAAAAATGATTGTCCACTCCTGGACTAGATGATAACGATAGTCCCTTCTGGCCTGGGAATCTATCAAATGGCACTATGCGACGTTTTCGTACATGAAATAAAAAGCTATACAATCGAAATGGCAGGAAGAAATTAATGGAGACAAAATTACCCAAACTAGAAGCTGGACAAAGCATTTGAACTAACAGTCCTAGTCTTGAACCCTAAAAACAAAACCACAAACCCTGACATTGGCTCTTTATTGATCTGCAGAGTGCCATTTATTGAATAACAAACACTATTTCTGCAGCCTCTCATTTTACATTTTATTATAACACTTAGCAATGCAAGAGTGCCTTTTTCCAAAGGAAGTCAAAGTATTTTATAAAAATCAATGAATTCTGATTCATTGCCTACAAGATGTTACTGAAACCCATTTTACAGAAAGGGAAACTTAAGCAGAGACAAACTTACGAGATTTGATCACATTCACATAGCATGGGAAAGCCAGTCCTGTGCTTTAACCCCTAAATCATACTCCCACTCTGGCATTCATTTTTGAAGGGTATCACATGCATGTCGGGTCTGACATGCATAGCTGGTAAGATTTGTTGATATAGAGGGATACAGCTAAAGGGTTTTCTGCTGCTCTTGTTTAAATAAGATTTTGTATGTGTTTGAAGTGCATGCATGTGAGAGCTAACCTACATCAGGCAACACTAGGCATAGTTTGTCCAGGACATCACAGCAAGGTTCTCAGAATTCTGACAGCACACATCAATCCTATCCCATTTCCCCTTAGACTATAGTCTCAAGCCTATTCTGAGAAAGATCTAGTCCATATTGTACGATCATTGCACAAAATGTCCACTGGAAACCAAGGGTAAACCAAGTACACATTTTCTATTGAAAAAATTCAGGGAAATTTTAGTGTTCATGGAAGAAACACCTACAACAATAGCAAGCAGTACCACAGGTCAGCTTTACCAAATAACTGTTAGTACACTTTAGTCCTGGACAGACACTGTGTAGAAGTCTTGCTTATCAATAAACAGATAGAGACCACACATTAATTTATGACCAGCTCTGAAACCAGCAAGCTAGCAGCCAACCTTGCTCCTCCATGAGACAGTGAATTTCTCTATTTTGGAAGAATTTCTTCCATTTGGGTTTTTGTTGTTGCTGCTGCTTTTCCACTAACCTGCTTCAGGCGTCCCTTCTGTAACAGTGGGAGTATCAGGGAAAATGTTAAGCCTCCTTCCTAGTTGAAGCCCTCTCCTATGAACAAAAATGACAAATGGTATTTCACAACATAGCCAGTTTAAAATGAGGTTTACAAATGCAGAATATGCTCATTAAATTCTAGAATAAAAGTCAATCATTGCCTGCAAACAAAAAATACCAGCATATTGACCATTGTACTTAATCTTTAGACTTGGTGACCAAAGACAAATCATTGCATTTGAGTTACTGCTCTATTAATGAGCCACTGAAGCCAGGCTCCCAAAATGCTTCCCTCTGAGGTTAGTAGCATAATTACCATTGTTTTACATTTATTTCTATTTATATATTTAGGAATCTTAATAAAGTCAAATGCTATCAGGCCCTGGTACCTTAGTAACAGATAGTTCTTAGAAAGTGCATTTCTTGGGTTTTTTGTAATGTTTTTGTTCTACTCCACAAAATATTTCACAATTCAGGGGAGGAAAAAAAAGACAACAGCTAAACCAAACTGATCCTGATTTATGAAGTAATCAGCCTTTTTGGAAGATTATGTATCCACCCTTTCCTCTCTGCCACATGACTAACACTCAAACTGGAGTGACTATAGCTTATCATAACAAACAGTCTCATATAGGGCTCTTTTCTGGATATTAAAATATTGTATTTGAATTCTTTTCAAAACATCAGTTTTACATTGAATATGATTCTCTAGTCAAAAAAAAGATACTAAATGGCAAACATTTCTTACAAAAAAGAAGAATAAAATTATTACTTGGATTATAAACAAACAGCTTTTTCCCTTTTCCCCTCAACCTAAGTGAATTTTCAGATAAATACAAAACCAAGAAAATCAGTGTATTGTAATTCAGAAAAATGATCCCTTTAAATCATTTAACTTTTCTAGGCAAAATGTACATTTGTATACATTTCTAATGAAATACTCGTGTTCTTTGTTTGTGTTATTACATATTCATTTTTGCCCAAGCAACTCTTGTCTTCTCTGCCCTTGAATTTCATCCTCTGCTTGAAAGCAGATTTCTCAAAGCCACAACTGCTATGGCAAACTAGATCTTGCATATTACATATTACTGATGTAACTACCCTGGATCTTTTTCAGAAAGAGACTAATATATTTATGCAATCTTAAAAGAATGTGGAATTTAAAACAAATTTGGGTTTACATTTTCCTACCCGTTCACAACTTCCAGTAATGTTAGCAGATGTGGGCATGACTTAGAACAAAACACTTAAGTATAAAGTTACTAGTTCAAATTACTATAAAGCAGCACCATGCATTTTATTGATATCTGCCAACTCAATTTAACCATTTTCTCTTAATCTTCCCTGGGAACTCTAACTATAGGGTATATTTTGACTGTTAGAAACTTATAGCCATAGGAAAGAATTTGAACTTTGAGACTGGTAATTGAAGTCTGCAATAATAAACAGGTCATATAACTACACCAATAGTTTTACACTAACACAACTTCATTAACAAAAAGTGTCAGAGAACTCATATAATTTGTGATGGAGGGAATATTTTTAAATGCATTGCAAAACGTATTTTACTTTCCTTTTATTTAAATATTGTAAGGTGTTTGCTCAATTCTACATCAGTTGTTTTACTGTCTATTCCAAGTCTCTTTGGGTATGTCTACACTTGCACCCTCTTTTGAGAGAGGGATGCAAATGAAGACATTCAAAATTGCAAAGGAAGCCGAGATTTAAATATCCCGCACTTCATTTGCACATTCGCATTATGGCGCTATTTCGAAATAGCTCATTTTGAAATAACAGATGCTGTTAAGACACGGTTATTTCGAGAGAAAACCCTTCTCTCGAAATAACTGGTAAACCTCATTGTAGGAGGAATAAGGGTTATTTCAAGAGAAGGGTTTTCTCCAAAATAACTGCGTCTTAACAGTGTCTGTTATTTTGAAATAGAGCTATTTCGACATAGCGCCATAACGTGAATATGCAAATGAAATGCGGGATATTTAAATCCAGGCTTCAATTTGCAATTTCGAATGTCTTCATTTCCATCCCTCTCTCGAAAGAGGCTGCCAGTCTAGATATACCCTTTTAGTTTATATTGACAGCTCACATTACTTACTTACGTGTTGCAACAATTTTTGCCATACAAAAAAAAAAAAAAAAATCAAAGACTACTGAGTTTCACTCAAGTACCATCACGCTGCATCATAATAAAATTACTTTCATCCTAGGTTGGTAAAGACTGAATTAATATTCTCAGCCTAAATGTAACAGGCTACTGGAACCATGCAAAAGTTCATAATGCTTCCTTGCACTGGCATCATTTACAGCTCCCCAAAAGCAGTGAAAACTTTGGGACAAAAATTTCCATGCAAAAATCAATGACGGCTCATTCTCTTTCCTTGTTCAATTCTGTGTACTCCAGTCTCAGCTTTGTCTATCCCCTCTCTATCACTTGCTGCATTTTGGGGGGCGGGGCAGAGGAGCCATTATATACTGTTTCTGTCTACGTGAAACTCTCCCTTCAAGATGTCTTACATGGGAATTAGAAAGGTAATTGCCAATACAAGAAAAAATAATTATATTGCATAATGCTGAAATGTCTCTACAAATATGTTTTCTGATGACATAACTGTGTGTTGCTCCTTTGGGTTTTTACAGCATGATCTATATGGCTCAGGAATTCATACACTTCTGTTTCTCCCTCACTTAAAATCATAATTTTCTGATATACTAAAATAGATCGGTCTCTGCAAAGGATATTGTGCAGCTCCTGACCCAAAAAAGTTCATTTATCAGTTATGCAAATCCTGTCTTCCAAATTTCCCCACACATATGCCAATAAACATGATTCTCTCAATTTCTAACCCACTAATTCCACTAAATGTCAGATATAGTTAATTGTAAAAGGAATTAATCTTATTGGAGTAGAAGTGTAGGGAGAATATTCTAAGAAAACTGGTTGTGAGGATGTCATGTTGACAGTGTGTTTTAGGGACAGAATGCAGGATGTGAGAAGAGCTAATTACAGTGGAGCAAAGTAAGGGTGCTCTCTTAAGTGATTAAAAACAGTCTGGGTAAATTAAATTAAATGTTAAAAAGTCAACAACAAAATACACTGTCATTTTCAGAGAGAGAACTCTAAAGTCACCATTTTAAATCATTAGTTGAATGGTAGCCATTTTGATCCCTGACAGAACAGCAAACTCAAATAAGGAATGACTTGAGTACAAAGTTCCTATTTTCCTTGGCAAAGAAAAAAAAGTACTGGATAGGTGAAATATTTCTATCCAGAACATTTTACGTTCTCTTTTAAATGACAGTAGGAGTTCAAAGCTTTTCCTTACCCCATAAGCTGATAGAAAATGAGATGTACAAATAATGTGCTGAACTGATATATTCAAAACACATTTGAGCAGTCAGGGCAAAAAAGTAGATTAATATACAGGTTTAATACCAAAAAATGCATGTACTTTTATCAGCTTATTAAAATGAATATGATCTTCCATACTTCTATTTTAATGCTATATTTGGAAAAAACAACTACTTGAAAACGTGTTTCTAACACTTTTATTTTTGATCCCTGTAGCATAATGCATCTATCTGGAATGTGGAGTCAGATCATTTTTGTGGAAAACATAGAAACTCGTGGAGAATTCTTCAGCTTTGAAGTTTGGAATGTAGTTGGTGTTTCTTTATTATCATAAATTAAAAAACTTAACTGGTCATTATTTTATTGTGAGAAGGAGCATGAAAAGAAAACAGGCAAGTACCTTTTACTTCCTGCCAATTCAGACAGGGAACCTTTGTGAAACAAGTCACCTCGCCCACCATCATCATCATCATCATCAAATGAAACCTGGCGGGATGGCCTGGAAACCCCATGGGTGAGAGGACGTTTCCCAATCTTCATGTCTGCAATAACGTTGCTAAAATCAAAAAGACAATTAGAACAATGAAAATCCTATAGTATGAAAAGATAGCAAGTTTAGTTACATGTTTTAATAAGGCAAATTATTCTCAATTGGTTTCATAAACCTATATTGAGCAACCCTTTTATAAAGAACTAGATATCGCTACAAAATATCCATCACCATTCCCTGAAATATTTGTAGTTTATTTCATGCTGAACCTCTTTAGTCCACCACCCTTGGGACCAGACCAGTGCTGAACCAGAGAACTTCTCAAACTAGGGATGTTAAATTTCAATTAATCAGCTAATTGAGTAGGCAATGGAATTTCCATTGACTACTCAATTAGTTGATGCGGGGGGGGAGGGGGGGAGGGCACTTGCTATCCCCGCTGTTCCCCTGCCTTTTAAATGTAGTAAGAGCTACCTGCGGGGCTCTTACTACATTTAAAAAGCAGAGGCACAGCTGGGAACCTAGGGTGAGTGGGGATTCAAGCAGTCCCTGCTCGCGCCAGTCCCCAACTGCTGTGCCTCTCCCCCCAGCAGCAGTTCCTTCTCCCCCCTTGTTGGCCCTGATACAGAGGCAGCAAGGAGCAGGGGGGGAGCAACTAGTCAAGTAGTGACTTGACTACCCGATAAGCCTAGGCTTATCGGGTAATTGACTAGTCATTTACATCCCTATGTTGAACCACGGGAGGTCGATATTGTCGAACATAAGAACAACCATACTAGATCAGACCAAAGTTCATCTAGCCCAATATCCTGTCTTCTGACAGTGGCCAATGCCAGCTGCTCCACAGGGGGTGAAAAGAACAGGCAATCATCATGGGTACGTCTACACCTGCTCCCTAGTTGGAACGAGGGATGCAAATGTAAGTGATTGAAATTGCTAATGAAGCGGGGATTTAAATATCCCGTATTTCATTAGCATGATCTCGCCGGCGCGTTACTCCGCTCAACAGCTGATTCGAACCAGGAAGTGAGCGCCGGGACACGTTAGTTCGAACCAAAACCCTTGGTTCGAATTAACGTTACTCCTCAAAAGTAACGTTAATTCGGACCAAGGGGTTTGGTTCGAACTAACGCGTCCCAGCACGCACTTCCTGGTTCGAATCAGCTGTTGAGCGGAGTAACGCGCCAGCGAGATCATGCTAATGAAGCGCGGGATATTTAAATCCCCGCTTCATTAGCAATTTCGGTCGCCTACATTTGCATCCCTAGTTCGAACTAGGGAGCAAGCGTAGATGTACCCCAAGTGATCCCTCCCCTGTAACCCATTCCCAGCCTCTGACAAACAGAGGCTAGGGACAACATTCCTACCCATTCTGGCTAAAAGCCACTGATGGACCTAACCTCCATGAATTTATCTAGTTCTTTTTTGAACTCTGTTAACGTCCTGGTCTTCACGACATCCTCTGGCAAGGAGTTCCACAGGTTGACTGTGCGCTGTGTGAAGAAAAACGTCCTATTGTTTGTTTTAAACCTGCTACCTATTAATTTCATTTGGTGACCCCTATTTCTTATGTTATGGGAACTAGTAAATAACTCTTCCTTATTCACTTTTTCCACACAAGTCATGATTTTATAGACATCCATCATATCCCCACTTAGGTCTCCTCTTTTCTAAAAAAGTCCAAGTCTTTTTTAATCTCTCTTCATATGGGACTCATTCCAAAGCCCTAATCATTTTTGTTGCCCTTTACTGAACCTTTTCCAATGACAATGTATCTTTTTAAAGATGAGGCGACCACATCTGTATGCAGTATTCAAGATGTGGGTGTACCATGGATTTAGATAGAGGCAATAAGATTCTCAGTCCCCTTTTTAATGATTCTTAACATTCTGTTTGCTTTTTTGACTACAGTTGCACACTGAGTAGATGTTTTCAGAGAACCATCCACAATGGCGCCAAGATCTCTCTCTTGAGTAGTTATGGCTAAATTAGTCCCCATTATTTTATAGCAGCATTACCAATGCTTAAAATCGTCAAGCAGCATTACCAATGCTTCCACTGTTTACTGTGCTCTTAGAAGACATTGGGGGTAAATTAGAGCTAACCATCAAAACAGAACACTGAGAGCCAGGTCTGGTCGATGTGAAAAGAAACACTTTACCGGACAACAGGAAATTTGGCTATACCCATGATATGTGGACATCTGGCTAACTAAAATCATGCTGGGTTACAGATGTTGCCAGACCAGAGTATGCTAAACTAAAGAGGGTCAACCTGTACTATCTTTAGAAAATACATTAGATATTAATACAAACAAGTGCAGCAAAAGGGAATTTCAAATGGCATAGCTGCAGGTCATGTGCTTGGAGGGAGAAGGACTTGGTGTGAGGAACACTGGTTCTCCTATGGGGAAAAAGGGACTGTATAGTTTGCATGGCTTCTATCTCTGCAGAAGAGGAACCAATTTTCTAGGGGGACAGTCTGACTAGAACAGTCAGGAGGATATTAAACTAACAACAAAAGTAGTATGAGAAAAGTAGGAACTAATGAGCACTCGTTTAACAGAATCTCAAGATGTTGAGAACAAAATTAATCAATGCACTAAGGAATATGAAGTAAGGAAATTCTTCAATTGCCTATATATCCAGGGTAATACAAAAGGAATTGGAATTGTTCATCTAGAAGCAAAAATTCAATCTAGCTGGTATTGCTGAAACCTAGCGGGCATATCTGCTCTTTTAGAATGTTTAAAAAAAAATTAATGGAAAAATCTATTTAGGAAGGACTGAGTGAGCAAAAGGGATTGAGGAGGACATTGTCAAAAATGTTATTACCTGTTTCTAAGTCACTGACAGAAGAAAATGATCTTGTTCAATGTACTGAAAGATAAACTAGATGGGGTACTACTTTGTGTCTGTTATAAGGACACAAGCCCCCCCACCCACTGCAGGCAGAAACCCACTCCAGCCTGCCCTGGCGTGGCCCTCCCGCCTGCCCCGGTTTAAGTGGTTAACTGGTTAAGCATAACGTTTAACTGGTCAACTGATTAAACAGGATTTTACATCTCTAGTCTGCTACAGACCACCAAATCACACCAGATAACAGAATGACCATCTGCTTATGCTCCTATCTACAACGTATAGAAAAAAACCTGCACTGTTACGAGGCACTTCAATCTGAGCAATTTACATTAGAAATTCTGAGCATGAGACATCCAAACATTTCAGATGAAAATTCTTTAACTCAAGAAGTGTTGCATTCAACACAGGAGAATTCTGTTTTAGACCTTCACAGACAGGAATTGATCACAGAACTAAAAACTGGTGGTAACCTACACACAAAGTGATCATAACCTGGTCACATTTCATGTGCAATCAGAAGTCCATACAACTAATAGTTGGTGTACACCTGATGCTTTAAAAGGACCAATTTCACAAAGCTGAAAACAGTTATGAGCCAAATCATTTGGGAGGAAGACTTTAAACAAAAAAATGTAAATGGCAATTGGGAATTATTTAAGAACATTTTACTAAATGCCAAAAAATCCACAATCCCACATGTGAGAGAATGGTGTTTTATCAAGTTTGGGCTAAACTAATTTAGTGGAGACATGAAAGCTATGAAATAATAAACAGGTATTACAAGTGTAAGAAAGGTGATGCTGACAGTGATAAATATGACTCTCGTGGAAAGGTAGAATTGCCATTGATAATCCAGAAAAGGCAGAAGTCCTGTATTTGAGAAAAAGCCAGATGATATAGTTATATTGTGATGATAGAATGCTTTCCATTCCAACAATAGATCAGGCAGACATTAAACAGCTACCTGTTGATCTAAAAATCTCTTGCTTTAGCAGGATGAGGAGAAAAGTTGACAGCTATAATCTAGAATGCTAAGCCAGGATTCATGGAATCTGTGAGCAGAATCATGATGCATCTGTAGGCAGAATCATGCTGTCTCCTGACCAAAGGAAAGCCCTATTAATAAGACACCTCTATTAGAAAGCAGTATTATTGGGTGTGAAAGGTCCCTATCCTAGAGTACCTGCAGTATCACAAACGTGGTAGACCTGATATTCCTACCTCTTTTCCCAACTAAAGTAATGCATGCAACTAGACCCCGGGGGAATTCTGCACCACCATGTACATGTATGATTAATATGCCATGCATAATTTTTCCCCCACAGAAAATAACTTCTGCTGGAAAGATGTTGCAGTCCTGCCATCTGTGCTCCAGGGAATGCTATGGTGCTGGAACAGAGCAACTATTTTGGGGCAGGAGCAGCCACAAAGCTATAGCTGCCAACACCTAAGGGAAGAGGTTGCCTGCCTGTCAGCACTATGCCTTTGAGCCAGGTCAGGAAACAGGGGCTACAGGTGGGGGAGAAGAAGGGAGACAGACAGCATGGGGTTGAGTGGTCACTGACTGGGTGAGGTTCATAAGGACTAATGGGCAAGGACAGACTGGGGTAGGAGATGAATGTGAGTGGAGGTGCTGGGCCACAGGAGGACAGGGAGAGGAGTTGCAGCATGTAAATAACAAAAAGGTGCCCTAGAATATTTAGAATTTTGATTTTCTAAGATTAATTTTAAATCTGAAATTAACAAAAGAAGTTCAGCTCCTCTGCGTCTCTCTCATTTTACCAATTATTTTCTGTTAATGTTATTCCTGGCATTAATGAGCTAGAGATGATGCAGAGAATACACACGTTTTCTGAGGGTATGACTAGCATCATGCAGTCTGCCCTTTGCCAGAAGTAAAGTATTTCTTCACACAGTGCACAGTCGACCTCTGGAATTCCTTGCCAGAGGATGTTGTGAAGGCAAGGGACAGGGGGTTCAAAAAGAACTAAATAAATTCATGGAGGTTAGGTCCCTCAATACTTATTAGCCAGGATGGGTAGAAATGGTGTCCCTAGTCTCTGTTTGTCAGAAGCTAGAAATGGGTGTCAGGGGAGGGATCACTTGATGATTACCTGTTCTGTTCACTCCCTGTGGGGCACCTGGCATTGGCCACTGTCAGTAGACAGAATACTGTGCTAGATGGACCGTCGGTCTGACCCAGTACAGTCATTCTTATGTAGTTACAGACTGCCCAGTCCTACTGTTTTACTTGGCAATCATGCTAAAAGGATATAATATTGTTGTATTATATAGATCACACTCCCTGTGAGTAGCTAACTGCTATGGAGCTGGATTTCTTTGGCCAAACTATATTCTGGATATATATGGCACAGTTAACACACGCACTCCACAGTGTCACAATTTTGCATGGATGGGGTCCTAATGTTACTGTGTCAGTGGTGTCTGAAAGGTGTGCAAACAGGATTTCATATTAGCTTTTAAAACAAGTGATTATGTGGTATTATGCCAGTCATGCTCTTTATATACATACATTTCCTCTAGCACAGGGGTGAGCAATAATTTCTGATGGGGGGGGGGCTACTCCAAGATTTTGGAAAGTGGTTGAGGGCCGCACTCTCACAGGATATTAATGGAGATGCAGGGTCTGGAATGGAGGTTGGGTGCAGAAGGGAGCTTGGAGTAAGGGACTAGGGTGCAGGAGGGAGACTGGAGTCTGGGAGGGAGTTGAGATGAAGCAGGCGGTTGTGACCTAGGGCAGGGGACTGGCGTGCAGGGGTTTGGTATGTGACCTAGGGTAGGAGGGTATTGTGATCTGGGGCAGGCAACTGGGGTGCCAGATCTGGGAGGGGGTATGAGTGTAAGAAGGGGCCAGAGGGTTTGGGTATGCTGACGGGGGGGAGGGGCAAGAGAATTGGGGCAAGAAAGAGCTGGGGTGCTAGAAGCAGGCTTTGGCCAAGACATTTACTTGTCAGCTGCCAAATGAGCCTGCCTGCCTGCAGAGCTAAAATGTTTCCCACCCAGTCAGCCTACTTGCCTGGCCATGTACTTTATGAATAACTGAGCCCAGGAGAGGGGGCGTGATTCTTCTTAGCTGTCTGTTATTCTAACAAGCAGCTCCCATTGGCCGGTTTCTGCCAGAAACCGGCCAATGGGAATGTGCTGGGGTTGGGACAGCTCCTAAAACTTCCTCCCCTCCAGTTTCAAAACAGAAAGGGAGCCCTTCAGCTGCTTTTCTGCACAGTGCACGGGGCTGCGGGACAAGCTGGGGAGCCTGGGTGGGCTTCCCCACAGCTTCCGTGCGCAAGATCCGGCGTGTAGGCCGTATTTTGCCCAGGCCTGCTCTAGAACATTGAAGAAGAAACATGAAATTAACTGGAAAAAAACAAAACTAGACTTCTTTAAACGAGAAAAGTAGGAAATAGAAATTCTATCCCCTAGTCAATCCACTGTGTGTATGTATTGCAGATGTCTGAACAGGAATGATCACCTGCACTACATGGATTAAAAAGAAAAAGTGAAGGAGAATTCAGGATGCATTTTAGCTTTAACTCAGAATTCCTTTCCCTTCGTTGATTTAACTCTAACCTTTAATGTTGCCAAATTGATTTTCCTACAGTGGTGGTGTAATTTCCACTGAGCAAAACTTCTTCCCACACACACAAATTCCTGTATCATTAATTTTTTCCCCTTCTAGTGAACATACTGTCCTCAATATGTCCACAAAACAAACTGATGGGAGAAGATTCTGTGCAACAGTGACATCCAGAGGGCAGACTGTATGTTAAACACAATATAAGCTAAGACTTCTTGGCTATAATTATGATCTTTATTATAATTTAATACCTCAATCAGAATAACAATATTCTGATTTAGAGAAACAATGTTATATTGTAAGGTACTTATGCCTGTGTAGCTATTTCGATCAATTAAATCCATCTCTGAATGTTTTACATTAACCATCTACTGTCTCAGACCAGTGGCACATTTAGTCTAGTACAGGCCTGGGCAAAATACCCTCCACAGGCCAGATTCAGCCCACCAAGCTGCCAGATCCAGCCCAGAGACGCAATGGGGAACCTCAGGCAGACTCCCTGCTTGCACTACAGCCTCCCACCCCCTTGCCCCCTGCTCAGAGAAGCAGCTGCTGCAGCTTTTTGTCTTTCACTCCTGAGCCAGAAGGAGGGGGGAGTGGTGCGTCACACACTGGTCCTGCCCTCAGCACAATCCCATCGGCCAGTTTCCAGCCAATGGGACCTGCTTGTCATCAACAGGCAGTTTGCGAAGCACCCTCCCCTTCTTCCCCTCAGGCTCATAGCTGAAGCCAGTGCGGAGGTTGGGCAGGCAGGGGAGTCTGCTTGAAAAGGCTGCTGGCTGGGAGTCAAGCAGGTAAAGTCTCCTAGCCAAAGCCTGTCTCTGGCCCCCCCAAGCCTTTGAGCCCTACCTGACGTAATACAAACCCTCTGCCCCCCTTCTGTCCCCATATTCCCTCCCAAATTCTGCATCCCAATCCTCTGCCCTAACCCAAACCCTCTGCACCCCTCCTGTACCCACATCCCCTCCCAAATCCTGCATCCCAATCCCTGGCCCTAGGTCACAACTTAAACCTCTGCACCCAAGTCCCCTTCCCCAGATCACAGCCCCCTCTTGCCGAAGGTAACAATCCCAACCCCTGCACCCTAATCACCTAACCCAGATCACAACTGCCTCCTTCATACAAACTCCCTCCCAGACCTCAAACCCTCTCCTGCACCCCAATCCCTTACTGCAAACTCCCTTCTGCACCCAACCTCCATCCCAGACCGCATACCTCTTCCATTAATATGGAAGAGCGTGGCCTTTCACTGCTTTCCAAACTCTTGGGAGTGGCCCCCCATCAAAAATTATTGCCTGCCCCTGGCCTAGTATGCTGTCTCAGAAGCAATCAGTATTTGATATTTCAAAGAATGGCAATCCAACCATGATGCATCTGGCCAACTGTACAATGCAGTATATGTGGGGGTGAGAAAACATGTCTTCTGAATATGGATGTTAGGGTATAACCGATTAACTACTGAAATAAATTGCCTAGGGAGGTTGTGAAATCTCCATCTGTGGAGATATTTAAGAGCGGGTTAGATAGATATCTATCGGGGATGGTAGTTGGTCCTGCTGTGAGGGCAGGGGACTGGACTCGATGACCTCTCGAGATCCCTTCCAGTTCTAGTGTTCTATGAACTGTTTAACCGATAAGCTGATGCTTATCTGTTACACTCAGCTGGCTCACAGGGAGGTGGCTTCCTGCAGCAGGGCAGCGAAGCTTCCTCCCAGGCTGTCCGCTCCACTCTTGGGGAGGTGGCTTTGCTGTGGCCCCACTCCCTAGGAGGCTTTGGCTGCAGGCTCTGCAGCAAAAAGCTTAATGTAACTGCTAAGATTGTTAACAGCATTTTCACAGTTACCATATTACGCAGTTGTTAACATCCCTACTTACAAACCCATGCAGACCAAAAATAACGAGTTCTCTCTCTCTTACACAGTGACAAGCAGTTCTTAATTTCTCCAAGATTCTAAACTTTCATTTAAAAAAAAAAGGAAAAGAAGATGACTATTTCAAATCCTTTTACTTAGCTTGCAAAGTCTCAGAGACAGAAACCAACTTTTCATTCTGTGTATATAGTATCTAGCACATTGAGGCCTGACCTCTCTGATGCCACTGCTAAGGAGGCAAGACAAATAAATAAATGTTGTGAAATGAATCATACAAATGTGAATGATATCTTAAGTAATATAGCAGTGTCTTCCAAGTCCACAGGCACAGTCCTGGTACCTCTGATTAACTGATTAATCGAAATTTAACATCCTTAGTCCACAGACTGTGTCAGAGATTTCCAAAGGGGTCCAAATCTGCATTTGAAATGTTTTTCAAATAAAAAAAGGTTGAAAATCATTGACCTTAATAATCCCTAAGGTACTAATACTCACAGCATCCATTTCTATCAACCCTCTCTGGATATTTTACATTTCTGCTGAGAGGAGATGACTAAAACAGAACATATTTCTCCAGGGAAATGCATACCAACGTGCATTATCTAGTGTTTTAGTTTCCACCACTTCTTAAATGCATCCAATCTTCTAAGTCTCTAAAGAGCTAATTTCATTTATCTGTTCACAACAACCCCTGGTGGATTAATTCACAATTTTCAATCAATATGAGATGATTACATAATTTTTCTCTTTCCCACTGACATGCTCTCAAAATATGCATTACCTTAATATTTAACAAAGTTAACATTCATCTACCGATGTGCTTTACCACCATTTTGTTTATATGCGACCATCTAGATCAGCAGTCTCCAACCTTTTTAAGCAAAAGATCACTTTTTGAATTTAAGTGCAATCCAGGATCTACCTCAAACCCAAATACCCTTGTCCTACCTACTTTGTGCCCCTTCTCCAAGGTCCTGCCCCTGTTCACTCCATCCTCCCTTCCTCCCAATCCTCCCTCCCTTTTACCATGAAGGGGCAGAGGGTTGGGGTGCAGGCTCTGGTCTTGGGCTAAGGGATTTGGAGTGTAAGAGGGGCTCTGAGCTGAGCCTGGGGCAGGGGGTTGGGGTGTAGGAGGGGGTACAGCTTCTGTAAGGGAATTTGGGTCCAGGGAGGTTCATGACTGGGGCAGGGGTTTGGAGCTGGCTTCAGCTAGACACTGCTTACCTCAGGTGACTGCTGGGTGGTGGTGCAGTGGGGCTAAGGCAGGTTCACCTCTGCCCTGGCCCTGCACCACTCCCAAAAGCAGCCAGCAGAGTCCCTCCATCCCAAACCTTGTTGTGCCCCCACCCCAGTCTGTGGAGATAGAATACAGGGTGGGAGGAGGGCACCCTGACATCAGCGCCCCCTCCTCTCCCTTCCCTTCTCTGCACAGCAAGCAGGGGCTCCCAGTGGGGCGGAGGGAGGCAGCTCCAAGGCAAAGGGCAGGTGATGCACAGCAGTGGGGGGAGGGGCAGCTGAAGTGCTGCGCTTGATAGCCTCTTGGCCAAACAAGTCAGGATCACCTGTCTGTGGCTCCAAGATCTACCAGTAGATCCCAATCTACTGGTTGGTGACCACTGATCTAGATGCTCTGCTACTCATCAGTATATCTACTGAATGCAAAAGGCCCTATAACTAATCCCTATAAAACCTCACAAATAACTTTTCATCAGTCTTATGAATCCACATTTCCTACCACTTTACCACTTAAGTCAATACCTGAATTTGCCCCAAATCTAGAGTAATTTTCATGTGACAATAAAAATAATCCTATAAACTACTTTGTTACTGCAAATATGCATAATCTGAGGTCTCCACATTCTCAGTTGCTGAAGATCTAGTTTTCTGCTTTTTATTCAGCATTTTCTTTTGATAATATTTTCTTTTCTGAGCTGCTACACTGAAAGTAACAGAAGTCAGCAGCCTGTCTTTAGCCATCACCAAATAATACAGTATGCACTGTTCCACCACAGCTTCCAAATAAATGTTCCTTGCCTGGATAGAAGCTACATTTAAAGAAAAAGGAACAGTGCCAAGGAATGAGTTTATTGGAAATTTTTGATGGGTAGGGTGGACTATAAACAGAGGTTGCTTTACTTAGTTTCTAAAAGTTGCATTGTCATAAAAATCTACCAGTCCATATAGATGAACTTTCAGACCCTCTCTGTGACAGTTGATGAAGATGAAAAGACCAAAAAAAAAAATTCATCTAATGATATTTTATTAGCTCATCAAAAAAAAAAAAAACCCTTGGGAAAATAGGCAACCAGAATTTTGAAAAGCTGCTCTGGAGGAAAGATGCCAACTAGATGGCTCAAAAGTTACAGAAAGAATTTAGTATAAACAGACTAACTGCACCTCAGCTATTACCTTTTTAAAGAAGGATAACATGCACAAGTATGTCTATTTCAAGAAGCTTTTTTGTATTAAATGCTCAACCACCTTAAATTTGACAATTTAATATTAGAGGCTTCAGCACTCTGGGAAATATGTAATCTACAGACCTTATGTTAGTCATTTCCCCTTTTTTCTGTGCATCAGTGGTTTCTTCATGCTTCCTTAGTAATGCAAGTAAATCTGACACTGTTCGTTTCCTGTCAAAAGGAAATGAAGATGCAACAGCAGAGGCAGCTTCCACCAGTTCTGGATTTAGAGGCCTGCTCCTATAAGAGACAACAGAGGTGCAAAATGTTTAGAAAACAAAATCAAGATCTTATACATCATTATTTTACAAGTCATTTGTTATTGTAAATAGTTATGTTATGTCTTATTGACTTAAAGGTAAGTTACATCCCATCAAATAAGAGAATCATAGAATCCAGTCCCCTGCACTCACAGCAGGACCAGGCACCATCTAAATCATCCCTGATATATGCCTATCTATCCTGGTCTTAAATAGCTCTAGTGATGGTGATTCCACAACCTCCCTAGGCAATTTATTCCAGTGTTTAACCACCATGACAGTTAGGAAGTTTTTCTTAATGTCCAACCAAAATCTCCCTTCCGGCTATTTAAGCCCATTGCCCCTTGTCCTCAAAAGGCAAGAGCTGAGCCATTGCCTGCATTGGCGGGGAAGTGAACCCAGACTGACTACTTGGAAGGCAGCCATGCTAACCACTACACCACCACCCCTAAAGAAAGAGCCAGGCTTGTCTCAAGAAGCTCAAGTTTGTCTCTTGCCTCACAAAACCATCAGAGACTTGGGAGCACTGCAGAGTTGGTGTTCTTCAGCTGTGGAAGGGATACCCTAACATCACTTAACCACCAACTACGGATTTTAGTTATCGTTTAATTTAATAATCGTGTAACTGCACAAAATCTTAGCAGTTATACAATTATTCAGTGCGCCCTGACAGCGAGGCCAGTAGCCAGTACACTCCCAGCCATACTCCCAGGGAGTCCCCTGCCACCCCGTGCTGCTGAGTCCGGGACCGCTGTGAACAGAGGCTGCTCTGGAATGCCGCCCCCCCTCCCTCTTCCACCCCACACACACACTGCTGCCTCTGATACAGGAGGCAACAAGGCGGGGCAGATGGCTCTGCAGGAGCCCGCACACACCGAAAGCCAGCTCCCCGCACGTATTGGCTCCCACTTGCTACCTCCCCCACTGTCTCTCTCTAAGAGGTAGCAGTGCAGGAGTGGGGCGTAGCAGGCAGCTCTATGGGATTCTGTGCTCATGGGGAGCTTGCTTAAAAGAGGCAGCAGGGAGGGGAGGGAGAGTGTTTGTAGTCTTTTGGATTAACCAAATAGGTCCAGTATTCTTATTAATGAAATGATTGTTTCTATTGAGGATTCTTGTCTACAAAAAAAGGCACACTTTATGCCACTATTTATCCTACAGATTAATAGAGTCCATTTTGAAGAAGAAACACCTGAATTGGGCATATTGCATTTTACCTCTTAACTTTACTGTCTGCTGTAGCTTTCTGAAACATGCTGCTTGCACTCTCCATGCTTTCTGGCTGTTCCTTGGTTTGCTCCTGGGTCTTCAGGGCTTTTAGCATCTGGAATTTCTTCTTTGAACTTAATTCTACTTTCATTTCATGAATGATGTTTAACAAATTCTTCTTTGAATTTCCTTGTGTTGTCTTCTCCTGATTCTCTGAAACCTTCTCAGCACTACTGTCTGTAGAAGTGGCAGATTCATCTTCCTTGTTGTAGAATCTTGTGCTAGTAAAGCACCTTTGTTTTGTACTAGGCAAGAGGGGAAAGGGAAAAAGGTACAAGTTACACACAACAGCTTTGTTAATCAAACTGACCCAGCCTAATTTTTCACATAATGAACTGGGTATCTTGAAATGTACAATTTTACTCTGAAGGCAGCTCTGAAATCTTACAATTCCATCTTGCCATAAATTTCCCTTCAAAAGCATCTTTGTCCATCATCTCATTTTGCATTACTTATTGCAAATAATTATTTGCCTCCTGCATGGAGTGTTAGGAACAGTTTAGAAATCAATACGGGTAATCTGTAGCCACTTAAAATAACTACTATACTGTATACTTTGAGTTACTAGATCTTCAAAATACTCTCTAAGCATTCAAAATTATACAAAAAGATATCCTTGTATTATTAGGCTACCTTGCTTGTGTGGTCATTCAAGACAGAAAACAAGCTGTTCTGAAGTAACAAAATATTTAACCACATATTTCTTATTGAAAGTGATTAAATGTTTCCAGTGCCCTGTCAAATATACTAGTTTCCAAACTATGCTAATTTTTATCCCATGCTTTGAGCGTACATCTGTGCCAATAGACAGCATTACGTTATTTCTCCCACCTCCACATTTTAAGTGCTGATGAGACCATAAATATATATAGCAGTTTGACATTACAAGTTAGAAGAAGAGATGTGATAGTGTTTTACTTTTGTATATGGTAAACTACATAACTGACACCACCAGAGTATGGATGTCAGTAATGTGCAGCCCCATTCTCTGGCAGCAGTACCTGTTCATTGAGCATTCTACTTTCTTGGGTGAGGCAATCTATTACAAATAAGACCGAGGGCTGGGAAAGAAAATGACACGAAGTGACCCAGCAGCCCTTTAAAACACTTCATCACATCTCTTGTACCATAAGCCCAGTGGAGCTGGCACTACCATAAATTCCTTCCAAAGCAATAAGGGCTAAACCAGAGAGATGCACTAGGAGTGTCCACTCAGGGACTTATACTGGTATAATGGTAAGGAGGTGTAAACTCATTCTTTTCTGTATATCCTGTAAATAACTTCTAGTTTAGAATAAGCCTTTAGCCTCTTTTTATCTCAGTTTCTCATCCAGAAAGATCAGGGTACAGTACTTTCCCCATCATTGTGAGGATAACTACCTTAAAGATTTTTGGGGTTATAATGGAAAAGCAATACTGCATCTGAGCTCCAATTGTGATGATGCAGCAAAAAGAGCCAAGTATGTTCCTCAGGCGTAGAAAAAGGCAAGTAATGAGCAGAAGCAGAGAGGTAATTTTACCTCTCCATATGGAGTCCACATTTTAAAAACAATGCTGAAAAATTAGAAAGGGAAATGAAGAGAGCCACAAAAGCAAGTCATGGGACTTAAAACAAGATACAGAGAGCTTAGTCTATTCAGATTACTAAAAAGATTAAGCAGTGACTTAATTACAGTGTATAACAGGGGTGGGCAAGATCCAGCCCAGCAAGCCATCTGATCCAGCCCACACTGCTGAAATCCCAAGGCTGTTCAAAAAAGCTGGCGGCTGCCCCGCCACCAGGGGCTCACGATGCCTAGTGGGAGCCACAAGACATTTTAAACAGCAAGGCGTACCCCTGGCAAATGGGGTGGGAGGGGACGAGAGACTTTGCATGCTCCCCTGTCTCCAGGTCCTGATTGGCCTGGGGGTGGGGAAGTGTGTGAAATCTTCTGCCCCCTCTTCCCCACCAGGGATGTGTGGCACATAGATAGAGCCACAAGCTGTTCAAAAAGGGGTTGGCAGTTTCCTCTAGGTGCCGCATGACCCTGGAAGGGGCAAAGTGGAAGAGAGTTCATGCACTCCCCTACTCCCAGGCCCCACTCCCAGGTGCGACAATTGGCCTGAGGGTGTGGGAGTGCAAAGTGTCCTCCCCCCCAATAGCAAGGGGCACATAGAGGGAGCCGCCAGCTGTTCAAATCGACTGGCTGTTCCCTCTAGGCACCAAGGATGTTAAGTATGGGGTAAATGATTAATCGAATAGTCCATGCATTCTTGCATTGACTATTTGATTAGTCGATAGGGTGCCTCCGCCTTTGAAATGTAGCAACAGCCCCAGGGCTGTTGCTACACTTCAAAGGCAAAAGCACCAAAGCCCGGGGTCAGCTGGGGACTCCCCACTGACCCTGGGTTCCATGCGGTGCTGCCGCTTTGAAATGCAGAGAAGAGCCCAGCATCGGGCTCCCCACGGCATTCAAAGTGGCAGCACCACACGGAGCAGCTGACCCCAGGCTCCATGCAGCACTGCCGCTTTGAAGTACCCCCTCTTTTCCCCCCTCCCTTGCTGCCTCTATCTGATAGAGGCAGCGAGGAGGCGGCGTGGGGAGTGACTAGTCAACTATCTGATAAGCATTTGTCCTTCACATCCCTACTAGGCACGTGACCCTGGCATGGGGGAAGGGGAGAGCTCACACACTCCCCTGCCCCCAGGCTCTGCTCCTAGCTGTGATGATTGGCCTGAGGGCAGGGGAGCAAGCAAAGTCTAGCTCCCAAGGATGTGCAGCCTGAGCTGCACACAGAGGGAACTTTCTTGAGCAGTCTGGGGCTGCTACAGGAGGGAGCCTGCCTCAAGGACCCTGTTGGGCTGTTGGCCGGAAGCCATCTTAAACTGGGATGGGCAACAATTTTTGCTGGGGAGCCAACTTGAAGGGGTGGGGCCTCAGGCAGAAGAAGCAAGGCACCAGTTGGAAAGGGTTGGTCCCCTTTAGGTACCACACAACCCTGGTGGGGGAAGGAGGTAAAAGACTTAACATGCTCCCCCACCCCCGGGGGAATCAGGGCCTGGGGAAGCATTCAGTCTCTCACTCCCCACCCTGCCAGGGGGGTGCATCTCCTAGAGGAAACTGCCAGCCATTCTGAACAGCTGGTGGTTCCCTCTAGGTCGGGGTGGGCAATAATTTTTGGCCAGGGGCCACTTCAAAAAGTTTTGAAGTGCCGCTCGGAAGGGGCTGGGCCTAAACCAGCAGGGGCAGGGCCAGTACGTGTCTGGGGGTGAGGGAGCCCCTTTGCCCCGCCCTTCCCACTAGGTACCCACACCACGCGCTCCTCGCAGGGTGGGGGTAGGGCGGGAGGAGGCTTCGGGCACTCCCCCTGCCCTCAGGCCAATCAGGGCCTGTGGGCGGGGGAGCACTCAAAGCCTCCTCCCTCCCTGCGACAAGCACATGGCACTTTGATGTGCCGTGCGCTCCTCATAGGGCCAGGGCAGGGCAAAGGAAGTTTTGCTCAGCTCCCCTACCCCCATGGCCTGGGGGTGGGGGGGGAGTGCCCGAAGCCTCCTTCCACCCTACCCCCGCCCCGAGAGGAGCACGCAGCACTTCAGTCAGGGCCTGGGGATGGGGGAGCTGCGGCAAAGCTTCCTTCACCCTGCCCCCGCCTCACAGGGGTGGGGAGGAAACTTCACATGCTCCTCCCACTCCCAGGCCAATCAGGGCTTGGGGACAGGGGAGCATGTGACATCTCCTGCCCTGTGAAGAGCACGTAGCACTTTGAAGTGTAATGTGCTCCTCACAGGGTGGGAGGAAGTTTTGTGTGCTCCCCCGCCCCCAGGCTCCAATTGGCTTGGGGGCGGGGGAGCAGCAGGGCCTCCGTGGGCTGGATCAACCCACCCGGCAGGCCAAATATGGCCCACAGAGGCCCTTTTGCCCAACCCTGCTCTAGGTGCTGTTTGGCCCTAGCAGAGGGAGGAGACTTTCTGAGCTCTCCCACCTGAAGGCCAATCAGGACCTTGGGGCGGAGAAGTGCCGGAAATCACTTGCTGTTGAAAACAGATGGTGTATGCCTGGTGGGGTGGAGGGAGTCCCCAGCAGCTTTAAACAGCAAATGACTTCTCACCCTCCCCCATCTCTAGGTCTCAATTGATCTGGGGCAGGGCAATGAAAGGGTGGGCTGTGGGTTGGATCAGCTTGGCGGACTGGATTTGGCCCATATCTTGTCCACCCCTGGCCTAAGGTAAGAGACTCCCAGCCAGAGCCTGCCTCTGACACCCCAGCCCCTTCCAATTCCCTGCCCCAGATCACTGCTCCCTCTTGCCCTATGTCACCACCCAAATCCTCTGCCCAGGCATCCTGCCTCAGGTCACAATTCCCTCCCAGAACCTGCACCTCCCTGCTACTCCCCACCCAGGACAATATTCATTCCTGAACCCATACCCCCTCAATCTCCTGCCCCAGGTCACAATCCTCTACTTCACCCAAACTCCCACTCAGACCTCACATGCTCTCCTGTATCCCAGTCCCCTGCCCTCAGCTTCCTTCTGCACCCAACCTCCATTCCAAACCCAACACCTGCTCCATAGAAAAGTGCAGCCTTTGACCACTTTCCAAAATCTTGGCGTGGCTCCCCTGTCAAAAATTCTCTACTCCTGCTGTACAAGAACCTCCCCAGGGAAAAAAAAAATGCTGGGAAAGGGGGGTTAATCTATTGAACAAAGGCCTAGCAAAACCCAAGAGCAGCAAATACGCCTGCCCTGGAGGAACTGTTTTTGCAACCACATCGCCTTGTACTTGCTAGTGATTCTCTCGCTCTGCCGAAGAGCCGCACGGAGACCCCACTCGCACAACCCGGCTCTGCCCCCCGCCCCCACGCAAGGCAGGGGCGGGGACACGCGCCCGCCAGCGCTGATCCAGCTGCGCGGGCCGGGCCGCACAGAGAAAGCAGCAAATGGCTCCCGGGGCGCCGAACGGGCCGATTCCGCGGGGGGAGGAGGAGGAGGAGGCGAGGGCGGGGTGGGGCGGGTCAGGCCAGGAGCAGCGGGCCCGCCAGCAACGGCAAATCGCCGCAAGCCGGTCGCCCTCCCGCCCAACGCAGCGCGGCCTCTGGGGGGGCTTCCGGCAGCCGCGGCCAGGCCGCCACACGCCCACGGGCCCGCCCCGCGCCTCACCTGCTACATCCCGCCGCCCGCTCCGGGGCGCACCCGGGGTAGACGAGGAGCCGGGCGCGGCTCCCCCAGGCAGAAACCCGGCTCCACATCCCGGCGGCCCCCAGAGAGCCACCGTCGTCGTGTCCGCTCCTGTAACCGCTCCCCCGCCGTCACCTGGGTCCGTCCGGCCTCAAGCTTCCGCCCGGAAACAGTAGCCAAGAAAACCGCTTCCGGGACCGATTCGCCCTAGGGGAGGTCTCACGTTGTGCAAGCGGGAGGTAGCTGGTGCCAGCAGTTCCTGGCGCGGGGATAGTGAAAGGGGCCTACTTGGGGGGAGGTGCGTGTGTGTGTTTTGTGCTGTTGCCAGAAGCTTCCATGGCTGGCTTTGATACCTGGCACTGCCCTGACCTTGGGCAAGTCACTTCGTTCCTAGCCAGTTGGCAAACTGGTAAAAGGCTACAGGGATGCAAACGCCAGTGGGTAAAGAACAGGTTAGGAACTATTTAGAAAAACTAAACATACACAAATCCATGGGTCCGGACTTAATGCATCCGAGGATACTGAGGGAGTTGGCAAATGTCATTGAGGAGCCTTTGGCCATTATCTTTGAAAAGTCGTGGAGATCGGGAGAGATCCCGGATGATTGGAAAAAGGCAAATGTAGTGTCCATCTTCAAAAAAGGCAAGAAAGACGATCCAGGGAACTATAGGCCAGTGAGTCTTACCTCGGTTCCTGGAAAAATCATGGAAGGGATCCTTAAGGAATCCATTTTGAGGCACTTGGAGGAGAGGAAAGTGATTAGGAATAGTCAGCATGGATTCACAAAGGGCAAGTCGTGTCTGACCAATCTGATTAGCTTCTATGATGAGGTAACTGGCTCTGTGGACATGGGGAAAGTCAGTGGATGTGATATACCTTGACTTAAGCAAGGCTTTTGATACGGTCTCCCACAATATTCTTGCCAGCAAGTTAAGGGAATGTGGATTGGATAAATGGACGGTAAGATGGATAGAAAGCTGGCTAGAAGGCCGGGCCCAGCGGGTAGTGATCAACGGCTTGATGTCAAGATGGCGGTCGGGTTCTAGCGGAATGCCCAAAGGTTCGGTTCTAGGAGTGGTTTTGTTCAATATCTTTATTAATGAGCTGGATGAGGGGATGGATTGCACCCTCAGCAAGTTTGCAGACGACACTAAGCTAGGGGGAGAGGTAGATATGCTGGAGGGCAGGGATAGAGTCCAGAGTGACTTAGACAAATTGGAGGATTGGGGCACAAGAAATCTGATGAGGTTCAACAAGGACAAGTGCAGAGTCCTGCACTTGGGACGGAAGAATCCCAAGCATTGTTACAGGCTGGGGACCAACCAGCTAAGTAGTAGTTCTGCAGAAAAGGACCTGGGGGTTACAGTGGATGAGAAGCTGGATATGAGTCAACAGTGTGCCCTTGTAGCCAAGAAGGCTAATGGCATATTAGGTTGCATTAAGAGGAGCATTGCCAGCAGATCCAGAGATGTCATTATTCCCCTTTATTCGGCTCTGGTGAGGCCACATCTGGAGTATTGTGTCCAGTTCTGGGCCCCCCCCACTACAAAAAGGATGTGGACGCATTGGAGAGGGTCCAGCGGAGGGCAACCAAAATGATTAGGGGGCTGGAGCATATGACCTATGAGGAGAGGCTGAGGGAGTTGAGTCTGTTTAGTCTGCAGAAGCGAAGAGTGAGGGGGGATTTGATAGCAGCCTTCAACTTCCTGAAGGGAGGTTCCAAAGAGGATGGAGAAAGGCTGTTCTCAGTCGTGACGGATGGCAGAACAGTGGTCTTAAGTTGTGGTGGGAGAGGTCCAGGTTGGATATTAGGAAAAACTATTTCACTAGGAGAGTGGTGAAACACTGGAATGGGTTACCTAGGGAAGTAGTGGAGTCTCCATCCCTAGAGGTGCTTAAGTCTCAGCTTGACAAAGCCCTGACGGGGTTGATCTAGTTGGGATTGGTCCTGCCTAGAGCAGGGGGCTGGACTTGATGACCTCCTGAGGTCTCTTTCAGCTCTATGGTTCTATGATTCTATGCCAGTACCTTGTAGATGACATAGGGTTCTACCCAGGAGGGCCAACCTCAAGAGATTAAAAATCATGAGGGTTTTTGCATGGGAAAGGTGATGGTAATTAAGGAATGGAGGTTTTCTTTTGATTTTTGACCTCTTTGCTCACATCCCATCCACACTATGGCTATGTCTACACTGGTGGGTTATTGCGCAAGAACGACCGTTCTTCCAGAAAGCGTCCATGCTGCCCGCCTGCTCTTGCTCAAGAAGATTTACAGTACGGTGTGGTAAGAGAGGGCTTCTTGCGCAAGAGCTACGCTCTTTTTTAACAGGTTTAAGCCCTCTTGCACAAGAGGGCAGTGTGGATGCTCAGCAGGGGTTTCTTGCGCAAGAAAGCCCTATGGCTAAAATGGCCATGAGCGCTCTCTTGCGCAAGAGAGCGTCCACACTGCCATGGATACTCTTGCGCAAAAACAGCTGGCACATGGCAGTGTGGCTGTTTTCTTGCGTAAGATGTTCTTGTGCAAGAAGCCACCAGTGTAGACATAGCCAATGACATAGCGTGTGAGAGAAGGAGACAATTATTGTGATCCCAAAGCATCACCACTCAGATTTGACCTGACTGCCCTTCTATCATGTTAGTGCCTAGTAGTGGTTAAGCCAACTCTGTATGTGGTGGCTTATGTAGACCTTTCCATTACACACTGGTGGGTCATGACCCACCCTTTGGGAAACACTGGTATAAAAGATCCCACTTTCACAAATAGTCTATTTATATATTCTCTTTACTTACGCCGACCATATGTTCGGGATTTTCCGGGACTGCCCTGAATTTAAATTTAAATACTGTGTCTCGGTGTCCTCATCAGCTAGTAAAATGTCCTGGAAAGCCCCACCATGTCTAGCTCGTGGGGAAGAAGCGAGCCACATATGGCTCAGTGCACTGTCATTTCACTTCCCCCCGGCTACCAGAGCCTCACAAAGACTCACTCCCTAGTGTGGAGCAGAAGCAATGCTTTGCTGGTGGGCAGCTAGGGCGGCTTCCAGTGGCATGTGGTTTCCAGAGTTGGGAGTAGTCTCCAACTTCCAGCGCGCTACTGCCCAGTAAACACTCCCACCCCACCACCCACTGTGGCTGCCCCACCAACGCATACTGTGGGGTCCCCTGCTTCTCCCAGCAAGACTGCTTCTGCCACACAGGGCCCCCGGTCCGACCGTGCTGCCTCCTCCATCTTCAGGTGGCCACTTGTTACAGCAGCCACCATCATCATTGCTGGGGGAAGGTGGCGATGGGCAGATCTGAGGCAAAACCCAGTTGAACTGCTCCTGGACCTCAGCGCCTTGGAGCTGCCGCTTCAGCCCCAGGAGGAGCTGTACAGAGCCCAGCTGGGGTGTTGCGGGGCAGGCAGGGCTCAACAATTAGTGTAATCTACTCACCCATGGTGAGTAGATTTCAAGCCGGCATAGGCGCGCAGCGCGGTCTGCGCATGTGCAGCATGCCAAACTGTGTGGCTGGCGAGTGGGGCTCGCCGCCGCTTGGCGAGCCCTGGGGGCAAGGCATGCTCGAGCTCAGCAGGTGCACTCCATGCACTGCCGATCTTTCTCCCCTTGCCCCTTTGCACCCAACTGGGACAGTGGCAACGCATGGAGCTGCTTACTCTGCCACTCTCCGTGAACTGGGTCTGGCAGGGAAGGTCGGGGCTTTCTTCACCTTCTCCCTCCTCCGCAAGCCCTCTGAGCAGGAAGCCAGAGCTCATGGCTGCATGGGCTCCCTGCTGCGGGGGGACAGAGCTCCCTTCCCCTCCCTACCCTGCTGGGGGAAGAGCAGCACGCTGTCTGGAAGCTTTCCCAGCTGCAAGGGAGCGTCAAGTCAGGTAAGCATCCCCTCTCATGCCCAGACTCTCACATCCCAATCCCCTTCACTCATTCTCTGCACCCCCAGCTTGCTCCTGCACCCTCGCCCGTGGCCAGACACCTACCTCCACCCTGCTCCTGCATCCACCATTGCTCCTGCACCCTCCACCTGGCCAGACATCCTACTCCCAGCCTGCTTCTGCACCCCAACTCCCACCCAGACTTTGCAACCTCTCCCCCTTCTGCATTCTACCTCCCTCCCAGATCCTGCACCTCATCCCTATCCCACTAGCTGGCAGCCCTGTCCTGCACACTGAACCCCTCATTTTTGTTCTCCTGCTCAGAGCCTAAGGGGATCCATAAAATCCACTAACTCCAGAACCTCAGAAAAGTAAATCTGGCCTACGTAAAGCCCTGAATCTCAGTCCTCCCTGTCCCTTACCCTTGCCCTATGCAGCTGGAGTGCCAGGGGAGTGAGGTGTCTCAGTTGAGGGCCACATCAGTGAGGGATGGAGGTTTTTGGAGGAGGTATTTTGCTCCTCACTTGTGTGGTTCCCAACTGACTTTTCTATGGGTCAGTGGACCCCGATCCAAAAAAGGTTCCCCGTCCCGCCATAAATAAAACATTGAAACCTTTTGTATTGGACACAAATTAATATTTTACTTTGATAAACTAATATGAGAAAGTTAAAATGCTCAGTCTGATTAATAATTTAAATTAAACTATTCTCCCTAGCTGCAGCACTAGCAAAATGGCTGAGGTGTAATTATGTAATTAACGGTGAGTTTCCATTAGCAACTGTTGGTTTGCGGAGAGCTTTACAGTAAGCCAGGTGGTCAATAGGCCAAAAAGTTTGAGAACCACTGAAATAGAGGCTCCCCCAGAGAGACTGCCCCGGGCTCTCTGCTGCTCCACAAGAGCCCACAGAGAGACGGGGTCTGTTACCATGGTGGTGAAATCACAGTGTCACTCCACTGTGGATGATGGACAGACTCTTTGTGAGTCTTCTTCATCCAAGCAGTTGATGACTTAAACGGTGTTAAGATGCCACGTGAAAACACATGGCGCATCCACAGAGAGGCAGAATGTATCGTCTCTCTTCAGAGAGGGTTGTCTTGACTTGTGTGTCTGGGTAAACAAGCTCTTTGTGAGCTCTGTGAAGAGGTGAGATGTTTTGAATTTGGGCTGTGCAGTGGCTGCACAGCTGCTCCAGGGCAAGCCTGTGTGTGGGTGTCTGCTCCCTGCAAAGAGCATCAGGGCAGCCACAATGCAGCCCTGGCCCTAGCTTCAGCTCTTCCCCAGGGCTGGAGCTGCGGGCCATGTGATGGGTGGCAGCTGTTCTGGTGGCCCTGGCCAGAGTCAGAAATGCATGGCAAGTGGCAGCTCCAGCCCCAGCCAGGGTCAGAGCCATGTGGCTGGTGGCAGCTGTTCCAGTGGCCCCGGCTGCGCCCAGAGCGGCATAGCAGGTGACAGCTGCTCCAGTGGCTGGAGCTGCCATGACTGCAGTGGGAAGCAGGCTCTGGCCACCTGTGGGTGCTGCTGCTGGATGTAACCTGGGAGTGGGACATGGTGGCAGCCAACGAGTTTGTGCTGCACAACCTGCCAGACAGGTGAGAGCAGCCAGTGCCCAGCTCTGCTGCCCACTCCAGATTGGGCCGCCAGTTTCTGGCCTCGCCCCTAGCTGCCCGCTGCCACAGACACTCCCCAGAGACAGCAGCCGCCAGCTCATCCTTTGCCCCGGGCCAGGGAGATCAGGACATGGGGATGGACTGACAGCAAATGGCCCAACACTCGGTGCTGGGAGATACAAGGGAGCCTGGTAGCAAAAATAAATCATCAACAGATGATCTAAGCTCCTTAGGGGCAGGAACCCCACTGCCTCTTGTCTTGCCTCTGTGTCCTGTCTAGTCCCAGGTTTGCTTTGACACTTAATCCCTAAAATGTGTTCAGCTGATCCTCAGATGTTAATGGCAACAACATTTAAACACATCCCCCCTTCCCTGCCTACTTCTCTTGCTAATTCATCCCCTGTGCATTTCATAACCCTGCTGTGCCGAGCCATTAATCAGAGCTGAAAACACCCTGTGCTGGCTGAGGGGAAGAATAGAGCTGCCTAAAAATTGATTGTGCTGGGGACAAACATTCCTGAAATCTTTCTCCTAAGGTTTGATTGCTTGGGGTTTGCATCAACATTTACTACTGGTGTTGTGTAGCAGCACAGGTCTTTAAGAAAAACAGTTTATTGTTCAAACTTTGCAGGTATGTGTGTGTGTGTGGGGGGGGGGTGATGTCTTTTTACCTTATCTGTTACTGATGGCATGATACAATACATTGGCACTTAGGGTCAGCCATAATAATAAGGATGCTTGGGTGGAAGTTCTGACTTAACATCTCTTTTTATTCTTTGTGACTGGGAAAGGGCTGTTTTGGTATTCTTTCTTCTATAACATTTAAAATATATACATCCAAACAAGCGCATATGACCTCAATATTGGTGCACAAGACAAAACTCACTCTGCTCATGGATGGAAAATCTTAGAGCATGGTTCCCAAACTGGGGGGTGCAAAGAAATTCCGGGGGGGGGGGTGCAAGGCGACCCAGCCTCCCCCCCCCCCCATTAAGTTTTGCTGCCCCACTCAGTTCCTCTTTTTTTTGGCTCAACAAGTTTTGCTGCTATTTTGGGGGGGTGGGGGCGTGCGTGAGGGTTTTTCAAAAATTGAAAAGGGGGGCATGATGCCAAAAAGTTTGGGAACCACTGTCTTAGAGGGAACACTGTATGCAACCCCATGCCCTGGGCAGCCCCATGTGCCTAAGCTTCTCTCAGCCTGAAGCTGGGCCTGAACAACAGGGGATGTTGATCACTCAATAACTGACCTTTTGTGTTCACTCCCTCTGAAGCATCTGGCACAGGCCACTGTCAGAAGACAGGAGATGGGGTTAGGTGGACTATTGGTCTGACCCTTATTACCATTGTTATGTTTACATGAAAGTATATGGACTGTGCAGAGCCAAGCATTGTGCATAATAGGGCAACTGTTTTTCAAACTTCTTTGCACTGCATATTTTTCTGATCTTTAGTCTAAATCAAGTCTCTATCAAAAACTGTAAAAAATTATATTATATGTAAGGAAGGCTTTACTCTGAAGGTAAGCTCCTTTTCTGGTTTGGCCACATGACAAATCCCTGAAGAACATTTTTTTTAATATGTAATAATTTAACTCGTGTCCAGACAGATGTTTCTCATTATTTCCATCATCCAATGGTGCCATTAAAATGAGTCAATTTTAGAGACATTTCCTGTCACAAGGAGAAGAGGACACACCAGGGCTGATTTGGCAATAGTTAAATGTATGTTACTAGCCAACAGTGCCGACTGACATTTGTTAGTGTATAGGCCTGTTTATTGGCCTGAGATTGTCCTTGCTGATGTGTGGGCAGGAAACAGAGACACTGAATGTGGTTCTGCCTAGGCAGATGGGTTTGTTGTTCAATAACATTTTGGGCGTATCTGTTGTTATACCATCATGGGAGTACAATGCAGAGGTGCACACTGCCTCAGCTCCTATCTCAAGCCAAGGTCAAGCAACCAGACAAGAGGTCTTGGGAGGCAGGGGTGGTATAAGACACTAAGAAGCCAAAGAAATATCTGTCCTTGACCACTGCACAACCTCAGTCCTTACCCCTCCCATGGGATACAAAAGAGGATGAATGATGATCCTAGACTCATGACCCTCCAAAACAGAACATGACCATAAGTTGTAAGGGGTGGGACTAGGGGTGTCCACTGCAGGTATATATGGGCCTGCTAAGGAGGAGGAGGAATGTGTGGGGATAGAGGAACGAGGAACAGGGACGCAGGCAAGGCTTTGCAGTGTCAGAGCTGGGAAGGGGAACACACTGTAAATGCTCTGCAGCTAGACACCAAACATTGGGAAAAGAGAGATCCACCAGTATATGAAGTGAGGGGTTAGACGAAGTTCTATTGGTGCATAAAACTGTAGTTGGGAGAAGAGGAGGAGAAAACTATCAGCATATATAGATATGCTCAACTGGCGTGAAGGGCTTTGGAATATGTTTGCTTGGAACTAAACCCCAATAAACATCTCATTGCCTGCACTTTGGACTTCTGGTCTTCTGCTTTCTGTCTAAGTGACAAGAACCAGGGAAGAGGGTGAGGGAAAGCCCTCTAACATCTTTGTCAATTTGAATTGCCAAAACATTGGTTTTGTAGAGATTAATAAATATGGGGGCAAAGTGAAAAGCTATAAATATTTGGGATTTATACCACTGTATACCTGAAAAACCAAGTGGTAGATACTTGCATGTACCAAATAGTTATGTTTTCGGAGGAGTAATGCAAAAAAACAAAGAACATGAAAACACGATTATGAGAAGTCAGAGAAAAAATATCATTTTACATGGTACCCATTAAGGTACAGATTGATCTGGATTAAGCCTAAACAAGTTTACTCTCATTCTCATTCCAGTTTTAGACAGGCACCGGAAAAGCAAAACACTACTCCACCCATGGTTTCATTTAACTGTAATTAAAATAGCAAGATGTTTTTTAAATAAAGCAGGCATTCTGTTATTTTCACAATAAAAAGATATCTGAAAGGGATATAAGCCCTCATACTTCGGGTATAAACCAATTCAATAAAGAAAGTTAAGAGAAACTTCCACTATGGTCAGGTTATTCCATAGATATCCACTTCAGACTTCTTGCACCTTCCAGTCTAGAGCACATGCTACTGACTACTTTTGGGACAGGATAATGAGCTAGATGGAGCACTGATCTGATCTAGTATGGAAGTTCCTAAGGCAAGTAGAATTCCAGTAAAACCTACTTGCAGTCACATACTGTGGAAATGGTTATTCTTTTGAAGCATAAATCTTACATCCAAACTTAAATGTTATTTGAGTTGAGAGTCTGTGCTGCACCTCCTAGACAGAACTCAGGCTACACCCTCCTCTTGCCGTGCCAGAGACTGATCTTCTGGCATTCAATTTAGCGGGTCTAGTTAAGACCCGCTAAATTGAACACTTAGGGCAGGTCTGGTCCTCACAGTCGTGAGGAGTAAGGGAAGCCAATGGGAGTGTTTGTTCACGTCAGCCTTCCTCTGTGAAGACAGCGCCAAGCTTGGCTTAAGGTAAGCTGACCAACTACTTATTTTACATACCTGGAATTGTGTACCTTAACCCATCTTTCCAGGTCTAATGTAGACCTGGCCTCAGAAGCTGCTTGCCAGAATAGAATACAGAGCAAAAAAGTGGCTTCAAGACACCATTATGCCTTCAGAATGAGTGGCTCCCATATATTTACAAGAGTCCATTGCTATTCTAATTTACAACAGCAGCCACGCTATCTCCCAGAGCAGCTTAGAATCACGAGGGCACAAAGGTATATTACATCATCTTCTTTCCTCTTCCTGAACTGCACATGGGTAGACCGCTGCAACTCCATGGATATCCACTTTATATCTGCAAGATGCGCATCTGCGTATTTGAATGTGGATATCCATGGCTTGTTTTTGCAGATATGGATGCAAATTTTGTATCTAGAACTCTGCAAATTTGTAGATATCCATTTTACATCCATGGGTATCTGCATCCATGGATGTGTATGTGACTATCTGCAGATCATTTTTGCAGACATGCATACCTATTTTGTACCCGCACAGGGCTCTACACATAGAATGTATCACAGTCCAGAAACTCCAGTGTCCTGTGCTACAAGGACACCATCAACTCCTGCCTCTTGTGCCAAGTCTTGCAATGAGGCAATATACTATATCAGAGGTGAAAGTAAGCCGGTGCACCCTGGCGCAGCACTCTGGTAAAAAATGCCCAGCTGGGGACAGGATCTTAATCCTGTCCTTCCTCCCCATCCAAAGTTGAGGCCAGCAGCTGGGATCTTAGTGTGCGGGGCTGGTGGCAGCAGAGAGCCCCTGGTGCATGGGGACGGTGGTAGGCAGATGAGATCCCAGCAGGCAGGGCCAGCTGGAGAGTCCCAGGTAGGCAGGGCTAGTAGCTAGGAATCGAGGTGCTGAGCCAGGATCCTGGGGGGTGCTGCAGCAATCCGCCCACCCTTAGCTCCCATCCAGTGCCTAAAAGCACTGCCTCCACAGCTCCCATTTGGCTGGGAACAGGAGCAGCTCAGGGCCATCACCAACACAGACTGCCCCAACCCCACCATCCTGCACTTACCCTACACACACATACACCCCCCCAGCCTCCTGCCCTTACTCCTGCACCACACCCCACATATTTCCAGCCCTCTGTCCTGAGCCCCCCCCCACACCCAGTCCTCTGCCCTGACTCCTGCACTCCTCCACCCCCAGCCCTTACTTCTACACTCCCCGGCTATGTCTATACTGCCCTCTCTTGTGCAAGAAAATATGCAAATGAGGCAAAGCAGTGAATATCGTGGTACCTCATTTGCATACTTAATGAGCCATCATTTTTGCGCAAAAAGGAGCCGTCCACACAGCTCCTTTTTGCTCAAAAACCCCTTCCTGTGCAAGAGCTGTTTTGCCTGAAAAAAAGCAGGCGAACGGCTCTTGCATAAGAGGGGATTTTTGCGCAAAAGCCCCTTGGGCAAAAATGGTGGCTCATTAAATATGCAAATGAGGCACAGCGATATTCACCGCTTTGCCTCATTTGCAGGGCTCAACAAATTATGCAAAACCCTACTCGCCAGACAAAAAAGGGACTCGCCACACCCCTCTCCCACCACGCAGGCGCGCACCACCGGAGAATGGGACGACCGGGACGGCATGTTTGTTTACATCAGTTATCGTGGCTGCGGTTATCGTTGTTTGTCATTCTTTGACATTTTGATGCGGTCTCAAAAACTTCAGTGAAAGTTACAACAGTATTTTCATAGGCATGCGCAGCACATTTCATTAGGGTGTGCACCCAAAGAATTTTTTTAAAATGTGCTCTTTGACCCCCATTAGCCACACCCCTGACCCCTGTTAACCATGCCCCTGATCCCCATTAGCCACATCCCCTGACTCCCATTAGCCACGCCTCTGGAGGTAACACTCTCGGGGCAAGATGGACACGTGACCAGAAGTAAAAGGTGTCATGTGACCCCCCCCCCCAAGGACTTTTCCCACCATCCTCCTACCAACAGGGATTAGTTTGGCCCCCACCAAATCCCCCTCATGCAACTATCCTGCAATTGCATTAACCCACTGTGTGTGACATTAACTCGGGAGCGGAGAGGCTGGGGGAAGTGTTCCCTCTAAGAGTTGCCTCCCATGAGCAGAATGAATTTTGTGTTGTGCACCAGTACTGAGTTCATGTGGCTTGTTTGGATGTGCCACTGTGGCACCCAAGTTATTAATAAATATCTTATAAACCTCTCCCTTTTCCCTCTGCTGCCATGTCTCCTCCTCTTGCTCCATCAGCTCCCCTGGTGCCTGCTGCCCCCCAACCCCTCACCCTCCTCTGCTGTCCTGACTCCTGCCCTTCTCACTGTCCTCAGCCCTCCTGAGACCTGTCCCCCTCTACCAGCCGTTCTCTCCCCCCCCATGCCCACTCCTCCAGTAGCCCCACTCTGATCATGTGAGCTACCCCTCCTCATCCCCTCTCCTAACACCTCCCTCTACACACCTGCCCTGCCTCTCTCCTCTGGTCCCTCCCCTGCAGGTGTCTACTCTTCTGCTTCACCCTCAGAATCCCCTGGCACCTGCACCCTCCTGGTGCCTCCCCCTTCCCTCACTGCCCCTGCCCCCCCTTTTTCCCTGATGCCCACCCCCTCAGCACCCTCTGCCCCCATTCCCCTCATGCCCCTTTGTCCTCACACATGACTCGCTCCATCCCTGCCTCTCTCATGCCAACCCCTTCTTTCAAGCCTTCTCCCAGCACCTCCCCCTCCCCCTCTAGCCCCCAGTGCCCTTACCCTCTCCTCTCCCAGCATCACCCTGTCCCCCTCCCACTGACACCTCCCCTCCTGCCCTTTTCCTCATTGTCTGCACTTGGCCCCCTGGCATTTGTCTCTCCTGCACCCTGTCCCTTGGTGCCTTCCCCTCCTCTCTCCTCTGCACAAGCCCCTTCCCCCTATTTTTTCCCCTTCCCGGCTTCTGCCTTCCGCTTTGCGGGGCTGCCGGAGCCTTTTTGACTCCGGCGGTCGCTGGCCGTGACGTCATGCCAGCGTCCTGGTGTCTGCTGGCGTCCCGGTGTCTGCTGGCGTCCCACCCTCTGGCTCGCGCCCCGCCTCCTTGCGCCAGAGCTGCACGCAGGCAGCCCGGCGCCGAGAATCGCCGCACTTCCCCCTCCCCGGTGGCCCTCCGCTCCTCCGCCCGACCAGCGGATCGGAGGGGGCTGCGCCGCCCGTAGTGCGGGCTTTGGCCAGTCCGCCCCTGCACTCGCCAGCTGGTAAAAATCTGCTCCCCGCGGGTGAGCGTATTTGTCGAGCCCTGCTCATTTGAATATTTTCTTGTGCAAAATACGGCAGTGTAGATGTAGCCCCCATGTCTCCAGCTCTCTACCTTGACTCCTGCACCCACTCCACACGTCAAGCACATTTCTAGCTACTGCAACTGAGGCAGAGCACAGGATCAGTCTGTCGATATTTTCTCAGAAACTGCATTTCTCATTCTCACTCACTTCATCCTTTGAGGGTTTTTTCACTGTCTTTTAAATGGCATTTACACAGATACTTCACTGGCTCTCAGCAAACAATATATATTTATTTTAAAGGCTTCATTCACACCAGGAAATATTCTGGAGTATGACATTAATGAATGGTATTTAACAGACAAATTCACAAAACTGTATCATTATTCTAGGTGCAGACTGGATAGATGGACATTTACTGACTCAACAGAATCTCTATGGACTCCATTTAATCCCCCTCGTATCTAAGAATACAATTGTTCTGTCTCAGGATTCGTCCTGAGACAGAACTGAAGTATTTGCAATGCCACCTTTCTGTATAGAGCTGATCCATGGAAAGACAGCTTTAAGTTACTATAAAGAAGGCACAAAGGCTTTGAGGTTTTTGTTTTGTGTTTCCCAAAAGATTGTCCTACCCTGTTTTTACACCAGAAGTTCAGAAAGAGCTTCTGAGAGAGAATGTATGGGAAAGGATGCTGCCTTACTGTTTCAAGAAAAAGTAAATGTGATTTTGGATTGCATGAACAGAGGTATAGAAGTAGGTGATGACATTCCTGTACTCAGCACTGGTTAGGCCTCATGTGTTAATGTGTGTGTTAGTTTCTCCTTGCTCCAAGACAGTTACATGAAAATCTTATTGTTTCGCTTGGGAAAATTAAGGTGGGATATAGTTCCAGTGTTTGCAAGAGAGTACGCAAAGATCATCCCCCCATTCCAAGGCTGTTTACCTTGGTTTTGTTGAAAGACTCTGTGGACAACTAAAGACCTACTATGTTTACATCATAGATAACAAAAAAGTTAAACCTGAGAGGGAAAGCATATTTTTCTTCAAAATATGTTTAATTCTGGCTAGATATGCCTACACTTACTATGGATCGATGCTGTGGCAATCAGTCCACTGCAGGTCAAATTACTGGGTCAAGTGAAGACCCTCTGTAGCTAAGTCGACTGCCGATCACTCTCCCACCAGCTCCATCAGAACAACAAGCATATAGTATATTGATGGGAGAAACACCCAGCATGACGTGGACACTGCAATAAGTCAACCTAAGCTACATCGATTCCAGCTACATTATTCATGCAACTGGAATTGCGTAACTTAGGTTGACTTAACCCTTTAGAGTATACTTGCCCTGAGTTAAATATGTGCTAAGAAAAACTACACACACCTTACAAACATTTGGGGGGAAAAAGATGTCTTTGTCAAAGACTTATTTTCAATTAAAGGTTAAGGCTGTTCACTTCTCTGAACCCTTCCAGGGAGATTTCTAATGAAGAATTTATATTTTATCAAGATATTTTTAAAAATACAATCCCACACCTTTTCGTCTGACCTTTCAGGCATTCATAAATTAAAAATCAAAAAAAGGCATAAGATCCATGGTTTATAAAGTTTCCAAGTCAGATTTGCATCTCAGATAGGAAAATGCAAATAAGGTCAATAGCTACACAGAGGCAGCACTGACGTTACGGTATTGCACTACACAAATACATTAACTAACAGCAAACAATTTACTATTCTGTTTCAAGGACAGTGTATTTGCTTTCTAAATCTTTTGTCCATGGTCCAAGCATCTGCAGAGCTCAGCTTGTGGGCTACATAAAGAATGCAGTATCATGTAATGTATATCCTTTGCAGTACCATATAGTTTATATACTGCAGTAATCAAGGTATCATGTTAACATTTGACACAAGACACACATTGACAACACACTGCCTGTAGTTTAAGTCTAAGTCACAAGCTTGGTTTGCAGCAGAGGCTAGATAATTTTCAGTCAATTTATTTTTCCAATAGCACCACCATCCTACAGCTACTCAGAAAGAAACAATCCAAAATAGTTTCTGACTGAAGAGTAACTCCTACTCTGGAACAGTTAGAACTTTAACAGTGTCTTAGCAAAATATTCTCAGTTTAAGGAATAAATCACTTAATAGTTAAAGTGTCAATGGAACTGTTTATATTCTATTATATTTTTCCATTAACAGTTTAGATGGCTAGAGGAATAATCACATTATTTTCAAGGATTGTTAAGGAAACAATCATATTTAATATAATCCATAACTGTTACGAAAGCTCCAGGATAGATTAACACTGAAGACAAAAAATGTCTGTTTTTCTTTCTGGCATTTATTATGCTTATTTTTGTTACATTTCACTCAGTTTGGGTAAGAAAATTAGCATTGGTCACTTTACTTTTTGATATGCTCTTGGGCAAGTTAGGAGGGGCTGCTGGCATATGGCATCTATCACAAGCAATGACCTGTTCAGGAACGATGCCTCAAGGCATACTGTGGCAGTGCAGTCCTGTGCAGCTGCTGCTCTTGCATCTTTCTACAGCCTATAGCAGGGGTGGGCAAAAGGGCCTCTGCAGGCCGGATCCAATCCACGGAGATCCTGCTGCTCCCCTTTCCCCAGGCCAATCAGGACCTAGGGATGGGGGAGTGCATGGTACTTAGAGTCAAAGCTGGTGGTTGACTTTAGGCGCAACATGCTGCACCGCAGAGAGTGAGAGACTTTACACTCCCCTGCCCCCAGGGTCTAGGGGCAGGGGAAGCACATGAAGTCTCCTGGCCCCACCCCTTCCGGGGCAGCCCAGGGCCACTTCAAAAATTTCTGAAGTGGCCCCAAGTCAAAAATTATTGCCCACCCCTGGCCTACAGGATGCCAACATGAAGTGTTCATTCTGAAGCCTAATTGTGTAAGTATAAACAATCTTGTTAATTATTTCACTTCTGATTAAAAGATAATCACATTCTGAATTTTTGCACAATCTACAGAGAATGACATCTGAGTTTGGTATCTTATAGTACTGTCAAGGGTGGGTGTAGCATAGGTTATTGATAGAATGAGAGTTTTATTTAATCCAAATCTAGTAAGCAGAAGAGAAGCAGCTGCTTTTATTCAACAACCTTGCCCCTATAATTGAGGCAGTAAGACAGCTCCTGCTTCACATAACTTTGTTATTTAAAGGTGGATATAGCTAAAACAGGGAAAGTGAGCTCAAATTTTGATTTTAAAAGACAGAAAGATTTTTTTTTTTTGTTCAAAGGCCTTTGAGACCTTCTTTTTGCCTCATATACATGCAAAAATGGGCACAAACCCATTTTTCCCCTCTTAATTTGCCTATAGTGTTAAATATCATTAACTCTTATAAAGATAATTATATGCTGTTAAACTCCCATCTTGTAACTGGATAAACACAGATGGCTCTCTGCACAGAGCCCATCTGACTTTGAGTCTTCTTATAGCTATAACTGAAGCATCATCTCATTAAAGTTCTGCTTTGATCCAAAGTACATACTGTAGTTTATCAAAGGGTATATAATTTTCTGACTAGATGCCTCTATGAAGCAAAACTACGCTTCCCTGACATTTGGTTCCAAACTTGCTTTAATCCTGCTTAATAACTTCAAAGGTAACCTGAAAACCATTGTTTGAACAAATGGTGTCACTGTGGGATTATGTAGTAATTGTCCAGAATAGCAAGAGATTGATTTTCTCTCTCTGTCTTGCTATTTCAGATATTCAGCGTATAAATCACTTATTACACACACTGCTCCTAAAATGATCTGGCCATAAAAGGGCAAAGGCCTTGCTAACAAGTAAAGAAACCTCTCACTACCTCCACTCTTTCCTTCCTCCTGTAGCTGTCACACCTCATTCCCCAGCACACATCCCCACTGCTTCCCTACAATGCTCCCAACCCTCATGATACACCCACCCCACTTTTCCCCCATCACATACCCACTAGAGAGGTCAGTGGTTAACCCCTAAGCCTCACCCTTACCAAGTGATGCTTAGGGGTTAACCATTGCTCCTGGCCGGGCCAGAGCAGCCCTCTGCCTACAGGATGCCGGTTAACTGATTAAAGGGGATTTCACACCTCTAATGACTCACCCTGCCTCCACCCCAGTGCTTGCCCTCTCCCGCCACCCCAGCAAGTCTCTGTCCATCCCCAACAGCTCCATGCGCCCTCTCTAGCCCAGCAATTCACGGCTCCGTGCAATGCCCCGCCTAGCGCCTGAAAACCTCCGCGCCCCACTAGTGCCCCATCCCTCACATGCCCCAGCCAACCCCTGCTCCCCCCGCGCCTCCCGGCAGCCCCGCCACTCTCCCGCACGCCTCGCCCACCCCCCCCCCCCGCAAACCCCATCGCTGTGTCCAATCTATCCCCCTCCCCTCCTCCTCCGTCCCTGCCGGCCGCCGCCGCCGCCGCCGCGGCAACTCCCCCTCCCAGCCCAATCCCCGCCGCCGGCAGGTTCCCTGCGTGGCGGGCCCTGGCTAGTTCCGCTTCCCTGGCAGGGGGCGGGGCTGGGCCACGCCTCCCGCTGCCGGCTATATAGCGCCGGTGCCGGGCCGCGTGGTCCGTGCGGCGCGCTGCTGAGTGGCTAGGCCTGGCGGGTGCCGGCTCCTCCTCCTCCTCGCGCGCGCGCACGTGCCTGCTCGGGGGCCGGGGCCCCTGCAACTACCCCCCTGCCCCAGCCCGGGCTGCCGCTCCGCTCCGCGCCCGCTCAGGCGGCTGCAGGGAGCTGCGCCAGCCACGCAGCGCCAGCCCTGCCGGCGCGGCCGCCTCCGCCTCCGGCCCCGGGGCCGCAGCATCAGCCGAGGGGAGCGGCGCCCGCCGGGAGAGCGGTGAGAGAAGCGAGGAGTCGCCCTGCAGCCTTTTTATAAGCTGCCCTCAGGCCCCCCCCCCCCCCACCGCCCGGGGGAGCATCCTGGGCAGCCGCGGGTGCCAGGGACGTTGGTTTTCACTTGACACGGAGCAGCCCCGTTAGGGTTGGCCTGGCCGATAACTTACTGGCCAGTTTTGGCGTCTTCTGTCTGTATCTTGCCCACTAAACAACGTGCTTCTCAAAGTGCACGGCGGCCTGTCTTCCACGGAGAGTGCCTGGTCTGTAACTGACAAGCAGCTGGGTGTGCATGTTAGAAATTGGGGGTGTTTCACGAAAGGGTATAGGCCCGGGGACCCAATAGGAGAGCGTCTCCTCTTAGAATTGTGCTTCCGAAGTAAATAGTGGTGATTACAAATGCCCAGCTTGCTGTCGGTGTGAATTCTGTGACATTTGCTTAGAATGAGCTGTGTACTGGCTAGAATATTCATGGAAGACCGAGATGTATGCATGACCAGTAGAAGCTTGTTGGAAAGCTTGGATTTTTTTTTTTTTTGACAATTTTGTAGTATTAATCCACCTGTACCTGTATTTGACCATTTACCCTGAACTGTCTTTCTCCCTAGAAAACTAAATGTAACTGCTGACTATTTCTGAAGGTTCATCTATTTCAAAAAATTAGAGCCAACTTTGTTGCTCAGGAGAGTGAAAGTCATACACCCCGACCATGTTCCCTGTACGATGTGTGGCTGTGCGTTTGTGTGGCTGCACAGGAGAGGTTTAGATGCTGTCCTGCTGATGAGCAAGAGTACCCTCAACTAGGTTTTTTTTTTTTTTACTGGTGGTGCACATTCACACGTGCCTCAGTACGCATAAACATTTATTCCATGCATGGACAGAAAAGATTGTTCGGAGGGGGCAATGTTCCCTCTAATGTCATTAGGTCGTTTGAAGTTCCAATGTAGATAGTGACCTAGCTACTGTCTCTTAAGGTGTTAGAATAACAACTGTGTCAAAAGAACCCATCCTGTCACTGTAACACCTCTACCCTGAGGTGCTACATGGCACAGCTGCAGCTGAGTCTGGGTAGCATTTTAAATGCAGACATTTCCATGAGGCCAGAAACCATGAAGGTAGTTGCCTTGTTCTATTTTATTTATGTACGTGCAGGGTTTTTTGTTTTTTAACTGTCACAGTCTTTGCAAGCTTTTCCTGCACTAACTTCTACCTATATTGAAACAGTAAGACAGACTCAGGCTTTTCTACTCTTAAAGCTTGTATTCCAGCAATGAAAAAAAACAAGTTCATTTTTATTGGGGTGAAGGGTAAGAGTCATAGCCAAGAAATGGCAGCCTTTATGGCCCTTGCATTCAAAGTCTACTTTAGTCATTGGCGTGTTGTGTCCTTGAGCAAGTCAGAACTCATACCCTGTCTCTCTGGTCTCTGAAGTTGGATATTAGTACTTATTTTGCAGGAGAGTCTTGTGACTTAATCCGTATTTGGAAAGTCCATTGAGGTCCTTGGATGGAAGACTCCTAGATTTCTTTGGATTTGCAGTATGAATGAGTGATTGCTATTTTTAAACAATTTCTTGTTTTTTATTTAAGGGCACCAGTCACTTATCTATTTCTCTGAATTTGCAGGAATAAGTAAGATTATAATGAGGGCCCAGACTCCAGAAAAAATAAAAAGGGTAAAGAAAAATATTTAAGGGTCTGTTCAAGAGCATCTGGCAGTCCAAATCTAGACTATCAACTAAATGATGGCTGAGGTTTAATTAGGTATTCTTAAATCTAGTGTTACTCTTGTTGGTCAGCATACTTATAACTCTTTTTTTTCTTTTTTAAAAAACTTTTCCTTGTTTTGCCCTCGTGTTCCCAGTTTATGATAAATCTAATCAATAGGATGGAATGAAAATGGACATGGAATTAGTTTTTTGCTTGGTATGACTTCTTACACATTTAGTGCAGCATAGCAATAACACATCCAAGTTCCACACTAGTGAAACTCACTACTTATCTTCATAGTGATTCCCTTCATTCAGACACTTCTGGATCAAAGATTAAACTACAAAGTCCTGTGTAGATAATTATTCTGAGATTGTCATTACTAAGTGACAATCTCAGAACCTTTTATCTTGAAATAATAGTAGCTAATAACATATGCTCTTGGGGACTTCTTCTATTCCATAATATTCAGCCTAGTACTAATTGAATCACTTTCATAAGTGTAAATAACTAATTGACACAATACTTGAACATAAGAACATAAGAATGGCCGTACTGGGTCAGACCAAAGGTCCGTCTAGACCAGTATCCTGTCTGCCGACAGTGGCCAGCACCAGGTGCCTCAGAGAGGGTGGACCGAAGACAATGATCAAGCGATTTGTCTCCTGCCATCCCTCTCCAGCCTCTGACAAACAGAGGCCAGGGACACCATTTCATCCCCTGGCTAATAGCCTTTTATGGACCTAACCTCCATGAAATTATCTAGCTTCTCTTTAAACTCTATTATAGTCCTAGCCTTCACAGCCTCCTCTGGCAAGGAGTTCCACAGGCTGACTACATGCTGTGTGAAGAAGAACTTTCTTTTATTAGTTTTAAACCTGCTACCCATTAATTTCATTTGGTGTCCTCTAGTTCTTCTATTTAGGGAACTAATAAATAACTTCTCTTTATTGGCCCTCTCCACACCACTCATGATTTTATATACCTCTATCATATCCCCCCTCAGTCTCCTCTTTTCTAAACTGAGAAGTCCCAGTCTCTTGAGCCTCTCCTCATATGGGACCCGTTCCAAACCCCTAATCATTTTAGTTGCCCTTTTCTGAACCCTTTCCAACGCCAAAATATCTTTTTTGAGGTGAGGAGACCACATCTGTACACGTATTCAAGATGTGGGCGTACCATAGTTTTATACAGGGGCAGTAAGATATTCTGGGTCTTATTTTCTATCCCTTTCTTAATAATTCCGAGCATCCTATTTGCCTTTTTGACCGCCACTGCACACTGTGTGGAAGTTTTCAGAGAACTGTCCATGATAACTCCAAGATCTCTTTCCTGATTTGTCGTAGCCAAATTAGCCCCCATCATACTGTACGTATAGTTGGGGTTATTTTTCCCGATGTGCATTACTTTACACTTATCCACATTAAATTTCATTTGCCATTTTGTTGCCCAATCATTCAGTTTGGTGAGATCTTCTTGGAGTCCCTCACAGTCTGCTTCTGTCTTGACTATCCTAAACAGTTTGGTATCATCTGCAAACTTGTCAGCTGTCAAATAGATAAAGGGATGTAGGAATAGACCTTTCAGAATGTTCTTTATAAATCCATGAATATCACAGAACTATAGAAAGGATGTAGAACAACTGTTCTTATAACTCTTTTTTCTGTGAATTTATACTCTCTGCATGTTGAGTTGCTTTCCACTTGCTACTTTATCATCTATCTCCAAAAAAACTTTGGATGAAATATTTGTAATTACACGTTAGGAATGTTTAAATTTTTCTGTAGCTCTCCTTTCATTCAAAAAAAAAAATGAGGAAGGGAATACTTTGCTAGGACAACTCCTCACTCTGCTTATTTTTCATTTTTAAAAAGTACTATGCTGAACATATGGCTAGCAGTCTCATTAACCAATAGATGTAGATATCTGAATTTCTAACTAGTCTTTAATACAGTATTTTCTAAGTTGGTTCATTTGCCCAGAATTAATCCTTCCCCCCCCTTATGAAACGACCTTTACACTGATCTGCAGATTTGTTTTAGTGAGTAGTTTTAGTTGAAAACGTTGCCTTTGTAGGGTATTTATTGTGCAAGCCACTTAAAACACATACTTGGCTGCATCCTATAAATTATATCTGGGGCTTCCTTTAAAAATTTGTATTGGCAAAAAAAGACAACTATTTTAATGTCTTTTTTCCTTTTCTACTTAGGCGTACATATCGCAACATATTATCTCTTATTGGAGACTTCTTATTCCATAGCAACCAATAAGCAAGTGAAAGATGAGGACAAATCCTGCCATTCAAGCTGCCATTGACCTCACAGCAGGTGCAGCAGGTAATAATGGAGAACTCTATTTTCAGAGTTTCTGATAATCTGATACAAACAAGTTTGTGCTTTTAAAGGAAAACTCTCTCAAGTGTAAAGACAGTCATCTGATTGCTAATGATGGAGGTTTGTCAGCTTGTAATTCCTATTACTAATTGAATCTGTACAAGAGGCACATCTTCCACATTTGGGGAAAAAAAGTTGAGATGAAGGAGAGAAGGAACTGATCTAGCCCAGTGTTGCAAACATCTGATAGGTTAATATCACTCCACTGAAATCAGTGCCAACAAGTAAATATGTAACCTCTTTCAGACTAATAATTTTCTAAAGTAGGGTTGAGTACATCAAATGTGTATTTTCATGCTCACATGAGTTTCAAAATGTCAGTCACAAAGTTTTGCAATGAAGGCAAACACCATGTGCAAGCAAAGTGATTGAGATAAAGCTTCAGTCCTAGAAACTCTAACTGAAAAGGGCAGAAAGCTATCTTAAAGGGTTATCTCTTTCATCAACATTCAGAAAGTCTCTTTGGAAGGTGAGGAAAGAATGATACTCTGAATTATGTAACATAAGGTCATCAGTTCACTTAAGTTGTTCTTCTACTTAGCCACAAATTGTCAATTTTTATAACCCATAAAATATGGTAAAGGATGAAACATTAGGAGAAAAACTTAAGTTGTGCGTCACAAAGAGGTTGGAAAATGCTTAAGTCTGTGCTGTTTCTAAACATTGCTGGTGCTCTAAATATTCAACACAGCCATCTAATCACATCTTTTCCATATTGAAGTCTAGCTAATTCAGGGAACGTCTACACAGCAAAGAACCCACACCTAGCTTGTGCCAGCAAACTTGGGCACATGGGGATCAAGCTGCGGGGCTCTTTCATGGCTGTGTGGGTATCAGCACTCAGGCTAGACAATAGGCTATAGGAGCCTGAGAGGTGGGAAGGTCCCAGAAAGATGGTGGCACATGAGGGAACAGGTACAACTGCCATTATCCAGGGATATGCTCCTATAAGATCATTCAGGGTTTCTATGTAGCTACTCCCCCTTGACTCTGTCCAGGTATATTTGTTTTGTGTTGACTTGTGGCTATTTAGAGTATGACACATTTGAAAGCTTCCACACAAAGGCCATCTTGGCTGCTGGAAAGGAGAGGGACCCTTCTGTTTATTTCCCATTACCTCATCACCACCTCAGAGCAGCCTATTTCTGTTAGTCTACCCTTTCACCTTGCTTCTGGGGCCTTATATAATGATTCACAAGCATCTGTTGCTGTCCCAAAGAGGAGTACAGTGAAATTACTGGTTTGGTGTTCTTTTTTTTTTTTTTTTTTTGTCCGCTTCTATTGATAACTCATTACATAGCAACAGCAAAAACTAACATTTCTGGTCAGCGTCATAGGCACTGGAGAAGTCTGTCTTCAGACTTGGGATAATAAATTGCTGAATGTAGGGTCCTATTGGCTGTCATGAGGGCTAGCAAACCTTTCTTTCATTTAAAGAGAAGTGTCAAATGTGATTGCATTTCTCTCCCTCCTTTTTCCCCCCTCCAGCCCCAAGGCCGTAACAAGGGTACAACATAATCAGGGGCGCAAAGATGCCATAATTAAAAATAATCTGCAAAAGTAAAGAGCACAATGCATGCTAACCTAAGGAGAGGGGGAGGCAAATAATTAATATTTTGCTCCAGGAGCAAAAATGTCTAGTTACAGCTTTGTCCAACCCCACTGCATATAATAGTCAGGGAAATCTGCCTATTTCCTGTCAGTAAACAGATGAGCATGTTTATTCCTCTTTAGGTTGCAACTCAAGTATTAACTTCAAACAGGATGAAGATGTGCAAGCCTTTAAACTTCTCAGTACTTGAATATTTAAAACCCTTCATAAAGAGATTGTTCTAGCTTCACTTACTCTATCAGCTTTAATCCTCCTTTGTTTTAATAGGCTGCTGCTGTTCTTCCTTTCCTTCCTCATTTTCTGGTATCTCCTTTATTATTTCCTCTCTTTTTTGCAAGCTCATTATCTATACCTAGCTCTTGGATCCTACTGCTGTGCTGCAATTGAATCTCTGCCCTTCTACATAAGCTGACTTCAGTGTGTACAAGGCTAAGAAACCAATTAACAGAAGATATTGCAGTGATCCAAATAGCCAGTCCCTTGTTAAGTGTATTGCAATGCTTGTTTTCTCTCTGGAGATTGTCTTTGGTCAAATCAACTTCTTCTCTTCTGGGATAAATAAAATCTAAAAAGTACGTTTACCTTCAGTGAGTCACTGTGCTGTGAAGAAGGTCTTCTTCTCTTATACCAGGGTTCAAACTGTACTTGGCATCTCTAAGACATTCCTGTTGGTAAGCAGGGTTTTCCTAGTTGCCATTACCTCAACTCAGTGCTCCTGTTTCAGATTCCCAATGCCATGTTCTGTTTTCACTTCTCTCCAAGGATACTTTCTCCTTGGCCTCTTCCAGCAGTCATCAGCCAAGCTAATTCCAGACAGTATTCCTGGCTCCTCTGTGATGTGCCACCACCAGTTTCTCTCCAGACTAGTGGCTGCTCTCTTTTCCAGCCTCACCTTAGACTCGCTTCAACAGAACCCATTACAGGCACCTGCCCCAGCTGTCTCAGAAGGAAGCCACATCTGCCCCAGCCAGTGTTCTTTCTTCGACTTCCTGTAGTGTAGACCGTGCCTAAAGCCAAGTTAAGCTACTTTGACTTCAGCTATGTAATTAATGTAGCTGAAGTTGCACATCTTTATTCGTCTTTAGCCCTCAGAGTAGACGTACCCTAAATGTTCTAAATCATGCTTTGACCTTTTCATTTGGTTCTTTGTAACTTTAAAAAAAAAAAAAGCTGCAAGAGCCAGTATCATCATTGATATCACAAACATTGAGATGGGCCTAATTATGCTAGTGGTGAACTTTTCAGATTCTATTTATTGCATATTTGTTTTCCCACAAAACAGGCTTGCTTCACTGTTGCATATTCACTCATATGACCAGCCAGGGGCTGTTGTGTTGACACTCTGTTTCCTCAGGTGGGACTGCATGTGTGCTAACCGGCCAGCCCTTTGACACAGCTAAGGTGAAGATGCAGACGTTTCCCAGCCTGTATAGAGGACTCATAGAGTGTATTGTGAAGACCTATAAACAAGTTGGATTGCGAGGATTCTATAAAGGGACCACCCCAGCACTTGTAGCCAACATAGCAGAAAACTCAGTCCTGTTCATGTGCTATGGGTTTTGCCAGCAGATTGTGAGGGCACTTGTTGGATTAGACAAGAAGGCAAAACTGAGGTTGGTAACAAATTGTGATCTCCAGAATATTGTACAACTAGCTGTCAAGAGCAAGTACTGATACGGTGTATTTTGAAATGAAATGCAATCTCTTTACCATTATGCCACTTTCGTCACTGCACCAGTGCTAACAAGCAGTGTAGCCATGGATGGGCTGAGGCTGCTTAGTATCCTGGTGCATCTGCCAGCTCTGATTCAGGCCCTGCATTTTCCCTGTGCCCCAAAAGGGGTTCTGAGCCCATTTTGCTAGGCCCCCACAATTGGTTGGGACCTGTGGGTATGGCCACATTGACTCTGAGGCTAATCCATCACTGGGAGGAGGGTGGGTGAGTGAGTGGGTGGCCTGGCAGCAGTAGAAGAGATCCTCTAAAGAGGTAGGCTTGCTGCCTCAGGGAGGCAGACCCAGTATGATGCTGGGAGCTGTGTGCACTGGAGAGCTGCATCATCTTCTAGAGCTTGGTTTGCCTCTGGGGGCCCCCTGGCCAGAGTATCCATCTCCTGCAAGCCTGGGTAGAAGGAAGGTGGCCCCCCTCAATCCTTCCTGACCATCCAAAGGCGGGGCCCACTCAGATGTCCCATCCTGGCCATGCAACAGGTGCTAACTTTGTTACACAAGACTGTCTCACCGGTTATGGTATATTTTATAAGAACAGACTGCTGGTTGGTATGGGGTAGTGCCCATTACCCAAAAAAAGACACTAAAATGCATTGGTTCTTCAGACAGTATGATATATGGTGGTTAGGGGGAGAATTCTGTATGTATCTTTTTTTCTGAAATCTGATGGTGTAGTACTTGTGAAAGAAAGGGGCTGAAACTACTGGAGTATTGCATGTTATAACTCCTGCATCATCTTCATCCATGCACGGACCACAATGATGGCCAGTGTGGTTTGTGAGGTGGCTTAATACTGTCTCAACTATCCTTCCCTCCAGAGCAATAATGATACTGAATAGCACTCTCTTATTCATTACTAGCAGGCTTACTCAGTGTTGGCTGGGTCCCTCAGGGCAGGGGCCTGGGGTGGTGTGGGGGGGTGCAGGACTCAGGGCAAGGCTTTGGGGATGGGGGGAGGGGAGTGCAGGATGCTAGGGGCTGTGTGTGCGTGAGAGTTGGGGAGTGAGAAGGGGCTCAGGGCAGGGGGCCCCATTGGGCACAGGCCTCTTCCTCCTCTTCTCCCCCCCCCCCCCCCAGCACTGGTCAAGGGGAGGGGAGAAAGGTTTAGGGTAGAGGGACTGCTTGGTGTGCTGGCAGCTGGACACTCCCTTGGTGGTACAGCTGCCTCCAGTGAACACGCCACAGAACAGCTCTTTGCTGTGGGGTCACTGCCCCCAGTGACCACCATTCTTCTATCATGTCCCTCTGAAGGACAGTCCCTCCCTTGGCATTTTATGGAAAATTGTCCTTTTTTCCTGGGTCTTTTGGTTGTTTTGACACAACCAAATCCTGACCTTGCTTTAAGTTAGGAGGAGCAGAAGCTGCATATCAGACTTGGTGGCCCTAGCTCTTACTCCTTAGGTGGAGTTCTTGAACAAACGGACTCATAGACAGAGGCACTCTAAAATAAATATATTGAGAATTCAGTGTTCTGGCTTCACTGATTAAGCATTTTTGAAAAGGGATGCAGAGGAAAAGCTCTTAGTTGTGATTCTGAATACTATGTATCCCTTTTTAATACTTGTAAACTATCAAAAGTAAAACCTGAAAAATCAGTGTAAATGGCACCTTTCTCTCCTGTCAGGATTTAGGAAGTAAACAGACACTTGTGGATTCAACTTTTAAGGAAGGATATGAGAACATACTTAGCTTGAGGCAGTTAACATTTGTCCTTCACAGCAGCACTCCATCTGTAGTTAGTTATAACTACCAGAAGAAGGTGGAGGGAACTTACACTACATCATTAAGAACTAAAAAAGGAGTATTTTAGAAGTAATTACAAAGGTTAAATATTAGACTATTTACACTATCACCAGGTCACAGTTGTCTCTTGGTGATAGTCAGCATCTGTCCAGTATTTCACTAGTCAAATGGATTTTGAAATCACTAAAGAGAACATACTAACAATGAGGAAATTATGGGTTAATTGAAGAGTAGAAGAATATGTAATATTTGGGCCCTCAACATTTTAAGCGCATTATCAATCAGCGTTTATTCCGTAGTGTGTTGTACTAAATACAGAATGGCACTCTACTGGTTGTGGTTGTGATTTTTTTTTTATTTTATTTTTTTATTTTTTAAAGGGGTAAAGAGTGAGATGACATAAGACTTGAGTGTCTGGAAGGCAATGGGACATTCAGTGCAGAGTCCTTAGCACTGGAATTCACGATTTGATTGGTTCACCAGAATCTGAGTTTGACTTTTTTCTCTTTTCTGTTCAGTGTGGGCCAGATTAACAGGACCACTTATGTGGTATTTGTTGCTCAAAGATTGAGAGATGACAGTGGAAGTGGTCAGAGGGGGAGTGATTTGGATATATTCTGCAAGTACTAGGAATCTTAAGACTGCAATAACTTCTGCGAATCTTACTAATCAGACTTCTGGAGTTTGCATCTCTTATAGGATGCCCCTATTGTCTAGTTGCATTTACAACACAATTATAAGAGTGGTGAAGTCCCTGTTAACTAATGTAATCCAAATAATACACACCTATACCCTGCCAAATTCCACTGGACCACCTCTTGGAAAAAGCCTACCTAAACAAAGGTCTTGCAGCATCCCCTGCAGATCTGCAAGTTTTCTGTTGGACCAGTGTGAATTCCAGACTTGAGAGCCATCCACTGAGTTCACATTGCCCCCAGACATACAATGCTAGAGGCTATCCGCTTTAGCGTTCCAGCAGTCATAATCCTCATTGTTTCTTGGACTTGTGATGCCAACAGACCCAGGTCTGTCAGTAGGCAGTATTGAACCTGGGACCTTAAGTGCTAAAGCAAGGGTGGGGAACCTTTTTTTAAGTTGGGGCCATTGCCTGACAGAAAAATCAATTGGGGAGGCCACAATGAGTATGAAGAGGCAAAAACAAACACAAAAAATCTTAGACACGTCCCACATTCCCCTCTCACACCAGAGCCTGGGGAGGTCCTAGGCTAGTAGATTTTGTGTGCTCCAGCCCCACAGGCAGGCAGTGTAGGGGCTGGAGTGCCAGCACACACTCCCCAATACCGGGGAGGGAGCCCTGAACCTCAGGGGTTGGATCCAGACAAACTGGGGCTGCATCTGGCCCCCGGGTCTTAAGTTTCCCACCCCATGCTAAAGCCATGACCCTCTATGGCATCAGCTAAAACCCAACCAGGCCTTAAATAAGACTGTAGAGCAGACTTCACTCTGACTTTTCATGGGTTCCGTGCCTTGGGGTTACAGACTGAAGAAGGAAATATGAAAAGTAATGGACTGAGGTTGACTCTCGGTTTCTTAATTCTCTGACCTGTTTATGTACCCTCCTACACAGGTACTTCATGGTCTGAGTTTTCCAAAATAAACTTGTAATTTTGTTTTAAGTTAACTCTTTAAAAATAGCTAATCCACTCATCTGTATTTTAATTTACAGGAAGTGGGGCTTATTTAGCCTGTAAGGCTAAATGTCTCACAGTTTAGCTTTGGGACATTAATTATCATAGTAGCAAGAGGAAAAATGTCTCTCCCAGTTGAAAGAACGTGTGCAAAAGGTGCCTGTTTTGCGGTTTGTAAAGAATGGAGGACAAGGATTTTTAATCTTAAGAATACTTCAGTCCCAATCAACATAGCATGTAGGGGTCAAACTCCCTCAGTGATAGATGACTATATGCTAAATTATAACCCTACAATAAATCATTCTTTGATTAAATATAACTGCAGCCAGAAAGTTTGAGATGCTATGCTTAGGCTCTTTGCTACCCTAACTTACAGTCTTTAGAAAACAATACTCGCTCTTTTTCCACCCATCTTGTGTTTGCACCTGTCTGTAAATAAATGCATTAATTTCTTGAACTTTCCTAATATGTTTGGTACGGTTAATCAGCATACCTGAAACATTAACTGAGAGGCCCTGTAGTTTGGGTTGATTGCCTCTGATTCCTGTGTAAGTAGCTAGTGAAATATACTAGCTAAGGGAATATATCAGCAATACATAAATTCATGGAGGTTAGGTTCAGTGATGGGAAGGAATGGTGTCCCTAGACTCTGTTTGTCAGAGGCTGGAAGTGGATGACAGGAGAGAGATCACTTAATGATTATCTGTTCTGTTATTTCCCTTTGGGGGCACCTGGCATTGGCCACTGTTGGAAGACAGGATACTGGGCTAGATGGACCTTTGGTCTGACCCAGTATGGCTGTTCTTATGTACTTTTGCTTAGCTAGAGGTGTACTGGCCCTTGCTATTGTATTGTGCCATTGTCATAAATTCCTTGGTTTCAGACATGTAGCATCTCCCTCTTGTATATTTCAGATCACTTTCCAAACATGAATGCATTTAAGTTTTGCAACAGCTAGACAGTGTCTAGATTCCCCAGATAACAAAGCATTACCAGTCCCTCCATAGCAGGAAGTTTGTGGCAGAGCCAAGAATAGAAAGCTCTGCTGATTCTTACTCTGCTCCTATGACCATTAAATCCCCTTTCCCTTACAGGACACTTCAGAAAAAAACAGCACAGTAGGGTTTTTTTAATTTACAGAGGAGTCAGAAAACTGAGTTATGGCTCATGGTAAAATCCCCACTTTGTATCTAAAAGTCAAGCACTCAGAATTAGGAATTGCTAAAATTAGGTTGCCTGTGCAGACTTCATTTAGGTCCCCATAAAGCTGAGGTATAGCTATTTATATGATTACATACCTTCTCTCTCTTTCCACCCCCCCCCCCCCTCCCCGGACACCTGCCTCATTGAATGCATAGTGCTCACAGGCTTATTTTGATGATTTTTTTCCCCCCCTCACTGTTCCGTGTATGACCCCATACCTTATTTACTGCATGCTATCCAAACTCCATTCTGATGACAAATGGTTTTCATGGACACTTCCATTATCTTCTTCCCAATGTGTGGTGTTTTTTTTTTTTTTTTTTTTTTTTTTTTTTCCAAGCACTCAGATATTGTGAAAATTAATTAAAGAATACCTGTGTGGTAAGAGGCTGGAATTATCCTCATATCAAGGGTGGGGAGATGAGGCACAGAGATGAAGTCAAAAGTACCCCCTAGTTGTGGGTGCCCAATTTGAACTACCTAGGAGGTGACCCTCCCCCCAATAGTACTTAGCATTAAAACAGCCAGAGCTCAGGGCCTATTAAAGTGTGTGGTAGCTGTCAGTGTTCAGCACTTCCGGAAATTAGACCCCAGTGTCTCAGGTCAGATACCCAGAAAATGAACACACAACTATAGGCCACTTACATGACTTGCCCACATACAAACTAGGACACAGCCAGTTTTCAAGCATCACACTGAACGACCTTAACTGAGAGCTTAAATTTTCATTAACTATGCACCTTTCTACTTCTGCAACAAATGAAGTAGGAGGTTCTACATCCAACAGCCTCCTCTACTTGACTGCTCTGAGTTCTCTCTAGAACAGGTTGATCCTGTTCATTCAATGAGACAGGAATGCTTTGGGGGGAAAATAGCATATAATTAGAGATTCTAATTTATGCATTACAAGGGGCACTGCATATGCTCAAGAGAAGCTAATTCTTTGAAATTCCTTGATAAAATTGTAAGCCTTTCATTCTATAGAGTGACTGGTATCCTAATCAAGATACTAGGGGTTAAGTCACTCTACTCCAAACTAGAAACATCTAATATTTAAGTGAATTTAAAAACAAAAACAAAAACGGCTTTGACTTAACATTTGAAGTGAACTTGCTTCCTGAAATGTTCACAACTCAACCATATACTCCCAGCTTATTTGTAAATGAAATGATCACTACTACTGAATCCAGTTGAATTGGTTGGTTTTAAAGATGCTTTTGTAGCATATTAAAAATGCACTGAGTTCTAATGGAAGTACTTTTTACAGCCAAGTTTCTTAAATGGATGCTAAAATTAAATGGAAATATGACTCCTGAGTATCTTTAAAAATCTCATGGTCCATTTAATTTCCTGACAAGGCATTTCTGCTGTTTGCATAGATTCAGTAAGAACTACCCCAATGCACACTTAGAAGACAGAAGAATTAGGATTAGTCAGCACTCTGACACTTAAAATGTAATTTAAGATACACTAGACAAGAGCAACATTAATATAGTCAAATTACACTCTCTCCCACTTTCCTAGGATCAAATGGTTTTTCCATTCCTGCTTGAGGTACAGAGTAACAAACAGTCCACTTGTGTTCAGTCAGTAGGCTCACAGAGTGTCTAATAAAAGCCATAGATGACCTCAGTTATGAAGACATTGTCTTTCATGGTGTTAAAAGTTTTTGTGGTGATCCTAGAAATAATGAAGAGAGGGTTCCAGCCTTTAGCTTCAAAATCCCAGTCTGTTATCATGAAACAGATGGATTTGGTGGCAGGGAAAACATGGAACTTCCAGCTTTCTAAAGAATGTGTGAGGACTGTACTATTTTTAAAGATCAAAATAAAATCCTTGCAGTAATGCAGAGAAAACAAGAGGAGATAATCTTGTTGTTTTCATCCTTGCTCCAGCACCTTTATACCAGGTAAAAGGGCCAGACTGGCATAAAGGGGACCCAAAACCAACAGTTGTAATGACAGAAAGACTTCTCCCAGTGCAGGCATTGTGCAAGACAGTCATAAGATCGTCTTCCGAGGACCCCATTGCAAGCACTGCTGTGGGGGTATGTTGGGAACAGGCAGCCTGTGGTGGTTGCTGCAAGTTACAGGCTCCTGGGACTGTAAATTATCCCAGGAGATTCTCCAGTTCTGGAAGCAACCCCAGATTTGGAGGACACAAAGATGGCTGAAAGCCATTATAAAGAAACCGCTCGTGCCTACGCTATCTGTGACTTCAGTACTGACCCTCTTTAAGGCTTGGCAGAAAAGCTCTGCCATGGTCTTTACACTGTAGCTAGTTTCTCTGACATGTCACTCATCCAAATGTGGGGGGGGGGGGGAGGGCGAGGGGAAGTATCTTAGATCATCTTGCTCATTTTGCTCCACCACTGAACTCCCTTTTATAAACACTAAAGTCTGAGATTCTGTATTGACCTAATTTGAAACAAGAACAGTTACTAACCTTTCTTGAGAACTGAGTTGCACATATCCATCCCATTGCACATGCTAGAACTGTTAGAGCAGGAGCTGATCTCTGACTGCATGATCCTTTGTTGATCACAGGGGCATGTTGGTTTGGTGCCTGTTATCTTTATAAAGGCATTGACAAAAAACTGGTAAAGAAGCAGTGGCTTTGTAATACCTTGAGTTCATCTTTATTGTGAAAATACCAAAGTCTGGTTTCAGGTCTTATTTAATTAGTTAAAGTGGTTGTGTGTTTTGTCATTTCAAGAAATGGGAAAGATTATATTATACTTACATTTATAGATCTGTGGAAGGAGAACTTATTTGAGGTGTGTATAATGATGGATGGAGTTAGGTGTTAAATTGATCACCTCTTTTAAATGACTCTTGTTCAGTTTTTCTTTATTTCCTGAAAGTTTTAGTAAATAAATGAGTGCTCTTGCAGTAGGTTATCATATGACTGAAGAGCACTGTCCAAATATCATCTGTAGTTTCTTTGTTGCAGTGATTTGCAGAATGCAGTTTCAGGCTCTTTTGCCTCTGCATTTGCTGCCCTGGTCCTATGTCCTACAGAACTGGTGAAGTGTCGGCTGCAGACCATGCATGAAATGCAGTTATCTGGAAAGATAGCACAAGGACACAAGTAAGTATTTAACTTGCTCAGTACCACTGAAATCTGTTTGATGTTATGCCTATTTTAAAAGTCCATCCTAGCATACTTAAGGTCTAGTTTGTAGTGTGCTATTAAGTGAACAAAGAGTGTGCTACTCATTGTCAAAATACATGCCTGAGGAATACTAACTTAGGATGTGTTTTCACTGCTGAGTTAATTCAAGCTATTACTCAGGTGTCTCCCTTAACTCCACTACCTCCTTCCCTCCAGCAGTCCACACAGCTGCCTTATCAGGGGCTGTAGATTAAAAACCTCGGGTTCTCACTCAGACTAGTAACTTCCTTGCTTTTGCAGTGAGGATATGTGGTAAGTCACTTGGGTGGCAGTGGTCCTCCACTCCATTCCCACAATTCCCTGTGTGGTGCTCAGGACCAGACACATCCTCCCACAACTCACTGGAAAAGAATCAGAGCCTCCCAGCTTATTGCAGTACATAGAACTATGGGATATGCCTCCAGAAGTATTAGCTACGTATGGAGTGCAGCTCCACTGAGGAACAATAACCAGAGTAGGGCTGGTTGCTCACACCTGAGCTATGCTAACCTAGGTGATCACACCTGAATGTTGATCACCTGTCTTAACCCTGTAGTGAAGACATACTATTACTTGCTACCCTTGTACCCATCTGAGGTCTGTGACAAAACCAGATGACTGAAGCCAGGAATTCTCCAGTTCTAATTTTGACCTTGCAATTAATTCATGATTTTCCTCTGTTTTCCCATCTATAAAATGGGGGTAATGGTTTTAAGGTACTAACTCATGGGATGTTGCAGATCAGTAGATATAAAAGTGCTGAGTGTCATTAATTGTTTCAACCCTTCTATCAGTACAGTTTGGTCAGTAATGAAAAGTGTTATTCGAAAGGATGGCCCACTCGGATTCTACCATGGTCTGTCAAGCACTTTACTTCGAGAAGTCCCAGGTTATTTCTTCTTCTTTGGAGGCTATGAACTGAGTCGAACGTTTTTTGCAGCAGAGAGACCAAAAGATCAACTAGGTATGTGCCAGGTTGTGGTTATGTGGAAAAGATAATCTCTCACTACATAAAGTAGCATATTGGTACTCTCCAAATCTCTCCTGCAATGCTAATTGTACTTTTATTCACTTTGCTATAAAACTGCAACCAAAAAATGATGGCATTTTAGATTAGCGATGTGGGAGAAAAACCAATTTGTTTACTGCTGCTGATGAGGTTCTCTTTTTGTATAACTGATAAGGAACTACTAACACCAAGATTTAGATTTGACATGCATCATTTTGCTTTTGTACTTTAATTTGGCTGATGTGAGTTACCTGATAAGGAGAGGATCATTGTACAAAAACTGGTGAATGTTTGATACTACACTGTGTGCTACCAAACTGTTCACTAAGACAAAGTTGCTTGTCTTTAAAGGAATTGGAAATGTTCACTTTTGTCTTGGCATTGTGTTCTTGTGATTATGTGGGTGTGTCACAGTGTTTTACTTACACACACACACACATGCACTTTAAAGAAACGTTGTGTTACAAAATTAAAGCACTCACAAATCTAGAAATGGCAGAATTGTCTGAGCAACCTTAAATTGTGTTTCCTGAAAAAAAGACACAGGTATTTAAAACTTCAGCCCAAACAGTTTGGCAAATTATAAGCAACTAAAAAAGGTTCTCTGTAATGGGAAATTGCAATTATAATTGTAATTGTATGATTCCACTATGAACTCAAACTCTTGAACTCCTACATTCCTTTTTTGGACAAATGCTCTTTCCATGCTCTGAAGAGTTCTTAGCCTCTGTTTGCCAGAATCTGGGAATGGGTGACGGGATGGATCACTTCATTCTCTCTGGAGCACCTGGCATTGGCCACTGTCGGCAGACAGGCTACTGGGCTAGATGGACCTTTGGTCTGACCCAGTATGGCCGTTCTTATGTTCTAACTTAATATTCTAACTTAATATCAAAGAGGCATATTCTAGACAGACCCAGTGGTCTCCTGTTTGCCTATTAAAGTGCCAAATACTTGCCTTTGAAAGGACTCGGCATCACTCTTTTGCCTTTTAGTAATAAAAAGTGGTGCTTTTTAGCCACTGTTACAGTCTTTTTTTCATAAAATCTGATCAGAAAAGCAAAATGTGATTGTATTCTGAAAATGGACTGGATTTGTAACACTGCTATCCCACTCAATAGACATGTTTATGGAGAGCAGTGGTGAAAGTAAGCCAGCGTGCTCCGGTGCGTTGCTGCTGCAAGGAGGCATCAGCTGGCTGGGGCGCTTAGCTGCAGGAGGAGGCAGGATGTGCTCCCCGTCTGGCTCCTGAGGCTCTTTTGGTAGGCTGCTGTGCTAAGCAGCAGGCAGACAGCCAGGTTAAATGGGCTGGCTGGGAATGCACCCCAAGACACCATGGGCACCATTTGCGGGGCGGGGGATGAAGCCTCTTCCCCCACCCCATGATTCATATCTGGATGCTGCTTGCTGCTGTTCCCCTGACCATCACTCTGGGGAATGAGAGGAAACTACACAGTGTGCCTGTATCCCTCTTCCTCCTAGTTGGTGAGGGGATTGGGCAGAGTGAGTGATCCGTGCTATGTGCTTTCCTCTTGCTCCCTGGCAGTGACAAAGTAGAACAGCAGCAGTGTCCTCGTATGAATCTTGGGGAGCCCTAATAGTGCCCTTACCCACCCCTCACATTCTCCCCCCCCACACACACACACATTCCTCACAGCGCACACCTGTGCCCAGAGCCCCTCCTCACCCACCCAGCCCTAACTCCTGCACTCCTCCCCACATTCCCACCTCCTGTCTTGAGCTCCCTGCACTCCACCGCACCCCCCTAGGGAGGGTGCAAAATAACAGTACCTGTAGGAAATTTAAGTTACTTTCACTTCTTGACTGAGAGTCATAACTGCTGGCTTTACTCAACACATTTTTACAACTTTTTTCACTTGTGCTAGCGCTGCAGAGCCAATCCAGCAATGGCAGCAGGAGTGAGATGATACTCTGTCTTGCACATTAATTAAATGTTGACACATCTTTTTTTTTCTTGTCCTGGCCTGAACTAGTAGAAGCTCTGCTTGACTTTTTTACATTCCAGGTGAGCTCCCAAACCTGGCAGGTGAGTTGCACTTCTGAACTAAGAATATTTAGAATTAGAAGAAATTGAGAGACCATAATAGTATCTCTTTCCCTATGTTACCACATCTTTTAAAGAAACCTGCTTTCCTTAACCCAGGCTTTGTGGTGAAGGTTTGTCTATGGAGCAAAACTTTTCAGCTCTTACTCTAAAGGTGCTCGTGGCATTAGGAGGCGGGACTCTTTAGAAATCCACAGCCACTTTGTTCAGTCTTATCTCTATGATACAGGGCAAGCTTATCACAGAGAGAGACTGCCACCTCCTCATAAGCTCTCTGCATTTCTTGTTTTCATATTATTCTAACACAGACAAACACTATCAGATTTAGGAGATAGTTTGCACAGTGCATTAAAGTTTATTTCTTATTTTTAGGGCCCATTCCTTTGATGGTGAGTGGTGGTTTTGGAGGCATCTGCTTATGGATTGCTGTTTATCCTGTGGACTGTGTCAAATCTAGAATTCAGGTTCTTTCCATGTCTGGAAAACAGGCGGGCTTCATGGGAACATTTGTAAATATTTTGCGAAATGAAGGTAAGCATGTCCAGTACAAACTGAACCCTCCAGGCTTATATGTCAAAACTTTTCACTCTAGTATGGAAAAATCTATTCTGAAACCTAGTCTGTTAGTGTAATTAATTCCCTTTAACTTCTTATTTCCTTTTCTGTAGACCACAAATTATAATTCTTGTGAAATTCTTCCAACCCAGGAAGTGATGGTACTAAACAATCTTTATGCTAAACAATAATACAGAAACTGCTTTCACAGGTTCAGGCTTAATGCATCTACTATATAGTACACTCAGTTGTACTGCAGAAGAAATCACTCCCTACTTACTGCAGTGTCTTACCTGTTAAAGACAGATGAGTAAATGCACCCATTGTTCTGTAATTAACAACTTGTTGTTTAACCTTTGAAACTACAAGCTGGTGCTAGAAGTAGATAACATAAGAATAGCCGTACTGGGTCAGACCAAAGATCCATCTAGCCCAATATCCTGTCTTCCAAATGTGGCCAATGACAGGTGCCCCAAAGGGAATGAACAGAACAGGTAATCAAGTGATTCCCTTCCCGTCACTCATTCCCAGCTTCTGATAAACAGAAGTTACGGGCACCATTCCTACCCATTCTGGCTAATAGCCATTGATGGACCTAACCTCCGTGAATTGATCTAGTTCTTTTTTGAACACTGTTAAAGTCCTGGTCTTCACAACATCCTGTGGCAAGGACTTCCACAGGTCGACTGTGTGTTGTTCTTAATGAAGAAATATTTCCTTTTCTTTGTTTTAAACCAGCTATCTTTTAGGAATGTGAATGTTTAACCAGTTTACTGGTAAGCCTCACTCTTAAGGTTACCTTGGAGGGGGCTAGAGCAGCTCCCTGCCTGTCACGGGCAGGGGGCTGCTCCAGCCCCACGGGGGGTCTGCCATGGACAAAGGCAGCTCCAGCCATAGCAGCCTCTGTCTGTGGAGGGCAACAGGGAGGGGCGCAGGCAGGGCCTGTTTGGGCCGGGCTGGACCAGCCCCTGCCTACAGTGGTGGGGGCTGTTCCAGCCCAGCAGTGGGCAGGGGGGCCATGTAGCCAGGCTGGAATGATCCACACATACTCTCCTATTAATTGGTTAACCAGTTAAACAATAAGTTTAACCAGTTAATCAATTAAACAGGATTTTACATCCTTACTACCTATTAATTTTATTTGGTGACCCCTAATTCTTGTTATGGGAGCAAGCAAATAATATTTCCTTTCTAATTTTTCCACATGGGTCAAGATTTTATAGACCTCTGATATCCCCATCTCCTCTTTTCTAAGATGAAAAGTCCCAGTTTTATTCATCTTTCCTCACATGGCTGCCGTTCCAAACCCCTACTCATTTTTGTTGCCCTTTTCTGAACTTTTTCTGATGCCAGGATAACTTTTTTGAGATGAGGTTAACCACATCTGTTCCAAGCTGTGGGCGTACCATGGATTGACACAGTGGCAATAAGACATTCTCTGTCTTAATCTCTATCCCTTTTAAAATGATTCCTAACATATTTGCTTTTTTGATTGCTGCTGCTGGATGTTTTCAGGGAACTATCCACAATGACTCCAAGATCTCTCTCTTGAGTGGTAATAGCTAATTTAGTCCCCACCATTTTATACATATAGTTGGGATTCTGTTTTCCAAGGTGCATTACTTTGCACTTATCAACATTATATTTCATTTGCCATTTTGTTGCCAAGTCACCTACTTTTGTGAGACCCTTTTGATGTACTTCAGTCTGCTTTGGACTTAACTATATTGGGCAGCTTAGTATCCTGTGCAGATTTTGCCACCTCACTGGTTACCCCTTTCTCCCGATCATTTGTGAAATAATCTATTTCTGAAGAATTTATAAGAAACAGTAACTTTTACATTTCTAGATGCACAGTTGAATAGGAAAGTAGGAATTGCCACATGGGGTCAGATCCAAGGTCCAGGATTGTGTATCTGATGGTGGCTTGTGCGAGATACTTCAGAGGAAGGTGTTAGAACACTGCAGCAGGAAGATGTGGGGCAAAGTGTGCCCCACATTAGGTCTTTTCCAAATCTCTAATAGTTACTAATATCCCTTTCAAAATGTTATTGAGATGACTCTGGATATTATTCCATTTAGATGTCCAGTCTCCTCTTGAATCTTGAGTTGTTGGCCTCCACAACTTCCTATCTCAATGAGTTCTCTCTGCATCTTGATTCTTCTAGTTGCCCTCATTATTTTAAGTTATTCTGCATGACTTGGAGAGGAGAACACTAGAGTTGTACATGGTAAGTCTTGTAAAAATTTAACATGCACATAACCAAGGTCATGTTTCATTTTGCAGGAGTAGTTGCCTTGTATTCTGGACTAAAGCCTACTTTGATTCGTGCATTCCCTGCCAATGGTGCACTGTTTCTTGCCTATGAGTACAGCCGCAAGATGATGATGGAACAGGTTGACGCATACTGAAATCTTCCAGCAGGTTTAGGCCAGCCATTTTAAAAAACTGTAAATCATCTCAGGGCTTGAATGGATACAAAACTAACAGTGTGACATTATCATTTGAGAAACTCGGTTCAATTTAGGATTTTAAAAAATATTTTTAAAGTAAACGAATTTTGTAGACATTGTGTGTGGTTTTTAAAGTGTGTGGTTGTGTTTTTTTTTTTTTTTTTTTTTTTTTTTTTTTTAAAGGAGGGTGGAGACATGTTTTTAAACTCTTTCCACCTATTGTGCTGCTGAAGAGATTTAATTATGTTGTCCTGGTGGAAGTGGTACACAGCATACAGGACAGTGATCTTTCAGTTGAGAGAGTTAATGTCAAATTTAAAAAATGTAGTGCTGTAACGACCATGGTACAAGAAGTATGATTCCTTTTTCATTGGTAGCAAATACAGCTGACTATCACAGAGCACTGGTGCATTAGTAAAGTAATACTGCTTTTTCCATTAACCATTTTTAGGGTCTGTCTATGTAGCTAGTTACTCTTGAACAGGTTCATCTGTGGAGGTATTGATTCTGGAATAAATCTTATTCCAGATTATTTTAATCCACTTTGGACATCCTATCAGGAGTAGTTAAATCTGCTTTAAATTCATACCGTACATTATTCTGGATTCACTTTCATGTGTAGGTGAGTCCTTAGTGTGGATATTCAATGGAAACAGCCAGCTGCTTGAATTTTACAGCTGTTTTACCTCTAATAAACTATTGAAATACTCTGAGAAACAGTTTCTCTACTGTACAAGGAAAGGTAGAACAAGGTCGAGTTTCCTGAAATATTTAGTTTAAACAATGCATGGCTAATACTTACATGATGTTTTAATAGTGTTTAAAATTAGTAAAGTCATTAATTATGCCACCAGTAGTTTCCCTAGTAATGTGAAAACACTGAAGCAGAATGGGTCTTGCAAACCTGATACCTCTTTCTTTCTTTCCCCCTACCCTCTTCCCCCCCCCCCCCCCCACCAACCAAACAAAAAAAAACGCTTCCCTTTTGTTTTTAACTTCTGTCAGTCTATGGGTTGCCATTATCTTCTATAGTTTTGCAAGTTGGGTATGTCTGATGCTAGCTACCATCTTTGACACTTCAAGGAAAGGGTCTACTTGTAGATGTCTAATACAGTGGTTCTCAACCAGGGATATGTGTATCCCTGGGGTGAACAGAGACCTTCCAGGGGCTACATCAACTCATCCAGATATTTTGCCTAGTTTTATAACCAGCTACATAAAAAGTAGAAACTGAAGTGTCATACAATGATGTGTTTTACATGCTGAAAAGATATTTAATCAATTTATATTGTATGACAAAAATGAAAGCAAGCAATTTCTCAGTAATAGTGTGCTATGCCACTTGCATTTTCATGTCTGATTTTTGTAAGCAAGTAGTTGAGTGAGGTGAAATGTAGGTTATGAAAAATAAATCAGACCCTTGAAAGGGGTACAGTAGATTAGAAAGGTTGAGAACTACTGGTCTAATACATCCATCACCTTATCTAGTCCCAACAGGTTGCCAGCAGGGTGATGTCTTACTACTGCTCATCTTAGACAAGGGAATGTCCAAAGAAGCCAAATGCCTACAATAGCACCAACTACCCCTTGATCCCTTTCATATGTCCATAGGGATTGGGTTGCACCCTTCCACTCCAACATCAACTGGTGCTACTACTCATATTGCTTAAAGTAAGACAAAGTTTATTAATTGTGTGGTGACCAAGAACAATCAGTGCAGTCACTACTTAGTGGTGTCTTTCATAGTAATCTTACAAAATAATCTAGGTTAAAGGCTGCCTTAGGGCTGTGACTACCAGTGTTGAAAGGGCAGGAAACCAGAAAAAAGTAGACCAGCATAAACTTTAACTCGTAGGTGGGTTTAAAAAACCCAATTTATATAGAGGCAATCTGTGTCCTTGTTTTATTAAAACACATCCTGGTAGGACTTCTAACTTGAGTCAATGCTTATGCAGGGAGTGTGGCTAATTGTAATGCAGGGGTGGGCAATTATTTTTAATGGAGGGCCACTCCAAGATTTTGGCGAATGGTCAAGGGTCTCATTTCTACCAAGGGGGCTTGGGGTCTGGGACAGGTTAGGTGGAACTCAGAGGGAGTTTGGGTGAAAGAGGAGATTGTGCTCTGGGGCTGCAGTATCGAGGAAGGAATATGGGTGCAGGAGAGGATTCTAGCCTGAGGGAGGGGCTCTAAGAGGGGGTACAGGGTGTGGGGGAAGATGTGATATAGAGGGGGTGGGATGCCAGAGGCAGGCTGTGGCTGGGAGGTGTTTACCTAGGCAGCTCCTAGTCAGCAGCCTTGCAGGAACATGAAGGCTGCAGTCACAAGCTGTTCCATGTGGCTCTGCTCTTGGCAGGATGAAGAGATGGGAGGAGGCTTCATTGGCAGACCCTGGCAATAGCAAAACATCTCAGCTGCTATTGGTTGGAAACTGGCCAATGGGAGTTCATAGATTTTGCTGAGGTATGGGACAGAGCACAAGGTGTCCATCCCAGAATGGAGTGCACACATTTAAAGCAGCTAGTGCTGCACTGTACTTAGAGTCCCAGCAAGGCAGCCATGGGCTGGATCTGGTGGCTTGGTGGGCTAAACCTAGTGTGCTGGCAGCCTGTTACCCACCCGTTAGACAGCATTTTATTTTACATATAGCCAACTTTGAAAAATGTAATTAGCCGGAATGCTTGCTTTGCACACAAGACAACTCAGCTAAATCTCTGGTGAATCAAGTTTAGATTTCCTTTGTCTAATTTGGTCAACTCTAGCATTCAAAACTTGAATGCATAATAAAAATGTAGAAGAAAGGTGACAAATACTCATTGCTTTATGCCAGAGTGCAGACACTTGACTGTATTATTTCAAGTGATCAACTCAACTACAGGAGTTTCTTCCCCCCTCACAGAATTGCATATTTTGATAAAGGTTAGCAAAGGAATGTGTGTAAAGCTAAATACATGCTGGGTGAGTTTATGGATGTCTTGCAATTTTAAATTTAAAAAAAAATCAAGCAGCCAAGAAAAGACACCAAAAACCTATTCTGAAATTCCTTGAAGTTAATGAGCATCTTTCCAGTAGCTTCATTGGACTTTAGAGCTGGTGCTTAAAGTGGTTATTTTAAATTTTTACATAATTTACTTTAATTATGTGTTGTGGTGTGGTCTTTACTTCATGTTATGAAGTGAGGCAAGAACTTTGATGGTCCTCATTTAAAATAATTCAAGAGCCCAAGAGTTTCTACCCAAACTAGTTACTTAAATAGAAGTGCCTTCAAAACTGCCACCATATGGCACACTATGAAACATGAACACCAGCACCACAATCCTCAAATCATATTGTGTTCAAAAAAGGAGGGTGAGGGGAGAAGCTGTGCCAAGCCAGGGCCATATCCAGCCTGAGGTTCCCTACCCCTGCTCTAAATTGTAATTATTAGCATCAGTGTTGCGAGTGGATGCAGATTAGAGATGAAAAACAAGGCTTTTAAGCACAGTCCACATTGGTTTAAAAAAACCTAGGATTTGTGAGTAAAATGTAGTCATTCAAGCTAAAACCTAACACACTTGGGTGCAGAATGACAAAATCCAATCCCATGTTATTATTGGAAGCCACCCTTCCCTCTCCCCCCACCCCCCAAAAAAAGTATTTGCTGTGACCTTGACATTTGGTCCAAAGCATTAAACTCATAATGGGATCTTCTATGAATTTAGAGCCAGTTTGCCTCAGGATCCAAGTGATCCTGCACATATTAGGCTCAAGTTTGCCCTCATAAGTGACCAGGAAAACCTTAAGGAAGCTCTTGGACATACCTCAAAGTATGTGGATCCAACTGGCTAGAATTTTGTCTCTTGACATATATACCCCCATACTTTGAGGTGTATTGAAAGTGGCCAAATTACCTTAAATCTCTGCCTTCTAGGCAAAATGCAAGTACTTCTAGTTTCCATGTTGTATTAACCCCCTTTGCTGCACCTGTTAACCATGCCTGTGCAGCAAGTGTCAGTGCAATGCCTGTCTAGGTAAGGTGGAATATCATGTCATGCTAAGTGAACTCACTGGTGAATTGCATTTTTGTATGATTGGATACACTGTTAAGTGCTGATATTTTCCATTGTAGTCTGTAGTTTTGTAACTTGTGTCTAAGACTTGCTTCTAAATGCATATCTTGCTGAATGTTCCAGAAGCCAGAATACTGCTGCCCCACTCTGCTTAGGAAGGGGGTGGGATTAAAATTCTCATGCATGCTCACACAAGAGGGAAAATAGTAAATGAGTAGTAGAGTACTGCTGCTATGCAGCAAGATTAGAACTGTATCAGAGGCAGCAGTAGGGGCAGGGGCTAAGGAAGCCAGCACTGGCCGTGGATAGGGGCTATTCCTGGAACAGCCTCTGCCTGCAGTCAGCCTGAGCCACTATGAACAGGGGCCGCTGGGGCAGGGACTTACTCCCACTGTAGCTTAAATGTAGTAGGAGCTCAGCTGCCTGTACCCCTGGTCTTACTACAAATAAACTGCAGAGCTTCTGGGGGATAGCTCCTGGAGTGGTGAGAGCCAGGACACAGACCACCTTCCCTTAATGACTCATCTCATAGTTGATGCAAATTGTATTGACTACATGATTAGTCACTTGCCTCTTAACAGCTCTATTTAGGGACCAACCATTCTGGCAGGCCTACACCTAGAAGAGTTTAGAGTAAGCAGTGATAATTCATATTCTCCTCTAGTCTATTTTCCTGGCTAGTAAGTATCCTAGAAACTCATCCACACTAGTCCAAGATGGATGTTATGAAAAGATTTAACCCCTAGAACAGTGTAGTGTCCAGTGTTCCTGTATTAAGGATCCCTGTGAAGACTCCTGCCTTGAACAGAGGCTTACAACCTGCTGTAGGCCATCCCTAAACCCTGTCTTTCAACACTTTAGTTTACATCTAGCCTTCACCTGAGTACTTCAGTAGCTGGGCTTAACACCAGTGCTCTGCAGCTAACCCTACCTTGAGTCACTATATTGAAAACTGCTGCCATACAGCAAGATCAGAACTAACACTATGCTTAGAACTTGCATTTCTATGCCATACATAGAAATTTAAAGCAATATGAACTGAAGTCAAAGTCTGAAGCCTCCATGCTTGTGCTGCCAATTATTAGAAAAATGCAAGCAAGGACCAGTAGTTGAGATTGTCTGTGGACAAGAAGAGTTTGTGGTAATTTCTTAAAGTGATTATGTCCTTTAGTGCCCATAGCCACTATATTTTACTTCTAAGGATCATTAATGGAAGGCATACCACAAGACTACATTCCATAGCTGGATTCAGGGAAAAAGGCACCCTGAATAAACTTGTATTTTTGTGCCTCTAGCCCCTGTGGGCACAGCCCCCCATAGTCCCTTTTTTGGGTTCCCTACCCCCCCTTCACCCTGGAACTGTCCCCCTTTGCCCCTAATCCCTGTACTCCTGCCTTGGATGTGGAGAAGAGGGGAGCAGCTATGTGTGGAAACTGATCTGGATGCACAGAGCAGCTGGTACTTCTGCTTTCTCCCTCTCCCCAAAACTGCTCCACACTGCTGTAGGAGGCTGAGTTGGGGGAGAGGAACAGGGCACAATATCTGGATTCACTGCACACTTGTCACTTTCCCCACCTGGGCTGTGTAAAGGCAGAGCAGCAGCTTCTGATGCTTGCCTCAGATCACAGCCCAGGTAAGGCAACTGACCAGGACACACAGAACTTGGCCTTATTGCCCCACCACCAGCACACACATACACATGGTTGGCAGGGGAAGAAGAGGGGACAAAGAGGGAAAGCCGGGGGGAAGGGGGGGAACTCTAGGCACTCCCCCAAGGGCAGTTTGACTACACCAGCAGGACACCTCTGCATGGTGCCCCAGGCAGCCTGTCCCTAACGCAGGCCTGAAGTTCTCATCCTGACTGACCTGTATTTAATAGCCTTGGGCATCTCACTCAGCCTCTGCTTCAGGTTTCCGGTTAAACAGGATAGTTGTATCACAGAATGCTGAATTTCAGAATGTACTCAAGAGGATGCTGTCAAAAGCTTCTCAGATTTCAGCTCCCATGGCACATGGTTTATAAAAGCTCCACTTACACCTGTATTACAATGGCACAGGTACAGTCAGATATACAGTAAGCACCACATCAGCCTTCAGCTGGAAGGCTTGTGTTCCTGAGCCCATAGAATAAAGCTGATAAGTGAAGGGAATGTGGTATAGGGGGAACTAGAGCTACAGCCACTGGCTCCTTGTGATCTCAAACTTAAAGGGTAGAAGCTTTCTGAAGCCTTCAAACCCCAAAACATCAGAAACAATTAAGTTACTGTCCAAGAGAGGAAGGAGATACCTCTGGGAGAAAGAGGTGTGGTGTTTGCAAGATTTCTTTATTGGGAGCTACATTTACACCAGCACAGAGTTGACATTCCTTATGTCTAGCCTACCTTTGCTGTACCTGCTCATAGGGCCCTGGACGAGAGCAACCATCCTACTCTGACTTAGCCTGAGAGAAAAACCTAAGTGCATTTTTCCATCAGCACATTCAATAGTAGTTGCTAGGTCATTGGGTCTCATACATAATCTGTCCACTCAAGCTGTGGCAATTCTTGTTCCTTTTGCCATCATGTTTTAGGTAAAACCCTGCAGAGATATCAGTTCAACAGCTTTGTTTTTTTCCTTTATTACAAGGTGGCTGTTTTCCAGCCATTTGTAGGGGGACAACATTCCCAGCACCCTAAATTCAAAATAAGAAAAGCACGATTGTGCTATGCAAATTGCATATCTTATTTCAATAATATTTCTACTTTTCTACATAGCGCCAAATTTCAATATAACACTATTTCGAGACATCCCTTAACCCTCGTGGAACGAGGGTTACAGGAATGCAAAAATAGTGCACCCTTATTTCGAAAAATATTTTGAAATAATGGGTGGCTTGTTAAGACGCAGGGTAGCTATTTTAAGATACCTCCAATATCTTGAAATATCAGTGCAGGGTAGACACACCCTTACAGCTGCATTTCTCAAACTGTGGGTCCTGACCCCCCCGGGGGGGGGGGGGGGTCGCAGTATCAAAGTTTGAGAACCCCTGCCTTACAGGGTTCCTTATCCATCAGGATTGCAAACATCCACCCTCCATTTGAAACCAGATGTAAAAATCCCAGTAAGATTAGCTATTGTTTGTAAACAGCATGCATATGGTAGTTTGAATTCTAGGCTTGGTTTTTAAATGTGGCTACTGTAAAAAAAGTGAATGAGGAATGGGCTCAAGTCCAGAAGGTCAGTACTTTTGTACTACGCATAGTGCAACTGTGTTTTTAAACACATGAAATCCTTCACAGAATATCACAAACTATAGATGACAGCATGTACATGAGATTTTTCTTCTTCAACATTTAATTTTGAGATGCTATATCTCCATACAAATACACATGAAATACATGAGCAAGGAGACTATCAGAAGATGCCACCATGTTTGGTGAAGACAAAACATGATTCTTTGAGCAAAACATCAACTCAATTTAAACAATTGCTGTCAAGTTCTCATGGTTCTACGAAGTTCAATTCCACTGCAAACTTCTCCCTGTAGATTTTCCACATTTTTGATTTATGAGGGTTATCCAACTCAGTTCTAGGAAGGTAAAGTCTGAAAAATAAAATTGTCATCTGTTTAGCTCTTCTACAGTTCAAACATGCTGCCATCTTAAATATGGAATAAAGGTAGACTTGAAAAAGGAAGTGAAACAGGAGAGCTAAATTTTTCATGTTTAGAATATTTTTGGTTTACTTCCAAGCATGAAGGAGAATTGGCTAACCAAATGATTACACCATTTTGATAAACATTTTATCAAATGTCTATGGTTAACACAGGTGAGATGGTAAGACAAGGACCGTTTAGCTCACTTTGTTCTCCACAAAAGGAATGGGGGAGGAGAGGAAATGAAGGCACACCATCATTAAATATATTAATAGTCTATAGCCTAGAGAGCCATGGTGTCCAATCAGTTCTGCTATAGCAAACTAGCCACACTCAGCCAGCCAAATAGACACAGGTGGCTAGTGTGTTGGACACCACGGCTATAAAGGATAATAAACCCTTGTGCAGCTACTGTTATATCCAAGAATCACTAATGTGGGTGACCAAGATGACCAAACCCTGCCAAATGGGATCAAGAGACTCCTCTCCAAAGCCTTGACTTCCAAATTCATCACCATGTTTGCAAATTGACCTTAAGCCTCTAATAAGCAAGACCTCTAGCAAGCACCAAGTTAAGAGCATACTAAGACCCCAGTATTTGCACCAGCATCCAGTGCTTTATAGAGTAACAAAGAAAGCTCGCTCTCTCTCTCGTGAAGGAAAGCAGCAATAAAAATGAGTTAAGTTTTGAATTTTATTTTAGGCAATTAAACATTCAGCTTCAAAGATGAGGCTCCTGAATTTACAGGACTCTTTAATATAAGCTATTTAGGGTAAGGATCTCTTCAGTATAGTGCACCTTGCACACAAAATGCGGAGAGCTGGTTCTAGTCATGGTTTAAGGCCAAACCCTCAAGTTTCCAACTTACTGCACTATTTTTAAACTTGATAGGTAATCTTTAAGGCTGTAGTCCCCAAATTTGAGGGTCACACTCCCTGCTTGTCTGCAGGCCCCTACCCTCTTAGTGCTGAGACAAGGGGGCTGCAGCCTGAGATATGGAGGCTACTGCTGGGCTGCGCCTGGAGCCAATGCTGGGATGGAGCTGAAGCCAGGCCATAAAGGGGGCTGACAACTGGACCTGTAGCCAGGTATAGCTTCACTACGGGTTGAAGGCAGGACCAGGAACTAAGATAGGGGGCACCCTCTGTCTGTAAAGGCTTGCTTGGACCCCACCACCTCTCCCATGCTCTGCTAGGGAGGTATACACTAGGGATGTTAAATATTGGTTAATTAATAGTCGAGTAACCTCATGAAATGTTGTGGTTAGTTGACTATTCTATAGTCCCTGGGGTCAGGAGGCGGCAGCCACTGTATTAGAGGCAACAGCACAGGGTGTCAAGTGGGAGCTGGTCCACAAGGGGAGTCAGTTTAAAAAACCAGCTCCCGTCGTGGACCGGCTGCCTGTTACCTTGTGCTGCTGCTTCTGAGAGGGGAAGCAGTGCAGGATGGCAGCAGCCTGTCCGGGGGGGGCTTAGGGGGTCTGAGCTCCAGGATGCAGCACAAGCCAGAACTGAGCCGGGCTGCCCGCTCACTTAGCTCTTAACACACTTTAAATGCAGAGCTGCAGCAGGAGTAGGTCCCGGACCTGTTGTAAGCTAGGACTGAACCGAGCTGCTGGCCAGCCTGCTAAGAAAATTCCTGGCAGGGAGAGGGAAATGCGTGTAGTCTATAGCATTAATCTATATGCTTTTGCTTATTGATTAATAGACTATACTATTACATCCTAGTATAGACCACAGTTTGGGAGCCTCTAAGATTTGAAGTAGATGTTTCAGTTTTCCAGACATGTAAGACCCTCCATAAATATATTAAGATTTGCTCATGCATTGACAATTGTAGCATTATGGACCTGCCACTCTTGTTGCCCGGTTACATTTTACCTGTTATTTTCTATAAAAGAGGTGTTGAACCAGAAGAAGAATGGGCAGTCATCATAGCCTTTTGGAAGATCCTAAAGATAAAACAGTGTTGGTTAGGCTATTTCTTATGTATTTGCCTTTTATAAAGTTAGTTCCTAATGTTCTGCCAAGGAACAAAGATTAGTTTAAGACAGTCATGCAATCGTGAAGAGAAGCTGCTGCTCACCCACATCAGAACAGTTTTACATAATTGACTTTACCTGGAAGTTTTGCAGTAGGGCCAGTGAAAGAATGCACAAGTGGGTCTCATCTTCATTACACTGAAGCAAGCAAGCAACAAATGTGATAGCCAAAGCAAGTGACAGCAGGGTACAAATTGCCTGTGTGCCCGATGGCCTAGAGAGAAGACTTAGCTGCTACCATACACAGTCTGAAGTTTCTTTAAAGTGCTACTAGACTATTTAAGTCTGAAGTTTGTTACTAGATGCGTCTCAGCACAAGGTCATGGAGAGAGAAGCAATCACACAAGTACTGAACACATACAAAATGTTTGACTACAAATGCTCAAGATAGACTCTTCAGAAGATGAAAGCATGCACTCCTGATATCATGAAATATATGTGAATGAAGGCTAGACTTGTCCTATGCAGCGGGTTACACTGGTGCTAATGATGCACAATAGATGCATAGATTGCATCCTCTTGGTATTTTGAGATTTAAGATGTCTTTATTCTACTATACTTACAGTTAGTGATTCAAATCTGATTTTCACATCACCACTTATAACCGGGCAGTCTCTCAAGCCAATCACTGCAAAGTCATTTTCAGCATCAAAAAATAACTGGGAAAAAAAAAAACCCAGAAATGTTTGAAGTAATTGTTTTCAGACAGCTGAAAATTAAATGCACACAATTTAGCAGTTGAAAGTGACAATGTTGCACAACTAAATTTAGTGGCTCTAATATTCAATTACTTGTTAAGGTTCTACAGTGAAGATAAGGGAAAAATGATGGATCATCATCTTCCTATTGCCAAGGTACTCAGTTTTACTAACTGAAAGGCTAGAGCTTCAATTTCTTGGGAAATCCTCTTTTTCTTTTGTCTTGTGAAAAACTTGAGCACCTAGTCATGGGCAAGGAGTGAGTGAAATATTCTGTTCTGAGTATTGGTTGATTCCACATCAGAAAGGGAGAAAACTATGTCTTAGTCCAATGTTTTCCCTCAAAAACCAGCAGATGTAATCATCTAGTAAAATATACTCAAGTTCAGTATAGTGAAGACATTTTAGTCACATGCCTCCAGTAGAATTCTTACCCTACAGTTTTCCTGAGTTGCACAAACACAGTGGAATACAACTTTCTTTTTCACAATGATCTGTACTTTAAGATCACTTCCATTGCCTCTTCCAACTCCTAGAAGGAATCAAAGTTGTATTATGCAGGAGTTTTTTTAAATCTTTAAATTATAGAGCGGGAACAATAATCAGTTAAATTAAACAATGTACATCAATTCCATGCATTGTACTAAAATGATAATAAAAACTACTTTAACACTGAAGAATGTGAATTTATGTGGAACTTTACTCCTTTTTTACTGTCCTTCAGAAATCAAAGTAAGTTTTCCTTAATAGGCTTAAGAATCATGCTTTGAAAAATAGCTCTATGAATTTGAAGAGTCCCTGTTAAAAACAACCCTGGAGATCAGTTCCTCTAGCCACAAAACACCAATGCAAGGTCTAGTCTACACTAGGAGTTTAGTTTGAATTTAGCCAGAAAAACGTAAATTTTCTAAACAAGGTGTCCATGCTACCAAGCCAGTAGCATCAACATTAAAGGCTGCTGAAGTAGATTTTGGTCCTCCTGCTTTTATAAGGAGTAATGCAAAATCTGACCTTGTATGGTTGAATTTATGGTAGTGTAGACCCAGCCCTGAGAAAGTAGATTTTCTTGGCCTGTGTGAGGCATCCCACAGCACCCTGCTATGATCATTCTGGCCAGAATTTGCATCTCTACTACTCTCCAGGTGGACAGGAAAAGCCCTGGGAAAGTTTGATTTTCATCTTCCAGGTTACCAATGTTGTGAGCACACCTGAGAACAGACAGCCCACCAGAGCTGCACACATGGCCATGAGTTCAAGTTCTATGAGCTCCAGTTTCCAGGGGCGCAAAAGAGCACCAGCATGGAGTGTGAAGGAGATCTTGAACCTCATCAAGGCATGAGGAGGGGAATACATTCTCTTGGAGCTCCAAATCAGCAAAAAGATACACCCATCTCTTTGTAAAGTGCATGGTGGAGAAAGGATACACCACAGGTGCCCATCAGTGCAGTTAAAAAAAAAAATCAAGGAGCTGAGGCAGTCCTATCACAAGGCAAAGGAGGCAAACTGTCTGGTGTATCACTGCAACCTTCCCACTTCTATGACCAGCTGCATGTGATCCTAAGGGGGGGAGGGACCCAACCAGCTTCTCAAGCCAGACTGCGGAATTCTCCCAAGACACTCAGGATAGCAACATGGAGGACCACAAGGTGATTTTGCGGGGGGGGGGGGGGGGGGAAAGAGGGAGGAGGAAAATGGCCAGCCGATGAGCCAGGAGAGCCAATAACTTTTTATAACTTTTGAGATATGCTGGGAGGAGGGGGACTGTCAGGCACTGATCCCAAGGAGGGCACTTCTGGCGAGTTCACAATTTCTCTCTTGCTAGGAGCGGGTTAGGGCAATTGGGTCTGATGTGTGGAATACTTTGTGCCTAAACAGCATGGGGGGGGGGGAGAAAAAGAGGAGCCTGGAACAGCCTGTTAACATGTCTAGAGATGGAGCAGGAATCCTCCCCGCACATCTCCATGAAGCTCTCAGATAGGAACTGATCCCTCTCAAGGTTTCTGGGGAGGCTTGCCTTATTCCGTCCTACGGTAGAGGACACCTTCCCATGCCAAGCCAGCAGTTAGTGGTCTGGTGTCATTGCAGCATGCTGCAGTGCTTTGCAAGGTCCAGGTTTCTGGCCAGATTTCAGTCAGAATCAGCTCTCTATCACTGTGTGATTTGGAGAAGACTGATATCTTGCATGGGAGCCTGGATGAAGGAGGAAGAGAAGTTATTAGGTATTGCTTCTGCTGCTAGCTTGGCTGCAGCCTCTGGCACCCCTTGCCTCTCACCTGAAGGCTTCTGTGGGATGGGAAAGTAGCACTCTCCTGGGAAGTGGGGTGTGGCAGACCGAGGAGGAAAGCCCTGTGAGCTGCCATCCTGCTCCCACTGTACCCTCTATTGCCTACAGGATCGTGCCCTGGCAGGCCCCTTGCCATGCCTATCTACAAACAGTGAGAGTCCAGATGCTCCCCTGAGAATTCTGTACCTGCTGTACAGTGGCCACTGATGCATATCTTTGGCCTTGCACAGAACATATTTCCATTGTCATTAGAGAGACCTTTGCTGTATGTTAACAGATTAGGTTTTAGGCTCCACAGTGTTATCTCCTGTAATGTGTGCCCTTGTAACTTTGTTACAATGGGAACAGCTTGGCGCTTGCTTCATAATCCCTTGGCTCCAGCAGCAGTCTGGCTTGCACAAATCCACAAGCAAAAGCTGACAAAAGACATGTTTAAGAAACAAATGGAGTGGAGGAATATGCTACTGGAGGAGATGCGATCAGAACAGGACAGGATAGCATGCAGAGAACTGCAAAAGAAGCACCAGGAGAATGTCTGTGTCCTTGACTGCTATAATGGAGCACCTGGCAGCATTCCCAGAAAGGATCTCCCCCTACCTCTTGCAGAACAACTTTCTCTCCTCACCCAGTGCTGCAGCCTTCACCCCCAGGAACCCCAAGACACCAGGGAAGGGAGAGGGAGAAGAGCACTCAAGGGCAGCCTCACATTCATGCTCCAGGACCTTGTGAGGCAAAAAAGAAACACTCTTGTATTTTATTTCCCGCCCCCCTTTTGGGTCCCACCACAAACTCCTTTTCTGTCCCTGCTGTCCTCCCTAAATAAAAACACACACACAAAAACACACAGACACATGACTGCTGAACAACAGTCTCTTTATTGCTTGTACTGCAGGAGTTGGGTTGGGAATTACCACTGAATGAAGGGGCATCTTGTTGAGAGCTTGCAAGACTCAGAACTGGCCATTCATAAAACTGTCTTAAAGCCTTTGACTTGCACTGCCCTGTGCTCTCCTTATCACCCTCGTGCCTGGCTGCTCAAAGTCTCTGGCGAGGCACTCTGCCTCAGCCCTCCACCCTGCTAGATAAGTTTCCCCCTTGCTCTCAAAGATTATAGAGCACACAGGCTGCCCCCAACAGAGGGAATGTTGTGTTCACTGAGGTCCAACCTAGTCAGAAGACTCCTAAACCTTCCCTTTAATGCCCAAAAGGGCATTCAACCACCATTCTGCACTTGCAGTCTGTAGTTGAACTGCTCCTTACTGCGATCCAGGCTGCCCGTGCACGGCTTCATGAGCCACAGAAGCAATGGGAGGCGGGAAGGGGGGGGTCGCTAAAGATCACTATTGGCATTTCCATCTCTGATTCTGATCTTCCCATACCTGCAGCACTATGCAGTCCCACCAGTCTGGGGAAAGAGTTCCAGCTTGCAGCTTTCTGAAGAGGTAGGAGTTCCTAAAGATGAGCACGTCATGCACCTTTCACAGACATCAACATGGGGTGGTAGGAAATTACCCTTGTGATCCACGAGCGCATGCAGCACCATTGAGAAGTACCTCTTGCCATTTACGTACTCCTTGGCAAGGTGGTTGGGTGTCAAGGTGGGGACGTGTGTTTATTGCCTCACCGCAGTTAGGAAACCCCATCACAGCAAAGCCCTCCATTGTGGCATCCACGTTTCCCAGTCACTACCTTCCATAGCAGAATGGTATTGATTGCTTTGGCTACTTGTATAACAACCACCCTTACTGCAGATTTCCAACTGACTAGTAGCTGTCTGGCACTGCAAACTTCCATAGAACAGTTGCCACTTGCTTCTCCACTGTCAGGGTGGGTTTGATTCAGGCATCCCTGGCACTTCAGGGCAAAGGAAAGTCATCTGCAAGGCTCCATATGCCATCAGAAGTTTTGCAGCCACTGCTGATCATCCCATACCTGCAGCACTATGAGGTCCCTCCAGTCTGTGCTTGTCCAAGGCAGTAGAACACCTGTTCTGGTGCAGTCAATAGGATCGAATGCTGGCTGCATTTCAGTTCCATGGCACCCTGAGATTCCTTAGTCCTCCTTCTGAAGTGACGTGCATACACTCTCTTCATATGCCATTAGGCCCACCAAAGTAGACAGACATCACCCTCACAATGTTTTAATGCACAATGGCACACCCCTTCCCCCCCTCCAATAGATCCCACACATGCTACTGTGGCATCTGTGCAGGTAACCGGGGACAGAAAGGGCATGAAGAGACTGTTTACTCCCTCCCCCTTGATTAAGATAAATAGGAAACAGGCACATTATGGGACACTGACCACACAAACCCAGAACCTGCTGCAGTTTTGGTCCCAGCATGGACTGGGAGTATAACCCAAAATTCAAAGCAGCACAGGCACTATGGCTACACAGTCAGCAGTCTCCCTAGTGGGTACACGCTACTTTGAACTACATTGATTTCTTGTGCACAGTGGAGACATGGACCTTTGACTTTACAAAATTGGGTGGTAAGAAATCAACCTCAATAAAATTCAACCTTATCTCTTAGGTGGACCCAAGATTTCAGGTGCCCACCCATGGGAACTTTAGTGTTTGCCTTCTCTCATGTCAGACTCAGAAGCATGCTTGAAAGCATTTGATTCATGCCAGATATTTCACTGTCATTTATCTGCAAAAATTCTAGTTCCTGAATACATGCATCTCCATCCCCCCTACTCATTCTAATGCCAGTTGGAGGGAATAAGTATTACTGAAAAAACCGAGCAGAAAGAACCCATTTTAAAAAGGGCAGTCACAGATGTTCCTTTTGCCTGCAACTGAGTTACAAAGTCCTTGAGTTTACATTTATATAGAATTTCATATTGTTTTACCTGGCCTCCACGAAACAGCCAAGCACCTCTCACCACTGAGATCTGTGCTTATTCTAGTAATTCTGACCCCAGTAAGATTTCTGTAACGCATGCTGTATATTGGATGTACAAATACAGAGCTGAAACAAGTGACTTGGGGAACATTTCAAAAATGGATAAGACTAAAGAGCATTCACATAATTTGTATTAATTCTTACCATTAATAGAGTAGATTTTGATGTTCTTTATTTTGAGTTCTCTCTCTGGTGGGAGTGTCAAGTTATATTTGTTCTTCAGGATCTCATAATACCCAACATACCGACTCTGCAATGAAAAATAAAAGATGCCTATGTTAAATATGGTCCTCACCACATTTGGTACATATTGACCCTGTTACTTTCAGTGACCGATGAAGGAGAAGAGACACTGAGCTAAAGGACAGGAATTTACATATTTTTAATCCCATTTCCTCTATAGTTTTGCTCTGTGTGTGCTCTTCAGGAAGTATTTTAGTCTGTGTCAGTTTCCTATATCCCATCTGTAAAATAGCATTAACACTGCTCTGATAGGGCATTAAGTGGATGTTGAGTAACTGGTCTGCAGTCTTCTGATGAAAGTGCCCTCTTCTCAGATCTGAGTTTGAAAAGACAGCTTATTGTCTGCTCTTCCAGAAGGCCCTTCTCAATTTCACTTCATTTATTTTGAGCAAAGAAAAAAAAAAAAAAAGTTACAAGGGTCTTCCTTCTAGATGAGAAGCTGGGAAGGCAAAAAACTTCCTATTCCATTCTTCCAAATGGTATTTTTCTTGAAATACTCTTTTTGGGTGCAATTTTGAGTTCATCCGGTTGAGGACAAAAATAAAAAACAAATTTAAACACATGACTTTGAAAAACAGAAGTCCTATCCTGCCCCTCAGACAGCTCTAGTTCTGAGCATCATTTGTTCAACATTTGGTTAATATTAAGGTGCTAGGTACTGAACTTTTTTTAAAGTCTGTATCTTTCTCCTCCTCCCTCCTGTGAGGGAGCGGAGAAAGGGCCTGGTGTCCCAGAGGTTAAAGAAACTCTGAGCCCAGCTAGCTCCACCCTGCTTTCCCTGCAACCAATGCCAGGCCTGCAGGGGGAAGAAAAGGAAGGAGCCTGGCTCAGGTTGGAGCTGACTAGTGAGAAGGCAGGAGCCTGGTTAAGCCGTCTCAGGGCACGAGCCAGAGCCTGTCCACTCACTTGATCCCCTGGCTGCTAAGCCTCCACCTACCCCTCTGGGAAAAGGGAGGGAACCTATATTGAGAAGCCCCAATGAAGGGGACTCTGGACTCTTGGGGCCATGCCCCAAATTTAAGGGGTTAGACAGAGTGGTTTGGAGTTTCTGGGCCAGGAACACAAGGGGAAAGGGGAGTGTTGCCTTCCTGTCTCCTCCCCTCCCTCATCTTTTGCCTGCTTATTCAGTGACCTAGCCACTAGGCTACACAGCCACCAGGACCCCAGGGTCGAGTGCCTACTTCCACCACATTTGTTGGTGCTACAGGAGAAGGAAATTTCTCCAAAGATGTGGGCCATCCTAGTAAAGGAAAGTCATTCAATTAAAATTGTGTTTATAAAGACATACAGCACACAAAATCTGGAATGTCAATTGAACTATGGAAAACCCCCCCCCCCCCCCCAGTTTTGCTTTTTCCATCCATTACACAGTGGATTTTGATATGCTTTTTTGTCTACAATCCATCCTCCACAATTCTCACTTTGTTTAGGCTCTCACCTGAGATGGTGTTTCAACTCCTTGAAATTTGGAACTCATACTTTTATCTGTTCTCCTCTCCCCAAAATAGTCCAAGCTCTCCTACATATAAAAGATTCATAATATTAAATGAATTAACAGGACAAATTTTGCAGCTTGCTCACAATGAAGTTTGTATTCTACAATTACAACAGAAGATTAACAAAAATCAGATGTAAACAGTGGTAATAGATTTGAAAGTTCCAACCAATGCTTGAAAGTAACTTCGGAAGTTAGTGATTTGGTATTGGAAAAACAAGGACTAGTCAATCCCTATTGTGACAGACCATTTCAAGGTGGACAAAAATTTGCTAGTCGGAAAGTGACAGTATTTAAGTGGCTTTACCAGAGCAACAATTAGACCATATCTGAGTTTTTAACTTGTTAGAAACTTTACACTCCCAGTCTGTCTCCACCACTCAAAGAAGAACTCAGACACTCCAGAAAGCCAGCCCAGATGTGATTCCAGAGATCACTATCAAACAGTTTTTGAAGTCCTTTTCTGAAGTTTCATATAACAATTTAGACATTCAAGCTGATTGGAAAGAAATCTGCAAGTTACCATGTAAAAAGGAGTTAATCCAGTACATCTATCTTGATGATCCTCATACAGATGCATGTTCATACATACTTTATTGTTCTCCATGCATTAGGGCCACAAATCCAGCTGTGCTGCACTACAGCAGCAGCAGAGGATCTGCTTTTAATTATGAGACTTGCCACTCTTAGTGTTAGTTCATTTTCACCAGTGGCTCCTGGTTTTGCTTTGTTCGTCAAACAGCAAGTTAAGGAAGGTATGCTTCCACCTTCCAAAAACTGGGGCACGGAGACCACAGAGGTCCAGGTCTCTGAAGAGATGTGCATCCACAATAGGAACCAGTCTGGTAGGTGCAGGCAAACAGGGATAAATTAAAGGGGAAGTTGGGACATTTTAAGATTTGATACTAAACGTCAAGGCAGCCTTGTTTCAGAGTAAGATATTGGGCTTAAATACCTACTTAATGGATTTTAAAGTGGGAGGGTTTTTTTAAGTCATTCTGAAGGCACATGCTTTCATGGAGGATATCAGTCCAGTCCTTCTTGACTGCTTTATTTCATCCCCTCAAATTATAAACATTAACCATATGACCAACCAAAGGCAAAGCCTTTTAAGAGCAGCTTACACTTTACATGTAGAGGGCCTCTAGTTAATACACATAGGGTGTGTCTAGGCTACAGGGATTTAAAAAAAAAAAAAAAAGGGCCTTTTTCTGAAAAATCTTCATCCTAGACTGCCGCCACATTCTGTCGACAGGAAATCAAAAGAACACTGCAGTTTTGTCGACTGTGGAAAACCCCGTTTTATGAGGAATAACGCCTTTTTTTAAAAGCGCTCTTTCCAAAAAAGGCACTATGTAATGCAAACTGTGCTTTTTCAAAAGAGCATCCAGACTGTCTGGGTGCTGTTTTCAAAAAAGCGGCTTGCTTTTTCAAAAGTACTGATTGTAGTCTAGACGCTCTTTTTCGAAAGTATCTTTCGAAAAAGGCATATAGTCTAGACGTAGCCTTAGATGCCTCATCTTTCTGGTGCCCATCATGCTTTTTTTAAAAAAACAAACTAAAACAGCTAATATCAATTTTTTCCTGGTACCTTTGCACTCTCAAACTGGTCACTGTCAATGAGCCAAGTACAAATCATTGTTCCAGTCCTGCCTGTAGCAGAAACAAAAAACAAGAGAAACCAAACTATAGCAAGTACAGTTATCATGCTATTTTGAGAAGTTCAGATTACATACTTACGTGGCCTCTGTTCAGAGTAGAATGTAAAGTACACCTTTAGACGACATCCATTACTGCTGAACTTAAAATAAGATGTCCTTTTGCAAAGCATAAACTTAAACCAGCATTTCTCAAACTGTGGGTCCCGAACAACAGAGAGGGGGTTCGCGGTATCACAAGTTTGACAACCCCTGACTTAAACAACAAATGGTCTGGTAGCACTTTATAGACTATAAAGTGCTACCAGACCATTTGTTGTTTAAGTTTATCCTGTACAGACTAACTTGGCTACCCCCCTGAAGCTTCTTTTGCAAAGCAGTTTCTACAGTTCTGTTTTCCTAGTTTCTCTAACTTATTCCTTTGAAGAGAATATTCTCCTATAAGTCCTCTCTGCAGCTTTACCATAGCAAGATGGCTAGCACTTTTTTCAAGAGCCCCATATTTTATTTGAGATGTCACACCTCAAAACTGCAGGATTACACATACTTGGGTAAGCACCCTTGCCTCAGTAGCATGGATTCTCCAGAGTTGTACTTGTGTTACTGAGTTTCTTCTCCCCAGGTATGTCCTGACAAAGGGAAAACTACCAACATGAAGCAGGCACACAGGCCAACGCATTAAAACCAATACTGTTAACAAGGGGACGTCAGATTTTCAGAATGCCAAGCACCTAGAAGCTCACGGATTTCAAGGAGAGCTAATAGGTGCTCAGTTATTTTGAGCCATTTATCCTTTGAGATCCCTAATTTTAGGCATACTATTTTCAACAATTTTGCCTGAAGCTCTGCTAGAGAAATTCAAATACAAGCTAATAGACAAGAGACCTTCCATATGCAGACAATTTAATGGAGGAAGCATGTGGTTAGCAGCAAACTGGGAATGGGTACAAAGGAAAGATCTGGGTTCTATACTCGGTAACTCAGCAGCAGCAAGCCTCTCTGCTTCAGTCTTCGCTTCTGGGAAAAAAAACTGATAGTCTCAGTGTTTGATTCTAGTATAAAAGTTTTCCAAACAAGTGCCCTAACTGCTTAAGTCCTATTTTCAAAAGTGATGTAAGTGCTGGAGCTAAGGGTGCTGCAGCACCCCTGGCTTGAAGTAGTTTCCATTATATATAGGATTTGCAGTTTGGTTCAATGGCTGTAAGCACTACTGTGATTCAGATTGTTTTAGAAGCTTTGGCTGATAGCGAAGGTATATTTAGGCCACAGAGAAGCCTGCTGTAGATTTTAAAAGAGCCTGGCCCGACAACACTTAAGCAATTCTACTTCTGTTTATATTGTTATGTTTAAGAAATTGCAGAATCAGTTTTATGAGGAGAAAAATAACCAGAAAGGTTTGGGGGGGGGGGGGGGAAGAGGAAGAAGGGCAGGGGAGTGATTTGAACTAATACAAAACCTGTAACTTTGGGGGGGGGGGTGAGTGAGGAGGAGGAGAGGTAACATGGAAAATAAGACATACCTAGGGTTGCCAGGTGTTCAGTATTCACCTGGACAGTCCGGTATTTTTGCTTCCTGTCTGGTAAAAAACATTCAGAAAATACTGGACACCTAAAATGTCCAGTATTTTCTGATTTTTTCCCCTGCCAGGAGGTAAAAATACTGGACACGTGGCAACCTTACACACAGCAACCATGCCCAGCCCCCAGGCCGCCTCCTCCTCTTCCCCCCCCCCCCACTTACCTGGTTCTGCAGGGAAGCGGTCTTCTGGCTCAGTCAGGAAAACAAGATGGCCACCAGCAAAAAACTTCAAAGGCTTTTCTTAAAGGGGCCATGCTGTTTTTTTTTTTTTAAGCTTAATAATTCTTTGCTCAACAACTTTGGTCTCCCAGAATTTTTTCCCTGGTGTTTTTTGTGCGGGGTGTGTGTGTGGGGGAGGGGGAGGGGCGGGTTCGGTATTTTTAGTTAAACCATCTGGCAACCCTAGACATACATCTAGGATAACAGAATAAAGTTATAAATAAGCACATTGAAGCTGTGCTGTCCAGAGCTAGAGGTAACTGATGAGATTGATTTCTTATAAGCTTCCCCACTTATTAGAACAATCACTTGCTAAGTTTTGCCCAAATATTTGTGAGGCCCATCTTTGATTAAATCAGTCTCAGTCCAACATCGAGTGCTTTTTAAAATGTTACCCTCTGTAAAGGTTTAAGAGCTTCTGATGAAAGATATACAAAGTGCAAAGTAGTTAACATGCCTGTTACTTGACTGGATAGAAGTCACAGCTATCCCATGATCAAATTATATTTGCATCAGAATCTGCAATTTAATCAGGTAATAAATAAATAAATTTTAAACCTCAAACTTCATCCCATTTTAACTGATACGTTTTCCAACCCCTTCTTTACTATAGAACTTGTTCTCTTACCTTTGCCTCCTTTACAGTGAATTGCTATGATATTCTTTTCATCCTGTTTCATCCACTCACGCACATTGGCAGTAAATTTCAGCATGTCCCTAGTTAAAAGCAGCATATGAATTACTGCAAAATCAGAACTTGGTTTATGCCTAGTACAGGAAGTCCCCAATTTACGGAACAGGTTGTGCTTCAAAAGTTTGCTTTTAATTCAGTTTGGAATTCTGATAGCATTTTTCCCATAGAAACAACATTGTACATGGTGATTGGGTTCCCAGGCTAGCCCATAAAAGCTTATTTAACCCATAAAGCAGCTGAAATACTTAATATTTGCAATAAATAAAAGATACTATTGCAACAGTAGTAATTAAAACAGAAAACCAATAAAATTGACTAAATATTTGTGTATTTAACCTTGAATGCTGGTGCTTGAGGAAAGGCAGGTTTAATTATAGAAGAATGGAGGAGGTAGGTGATGATTCTGAAGGAGACTTCTGGGCATCTCCTAGCCATCCCATGGGCGCTGCACCAGCTCCTGCAGCCAACCCCATTCCCCAACTGTCCCCCCATAGGCTGCACCCAGGTCCTGCTCATCAGGAAGTGGTGAGTCGCATGAGCATGGGCTCGAGGACTCCAGTGTCACAGCTGCTCCCTGCTCCTCTGATGGGGAAATCACCACTTCTCTCCAGCCACTGCCTGTGCATGGCAGCCCCCGCTCCTCTGGAGTCCTCCTTCTCACTGCCTCCTGGTGAACAAGAGCTAGGTGCTGCCAGCAAGGGGGTTAGTGGCCAGGGGATGGAGTTGGCCACTGGAGCCATGTACACTAGGGAAAGGTTGATGATGCTGGCCATAGTACTCTGACCAGTGCTCATGCTGCTCCCTGCCACCTGCACCTTGTGCCTGGTCCCCTGAAGCTGCAGGTGAGCCTTGTTCATATGTATAGATATTCGTAACTCAAGGAGTTCCTGTATTGTTATTGGGCTGCAGAAATCCTAGCCTGACTTACTCTAGGCTGGGGACATTGTGGTCATCAATGAAGACTCTCTCCACCCTGTAGTGGAAGTACACAGGGTCATAACCTTTTTCACCTACAAAAAAAAAAAAAAAGTTTCAGATTAAGCTAGTTTAGTGTTTTAGTAAATTACCCCTAAATGCATAAATTATGCCAATAGTCAAGCCATTTTCCTAGGTTTTGAGGATGTTGTCATAACAGGTGAAACTATTGGAGAGAGACGGTGGAATCTATTCATTCAATAGAACTAACTGCCATCAATAGCAATCATGATTTGTGTGAGGTCAGTTTTCAAAGCCATGACCCTTTTAGCTGGATTTCCCTATTTCTGACTAGTTGGCTGAACTGATGTTGGCTTGTGATCTGATGGGGGGAGGGGGAGGAGAAAAAGAGGGTGTCATGTATGCACACACTTTGGCCAAATGGCTAGCCAAAATTTTAAAAGTTTGAGGATTATTTCAATTAGGTATCTCTTTGATGCAATCTTGGGGCACATCTACACAGCAGGGCAAAAAAAAAAAAAAGTCAAATTAAGCTACACACGTCAGCTACACCAATTGCATAGCTCAAGTCAAAATAGCTTAATTCGGCTTTTGGTGCCATCTATACGAGGGATGTTAAAAAGACGAATTGACTAGCCGATTCTCTCCCCCCAACCCCCTGCTGCCTCTATCAGCTGTGCTGTGCGGCACGCATGGATCCCAGGGTCAGCTGAATCTGGGTTCTGGGGAAATGCTGTGCTGGAGCCTAGGATCAGCTGGGCAGACCCCAGCTCTACACAGCATTTCAAAGCAGCAGTGCAGCATAGAACTCAGGATCAGCAGGGGATTTCAAAGCAGGCACCTGTTTGCAGCCCAGAGTCAGCGGGACTTCCCACTGGCCCTGGGCTGCACACAGAGTTCCGCATTCCTACTTTGGAAATTCCATCAACTAGTCAATTAACCGATAGTTAACATCCTTAGTCTACACAGCAGGTAGTCAAAGGAAGAACACTCTTCCTTTGACTTCCCTTATTCCTTAAGAAATGAGGGTTACGAATCAGAGTAAGAAGTCCTCCATCTTGATTTTATTTCGAAATAATGGCTTGTGGTGTAGATGCGCTCTTGGTTTCAGAATAATGTCAGTTATTCTGAAATAATGCTGCTGTGTAAACATACCCTTGTTTATTTGCAAAAAATGTACGCTAAGGCCTGCTTCCCTGAATGCAGGAGGATCAAACACTGGAAGGCAGTGGTCTATCAATTCCAAGCTCCTCTGACCAAAGTGCTCCCACAGACACCCTGCCAGTGTTTATCGGTCTTCCTGCTTTTTAGCTGTTTGACGCCATGCTGTGAACAGCGCTCAGACACATAGCTCCCATCAAGTTAATCCCCAGATGCCACTTTAATTATCAGTGCCTAGAGAGATATCCTCTGTTGCTTTGGCTATAACTGTACCATGAACTACAACAGAGGCTGAGGGCAGCACCAGGAACTGGGGATGCTCTCTCAGCATTTAATTGTTCTCTCATTTAGCCTGAATGAAGGAGGCTATTATGCCAGCTTCAATGACATCCCACAAAGTGTGTGGGACACACCCAACCTCCGGATAACAGTAGCTAAGTAGATAACTTACTGCAAAGGTTATAGATTTTATAATGATCTTTATGTTTTGTATCCAAGAATCTTGCAACTTCCTTAAAGACAGACAAAACATTTGTTAAACACCAAACATTTGCATTTACATTAGTTATTCCTCAGTGCCACTGCCCTTATCCAAGAAAGTGACTATAGTCACAATAAGCCATAGGAGGAGAAACGGAACTATTCCTATCTAGCTAATGAGCCAACCGGATATCAATTTTTATATACACCTACACAGTTCCTAAACTGATTCAGTGAAATTTCAAGTGATCATTTATTATTATTCTATATTTGAGAGAAAATAGCCTCATCTAGTCAGTCACCATTTAACACAGCCTGGCAGAGAAAAGTGATCATCTCAAGAAGGCTTTAATAGAGAGTGAAAATGAGGGTTTCCTCCAGACACTGCCTCAACAAATCCCACAGTTAGATGGCAGACCAAGGACAAGATGGAGAGACACCGCACCCTCAATTTTTATGCTAGTGTCATCTGGACATAAACCCACTAAGTACTAGCCTCAGATTTCAAGATTTTTTTTCCCTGGAGATCATCAGAGACTAGTTTAGTCATTCCCAGTATGGTCCATGTTTAGCTTAGCGGAAAAGGAATTCGAAGTGGAACACAAATTCAATGCTGTTAAGTTTGGAGTTACATGCAAGAGGGATTTTAGGAGTTTATTTACCTTTATAGGATTCCTATAGAAAGACTGCTTCCCAGATGACGGAAATGACATTGCAATAATACGCTCTATGGAGGGAAAAAGTTGTTAAGTTCACAGGAATTGGAAACTAGACAGTGGAGGATGAATCTGAAAGAACTATTACACACTGTTAAAAAAGACAAATAAAGCTATCAAAAACACTGTCGTTGAGAGTGGAAGTGCAATTGTTATGAACAATTATAGATCACCCCACAAACAAGTCATAATATAATAAGCAGTAGCATAGGTTTAAATATTTCAATTACAAATACATTTCTGCTAGTGTACTGTCTTCACTGTTACAGGATATTTATCAAATTAACACCCCTGCAATAATGATATTCTACATCAATAACTAAAGTTTCCTCTGTCAGCATGTTCTACGCAGCAAGAGCTGCTCAAGACAAATTAATTTTGTGCTCCCCCCGAGAAAGCTAGTAGTTATAGGATGTCTACATATAGGTGTTTGGGAGACAATTACTTTTAATTTTTGTTTAATTTTAGTTCAAATCAACTAAGTGAAGGCATTTCGGCAAATTAAAGACATTGGAAAAAATTGTTTGAGATGAAATAAGTCTGTTTGGGCATTTTTAAACAAAAGCAATGGAAAATAAAGGCTAGATTCACAAGGACTGTGCTGGGGGAAGGGGGCAGTATGGTGACTATGGCCTGTGGTCAAGGCACTCTCCTATGATGTGGTTCACATCCTTGCTCCCTAATGAATCTAACTCTAAGAATTGAAGTTTCCATTTTCTTCACTTCAACCAAAACAATTTGATAAATTTATGAACCCTTTTTCCACCCAAATATACATTTTTGGGTAAAAAGCTTCAGTTTAATAGTTTCACCACGCTTGAACTTGGGAATAACCAACAGTTCTCTAAAATTTTACAAACCAGTAACGTAAGTGAGGTCCAGGTCGAAGCCATCTTTCGTATAGCGCCTTTTGTTTTCCGAGACCTGTCAGCCAAAAAAGAATGAATGAATTAAAAAGGACAGTCAATGGAACCATAAGATTTAGCAAGCATCTAAGAAAGTGAGTAGTGAAATAGTCCAGATAGTTACTAGGAGAAACAGTAACGAAGCCGAGTGGCAGAGCCTCACTTCCCCTGAAGTAGAGAAGGGAAGATTGTACACAGTTAAGCCATTAACTATGTCAGGAAATTGTCTGTACACTAGGGAGTTATGCTGGCATAGCAACGTCTAGATATGCTCTCTAGCGTAGACATAGCCTCTCCCCAGACACCATTAGCTAGGCCACCAAAAACACTGTGTTGACAAAACCGCCAATGTAGATGCAACTATGCCAGCATAGCTAGGTCACTAGGTGTGTGTCTCCCACCCCCAATCCAACCTGTATGAACATAAAGTGTAAACCAATGTAAAAGTTTAAGATTAACAAGTGGCTTGCACTAGGTAACTCAGCAGCAGCATTCACACAAATTTAGAAGTGAAACTGCATTTTAGTCCAATTTCAGACTCAAGAATTACTTCAACGAGTAGCCAGAAACAGCTGCACTATAGCTGACCTTACTGAGGCTTAATCTAGCTAGCTGGACTATTCATGACGAGACTTGTTTACAATGATCGCATTGTTGTGTACTGCATCATATGCCATGATCCGTCCTCCTGATGGAGAAATGTAACAGGGAGAAGATCTTTGATGCATCTTCACCAGTTGTTAAATTAGTACTACTCCCATGTCTGCCTTCAAGGGAGAAAGATTACATGAATCTTAAAGGTTACTTTTTAAGAAAAGAGTCTAGGGAATTATTTAACTCTTAATGGGATGGAGATGGTAAGGAAATGCAGTACCTCGCTTAAGATGTTGTAGTGCAGTTGAGTTGTAAGAGACAAGTTTCCCCCCTCCCTTGTAAGTTTACTCCATGTAAACTAGCTATATAAATACTTTGAAGTGTCTCCATTACTTTATCTGTACTGACAGACAAGATGCTGATGGAGTATTGATTCTATTCCCTAAAAACCCAAATTCCACGTGCATGTCAAATTACCTTACATTAAGAATCCTAGCAAGGGGAGGGGAAAAGGAGGATGCAAGCTATTTGGTAAACTGCGTCTAGACATGATGAAGTGGAGCTTCTAAGAATCTCAAGGTTGAAGGCACAGTTTGTGTCTGCATAATATGTACAATAATTCAAGATTTTGCTTCTAATTTCATTGTGCCACTCATTCCTAGATTCATGGGATATAGCAAATTTTCTTCCATCTGCTATATATTAGAGGGAGTTTGGTTGTGAATGAGTCCTTGAAAGCAAGGACACCAAATTTGGTATGCAGCAGCTTCCTCTTACTACTTAAAGCACGGTAAGGGTTTGGTTGTGCCAGGACAACGGGATGCTCCTGGAATTTGATAGTTTTTCCTAACACAGGAAGGGGGGGGGACTGCTAGCAGAAACAGTTATTCTGTGTAATGATCCCACTGTGTTCTTCCCCTCCCCCTCCTCCCCCCCTCTCCCCCCCCCCCCCCAAGGCCAGCATGGCTCCCAACCCTGACTCCTGCCCCTTCACATCCCCAGCCCCCTTCCTTGAAGGACATGAGCAAAGCTGAGTAAATCTTCTAATATCAAATAAAGTTGAAGCAGAAAGTGGAAGGACAAAATTGCCTACTTGTAATGCCATAACCACTTGATGCCTCAGTGCCACTATCATACTGCTGTAGTGGGATTATGGAGTTTTAGAAGACGTGACCCTGTACTGAAAGGATGGAAACACTGCTCAGTGCAGAAATGGTTCTCAACCTGCCTAATGCCCTAACTCAGTACCTGATCCTATCAATAATTGGAACAGACTGCTTTAGTGGCAGTATCCTATTACTATCTTGAAGTTCAGACTATTTTAGAATGAGAACTGTGTAGTGTGAGGGGAGGGAAACCAGAGAGCAAAAGTAAACTGAGACAAACAAATGAAAAGGAGGAAAACAGAAGATGGAACAAGTGAAAATTCTTATTACTACCCTTCACTGATTTAAAAAAGAAAACAGTAGCCGCTTTAAACGTATGAGGAGAGTTTGAAAGCCACAATAGCACATTCAGATGAATTTGCATGAAGCTTAACTTACCATCCTCCTGGTCACCTTTTCTAGCTGTTTCTTTTGCGAGGCCAGGCGAAATATTCTCATCAGAATGATAATTCTCAAAGCTCGAAGGACAATAACCATCCTAGCAAAGAAAGGAAGAAGTCAGCTTTGCAACAGAATAGACCTGGGCAGAAGACAAATTGTTTTTCCCAGAAACAGATTAAAATCTTGTATTATTCCAACTTATAAAAGCAAGCATTTCAAACAATTCAAAGAATCGTTTGGGTCAAAACACTTTGATTTGATAACTTCCAGATGTTATTTTGATTTCAATATTCCCTTTAAACTTGAAATATCCTGTCTTCTGAAATTCCTACTTTGTTAGAATTTGATAGTCAAAATGCTTTTCACATCCTCCTGCCCCACCCCCAGAGAATTTGTGTCAAAGTACAAACAAAAACAAAAACCACCACAGTTACAAAACTGCATTATGCACAGTAGTGAAGCAATGAAAACACTATCTCCTTAGGTGAATTCCTAGTTGGTTTCATTTTAAGGCTGGTCAGAAAGCAAATTAATTGCAAGTTTTCTGACCAGCCTTAAAATGAAACCAACTAGGAATTCACCTAAGGAGATAGTGTTTTCATTGCTTCACTACTGTGCATAATGATGTTGCCAGCAAACATATAGTCTCACCCTATACCATAGCAATTGTAAGATTGCCATAGTATTAACCAAGCCATAAAACTCCAAATATTCTTACATCCCAGTTTTTGATACCCATAGTATACAAGGTCACTGTACTCATTTGAATATGTTAATGGATCTTGGTGTTTAGAACACATTAAGATCAAAATATGCACCTTCTGCTCCTTGCATAAAATGCTACACATCCATGGAGTAAGAGGTTCAGGAAAATGGAGCAATTCTGGAGTCCAACATGTAATTTCTCATCCATTTCAGTTAGAGAGGATAATGAATTCTTAGAAGTTAAACGTTAAGTTTTTTAAATAGTGAGAGAATGTTCTGATGACTCAAGTGGTTTTAAGGAAGCATGTTACTGTTTAGAAGGGCTACCTTAAGCTATGTAGGTGTGCCCAAGTTAGCTCTGATTGAGCTAGCTAGCTAGCTAAACAGCAATGTAGCCAAAGCAGCATAGACTAGTTCACTGGGTATGTACCAGGGTTCCAGGCAGGATTGTAATAAGGCCCTAGCTCATGCAACATGGCCATTTTAGTGAGCTAGCTCGGTCAAGGCAAGCCCAAGTATGCCTTCACAAGCTCTAAAGAGATTACCTAGAGCAGGGTTTCTCAAATGCAGCCACTGGGGGCTTTTCTTGCAATCGCAGCCTCTTGGTGGTAGAGGCAGAGCAGAAGCCCCTCCTCCTCCCTGTCGCTTCTGGATGTATTACCTTAGTGTTGGTTGCTGGTGCCAGTAGGTGGAGTCCTGTCCTTCCCTCACCCCACCTCCAGAGGCACCTGGGGCAGAAGGCTGGCAGAGCAGGCAGCTGGTGAGTCTCTCGCCCTCCCCCCCCATATCTTCCTGGGGCAGTGGGGCTCAGGCTTTAGTCTGGGATGTGGGGCAGCATGTTCTGGTTGTGGGGCTTTAGGCTCCAGCTATGCAAAGGCAGGCCCCAGGCTCTGGCCCCAAAACTTTGGCCTTTGTCCCCAGGCCCCATCTTCTGGAATGGCTGAAACCTCTGGCCCTCTGCTACCACTCTCCACCCACCCAGGCCTTACTTAGCCTCCTGGCTTGCCGGGGCTGTGAAAAATGATATTTGCACATTTGTTAATATCATTTTTCACAAGGCTTATTAGCAAGCAATAAATAAATTACAATGAATTGGACATGTGCTGCTGCACATTTACTTGGTTTTCCTAAAGCTAATTAAGCATTTTAGAAAGTGTAAAACCAGCCATCAGCAAGAGTTGGTAGCCACACTGAGGTCACCAAATACTTTGTCCTGAGAACCCCAGACTTAGAACACAGAGTACTCACTTTGTGAAGGACATGGGACTGCTCTGTACTAAATTTAGGATTGTCCAATTACAATAAGATGTGCTATTCGGCTATTTGGAGTCAAGTCCAAAGACTTGAAAAAACAAGCAGGAAATGAAACAGTGACTAAAGATAAGCCCTGGAGGGCTAGAAAAGGGACAGAACGTTTCAGGATCACTAAGATTGAACTAGTAACTGGAAGTCTACCTGCCTTGGCTCCAGCATAGTTCCTTGACTTTTGGTCAGGACTGGGAACCTAAACATGTCAGAAGGACACCAGAGGCCTTATCTATATGAAAGAAGTTTTGCTGGTACAGCTATGTTGCAAACCCTCCAGTGTAGATGTAGTTTATATCAGCATAAAAACTGACTTGTGACCAAAAGGACTTCTATGCCAATCTAGGTCTACACTAGGGGTTATATTGACAGAGTTATCTTTGTTAACAAAACCACATCCTTACTGGACACAGCTATGTCAGAGAAAGTGAGAGAAGTAATATCTTATTGGATCACATTCTGGTGGGGATGCTCTGTGGCTCTAACTTCTTTTTCACCAATAGAAGTTGGTCCAATAAGAGATATTACCTCACCCATCTGGTCTCTAATATCTTGGGATTGACGCAGGACTAGCTACACTATACACAGCTGTGTCAATTAAGTTTTACAAGTAGACCAGCACTAAACAGGTGAAATATCTTTCTGGGAGTGGGAAAGTCAGTTATCAAGGGCTGGTGGGAGAAACAGGTTAACAAAAAAAAAGCTCTGCAAAAAGCTTGAAGATGGGCCTAGTTAGCTAACATAGGGAGAGAAACATTAAGCTCTTGAGAAGTAGTTCTCAAACTGCAGGTCAGGACCCCATTTTAAAATGGGATTTCCAGGGCTAGCTTAGACTTGCTGGGGAGCCCAGACCAAAGCCCGAGGGCTCCTGCCCCACCTCCCTTCCTGGGGTCATGTAGTAATTTGTCATCAGAAGGGGGTGATGGTGCCATGAAGTTTGAGAACCCCTGCTTTAGAGTGCTATAGACTAATCTATTGTTTTAAAATCCTTATTCTTACACTAGAAGTGTTCAGTTACGATACCTTGTTTTGGAAAAGGCTGCATGGTCACTTTGTACGTACCACTGGTCACAGCTCCCGAAGGCCAGAATTGCAGATAATGAATCTATGTTGGGCCTGCTGAAGTAATCACTGTTAGTGCATAGAGGGTCTATAACCCAAGGACCTGATTTTAGATTATTTCTACACTAGAGCCACTGGTGGCATAAGTATGTTAATATACCCCCAGTGGGTAAGAAAAATAATTTTACATAGGCTATATCTATGCTACAGAGCAGCGATGGGCAACTGAGGCTGGTGAAACCGTCTCCCAGGACCGGGTAGTTCTGCTAACTGCACTTGTGTACCTAGGATTTGTGGAGTGTGCTGACTGAATCATAGTAGTGCTTTGACTGGATACAGAGGGAGCGCATGGCTCTCCCAGTCAATGTCGTATACAATAAGCATGCTTCTCACTTCATGTGTATGTCACTTTAACACAAGCAGGGAAAAAACCCACACAGATGGAGTCCAGCAGAATTTGGCAACCCTGTACATGGACAATGGTAAACAAAATGTCTCACAGGCCATACCCTCAATAGGCAGCATGCATCCCATAAGACTACAAATCGCCTACCACTGGAACAAAACCTGTGCCACCATAGTCCACTAGTGCAGATACTGTGTGGGCCAACAGGTGTTTCTGCCACCGCAAGATCGTAATTTGAGAAGATATTAGCTGTGACAACAGAAGTGTTTTATCAGCATATCTGCATTTACACTGGGAGTTTTGATGGCAGCGCCATGTTGGTCAGGCAAGTTCCCCCCCGCCCAACACACACCATACCTGACAAATGTAGTTATGTTGGTATATACTTTAAGGCTATGTCTACACTGCCCGTTTCGCACAAAAAATGTGCAAGTGAGGTGAAGTGTGGAATATCGCTGTGCCTCATTTGCATAATTAATTAGGCTCTGTTTTTATGCAAGAGGCTTTTGCGCAAAAAGGAGTTATCTACATAGTCCTTTTTGCGCAGAAACTCCCTCATGCGCAAGAGCCGTTCTTCCGGGGGGGGGGGGGGGGGGGGGGGGAGAAGCGAAACAACGGCTCTTGCGCATGAGGGAGTTTGTGCAAAAAGGAGCCGTTTACACGGCTCCTTTTTGCGCAAAAGCCTCTTGCACAAAAATGGAGCCTCAGTAATTATGCAAATGAGGCATGGTGATATTCCACAATTCACCTCATTTGCATATTTTTTGTGCAAAACGGGGGCAGTGTAGACATAGCCTAAGTCTAGAGCAGTGGCTCCCAACCTTTGAGCATACAAACACCTTTTCAATCGGTTAAAAACCAGGGGAGCGGCAGGAAGCAGTGGACAGCACATCCCTTGGCCCGCACTGCTCTTTCAGTTCCCACCCATTCCATCCCCTGCCCATCTACAGAGGTTATGTGAGGGGGCTCTCATGGCCAAAGGCAGCTCCTGCCCCAGCACTTCACCCTTGGCCGGGCATGGAGCCCTGAGAGAGAAAGGAAAAAAAGCAAGGATCAGGCCCACTGCAGGGCTGACATGGGGGAGAGGGCTGGAGCATAAACAGCAGCGCAGCTGGTGGTGGGAAGACAGATGGGTGCCTCCTGGGATATCAAGATTCCTTCTCAAGGGCGGGAGACAGCATGTGTGCAGCCGTGAAAGGTGAGCCCTGGACGAGAATCGCCTGGTGGAAAATCCCAGTCCTGCAGTGGGCACGATCCTTACTTTTCTTTACCTTTCCTTAACGTTTTGCCGACCCTCTACAGTACCATTGCAGACCCCCAGGGGTCCATGGACCACAGGTTGGGAACCACTGGTCTAGAGCAAGCCTAAGAGTGGGGGAATTATAGGATTTCATCTTGAGAGGTACAAGTCCAAGCTTGTCACCTGTGGGGTTGCTCTCAGACATCCTGCTGCTCTCCCCTCCCGCGAGGGCCATAGTACAGCCAGCTTTGTAACATGAGGACTTGTTTGGAGACCATAGGTTGAAATTCAGTCATCCAAGGGATTTGAACACCATTTCTCAAAGTTAAACAAACTCCACCCCTCAACATCTCAACCCTCTGCCCCAAAATAGTCAATTTAAATTGCAAATGAGTAGTCGATAAAGGCTCCTTTGTCTTTGAAGTTTGGCAGAGCTGTTGCTACACTTCAAAGGCGTAAGCACTGTGGGAGCATGGGGCCAGCAGTGGACTCAAGCAGTCCCCCACTGGCCCTATGCTCCTCGCAGCATTTCAAAGCGGCAGCGTGGCATGGAGCTAGGGTCAATGGGGGAGTCCCCAGCTGACCCTGGGCTCCATGCAGCACTGCTGCTTTGAAGCATCCCCTTCTATTTCCCGTCACCCCTTTGCCGCCTCTTATAGAGGCAAGTGGAGGGAGTGACTAGCGTGTCGACTGTCTGATAAGCATTTGCTTATCAGATAGTCGACTAGCCGTTCACATCCCTACCATGGGCCTCACCCCTGACCCCACCCCACAGCTCCAACTGGAGCAAGTGGGTACGGAGCCTTTTTAAAAAAAAAAAAAAAAAGGGGGGGGGGGGGGAAGAAGAGTAGCAGGTTCTCAAAAATATTTAAATCAAGATGGGGGTCCTTGGTTTGTGAAAGTTTGAGTACCATTAACCAGCCAATAGCCCAATTGTTAGGGCACTCATTTAGGATATGGGACCCATGTTCAAGTTCCTGTCTGCCTGAAGCGGAACAAGACTTGAATCTGCATTTCCCACACCAGAAGCAAGGCCCCCAACTATTGGCCTACAAAGCAGGTTTATCTGGCCCAGTGAATATTTATTGTATACAAAGAAGAAGAATTTTCTTCCCTGTTCCCACTGACCCTGAGAAACCTTCCCAACGAACATGTCACTGAAACGGACCTTCTGCCACAAATTGTTAGTTTCTGAATTTTTCAACAAAATCCTCAGCCAGCTGTAGCTGGAAGTGTTCTACTTTCAGATGAAGTTTTCAGATCTGCCAAGTATGATCACACACTTATTCTAATGACACTTTGGAAACCTCATGTTTACAAGTGATAGGAAGAAGGATTGACTCCTGCTTCTTTTAATTTTGCTTTAGTTTTCAGTTTACAGTATTAGTTCTGGTTTCTGCCATTTACCAAGACAAATTTTGCTGAGTAGGTCTACACTTACAGAATCAGGAAGAGTGCATGGAATTTAGCTACATGCCATAAGGGAAGGTTCCACTGCCTCACTACTACCAAAGCCTTTCACCACCACTGAGCATTTCATTGTGATAGGGAAAGGCTAATGCAGTGGATCACTACTCTGCTAAAAACAGCAATGTAGACATGGAAGGCACTGTTTGTTTGTGTAGAGAACTACACAATATACATGAGTGCACCCCAATAATCTCTAGCCATAGCTTAGGTGAATATCTTCTACACTGTTATACACATGCACCTATGCTAGTTGGGCGTGCAGTGTATGTAATCCACACACTACTATGTGTAAGTATAGCATGCATTAAAAATTGCTTTCTTCTGGTATTACATAACATCTGTGCTCTCCAAAACCCTCTGACTCCCAGCAAAGAAATCTTTATAGGTTCTATTCAGCAAATTCTCACTGTAAAAAAGCTTGGTAGAGACCAGGTGATTTAACATTTTCTAGACATTTAGGTATTCTGGTTTTTGAAAGCAGTATAGGGGAAGAATCCTGAAGCACTTGACACTGCAAGGATGAGAAGGATTTGTAGAGGAAAGGAGGTAACATTCACTGTTCTAGGCAAGTCACACACACACACACACACACACACACACACACTCTCTTACCTTGGGATCTTGTCCGCACCAGTGAAGTCAGAGAACGAATACACCATATTAATCAATAGGGTGCCCACAACAATCACTGCATCTAAAATGTTCAGTTTGGACCGGAAGTAATTGTTGAAGCTGAAATACAAAAAGGGAAGCAGAGGCAAAGTTAAGGGGTGATATCTAAGAATACCAAGAAGTAGACTAGAGTGTACATTCTACGTTGTTACAAAGCACTGCTCATGGATGAATTGGTCCTCAATTCATCTATTTGCCACTCCAATAGGGGTAAAAGTCAGTCCTTTACAAATCTGATTCCACTTAATACTAACTCACATAGAGCATGTCTAGACTTGCTTTCACTTTTGAAAGATATGCAAATTCAGCATGAATTTGCATGTCTTCTTCAGATCGCTTTTTCGAAAGAGGTTCTTTCGAAAAACAAAGTAGTCTAGACAGTTCTTTCAAGGGGAAAAACCCTTTTTTCGAAATATCCATGTAAACCTCTTTTTTTTTTTTTTTAGGAGGAATGGTTCTTACGAAAAAGGGTCCCCCCCCCGAAAGAACCGCATCTAGACTACTTTTTTCCGAAAGACCCTCTTTCGAAAAAGCTATCGGAAGATATGCAAATCATGCCAAATTTGCATATCTTTTCGAAAGTGAAAGCAAGTCTAGACGTGCCTGTATAAACCAGTTTAAAAAGGAAGATTTAAAATAATTCCCTTCAACACTTTTGGTTGCAATCCCAACTTAAGTACTCTTCCTATTAAGCCTACCAAAATTAGCCAGCCCACACACTACTGAGTATGCTGCTGCGGTGTGGTACAACTCTCTTTATGACAGCCAGAGCAGTTTGTAATTGTAAGTATTTCCTGTACATTTGGGACCATCTTCTTTTATCCTCATGCAGCATAGCACTGGTATAATCTCTTTAAAATGCATGAGACTATTTAAATATTCTGAACAGAGACTGAATTATTATTTTACTACAATAGCACCCAGAAGCCTTAGTCATTGAGTTAAGCTCCATTGTGCTACTAATAGTACACAGAGAAGACAGACCATCCCAGCCCCAAAACTTAAAGTCATGCTGTGGGTATTCATGAGAAGTGCTTCCTAGGTACATGTACAAACCCATGACTAAAAACAGGCTAGTCATTTCATTCGTTGTGCATTGCCAGTGTTAGGGAGAAGCACTGGGAATTTCCCAGGACTGATTCTGGTCTCACATTGAGTCAGGAGTAGCTATACTGGTAAGTCAATTCAGAGTCAGACTTCACATATCCACTGTGCACTGCAAATTCTTTCTAAGTCAGCATGCATTTTTGAAGTGTCCTTACTCAAGCATTTTGCTGACCTTTCAGGCCCTTGGACATTAACCTTACCCCTCAACAAACACTCGCAAAAGAACATCCACGAGAAAGAAGAGTGCTATTGCCAAGGAAATGCCTTCAAGGGTGTCTCTTATGCTCCTTTTCTTGTCACTAATAGCTAGGTCCACGATCACAAGAGTAATGTCCACGAAGATGAGCACAACACCAAATACCCTGCAAGGGGGGGGAAAAAAGGCAGCTCAAGAAAGAATACACAAAAGCATTACACTTCTCATTGCTTGATGCACATAAAAATCACATGGAGTTACTCACAATTTTAGAAATGAGAGCCACTTTCATAAAGAAGTCTAGTATTTCCCTATTTTAGGCTAGTTCTGAACGGTTCATGTTCCCCATATTTGTTTTAGTAACAACTTTTCCCTCCTAAAATAGACAGGGATTCATTTTTGCTAAACATGTTAAGGAATGCAGCACCCACCAGAAGCTACACAAGCCCTTGTTCACACTATAGCTGCCAAAAGCACATGGTCAGATGCTCTATGGCAATTTAACTAGGGCTGTCAACTGATGTGCATTAACACCTGCAATTAACGCAGGGAAGGATTAATGCATTAAAAAAATTTAATGCGTTATGGCAGATGTTAATGTTGTGTTGCCCCTTTGAAGCACTGCTCCAGTGCTTCAAAGGGGCAGCGCATTAGGAGCCTAGGATCAGCTGGAGTCCCCAGCTGACCCCGGGCTCTGTGTTACGCTGCCCCTTTGAAGCGCCGGTCCGGAAACGGCCTTTCCAAGGGGCAGTGCACGTGATTAATTTTTTTAATTGCTTGACAGCCGTACATTTAATTCATGCCAGGATGCAAGGACAAGCTGTGTGGCAATACTAGTCAGCACTGTAACAATATATTTTTTGCTATTTCAATACAGTTTAGCTGCTAGAAACATGTATTGCCACTGCTATATGACCAGGTAGCTCTCCAATGACCTCCTCTAGTCCAGGTGAGGAATTTGCCTCCACACCATACAGAAAAGCAACAGAATGATTTTTGCTAAAATTTCGGTCATCTACAAGGTTTTCTAAAATTGTCTCTACAAACTCCAAGAGACCTGAAGCAGTTTCCGTACATTAGACAGCCCCCCCCCCACACACACAAAAAGTGAGTTATAGAAGCTCATCAATACATTCTGAAAAAAGACTTCTGAACTGCTGTCTTAGTTCCTCTGCAGAGCGAAGTTACTATTTTGCAGCAAGCTGACTAGATAGTTTGCTCTACTTTATGCATATCTCCTTTCAATATCCATGTCTGCATATACATTATGTATACATCTACACATACCTGAATCCAAATGACATGACAAACGGAGAAATGTTTTTCTTAATTCTACTGTTAAAAGAACAAAGTAAAGTTAGTGACCAGATGCAGCAGAAGACCTCAGTACTGATGAAACATTAAATTACAAGCTTGCCTGCACCTATGATCACATACACTACTACATAAACAGGTCTCAGAGGACTAGCCATTTTGAAAGTTATAGACTAACAAGTAGTCGTTCTATGGCATCTTAGAGACTAACAAAAATATACAGTATCGTGAGCTTTCATGGGTAAAGCCCACTTCCACAAAAGCTCATGATTCTATATATTTTGTTAGTCTAAGGTGCCATAGGACTACTTGTCGTTCCTAGATAAATATGTAAGCTCTCTGTCATATGAAAAGTAATAAATGTGTCAGAGGAAGACACCTTCTGGGCCATAAAACCAAAGTGTGGTCACACTCAGGAATGCAGCTTTACCCCTTCTATTTTGCTTTGTTGTGTTAGCGATATGATTTACTCTTTGTATAGCATTTTTGAAAGGAGCCTTTAATTGCAGATAGTAAAGTTACTACAGACAGTAAGCTGTCAGTGTAGCTGAAGATGCTACCAAGATGAACCCCTGTAGGTGTTGAGCCCAAGTGAAAGCAATGGATATTTGAATCTAGCCATACTCCAGCCTAGAAAGAGATCTACTTTTAGCGTCAATACAGAAAGACACCAACATAGCAGTCAGCTCAGTCTCATCTCCAAGCAAATGTCTGTATTCAAATGATAGAAGTGACTAAAATTGACTACAAAAAGTGGAAGTTGTATTTATTCTGCTCCCACAATTCATTAAAAACGAAAGTTCTGATTCTCCATTTACTCTGGTTTTATTGACAGAGTTAAGTTACAGGTCTGATACCTCCAGGGGCGTGGCTAGTGGGGGTCAGGGTGTGTGGCTAATGTGTCACTGATTTTGGTTCAGAAAATATGGTCACCATAACTGAAAAGTATATCCTGGAAGCAACACTCTCATGGTCAAGATGGACACATGACCAAAAACAAAAAGGTGTCATATGACACCTCCCACCCCCCAAGAACTTTTCCCACCATCCTCCTACCAATAGGGATGAGTTTGGCCCCCACCAAGCCCCCCTCATGAAACTATCCTGCAATTGCATTAACCCAATTTGTGTCACACTAACTCGGGAGGGGGAGGAGGAGGGAGAGGGGAAGTGTTCCCTCTAAGAGTTTCCTCCCATGAGCAGAATGAATTTTGTGTTGAACTCAGTACTGGTGCACATGTGGCTTGTTTGGATGTGCCACCGTGGCATCCAAGTTAATAAATATCTTATAAGCCTCTCCCTTTTCCCTCTGCTGCTCTGTCTCCTTCTGCTGCTCAGTCTCCTCCCCTTACTCCATCAGCTCCCCTGGTGCCTGCTGCCCCCCCCACCACCACCCCTACCCCTCCTCTGCTGTCCTGATTCCTGCCCTTCTCACTGCCCTCAGCCCTCTTGGGACCTGCCCCCCTGTACCAGCCCTTCTCTGCCCACCATGCCTACTCTTCCAGTAGCCCCACTCTGATCATGTGAGCTCCCCCTCCTCATCCCCTCTCCTAACACCTCCCTCTACACACCTGCCCTGCCTCTCTCCTCTGTTTCTGGTCCCTCCCCTCCATGTCTGCCCTTCTGCTTCACCCCCAGAATCCCCTGGCACCCGCAACTTCCCCCGATCCTTCCTGGTGCCTCCTCCTTCCCTCACTGCCCCTGCCCCCCTTTTTATCTGATGCCCATCCCCTTACCACCTGCCCCAGTTCCCCTCAAGCCCCTCTGTGCCTTCACACATGACTTGCTCCATCGCTGCTTTTCTTATACCCACCCTTCCTTTCAACCCTTCTCCTAGCACCTCCCCCCTCTTGCCCCCGATGCCCCTCCCCTCTCCCAGCATCACCCTGTCCCCTCCACCCTCCCACCCCCACTGACACCTCCTCTCCCCCCTCCTGCTCTTTTTCTCATGGTCTCCACTTGGCCCCCTGGCATTTGTCTCTCCTCCACCCTGTCCCTTGGTGCCTTCCCCTTTCTTCTACTGCCCTGCCCTCCTCCACTCAGCATAAGACCCTTCCTCTCCCATTCCCCCTAGTTCCCCCCTGCCCCTCCCTCACCTTCCAGTTTTCGGGGCTGGAGTCTGCAGTAAGGCCCCAGAAGTCCCTGCAGCCCTGGACCCAGGTGCTTCTGGGGCAGGACCACTTGCTGGGCCTGGAGTTGGGCCGCCTGTGATGCTAATTTTACTACAGTCCCCGCACCAGCTTTGGCTCCCAGGCCCAGCTTGTGGAGCACAGCTGTGCAAGCAGGGCGGTGTGTGGCCACTCCCCCAGCAGAGTGGGAAGGGGTAGGGGGAGAAAGGACCGTGCACAGAGTGCACTGGCAGAGCCCGAGCGCTCCCAGCTCTGCAGCACTCTAGCCAGACTGAGCGGTTTCTTCCGGAGCAGCTCACTGGCACACACACACACACACACACACACACACACACACACCCCCACTCACCCCCGGCAGTGGCCACTTGTAGATGGAGGAGGCCAGGCTGGAGGCTGCACACGGCAGAGGCAGTCCCACAGAAGGACGGAACAGCCATGCGGGGCGGGGAGCGTGCATGCCGGACAGCAGCACATTCTGCAGGGGAGCTTGGCACTCCGTACACTGTGTGCCACCGGCAGTGGCCCTGGCTGCCCGCAGAAAGCAGCAAGAGAGCCACTTATGTGCTGGGTGGAGGCAGGGTGTTGCTGCTGCACTGCATTAGTGCTGGGTGTCTCGGACAGGGGGGGAAATGGTGGTGCTATTTATAGCCAGATCCCAACGGGTTTTCTGGGACATTTGCTGCCTTTATCGGGACAAAACACTTAAATCTGGGACTGTCCCGGAAAAAAGGGACGTATGGTCACCTATTTTTAGTGGCTTTTTTTTTTAAAGCAGATCAAGCAGTTCAACTCAATTTAACAGCCATTTTTGTCATAATTCTGATCGACTTTTCTAAATTTCCACATCAGACAAAGCTACTAGATCTCAGAATACTAGAACTGGAAAGGATGTTGAGAGGTCATCGAGTCCAGTCCCCTGCCCTCATGGCAGGACCAAGCACTCGAATAAGCCTTCCTTTGTTCTTTCTAGTGTACCTTTACCACAAGATGCAAAGATACTCTGGATTTCATGTTTGTAATGCTCACTTTTGCAACTCAAGTCATTAAAAATATTGAGACGTTAAATGTTTTGTTTCTATGAGCCATGGGACTTCTTGTTTTTGCAGATACAGACTAACAAGCTACTCCTCTGAAACTCATCATTAAAACTAAGTCTCAGACATGGTTTGTTACTAGGTATTTCTACTTTATATATTTCAGACTAGCTTCCCAAAAGTAACACTCAGGATATTTCTCTAAAGTGGATAGACAAGTTAGTTCATGCTTTATAAAAACTAAAAAGATTGGAAGCAAATACATAACAAAGTCGTCTGGATCTATATTATTAGGTTTCTTTACTACACAATGATCTGAGCTCCTTTTTGCATGTCAACAAGCCCCAATTCGGTCTCAATTTTGGCTTGGGAAACTGCTGGGCAAAATAAGCTGTCTGGTGTACAAAGATGAAGAAAACTTTAAAACTTACCGGGAGCAAGTGTCTGGTTCATTGTCCTCAGCGCAGCCATCATCAATCTTTATGCTGGCCTCCTCTGTCTTTTGAAACCTGCCAAAGACAAGTCAGACAAGGTCATGGGATGGCTGGCCCTTTGAAATAATGCATGTGCAGCTCTCCTGTGCTAGAATGGGGGCCCTCCACTGGGATCAAGAAGCTGGATCAGGACCTGGGGCTATTGAGCATGTGTAAGACTCAGCAATGCTCCGGAAGTAGAAAACTTCCTGGAGAGGCAGCATGAGTCCTTGGATGAAGAAACACCACTGAAAAGTAGTGCTCAGTTAGAACACAGAATAATTCTGCTGTAAGTCCTGAAGCAGGAACTGAGAAAAGCAAAGGGGAAAACCCTTGGAAGCTATAGCCTAGGGTAGTGAGGATTTTTTTTTTTTTAATTAATACTACCTACTGAGGGACTCACTCAAGGCATAGCAATGAGTTGGGCGCTGGGACTAGCCAGCGCCTTACAGACACTTGTTACCAAACACCAGGCTATTACTTAGAGCAGTACACTTGCTTGTGTGCTGCTCTCAGTAACAGCCAGATAAAAAGAGAGGAGCTGCTACGGGCATGTTCTGAGGCCTAGCTACTTCACTGAGCATCACTTAAAGCAAAAACAAAAGGAAAAACTATGTAGCACTTTAAAGACTAACAAGATGGCTTAATAGGTGATGAGCTTTCGTGGGCCAGACCCACTTCCTCAGATCATATTCTGGAAGAGAATTGGCATGACCATATATACCAAAGGAATACAAAGAAAAAAGTGAACACATTCTTAAACTAACAAATCAGATTTAGTACAGAACGTGGGGTGAGGGAGAGGAAGGAAGAGAATAGCTATTTATGAGTCAATGAATGGCTAATCAGGGGTGATAAGTAGGGAAGCTATCTTTGTAATGGTTAAGGTAATTAGCATCTTTGTTAAGGCCCATTCGTAAAGTGTCAAATTTAAGCATGAAAGAAAGTTCTGAAGTTTCCCTCTGTAATCTGGTGTTAAAGTCTCTTTGAATTAAGGTTATTGAGTGGCCAGGAGCTGCTGGCCTCGGGCTGCTCTTTAGGTCTGGACAGTCAGGCCTCATTTGACCAGGTCTGCCACAGTGGTAGCGTTTGGCCTTCTCATCCTTGGGATGAACACTCCTGCTCTCAGGGCTTCTGAGCTCCCTTGTTAGATTCAGGGCTGGGTCTGCTCCTGAACCCCTCCCTTTGTCTAAACTGTAGGGAAAGATGCTGATTCTTCCGCAGGGGTCTGTGCCCCTCCCGCACCCTGTTTTGGGTTTGGGCATCTGCAAACTCCGCAGCCTGTAGGACCAACTCGGGCTCCCGATCACACACAGCTGCCCTGACCTGGTCAGGTACAATATTCAGAAACTGCTCCAAGGTGATCAAATCCAGCAGTTTCTCATAACTCCCATTTGCTTTTGCCCCCATGACCCACTTTTTAACAAAGCCCATCAGCTTGTGAGCACATTCCACATAAGTACAATCACTGGACATTTTAAAGCTCCTGAATTTAACCAGGTGGGATTCAGGGGTAACCCTGAACAGTTTCAGTGCATAGTCTTTAATCCGCCCGCAGTCTAAAGTTTCTTCCTCCCTCAGATCATTAAATACCTCCCTAGCCTTGCCAGTCAGTCTTGTCATCAGGACAGGCATGCGCTGGTCATCTGGGATCTGGTTCACGTTGCAAATACGTTCGAAGGTTGCCAAAAACTCCTCAATATCCTCATTATCGTCGTAGATGGGACAGATCCTTTCCCAACTCTTGTTGGCAAGTGGGGGTGGGCTCTCAGGTTGTGGTATCTTTTGTTGTTCTTTCAGTATTCGGAGTTGGAGCTGCTTGGAACTCTCCTCCACCACTAGCTCTTCCATTTGCCGTGCATGGTCTGCCTCCTTCTCTTCCATTCACCGTGCATGGGCCACTCGCCTCTTCTGCTGATGCCTCCCTCTCCTTTCGAGGACTCTCAGCCAGGGCCCTCTCATTTTCCGCTGCCATCTTGGCCAGGGCCCTCTCATTTTCCAGCTCCATTTTCTTCAATGCCTGCTGCTTTCTAATTTCTTCTGCAATCACATCTGTAGCATCGGGTGGGAGCCGCTCTCTTGCCCACTGATCATTCTGCATTAGCAAAGATGTCAGCTGCTGCTTAGTAGCTTTCTTCCTAAAGTCAATGCCTCTCTGAGCACAACTCCTTCAGAGCCTCTCTGTTTAGACTCTCATGCGGTTGCAGACTCATTTCAGCCACTCTTGAACCAACCAAACTCTCAACACCAAAAGTCAAATTTAAACAGTGTGGGGTTCTGATCCAAAGCTCAATTGACCAAGATCTGTGGATCCTGCTGACTACACCACTGGGACGGACTGGGTCTGAGCACAGCTGAGGGCATCCGCTCAGGGCAAATTGCTCAAACTTGGGGCTCCTCATAACCTCTGACTGGAGGCCCTTCCCAAATAGGCCACAAACCAGTTACACAGAGCACTTCAGCTGCCTACCTGGCCAGCCAGAAGCCTCACGAGCAAAACCCCTCAGACACCCCAGCTCTTCCTGTGCCCCAATCAGTCCCAGGCCTGCACACAGGTAAAGGGTTATAGAACCCAATCTCCCCTACCCCGAACGGGTTCTTCCGGTCTCAAGAAACCAGTCACAGTTCCCAGGTCAATTTACACTCTAGATCCCACCCACAAGATCACACTGAGCCAATCCTTTAGAATTTAATAATAAACCTTTAGATTTTAGAAGAAAGAAAAAGCATGAGAGTAAGGTTGTTAAAGGATAATACATGACATGCATCGAATCGTCCAGTTCTCGATACAGGCTTGTAGCAGAGATGTTATAACTGCTGGCTTAAAAGTCTTTGGTGTACATCCTATGTCAGGATGGGTCCACAGTTCTTTCCAGCTTGTGGTTCCCTGCAAGGCTGCCTGTGGGATCAAGAGTGAGCTGAAGACCAAGACGGAGGGTGCCACATGGCACTTATAGATCTCCTCTGGCATCTTCTTGGCTGCAGCAGGTCACCTGGTCAGTGGCCTATCCCTGTGTCCCATGCTGGTAGCCCTTAGGTATCAGTCACATTCCTGAGATGTGTATTGGCACCTAGAGCTTAATAGTCTCCTTGTTAATTAGTATAGCCATAGGCTGAGCTTTTCTTGCCCCTCTGCTCAGCCACAGACAATTTTCCAGCATCCATACAGAGTACATGTTTATAACTCCACATACAGATATTATGCAATTACATGAATAGCACATACAGAACCAGTAGAACAGAAGCTTTCATATGACCCCTCACATGATGCCCTTTGTACAGACTTTTGGGGCAACCCACCCCCCCCCATGGGTGCAGCAGTGATCTGGCTGCTCCCCTTAAAATCCAGCAACGTGACATTACTACATGCATCTTACTTCAAAGAGATCTTAACACCAGATTACAGAGGGAAACTTCAGAACTTTCTTCATGCTTAAATTTGACACTTTACGAATAGGCCTTAATAAAGATGCTAATTACCTTAACTGTTACAAAGGTAGCTTCCCTACTTATCACCCTGATTAGCCATTCATTGACTCAGATAGCTATTCCCTCCCTCTCTCTTTCACCACCTTCTGTACTAAATCTAATTTGTCAGTTTAATAATGTGTTCACTTTTTTCATTGTATTCTTTTGGTGTATATATGGTCATGCCATTTCTCTTCCAGAATATGATCTGAGGAAGTGGGTCTGGCCCACAAAAGTTCATCACCTATTAAACCATCTTGTTAGTCTTTAAAGTGCTACATAGTTTTTCCCTTTTGTTTTAGCAACATCAGACCAACACAGCTACCTCTCTATTATTTAAAGCAAAGGCACTTTGTTATGCTAAATTAGTAGTTTATAGCACAGGTGGCTTGAGTTGTTCCAAATGACTTTCACAGTAGAAAAATAGTGGAGGACCCTATAAAACACACATTAAAAGATCAAAATAGTCTCCCTCCTCCCCATGGAATATTTCCAGTGTTTAGATTCAAATAAGATAGAGACTATACACAGTCTCAGGGAAGGTAACTAAAGTGAGAGATACTGGTGAGCGATAGCCATCTGGCAGCAGTATTTCAAACTAACTGCTTTCAAATCTATCCCCTAGCATGTAAGTGTCATAAGTATTAAGTACTGAATGGCTGTGCCAACAACACTACCTTCTGAACCCTAGAAGAAGTTGTTTACTGCTTCTGCTTTGACAGCATAGGAAACTTGCACTATTACTACTATTGTATCATTTGACCCCATCTCTCTATAGTACTAAGTAAGGATGTCAGATACACAACTATTCAATTAGACTATAACTGCACAAAAATCAGTTACATGAATATTTGATAGTCCTTGGGGCAGAGGTGGCAGCCAGTGCGTTCCCCACCTCACTCCCAGAGAGCCCCTTGCCACCATGTGCTGCTGCTTCTGTATCAGAGGCAGCAGCACAGGGTGGCAGGCAGAGTAAGTCCGTGACAGGAGCTAGTTTAAAAACCAGTTCCCCTTGAAGACCAGCTACCTGCTGCCCCGATACAAAGGCCAAAATGCAGGGTGGCAGCAGCCCCTGTCCATGGGGAGCTTGGACCCCGTGCTGCTGATAAAGGCAGCAGTACGGGGGATGAAAGGGGAGAATGGTGGCATCATGGATCTGGAGCTGCGGGGAGGGGGGGGAACTGGCTTTTTGGAGGCAGCAAGGGGGTGGGGGAAGAAGGCAAGTCTCTGGGAGCAGATGCATGTAGAAAGCTGGCTTTCAAGCCAGCTTCTCGCACATATCAGTTTCAGCCTACCCTCCTCATCGCTGCCTTTCTATCAGAGGCAGCAGCACAGGGCAGGTGGGTCTGGTGCTTGTGGGGAGCCAGCTTTTAAGCCAGCTTCTCACAGGCACCAGCTCCCACTCCCCACTTGCTGCCTCTGATACAGCAAGGCGGGGGGGGAGGGGGGGGAAGGAGGAGGAATACATGTAGTTGACATGATTAACTGGTAAGCCTTGGCTTATCTGTTAACTGACAACATGTTAACATCTCTAGTACTAAGTCAACTGAAGAATGCAGGAAATTACTCTGCTTGTCCTATTAATATATAGGCACAGCTGAATGAATTTAGACAAACATACCTCTACAAGGCAGAAGCAACAAACAGAATAGCAGATTCTGGCCTTGTCTATAGGAGAAACTCTTGGTTTAACATAAATAAGTCAGTGTAAGAAGTGAGGTTAAATTAGTTTGACTTGTGTAGTCAAAGCCTTAACCCTAAATCTCCAAGTTCCTATCAGTTTAAGGCTGGCCCTTATGTACCATTTGAGTTGATTTTTATTTTAAACATAAAACCCACGTTAGATCTTCCGTTCAGGGAGTATTACATTAGCAATCACTCAACCTGGACAGATACATATTAAACACTATACACAGAATTTACTTGTATGGGGAAATTAAGTGATAACTCACCTATACATTGTTGTAGCAGCTTGTTACTTATTAACACTTGATCAATGCCTCAAAAAAGGCATGCCACTCAATCTTCAGCATTCCAAATGGACTCCATAGAGTGAATTAAATATATATTCTCCAGTAAGCTAAATAAATTTGCAAGCAGTCTAGGAACCAGTTTAGAACAATTCTAATACAGAGCGCATGCTCAGAAAATACTGGCACTGCACAGATGCAAAACTATTCCAGCAAGTTAAAATGTCTAATTCTTATTACAGGAAGGAACTATGGAGAGAGCACAAATGTTTGCATCAGGAAATTGTAGCACAGATATGTCTCTGTGCACAACAGGATACCAAACAGGAAAGGGAAAGAGTGGAACAGCATGAAGCAAGCCAGTGCTAGAGGAGCATTTTTACACCTTCTTAAAGAACTCTTCTGAATGGCTCATTTTATTACTTCCTTCTGAACTTTAATAAAACAGACCAAATAAGAGACAAAAGCTGTAGCATGTAATGACCTAGTGAGGAAATTCAAAGATTATGCAGAACCCAGTTTTGCAATTGTATAGTACAGTCATGCCATTTTCAAACTCTCCTTGGTTCCACATTTTGGATAGTTAACTGGCATATGCTTTGCTGCAGCATTGCCTGGAATCCAGCAATTTAAAACATACTAATGTGTTTATACACTACAAATATAAATGTGTTGAGGCAAACATTTTTCAAGTTTTACTGTTAATTCATTAGAGTGCACATAAAATGACTTAAGCCTTTCTGCTAACCTCAAATCCAACCATTCTGTTTAAGCAGATTTTCCAGTGTCCATGATTCCATTACAAGTTTAACAACATCTGGCAGTTCTTAAACCCCCAGCTACTGCATCATGCATCGTGAAACAGCCTTCATGTTCATTTTAAGAAGTTTGTAGCCCTCGTGGTTATGAAGATACAAACTTTATTTGCCTTTGTCTTTTGATCATTAGAGAAATTTAGCTAAGTGTTAGGATTTTAAATTTGGAGTCATGATTTAAGAGACAAGGTGGGTGAGACAGTATCTTTTACTGAACCACTTTCTGTTGGGGATAAGATAAGCTTTGGAGCTTACACAGAGCTCTTCAAGTCTTTTGGGCCCCTGAGGATAGCAATACTGTTTAAGTTACTGCCATTTTCCCCCCATTAATGAAATGTCAGTCCAAAAGGTCTTTGGATATCATACCATTTAGTATCCAGTCAGGAATAGGTAAATTAGTCTTATGGGGGGGAGGGGTTAACATTTGTTTAGAGTTTTCTGTTTTGAGCTATTCATTTGCAGTTGGTATAGGGCTGTCTGTACTCTATTGTGGAAAGTTCAATGCATATCTTGTGACTATATATTTATATATAGGCTATGTGCCTAAGCACCAAAGCAGACAATGGACATTTTAAAGAATAGTTTAATATTATGACAAGTTACCTCATAAGCCATTAATCTTGCAACATGTTCTATTTATGTTGGTTCCAAAACAAGTCAATTAAGCATATGCATAGCTCAAGATCCAGAGAGACACTTAGATGCTTAAGCCCCAGAAATAGGCACCTAAAATCATTTTGGATCCACAAGACTCCTGCCAAACCCAGAAATGCATAAATTGGCTCAGCACCTAAAATTCTGCAGGAAAAGTCTTTCAGTAACCTATGTTTCTGCCTCTGAGCATGTGCCCAGCTGCCTTACTCTAGGCAGGAGATAGGCTTCTGGATACTTAAACAGAGCAACTCAAGCCAAACCAAAACACAAGCATTCACCTGCCTAACTCATGTGGTTATTAAATGAGACAGTCTGGAACAGCATAAAAGGAGAAAAAAAGGGTACAAGATAATATCAATTACAGAGACTACATTCTGCCAGCATGAATGTCTCAAATTGGGTGGCCAGAGATAAAATGTGAATAAAGTGGAATTTTTCAGTGTGGGACAGTGTGGTTATATAAGCACAAAATACTAATATCGGGCTGTCTGGTCATCTACACATGAACGCTAAATCCCAGGTCTCAACTGGAGAAGTGCTGTATGGATTAACACTTGCCAGGTGAGAAGTATATTAGAGTGTTAAAATCTAGTTTAGAGCTAATAACTATTTATGTTTTTCTTATCTGTAATCTTATGTTTCCAACCCTTATCTTAAGCTTTGCCAGAAGTTGAGGCAATGGGCACTTGAATGGGATGTACAGACAGGTTGAAGGGAACTGTACCCAGAGCCAAAGCAGGATATTGGGGGTTAGCTATTTCCCTAGATTTAAGTATAGGGTCTCTCTGGTAGGCCTCAAAGGATTCATTGAGTGTAAGGATGTTAATGTATAAAATGTTAGATGGTTAAATGCTAGGTTTAGCCAGTTAACCCTGGAGAAAAACCACTTCCCCCCTTCTTCTCTGCCCACCGTGACATGACAGACCATGGCTGGAGTAGGGGGACTACTCTGGCCCCAGCCAGCAAGGGCTGCTTCAGCCCGGCTGCATGCGCCAGCCCTAGTCATGTCATACCTATGGTCCCAGCCACAAGCAGTGGGGGGTTCCTCTGGCCCTGGCATGTGCTCCAGCCCCACTGCAGCCAGGAGGGAGGAGGAGGGAAGAGACTGCTCCAGTCGGGCCTGCTGCAGTTGCAGGCAGGATCCAGCCAGCCAGGCCAGCTAACAAATTACCTTGTAAGCAGGCCTATAAACTGCCTGCATACCAGGTAACCACTTAACCTCTTACATCCCTAACTGAAGGAGCATAAAGACTAGGGTGTGCAAGTTGCTCGCGTGCATAGGGAAAGAACAGCCCCCTCTGTACCCAGAATAGGGCACTGGTGTTGCCAGAAGCTAGTAGTTGAGCAAATTTCCCCCTGAGGGCACAGGCAAGGCTTCTTGCTGTGAGCAGGAAGTAGCACATCATCCTGAACCCCTTGACTAACCCTAAAGGGTCAGTGTGCTCTAACCACTAATTATGGGATATTCTGATGTGTGGCTCCTGCATCTGTCCTTGTGAAGCTCTTCCATTGTGGATAAATAATGGAAGTGATTGGAGTGGGGGCCTGGGCCGGATTCCTACATCCCAGGTGTGTATCCCAGCCACCAGACTACAGAGTCATTCCCATACTCTCTCATTCAATAACTTTATACACAGTGGAACCAGTTCAACGGGGGAGATTGAGGGAGCCCCATGGCAGACTATCCCAGATTAGTCTATAGTCCTAAGAAGCAAGACACCCCTGTTCAAATCCTCTTCCACTCTGCCAGAGAGGCTGGACTGAATCCAGGTTAGTGCCCTAACCACTAGGCTAAAAAGTTATAATGTGGACAGTGGCAGCTGCCTGGCCCTCTCCATACTCCAAAGCCCCCATTTTGTGTGCAGCCAGGCAAGTACCACACTCAGGAACAGGAACCAGACACCTTGAGCATATTTCCTGTGGGAATGAATCACTGAACAAAAACAGACACCTATCAAATGAGAGATAGGGCCTTGCACAGCTCCTTCTGATTCACATTTCCCATTAGCTAGCTTAGACTGCTCCCTGCCTAACATGCTAGCTGTTAGGTGTCTGAGAACATGCTCCACATTTTTCCCCTCACATAGTATGGGGAGCCTGTGTGCCTAACTTAGTTTTGTGGATTACAGTGCTGTTGTGATTTTTCTATTCACCTAACTTTTTGTGGATCTCACCTAGGGTTTAAGACTATGCTAAAAATCAGGGCTATACTATCACAGGTATGTCTAAGAGCATATCATCTTGCCATGTCGTTATAAGCATAGTGGAAGCAACCTATTCATTGATATCCACAATCAGCCTTGTTTCTAGCCTACAAAAACAACTCTTTAAAAGTGCAAGTAGAATGGTCTGTTCTGAAAAGCAGCCTTTACAATTTTAACTCCATCAAGGATAGGAACTTCTTTGGAGATGGTCTTGCTCCTTATCCTTCTGTTCCCAATGTACTGGGACATGGAAATTCAGAGTTCAGCTTGCTGCCCATCCTAATTTACATTGCAGTAAAATAGAAATTCCACATCAATTGCCACCATAGCTCTAATAAATGGTAGCAATGGAGTGTTACTGGGTGAGTTGTTTTTCCATGTACAATAGGCTTAATTCCCCTTGAAGGAAGATTTAGTTAAACTGGTGAAGAAGTTAGCTCCATAGCCTGACAAATGCAAGAAAGCCACCTAAGATGGAATAAGAGCACAGCCTGCTGCAGGTTAGATATAATAGATTCTGTTTGGAAGTGTATAATATATTCATGAATGCTCTTCAGTTCCAATTCTTCAATATTTAGGTTATAAAAATTGGCAATTTTAACTAGGTTTCCATAAGCCTGCACTCCACTCCTCATGAAACACACACTTTGCATAGTGAAAATATAAGCAGTTGAAGCAGCCTCCTTTCAAAGCCGGTGATTTCAAATACAAACTCTCACCTGCAAGTGCTTACATACTATATTGATGAACATTAAGGAAACCCCAAAAGATAAAAAAAGAGGTTAGAGAACTTATTACTGGTTATGGTGTCTGGTGGACTACTCACCCATCAGCTTCGAGCAGCTCTGACCCTTGTTCATATCTTACAGTTGTCGTCATTTTGCTCTAAAAAAAGAATACACCTAATAAAAAGGAAAGTTTTTTCCTCCAGAACATTTTCAAAAAGGACATTTTAAGTAGGTATGCTTATAACATCGCTTATAGGAGTTTCACATACAAGTTTAATCTAAACAGTCAGAAAAAGCTTCTACTTTATAAATTCAGGAATACAGATTTACTATGATTCTGGAAGTACTAAGCACCTGGTTCATTTTAGGCATAAGTACTTCCACTGATGTGCTTAGAGTGTTAATCACATGCACAAGTACCCTGCTGAACTGGGGTCTAATACAGCAGAACCTCAGAGTTAGGAGCACATTGGAATAGAGGTTGTTTGTAACTGAATAAAACACTGTAGTTGTACTTTGAAGCAACACTGAACTAGTGCAACTTTGAAACTTACTATGCAGGAAAAAATGCTACTTTTAACCATCTTAATTTAAATGGAAGCAGCACAGAAACAGTTTCTGTGCCTTGTATTTGTTTTTTAAACAACCTTCCTTTAAGACTTTAGCACAGTATTCATGGCTGTCCCAAGCTCTGCATCCCTGGACAACTCTTCAGGACCCTGGGCCTATTCCTTCCCACCTCTTCTCTGCTCCCTTAGTCCACACCTTCCACCAAGCTCCCATACCACCTCTTTCCAGATTCCACCCTCTCCCCTGAGCAACAGCAAGCACTGATGGAGCAGAGCGGGGCATGCTGGCAGTGGGTCACTCGCTGATCATGGTGCCCAAGCCACCTGCTAACCACTCAGGCTGTCCTGGACGCCATGTCCCCCGAAGCATGGAACCTTGCAAAGCGTAAGGCCTATGGCAGTTGCCCCAAGCCATCCTATCAACAGGAGGGCTTTGACTGTATTTGCTTCTTTTGTTCTGTGCTGCCTGTTTGTGTACTCATGGTTCCCAAGGAGGTATGGTGGACCAGTCATTCCTTACTCTGGTGTTCACGTCTGAGGTGCTACCGTATAGCAAAAACAAAACCACAACAAAAACAAACAAAAAACCCCACACAGTAATTTTTGAAGCATTCCATTAGGCTTGCATCTACCCAAATGGCACGTTTTATGCAGCCTCTTAAACCACATAATGCATGGAAAAAGCCAGTACAGACAGAAGTGTCTCATCTAGAAATGACCCAGAAATTTAAAAACAAGTTCAAATACATCCAAAGCATCCAATTTACATTAGAATTTTTGGTTTCCTCCTTAAGCCTGTCATGCACAAGTAGGAGCACTAACAGGAAACCTGGGCAAGGTATGTGTGGAGGGAGGTGGCGCCACACTCCCAGAAGAGGCATGGCCTCAAGCAGAAGGGCCAGAGCCAAGGACAGCCAGCCCTCTGCATCATCAGGAGCGCATGCCACACCAGTCCCCCAGCCCTTAGAGCTGGAGTGGGGAACCTTTTTAGGTTGGAGGCCACTCACCCACAGAATTAAAAAACCACCACCAATCGGGGCCGCACAAAAGTGAGAAGGAGAAAGACACTCCGCACATTCCCCTTCCACACCAGAGCCTAGGGAGACCCAGACTAGTAGATTTTGGATGCTTCAGCCCTACAGGTGAGTGGCAGGATGGCTGGAGCACCAGCACAGTCTCCAGGCAAACCAGGGGCCATATCCAGCCCCTCCCCCCCGGCCTGAGGTTCCCCCACCCTGCCTTAGAGCCACCTAGAGTGCACAGTGAGGCACTCTGGCAATGATTTAAAGGGCGTGGTACTATGTCAGTAGTGGCAGCTGGAGTAACAGAGACACTGGCCAGGAGCCCCTAGTCCCTTTGAATACCTCCTAGATCCTGGAGAAGATCCACCAAGAGACTTAGGCATCATGATGCTTGGCATCATAGCCCCTAGCCTTTAAGTGCTGAGAGAAAAAACCCACATCCACAGTGCCTGAATTAGACACTTAGGCTATGTCTACACTTGCGGCTTCTTGCGCAAGAAATATGCAAATGAGGCTAAGTGTGGAATATTGCCGAGCCTCATTTGCATGACTAATGAGCCACCATTTTTGCAGAAGGGGCTCTTGCGCCAGAAGGAGCGGTCTACACTGCGCCTTCTTGTGCAAGAAAACCCCTCTTGCACAATGCTGTTATTCCTGAAAATAATCAGCATAGCGGCATTGCGCAAGAGGCAGTGTAGACAGTTCCTTCTAGCACAAGAGCCTCTTCTGCAAAAATGGCAGCTCATTAGGTATGCAAAAGAGGCTCAGCAATATTCCACAGCCTCATTTGCATATTTCTCGCACAAGAAGCTGCAAGTGTAGACATAGCCCTAGTTTCCAACACAAAATGGGAGAAACGTGCCAGAGACTGATCCACAAAGGCAGTAAACTAGCTGAGGAGCCACCTAAGCTAGCCAAATACAAGACCCTGGAGATGGGCATGTGTTAAGCCACACCCCTCTCAGAGAGGCACGAGAGGAAGGTAAGAATACAAGAGTCTAGTGCAGTGTTTCCCAAATAGTGAAAGTATGGTTTCTCGCAGAACCCTATCACTTCCTCCCCTCCCCCCCAGCCAACTTTTTTGCTTGACAGTTTTTCCACCTTTTTTGGTCAACCAGTTTTCCCCAGCAGGTGTTTTTTTTTTTTTGTTTTTGTTTTTTTTTTAAAAAGAGGGTTCCATGCCCAAATAAAATTGGGAAACACTGATCTAGTGCATAGGGTACTCAACCATGATTTGGGAAGACCCCCTCTTAAGTGGAAAAGGGATTAGACCAGGGATCTGCCACCTCAGGTGACTGCGCCAACTTCTGGGATATAGTCACGCACTTACACTGAAGTTAACTGAATAATGAAATTATGCCACTGAAATGCTTCAGTAGGAGACACTGAAGGAGCCCCACATCAGAATACCCCACAGCCTGGGTGAGTACCCTGTGCACTAGGCCAAAAGTTAAATGTCCTCCTCCCTTCCTGCCACCACCTGTTGTGTGAACTTCACTGAGAGGACTGAAATAGTAGGTGCTCTCTGAGCACATCTACTGGATCAGGGCCCATATGCAACTTCAACAGCTGTAAGCCTATCTTCCCCAGTTCCTGAATTGCTTAGTGATTCAAGCCAGGCAACTTGATGCTTATTGCTAAGCAGCAACAGCAGGAGGCATGCTCAGCAGGAGACAGGTGACTAGAGCAAGGCTGCAGTGCACAGACAAAACTATAGCTACCTACACAAACACCTGAGCGGGAGTTTTGTGAATCACTGTGGGGCCTAAAAACAGGCTAGGCTCCAAAGCACCTTCCTGGATTGTACTCTTTGTCACTGACTCTGTCCAAAAAGCACAACCTAGCAAGTGAGAATAGCTGTGGGAGGGAGGGAGGTAAGTGAGAGCCAGGAGATGAGGGTATTGGAAGATTAGTAGCTACTTTAACACAACAGGGCATTTCTCCCCCTTCACTAGCAAACTATTGGACAGTCAGAGAAGCCCAATACAAGCATGGAGCAGAGTAAGTCACAGTTGATGAGACTTCTGTCTAGAAAGGAGATTCCTTTTCAGGAAGTATAAGCAGCGCCGGGCAAGGCTGCTAGGATGATAGTCTGCTTGAACTACAGCTGTTAGCTTTTTAAGCCACTGGGTACACCCTCTCAATCCTCCCTTTCACAGACTTCAATACCATGCCATGTCTTTCCTAGTTTGTAATGGAAGATGATGCCATTTGCGTGGCTAACATGACTGTGCCTTGGACAGGAAATCTATGCAGGCTACAATGCTATGCCTTGCATTGGGCACATTAGCAAGGATAAAACACCATCAGCGTGAGGGACCCTAGAAAAGCTAAACATACACATGGGTCCAGATTTAATGCATCCGAGGGTACTGAAGGAGTTGGCAAATGTCACTGCAGAGCCTTTGGCCATTATCTTTGAAAACTCGTGGAGATCGGGAGAGATCCTGGGTGACTGGAAAAAGGCAAATGTAGTGCCCATCTTTAAAAAAGGAAAGAAGGACAATCCAGGGAACCACAGACCAGTCAGCCTTACCTCAGTCCCCAGAAAAATCATGGAGGGGATCCTCCAGGAATCCATTTTGAAGCAATCAGAAGAGGGGAAGTGATCAGGAATAGTCAACATGGATTCACAAAGAGCAAGTCATGCCTGACCAATCTGATTAGCTTCTATGATGAGGTAACTGGCTCTGTGGATATGGGAAAGTCAGTGGATGTGATATACCTTGACTTTAGCAAAGCTTTTAATTCGGTCTCCCACAATATTCATGCTAGCAAGTTAAGGGAATATGGATTGGATAAATGGACTGTAAGATGGATAGAAAGCTAGCTACACTGTTGGGCCCAATGGGTAGTGATCAATGGCTCAATGTCAGGTTGGCAGTCGGTTTCTAGCGGAGTGCCCCAATGATCAGTTCTAGAACTGGTTTTGTTCAACATCTTTATTAATGACCTAGATGAGGGGATAGATTGCACCCCCAGCAAGTTTGCAGATGACACTAAGATAGGGGGAGAGGTAGATATGCTGGAGGGCAGGGATAGTCCCGAGTGACCTAGACAGATGAGAGGATTGGGCCAAAAGAAATCTGATGGGGGTTCAACAAGGACAAGTATAGAGTCTTGCACTTGGGACAGAAGAGTCCCACCTGGGGATTACAGTGGATGAGAAGCCGGATACGAGTCAGCAGTGTGCCCTTGTAGCCAAGAAGGCTAATGGCATATTAGGTTGCATTAGGAAGAGCATTGCCAGCAGATCCAGAGACGTGATTATTCCCCTGTATTTGGCTCTGGCGAGGCCACATCTGGAATAGTGTGTCCAGTTCTGGGCCCCCCCACTAAAGAAAGGCTGTAGACACACTGCCCTCTGCTGGACCCTCTGCAACCAAAATAGATTAGGGGGCTGGAGCACATGACCTTTGAGGAGAGACTGAGGGATTTGGGTTTATTTAGTCTGCAGAAGAGAAGAGTGAGGGGGGATTTGATAGCAGCCTTCAACTTCCAGAAGAGAGGTTCCAAAGAGGATGGAGAAAGGCTGTTCACAGTAGTGATGGATGGCAGAACAAGGAGCAACGGTCTCAAGTTACAGTGGGGGAGGTCTAAGTTGGCTCTTAGGAAAAACTATTTCACTAGGAGGGTGGTGAAGCACTAGAATGGGTTACCTAGGGAAGTGGTGGAATCTCCATCCCTAGAGGTTTTTAAGTCTCGGCTTGACAAAGCCTTGGCTGGGTTGATTTAGTTGGGATTGGTCCTGCCTTGGGCAGGGGGATGGACTTGATGACCTCCGGAGGTCTCTTCCCTCACTTAAAATGGCATTCTGCTTTGCTAACGGGCAGCCAGCCCGTCTGGCCTATCACCAGTTTATTGAAAGGAGCTGCCTTCACAGAAACTGGCCTGACCAAGAGCACAATGTTTGGGTGATCCAGCAGCAGAGTTTCAGGAAAGACAAACGCTCTGGAAGAGGTTTAGGGGTCAGGTCTCCATTCCTCCCACAGGAAGAGGGGGAAGATTTTAATCATGAGCATATTCTCCCGATTCTCACCATATCGGGGGCCTACTCCATCCCCAGTGCAAAGGGAAGGAGCCCAGGGCCCGGCTCACTGACACCCTGCTGCCCCAGAGCAGGCAGGCAGGCAGGCAGTTATGGTTTTGTTGGGACTCAAGACACCACGGCGGCCAAGCGAGCCGAGAATGGAGGAAGCGACGCACGCAGCGCGAGCAGGACTGCGCGTTCCGCCCCGCCACGCCACGCCCTGGCCCCGCGGCAGGCACCGCTGCAGATCATTAACTCCTCCCGCAGCCTGGGCCAGGAACAGCCCGGCAGAAGGTCGCTTTGATTTTCTCCGTCAGACGGCGTCTCGCTCCTCCCCCACTCGCCAGAGGAGGGGAGCAGTTGGAGGGGCTCAGAGCCCCTCGCGCCCCGCTAGCTCTGGGTAAGCCTCTCTCCCGCGCATTTCCCCTTACCTGTCCTTGGCAGGCGGGGCTGCTGGCTCCCAAGACGACTCAGAAGAGGAATCCGACCCCAGGGCCGGGGAGTCTTGTGACCGGCGCAAAGTTTAGCTCAGACACAGTCTTGCTTTTCCTAACCCTCTCCGCGCTTCGCGGCCTCAGCAGCTTGTTTTTAAACTTCCTACGCTTAAAAAAAGAGTCCCTCGCTAGACTGGAGCGAGCGCGAGCCCCCTCCCCGTTTGATTGCGCCCCCGCCGCGGGGCTGATCATTGCGCCGCTGGGGTAAAGCCGCCCGCGCCGCCTCCACACCTGATTCCCATCACTTGCCGGCTCGCGCCCTGCCAGCGGCTCAGGGACCGCCCGCAAACAGCTGGCCGGGTGCAAGCCCAGGCAGTGGCTGGGCAGCGCCGAGTGGCTCCTTGGCCACTCTAAAGAAGTCTCCTGCCAATGGAACTCTATGGCCGCAACAGGCGGGTCAGATGATCCCCGCCCTCACCACTAACATCAAAGTAAGAGTAGTTAGTTTCTGCTGCTATTACTTATTTATCACCGTGCCCGTGTTGGTGAGTGCCCCTTCCCCTCTTACTGTTTCCACGGTTTCTTTGTAACAACAATTCCAGATTCTAGCCAGATCCTGCACCTGCAAAGGTTCATGTCACAGCCAGCCCTTTGAAGTCTTTTCCATGTAAAGGCTCCTTTTGAAAGATTACAAGAAGGGATATACTGGGTCAGACTAAAAGTCCATCTAGTCCAATATCCTGTCTTCTGACAGTGGCCAATGCCAGAGGGAATGAACAGAATAGGTAATCATCAAGTGATCCAGCTCCTATCACCCATTCCCAGATTCTGACAGAGGTTAGGGACACCGTTGGTACCCATCCTGGTTAATAGCCATTGATGGGCCTATCCTCCATGAATTTATCTAGTTCTTTTTTGAACCCTGTTAAAGTCCTTGTCTTCACAACATCCTCTGGCAAGGAGTTCCACAGGTTGATTGCTATTCTACTCCCCTGGATAAAACCATACACACATAAAACATTTGCAGACATAAAATTGTGTACCCGCATAATTTTCAGGATAAGTGCCTGGGTTAAGGACTAGCAGTTTTGTACTGACCCCTCAGATACTCCTATTGGAGAGTAAGGGCTGGGAAATATCCAGCCCGGAGATCACTATTGTTTAAGGACCTGATCTAGCTCCCACTGACTTCAGTTAGAGTGAACATCTCAGGAAAGCTAAGCATATAAGTGCTTGTAGGATCTTGTCTGAAGTCAGTAATGACTGCAGTAATGCAAACCTATCATATTCAGGTTAGGGCCTTCTTCTAAGTCTTATTATAGGATTAATTGATATGGCTCAGCACTTTAAAATTGTAAAGTGCTCTATAAAATGCCAATCCTGAAATGTGATACACAGAGACCCACCTCCTGAATCCTTTCTGGAGTCAATGGGGCTTCTGGGCACACAGAAGTCCATCCACAGGCATAATAAGTGTCCACATACCATGGTTCCTGTCACCATTTCAATTACTATGATTTTGGATCACTTTGAATGCTATTATAAGTTACCATTATGTAAGTCCTTTGCTGCTAACATGCCAATGAAAATGGTGTCGTCCTTTGTCTGATTTCTTTCTGTAAATCTATGCACTTTGGCTATTTTAGTGCACTTTTGTCCAGTTTGTGCAGTTTGCTTAGTTAGGCCTTGATCCTACAAAGCTTTATGCAGATAGTTAGGGATAGTCTATCCTGAAAACTTACATTGACTGGACTATATCAGGGGTGTGAAAATCCATACCTCTGAGAGATGTAGCTATGCCAATCTAACCCCAGTGCAGATAGTTTTAGGTTGATGGAAGAATTCTACCATTGACCTTACCATCTCTTTGTGAGTGGAATTAACTGTAGTGATGGAGGAGCCTCACCTTTTGCAGTAGCAAGTGTCTATACTGAAGCACTACAATGTAGAAGTGTTCTAGGTTATTTTGTGCATTCAACAGTACCAACCACAATGTCACCACTTAACAAATAGGATTAATTAACTATATTCTAATTTGAATAGTTTTGATGATATTAAGGCCAGTTATATGGTATAAACTCCCATATGGACACTTTTAATCCAGTACATGATTGCCTTTTTCAGTTTATTTTAAATCCCTTCCCAAGTGATATAAGCTAAACCAAAAAGAAAAAAGAAGAGGAAGAAAAAAAGCAATCTTATACCAGAATAGGAATGTTCAGCTGGGTCTTATACAGGTATATGTTGGTTTAAATTCACATCTTAGATTATACTGGAAAACATACCTGTGTAGACAAAAGCTTAGCATATTTATTCAGATGGGCCTGGGTGATTAGCTGTTTCTCATTTATTTTGTCATGGCCTATTTTAGTTGGTACCCTTCACTAAAAGTGCATCCTTGATTATATTTTTGTAGCTTTTATTTATTTTTGTTGTTTTCCACAGATTTTAAGGATGTCTGGCTCAGATCTCCAAAGATAATTTTACAGATCTGGGCCTCTGATACGTGACCCATTTATTCTTTACTGATTCATCCCTTTTCCCCAGGGCAACCTTTATGTTGTTTTTAGAGGGAGATTTTCAAAGGTATAAAGGGGAGTTTGGCACTTGACGGTCATTTGAAAATGTCTTTATTACAAAGAGGGCTGAAATTAGCAATGCTGTAAGTGGGTTTTTTCCCACAACTTTCCATAACTTTTGCAGTGATATGTCATTCAAAAAATATCCTTCTGTTTCTAACTCAGCATCACTCATGATTTTAGCACAACTGCCAAAGCAGTGTTTCACTGCAGCTGCATGGACAGAAGAGGGAGCTCACAGTGTGCTTTAGTAGGGCTTCCCCAAGATGTGTTGACTGTGTTCAGATTTGTTTGTTTAGCTGTAAATTTCTCAGTGATGAAATGGCAGAAATCATTGTTTTCTAAAAGCGAAACAAAGCTCTTTTGATGAACACTCAGAATTTGGAGCACTTTTATGCATGAAACTGAAACAAATGGAAGGTAAGGTATAATTTACTCCTAAAACTCATAATGGCATCTTATGGTTTTGCCCCTTTCTCAATCAGTTTTTCTTTTACTTAGTCCTAGGAAATGATCTTCGTATGAAAACAGGGTCTCTGCATTATAGTTACTATATTTATTATACCCAATACCCTACATTCCTTAAACTTTTCACAAATTCCAGTACTAACCAAACAAAAAGACCTTAGTTTTGTTGGGTTTCGTTTAGTCTGATATACTGAATTAGGATTGTTGTAGCCACAAATTAAAGCAGAAAGATATGTATAAGACTGAAGAGGGGAGGGAAACAGACCAAGCCCAGGCTAAGCATAATGAACATATAGAATTAGCCACTATTAAGATCAGTAAGTAGTAAATTGTAACTTACATAAGGTCAATAAAACAAATGAATTAAATAAATGTGTGTAAGAAACATCTAGACATTTCTGGAAACTAACAAGATGATAAGATGCAGAAGTGCTTTCACATTTACCTTTTTGGTGAAAATTTTTACATATGCTAGTTCTTTTTTAAAAGGGCTTGATCCTGCATTCCTTGTGGACACACACTATGCATTCATTTCATCCTGGGATTATGTGTATGGAATGTATTCAGGATCAGAAGAAAGCTATTTAGAGGCGATTGTGTAAATGGAATAGCTTGATTGCAAGTGGACTTGAACCAAAATCTGAGATCAAAATATCTCTGACTTTTCATTGTTCAAAATATGTATCCAGGCCTGATACATATTGTAGTTTGGGCCTATTTCTAATCATTAGTACTTTTTTTATTACTAATTGTACAGTACTGCCTATGCTTTTCCAGTGTTGCCAGTTCTCATGGTTCAGCATAAGATTCAGTAAGAGACTTTTATTTTCTTAAAGCCCCAGCACGTGACTATGATTCAAGTGTACCCTAAAGGGTCAGAATGTTGAAGGCAACTAAAAGGAACCACAAATGTTTAGTTTTGAGAGTTCTATATGAGATTTTTATGCTGGTCTTATTATTTTGGGGGGACCAGTTCATCCTGGGGTTGGCAGCACTGCTTCATAGACATTTAAAAAGACATGAGGGTACTTCTAAATCTCAAAGCAGTTTTCAGTACCGTGAATTGACAGTAATCCATTACTAGAAAGATGATAATGCAAACAAGGCAGAAGTGTTCAAGAAATATTTCTGTTCCGTACTTGAGAAAAAGTGGAATGATGTATTCATATTATAAGATGATAATCAAACTCTTTCCTTAGGTATAGATTTACTTCTTTATTTGTGGAGCAATTCTAGTCAAGCCAATGCAACCATGTGAAGGAACAAATTTCGCATCTGCCTGAAACTTGCCATTTGGAGGGATAGTGCCCCTGCTCCTCAGATTATGCTCATGATTCCAACAGGAACTCAGGGGAGTGTAAAAAAAAAAAAATCTACTAATGTTCTACATTTAAAATAAACAGGTCAGAATATTTTGTATCTGAAAGCTTTAAAAGAACAGCCAAGAACTTCACTGTATCATTACTGTTAATATTCAGTGTTGTGAAACAGTGTGAAAGGCCCACAAGAAACCTAATGTTGTTCCAATATATAAAAAGGGTAAGTGGGACACTCCAGGTATTTATAGGCCTGTCAGCCTGGTGCTGACTTCAAGAATAATGGTGGAGCAGTTGATACAAGAACTTGATTATTAAATAATCAAATTAATATAATTAATGCCAATCACCATGAGCTTGTGAAAAATAGATTTTGTCAAACTAACTTAGTTTTTCTTTTATGAGATTACAAGTTTAATTGATAAAGACAGTATGTTGATGTAATATATTTAGACATCTGTAAGGCATTTGACTTGGTACCACATACAATTTTTATTAAGAACCTAGCAAACTACAAAAGCAACATGGCACGCATTAAATGGATTAGAAGCTGGTTAACTGATAAGTGCAATGGGTAGCTCCAATAGTGCAGATAGCACAGTTGTGCCATAGCGCATGAGATTGTTGGGGTACACTTTACCTGCTGTGATTCCACTCATTAAATGCCATTCACTCATATTAGGCCCTGCCATCTCTCTGTCAGAGGGCTGAGCCAAACCTGAGCAGTGCTGCAACCCCATGTGCCAGGTTGCAGTGCTGTTCGCCACTTGAATTTGGCCCATTCCTTTGTGTACACAGATGGGACGAGGGGAGTGAGTGGAGCTTTTGGACACTAGGATCAGGCAGCACCATCCTAGGTGTGGATGGGAGTAGAGCGGTGAACCAGGGAGTGCCAGTGAGTGGTCAGGGAAGTCCAGAGAACAGTGGCTGAGAGGCTGGGAGCAAGTTGTTGGTGGGTTATGAAGTGAGTAGGGAATATTGGGGCACTAGGGTGAAGTGTTGGAGTTAGTGGGGGCTGCTGAGGTTGGTGGGGTGAATTGTGTGGGAATGGGGAATATTGGGAGGGGAGAAGGTAGACTGGAGGAAAATTATAGAATTTGAAATCAGAAAGGGGACCCATAACCTATGCTTGCACCAGGGCTCTATGGGGCCTTGTTATGTCACTGGATACATTTCAAAATGAAACTATAAGTGGCAAATCATCATCAAGCGATTGTTTCCAGTGGAGTCCCACAGGGATCAGTTCTAGGTCCAACACTATTTGACAATGGCCTGGAATAAAACATAAAATCATCACTGATAAAGTTTGCAGATAATACACGATTAGGGGAGTGGTAAATAATAAAGAGAACAAATCACTGAGGCAGAGCAATCTGGATCACTTGATTAGTTGGGCACAAGCAGATATATGCATTTTAATGTACCTACATTTAAATGAGTACACCTGGGATCACAGAAAGTGGGCCATACATACAGGGTAGGGTACTCAATCCTGGAATAGTGACTATTGAAAAAGGCTAGGGAGTCATGGTGGCTAATCACTTGAACTGAACTCCCAGTGTGATGCTGTGGCTGAAGGCGTAATGCAGTCTTTTGATTCATGAACCGGGGAAACTTGAGTAGCTTGAATAGCTATGTTACTTCTCTACTTGGCATGGTGAGACTGCTGCTGAAATACTGTGTCCAGTTCTAGTGTCATCAAGAAGGATGATGATACATTGGAAAAGGTTCAGAGAAGAGCCACAAGAATGAATAAAGGGTTAGAAAATATGCCTTATAGTGATAGATTCAAGGAGGTCTGTTTATTTAGCTTATCAACGGTTGGGGTGGATTCTACATAACTGGGAATTTTTAAATCAAGATTGGATGTTTTTCTAAAATATATGCTCTCAATCAGCAGTCAGGACCCCAAAGTGGGTCACACTCACAACCTTGTCTTAATGCAGTTGCCAGGGCTGGCTTAGGGTTGCTGGGGTCCTGGGCCAAAACTAAAGCCTGAGGACTCCCCCGCTCCCTCTGTCCTAGGGTCGTTGGGCTCAGGCTTCAGGTCTCCGATCCAGGGCAGCAGGGCTCAAGTGGGCTCAGGTTTCAGATACACCCCCTCACCCCCCGGGGTTGTGTAATTTTTGTTGTCAGAAGGGAGTCACAAAGTTTGAGAATCCCTGCTCTAGTTCCAAGTCTTATAGCCTCCAGGTTAGACTACATGAACACAATGGTCCCTTATCAACTAGGATCTATTATTTCAATACAGCTAGTCCTGATTTTCTCTAATGTGAGATCAGATTAAGTTCCATGATCCTTGCCCTGAGGTACTTAAACTCAAATTAAATTTGTGACAACAACCCATTAGAGTCACATGTGCTACATACACAGAACTAAACTCTCAGCATGATCTCTGTTTACTCTTTTGAACATTGTTGAGATATTGTAACCTAGCACCTTTTCCCCACCCTGACTTTTCGTCTGTGCCTAAATCTGGGGTGGGCAATAATTTTTTTTCTGGGGGCCACTTTGGAAATTTTTGAAGTGGCCCCGGGTCCCACAGGAAGGGGTAGGACATTGAGTGGAAGGGACTGGGCCAAGATATTTCTGGGTTCCCCACGCCCAGACAACGATTGGTCTAGGGGTGAGGGAGTGCCTTTTCCCCCACTCACGTTCCCCCAGGGTGCCCATGCCCCTGGCATGGGAGGAGACTTCCCTCGCTCCCCTGCCCCCAGGCCAGTTAGGGCCTGGGGGCGGGGGAGCATGCAAAGCCTCCTCTGCTCTCCCCCCCCAGCTTCTCCTGCAAGGAGCACACAGCACTTCAAAGCACCACATGCTCCTGACAGGGCAGGAGGAGGCTACGCACGCTCCCCCGCCCCCAGGCCAATAAGGCCTGGGGAGTGCGTGAAGCCTCCTCTGCTCTCCCCCCCGACCCTGTGAGCAGTGCGCAGTGTTCATAGCGCCATGTGCTCCTGGCAGGGTGGGAGGAGGCTTCACACGCTTCACCGCCCCCAGGCCAATTAGGAACTGGGGGCGGGGGAGCGTGCAAAGCCTCCTCTGCTCTGCCCTCGCACTGTGAGCAGCGTGTGGCACTTTCAAGCGCTGTGTGCTCCTGGCAGGGTGAGAAGAACCTTTGTGTGCTCCCCTACCCCCAGGCCTTAATTGGCCTGGGGGCAGAGGAGGGTGCTAAGCCTCCTCCCACCCTGCCAGGAGCACGTGGCACTTTGAAGCATTGCACACTGCTCGCAGAGCGTGGGCAGAGTGGAGAAGGCTTCATGTGCTCCCCTGCCCCCAGGCCCTAATTAGCCTGGGGGCGGCGGAGCAGCAGGGTCTCTGTGGGACGGATCTACCTGGTTGGCAGGCCGAATCCAGCCCACGGAGGCCCTTTTGTCCACCCCTGGCCTAAATTATTCTGGGGACTCCTTTTTAGCAAACCATGGACTTTGATTTTTAATAGTTTATAATCCCATCTTCCAGTTTTACCTGATTTTTATTGATTTTATCTTTTTTTTTTTTAATCCTTGATTGTTGGAATCAAGGGCAGAATTAAAAATGGGTTCACCAGGACTTGCTCCTGGAACTAATTTCTCTGAAGCCTCAAATGGGGTTCTCCAACATATGCCTCAAATTGCTTTGTGACACCTTTGCTATATACTCCTCTGCAAAACTTTGATGTTCAGGCATCATTTTAATGGCATGTCTGCACTTACCAAGGGATCAGTATTGTGGCACTCAATCCCCAGGGGATTGATTTAGTGCTAAATAATCCCTGATCTTGCTTTTGTTGACTCTGGTACTCCACCAGAATGAGAAACATAAGAGAAATTGATGGGAGAGTTCCTCTTGTCAATCCCTCAAAGTGGAGGCCCCACGGTAACTCAACCTATGATACATCCACTCCATCTATGGTATTCACATAGCTGGAGTTGCATAAATTAGGTCAACTTTACCCTGTGTTATAGACCTGCCCTAAGCGAATTGACCCTAATTGCAGTTAAGGAAAATACAGTTTACTAGCAACAAATCAAGCATGCAAGATACTGTATATATATTTACTACTACCAATAATAATACATACTTCCACAAAAGGGTGCAGATCTCTGTGTACAACTTTTCAGATGTAGATCACAAAGCACTTTACTAAAGAGGGCAGTATCATTATCCCCATTTTACAGAGGAGGAAACTAAGTCCCAGAAAAGTGAAGTGACTTATCTGTGGTCACCCAGGAGGTCATTGTCAAAGCTAGGAACACCAGGAGACCTTTGGAGGCCTCCTGGAAGTGGTGTAAAAATTGGTGAAGTGTGTAAAATCTTCAGCACTACAGCCATATTGTCTGCAAATATTATTTTACAAAGAGTCAGTCTGACTAGTTCTGTTGCAGTTTATGTATCAGCCTTCCATATTCCTGGAAAAGAAAATGCTTTTGCAAATGTGCTGTCAAGGGATTACAACATCTGGGAGGAGGTATCATTAGAGAACATGCAGTGTTCATAATTGCTTAGGATGACTTGATGATTTTTAAGTAGCAGCCAAATGGAACTGTATACAGACACACCCTTCTGATACATATATATGTCTCACATGATCTCCACTCTACACCAGGTCCTTGCCTCACATCTCTGCTATCCTTAAGGCTTGGTTTAAGCTGGAAAAATAAGTCAATTCTGAAAATGTATAAACAAATATGTTTTAATTGATAAGATTATAAACATGATTTCATCCCAGATCATAAAAGGTATTTCAGTGCTTAATTCCCATTGATTTAAATGAGAGAGTTTCATAAATTCATTTGAGGTTCTTTCTGGGCCTTGGCACATAGTGTAGATGGAGCAGGTCATGTTTAAAAGCCTGTCAGCTGGTCATGATCAACCCTAGACTGCTCCCTAAGGAAAATTTAACTTGTTTTCAAACATGAATTATCTACTCAGTCTAGACTAGATTCATGTTTCTGCATGAGTTTTGCATCAGTAAGGAGGGCATTAAAAGTCAATAGTGAGGTCAGAGTTTATCCCATGGCTAATAAATGGGTGTTTTAAAAATCTGATTTAGAGACAAGCCCAACAGTCTGGTGGGAGCACAATAAGATCCTCTGTGAGGGTGTTTGATTGTGGGTCATAAGCCAACCGTCAAGCCTATGGAGGTGGGAACCCTGTGCAGACAAGGGAGTAGAGAAGGTGAGAAAGTACACAGATTAGAGACTTTGGGTCCTTCAGGAAGGGGTGCAGTAATAAACCCTGATCTTGCAAGCACTTATGCAGATACTAAACTTTACACACCTGAATAGTTTCATTAGCTCCAAAGGACCTATTTGCATTTGTAAAGTTAAGCGTGTGCTTAAGTACATGTAGGATGATAGCCTTGATTTGTGTGTATGTTCTTAAAAAGAGTTGGGTCATGTGCAATTTAAAGGTCTGTCTACACTTGCACTTGATCAAAACTTTTGCTGTTCATAGGTACTTAACCCTCCTGCCCCCCACGAATGTTTTGCTGTGGCAAGTGAAAATGGGAACGCTGCTTTGTCGGCAGGAGCACTCTTCTGCCGATAAAGCAAAATCCCCTCAGAGGGATAGAAATATTTTGTCAGCAAAATGCCGACAAATAGCTTTCATGCAAGTTGACTTTTGGCAACAAGGTTTTGTCAGCACAGCATTGTCGCTGAAAACTACTTAGTGTAGACGTAGCCTAAGATAGCACTCTCAGTTACACCCTTACAGGTCCATTGACATCAACAGGGGATAGGCAAGAATAGTAATTGTTAGTACTGGCTGATAGGGTTGCCAGGTGTCCGGTTTTGAACCGGACAGTCCAGTATTTGAGTTTCTGTTTGGGAAACAAATTGAGAAAATACAAATGTCCAGTATTTTCTAAATAAGATGTAATGTAGATTGTGATGTAATGTCAAGTGTGCCTGGTATTTTTGTTGAAACCATCTGGCAACCCAGTGTCTGGCAATATCTAACTAAAAAGAGAGATGGTTACAGATGAAAAGTCAGCATCTGGAAACCATTAGCTTAGCTTTTTGGCCCAGATTCACGTATTTAGGTACTTAACTTGCATTGATTTCAATGGAAGTTTAGGAGTCTAAATACCTTTGAGGAGCTAGACTTTCATGTTTAGACATTGAAATACATATACTCTGGGCTGCTAACGGGCTGTAAAGGAAGTGATCCTGCAACTTGCTGAACACCCACAAACTCCCACAGAAGTTAATGAGGGCTAGAGAAGGAGGTTAAGTACTTTGCAGGACAGAACTAAGAAAGGGAAAAGGGAGGAGGAGAGGTTTTGTTCATTTAATTTCATAGCTTTTAAAACTGACTATGAAAATAGAGCTATCTCCAAAGCTGGAAGAAAAGAATTCGTTTTAAAATAAATAATATTTGTGTCTGAGAGATGGGTCAAGAGTCCTGATCTGTTAGAAGAGAAAAGAAAATCCTATTTTCATTAATAAAATAGTATTGTTGTACTTTTGTAATAGAGTTTTCCCTCAGTAAATAATATGGGGGCTGTGAAGAGGTAATTTGGCTTCATTAGCTATCCTCTCAAGTTACCAAACAATTGCTTTGTAAAATGGAACATTCCTCCTAGTCTCCTTAAAATAGATATGAATTCTTTGGCCATAATGCAGAGAGAGTGAGTTGTCTCTATTATTTTTGCTTCCATTCACCACAAACCTTCTTGTTTTTGTTAACTAGAAAACTTGATTGTCCCATTTTGAGGTAAGTTACACAACCACAACCCTTCTGCGGTTTCAGTGTGATAGTCTTGTTTAATTTCCTCGTTTTCTACTCCCCAGTACAGATCTCTTGTCCTTTGGAATTTGAATTTCTGTTTTCTATATTTTTTACATAAACCAGATTAAACAGTCCAAATAAACACTGAGTCCAAAAGTCTGCATTCATATTACGTTATGGAATTTATTGGAATTAGCATGGCTGTTTTAAATTTGTAGTTGAACTCTCATGGGGAAAGTTAGATTCAGTGATTCATGTAAATGCTTAGACAAATCATTCTTATTGCATTTCAGAGTTGAATAATGTGGATAATGATGCATAGCAATAGAATAGCATTGCTAGAAACATGATTTTATTCTCTTTATATTCAGAACAAATAGGATTAACATTAAGTTACAATCAAGCAAAAATATTAGATTCTGAACAACTATTTTATGAAATAGCTTCCAAATATTTTTAGGCTTGGCAGAATTTGATTTTTGTTTTTATAATTTAAATACTATCAATGTTTATTTTAAGCATTTATTTACATTTTCACACTTGTGCAAAATTGTGGATGGCAAGTGTATGTTTTTTAATGTTTATCAATGTAAATTTCCATACTTCCAGGAAACTCTGGGGAGGGACCATATATCGGGGGAGAGGGGGGGAAGAGTCACATGCTAATTTAATAATAGTAGATGATGAGATTAAAAAAGTGAAAGCTTTACAATCATTACATTATAAATTATCAACATCACATGGCAAAATATACAAAGTAAATATCCTTAAATTAAATAAGCAGTATTTTTTCTTGCTTTGCCCTACTGTAAATTTGATTATTATTGATGGAAATATTTTTAATCAGTTTATTGTTAAAAATTAATCCTTCAAAGCCTATATATTTTTCATGTAACTATGTAGTGTGATAAAATGTGGGCAGCCCATAAGGAATAACATAATTCTTTTCTACAGACACAATCCAAGGTTAGCATCACTTTCTTTTTTACCTGATCTTTAAGGGAGATAATTTTTGCAGCCCTTCTGATACAAAGACAAACTGCAGTTAGGTGAATTTAAGATATGTCAGTATGCCATTGTTTTGTGTGTTTTTTTTCATTGATTGCTCTTGCGATTAATTTTTCAGAAGCTATCACTTAGTTAAATACTTCCTGACAGATAGACATCTATCTCTCTTCTCAACACTAGGCCTGATTCTCACACCAGAGTAAATTAGAAGTATCTTTGGTGAAGTTAGTGGGCAAAAGGAACCTCTAGACTACATCTACACTGCACATTTATTTTGGAATAAGCTATTTCAGAAGAGATTCAGCGTCCGATCAGCGTGGACGCTCTATTTCGAAATAGCACGTCCACACACAAATAGCATATTGAAATAGCGCTTAGCTATTTTGAAATAGAGCGTCCTTGCTGATTGGACGCTGAATCGCATTTAAGGCCACCTGGAACCAGTTCAGGCAGGTCATCAGGTCAGTAGTTACTTTGAGTGGCAGCTGCTTGAGGCTGTCTGAGGCTCGTACTTAAAGGGACCCCCCCTCCCCGGACAGCCATTTCTCCAGTTTGTCCAGATCGTTTTGAATTATGACCCTGTCCTCCAAAGCAGTTGCAACCCCTCCCAGCTTGGTATCATCTGCAAACTTAATAAGAGTACTCTCTATGCCGATATTTAAATCGTTGATGAAGATATTGAACAGAACCGGTCCCAAAACAGACCCCTGCGGAACTGCACTTGTTATACCTTTCCAGCAGGATTGTGAACCGTTAATAACTACTCTCTGAGAACAGTTATCCAGCCAGTTATGCACCCACTTTATAGTAGCCCCATCTAAGTTGTATTTGCCTAGTTTATTGATAAGAATATCATGCGAGACCATATCAAATGCCTTACGAAAGTCTAGGTATATCACGTCCACCACTTCTCCCTTATCCACAAGACTCGTTATCCTATCAAAGAAAGCTATCAGATTGGTTTGACATGATTTGTTCATTACGAATCCATGCTGGGTGTTCCCTATCACCTTATTATCTTTCAAATGTTTGCAGATGATTTCCTTAATTACTTGCTCCATTATCTTTCCTGGCACAGAAGAGGGATACCGATACTTTTCAGTGGTCCTGCAGGCTGAGACGGACCATCAGGGCCTGGTTGATGTCAGTGAACTGGCCCTGGTGGTCCATCATGGCCTGCAGGACCACTGAAAAGTATCCCTTTCAGTTGATGTAAAATGATGCCTGGTGGTCGGGGGCACAGATGGGGATGTGGGTCCTATCAATAGCCCCCCCCCCCCCCGCAGTTGGGGAAGCCCATGTAGGCAAACCCAGTGATGATGGCGTCCACATCTCCAAGGGGGATGACTCTGCGCAACAGGATGGTGTTGATCGCCTTGACCACCTGCAGGAGGAGACAAACAGAGTATCACAGGGGTGCCAGGGCCCCTGAGAGTTCTCCCAGTCCACCCTCCTGGTCCCGCTTCTCACCAGGAGCAACCCCCCCAATCACCCCAGCCTCTGGCAGGGCTTTGTGGGGGTGGGACTGAAAACCCCCTCCTGGGGAGGGGCTTGCATCAACCCCCCCCCCTTCTCTAGGGAAGCCCATTCCTTCCTTCCACCCCCCTCCTGGGACAGTAGCCCGAGAATGCCATACCTGCATGACCAGGGCCCCGATGGTTGATGTCTGGTGTGGAAAGCTTCCAGAGGGTGATGGCGACACACTTCTAGAGGGGGATGGCAGGTCTCATTACCTCAGACAATTTCTGAGGTAAACAGAATGAAGTTTAATAAGGACAAATGCAAAGTGCTCCACTTAGGAAGGATCAATCAGTTTCACACATACAGAATGGAATGCGACCGTCTCAGAAGGAGTACGGCAGAAAGGAATCTAGGGGTTATAGTGGACCACAAGCTAAATATGAGTCAACAGTGTGACTCAGTAGCAAAAAAAGCGAACATGATTCTAGGATGCATTAACAGGTGTGTTGTGAGCAAGACACGAGAAGTCATTCTTCTGCTCTACTCTGTGCTGATTAGGCCTCAGTTGGAGTATTGTGTCCAGTTCTAGGCACCACATTTCAAGAAGGATGTGGAGAAATTGGAGAAGGTCCGAGAAGAGCAACAAGAATGATTAAAGGTCTAGAGAACATGACCTATGAAGGAAGACTGAAAGAATTGGGCTTGTTAGTTTGGAAAAGAGAAGATTGAGAGGGGATATGATAGCGGTTTTCAGGTATCTAAAAGGGTGTCACAAGGAGGAGGGAAAAAAATTGTTCTTCCTGGTCTCTGAGGATCGAACAAGAAGCAATGGGCTTAAACTGCAGCAAGGGAGGTTTAGGTTGGACATTAGGAAAAAGTTCCTAACTGTCAGGGTGGTTAAACACTGGAATAAATTGCCCAGGGAGGTTGTGGAATCTCCATCTCTGGAGATATTTAAGAGTAGGTTAGATAAATGTCTATCAGGGATGGTTTAGACAGTACTGGGTCCTGCCACGAGGGCAGAGGACTGGACTCGATGACCTCTCGAGGTCCTTTCCAGTCCTAGTATTCTATGATTCTATGATCTATGTCGGGTGGTCGGAGAAGGCGCACGACGCACATGTGTTTAGGAACTCTAGTGTGTTCCAGAAGCTGTATGCTGAAACTTTCTTCCCTGACCGCACCATCAGGGTCGGGGCCATGGACATGTCCATCTGCCTAGTGGGGGATGCAGCCTATCCCCTCCAGCCTTGGCTCACGAAGCCATACACCAGCCGCCTCAACCCCTGCAGAGAACAATTCAATGCCAGGCTCAGCAGGGCCCATATGATTGTAGAGGGCACTTCAGCCATTTGAAGGCACGCTTCAGATGCCTCCTCGCCCATCTGGACCTCAGGGAGCACAACATTCCACATGTGGTGGCTGCTTGTTGTGTCCTGCACAATGTGTGTGAGAGGAAGGGGGAGGCATTCCTGTCAGGGTGGGGGGGGGGGGGCGGAGGCTGACCACATAGGCAGGGTCTATGAACAGCCACGCACAGCTGCCATCCTGCAGGCCCATCCACATCCGGAAGGCTCTGAGGGAGAGCTTCTCCTGGGGGAACAGTGACACTCTTCCCCTAGTCCACCCCACTGGGGGCTTCTGCTTCACCCCTCACTGCCTTCCTTCCACTTACCGCTCCCTACCTCCCCTTCCCCCCTTTCCTGATGAAAAAATAAATGTTCTGAAAAACTAAAACCTCTATTTTTTATTTGGGGTCAAAGAACCTGGGGAGAGATTGGGAAGAGAACCTGGAAGGAGGGAGCTGGAAGGGGGAGGAGGGGTGAGGAGAGGCTCAGGGCTGGGGCGGGGAGTGGTGCCTGGCTCTGCTGATCCCACCACCATGGCTGCGGGGGCCTCAGTGTCCACAGTGGGGGTGGGTGTTGAGGGAGAAGTGGGAGAGGGAGTGAGAGGGGGAGTGGGAGGAGAAGCAACAGCAGGAGCAGAGGCTGGAGCAGGAGCAGGCATCATGCTCGGGACAAGGGAGTGCACATCTGCACATAGGGAGTGGCCCTGCGCCAGCAGCTCCTGCCAGGTCTCACAGCGCAGCTGGATGTCCTCCTGGAGCCTGCGGTTGATGGTCTGCACCAGGGATCTGAGTACCGCCAGGTGCTGCCTCTGGAACTTGTCCATGGGTCAGTGGCGCCTGCAGATACTTCGGGTCCGGGAGGCTGTCCTGGATGGTGTCGACCTCCCCCCTCTTGCAGTTGGTCTGGCTGTGGAGAATAAAGAGAGAGGGTCAGTCATCCCAGGGGATGCTGTGCCTGAAGCCTAGCCCCCATCTGTGAGCTGAGAGCGACAGTTCTGTCGCAGGCGATGTGTTTGGAGCAAGGCCATGTGCGCTCCGGCCAGTGAGCCCAGATGTCCCCGGGAGTGGATGCTGCCCTGAGACTGTGGGCATGCCCGTGCACAGTGTGCGGGACTGCTGAGTGTGTGTCTGTGTGTGTCAGTGTTCCCAGCCTCCTTCTATAGGTGGCGTGGGAGGGTGTCCCACTCCAGGGTCAGGAGCATGGCAGGCCTCTCCAGACACCCTGTGGCCAATAGCACAAGGGTCCTCTGTGGCAGCTTCCTGGGGCTGTGTAGTCAGGAGCAGCGTGACACATGCTTCCACATGCACAGGCTGCTGCTCGATCTGTGGACAGCAAGGGCCAAGTGAGGAGCGCCCACCTACACCTCCCCCTTCCCCCACCCATCCCCTCCACCTCCGCATGAATGGAAATTAATGGCACTCACATGATGTTCCTTCCCCGGCCTCGGATGACGCCTGGGATGTCCACAGGAGGGGTTCTGGCTCCTGGGTCAGCTGGGTGGTGATGTGGTCCTGTTCCTCCTCCACGTCCTCCTCTTCCTCATCTCTCCCCCCTTCCTTGTTTCTTCCCCCAGCCCCCAGGATGCAGTCCAAGTCCTTGTAATAAGGGCAGGTGTGAGGTTCTGATCTCCTTGACCCTGGCATATGCCTGGTGGAGTTCTTTGACTTTCATCCACCTGTTCTTCAGTGCAGATGTGCCCCTTTTTGGCCAGGCTGTCAGCCATTCAGCCATAGACGTCTGCATTCTTGGAGGTTGGTTTCGTCACACCTCAATAAGGTCCAGGATCTCCACACCAGACCAGGAAGATGTACATCTTTTCCGGCCCCTGGCAGGCTCCTGGAGCTGTCTGACTACTCCCTGGGAGCAGTGGAGCACTGGGTGGGAGCAGCAGACTGGCTTATCTTGGGGGAAAAGCATTTGCAGCTGCAGGGTGGTTCAGGGCTGTCAGGCCTCCTGCTAGCCACAAACCCTTTCTGCTGAGGCTGCAGCTTTAAGAGCTCCGGGGGGTGGAGGGATAGAGTTTGGCTGAGTGTGGACAAAGCAGCCACCAGGGCACCCTAGGAAGGGCTGGAGGCCCCCTTTTTCAAAATAGCAGCTATTCCCTGTCTACACAGCCCCTATTCCGAAATATCTATTTCGGAAGAGGCATTATTCTTCATAGAATGAGGTTTACAGAAGCCAGAATAAGACGTCCGTTATTTCAAAATAATTTCAAAATAGCAGAATTGCTGTGTAGACACTCGCATAGTTATTTCGGAATAACGGCCGTTATTTGCTGTGTAGACACAACCCTAGAGGACTCTATAAATTATGATCATAGTAATAACAGGAAGGTAGCCTAGTGCAACAACAGGCATCCCCAGTGCTGAACTTGCACCTTATTGGCCTCTACAGCCTGAACATTTCTATGAGACAAATTTAGCTCCCTGTTTTCATTAAAACCTGGCTTGCTTCTCATATCGTACAATTCAAGTATCACGTTGAGGTTGCCAATTCCACGTACAGCACTAATTCCGAGTAAGTCTCATGACACTAATAGAGAGGTACCTCATGCATATAGGTCACTCACTTCAGATAAATGCAATGGTTTAAGTTGTTGGGGGAGGGATTGAGGGGTTCTTTGTTTTTCCACATTTGCCTTTTTGTTTATACAAAATATTGTTATGCAAAACATTGTGGACAGTTCTGCCATTGACTCATGTTCACCTCCATGCCCTTGACATTAATCTGTTTACATTTATTTCAGATGAGACTTTAGGAACATAAATCGCACCTGCTCAGTGTGGTAACTGAATAGCTGCAACATGTTTTGTCAGAGTTGAAGCTCTGACCTATGCCTTCCTGCACCATTCAGGAGGAAGGTGCACTGCTTGTTTTCTGATTGCTGCCTTCCACCTCAGCGCTGAACTGCATTTCAGGGGTAGGTGAAGTGTATACAGAATATAAAGTTAAATCTTGCAGTCTTTACTCCACCAAAACCCAGTGATGTTAATGAAAATTTTGCCTGACTACAAAATTTCAAGCCAACTAGTTTGTAAGGATTTCTATAAAGAGCTGTTGCCAGTAAAATAACGTGTACTGTACATGGTGCATGTGCCTGTCTGTGGGAGCCAAAGGGGCTTGCTAGAATGTCACTCATCCCGTCGGGGGGCATTGAGCTTGGAACCCAAACATGGGTCCCCTCAGAGAATTGCCACTGGACTAGTGAGTCGCAGCACTTTCTTAGATGCATCTTTTTTTCATTTTGTACTTCATGTCATTTCATATACCTTCTTCAATAAGTCCTGTCACTTCTAAAGGACTTCATTGTGGTTGTGGTTGTGGTTGTGGTTGTGGTTGTGGTTGTGGTGTAGTAAAAAAAGCACAGAGTACAGTAAATTCATTATTCTCCCCAGGCTACATGAAATGATTACAATGAGATCCAGGTTGCTGCTGCTACTTCTGCTTGTGAGCTTGTGTTCACCTGCACCTAGACTTTCGGTAGGTATCATTTGGCTATAGTTCCAATCATCCCTGTTAGCTGATTACTCTGTATTGTTTTCAGGAGCATCCACAATATGGTAGGTATGGCAAAAACACAAAAAAGACCTGGCCCCTCTCCTAAATAATTTGCCCTTTAAAAACATAAATCAGACACACAGAGGTAGGAGCAGCAGAGGAGGTATTATAGCATGCAGGTAACACAAGTGAGAATTGGCTGTTTCTGGATAATAGAGTGTTTACATAATACAGAGAGTTTGGTTTCATTGTGCTTGGTTGGTGTGGATGGGGACATTATCATATATATAGTAGCCCAGTGTCTGAGAGTCTGTAACACTGAAATGCTGGCTGTTCCCTCTGGGAGGTGCTGTTGCTGAAATGCTGGCTGTTCCCTCTGGGCGGCCTGTGCTGCATGGGGAGTGCGGGGCCCAAACAGCTGCTTGCACCGCTTGCTCCCCTGCGGCGGCCTAGCTGAGCAGCGCAGAAGTCAGCTGAGCGCCACGGCAGGAGGGGAAGGGGGGCGGGGCGGTGATGTACATGCCCAGGGGGTGGGGCCTGGCCATGTACATCACCGCCCCGCCCCCCTTTGCCTCCTGCCGTGGTGCTTGGCTGACTTCTGCGCCGCTCAGCCGGGCTGCCACGGGGAAGCCCAAACAGCCGCTTGCTCCCCGCGGCGGCCCGGCTGAGCAGCACAGAAGTCAGCTGAGCACTATAGCGGGGCGAAGGGGGGGGGGGCGGGGCAGCTCCAGGCCCCGCCCTCTGGCTGTGAACGTCACTGCCCCCCTTCGCCTCCCGCTGTGGCGCTCGGCTGACTTCTGCACTGCTCAGCCAGGCCGCCGCATGGGAGCAAGTGGCGCAAGCGACCGTTTGGGCTCTGCAGTCCCCTGAGTGAGAGGCGGGAGGGGGAAGAGAAGAGAAAGAGAGAGACGGAGAGAGAGGCAGGAGGCGGAGGAGAGCTGAGAGAGAGAAAGGGGGAGGTAGTAGGAGGAGGAGAGAGAGAGAGACGGAGCGAGAGACCGGAGGCTCAGGAGAGAAAACTGACGTGGAGGAGAGACCTGAAAATCCCGTCTTATGACAGGCTAATTGGCTAGTATTGTAAGAGTTATAGACCATGCCCAAGTACCCCACAACCTTGCTACAAACCAGTCCATTTCTTGTAGGCTTCACTAGTAGAAGGTGGTCTTCAGGATGTATTTGGAAGCAGAGGGAGGAAAAGTTGTATGGATGAGATCTGCAAATAGCTCTTCTGGGGCCCAATCATGAGAGGTGCTAATCACCTACAATTGCCATTTAATGATTTACTTGTAATCTTTTTCTCAGTGCAAACATTCCAATTCCATTAACGTAGCTTGAGAGGAATGATGTTCATAGGGTTACAGCACAGCATAGTCAGATCTGCATTCTCTCTGTCTATGCCCCCATACTTTCCATGTGACCTCAGGCAAGTCACCTCTTTGTGGCTCTGTTTCGCTGTGTGTAAAATTGTGATAACAATACCCGCCTACTTCCCAGAAAGGATACTAGAGAAGCTACTAACTCTTTGGAAACTGCTTTGAGATGGAAGGTGCTTTGAATGGGAAGCATTATCTGATAAACTATTTCTGCTAACAACATGCCCAGTCCTATGAGTTCCCACAACTCCAATTGAGTTTGATTTTTCCACACTAAAGACGAATGTGTGTAATTGATTTAGGATGTACTTTCTCACCGAGTTTATCATAAAAATGTTTGGTCAATACATATTTTAAATGTATTTTCATATAGGAGCCTTTCTTGAGCTAACTTTCCACAACATTTAGGGTCTGAGTCAGAATCCCTTACTCATGCAGAATGGTATTTCATTACATGAGCAGCCTCAATGGCCCTACTTCCGGAAGAAAATAGTATTCAACCAAAGTAAAACTATCAGAACTTAGCTCATGGGACTGATCCTGGAAGGTACTGAGAATCATAGCTCAAGAAAAACTTGAGGTTTAGCCCTGCAGGGCCTTACTCACTTGAGTAGTCTTTACACACACAAGGAAAACAACTGCATGCAAAATAATAGCTGTCAGAACTGCCATTTTTATGATAATAAGAAAGAAAAATTGAAATAAGTGTGTCTCTGTCATGCTCCTTTCCATGCTTACTCTACTGGCTCTCACTCATCCCTAAAATCTCCACTTTGGAACTCAGGCCTGTTGGAATAGGCACAAATAATCACAGCTTGTTTTTATAAGCTAAGTTGACTTGATATTTCTGTGAATAGTGTTTGAAAATAGCCTTATGAAAAGTAAACAACAGCTCTGTGGTCAGGGAAGAAACAGAGAAAGCCAGCTAGAACAAACTGACTTTTTTCCCAGTGGGGTAGAAAAGCAGGAGCGGGGGAGAGCATAGCTACGTGCAGCCCAGGCAGTCTTTGGATAAGTTATGTACCTTCAGACCACCATAAGGAGTGACTGTACTGTGGAAATAACCGAAGAGCTTTCCTTCCAAATGTGGTATAGGGGCCTTAAGTAGTCACAGCCTGCTAAATAAACCACAGAGAGGCTGTCCTACACTAGCATTAAATATTTGTCCCCGACTTGCATTACATATTTATTACTGGCACAAACAAACTGTTAGTTGGCAAATTAATAACTGCCAATGTCCTTTGTCTTCCTAGACCAGTGGTTTTCAAACTACAGTAGAGTCCGGATTATCCAACCTTTGGTAATCCGACATTCCGCTTTATCCGACATAGCCTCCCTGTGCTGCTATGTCGCATGCAGCCTCCCCCGCTGAAGAGGCTCCAGCAGTCTCCCGCGGGTTGGAGCCTCCTGCCAGTGCCGCTTGGTCCCCATCCCTGCCTGGCCCTGGCCCCTTCCCTCTCTGCAGCTCCCGGGCGCAGGCCGGGAGAATGGCCCCGCTCGCTGCCCCGTCACTCTCCTGGCACTGCTGATGCCGCTCCTGCTGGTGCCACTTCGTCCCTGGGAGCTGCAGGGAGGGAAGGGGCCAGGGCCAGGCAGGGATGGGGACCAAGTGGTGCCGGCTACAGTAGAATCCCTATTATCTGACATTTTTGGTAATCCAACTACCTGTCGGTCCCGTTTAGGTCGGATAATCAGGACTCTATTGTATGGATCAGGACCCCAAAGTGGTCTGCAGCCTCATTTTAAGGGGTCACCAGGGTGAGTTTAGACTTGCCTGAGTCCTACTACCTGGGGTTGAAGTTGATGCCTTCAAGCTTAAGCTCTGGGGTGGGTGGGGGGCTCAATTACAGGCCTCCTACCACGGGTTCAGTGCTTGGGCTTCAGCTTTGGCCTCCCTGTCTGGGGCACTGAGGCTCAGGCTTTGGCTTTGCCCTTCCCTCCTGAGGTGGTTAGGTCTTGGGCAGGTTCAGGCTTTGGTCCCCTTCCTGGGATCTTGTAGTAATTTTTTGTTGTCAGAAGGGGGTGACTACAATAAAGATTGAGAACCCCCGTCCTAGACTGTTCACTATTTGGGTCAGGCACTGCACCTGGATTCCACCTCACCCTTGCTGGGTACAATTGCAATGTGAACAATAAGGGGGAAAAGCACCTGCGCGTAGCAGGCCTCTACTTTGACCTTTGTGTACAGTGTATTTTCCTTACAGAATAGTAAATGTCACCTCACAGAAGATCCTGGAACAACTTGCTGTCTCTTACTCAAGGCCACGTCAACAGGGGATGCATATTGCTCTGCGTCCAGCCCATAGTCCAAATTCACACGCCTGGAATTCTCTGAAAGGACAGTTGGCCAGCAACTGTCAGTTCTGCCTTCTTGACTGGCCACTGGCTTCTCCAGTGGCAGGAGTGAGAATTTACATAGAAAATGGGAATTGCCAGACTGGATCAGACCCAAGGTCCATCTGTTTTAGGAGCCTGTCTGATGGTGGCCAGTAGCAGATGGTTCAAAGGAAAGTGTAAGAATCCTGCAGCAGACAGATGAAGGTTGAGCTGCCCCCCTCCCTCCCACATGCACACATTAAGTCTAATCCTGAACTCCAGTTGTTAGAGATTGGCTTATGCCCTGGACCATGACGTGTGATGGCCCTTCCAAAATATTGTTAGCACTGGGACAAGTCTCAGAGGAGTATCTATGTTGGTCTGTATCTGTAAAAACTATGAGTGACAAAGTTTTAAATCCACCTACATCAGTGTGTGTTTCAGATGAAATCTAAAGGCTTGGCATAGCTTTGAAACAAAACTAGACTCACTAAGAATTTTTTGAGTCATTCAAGCCCAGGCTACAAGCAAACTCCAGGCTACGCAAATACACATAGTAAGATTGGCTAAGACTTTTTTATATATACCAGCTTCTGATTTGCTTCTCTCTGAATTTTTTTTTCTTGGTGACTTAGACCAGACTTTGGACCAGATTCTGCTTTTGGTGATGTCATTGTAAATGTGGAATAACTGTACTGATTCTGTGGAACTAGTGATTTCAGTGGAGTTACTCCAGATTCACACCAGCGTAACTGTGAGCAGATTCTGTCCCTTTATCTTTCACTTTTACAATAAAAGGTCTGAAAAGTCTGCAACCTTCTAGGACCTCTGGAGCTGCAATCTAAGATACCGATTTTGTCCAATCTGTACCTTATTCTGCAAATAAGTCCACTGATTTAATTAAAAAAGCAGCAGAGTTGGGCACTGGTTGATTAATGGAAAGAGGGATCTGTTCGTTAATGCTGCACTGCTGGGATCTCACTGCCAAAACCAGAAAAAAATCCTCTTCCCCATTGGGCTGAATCAATCAGCCTTGTAGACTGTGCTGTAATGATTTTTGACAGACACAAAATAGCAGCCCTCTCTACCCTGTCAGAGGTCTTAAATTTGAATCCCCTTGCTTCCTCTAGAAAGATGTATGTATTTGGATCATTGAGAGCTGCAGACTTTCCCTCTGTTGTTATCACTTTAATTACATCATGCCTCTTTTTTCCCTGTAGAATAAGGACATCTGCTTGTTAGACAACAACAAATTACAGCAGAGGCTAAAACTGCTCCAGGACTTGCTTCATTTATATGAATTACAACTGAAGGACATCTTGGGGAACAACTATCATGGAACAAAGAGCAAGGTCTTCTCAGCCTCAAGGAGCACACAGCCTGAGCTACTTTTACCCACAACTAGTGGAAACTTGATAGTCTATGATCAAGGTAGGAGGTTGCAGTTGAATATAATAGACACTGTAAGTTCACAATATCAAAATATGTATTTCTTGCTGTACCATTCCATTTATAAACAGAGACTCATATCTATCTATATCTTAGCCATGTCCCTTAACAAAACCAGCACAGGAAGTTTATATCTTTAAAAATGCTTAATTTAGAATATGTATTATGTGTATGCATAGGAGGGTTATGGGTAGATCCATGGCCCAAGGCCACTGACCTGGTGTGTGAGGTAGGGCAAATCATTTTGTTTCCTTGCAGCTCTGTTTCTCTACCTACATGCCACTTGTCTTGTCCACTTAGTGTTTTGGTCAGAGACTGTCTTTCACTATGTTTTTGTACAGCACTTAGCACAATAGTCCATGGACCTTGTTTCTGTTATGCAACAGATTAGTACTGCAAAAGCATGCTAATACTTTGCAGTTGTCATAACAGCAAACCTGGGCTATTTTTCACTAGGCTAAAATTTTCAAAACTAGGAGGCCTTAAGCTAGAGTCTTAAATCCTGATTTTGTGTTTAAATAAATGGCCTGATTTCAGTGATTTTGATGAGAACTGATTGGTGCTTTTTTAAAAACAGCTCGCTTGGATTCCTAAATCCTGATTTAGGTTCTTAACTTTGGACCCCTCTTTTTTAACACATTGTCCCTGATTCTGGCCTACGTTGCCCCTAGATGGAAATTATATGGACTGGAAACTTTATCAAACTTCCCTCTAAGTCTCTCTGGAATTCCTTTGGGAAGGGCCCAGCTAGCCCAAGCACACCCTGAGGAAGGACATTTGGCTCCCAGCACCAGCAGATCCACTGTCCTTCAGTCTGTGTCTTCATACCCTGCCTCCAAAAGAGTGTTTCATAGCACTGAACAGGGGAAAAATAATGCTGCCTGTCAGCCGGTGGTCAGGGCAGTGAGTGGTGTGTGTGTATTATACACCCAAGACTTCAACTGCTAGGACTGGGGTCCCTTAGCAGCGGGCAACCTGGAGGAGGTTGACGGGCACCCCAAGAAGTTTACAGGGAGAGCTTATTACACCTCAGATTTTGACTGCTAGGATACACGATCCCTTCGCAGCGGGCAGCCTGGGGACGCTGAGAGATGCCCCAACGGATCTGTCCCCTGGAAGCGACATGATCCAACGCTCAAGCTCTCCCTATATCTGTCCCTTATGACCGGCTGGAGTTCTTTTAAAATTGTGCTTGGTTCTGTTACAGCAACTGAAGGAGTCAGGTCACAGCTTAAACAGTTACTATTTTATTGTTACAGGGTAAACTTAGCTGTTAAATGCTACTACAATCTGTAATGTTACAGATAACACAGCCACTACAAAGGACAGGACAGAAATTACACTAATAAGTCACTTACAGGTACCATGAAACCCTTTTGGTTCTCTGAGCTCTTATTAAATGCATGCAAAATAGACACCTAGCAGATATATATATTCTCACACCTGCGTTCCAGACTTGGAGTGGCCAGCGTCTTTCTCTCAATCCCTCGGGAAGAAGTAGGGAGAGGTTGGGCGTCCCACAGACCTCGGGAGACAACCAATACCTGCCAGCAGGTGTAGATGATTGGAGCTCAAATGGGGTGGGCTACTAAACCCCTCTTTATACCCCTTGGGTCATGTAGGCTTCTTCCTGGTCTCAAGTGGCCAATTAGGAAAAATGGCTTTAAACGCCAAGTTTCCCACGAAGGGTGCAAAGCATAATTCACACCTGGGAAAATGCAGACAATGGGCACCTCTGGTATGTGATGGGCGAAGATTCCTCTCCTGGGACAGTGCAGGCGTGTCAATTACTGGTACTAGCCATCAGGGCGGCGGGAGGCCCCTGGTCGTCAGCTAGCCCATTTACTGTCTGGTTTCTGTTTATTAGAGTCAGGGACAGGCAGCACACCTGCGTTCCCAGGGCATCAAAGGCTGACTGCCTTTCTCTTGCTCTCTGGGCGGGGGAGGGGAAACAAGATGGGGTTCATGTCTGGCTACACTGCCTTAGATTGAGATGACAGTGGTAAAACCTTCTGAGTCCTTTCTACACTACGGCTTCTACTGCTATTATAATTGGTAGACTGCAACAGATGGATCCGAAGTTTCCTAATCTAGATGTGGCCTGGCTGGCCAAACTACGTTACAAACAATTTTTGCTAGAACCATATTTAAACATAGCTCTACAAATTCAACCCCCACGCAGAAGAGCCAGAAATCAATGACCTAGGACAAACTTCTATTGATGATTTCTCTTGACAATAGTCACCTAGTTGCTCTTCCACAACCACTGTTTTATAAAACAATACTCTTCTTCTGCTTAGATTGCTCTGCAGTGTTTAACAGCAGAAAAATTGAAAATGGATACTACAGGATCAGGCCCAGAGCAGACCGAGAACCTTTCTTGGTGTACTGTGACATGTCTGATGGAGGGGGATGGACTGTAATACAGCGACGCAGTAATGGCAAAGAGAATTTCAATAGGTATGTAGTTAATATTTCACTGGTACTTTAAATTATTCCCTTAAGGATAGTTGTTATTTTTAAATTCCGTCCAACCCCTGATGGCACCTTCCTGTTAAAACCTGCTATTTTAGGCCACAATCCTGCCAATGTGCACTCATGTGTATAATCATCAGTAGAGAAGAGAGAACAATGAGATTTTCTGCTTGGGGCTAAACCAAAAAATCTGAAAAAAAAATCTAGTTTGATTCAAACAAATATTGTTTTTGAATTTTTCATCCAACTGAAGAACACAAAAATATCACTTTGAATTGGCTGAAACACTTCAAGTAAACTCAGAATTGTTGTATGCATTTTTCAGTTTGTTTTGAGTCGATCAAAACATTGGGGTTGTCTCCAAATGAATTTTTTCCATTTTTTTATTCAGTTGTTTACAACCAAATCTATTCCTTGAATTCAGTGTAAATTCAAATTAATAGTTTCAGGGTCCCAAAATTGCCCTTTTCAATGGGAAAACAATTAGTTGAAAAAAATTCGCTCAGTTCTAGTCCTTAGTGATTAAAACTAATTGTATTATTTGTAAGGGCTGGCAGGATCGAGCCATTTTTAATAATTTCTTTTAGTCATGAGTTAGAATGAACTTGTGACACTTTTTCATTAGATGGTCCTTATCTGTTTAAGTCTTTTTGGTTATTATGATAAGTGACATTTCATTATCTGGTAATGATTTTGATTCTGCCACTATCTGCTATCAATCTTTAAATGTTATATCTTCTCTCATATCCTGAAAACTATTAAAGTACCATGTAGTATTTACTCCCTCTTCCCCAATATTAATGAAGATCCTAAATAAGACTGGTCCAGATTATCTTGTCTGAAAGCCATGGGAAGGTGGCTTTTACATGGACATTTCTACACAAAGATCTCCTCCTGCCATTGTCAACCTGACAATCTGGTCTGTTAACTGGTGTTTGGACCAGTCTTATTTAGCATTCTCAGTGGTGGTATGGAAGAAGTAGTAAACAGTAGAGCTGGAGAAACAATTGAGTTTATGGTTCAGTGGCTGACCCAAAATATCTGAAAACATTTTCATTCTGTCAATTTCTTGTGTGTAATCAACAAAATGAAAAAGCAATTTGGGGGGTGGAAAAGGTGAATGAGTGGTTAGTTTGTCCTAAGACAAAATATTTTGCTTAGGTTTCGTGTTTTATTACCCATTTCCTTTTTTAAGTTGAATCTAGTTATATTTCTAATTAAATATTATTTCAAAATGAAAAGGCAGAAAGTTTCATATTGTTAATGTAGACATCTACTGCGTTCCATTTGTCCACTAACTCTTGACCTGATTCTGCAAGCACTGCACCTGGCTGTTTGAGTAGGGTTGAACCCACTGTGAGTGAGTAAGACAGAATAATATGTAAAGCACTCAAAGTTGTTTTGTATTATTTGTAATGCGGTGCTATAAATCCATCTTGTCTCTCATGCTTTGAACGGGATATGTAAGAAAAGTGTTTCTATGAAGCCAAAGATTCACTTGTCAGGAGATTTCACAATAATAGTGTGATTGAGATTGTCAGATACAAACTCCCCAATTTCAGCATTCAGCATACAGGGCTGAAATGGATAATTGTATCTTGCTTCAGGAAATGGGCTGATTACAAACAAGGATTTGGACAGTTCCAGGGCAAGAATGATGAATACTGGCTAGGCAATGAACATATCTATGACCTGCTGGTTAGAGGTAAGGGTATTATTCCATCGTTACAACTTCTTACTAGTTGCATTATGTGGTTCACTATGGAGTACTAATCTAACAAGATACTGCATTATAATCTAGGAGAAAACACATTAAAAATTGACCTGATGGACTGGCATGGAGAAAGGCGATATGCAATCTACGAAAACTTCCAGATTAAGAATGAGCAGGTAAGACATGAAGACAATAGCAAATTGTTATTGCAAGGACAAGCTTCTGTTTGACTTTTAGTGCTTCTCTTTCATTCCTGCTGAGATCTTAATCATTAGAATTACAGCTAGAGTTCTACAAAACTCTTCCATTTTGATTCACAGCTAGAGATGGGTGCCAAGCCACAAAGATCCTAAATGTGAATTTTAGAAAAGTTCAGTTGCACTTAGATTCAGTATTTTGGTTTGGTCTGTTATAGAGAGAGGGGACAACAGAGAATCATAGAATACCAGAACTGGAAGAGATTTCAAGCTTAATAGCAGATCAGAATCTGAAATTTTCCAAAGCTAAGCAGTATTCAGATGTTAGGGTTGAGTCATCTCAACTCTGCAGCTCTCTGTAAAGTTATTTCATATAGGTTTATATCCTGGGAGTTTTGTTTGAGCTTCAGATTTGAATGATTGCAGAAACTCAAAGCAAAATGCAACCACAAGTGCCAGGCTTTGTCTAGTTTGGGGTCAGAATATGAAAACATAACATTTCACATGGTTCACACCTGAAATAGGCCAGAGTTCAGCAGCTGTGCAGGGAGAGGTGGGGCACTGCATGTAAGTGAGGAGGTTAATCGGTGAGCTCAGGCTCATTGGTTAACTATTTACACTATCACATCTCTACTCCAAGTTTGCTTAATTTTTATTAGAGTTTATATAGGTTTGCTTGAAAGTTAACCAAAGTTCACCAGATGTTTTGCCAATCTCACTAGATCTCTGGAGAACCTGTCCACATTTCAATTTTTATGAAAGTTTCATACAACTCCATTTCAGTCAGGTGGTGTCGTTTTTCTTGGATAAAAGCAAATGTTATGTGAGAAAAAAACCTATAGTTATTACACATCTACGATCTGTCTCATTCTGGATCCACTGCACTTATCACTGTAGTATCTGAGCACATTCCCATGGTGCATTAAGCCACATGACCACGCATATGTCATGGGTTGTTTGTTTTCTCTCATCCTCTCCCCACGTGCAGTGGAGTGGTTTGGTGAGATGTGGTTGTTGGGTATTTTGGGATTCTATATTTTGTTTTTCATAAATATACCTAGTTTTGTGTGTTTATGTTAGAGAAGGCAAGATCAAAGAGATGTGCCTGGCAGTTGAAATGAAAAGTGGTGAGGTTTGTGATGCTCCATACTTCCTGAAGGGAGATCATTCCACAGTCTTGGACTTGCTCATGGAGAAGGCTCCATCTCCCACACAAACAAGTTTACTCTTATTATTGAGACTTCTGTTATGCCAGACTACAGACTGAATTTACCACTTGTGGGTGTGTATCTTCAATCAATGAAGATTGCATGATGGCTCAGAACTCTTCAGAATGCTTCATTCTTCCTACCAGCAATGTCTCTGTCTTGCATGGGTTCAGCTTCACCCAGCTGTTTTTCATCCAAGATCTGATCTCATCCAAGCACTGGAGTATCTTGGTAGTATGGTCATATGTGGTGAAAGATAGGTAGAGCTGTGTGTCGTGTGCATATTGCTTGCACATAAGTCCATGTCATGTGAGGTTCAGTACAATGTTGAGCACTTTATTAGCATAACACAAATAAGTGCAGTTTTCCCATCACTACTCTTTGATGTGTCCTCTCACTCAGCCTGGCCACTCTGCTCCCCCAAACCACTAAAGAGCAGGCTGGGGCTGGGATGCTCTGCTTCCCGTCCCTGTGGTGAAGCGGAGCAACCTGTCTGGGAGATGGCAGTGGAGTGGAGCAGGTTGCTGGATCACTTTGCTTCCCACAGCTCCCGCCACTGCAATGAGTATGGGGAGAGAGGGACTCCTGCTGCCGCTCCATGCCAGGCTCTTTCCACATAGTCCTCTGGGTCACGTCTCTTGGGGGAAGGGGACTATCAGGAATGGATTCAGTGGGGTCCAGAGGAGGCTCAGGAGGGGTGGGAAGAGGTGGAGAGGGATGGAGCAGGGTCGGGGCTGGGGGGAAGGAGTGGAGTGGAGATGGGGCAGAGCAGAGGTAAGGGGTTGCCCTAGGGATGGCGCTGGTCCTCTCAATAAGGACTCAACCCTGTTAGCACATTACCCTGGATCCCTGCCACCGGTCTCAGGCAACTCAGAAGACTCTCATGTGCAGAATCTGCACAGCTATCCAGAATTATGGGACTGGATATCTGTCTTCTATCCACTGTCAGCAGGAAATTATCCAATCAGTGCCACGACAATGGTTTGGGTTCCAAGTCCTGGCCTGAACCCAGATTTTGCTGGGTATAGAATGTTAGTTTCCATTAGATGAGCTTGTAGTTGGCTTTTTGCTAGTTTTAGAAAATAAGAATGGCCATACTGGACAGACCAGTGGTCCATGCATCCTGTCTTGTGACCGAGCCAATGGAAGATGTTTCAAAGGGAACAAATGGAACAGGTCAATCATTGAGTGTATTAATCCTAATCATGTAGTGCAAGTTTCTGTCAGTCAGAGGTTTAGGGACACTCATCATGGGGCTGCATCTCTGGCCATCTTGGCTAGTAGCCATTGATAGACCTATCCTTCATTAACTTATCTAATTTTTTGAAGCCTTCTCTGTAACCTTGCTAAGGACTGAGAGTTTTGATGCGAAGTGTTATCTAGGACTGAATTATCTGGAGTGAGTTTCTTCAATGTTGTTTAGACTCTTTGCATATTTGAAGGAGAAGATTCCCTCAACGAGACATTGACTATTTTGTTCAGGAACGCCACCAGTTGTTCATGATTTTCTTTTACAAGCCAGAAGGGGCATGGGTCAGATCCATAAGTCTTGGATCAAGACTCCTTTAGGATGTCCAGAACTTCTTCATGAGCGAATGAACTGAACTTTGGAAATGCAGGAGAGCTGTGGGGTGGTGGGTATAAGTAGATCTGTAGGGTTTAAAAAGCTTTCCTGAGTTTGCATGATCTTTTCAGAGAAGTAGGATGATAGTTTTTTGCCATGCTTGGTGTTCTGTTTTGATGCAGGCTATAGGCACTCAGGACTGACAAAGAGGTTTATCACCGTGGATAACTCCTTGGGCAAGATTTGACAGACACAATGGAGACTGATAGGAAGATTCTTTTAACTTGTTCTTCTTCTTAGCATATGCTCAACATTTCTCAGGTGGCACATGACCAGGATTCATCACCAAATTTGGTCCTGTGGTCCAGATACTGATGGGGAGTGCAACATGTATTAGCATAGGCTTTAAGGAATTTGTTGTCTGAATTCACAATGTCTGAATCAGCCTTGTTTACCATCACTGGCACTTGAGTTTCTGCTCCTCTTCAACCATTGCAAGGCATCAGAAAACCAAGATCTGCGTGGTCAATAGGGAGGAAGAGGCTGAATGGGCGTAAGCACATCAGTGACCAGTGATTCACCAGAGCCTAGACTCCTCATATTGTGTGTGGGGTGCTATTATCCCTTGGCAAGCTCTGCACTTTGTTGGAGTCCATGAGTTTTTATAGTCAAATCAGGCTCATTGGTCTTTCTTGTCTAAATGATGGAAGGTTCTCTGGCCACTGGCCTAATGAGGTGATGGGTTATCCAAAACTGTGGCTGGGTTGTGATGTCCCTTGTCTTGACACCTGAGCTACAAATCAGTGTGTGACCAGCTGTGAGGCTGGTCTAGAGATGATCTGTAAGGGTGTGTCTAGACTACATCTCTCTGTCGACAGAGAGGTGTAGTCTAGACACATCCTGAAAGTTCTAAGGAAGCAAGACAGGAGATGAACTTTTGTTGGACTTGTGCTTTTGTTGAAATCTTCCAAGATGACAAATCTGGGGTATTTCACCACCACTGCCCCTGGAGCCACTCTTCTAATTCCTCAGTATTCCTGGCAGATTCAGCCACTTTGTATGATGTAGATGTTGAGGAGAATAATACTTGTAGTCTTCTATACTTGGTAGTATATTTGGTAGATTAAGTGGGGTTTTGGCCCAAGGACTAATATCAAAAGGCATCAAAATCATCTTTGACTTCAGTGGCGTTATACCAAGGATTAATTTGGCCCATGGTGTATTTCAGAAAGTAATTGTGAGCTTTCAAAAAGAAATAAAAGGTTGTTGATAACAGAGAAATGTTAACATTTCCCTCCTGCAGGACTATTACAGGTTGTGGATTGGCACCTATTCTGGTAACGCTGGTGATGCTCTGTCTGGCGGGAGTAACTTTGAAGAGCAGTGGTCAGCATCACTCAGTGGGATGCCATTCTCCACAGCAGACAAGGATCATGATAGATTCTTAGCAGGCAACTGTGCACAAGAGAACAAGTGTGGTTGGTGGTTTAACAGGTATGAGAAGAAGTTGACTGTATCCAGTAGTGTTGCACATGGCACTAAGGCTGTCAGAGGCAGGGGATGTAGCAACAGTCTGTGTTTTTCATTACAATTCAAAGCAGAAAAGTTTAAATAGCTTTTATGATGACTTCCAGAATCAAAGCATAAGAGAAGTGGCTTGTGCACCAAGGGCATGAAGAAAACAGTTCTAGCCACAAAGAAGCTCATCTGGCAGTTAGAGTGCATGTTAAAGGCATTTTTTTCTAGTTTGGGGTGATTAATTTTGAGCTTTCTATAACATAAATGGCCATAATTATATTTCTTTTACGTTATATTTCATTGGTGGGTATTACTGGTATGTTAGCAATTACTGGATCTGGTCCCACAGACCGTCTGTGCATGGAACACACACTGAAGTCAGTACTTCTGCATGTGGATATTTGGCAAAACTAAACCCTTTGTTTCATATTAAGTCCTTGTAAGTCAGGTCCTCATCAGGTGTAAATTGGCATAGACCCATTGAGTTCAAATGTATATCAGTAAAAATTGTGATTTGTGGTAATGATGCAATGTTTTCTCATGCTAAACTCTTTCCCCTCCCCTTCCCTTTTTGTTCCTACAAGATGCCATGTAGCGAATCTCAATGGACAATACTACAAAATGGGAAACTACACAGGACGCCATGATGATGGAGTGGTTTGGTCAACCTGGCATGGATTGTGGTACTCCCTGAAATACACAGCCATGAAAATTAGGTTTCCATCCTTTGTCGACGTAGGGAGTGGAAATGGTGAAAGCAGGTAGGACAGCTAGAATCCGCATTGTTGGAGAGGATCAAAAGGGTTTTAGAAATCAAGGGACAGACCTTCAGATGGTGTAAATCAGCACAGCTGCACTGTAGTTATTGGGGCTTGATCATTTTATACCAGTTGACGATACATCCCCAGAGTACAATAATATGCTGATAGTATGGTCTAATGGAGGATGGAAGTGTCTCTCATTCTTGTTAAAACCAATGGAAACACCACAAGTTTGTTTTCAAAAGATCTTTAGTGGAGATGAAAGGACTCAGCACTTCACAGTAAGCTCTCTGCACCTTGAAGAATCAGATACTTACTCCTCTTAGCCATTTGTATCTTATAATGGCCCTATTCTTCTCACCTTGATTTCAGTGGTCAGTGAATACGGTAAGCAGTATAAGAACACAGAAACAAAAGAATAAGGATTTGGCCCTAAAGTTATCAGCTAGATCTAGGTCCAACATTTAGATTTTGCTTTGAAGTGGACTTTGTAAAGTATGAATGCAAATATTCTGGGGATTTTTTTATTTCAGTTACAGTTTGTTTATTTATATGTTCTTGTCAATGTTCTGTACCAGACTATGTTGTGCTAGTGAATGAGATTTAGAAAGCTTTCTTCTAGTTGATTGTTCACATTCACTTCATCTTATTAGCCAAGTGAAATCAGAAAAGTGTATGGCACAAGCGAATGAGAATAGAATAACAGCAAGGAACATAAAGCTAACTATTAACTCTCTTCCAATAATTTAAGTTGTTAGTAACAAAAGATTTGGGCTAGACACAGATCCTTTAACCTCAATGCTGTAAAATGAACCTACGCTTTGTGTATTACAAAATATGCTCTTTTAAACTAGTTGTTCTTTTCAATTATTTTATTTTTCTTTTAGATAAATACACATTGCAATTTGTATTATATTCATATACATGTGAATTAAAATCATTTGAATGGAAATGTACATTGTTTCTGTTCTTAAACAACACTGAGACACAGACAAAGATTTGGCTGCAAAGTCAGAAATGGTTTCAAGAGATGATGCTCCAAGGCATTTCATTCACACTTTTATCTCTGGTTCTAGTAAAATTTTCAGGGCCTGTAAGACAAGCTAAATTTTATTTAATCAAGCAACATTGGGAAAGCTGTAGAGATGTGGATGTTCAGTGTCACATTTTACATGCTCTGCTTCCTGATAGCTCATCTGCCTGAAGACAGAAGAATCAAATCTTGTTCTTCCTTACATCTCTTTTTGAGTGTAGACAACACTTTGGTTACAATGCTGAGTGATATCCATTTTTGCTCCCACTGTGCTAGTACACCAGTGAGAAACAGCCACAGGGGTTGCAGCCTAAGAAGAATGCATGGATGTCCTGAGTCCAAGCAGTAGCACGTAACTCATGAGAAATGAAAATACCTATGTCTTTGGAATGAGAAACATGCTGGTCATCAGAGAAAGTGGAGTGGAGTCCGACACCAGAACTTCTTATCCTACTCACTTTATCTGTTCTTCACACCAGTAAAGCCTTGCCACAAGGCCATAATTAGGTACCTGAAAAGTTACCAGAAGAAATCAGTGCTAACCTGATGGCTCTTACCAACCTGGATTTACCATAGAGTACAACCACATAACAGTGCAGCCCTTGACATAAAATCCAGTAGTAATAAGGAAGCTTCTGTTCATCTATAGGCATGGAGACTAGTTAAAGTGGAATAATTGCTTCTATCTACTCAGGTTGATGGGGCACTTCTTAAACACTATTGCTTTGGTGACATACTGCAGGACAAAGCTACCACCAGGTGCTTGCACACACCAAGAAGCTGTAAATCAATTTGTGCCAAAAAGCCAGAACTGTTCTGGCCCAGAAAGTCACTAAACACCTAATTGTCACTCTCTGACACAAGATCATTTAAATAAGGATGAAATACCATTTATTCGAATAGTATACACTGAAAGCTTTGCTTTAGAAAAAGACTTTGTGCAGGAGTGAGAGAGAGAAGGTGCATCTAATCACTGAGAGGGGGGTAGGTGGACCCCTGAGGTGTTAGAGTACTTTGTGGAATGCCCTGCAAAGCTTCATACAAGCCCCAGAATGTGTTTCAGGATATGTCTACACATCAATAAAAAACAAAACCTAGGGAAGTGCATTTCGGAACCCAGCTCAGCTGACTCAGGCTTGCAGGGCTCCAGCAGCAGGGCTAAAAATAGCAGTGTAGACTTTCCTGCTCAGGCTGCAACCCAAGCTCTGAGAACCTCCTGCCCTCACTGGGTTTCCAAGCCCAGGCTCCAGCCCAACCCTAAACAGCTACACTAATGGTTTTTAGCCCTGCATAGAGAGTCAGTGGACCTAGCCACTATGACTCACTCCTGGGGGTCTTGTTTTGCAGTGGACCCCTACATTCAAGACAGGTTTGTTTAATACATGTTGAAAAGTCCCATTGGCCAGGTACCTATCTGATCTGAGCTAGAGAGCTGGGCTCAGACACTTCCCAGGGTATGGTATGCAGATTGTTGCTGCCGGGTGTTGGACTGGTGTTCAAAGTGGGTCTCTGTTGTATCACATGCAGCATTTTCTCTGGTGCCACAGGAGCACCTGTTTTGGGAGGCTCAACTAGGCCAGTTGCAGGCCTTCAAATAACCTTTGCAGCACTGCAAATTCTAAAATCCACAGATAGTGCCACTGCCCGGACAATGGGCTTCAGACCCCTTGGTTTTCAGTGACACACATTTGGTAAATACCTGAAGCAGTAAACACTCTAGATGCCTGATCTCAAGGCCATTGAAGTCAGGGGGAAGTCCTGGCCCTGAATATTGCGTAAGTTTGAAAACACTTTACACACTGTAGTTAGTCTAGGCTGGCCATGCATAGTGGCTAGCTAATATAGAAACTGGTCATAACACTTTGTTACACATCTCACCATAGCCCATTCCTAAAATGGGCTGAGCAGTCACACAGCCTGCTGGAACAGGCCCTGAGCAAACAGTGACTCACCTCATGTAAGTCAGGCCGGCCCTCGCTGCAGCTAGGCTGATGTAACACAGCCAAATGGTGATATTTGCGAAAGCAGGGAAGTTTAACCACCTATAACTAAACCCTGAACAACTCACTCACTATACTATAGCAATGACCCACAGCAGACTATGTGTTGCAGGTTAGCAGCTGCATGCCATAATAGGTGCATCCAGCCGGTGCTTTCGACAATCCGCTGCTCTACTAATGCATATCTTGGTGTGCCTTATTGCGCTGTCATTTTAAATTGTTTTCTTTAAAAAAAAAATTCTGTAAAATATTCGGTTGCCTTGTGCTTTGAAAATTAGCTCCTAGTTAAAGGATCAGCCAAAGTAGGTGGGTGAAGGTTATAGACATCATTTTCCCTCCTAATTGGAATATACTTATTGTGAATTGATTTTTCTTGTTTTCTATCTCTCTCTAGCCTTTTCTCAGGAAGACTCTTTTTGAGCTCTTTACACCCTTGTCCCCCTTCCTCCTCTTCTCCCCATCTGCTGCACAGTAGCGTGCTTGATGTTTCGGCAGCAGTTTGTTGCCTTGCAATCCCTTTAATAATTAGTATACAAAAGGTGGTCCTGATCCTGCAATGGACAGCACATGGACATTCTTCGAGTGGTCCCCGTGGGTGCTCCACTCATGGTGTCGGGCTCATCCTAGCGCCACAGCTCGGAGGCTTTGCATAGCTGTATTCAGCCGGGTCGCGCATGCATGGTGTGCAGCATGCACCGTTTACGCTCTTTGATCTTTGCGCGTACCCGGCTTACCTCTCAGTTCCTCTCAACCGTCCCTGGCCTCAGACGCAGCTTCAATCTCTCTCATCATCCCTTCAGTTTTTCAGTCCCCTCAATGGGTCTGTAGTTAATTACTTGTAAATAGTTATCCCTTTGTTCATTCTTCTTATCTTATCTAAAAAAAAAAAAAGTGTAGCCTATGCAGTGAGCCCATGCCAGCCTCGGATGGGCACTCAGCATATATACGCTGTTTAGGGGAAAAACCATATTCCCCAAAAATACGGGCACTGCTCAAAAATTACAGCCCGCACCCGCTGAGACAGGGAAATGCGTCTAAAAATGTTGCTGCTGGACAAGGTACTGGACCCGATAGACTGACTACTGGTGGGGGAACCCAGAAAAGAAGGGTCTCTTCCCCTGAGCCGCTGGCAGATAAAAGGCAGAAAATTTCCCCTGCCAGATCACTCCACCTGAGAGGACTGTGGGAGATAAGCAAGGCTCCTCTGGCTCTGTCCTGCGACCCTCAGTACCTGGGTTGGGGACAAAAGTGAAGAGGGCTGCGGCGCCTGAAAGAGCCTCTTCGGCACCGAAAGCAGCACCCATGCTACAAACTCGCCAGCACCGCTCTGCTCAGCCCTGCAAGTGACACCGGAGCAGCGGCACCAAGCGGAGCTCTCCCAGCACCGGCAACAGAGCCAGCACCACTGTCGGTGCCGCGTAGTAGCCCTGCGGTACAAACAGCCCCGGCACAGGCAGTGACAGCGGTGCCACAACTTGCTCAAGCACCAGCACCAGAGCAGAAGCGGGAGCCGGCACCGAGGCACTCAGAGCCACCGGCGAAAGCATCTGCTAAAACGTGGAGACAGGGGACTTCAAACTGCCCTTCTCCAAGATTTTCACTGGGTCCTTCTCCTCCTCCAAGGTATCAGTCGCCTCTGCACCATGCCTACTGGCACCACAGCCCAAGACAGCAGTTCTACCATAGACGCTATACCTCATATGAGCACCGGCGCTACAGCGACTATTACAGGTACCGATCCTACTCTCCACCATACAGATGGTCACCATCCTATCGCTATTCTCCACATGCCACCTACAAGAGGCGACATACCAGTTGTAGATCATCCAGGTGTTCGTCGCCTCACCCATCGGATCAATATTACGATCATCGCCATGATTCTCCATACTCGTCACGTTCACACTTCCACCACTGTGTGCAACAACCACCCTCTCACGCGAGCCCACTGCCAGCAGGGCACATGCTGCCACAGCAACACCATAGTCATCAGCTGACCTCTCCAGCACACAGCTTGGGCGCCACATCACACCGCTCGGACCTGGAGGAGGGACAGTTGTCGGAAGCAGAGGACCAGCAGACTGAAAATCTGATTCCTGACTGCTCTTCCTCCTCACCAGATGAGGTGGTTTTCCCAGCAGACACGTCTCCGCCAGACGATTTTAAACAGTTCCAGGACCTCTTCAAGCGAGTGGCCCAGTCCCAGGAAATCCAACTAACAGAAGTGCAAACGAAACAGTATAGATTATTGAAAAATTTGCACCTGAGGTAGAGCGCGAAGGTGGCCATTCCTATTGATGAAGCCATTATGGAGGCGGCGGATACCATCTGCACACACCAGCATCGGTGCCACCGACCTGCAGAAGAGCGGACAAGAAATATTTTGTCCCGTCCAAGAACCTTGAGTTCCTCTTTAACCATCCACAGCTGAACTCACTGGTGGTGGATGCAGCACAACAGTGGGCCAAAGCACCACAGTATAAGGCACCCCCAAATGTCAAAAAGCTAGACATATTCGGAAGAAAAGTATACTCCTCGGCAGCCCTGCTCCTACACATTTCTGATTATGCTGCCTTGTTGTCTAATCACAACTTTGACAATTATGAAGAGATAGCACAGCTTCTTCAATACCTGCCAGAAAGCAAGCGTCTCCTCTTAAAGTCTCTTGTGCAAGAGGGTTTTGCAGCGGCAAGAGCAAGTTTGCAGATCTCACTGGATGTGGCGGACACAGCAGCCCGCACCACTGCAACAGCAATAGTGATGCGGCGTTCATCTTGGCTTACTTCCGCAGCAGTTCCAAAGGAGCTTCACACAAAAGTGGAAGACCTCCCATTGGACAAAAACAGGTTATTCGCAGAAAAGACGGATGAGGTCCTCCATTCCGGAAAAGATTCCCGGTCTACGCACTGCATCCTGGGGATGTACACACACCCCTTTTCACACAAGAGATACTATCCATACCAGAGGAGGTATGACTACCCCTATCAAAGAAAACAGCAGCAGCAGTGACCTATAGACCAATCGCGTGCAAGACAACGCCCGCAATGTAGACAACCCCAACCATCCCGTATGGGCAATCAACAAAACTCCAAGCAGCAAGTTCGATGGTTCGGTCGAGGGCATGCAACAAGTCCTTATGGTGATGGAACAACAGGTCACCCACCTTTTTCCACCATCAACTTCGACATTTTCAAGATCAGTGGGCGGCAATTACATCGGACCGCTGGGTATTACAACTTGTGGTATCCGGGCTCACCATCCCCTTCACCGCCATACCACCCACAAATCCACCAACCCCATCCCTCTTCAGGGACCCATCTCATGAGACCCTGTTGAAAGAAGAGGCCCAACGTCTGCTCTCCATAGGAGCCATAGAGCCCATTCTTCCTCAGTTCAGAGGAAGGGGATTCTATTCACGGTATTTTCTCTCAGAGAAAAAGACCGGAGGATGGAGGCCTATCCTCGACCTCAGGAAACTGAACAAATACCTCCACCGCCAAAGGTTCAAGATGGTGACCCTTTCCAAAATAATACCATCACTAGAGAAGGACGATTGGTTTGCAGCCCTCGACTTGTGAGACGTGTATTTTCACATAGCAATACATCCAACTCGCAGACATTTTCTCCATTTCACCATCGGGAACGATCATTTCCAATACCGAGTGCTACTGTTTGGACTCGCATCGGCTCCCAGGGTGTTTTCAAAAACCCTGGCGGTAGTAGCTGCTCACCTACAATGCAGAGACGTGATCATATTTCTGTATCTAGATGACTGCCTTATAAAAGGCAGGTCGAGACAAGATGTACTACACATGGTGACAGTAACCAGGCAAACATTTCTGTCGCTTGGGCTCATAAATCAATGAGCAGAAGTCGTCTCCAGATCCTACGCAGAGTATAAATTTCATAAGCGCACGTCTAGATTCCACCACAGGACGTGTGTACATACCTCAAGAGCATTTTCGGATTATACATGAGCTAGCCACGGTAGTCATCCATGCCCCGACTGTCACCGTACTTACCTGTCTCGCCTCATGGGGCATATAGCGGCCACCATCTTCATAGTTCAACACGCAAGACTTCACTTTCGCTGTCTCCAGAATTGGCTGGCGTCGGTATATATTCCAACAAAGCACTCCACGCACAAGGTGATAAACCCAACCGCTTTAGTTCGCAGATCCCTGGGTTGGTGGTTGAATCCCAAAAATCTGCTAGCAGGGGTCCCATTCGAACGCCAACAGCCATTGGCTCAGCTGACTACGGACACCTCCCTTTTGGGCTGGGGTGCACACATCGATGGCATGTCTGTGCAAGGCAGATGGTCTGCAGCGGAGACAGTTTCCCATATCAACCTCCTAGAACTAAAAGCGGTATTCCTCACGTGCAAGCATTTTCTTACGCACATTATTGGTACAACTGTCCGAGTGCTTATGGACAACATAGCAACTATGTACTTTATCAATCGTCAAGGAGGACCACGATCCTGGCTACTCTGCGCACAGGCAGTCCGCTTATGGAACTGGTGCGTATGAAACCGCATCACTCTGGTAGTGTCCTACTTGCCAGGCACGAGCAACATCATGACGGATGCTCTCAGCAGATTTTTCCCTCAGGATCACAAGTGGGAAATCCGCCCCGATGTCCTGGACAACATCTTTCGAACTTGAGGAGTGCCACAAATAGACCTCTTCGCGACCTACGGGAACAAGAAGTGTCACCTTTACTGCTCCAGAGGAGCCATGGGCAAAGGCTCCCTTGGAGATACACTGTTAATCCGTTGGGAAGCTCCTCTGCTCTATGCGTTCCCACTAATGGTACTTATTCCGAGAGTAATCCAGAAAATCAAAGAAGCCTCAGCCCGGGTCGTACTTCTAGCACCAGCCTGGGCAAGACAACCATGGTACCCATTCCTTTACAGGATGTCCCTGTTCCCACTACGTCCCTTGCCACTCCTCCCAGACCTTCTCTCCCAGAACCAGGGGTCCCTGCTACACCCCAAACCAGAGACCCTTCCCCTGACAGCGTGGTTCCTAACTGGTTCAGACTAGAAGAGCAACTTTGCTCAGAGGCAGTGAAGACAGTACTCTTGAACAGTAGAAGACAAACTACAAGAAGGTCTTACCTGGCAAAATGGAGGAGATTCGTGGCTTGGTGTGAGAAAAGTGACATCGAACCACACTCAGCACTGATGCATAAAATCCTGGATTATATCCTTTCCCTCCACCAGGCAGGTCTTTCGATCTCCACCCTGAGAGTCCACCTATCACCACCTTTCATACCACCATCGAAGGTCACTCTATCTTTGCTCATCCCATGACCAAGAGACTGCTTAAAGGAATAGCAAACCTGCTTAAAGGAATAGGAAGACCCGTGCCCCCCGCCTGGAGCTTGGATTTGGTCCTCGACACACTAATGTACCCACCCTTCGAGCCGCTAGCCACTACGGCGTTATCTCTGCTCAACATGAAAGTGGTATTCTTATTGGTAGTTACCTCCACCCATAGGGTTAGCGAACTGGCGGCATTAATGGCAACGTCTCCTTTCACGGTTTTCAACAAGGACTCAGTCGCGTTGCATATCCATCCAGCTTTCATCCCTAAAGTCGCGTCACAATTTCATGTCAATGAACCGGTCATCTTGCCCATTTTTTACCCGAAGCCGCATGCCTCTACTCAAGACTCGCTACTCCATACCCTCAATGTACGTTGAGCTATAGCATTTTATATAGACAGAACATGGACTTGGCATAAAACCGACTGTCTAATAGTATCCACGGCAGACCGCTCCAAGGGTAACCCATTGTCCTCCCAGCATCTTTCCAGGATCATAGTGTCTTGCATCACCAAGTGTCACTCGATCCGTAACAAACCTCTTCAGACTCTGCCTAGGGCACACTCCACCAGGGCAGTGGCAACATCCACGGCATTTGTCAGAGGAGTCTCACTGCTGGAAATCTGCAGGGCAGCCACATGGTCCTCAAGCTTGACTTTTGTGAACCACTACATTATAGCGCGATGGTGGATGCCCGAGTCCTCAGTGACCTCAGCAGTACTTTCAGTCATTCACAAACCTGAACTCCAGGAACATAATACGAGTACTGCTGTGAAGTCACTATGAGTGGAGCACCCATGGGGAACACTTGAAGAAGAAGAAGAAGTTACTCATCTTCGTGCAGTAACGATGGTTCTTCGAGATGGGTCCCCACGGATGCCTCACGTCCCACCCTTCTTCCCCGTTCCGAAGTTGTTTCTTTTTTTGTATCCTTACAGATACCAAACGGCGAGAGGAACTGACAGGTAAGCCGGGTGCGCACGAAGATCAAAAAGCGCGAACGGCGCATGCTGCACACTGTGCATGAGCGACCCGGCTGAATACAGCTATGCAAAGCCTCCCAGCTGCGGCGCCGGGATGTGCCCAACTGAGTGGAGCACCCACGGGGACCCATCTCAAAGAACCATCATTACTGCACAAAGGTGAGTAACTTCTTCATCCCATGCATCTGGGAAGGTGTAGGGAATCTACCTGTGCATTATAAATTGCAGTTTCTGAGCCTATATTTGGAATATTGAGCATTTCCAAATTTACTTTTCACTAGAAGGTGGATTACAATTGGCTAAGGGACAAGCTGCTGAAAGGCAAGCCTGGCACTCAGAGGCCTGGGTAGTTTAAAACTGTGAGATCTTTCTCCGTGTGACAGGTTCCTGGGTGCGAGCACCCGCCCTGGCCCGGGCGGGGCCCTGTGAGCCCCCTGTCTGTCTCTGTTTCCCCTCAGAGGCGGCTCTATGGGTGCGAGCCCTCGCCCTCTGGTCCGAGGACGGGGCCCTGTGGGCCCACCCCCAGTTCAGTCTAAGGGGCAGAAGTATCTCAAGGGGACCATGACTGTTCCACCAAAATCCTAGGCAGGTCCAAGGCCGCCAATAACGGCCTATGTGGCTGACGGGGGGCGGCCACCGCATCTACGCGCAGCTAACGCTGAGGGAGGAGGGGCTTTAGGGGGACCCGGACCCTCCCTCTCCACCGGGTCCCAACCTGGGGCCCTGAGGGTGGGGGTTTGTTCGCCCCTACCCAGCTGACGGGGATCCAACCCAAAGCTCGCCAGCCCACAGGCGCCAAAAGCGCGCTGCCCTGGGCTGCTTCCTAACCCCCTCCGGCTGTCCCAGTTTGCAGGGGAGTTCCCTGGGTCTTACTGCCGCTCTGCCCTCCTGCTCAGGTCTGGTGTGGTCGCTGCCTCCCGGGGTCCACGGAACCTCCCTCTGCCGGGTCGTAGGGGAGCCTCCTTGGCTGCCCAGGTGAGGGCTCGACTCTGCGCTCCCCCCCTCAGCTCTCTCCTGGGCCTGATTTAAATGGCCCGCCGCTGGCCGGCACGGGGCATCGCTCCGCCCCCTTCACGTCCCTCCGCGCTGGCATACGCCGACCGTGCGGCGGGCCGCCACTTGCGCGGGCTGCGACTGCTCGCCGGAGGCATGGTCCTAAAGCCCGCTGGCCACGTCCCCGCAGCTTTGCCGGCTGCCACTCCTCAGGCGGACGGCCGACCAGTCTGTCCCCAGCTTCAGTGCGGGCCTCAGGGAGCCCGTCACACTCCCCCACCTCGAGTCTTCCCGTTCCCCTCCCCCTGCCTTCTCAGACTGTTTTTATTTTCTTTGTTTCTTTCCATCCATTTTCTCTGAAGAGTCCGTTATCCCAACAAAAGGCTAAAGAACCTGAGTCAAAGTGGTCTGCCTGCCACTCTTTGCATCTCCAGCATGTGCACTGATTTCTCTAAAAGCATTGTGCAGCAGTGTCCAATCCTGTTTAACACCTTATGCTGAAATAAATGCGCCTATAAAGAAGGTTCTCCAGGAATCAACAGACATTGACAAGTTCCTTTCCTTTTTTGTTTTCTTTGCAAAGCATGTCTTAAGCAAAAATAAAAAGGCAACATTTAATAAAGGCAAAGAACTGTACAATCAGGGCGAGAAGGTGAGAGGTCCTTTAATGTCTTTTACAAACAGGTACAATACTGCAATAACAGTTGTTGCAAGTACTTAAATTGGCTAATGAATTTTATTTTCTGCAATGCTTTTCCTATTCCTTTCCACATGTTGGTGCAATCTCAAGCTTTCCTGACACCAACAGTAGCAGAATGCAAATGTCAAAGTCTTGTATGTGAGGAATCACAAAAACCAAATTATAAATAAGACTGCACTCCAGAACTGCTCGTGCTCTCATCTAATCGTGGAACAGGAGAAGCACTGGATGACCTATCTGACCAGCTACAACTATTCAATGAAGTATCAATACCATACAGGGCAAGCAGGGGTTAACCAGTCACTTTGGGCCAAGAGGACTTGCCCTCTCATCTTTGCTGCACATGCTCTAGTTGAAGGGAGCAGATAAAAGGGAACGGCTCACTCCAGTCAAGGCTGGCAGTGAAGGAAGATGGATATACAATGCAGGCTCCTGCTGAGGCACTGCCAGCCCTCCAAACTTATGGAAACAAGCCTCCCTGACTGTATTATAGGGGAGCCCTCGCCTGTGAAAGCTGATGGAGACACAACGCCTCTGCCCTGTTTATGATTGTTTGCCTCAGCCAAGAGGCCCAGAACTATAAATGACTGGTCTATTCATCCCTCCCTGAGCACCAGAGTCCCTGATTCTGTCTGGCCCAGCTCAGACTCATGATGACTCTGTGGTGAAGTATCTCAACCCCACACTGGGCAAGCAGGGGTACCCCTCTCCAATGTATGCATAGAACTCTACAACAAATAGTGAATTTTAAACGTGCTGAAAACTCTTCACAGCCTAGATTTAAAAGATTGTGAAATATTAAACAGCGTTGAAAAAGAAATATTAGAGGATATCGTGATCTGTTGGAGGATGATCCGCAAACAGAAAAAATGGTTAAATTGACTGGATTCATGATTTAGTGCAAATTATTCATTGAGTATTGTTCTTTTCGGTGATCTGTAGAATAAAATCTGTTATATTTTCTCTGTGTCACACTATCATTTCCATTTGCTTTCCCAGGGTATGTGTGTGTGTGTTAGGCAAAACAATGACATTAAAGCCCTTTCTACTAATTAAAAAGGAATGCATGCCCACAAGTGAGGAGGTCAGATTTCCCTCATGCCCCAAACTGCTGGAACCTGGTTTCCATTATTGCTTTTATTATAAATCAACAGCTTTTGCAGCTCCTCTCTCACACACGCCCTCTACAGTATTGCAGTGAGTCATTCAGATCACCAGTTTCTCTATACTTAAAGTACTTGTTTCATCTTCTTCATTTGAACCAAAATATCCAGGCAGGTCAATCATCCATTGCTCTGATTCTGTTAAGCCAAAAGAATTATTATCATAAAAAGCAAATTCAGAGTCTATGGGGAAGCTCTGGCATTTGTCCTTCCTGTACTGGACAGGGCTTGGAGCATTGCCTCGCCGGTAATTATCTTTCAGAGTTGAAATGGGTTCTTTTTTCAAAGCTCCTCGATGGTTTGGCGAAGGGCCCTTCCTATTTTTGTTTGGCTCTGGTTTGTCAGCTCTTTCTGCTTGGCCTGCAGGCTGCCGGCCACAGATTAGATCCAGCCTCCTCATTGGAGGGCCCCCTTTGTGGTGGTATTTTGTGCCATAACTCAGAGGTTCACCAGTTGAGACAGTACAATTTTCAGAACTTGGTTCGGCATCTTTAGATGTCGGACGGGACTTGTCTTCCAGTACCTGACCCCACGTTCTGGTCCTGGCACTATAAAGAGGAATCTGCCGTGAGGTAAGAGTTGACATGCTCCGTTCCCTATAGGGCCTCACCTTTTTAGTTTCATGGAAACTGGCTGTTCTTCTGAAATGTGGGTTTCTGTGATAGCCTCTCTCTAATGGTTCTCCTTTGTTATCTTGGTATTTCAGGTGAGTTCGGCTCAGGAGGGTCTGACTGGGGCTCATTACAGGGTTGGCCTGTAACAGTGCGGAGTCCACCCTAGAATTAGATTTTTCCCTAGGGAATTTGTGATGACTGATGGGCTCATCCAGAAATGGAGATGTGATCCTGAATTTGTGTGCAGCAACAGCAGCCTCCTCTTGGTTTTCTGTGCTTGGGGGAAGCACAGCTGTGGCATCAAAAACGGTGTCAGTCAGAGGCGTCTGAGATACGTGATAAACCTTTGTGGTTTCAGTTAAGCCTTTCTTCTTCATCTCTTTCAGCTGCTGCTGTGCAAGGCGGTAGCTGAAAATAGGTGGGATTATTTTTTGAGCATTTGTCTGAAAACTGTCATTGACTGAGGTGTCCTCTTCTTGTGCACACTGAAGGCTCCTCCTGTAGGTCAAAGGTATGTTAACAGGCTCACCGGCATGCGCTCGAGGTGCCTCACTGCCCTCAGAAAAGCTCTCCCGCTGCTTGCCAGCCTGACAGATGTTCTCTTCATCCGAGTTCTTGCGGTAGCTGGGCGAATGGACAGAGTTACGGCGCACAGAGGTGCTGCACTTCTGAGGTCTGCAGAGCTTCCTCCACAGGGTGATGAGAACGGTGCCAAGGATTATAAACAAGCACAAGGAGATGCCAGTTATGGTGACTATATTATTAGCTTTCTCGTCCTCTTGGTGCTGTACAGAAGGAGGGGTTGTAGGCGTTAGAGCTGTAAAAAAAAGCACACATATTGTTATCCAAGTTGAATTTTCAGTGGGCATTTAGAGTTTTAGATAATTTTTTTTTACAATTAAGAAAAAGATAATCAAAGAATACAATTCATTAAACTGTCTGTGTGCCAGAATGTCTCTAGCTCACATCTGTCTTCTTCAGATAAAAGTGGATAAAACTTGGTTTGTGGCACAAATCTACCTACTTTATATTGAGGGTCCTGAAGACCCTCATTTAAACCTCATTGACTATCTATCTTTGGTAGTCTCATCTCTTTTTATGATGCCAGAAGAATATTTTATACACCTGGCCCAAATGGCTTTTATTAAGTTTGAGTTTCACAAATCCCATGGGAAACTTTTTGCAGGAGTTGAGAGGGTTTCTCTGAAAGGTGCATATTTGTCCTGGCTTCCGTTGCCTGAGCAACTGTCCAAGACTGAGCCAGATTCATCCCTATTGTGAGTCCACTGGCCCAGTGACCTGTCTCCTAGCCCATCCCCAATACTCCTTCCATGCTGGTGGTAGATGTAATTTCAACATGGAATCCACCTCCATGGTATGAGTGTCCCCTGACTGGCTATGCTTTCTGCATCTCTCTATCCTCAACAAACACACATAAGGACAGTACTGCATGGCTTTCAGTGAGGGAGCTGGTGGAATGTATGCCAGGGATCCAGGCCACAATGTAGTCAAAGTGAGTTTTCCAATTACCTGAATGTGGCCAAGATTTCATCCCCCGTGAATAAGAAATCACAAAGACTAGTTTAAATGCTTTGGTTTCTCAAATCTATTATAACAACACATATTTTGTTTTCACCAGAGAAGCAGACACATGTCAAGGAGAAAAGCTTTAAAGAAAGCAGGATCACATACGGGAGCATTCGTCTAGAGAGCACAGAGAAGTCTCTTTCGGTGTTCCAACACAGCCTGATTTTGCTGGTAGTGATGTGAAACATTCCCTGTGTCGTTCACGGACACCCTCCCCACAGGTCACGCTGCAAGGACTCCAGGCCTGCCACTGGCTCCATGCTTCTGTGGATACATGAGATCTTAGCAATGAGGCCCGCAGTCAGACTCATTTCATCTCACAGCAAAGCTTTCAACTGTCCCACCTTTATATAAAAACAAATCAACCCCAACACTGCAATTACAACACAGCAAAGTAAGTAGCAACTGGGCCTTCATCTGCTCGCATTGGAATCTGGGCCAAAGCTCCCATCACCTCCCGTGGCAGCAGGATTGCACTCCTATGCCATGTCTATACCACCATTTATGTCAGCAAAATGTATGGTGCCCAGGGGAGTGAAAAAACACCCCCCGTTCCCCTCCACCCCCCCAGCAACATAAGTTTCACCAACATAAATGGTAGTATGCATAGGGATATGTAGACAGGAGAGCTTCTCCCACTGACAGCTAATGCAATTCATGGGGGGAGGGGGCTTAATTAGGTCCACAAGAATGCTCTCTTCTGTCAGCATAGAGTGGTTACACAAGAGATCTTACAGAGGCGTGCTATTGCTGCATCACTGTGATTCTTTAGAGTAGATATAGCCAAAGCCAATTAGTAAGGTCAGCAGAATATGCCTTGTACAGCAGCACACAGAAATGAATCCATGAGTCTTTCTAATGACTTAGCTGTTTAGGCATTCATAGGGCCCAATTCCTACATTGTATATGCTGATTTTATATTGGTGTCACTATTGAATTCAGTGGAGTTACCCCGGATTAATACTGCTGTGAATAGAGGCTGAGGCCCAAAGGGACTATTGATAAAACAGTGTTGGTTACTCTCTTACTAGCTTCATAACACACAAATATGTTATTGGAAGCTTCAGAGGGTAGCTGAGTTAGTCTGTACAGGATAAACTTAAGCAACAAATGGTCTGGTACCCCTTTATAGACTAACAAAACATGTAGATGACCGGTCACCTGAAGAAGTGGGCTGTGCCCACGAAAGCTCATGATACCATCTACATGTTTTGTTAGTCTATAAAGTGCTACCAGACCATTTGTTGTTTTTTAAATATGTTACTGAACAACTAGTTTACCAGATTTTTAGAGGTCCTATTTGTTTATTGTTTGAGGGAACTCTCAGTAAGGAGTTTTAGGATGAAAATGTAAGGGTTTTTTTTTTAAGTGGGGTAGGCTCAAAGCTAATAGAAACGTTTTCGTTATTTTAAATGCAAGGAAAGCAGTTTTTTGTTTCAATTTCAACATCCTCTTGCTGTGTTCATAACTCAAACTTTATTGCACTGAGAATCCAGAAGCCGAAAGTGACCATGTCTGCCAACTTTTGAATGCTATAAATAAGATTTAGAACGAAAAACGGAACCATACCCTTAAATTCCCATATAATTCATTAGACCTGGTGTGATGATTTTTTTTTTTTTTTTTTTTTTTTGAGAAACAGAACAATGTGTGACATATCTTGGGACAGTTCCCATTAAATATTATTAGTTGACCTATAGGAACTGATTTGAAATTGACCAGAAAGAAAACCATTAAATTGACTAGTCTGTTTCCATTATGTAGGCAAAGTAACACGCAAAAAGTAAAACCACATAAATGCTAGAAAAGTAAGTTAGGGTTTCTTTTTAATTCTCTCTCTTTACTAATGGATGGTGTTGCTATTACTAATACAGGTCATGAAAGTTGTCTTGAATTACATGACTCTTAACCTCACAGAGTACATCTACACAGCAGTGTTATTTCCGAATAACTGACGTTATTTTGAAATAACATAGGTCATGTCTACACAGCAAGCCATTATTTCAAAATAAAGTCGAGCTGGAGGACTTCTTACTCCTACTCCTGTAATCCTCATTTCACAAGGAGTAAGGGAAGTCAAAGGAGGAGTGATCTTCCTTTGACTTCTTGCTGCGTAGACAGCGACAAAAGCCAAATTAAGCTATTTTGACTTCAGCAACGCAATTGACATCGCTGAAGTTACGTGTCTTAATTTGACTTTTGCCCTGCTGTGTAGACATGCCCATAGTGTCCCTGCAACTTGTATGTTAACCCCTGATTTACACAAATCTAAAAAAAATTAAAAATATGGTTGTATGTCAGAGATGGAGGTTATGGTATAAGTAGGTGTGATATTATTCATGATATACTACTACTTGCAAAGGACCATAGAGAACAAACTGAAATTTTATTTAAATATGAGGATTTTAACTGCTTTGGGTCCCAATCCTGCAAATACTTGCAAACATGCCAACAGCAGTAAATGTACATGGATGAGTAGTCCTATTGAACTCATAAGATTACTTACCTGTGTGAAGTTATTCACATGCATATGTGACTGCAGGATTGGAGACTTAGGTTTTCAGGTTACTCTCTCATATACCCCTCTGGGACAAGTGTGTCATGCATGTGTGTTAGATATACTTTGGTTTCTACCCCGGTTAATCGCATTCAGATAAAAGAGCATATACTGCAAGGTGTTGACTCCCCCATTGCTGTTCACCTTAGTGAGAGATGAGATGCTGCTCAGTGATCACATGATCAGGCTCAGAGACTAAATAATACACATACAATTTAAATCAGAGACATTTTCTAAATCCAGGCCTTGTTCTGTGAGGTGCCAGCTCTCCTCATATAGGCAATAACTTCAGAAGGAGCTAAGAGCACACAACTCCTTACAGAAGAGAGGGCTCCTTATAGAAGAGACTTCACTCTACATTTAAGCATCTAGAAAAATCACAGAAACTACAGCATAATCAGAAAAACCTGAGTAAGGTGCCCAGGTTCCCCATACAATGAACAGGGAGAGACAGGCCCTTTGCAATGCAATCCACAAAAGCCAGCATGTAAGGCAGGGAGCAGCCTAAAACCCTCCCCTCTTGTGGAAACAGATGCCTAATTTCAGACTGTAGTGAGGCAACTCTCCCAGCTTGTGATTTCCAACCAGGAACCCCTTTCCAGGGGTCAGGTGGTTTAGGGGTCTACACTGCTGCTTGCCAGAATGAGTGAGGCACCTCTCTCACATGATACAAGATGTCTGGTGGAGGCAGTGGTCTTGGTACGAGCATTTTGCTGCTTTTTGCTTCATGGTGAGAATACTCACCTGGAACAGGGGAAAGACAGCTTCAATTCCACCCTCTGCCTTGGGGAGAGAAATGATTTGAACACGGGACTCCCACATGATTGCGCAGTTTCTAACCATCAAGCTATGGGGGACACTGATGTAGGGCTCCCTCAATCTCTCCAGTTGAGACTGTTTCACTGTGGATAAATGATTACTTAGTCATTGGAGGAGGGGTCTGGATGTTGGGGTCCCCCCCCCCCAGGTGAGTGCCCTAAGCACAAGTATACTCATTGGCTGCGTCTAGACTGGCATGATTTTGTGCAAAAGCAACTGCTTTTGCGTAAAAACTTGCCAGCTGTCTACACTGGCCGCTTGAATTTGCGCAAGAACACTGACGTTCTAATGTAAGAAATCAGTGCTTCTTGCGCAAATACTCTGATGCTCTCGTTCGGGCAAAAGTCCTTTTGCGCAAAAGCTTTTGCGCAAAAGGGCCAGTGTAGATAGCTCAGATTTGTTTTGCGCAAAAAAGCCCCAATCGTGAAAATGGCAGTCGGGGCTTTCTTGCGCAAAACCGCGTCTAGATTGGCACAGACGCTTTTCCGCAAAAAGTGCTTTTGCGCAAAAGCGTCCATGCCAATCTAGACGCTCTTTTCCGCAAATGTTTTTAACGGAAAAACTTTTCCGTTAAAAGCATTTGTGCAAAATCATGCCAGTCTAGACGTAGCCATTGTGTCTCTGGCCCAATAGCCGGTTAAGTATTTGCATACAATGAAAGAGCTTCAACAGGAGAGATTGAGAGGGCCTGACACCAGAGATCCCCTAGCTCAGTGGCTAGAGAAGGCTCCTATCTGTTCAAAATCTCTCTCTTCCTCAGGCAGAGGGAGAATTGAACCTGGGTTTCCCATAACCACATTCAGGGCTCTAACCAGTGTGCCCTTCTCCAGCCAGATTTTAAATAGGCTCTGTCTACCAGATTGGGCCCTACAAATGAGAGAGTTGAAAGAACATCTATCTTTCCCCCAAAGTATGAATGGCTCCAGGGATTAGGCATGAGAGAGGCATACACACATCTAGTGTGGGGCAGCAGTGAATGTTACCATAAGTAGAAAGTTAGGCGGTAGGAAACTTTTATAGTAGAAATTTAAGTGCCAAGTAAGTCAGGAACATACAGGTTAGGTGGCAGCCAAGTAGAAGTTTCGTAAGTCACAGTGGAGCATAAAACTGGGACTTGGGCACTTAAGTCTGGGGTTCTGGCTCCTAAGTACCTTTGTGGCTCTGGGCCTAAGCACCTGGCAGGTTTGGTGTTCTCTCACAGAAGGAAATTACCCAGTTTCTGTGAAACAGTTTAAGCATTTGAATCTTTCTCTGCAATCTACTAAAATTACAAAAAAAAAAAAAAAAGGAAAAAAGAAAATAAAGCACAGCTCATTTTTCTCCATGGGCATAAAATCATTAAAGACAAATGGATCTAAAGAGCTAGAGAAAAACCTTTACTCCAGGAGTAGAAAGCACAGACTGTAAACTAACGGTTAAATGTGAAATTTTAATATAAAACTGGGGAGTCTATCAACATGCAGGTGTTTAACTGATGAGTTGGCCAATTTGAAACATATTGGCAATTTGGGAGCCATGAAAAACAAACATGAGTGAGTGACTGTGTTCACTGTTGATTTGTGTAGTCTCTCTCTCCAGTTGTGTGTTTTTCATTCTCGCCTTGCAATGGGACACCTTCATGTAACATGTTATCCAACAGACCAGCCAACTCAGGTTAATATTTTTCTCAAAAAGACCCTCTCTAAAAATTCCACCTCCAATGCTCTTGCAAAAATTTTAGCTTCTCATATCCAATGCATAAAAGAAATATATCTGAAATATAAAGATTAAGGGCCTGCTCCTCTTATTGGTGTAAATGGGAGCAAGATTGGGCCTAAAAAGACGTGTAAATTGGGCATGGTTTTTGTAATAAGGGAGCAATCTTGCACATAAGATGATCTCTTTTCTAATACTGTAATATCTGGTTACTTTGAATCCATCTGTAAATTCTATTTTTAGCCCAATTAAAATCAGATAAATGTGTCAGATATGGAGAAAACTAATCGGTTCTCAGATCTTCTAGGGCTCGGACACTCAGAATAAGGGAGTCTGACTAATATAATCTTTCTTATTCAGGGACCTGGTGGAGCAAATTTTAATAGACATTTACCTGTGTCTCATCCTTTCCCTATACTGCTCTCCTGCTTTCTTCCCTTAGTACTGCCCCCTCATGGTGGCTCTCCCCCTCTTCCCTTTCTCTCTTCTTCCATGACAGCTGTACTCTCAAGGCACTACTAACCACCTTCTCCATACCCCTTTTTGTTGCTCACTAGGAGCACTAGGGATCAAAATTCAGCTCTGATGTAAGAAAGCACAGCTCTCATTGTGGGAACTGCATGCAGGCTGAATTTCATCCTCAAGTATAATTAAGTGTAATAGGGTGAAATTAAGACCAGAAAAGTCAAGACAATCTTCCTAGTTATGATTGCTCTTGATATTAATTGATTTTTATTAGAATAAGGCCCAGAGACTTCAAATGGGATCAGGACTAGAGCATGGAATATTCTCTCAAGCAAATTGGTGCAAGCTTTGTTGCTTGGGGCATTTAAAAGAATACTGGACAAAACACAGGAAAACATGGTGAAGAGAACAAATATGTAGTGGTGACCTAGGTGATGCATATAATAGGCTAACAGGAATTTTGTCTTTCACATGTCTGTGTCATAGAGCAGGGGTGGGGAACCTAAGGTTCAGGGGCCACATGCAGCTCCCTGCTTGCCTGGATCCTGCCCTGTAGCTTGGGGCTCCCCCCCCCCCAAGCACTGGGGAGCCCATGCTGGTGAGGAGTGGTTTTTTGTTGTTGTTTTTGCTTGTTTGTTTGTTTTTTCCTCACTTGTCTGCAGCCCCTGATTGATTTTTCTGTGGGTCAGTGGTCCCCAACCCAAAAAAGATTCCCCATCCCTGTTATAGAACCATACATTTAGCAGGATGATTCTACTAAAATCAACAGAGACACAGTTAACTTCAACATTTAAACTGTTATCATTAAGCTTAAGAATTAGCGCTCCATTGAGATGAATGGTGAGAGCGGCCACACACAGCTATTATGTTCCTGTCCCTCTGTCTGCAAGCTTAGGAAAAATGCACAGCACTGGTTCTCATTTAAAAGGTTTAGTTCACAACCTTAGAAGGGATAGACTTTTTTTAAAACAAAAAGCTGACTTTGGATGGGTCTGAAATGGAAGTACTGGAATGGCATTTTGGTCTGTTCAGGGTTACCTGAAGAGCTATAGTTAGTGCTCACAGGATGTGAGAGGCATGCCCTCTTCACTGGCATCACTAATACTCTTGGATGCCACAGCATAAGAGATGCATCCTGTGCCTTTCCACCCCCAATGCAGCACAAGATGATCTAATCTCCGTGGCATGTGGTCCAGGATCTCAAAACCAATTTTGTGCTCAAACTGCCCATGAGGCCAAAGTTACAAAAGGATAATAAGTTCATATTTTTCTTGTGTAAGATGTACAAGAAGAAATGGAGTAACACATCTGTCTTTATTTTACAAAGGCACTAGTAATGCTAAAAATGAATGGATATCAATCATGGGGCCAAGGTCTTTAGATTCAATACAACTCCAAGAAGAGCTGAAGCACAGCCAACTCATTCAAGAGAGGGGCTTCGTGATAGAGTTCTGACTTGGAATGCTACTCCAGCTTATGCCCAGGCCAGAAAGATTTCCATCTTTATTCTGTCTTTAGATGTACGCACCCCTCCCAGAAAAGCTTTTGCATCTAGAATGCTGCTATCAGCCTTTGAAATCCTGAAGACACTGTCACAAAGGCAGATGTGCTGCAGTCTAATTAATTTGAAGTTGACATTTTATTTACAGTTACGCTGTAGGGTTGCTTTCATCTGCTCTGTACAAGTAACTTGTCAACCACTTACATAAATTCTTTCTTCACACATGTACCCTGATTCTTTCTGCTGGAACTTGTACATACAGTACTATAGAGGAAGCAAAGGCTATAAAGCAAATTGCAGGGAGTCATAGCTTAAAGTGAGTCCCACAAAATAAAACAGAGATAATGGGCACTGGAATAGATGGAATAGATCTGTCTAACTAGATACTTATATGGACCATAACACAGAAGAAACCAAACACTTAGGTACAGAAAAAAATACAATCTTTCTCCTTCTTCCAACTACAGAAGAATTACTTTGATTAATACATGAATTTCTGAATTATTAAAAGTGTGAGTGTGAGTGTAAGAACAGTAAGGAAAAGAGAGTAAGGGTACGTCTACACTAGCCCCCTAGATCGATCTAGGGAGGCTAATGAGGGCGACCGAAATTGCAAATCAAGCCCGGGATTTAAATATCCCGCGCTTGATTTGCATGTTCCCGGCTGGTCGCCATTTTAAGAAATTGACTAGCCCGAAGTAACTGACCATGTCTACACGCGGCAGTGAAACAGGATTCCGATTTAAAGCCCTAATTCGAATTAGCTGGTATTCCTCCTGCAATGAGGTTTGCCAGCTAATTCGATTTAGGGGCTTTAAATCGGAATCCCGTTTCACTGCCGTGTGTAGACGCGGGCAGTTACTTCGGGCTAGTCAATTTCTAAAAGGGCGACCAGCCGGGAACATGCAAATCAAGCATGGGATATTTAAATCCCAGGCTTGATTTGCAATTTCGATCACCCTCATTAGCCTCCCTAGATCGATCTAGGGGGCTAGTGTAGACGTACCCTAAGTGAAGTTGATGAGATTAGTCTGCCACACAGGGAAGATATAAATTGATAGCTGAAAAGTTAGTCATTTTAAAACCTATGAAACAGAATGAAGTAAAACAGCATAGCAGCACAACTGTAATTAAGCCACAGACATGCATAAGGCATTTCCTTATGTGACACTTTATGAAGGACTGACAGTATAACACTTGTGTTAATTTTAGTGGCTGACAATCTATGAGGAGCTCGATACTTTCAGTTCTGTCACTTCTACTCAAAAGAGAAGACAGAGGAAACATTCTTTCAAGAATAGTGATAGAGATGCAGCCGTGTTAGTCTGGTTTAGCTGAAACAAAAGACAGGACTATGCAGCACTTTAAAGACTAACAAGGTGGTTTATTAGGTGATGAGCTTTCGTGGGCCAGACCCCACGAAAGCTCATCACCTAATAAACCATCTTGTTAGTCTTTAAAGTGCTGCATAGTCCTGTCTTTTGATTCTTTCAAGAGACTCTTTCAATTAGGCATGGGCCAGAATTGGAAGCTCTAATCCAAAACATTTGAATTTTGTAGGAGGAGTGATGGTTGGTATCACATCCCTGGTTTTGAACTGGACCTATGGATTTGGTTCCAGGTCAGGATCAAAACTGGAAAGATCTCATTTTCACATACCGGATTAGGGTCAGCAGAAACTTTGCGGAGCAGCTCATGATAATGGAGTGGCATCTGTCCCTGGTTTAGTCTTGAACACAAACCTCACTCACAACCCAGTCCCCATCTAACTAAGAAGGTGGTGTTTATTCTCGTTACACCTGGTGTCCACGAATCAATAGTGATTGGGACAGTCATCTCTCCTCTCTCCCCTCTATGATGGAGCAGATAATCTCTGCTACCATGACCACAACCAAACCTGGGATTCCTATCTGCAAGGCTGCCAAAGAAACCTATGAGCTATGCACACGGGAAAATTCTTCCATTATGGCCAAATCCTGACCATATTAGCAAAACTCCAAGTAACTTCCAATGGGTGATAAATTGGCTCCTAGCTGTTTTAGCAGTTTCTCATATAATTCTTCATGATTACCTGATTTCAGTTCCTACTGGGACTAGATATCCAGACACAGGTTGGACCTCCTTGGTCCATCACCCTCGGGACCTGATTGGTCCGGATGAGGGATTTTGATGGACCAGGGGAGATCATTTCTGGCCTCCCTGCTACTGTCTGCCTCCCCCCTCCCAGCTCTAGCCCAGCCCACTTGCCTCCTGGCTGGCTTCCCACCAGCTGCCAACCCCCATACAGCTGTGTGCCATGGCTCTCAGTTCCCCTGGGCAGCCACATGACAAGGCTCTCACCCCCTAACCCTCCCCTGGGGTAGCTGTGCACCAGGGCTTCGGGCCCCACCAGGCCACTGCTGTGGCAGTGGGTCCCAGCGCCACTGGGCCATCGCCACCATTGCTGTGGCTCCCAGCCCCATCAGGTGGCCAGGTGCTTGGTCTCCCAGCCCTGCTGCCATACACTGGGCGGCCCTGCTGGCAACTCGCTGTGAGTAGTCTGCTGTCCTGTGAGCCCCACGGGGCTCCCTATTGCTGGCCCTCTACAGGGACTCACTGGTCCTGTAACATCTGTGCTGGACCACTGATGTTGCCGGACCAGAGAGTCCCGGTTTGGGAAGTTTCAGCCTTTGATCCACTAGTCATGGTAGGTCTGGACTTGTGCTTAAAGTATCACCAGTATTGTGGTGACATTCTGTTCACACAGAAATTAAACTTCATTCCCATCAGAATTAAGCATGACTTATTCTCTAGTGCTATGAGATTCAAAAAGCTACAACTTCATCAATCCAAGTTATTATACGTACTGATAATACAGAAGAATGGTCATTTTTCTACAGCGTTTCTAATTAAAGACAGAAATGTCATTACAAACCTATATTCCTTCGGATCACCACACATTCTTTAACTCTTGGGGGTGAATGGCTTTGGCTTGAAAGGTGAAAATATTCAAAGCAGTATTTGTTTTTGCCCATTTCAAACAAAGTGCAGTTAAATTCTGTGCTGTTGCTCCCTGGGCGTAGGACTTTTTCATCTTGCCATGTTGCTTTTTCACCAGGATGTCTGAGAGCTTCCATGTACACAGCAATCTTCCCTTTGATGGCAATGCATGGAGGGGAGACAATAAACACCAGAACTGAAGACTCACACATCACATCTGGTGTCACCACTAGTTTGTATCCAAATTTGTGGATGAGGTCTATGGGCCCTGTTGAGACGATGACTGAGTTGGTCTCTATTGATTTCAGTAGCACGGTGACATATACTTCTTGGTCAACAGGTGGGCAGTCAAACTCCACCCACTGGGATCTAGAGAGAAAGATTCCTTTGCTAGTTCGCATACCCAGTGACTCATCAGAGCTTAATCTTACTAATTCATACAAGCTCTTGGTGAATATCACATCCAATGAAACCACTGTCTCGTTCATAGCACACAGTTGTGTGTTAGTGAAAAGTCCAACCTGAAGGGAACTCCTGAGCACCTCAGTGGTCCTGTTCAAGTCTATGTGAAATACAGGCCATTCCACTCTTAAGAAGGTGCTCCCACCCCTAGAGTGAATTTCAGTGCCATTTTCAGTCTCAGAGATCATTCTGAACCAATAGTCCCCAGCCCTCTTGAAATAGAAACAGTCAAATCCTATCTTCCCTCGTGACTGGCTTGTCAGAAGCTGGTGTTTTGCAATGGTCCGATTGGTGCTGGCATCTAGCAGTATGATGGACACATTCTTTGCTGTCACATTACCATTGACAAAGTACTGAAAATCAACAGATACCGTGTCGTTACTTAAGGCTACATGGCCTGGTTGCTCCAAGAGGAGATATTCCACTTCACCAAGAACTGAAAGAAAACAGTTTCACAACATTATTAATAAGCAAAAAGGAAAAAAGTGAATAACCAGCATCCGTAACTGTTATGAATCGATCATATAAAACAAACAAACAAAAAAACCCCTCAAAACAGACACATTATCAAGTCGGTGTCTGAAGCCATCCTTTTCTGTGAAAAACAATGTATAGCATTACATGGAGATCATGTAAAACTTTCAGAAACCTCAGATGCGGATGTCACCGGCAATTGTGGCAACTTCTTAGCAGTACTGCAAATGATACCCAGACACGACTCTATTCTGCATGATCATATATTCAGCATTTGTTTGAATAACCACAATGCCAAATATACATCACCAAGAATTTAGAATGAATGGACATAATTGATCATAATATTATTTGCCAAAAACTACCTGAAGAGATAAAGGCTGCATCTTTCTTCAGTATCATGGCTGATAAAGTATCTAGTCATAACAAAGAAGAGCTGGCATTGTGTGTTCATTTTGTGGACAAAAATAAGAATATTCTAGAAGACTTCTTGGCCTTTTTGTCTTTGGAAATAATTACTAGTGAATACACCACCAATAGTATTATCAAAACTGTAAATGAACTAGGACTGGATGTATCAAAAATAAGAAGACAGGGCTACAATGGTGCAGCAAACGTGTCAAGTGATAATGTCAGAGTACAGCGTCGCTTAAGAGAACTATCACCGAAAGCAGTATATGTACACTGCAGTTCACATGGTCTCAACTTTCTAATTGCACATTCCTATGGTTTGACAACTGTATGAAACACTATGGACAAGCTAAAGTCTTGCTGCCTGTTTTTCCTGAGCAGTCCGAAGCATTAAAGTCTGCTTTTGTCCATCATCGACAAAGAATTACCAAAGTCACAGGGTCACAAGATATTGATAATATTTGTGCAGGACAAGGTGGTCAGTAAAACATATTGCATATCAACACTTCTACCAAGCACACCTGTTTATTATTACAGCCTTGGAATTAATTGCTCGTAGAATTAATCGAGACCAATGTGGAGAAGTTTACCGGAATGTCGAATGGCAAAGCAGAGGCCAACAGTTTGCTTGCATGTCTTGTGTGATTTGACTTTATCACCACATCCATTTTTAAAATTCTACCTCATTTGTCAGATATTTCAGTCAAATTGCAAAAGCAAAACAATAGATGTTGTCAGCGCATACAAGGAGATTTTTTTATAAGGTTTTAAAAAAACCTTATAGCATTATATCAGAAAATATAAATGAGGAATTTGGTAGAATCTATCAGCCCATGCTGTCAATGTGGAGCCTTCTATGCCTTGAATAGTTGGTAGACAGGTTCACTGGCAAAATGCCACAGCAACTACTCCAGAGGAATACTACAGAAGAAATATGGCAGTTCTGTTCTTGGCTCATATCACTAAAAAGCTTGAAGGGCAGTTCTCCAATTTAGCTGCTAAGTCTTATCTTTTAGGTTTAGTACCATTTGTGTTATATGGAAATAACTTGCAAACCATTTATGAAGGAATAGAGGCTTTCAGAGATGACTGAAAAATAAGGGTATCCAGCACCAGACCTGATTCATTGGGAAATCATTCAGTAGAAAGTCAAATATAGCAGCAAATCAGAAAGTGAATGGCCAGATACAGCTGCAAAAACCATCAAGGAGTGATGATGTCATGTTTCTTAACATATTTACACTCTTGAAGATATGCTGTACTATTCCTGTCATGAGTTGTGAATGTGAACACAGCATAAGTGCTCTTCGGAGACTGCACAATTACACACGTGCCTGCATGATGCAAAACTGATTGTCAGGTCTTGGACTCATGCACATCCACTATGCAACCAAAGTGGACTTGGATGAAGTGGTGGATATCTTTGCCCAGGAGTTCCCTAGAAGATAGGAGCTTCAAACTCTCTTTAAAGATGGAAACTAACTATGAACATGTCTTAGACATTGCTGTGAACTTACTGTCATGAAGAAAAGTTTGCTGTTACCTAAAAATCTATTTCACTACCGCTAACCTATATATAATCTTAACTGAGAAACTATGGGGATGAAGACTGGAATATTTTGGAATATAGGCAGTCCCCAACTTACAAACAGGTTACGTTCCGAACACTTGGTCATAATTCGATTTGGTCGTAAGTCGGAAATACCCTTAAACGCGCTGCCCGCGCTGTTCAAAAAACTCTAAAATATTATAATGGGGTTAATGGGAGGTTGGTCGTAAGTACGGATGGTCATAAGTTGGTGTGTTTGTAAGTCGGGGAGTGGCTGTATTGTTTTTCATTACAGCAAGATCCCAGAACCAATAGTGGGCAATAGTTTTTGCAGGGGGGACAATTAATGAATTTTGGTACATGGTCACAGACTGGCTCCATCCCAGGAAGAGGAGGGGTCTGGGGTAAAAGGGGCAGGGCTGAGGATTAGCCTCCCCACAGAGTTGTCTGGGGCTAGAGGCTTTGAATTAAAACATAGCAAAGAGCTTGCGGCTCCCAGCCCCGCTGCTACTGCGTTGCCTGGCAGCTGCCCAGGATTGCTGTGGCTATTTAAAGGACTCTCAGCTCTGGCCCCTGCCAGGGTAGCGCTGTGACTGAGAGCTGTGAGCCATTTAAACAGGATCCTGCTGCCTGAGCCACCGCCTAGAAATTCAGTGGTATGGGCACCAGGATATATAAATAGAAAGCTGCCAGATGCAGTTCTCAGGCCGGATCTGAGTGTTAGGTGGGCCGGATCCAGCTGCCAGTCTGCATCTTGCCCAGCCCTGTTCCAGAAGGTAATTTCTACAAAACCTTATAATGTGTAGATTTTTAGTATGTTATAATAAAATCATTTTACCAATCACTGTTTCCACTCAAATTTTTCATTAACTCTCTTATGCTCACTCATTGCACGACTATTTTGAATTCCTTTATATTTAAAAAAGTTGCAATGCACATTTACAAAAAAAAGCACTCCACGCCACAGAAATTCCTGCGTATGGGCCTGGTTATTCTGTTTCTTTTTCTGAACAAATCTACAGATGGAGAGGGTCTTCTTTATGTTCTGACACAATTACAGCCTTTTCATAAGTCCAAAACTATATTTCTGGGTACTCCGGGGATAGATTCTGTGTATGCTCCCAATGCATCAGATCATCTATTAATACCACTACCCCTTAACATTTTAAATGACTTCAGATAAATATCCACAGTACTCCTTTTAGAGTTACAATACTCACCGTAATCACAAAGCACAACTAACAATAGATTTGAAAAATCTTTCAACGTCTGTTTCATTCTGATCATTGGGCTCACAGGTCCTTTTATTCCTCATGTCCTTTTCCACTCCCAAAGCACACGCACTGTTTTCAAGAACACCTGAAAATTAAAACGTAAAAAAATTACAACCCTGTTAACTTTGCTTCATAAAAGAAAAAACCTGAACATTACTTGGAAAACTTTTGACAAATAGTAATAATGCATTAATAGTATTAAAAAATATATCCAGTTAGGAGTGAAAGTAAATGCCAGGACTTACCAGTGCATCAGTGTCCTTGGCAAAGTGAGAGGGAAGCTTTGTGCTGCCAGAAGGGTTGGGGCAGACTTCTGCAGTCCAGAAGCCCCATGCTCCAGTGGTGATTTGAAGGGGCTGGGACTCCTGGTTGCTGCAGTGTTGGCTGGGAGCCCCAGGCCCTTTTAAATCTCCAGGCTCTGGGGCAACTGCCCCTTTTGCTCCCTCCCCCACCTCCCATAGGCAGCACTGCTGAACCCTACAGCAGAGCCATCAACGGGGGAGCAAAGGGAGGCAGCAACATTAAAGTGCTGCCACAGCTTTAATAATGGCCATATACTGGCCAGTACTGGTGGCCAGTTCTTACCAGTCCACTGTACCCATCCCATACCAGCCCACTTTCACCTGCATCTCCATTTCCTCTTCTAGCCACCTTGCAACCAGCTACATATATCCAGAGCAGTTCCTGTATCAGAACAATGAAATTACCTTATCGTTTTACCCTTCCAACCAGAGGCTATTGGTGAGAAGGAACCTGAGGAGTCATGGGTCATGTGAGCCCTCCCCCTAGTCCAAGGAAGTGCTCCAGCCCAGGCTCCACCCCTCCCTGTCTTTGCTCCCACCCTGCCTCTTCCCACAACTGAGGTGGCCTGGGGAACTAACAGTGCTGGGGGTCTGGCACCAGCAGCAGGGGTCTGATCCCCCTCACACTCACCAGCAGTGGTGGGAGAAGCAGAGCAAAGTGGTCCCAGCTCACTTTGCTCCTCTGCCCGCATCACTCTGCTTCCCACCACAGAGTGTATGTGTAACGCCAACATGTGGAACCAAACCTGGGACCTCTGGAGCTTAATGCACGAGCCTGTACCACTTGAGCTAAAAGGCATTTGGCTCTCAGCTAGGGCTGTAGAGGAAACTTGTTCTTTCTCACTGTAAGTGCCACTGCATGGGACAGTGAACCACACCCACTAGGTATGATTTACACAGGGGCAATTCCGCCCCTCCCCCTGAGTGGTGCGCCAGGTGAGAAGAAGTGGGGCTGCCTTGCTCTGCTTCCCCCACTACTGCCTGCTCGTGCTGGCACCCCCAGCCCTGCTAGTCCCCCCCCGCTGGCTGCTGGCCGGTGGCCGGCCCCTCCCATCCATGGCATTTGGGGCATGTGACCCCTTGTGCCCCCTCATGTGTCATACTCACTTCCCACCAATCTGTTAAGGCCTGGATAGCAATCCTATGGCAATAGCTGCAATAGTCACCTTACATTGAAGGTCCTGGATGTGCTAAAGCAATATTGTTTACAAACTAGAGATGGGCGAAAACAGACTACAACATGGATTCTGACCTTGGCAAATGTAGGTATGGAGGGATTAATGCTAGTATTCATATATTCGTAGAATCATAAGACTGTAAGGGACCTCGTCATCTAGTGCAATCATGTACCACAGCAGCACTAAGTATTATCAGGACTATCCCAGACAGCTGTTCGTCTAACCTGCTCTTGAAGTCTCCAATACTGGAGATTCCACAATCTATTTAGGCAATTTATTCCAGGGTTTGCATATATAAAACCATTAATAACTTAACTTTCAGTTAACTGTTTTGTGTTTGTGTTTCAGAGATTCCTTATTAGCATAAAATGAATCAATACAAATCTGCCACTGATTCTCAAACTGCGCTTTAGTTCTGATTTATCAAATATATTTAATAATCACTGTTAGATCTACAATTTTATTTGCACATCCTTGATATTGATCACGGGGGAAGGTGCTATGATGTTTTCCCCATCTATTTCATTGGTGATACCAGATATTTTGAAGTTTAAATTTTGACAGTTTCACCCGCAATTATAGATGCCATTATTTAAAGTTCGTTCTAAAATACATTTTTTAAATTTTGTTCCACTTGTATAGACTAGAGTAACCACAATTTTGTTTTAAAGTGCACGAAGTAAATCTTCATGAACTTTGTAGTAACAAAATCAATAGAGACGCACTATGATAGCAGCAAAAACAATTTGTTTGAAAAGGAAGTTACAATCAATCCAGAAGATAAGACCCTCCCAAAAGGCAGTATTATCCATGCAAGGCAATTATTATGTGCCTTCTAGTCTACCCCACTATGCGAGACAGTATTCAAACATAACAAAGAATGAGTTCATGTCCAAATGAGTTTGCAATCTAATTTTAAGATGAGAGATGACAGGTAGATGCAAATATTCCCTTTTTAAAGAAATATAAGGACTTCTATAAGGCAGATTATATACTACACACTTCCTTTAATAAAGGACCTTCAATAATTAACCAGATACTTAATAAATGCTACTTAAGGATTTAGTTCAATAAGGTTATAAAATAAACTTGGCTTTAAGCAACATCTTTCCACTCTCACAATTCTGACCCGCTATAGTTTTGGAGACTCCTGCACTTTTCCCAGCAGAAAGTGCTTACTCTTCCTCCTCACACTCAGATCCCCAATCTTCCCTTGTTCTCTTCTACCCACCCTGAGAAGCTCTGGACACCTCTGCCTCCCCGGCAATAGACAGAGATCCATGCATCTTACCTGAGCTATCAGCCACTTCCTTCCTGGCTTCTCTGCTCAGATGCAATGCTAACAATATGCCAATGCCTCCCTGTCCTCAGGAACTCTTGGCCTCGGGAGCTGGGTGGGACCAAGCAGCAGCAGGAGAGGAGGGAAGGGTTGGAGGATGAGAGTGGTTCCATAGACAGGCAAATGAAGAGAATCAAGTCTGGACTGGCTTCTCTCAAGACTCATGATTGGGCGTCTCCTCCACAGTAGTTCTGGCATCCACACATTAGTGCCCCGTACCAGCTCATCAAGAAACTGGCCAGTTTTTACAGCAGAGCTGTAAGACCAAAAAGAAAAAAGTTGAGAAAAATAAATTACAAAACTTAACACCTACAGAAATGTTGCCAGAACTTTTTTTTAAAGTTCTAGTGAAAAACAGTGTCCTTCATGTTTGTTCATTAATAAACATTCTTTAGCAGGGTTTGCAACCTAGACATTGAAGCATTTTACTAGTGCTTGAGAACTCGAGAATGAAATGATCCAGAAACTTAATATCTGCACAAGTATTAAACTAATTCTTTTATATTATCCAAAATGAAAAGAATGGAAAAAAGCAAGCAAACAGCATAAACAGTGAAAAGAATATTATATCTCTTAGTTCTACTTATATGTATTATCTGTATTTCAGAAAAGATGATTAATAATTTTCACCAGTATTTCTTTAACTCCTTTTAGCATTAGCTGATTTCCTAAAGGTAATACCTGCTGGAAATTTTAGTGCTTCTAATAAAGCCTCCCAACTCATTATTAACAGAGTAGTTTAGATGGCATATTTTAAGAAAAGCTGATCTGTGTTGTTCATGATAGGAGCAAGACAATTTTGTGTTGTTATTTTATGTGGTTTTATTCAAATTGTAAGTCTTAATTTAAAAGACATTGATGGCACTAGAAATGCTATGTGTAGGAAAATATTACCGCAAAGATGGTAAAATCTGCTTCAACCAAGATTTGGGGCCCAGTCTCGCCAAGTGCTGAGCTGAGATCTTATTGACATCAGCATGGCTAGTGTGCTTAGCACCTCACAACAAGTGGCCAGCAACCTTCAGTCTTGGGACCCCTAGAACTAGTTTAGAGAGCATATATATAGATGAGATTTCTGTTGAAAGTCTGCTAAGAGGGATGAATGATGAGTTTACTAAATATCAGGAGATTTGAGAGAACTTTTAAGCAAGAATAAATAATAAATGTCAAGAATTAAATATACTCTATTGCCCTTGGTAGCATCAGAAACTGAATTTAAGCATCCAATCTTATACCCTTATGACTTTCTTCTCTTTCCCTTTTAAAATTTTTTCTGTGGTGTTTAATTCTTCCTTGACTCCACTCTATAGTGATGCTTTTCTGAATTGAGCTACACTGATTTGTACCAATTGAGAATCTGGTTGAGTCTGAACAATAACAAACCACACGCTTTAGAAACATGTAGAGAGAATTAGAAAATGGATTTAAATCAAGACTGAATATTTTTTTAACTAATATACTGCAGGAAATATTTCAGGTAAGTTCTATGGCTTGTTATACAGGAGGTCAGACAAGATGGTCACAGTGACAACTCAAACTATGAATCCATGATATCTAGGCTTTCTAGTGATTTCATTTTATACATGAATTTTTGGTGATTTTGAACATATACAAAAGAGTATTTTCAATATTTTAGAAACCTCAAAAACTGTTATATTCTTTTTTCCTTTTCATTCAAAAGCTGTACATGGTAAGTAAGAATATTCAAATTGATATTAACTATATGTATTACAGCAGTGCCTAGGGACCCAAGTCCTGGATTACCGCCCCACTGTTCTGGGAACATAACAAAACAGATGGTATCCACCCCAAATAGTTTGGCATACAAGTATAAAACTAGAGACAACAGATTGGTAAAGCAAAGAGATGGGTATCATAAAGAAATGATAACAAATTGTAGGCAAAAGAATACGAAAAAACTAGTATCAATAAAATTAATGTTGAACTTAAAAAGATTTGACACTCACTTTTAAAAACCAAACAATACATATGAAGGTGTGTAATTCTTATGAGCATTCCTTCTGGACAACTCTATAACTAAGCCCAAATCTATGCCAACAGAGCCCTTGTACCACTATATACCATCATGTATACTATAAACAAAACACCATGTGAATTTTGCAAATGGATAAGAAAAAACAAACAATCAGATCAAATCTGGTGCTTAATAATCTTCACCGTGACCCTATAAGCGGGCAGTCTGAGATTCTGGAGAAAGAGGGAAACAAAGACCCAGAATTGGCACTAATTGTAGATAGGCAATATGTCTATAATATCATGTGAGCATATGTTAACACATGGTTGTGTGTTAACATCTAGTTACTTCTATGGTTCCCATCACCAAAGTATGTCAGTTTCACAGATGGAGAATTAAAGTACAGATGCTCAGAGCAAGATCTTCAAAGGTATTTAGGTGCCTAATTTCCATTGATTTAAATATGAAAGTTAGGAGCTACTTTTGAGGATCAAGGCCCAAATGATTTGTCCAAAGTTTCATAAGAAGTCTCTCACAGAGCTGGAAATTGAACACTTATCTCCCCATACTCTATTCATACTCCCCATACTCTATTGATTTAAACTAGAGATGTTGCTCAATAAAAACAAGAGTCCAACTAAGGATAAGATTTTGTTTTGCATTTGCATCCAGGCTGGTTATAAGGTGACTAAACAGGTAAATATCAGATCATTTCTCACAACACATGTTCATAGAAGGTCCATGCTTCATATCATAACAAAGACTGATACAACTGTTTTAGATATTGAGATTTGTTGGTCAGCAAAAGTTTGAACTAGTTTGGCTAAGGAACACTAAATTTCCAGATGATCTTTTTCGGGCTGTACTGTTAAAATATTTTAACCACAAATAGCTGCATTCACACATTTTTCTGCAGCTTCTATTGCTTTAAGCATTTTCTGTACTTGAGAGCACAGCAGTATATGTATAAAGGACAAGTGTTTTGGTTTTGCTTTGTTTTGCCAAAAATAAAGTAGGAGGTGTTGGAAAGGCTAATTGGGGTTAGAAAAAAAGGTGCTGGAGAAATGAAGTGTTACATTTTTAACTGTGGCACAAACAACATTAGCTCTGGGAATACAAAAGACAGTTCATATGATTAATTGTTTGCATCACAATATTGGAAATATTTTCATATGAAAAAATGTAAAGAGGACTCAAAGTAAGTGTGCAGTGTGAGTGCATTACTAAGGCGAAGTAAACCTCTGTGGAAGTGTGTATGAACAATTCCGGAGCCAAATTCTCTTGATAGCTCCACTCTCATAGAAACGGAGGAGGCTGCCCAGGGTCCGCTGAAGGCAGGATCTGTCCCACTGGCTGAAGCAGGCGGCTGGGGACGGGAACCGAGACCACAACCAGCGGGTGCTGGGTCCCTTCTGCCTGGGAAAATGCGGCGGGCATGGCCAGTGTAGGGGCGCAGAGCCGGCCAGCTCGCACCCGCCCACCAGAGCCCAAGTCGGGCGGTGCGCACCGGCGGGACGCGGCTCCCCTAAGCTGGGAGCTGCTACCAGACCCGCCATGGTCCCGGCCACCCGCTGCCCATGTCAAGCCCCGGGCGGCCGGCGCCCTTACCTGCCGGCGGGAAGCACCGCGCGCCCGCACCGCTGCCAGTCTCTCCCGCGGAGGCGCCGCAGCAGCTGAGAGGAGCCAGCCCCATGACTGGCATCGCCCTGCCCACGCCGCGGGAGCGGAGCGGGGCGGGGCCCGGAGGAGGGATGGCCACGCCCGTGCAGCGCTTCCCCCTCTCCCGCCCGCCAGCCCCCAGCGCAGCGGCCAGAAGCCCGAGCTCAGCCTGGCTGGGCCGAACCCGCGGAGCCAGGCGAAGGGAGCCAGCCCCGACCGAGCTTGCTGGCGCCCAGCCACCTGCGCATTACCCCGCCCCTGCCTCTTTCAGGCAGAGACAAAATAGTTTTACTCTCTCACTCCTTAGGGACCCTGAGGGGTCAAAGAGGAACTAGATACATTCATGGATGCAGGTCCATCAATGGCCCTTAGCCAGGATGGGCAGGGATGTCACCATCCTCCCAGCCTCTGATTGCCACAGCAGCAGGGTCACTTGATTCTTGTTCTGTTCATTCCCTCTGGGGCATCTAGCATTGGCCACTGACAGACGACAGGATACTGGGCTAGATAGACCTTTGGTCTGTTCCAGCGTAGCCATTCTCATAAGGCACATGTGTACTTACTCCAAGATCCACACTCCAGCGGTCAATCTTCTGGTGATTTATCGGATCTAATATCAGAAAACTGAACACTGAGGACAGCCCCTGCCAGTGCCAGGTATGCCTCTTTTTGCCAGGAGTAAAGGAAGCCTACAGGAGCATTTGCTCCCAATGTGTGGATATCACCAGGGCTCAGCTTAAGGTAAGCTGACACCAGCTACGCATTTTGCATAGCTGGAGTTGCGTACCTTAAGCCAACCTTCCTAGCTTAGTATAGACCAGGCCTAGGGACCTTCTCCCTGTGTTTCAGACATTTATATTTTCAACCAGCCTCTTCAGTACAAACTCATTCCTGAGTCTTCCTCAGCCCAATCCTCCCAGCTTGAGAACAACCCCTGCTCCACATGAGGTCAGTTCTGATAAAAATCTCTGAAACAGTTAAATGTACACATCCAGTTGTGTCTCCAGCATCTGCTTCAAAGTAAATGGTAAAGTGCTCCTCTCCTAAGAGAGGAACAAAATACAAAAAGTCTGGGCTGGTAGGAGGAGCCAAGCATCTCAATGCCAAGTGCCACCACCACATACTCTCCACCAGCCACTTAGTCAAATGGCCTGGCCCTGTCTTCTCCTGAATTTCTCTGGGTTTTGTGCCTTATGCTACGTGTGTGGGTGTGGAGAATAAGCAGGCTGGGGGAGACATTATCACCAGAGCACGACTACTTAAAATGACCATTCAAAGGCACAATGGCCATAATGTTCAAGTGTGGTTGCCTAAAGTTAGGCACAAAAACCCCACATTTTAGTGCCTACATCAATGGCCTGATTTTCAGAGGCTCTGTCCTAAAGCACTGAGGGCTGAGCAGCAGCACCTCTGAAAAAAACAGGTCACTTTTATTAGGTGCTAATAAATATGGATTTATTTACCTAACTGGTGAAGCCCTGCATTGAATAATGCCGATGTTTTTATCTAAGAGTGAGAAGGTAGCAGAGCAGCAGAAAAACCTTCCTTGAGCTGAGGTGAAGACATGGTAATAAAATGCTTCAGTTAAGCCAGAGGAGCAGTCACAAGTTTTTGCATTGCAATTATTAAGCTGAAACTACTGCATTTATGGATATTCCTTATAAGAACATTAATTTATTTTGTATTTTTGTCTGAAAATAAAACCCAAAACTTCACATATTAACAGTTAACAATTGCATTCAAAAGAGTAGGAAGATAAATCATACAGAAGCATTGAATATTTCTTGCTTTACCCAAATATTGAAATCATGCAATCGACAAAAGTTATCAAACTATCCAGCAATTGCTCTGTCCTCCTAGATTCACTCATTGTGAAAACCTCTCTCTTGGGACCAACATAAATTACCATCTTTTCCAGATGCTAGTCTTGGTCCAGGGTGTTAAGCTTCACAGGCAGACTGCCATCTGGAGTGCTGTCAAAAAAACTTCCATAGTAATTTGGACAATTTTCTGAAAAGTAAAGAGTAACAACCCAAGTATAGATATTCTTACATGGGTCACCTCTTTTCCTGAAACTGATGGACATGTCCTTTATGCAGCCATGACTGCCCACTTTTTAGTACTTGTAAAAGTCTGTCTGTTTTGGAGTCTTGTTCTCAAATCTTACTTGATGTTATGGCGTTCTAACACCATTAACAAGGCAAAGCACCAGAGGTAGCCCTGCAAACTGCCTCTCACTTCTCCAAGGACAAGACTCCAGTGAGATGCCTCAACCCTAAACTAGATAAGTTAGAAGATAACTCAGTCTTTGGTGTGTCTGCTCTCTGGCAACAAAAATCCCAGGTCATGCCAGCAATGGGGATGTTTTATGTGGCCGCATGCATTATGAAATGGACTAAGGCTACCACCTCACTCCACATAGGTCTCTTAAGATACTGGCTCCTCTGCTTCCAAGAACAGATATAACATAGTATCAGAGCACTTCATGTGAAATGTGTGATAAACCAGTTACTCCTGTAGTATAGAAGTTGTAAAATAATGTTAAGACTGAATAGTTGGGACTAGAGGGATTATGTTGTAAAAGTCTTTCTCCACTGGAGGCTCTATTGAACTTCCATCACTCAAAAGCAATACCTCACTCATGCTTCATGTTTAACATTGGAAAACCCTTATATTAGTGAAGGTTTTACCAAGTTTTTCCTAAATAGATATGACTTTTTTTTTCTAATGTAGTCACAAGTACCTAAGAAAACAATCAAGTTCTTTCATAGTTGTTCAAAGGTTATGGAAGACCTGGGCAAGGACTTTACTCAATACTGTGCATTTCTAGAATGCCATTCTTCCACTGATCTAAAAGTACATTACAACCAGTAAGTAATCTTCAAGGCACCCCTGTGACAGAGCTTATATACCCATTTTATAGTTAGGTAAACTGATTCACTAGGAGATTTGGCTGAAGTTTTGTCAGAACCAAGAAAAGAACCCAGCTCTTCTAACTCCCTTACCTTTGCTCATGTGTCCTTCATACCAATCTTTCTGCTGTATCAGCACCTCTGTAAAAGCAATATAATTTGATAGTCACAAAAAGGAAATTTTGTTTATTAGAAACTATCTGGTTGAAATTATAAGGTGCTCAGATAATAGAGTGACAAGCACAATATAAAAACCTAGATAAAATCATTATTCCTTTCATAGTACCTTGCTCAGATCTGCACATAACAGACATGGCTGTCATTCTAAGAACTGATGTCTATTTTTGTTAAAGCACTAAATTTCAGCAGGAACATTTTTTCATAAAACTCTTTGAACAACACTGATCTCTGGCCAGGAGTGTACAAAACATCTAGTTCATTGTCATTAAAACTGGTTGCCCTTAAATAGTTTACAGTTCCTGCTGAAGTTAGCAATTTTCCTTCTCTTGGGCTTTCCCAAAACATTCCTGGAAAACAAAACAAAACAAAACAACCCAGGACAGTAGAAAGGTTGAAAACAGTAATTGTTCAAGCATTACTGCTGATGACATGTGGCAAGATTCGAGTTGCTGAAATTTCTAACATACCCAAGCTCACATTAATGAAGGAATAAGAAATAGTTTATTAGCAAATAGTAAGAAGCTCTCAAAGTGTAAAAGCACAGAGTTGATAATAATAGGTGAAAGGAGACTAGCTAGAGTGAAGAGGAAAGTGGAAAATATTACAGAACCATAATTATAAATCCCTTCCCACCACTTCATCTTTTATTCATACTGGCTCTAGGTTATTCCCCTAAGTCCCAAGTAACCCTTTGTCAGCCTAAAACATTCTGTGCTTGTTTCTTGTTTCTATGGTATCACAACTACTCCATACAGTCCTTGTAAGTGATTAACTCATTGGGGCTTAATAATTGTACTAGGCTAGAGGATTAATCCAGCACCATCAGGGTCAATTGGAATTTTGCCAGAAGTTTCAACAGGTGGATCAAGCCATAACATCTCTGTGAATGAAGGACCTAATTCTGTAGTTCTGACTTGGGCACAACTGACATTGTCTTAAAAAAATGTTTATCATGGAGGGGAGGAATCTAAAGTTGTCATATTTAAACAAGCATCTGAAAAGAACTCTACCTACATAAAGTTAATCACTAAACACCTATAATATAAATCCATACAAGAATATATTTAGTTTGTGAGAGTTATGTCACATGTCAATACCAATGGTCCCTGTAAGAGAATCAAAAACACCAGCTTGAAACGTTTTTTTCCTGCAATCTTTTCAAAGAGAACATTTAAGTTCTATCTTGGAGTCAGTCTCTTTTTTGGGCATATCTTGATTTATAGAGCAAAGATCTAGAAAGTCTTGGCCCTATGCTCTGAAAGTTCTGGTACCCATAGCTCTAGAATAAGTGTGTTCTTTTATTTTGATGGGATTGAAAGCCTACCTAGGCAATCAGGAGCCCCTGTGCAGAATCAGGCCATTAGACAGAATTCCTTTAAATATTAGAATAGCTTACTGTGGGGGAATTTGCAGATGATCATTTGTATTCTGCTGTTGTCACTCAAGACAGATTTCCAAGCACTTTTTTTAGAAAGAATCCTTTATTTCTAACAATTATTGCACAAATCAGACCTGAGTTTCCAGGTGCTGAACTCTATGTACCAGTGGGAAGAGTGACTAAAAAATAAATGTTCAGAGCACTGCAGAAGCATGTGCTTCCTGATGGAAGTGTGACAAGGCACTCTGCAGAGATGTGTCTAACCATTATATTCCAGCTAAAGATACAATGTATCTTACTCTCAAGGATACAATATGAGGCAATGAAAATTTAAAAATTTCTCCCACTAAACTACATGGCCTCTGACTTGTGGCTTCAAAGTTCCTCAAAGCATTTAGAAAGCAGAAACAGACAAATTAAGAAAATCGGTTTATTTGTATTTCTTTGTGGCAACAATTTTCTAATATATACAATTAAATTCTAAATGAGCCACATAATTTAACCCATAGAGTTTTCTTTCCCAATACAAAGAAAATGTCATATTTTGAAAAAAGGCCAAGGAAGTACCATAAGACTAAAACTAAGATGCATGTTATACCGTTATTGCTCAACTGAGACAAACTAAGGGCGCTAATGGGTTATTCCTGAGTAGTGGAATGGAAACTAGGAACGTGAAGCTGATATTTTCTTTTTACATCTTCATCATGCCTGTGGAGAGGAAAAGCTGCCTCCTTAAGAAAGTTTCAACCACCTAATCCAGTGGATCTTTACCTAACATTCATGGCTCTTTGTAACACACAGACAGCAAGAACATCCACTTTAAGTGTCCTTTTTTTTTTCCTCTTGGTTCTTCAGCTCTCTTTGAGAATACATAGTCCAGAGTAAGTTGTGATGATCTAGCCTATTGTTTACTGGGGGGGAGGTGAAAAAAGCAAAGAATGTGAGTGGAGTTCAACAGGCCCCTGCATCCTCATGCATACATCTGGATCCTACCACAAACTGCTTCAGATATGGTAATAGAGCATGGAGAATACCTTGGAGTTAGTTCTCCCCCTTGTAATTCCTTTCCCTGCCTGAGCCATGAATTTCAGCTCCCCTCCATTTGAGGAGAACAGTGTCCTAAGGAAGTATTGCATGAAAGCTATTTAGCGAGATGCACTAGAAGACAGCATGTCTTTTTCCAAATAAGAATCTTACAAGAGCCTGCAATGGAATGGTGGGAGGGGAACCAAAGCAAACTTTAAGCAGAAGTATATGGGAAAGCAGTAACTTTTCATACTTCTACCAAAAACATGAGTATGCATGGGACAAGCATCACTGAAGTCAACAGAAGCACGGGTAGACCCCTCAACCTTGACCAAACTGTACTGATATTGTAAGATTTCTAGAAACATTTTCAGACAATTGAAAGAACTTCTTTATTTCCTTTCGCTTAACTTCCATCTGATTATTATTGCCACTAGGGATGTAAAAACCACCCAAAATAGTTAACTGGACAACGATGCATTTAACTGGTTAACCACTGGCTGCAGGTGCAGGGACTGTTCTGGCCCCAGCATGGGTGGCGGGGCTGCTCCTTCCCTGCTGTGGGTAGCAGGGGCTGTCCCGACCCCGACGCAGGAGGCGGGGGCTGCTCCAGGTTCACGGTGGCCCTGCTGGTTAGACCATTATGGGGGAGGGAAGGAAGAGGCTCTGATTAACCAGTTAGCCAGTAAGCATGCCAGTAAAGCATGTGCTTACCAGTTACCCTTTAACATCCCTAATTGCCACATCCTTCATTCAAAGCTACATTAATGATATCCTCATCCAAACTTTGAATTGAATTCTGCAATAATGTATCATAATTTGTCAGGTGGAAACTCAGAAATCTTAACTCATGTGGGCTCTTTGACACTCACCTATCATCTATTTAACTTTAGCACTTCCAAAACATATAACTAATATACAAGGTCTACTGGAATTACCGAAAGTTAGGGCTGCGTAAATGAATTCTGTAAGTCTGCAGCATAAGTAAACCAAAGGATTTATACCTCTTGATTGTTAAATATGAGGGGTTTTCTGTTCCTCCTTTTAACATTAAGACACTGGTTTCTGCAAACTAAGGATATGCAAGTTAACCAACCTTCTCTCCAAGACAGACACATGGTGAGTGGCTTTGATGAATTAACTTCCTTTAGAAGTGCAAGAGGAAAACCAGCTCATTATGTTGCTGGACAGGATGTAGTGACACAAAATTGATTTTCCTCAACACTATCTAAAGAAGTGGGCAAAAGCACACACAAACTGCAACATAATGAAGCTTTTTGGGGAGAAAGAGCAAGCAAATGAAGACATCTGCTCTCACAATTCTTCTTGTTTGTCTATTTACCATTAGACATGACACTTAAACCCCATGTTTTCCACATTTTCATAACATAGGTTACTCTCTATTAAGGCAGGTCATTTTATAACTATAAAGAATTCCATGGGCTTTGATTCCCAAAATTTGGGATCCTTGCAAGGAAAACGATATTTTCTAGGAAAAGGGAGCATTTAATTTTGCTTAATTCCTCAGAATTCAACTCACATCAGCCATGTCACATTTCTCATCCTTCTGGGTATATGGTCTCTGATCTGAACTCTCACAGAAAATATACTGAAGTTGGAGAGTATGGATAGGAAGCTTGCTTAAAATGTACACACTTCAATTACCTTGTTATTATTTGTACACAGTAAATGACAACGTTCTATGCGCTCTCTGCCTTTGCAAACAGACCTCCACTTTTACTCTAGTGAAACCATCTCACTTCTGAAGTGAAAAGTTAAACTATCAAGTAAAAGTTATATGGACTACATGTAACACAGCTTCCCAATTTGACATCATTTTAGTATGATTCTGACCCCATGACTCTGGTTATCTTCTGTTATATTCCCCTCCATTCCATATAGGACCACTCAGCATTTGAAATAGCTGAGAAAGCTATTTCAACACAAAACTCACCACAGTCATGATTGATTAACAAACCAAAATCTTAAAAATCAGTCATCTAAAGGGCTGCTTCTGCTGTCTTGTGTTCAACCATTACACAATAAACACGCATGAACTACAAAAAGGTTAACTTTGTGTCATAAATAAGTTTGGATAGAATCTCAAGCCTTCTACTGAATCATCTCTGCAAAGATGGCCCATCTTTTCAGCTAGAAGCAACCTGAAGAAAGAGAAAGAACATCTGTAATATTTAGTAAGGGCAATATGATAATCAAGGAGTTATTAAAAATAAACTGTATTTACCTCTCTTTGGCTAAAAGAACAGACATCCCCACAAGCTTGGCAAACTCTTCTGCTGTTAGAGAACCCTTTTCAGATACCTATCAGAGAGAAAAGCACGGCATTAAAATAGTGATCTTTTCCGCTATACTACAAAATGAAAGAATTTTCTCCATTCTTTTAGTCCAGTCTCAGTTCAGTGGGTTAACTGTTAGAAATTGGTAACAAATACCTAGTGAAAACTACTGTCTTATGTGCATTTGTTTAAAAAAAAGTGATTTAAATCCAATACACTATTTAGCATTCCAGAAATGTGTTATGTATGAAAAAGGAAGAATGCAGACAAGGAAAGGAACTAGTTAAACAATGAAACTGTGTCTCTTTTTCATGTGTGTCTGTATATACACACACACACACACGTGTAAAGATACCTCGGAAGTGAGCGGAAAAAAATAGCCCATAAACAGCTGAATATTTGTGCAATAAATAGTTATGCAGCAGTCACACTAAGTCTTTCTTAAGTGATTTTGTAAACAATGAAGTTTGGAAAAGGAAATGAAAGAAAGCAAAACTGGAGGATCTTTAGTTTCGAAGCTGAAGTCACCCAGGAGGAGGGTGGGAATTGGGATTAATGAATTCAGAAAGCCCACTGCCAGTAATAACTTGTGAAAACCAGAATTCCACTAGGTCTCAGGACTTTGATGGGCCCAGGAGAAGCTGTGTTTTCATGCAAATGAATTTTTTTTATATTCTCCATTACTGCAGGTTCAGGCAGCCTTCCCAACCCATACATACATGCCTTTTCTTCTGACCCACCTAATTTGAGAGGTTTATTCTGCTTTATCCACTGAAATTTCTAATTACGTTGGTCTTACTCATTACCGAATCTCAGATCAAAGTAGGCCCTATATTTAGATGTGGTAAAGCTAAACCCTTGAAACCTACAGATGAAACATAGAACATACTGAATATATTGCACAATTTAATATGACTCTTGGGCCATTATAATTTTCCTTCCCAACCCCCATCCTAAGTAACTTCAGTTTCTATGTTGATGACCCCTTTGATTCTCCTACCTCAGCTGCCAATCAAACCATGCCACTCTCTTGTTTCAATACTCACACCGGCTTCCTCTCATCTTTCCTCAAAAATTCAATCTTACTGTATCTTATCGCACCTGGGAAGCTATATACAAGTGTGCTCCTAATTAATCTCCCATCTAATTTTTCCTACATTTTTCTTATCTCTTTTTGCCTCACACCTTACTCTTTTTCCCTTATGTAGCCTTATCCCATTCATGTCGTCTTCTATGTCTATATCCCTAGGACTTCCTTTTCTTGGAAGACAGATGCCCATCTTTCTTAATTCAAGTCCATTCCTTGCAGCATATTTTTCTATGAAGTGTAGTGTTATATCAAAAACCTGCACCACTTTGCGATAAATCCACCTTCTCTACTGTGTGTCTGACCTTATTATGATGTCCAAGTGTCTGCTTAAAGCTGTCTGAGGAAGGGACCGTGTTTTCTTACAATGCTGAGTACACTTGCCGAAGTGTATACATTCAAAAATCATAAAATTGACTAAAAATGAAAGGAAACTTGATTCATTTTCTGCATTTCTTTCATGAAAATTGATTAACAGAACTGCATGAAATGTCCTAAAAGATAAATCAGAATATAAATATTTCAATTTTAATAATCAAAGATGTTATTTGTATTATAGCTATGATATCCATTCTTGAAAAAGTATTCATTTTTTAAAAGTGTCCCTTTCAATGAAGGAATATTCTGCACATTTGGTTTTATATACAGTATTCTGAGGAGTCCATTTCACGTCTTAAGTGTGAAGGGGCATGTGGTAACAAAAAAATGTTTTCATTTAACAAAGCCTTTTTTTCTTTAATCCTGAAATATAGCCTTTTTAGCTTGTGAAAATTTAAAGTGTGTGTTATGTACTATAACATGCCAGATCATGTGACAGTAACTGCATTTCAGATATCAAAATGGATCAGACCCAGTATCAGTGGACTATATTGTGCAAGTTTTACTACCTCCTTTTTAATGAATCAAGGCTACTTCTATGCAGTACTCTCTAAGGGTATGTCTACACTTGCCCCCTAGTTCAGACTAGGGAGGCAAATGAAGCATACCGAAGTTGCTAATGAAGAGTGGGATTTAAATATCTCGCGCTTGATTAGCATATTCGCGGCCGGTCGCCATTTTAAAATGCCGGTCGCCCGATTTAACTTGACGCGTGTAGACGCGGTAGTCCGATCCAAAACCCTTCCCTCGAATTAACTGTTACTCCTCATTGCACGAGGAGTACAACAAGAGCTGTAAGAGAAATTTTATCCTAGAGGAAAGAATAGTGACGTAGAGCTAGTCCACACTACAGCACTGCATTTACACCACTACAGTGCATCTGGAGTAGACACACTATGCTGACAGGAGAGCACTCTCACATCAGCATAATTACTCCACCTCGCTGAGAAGTGGAAGCATCATCCATGGAACGTATCACCTGTCAACATAGCGCCAGTGTGAATAGCACATAACTTAAGTTGCTGGGGATGAAAGGGGCTTTTCCACACTTCGAAGGGTGAGTCTACACAGCAACGTTATTTTGGAATAACTGCCGTTATTCCGAAATAACAATGTGACTACATAGCAATTCCGTTAGTTCGAAATAAATTCGAAATAACGGACAGTTTATTCCGACTTCTGTAAACCTCATTCCACAAGGAATAATGCCTATTCCGAAATGGCAGATGCTTCACTGCTGCTATTTTGAAACAGCTCCTCCCCAGGGCCATTCAAAGCAATTACTCCCCAGTACCTCCTGGGGCTCTAAATCAAGGTAGCCTGTCCACATTAGGGAAGTCCGTCTTTGACTAATTTTGAGGCTTCCCTGGAGTGTAGACGTGCTATTTCAAAATAAGCTATTTTAGATTATTTCTTCCAGAATAGCTTATTTCGAAATAAATGTGCAGTGTAGATGTACCCTAAGTGATGTAATTTAGAGCAACTAAAGCAGTAATACAGACCTGCCCTAAGATTAATGTATGTAGAGATCTTTGAAGATGAAAAATGCTATTTAAGTTCAAAATATTGTTTTAGGATTTTGGACGTAGAAAATTTTGTATTTCAAAAGGAAATCCTGTACCTCAAGTTTTGTGTCTAATGTGTCTAAGTTTTCCTAGCAGGCAGACTGCTAGAGGAAATTAAGTTCACATACTGTCTCTAAAGCAGAAGCCACCATTTCCTCTTCATTGTGGCTCTGGAGCTCAATCACCATTACACCGCTGTCAAATATACGAAGCCTAAAAATCAAAGGGAAAAGACCAAAAAAAATCTGCAAATATCAACAACAGAAACACTTGTGTATTTTTTTCTGTTAGTTTCACATATCTAATGAGATAACAGGTCAACATAGAAATCCATTTTAAATAACTAAAAGAAAAAAATTGAAAGAGCAAAAGTGAACAACATAAAAATCAAGTGCTAGATCTTCATAAATAAAAACAAGTGAACAAATGTAACAGTGATGCACCAAAGTGGCTTTATTTTCACATCATGAATATGTACCTTTGGCAAAAAAAAAAATGCAGCAACTTAAATTCAGCCACATTTGTATTACTTAGTAATCACATAATTCTTTTACTTCTTGAACAGAATTTATGTATATTTCACACAAAACTAAATTATGTAGATATGTATTTGTCAGTGTTAGCAACTGCACCTTATGCAAGATCCAGTGATACTATTTCAGAGGTCCACAACTGTGGAAAGGAAGGATGATCCAGTGGGTAGGATGCAACCATGGGATATGAGTACACTGACCATGTTGTCTCAGTTTTTCCAGGACTGTCCCGAATGTAAATGCTCTGTCCCAGTGCCCCATCAAATAGTGAAAAGTCCCGGAAAGCCCTGCCTAACATATCATTACTTGATGGGACACCGGTGCAGCAGCCTCTTCCCTCTCCCCTCCAGCAGGGCGCGTAGGGCAGTGGGGTCAGTTTCCAGTGGCGCATAGCCCCTCCTTCCCTCCCTCCCCCCATGGGACCGCCTCTGCCGTGCGGGGCCCTGATCTGGCAGCCCCTCCTCCTTCTCCTTCAGGTTGCCTTGGAGCCCCAGCAGGAGCGGCGCAGAACCCGGCTGGACTGGAGTGGAGGTCCCTGTGGAGCTATTTTTAGTACCGCAGTCCAGGTCCCCGCGGGCGGCCTTGGCTCCAGCTGGAGTTAAGTGGCAGACGCGTTCCAGCCGGGGCAGCCTCACCAGACCACGCCTCGTTCGGCTGCTGCTTAACTCCAGCTGGAGCTGGGCAGCCTACGAGAACTGGACTGTGGCATTAAAAATAGCACCACTGGCAGCCCCGGCTCCAGTCCTGGCAAGCAGTCCTGCCCCGGGAGCAACTGGGGTAGAGGCCGCAGGGGTTTCTGGGACCGGATCGCAGGCTCCAGCCCTGCACATTGGAAGGCAGAAGGTGAAGGAAGGGGGGTGAGGAGAAGAAGGGGCTTGTGCTAAGGGGAGGGAGGCAGGGCAGGAAAAGAAAGGGGAAGGTACTAAGGGGCAGGGTGGAGGAGAGATGAATGCCAGGGGGCCAAGAGGAGACAATGAGGAAAAGGGCAGGGGAGGGGAGGGAAGGTGTCAGTGGGGGTGCGAGAAGGGAGGGGACAGGGTGATGCTGGGAAAGGAAAGGGGAGGAACAATGGGGGCAAGAGGGGAGAAGTGGGTGCCCTGAGAAGAGAAGCTGAAAGGAGGGTTGGGCATGAGGAAGGGAGGGAATGGAGCAAGTCATGTGTGAGGGCACAGAGGGGTGTGAAGAGAAGTGGGGCACTGGGTGGTTAGTACCAGGGATTAAGAGGGCAAGGAGGCCAGGGGCAGTCAGGGAAGGGGGAGGCATCAGAAAGGTACACGGGTAAGGCAAGGTGCAGGTGCGAGGGGATTGTGGGGGTGAAGCAGAAGGGCAGACACTTGGATGGGAGGGACAGGCACCAGAGGAGAAAGGCAGGGCAGGTGGGTAGAGGGAGGTGTTAGGAGAGGGGATGGGGGAGGGATAGCTACAGATGATCAGAATGGGGCTAGAGAAGGAGTGGACACGGGGGGAAGAAAAGGGCTGGTACAGGGAAGGGGGGCAGGTCCCAGGAGGGCTGAGGGGAATGAGAAGGGCCGCAGCCAGGACAACAGAGGCAGCAGGCACTAGGAGAGCAGATGGGGCAAGGGGAGAGAAGGAGATATGGCAGCATAGGAAAAAGGGAGAGGTTTATAAGATATTTATTAATAATGGGTGCTACTGTGGCACACATCCGAACAAGCACACATGAACTCAATACTGATGCACAAGACAAAATTCGCTCTGCTCATAGGAGGAAAATCTTAGCGGGAATGCTTCCCCCAGCCTCTCCCGCCCTCCCTCCCCCCGAGTTAATGAAAAGCAAATTGGGTTAATGCAATTGCAGGATAGTTGCATGGGGAGTCCTGTGGGGGCCAAACTCATCCCTATTGATAGGAGAACAGTGGGAGAAGTTCTTAGTGGGGTCACAACACCTTTACTTCTGGTCATGTGTCCATCTTGACCCCGGGAGTACTACCTCCAGGGGTGGGACTTCTTGTGGCAGGGGGTGTGGCTAATGTGTCCCTAATTTTGGTTCAGAAAATATGGTCACCATAGATATGAGAGACTTTAGGTTCAATTCACTCCTCATTATCTGTGAGACTTGGGGCAAAATAACATCTCAGTTCCTCATCCCACGGGAAAAACCTTTATCTGTCTCATAGGGATGTTATGAGGATAAATATGCATTAAGGAGTACAAGGTTCTCATAAACTACAGCAACTGGGTCCTTGTAAATTGGATCAATAAAACGATGGTTATGAATTTAAAGGAAATTCCATAGAAAATGGAGTGATTACTAACCTCTTTGAACATTAAGTAACATAAAGAAATAGACTCATATTTTACATTAATGGATTTTGGAAGGTAAGGCATTTCATAAGATTGTGTCTGTGCTAGGGATGTTAGTTATCAGTTAACTGAAAAGTTGACTAACCGCATGAATTCTTAGTGGTTAGTCGACTATTCTATAGTCCCCGGGGGCGAGGGCCAGCAGCCAGTGCAATCCAGCCCCACTCCCAGGGAGCCCCCTGCCAACCTGCACTGCTTCCTCTCTATTAGAGGCATCAGCGTGGGATGCCAGGCAGGAGCCGGTCTGCAAGGGGAGCCAGTTTAAAAAAAAAAACAGAGGCAGCAACACGGGGTGGCAGCAGCCCCTGTTAGCAGGGGGTCCGAGCTCCCCAGGGACAGAAGCAGCCGCACTGGGGGAGGGAGGGGGCAGGGACAACCTCTGTCTGCAGGGATAGAGGCAACAGCGTGGAGGGAGGGAGGCAGCACCACAGAGCAGGTGCTGGGGGGAACCAGCTTTTAAGCTAGCTCCCCCCAACACTGGCTCCTGCCTCCCTCCCCGCTAGTGTAGGAGGCTGCAAGGGGGGAGAGCAGGCGGGTCCATGGGAGCCTATACGCACGGGGAGCTGGCTTTAAAGCTTGAAAGCCAGCTCCCTGTGCATATTGGCTCCAGCCTACCCTCTTCACCCTCCATGCCGCTGCCTTTCTATCAGAGGCAGCCGTGCAGGGGTAAGGGAGGAAGGCAGAGCCAATGCTCATGAGGAGCCAGCTTTTAAACAAGCTCCTTGCGGTCATTGGCTGGGTGGGGGGAAATGCATGTAGTCAACAAGATTAATAAATAAACCCAGGCTTATTGGTTAATCATGTAATCGTCTACACCAGTATTTCTCAACCTTTTATTTTTTTAAACAAAGTACCCCTTTAAAAAAAAAATTATAAGTACCTACAGTTTTCAGTCACAACATTTTTTTCTACTGTTGCAACATGTTTGTTTAAACAACTTAATTGTAGCCGGGCAGGCGATGAAATTTTTTGGTGTAAAAAGTACAAAAATAATAAAATGCTGTAAAACTTAAAACAAAAATTCAGTTTTCTCCAAATTTCAGTTGTGCTGACATATCCCTCAGACTTCTCTCAAGGGTACTCGAACCACTGGTTGAGAAATATTGGTCTACACAATGACATCACTACCACATGTGAAAATTCATTTAAAAATGCACATGAAGGACTCTTACCTTAAGGGTAATTTTAGTGCCACTAGCATCTTACAAGCATTTACTAAATCTTCTGGAGAGAGCAACTAATTAAAAAACAAAAACATATTTACTCACATTTTACATGTTAAATATATAGTATTGTACACCCTCAAAACACAACAGCCATCTTAGATGAAAAAATAACACAGCTCCCTGTGGAGGAGGAGGTAGGGGAGGCTGCCTTGAAGCAGCCTCTGTCCTCAGTGGCCAGGGCTGGCCATGGACAGAGGCTGCTCTGGCAGCAGCCCCCATCCACGGGGGGCCCAAGCTCCCTGGGGATAGCGGCTGCTCCAACCTCTATCTGCAGGGAGTTGGACCCCCACAGACAGGGGCTGCTGCTGCGAAGCAGACTCCCCTTGTTCCCTCTTCCTGTGTTGCTGCCGCAGGAGGAGGAGAGCAGGTGGCACCGTGGAGCGATGCTGGGGGGAACTGGCTTTTAAGCCGGCCCCTGCTTCTCCCTCCCCTTGCTGCCTCTGATACAGAGGCAGCAAGGTGTGTGTGGGGGGGGGGGGGAATGCAAGTCGTCAACTAGATTAACCGATAAGCCTAGGCTTATAAGTTAATCAACTATTCATTAATCGACATCCCTCAATGACATACTATAGAACAGTGTTTCCCAAACTGTGGTCCGCAGCCCAGTACTGGTCCTTAGGAAAAAAATACTGGGCCTCAGAAAAATTTTTGTGAGAGCCCGCCTCGCTGCCCGCAACCCCCAAGATGAACGCCGCGCTGAACACCCAGTGTCAACGGAGGTAGTCCAGGCTTCCTGCGGAGTCGGGGGGCAGTTCTGCAGCTGTGCGCCAGGTCCCAGAAGTGTGCGGGCTGCTCTCCCCCCTGCCCCAACAGCCAGCGCAGTACCTAAAATGCCGGTCCATCATGCGCTGGGGACTTTGTTCCCCTGCTGCCTTCCTGCGCGCGGGAGAGTGGGTGGGGATCCGGGACAGCGCCGGCTCCAGCTGCTTGGGCGGTGCATGCTGCCGTGGGGAGCGGAGGAGCAAGGCGCGCGCTGCCTGAGCGGTTGGAGCTGGCACGGTCCAGGACTCCCCCTCCCCCTGCGCAGGAAGGCATCAGGCGTGCAACGGACCAGCGTGTCAGGTACCGCGCTGCTGTTTGGAGGACGGGGGAGCAGCCCGCGCACTTCCTGCGTCTTGGCAGCTACAGGATCCTCAGGTATCGGTCTCTGTCCTCTCCCCGCCCCCCCAGACGCGCACAAGTACCCTGCCCCAGCACCCGCAAGCACCCTGTCCCCTACCCCAGCACTCATTGGCACCCTTCCCCAGAACTCTGTCCTAGCACCCACAAGCACAGTTGGGGGTCACATTAGTGAAGTTTGAGGGGCTGTGTTTTTGTATCTCACTTGTGTGGCCCTGACTGACTTTTCTGTGGGCTAAAGTTGGCACTGGGGGCTTTGGGAGGACCAGAAACAATTTATCTGCATATTCATCATTTGCTTAATGAATATACAAATAAATGTTACTGGTCTTCCAAAAGCTCGTGAATGGATTTACTGGTCCCCAGTATGAAAAAGTTTGGGAACCTCTGCTACAGAAGATGAACAAAGATACTATATTACCAGAGAGAAGAGAAGGCACCCCCCCAAAAAACTCTATTTTCCATTACTAGAACAGAAATGCAGCCTTAATTTTAAGCAGTTCGACTAGATATAAAGGACAGTTAAAGATTTGACACTTCTTACTTTAGAATACCTTATTCTTTGACAAAATCTAGTTGATATCACAGAATTAGTCCCTTACCTCCAATCCCCGAGCCCGATTTACCAGACAATACACTTCTGTAAGTGACATTATTCCCCCTCGTTCCTGTGGAAACATGAAACCAATGAATGAAATTGTATTATTCTAGAACACAGAGCACGCTATTTTGCATATGAAAACATTTGGACAGATGAAAGTTTTAAGCACCATGTGACATATTAAAGCAGAAAAGATAAACTATGAGCTTGTTAAAAATCTACACAGGCAAGATCAATGGTATTTAAATTACCCTGCTCTACAGCCAAAATGCTTCTGAAATAAATGTAGTCCAACTTTACTAATTCTGGGTCACTGAGAACGAAAATGATGCTTAAAATTGTTGATTGGCTCTAGTTTTCAAGATATGCTATTGGGTCAGTATATATGACCCTTGACTTGGGAATGGCGGAGGATAAGTGAGTTATAAAGGGAAGGGATCTCAATTTAAACCAGAAATGACTAAAATACATCTTTGACTGGATCTACGAATAAATCTATGACTGGGTTTGGACAGTACTTGCTTTTTAGGCAAAACAATGAATGATGCCATCTGAAGCTGGTATTGCGTCAGACATGATATGAATTGCATCATGTTATTCCTAGAAGTCATGGATGATGCAATCATAACGAAGCTTACATCACTCTGCTGAACAAATTGCCCTATATCAGCTCTAGAAATCATACAGTGTCATGCTCTCTTATTTGTCAGTGTTTGATTTTGCAAAGGGACACATTTCTGTTTAGCCAAAGTGAGCAGAGATGCCTCGTACTTGTGTGAACAGTGCAGATAACTTCTGCTATGTTTGTGGTGAAGTGACTTTTGCATCACAAAAGCGCAGTATAACCACTATGGTTAAGAAAGCCTACCACCTTTATTTTGGCTGCAAAATTGGAGATTGGAACAAGAGGTGGGCCCCACACATATGCTGCAACACTTGTGCAACAAATCTTCGCCAGTGGTTGAACAGGAAAAGGAAATCTATGCCTTTTGCAGTGCCAATGATTTGGAGAGAGCCAACAGATCATACCAGCAATTGTTACTTCTGCATGGTGCCTCCAGTTGGGAAAGGTGTGTCAAAGAAGAAAAAGTGGACTGTGCATTATCCAAACATTCCATCAGCTATATGCCCAGTACCCCACGGAGAAGGACTGCCGGTTCCTGATGCACCAGAATCATTCTCACTTGAGTCAGACGAGGAAGAGGATGAAACTTCTGGTTCTGAACCATCAATGTCACAGGACCCACATTTTCTCCCATCCTCCTCCTCTGAACCACACCTCATAACACAAGGTGAACTGAATGACCTTGTCAGGGATTTGGAACTACCCAAGAGTAAGGCAGAGCTGTTGGGCTCCAGACTACAGCAGTGGAATCTCCTGGCAGGTGATGTTAGGGTTTCCATGTTCCGGGAGCGTCAAAAGGATCTTGTCCGATTCTTCTTCATGGAAGGTGATCTTGTAGCCTGCAACAACATCAATGGTGTGATGGCAGCCCTCAACATCGTTCACGATCCAGATGAGTGGAGACTGTTCATTGATTCATCAAAGACGAGTCTTAAAGCTGTTTTGCTGCATAATGGCAATGTTTTGCCATCAATTCCAGTTGGTCATGCAGTCCATATGAAGGAAACCTATGACAACATGAAACAACTTTTGAGGTGCATAAACTATGACCACCCTCAGTGGCAGCTTTGTGGCGATTTGAAGGTTGTTGCTCTCTTGCTTGGTCTGCAGACTGGATACACAAAGCACTGCTGTTTTCTCTGCGAATGGGATAGTCGTGCAAGAGATTCCCACTACATCAAGATAGATTGGCCACTCCGACAGTCATTGGAGCCTGGGAGGAAAAGCGTTCAGCATCCACCACTTGTTGAATCAAGGAAGATTTTGTTACCAGCCTTACACATCAAGCTGGGTCTGATGAAGAACTTTGTCAAGGCCATGGACAAAACACAAGCAGCTTTCAAGTACCTCCGTGGAAAATTTCCAAGGTTAAGTAAAGCTAAGATAAAGGAAGGTGTCTTTGCTGGTCCTCAGATTCGTGAACTTCTTCGAGATGATGCATTTGACCATGCACTGCGTGGCAAGGAAAAGACGGCATGGAAAGCCTTCCAGTTAGTGGCAATAAATTTTCTCGGAAACAACAAGGCAGACAACTACAGGTTGTTGGTGGAAAACCTCCTCAAGGCATACAAAAGCCTTGGTTGCAACATGTCACTAAAGACACATTTTTTGCACACTCATCTAGATTTTTTTCCACCGAACTGCGGAGCAGTGAGCGACGAGCACGGCGAGCGATTTCACCGGGACATTGCAACAATGGAGAAACGCTATCAGGGCAAATGGAGCCCATCAATGCTTGCAGACTATTGCTGGACAGTGACAAGAGATGGTCCATTTAATGAATACAAGAGACAAGCCAAGAAGCGCCGAGTAGACACTGAATAGGACTAAACTATGTACATAATAGTTTTTTGCCTTTTGTTTCATAATAAATTTTATTTATATAACCCTTTTGCTGATTTTTAAAGTGTTACATAAACAGGACAGGTGAAATATTATCATGTAAAGCAACCATAAACACATGAAAAGACCTAGGTTTACAATTTATGATTACAACTCTACTATCTACACAATATACATAGACGTAAAATGTAAAAACTTAAATATCTTGGAAACAGTAGCCAATCAGTTGTTTTAATTGTCATATTTGAATTCAGCACATCAAAATACATAATAAATAGCACATTTTATCTCTGAAGCAGACGACTTCTAAAAAATTGTAGACCAGTGTTATAGGTCAATCTTCAAATTGTAATTTCTTCATAATTTCAAAATGCAGAATATCAATTCTAAACTTCAAGAAAATTGTAAATTATTTGAAGATTAAAATACAGAGTGTACAAGTATATGGAATTTAATTATATTAAATCTATTAACCAATTTATCAAGCTTCTGTTTTTTCAACTTACACAGGGTCATAATGTAAAGTAAAAAAACCCGTAAGAGATAATATAAGAGTTCCACATATATATTAGATGCGCAGATCCTTTTTCAAACAGGCAAGGTTCAGATGAATTCAATAACATTTCTGGTTTTAATTTAAAAGAAAAACTGATAATAAAATCTGTATAATAACCTGTATTATAGCAATGATATATATGAAGTTTACACAGAAACTGTTATTTTTAGGTTTCTGAGTTAACAACCCTTTGCGCTTAATGGGGCTGCTCATACCTGTGTGTCAAGGAAGACAACTCTTGATTTATGCACTATTCGTTTCTTCAAAATTAGCATTACAACAATACAGATCAGAAACATATTTTTTAAAGTAGTAGCTGTGTCAGGTGGTGAATTCTGTAGTCACAGCATATACAGGGCCCTTGGAGGTCAGGGGGTAGAAGGAAGACTACTAATTGAGACCAGAAACTAAGATAAGAAATCAATAATACAAATATAAATTCCCATAATTCCTTTTAGCTGTTTCAGCTGAGAAAGAGAATAAATGTTCTTAAAAGGCATATGATGACTCCTCTAAAAGATGAATTTCAGGTTGCATTGCTGAAGTCCTAGATGTTGAAGAGACTCATTTTCAAGACCCATGATAATAAAATACACTGCATTAAAAACTTATTAACATGCACAACAAGAGCATCTCAGGTGATTTACCTCAAGCGGTGCCTGTAGTATTCCAGCTAATTGTTTTGCCAGTTGCATATGGTAATGTGTGCCAGATCCATACGTTTCCCTAGTAACTGGGTTAGCTATACCCATGCTCAACAGATACGATTTAAACCGGATAGTCTACATAAAAAGAAAAGTAAATTGTACCAGTCATTTCACAGTTCTGTTTTTTTTCCTAAAAAACCAAAATACATCTTTTACACTTTTATTTCTCCAGTAGTCTTTAACATATTTTGGGAGGTCTGAAAATACACAATGCCAATTATCGGGCAAATATAAATTTATCAAAATGGTGGCAAGCTCTACAAAGCTCTTCAGAAATTTATAAAGGACACTGAAATCTCCAAAAGAAACAGAAAATTGTTGCCATCTCCTAATTAATGGAGCTAGTTTTTCCAACCCCTTTTAAAGCAAACTAAGTGGAAAGAGGGGAAGAGACATGCACATCCTGTAATCACTTCATACTTGTTATTTTTGAAACAAGGCCTCTTCTCTCCCCACTGCTCAGATGTCTTGTATAAAGAAAGCTTTTCATTAAATAAAAGTCAAAAAACAATGGGACATTAGAAAAATATTATTTACTTATATTATGAATATTATCACAATAGCTGGTATTGTTTAGTTTACATAGTGATTTCACAAAATGCATTTTTGTCAAATATAGAAAAAAGCATATTACCTCATCTTCGGTGATGTCACCTTGTTTTTCTTTAATTTTGTTAGCTATTGACTTGGATAACTCCACCATTTCCTTGGCCTACCAAAACATACACAAACGTCAGCTTTTAGCAGTATAGTCAGACATTTTGGTTAAAAGTTAGGTAACTGGTATAAATTCATAGATATGTTGATAAATGTGATATCCCTTACCTTTTCCATTAACTTGCTGAGATCTTCAAAAGCCTAAAAATGAAAAATGGACATTATAATATAGTCTGTTCAAGGAAATTAAATTATTTAATGAAGTAATTTTTCTAGTTATCTTTCTAAGCACCAAGAATTCTGAACAATATCAAGACACCTAATGCCTGGCATGTTATTATCATTTCAAAAGTTTAGAGTTATAAATTCATGCTCTGTTTACAAGCAGGCATTTTTCCTTCCCAGAGCTCTTATAATCAAAATCAAACAAGGCAAGGACCACAGAAAATACACAGGAAAGTAAACAATCCTATGGTTTCCTGCATGGAACACAGAGACTAAATTTCTACTTAATACTGATTTGCAAAATATAAATAACAGAGCTGAGAGAGAACAAGATACTGAGAGTTGAAATAAATTCAAATAAATTCATCAAGTTTACCCCTTTCTTGATAACAACATTAGGTATATTTGTTATTTATTATCAACACAAAAAACACACACTATTTTTGGCCAGTGGAGAAGCCATAGTGCAACTGTGGAAATGACTTTGTGACATCACAATTCTTCCTTTATCAGTAGATGTTGCTAAGATAGCAGGCAAGATCACAGTTTATTTGGAAATAGCAAGGGAGATAGAGGTTTGTTTCACACGATTATTAACTAAAAAGACATATCTTTAAAACTATTTGTGGGCAAAACTTGTGCATCTAAATACCCGATTTTCAGAGCAATTAGGTGCACAAATGTCTAAATGAACTAAATTATGCTGACACAAAACAAGTGTCCCAATTAAGACTTGGTTGAAATCAGGCTTCTGAGATGGATTATTAGATAAAAGGCACCCTGTGAAATATCTGTACTTGCTAGATCTGATATAAGCAGGGAAAAATTAGAATATTTCTATAAAGTATCTGATTTTTACTACAATGAACTTCTATGGAATTTTCCCACTAAAACGTGTAAACATTTGGATTTCCATCAAAGGACAATGATTTATTTCAGGAGTTTTTAAAATAAAAGTTACTTTAATAAAGCTGTGGAGTTCTCAAATACAAAACTGCTATATGGAGCATATAACAACAGATAAAATAAGAAAAAATTAAAGGTTTATTTAAATAATAAAAAACAAGCATACGTTTTCAGTATGTTAGTAAATAGCAGACTTACAATTACATAACATGACCACCCATCAGCATAAAAATAATCATACACATGAAAAATGTGAATTTAGCCTGTCTGATATATCAATGACACAGAAAGGCACTTCCACCCTCTCAGGGACAATCCTCCTTCAAAATCCTCTCTAATAAATGGCTTTTGCAATGTGTTCCTAAATTGTCATCAATTTGGACTATTTTGGACCATGTGTGTGAATGCATGTGGAGAGTCTCTGAACTCTCACGGATAAGTCTCAACTTGACAAAGCCCTCATTGGGTTGATTTAGTTGGGATTGGTCCTGCCTTGGGCAGGGGGCTGGACTTGATGACCTCCTGAGGTCTCTTCCAGCTCTATGATTCTATAGTTGTGTGAGAGCAGCACCTTCCTTTTATAAAGACGGCTAACCCAGCTAGAACACTTCTACAGACCACAAATATAGCCAGCCTATAGTCCCAATTTATGAACAATTTAATAGTCTAATCTAATCTGAAGGTATCAAAAGCATGGCTTCCATTTTAATTAAAGATCTACTCTAAAGTAGACTCTTGCTAATCCTGAAGAGGAGTGCTGTGTGTAATTCAAAAGTTCATCTTTTTCACCAACAGAAGTTGGTCCAATAAAACATATTACCTCACTCAGTTTGTCTTTTGCTAGTCCACACACACAGTAATTTGTAATGCATGTCTCAGATAGGGATGTTAAATTTAGATTAATGGGCTAATTGAATAGTCAATGCAATTTGCATCAACTATTTGATCAGTTGATAAAGTTGCCTCTGCCTTTAAAGTGTAGCAACAGCCCCAGGGCAGTTGCTATACTTCAAAGGTGAAAGCGCTGGTCCTGTGCTCCCCGCCGCATTTCAAAGTGGCAGCGTCCCCAGCTGACCCTAGGCTGCATGTGGCATTTCAAAGAGGCAGTGCTGCATGGAGCCCGGGGTGTGGCCTTGGGCTTCACGTGGCACTGCCACTTTGAATCACCCCTTCCTCTTTCTCCCTCCTCCTTGCTGCCTCTTTCTTACAGAGGCAAGGGTGGGGGGAGAAGAGACTAGTCGATTACAGTGTTGACTATCCGATAAGAATTTGCTTATTGGATAGTTGACTAGTCATTCACATCCCTAGTTTCAGACACTAGCGAACTTGTACCATATTGAATTATAATATTAACAAACAGTTTTTATATCCAGGCTTTTACTGGTTTAATTCCAATCTCAACCACATGCATGAAAGCATTATCCATTAAAAAAATCCTTGACTTAGCTAAATAAATGGCATGTTGTGTATAGTTCCTCCTTTCTCAGATTCAGAGGGCAGGCCTGGAAACAAAAGGGAATGTGCACACACCTAACAGGAACTTCCTCAGATAAACAAAAGGCTAAAGAACTGGATTCTTATCAGCAGTGAACAGCAGATGCAGGAAACCTTTTCCTGGAAGCAAGGGCACTTTTGAAATTAAGTCATTTATAACATTAAAAGCTGGGGGAAGGCAGGCTTTCACAAATCACATTTTTCCTTTGCTCATACAACTCACACAAATGGATTTCTTTTGCCTCTCTTACAAAGTCGGTGAGGAAAAAAATAACCAGACAGACAATACCTTTAGAACTATCTACACAAATAACTTCATTCATTACTTTCCTCATAAATAGGGGAAAAAACAGACCAAACAATAAAAAAACATTTAAAGCTAGCAATAATGAAAAGATCACAGTGCAGGTGTTCACAAAGCAGATACAAATATCCTGTAAATTGCATCTGTGATTTTTTTTTATTTTGCTATGTTGTGATATGAACATTTGTCATAAGAATGAATCTGTTACAGTTAATTTATGAGGACTTCTTGATGTTTAAAAATCCATCTCTGATGATTATTTGAAGCCTGGGGACTGTTTCTTTTAATATATTGACTAAAACAGTATTTTTCAGCTACCAGTCTCTAAGATCTCCCTGACACTGTTTAGGAAGATGGCAAGCCAGTTTCTGATATCAAAAAGGTTGAAAAACACTTAGTCAAAATGATTTTAAGAAGAGGAAGAGAATTAGGAGAGGTGCTGAGGAATAAGCTTCTGTTGTACATGTAATAGTTTGAATTCAACTATGGGGGAAGCAGTTTCCTCTTTGGCCAATATTTTTGCAGAAGTTATTGTGACGTCTGATTAATAACACTTTGTTTTGCATAATTATAAACAAATAAAAATTTAAAAATATGAATTGTTAGATACATGTACTGTACAATAATTTTTTGCATATATAAAACCATTTTAAACAATATACTGATAAATGAATATCTAATCTTCAACTGATTCAAATTAGACCTGCTTAGATTGAACAAGTCTTATTGGACTGCTCCCTTTTTGTAGAATGCTCTTTGTTCCACTTCCCCCAATGAAAGGCCATTGAACATTGCCTTTCAACTGTACTGAAATACACATTATAAACACACAAAGCATTTGATTCCAATGAATGTCCTTCTTGAAAGGAAGCACTTAAATGAAATATTCCTAAAGACCTGGGATAAGCCAGTTAAACAGAGTATATAGTTATGAGTTACACACCTGTAATCAGTTCACAGGTCCAAAACTCTCTATAATTGAATAGTACACAGCTGCATCTAGAAGAAAGTCTGAAGGCATGCAGATGGCTGACTTTGAAACTTGAGCAGTATTTACCTCAGAAATATTTTTGTCAGTCTCTTTTCTCTTTTCTTCTAATTTCCTCTCAATACCTACAATTCCTACAGCCCTTATTCTTCCTGCCTGCAAAAAAAAAGAAAAGGAAGGAAATGTTAAAGGTTCTTTCACCCTCCTCCCTGTAAAAGAATTTATATTTACAACAAAGGAAAACTTCCCACAAAGAACTATGTAAAATGTAATGATTGTTAATGATCTACAATACATAATACATCTTATTTCCCGAAAAACACTCGTTAAGTCAAGGTCATAGTTTATCAATCCACAACAACTTTTTACAAATAAAAATATACCGAGTATAGATTTATTGCAGAATACTACATGACACTCCATTTAAATTGTTAGTATAATCATATATTACATAGCACCTCTTGTTATGATACAGAGACAGTTCAGATAAGCTGGGATGCTCAAACTGACACTTCCCTAGTCTAACTGGACCAAGCCTAGAGGCAGAGCATTTTCAGTGGGGATCCTTGACTCAAGATGATGTTGTTCTCCTCTTGCTCCATCACAGTTTGAATATGTTTACCTTAGGGGATATTTAGAAGGGTACAAAGTTGGACTTTCACCCTATTTACTGACAGCATGTTTTATATATATATGTTATACAGATAATATATGACACATACATGCAACATATGGACTGATACCCTTTTACTTAATTGTAGAGTCATGTGAAATGTATTAGCCTCTTCTTGGACTAGCCTCCACATCTCTAACTTCATCTTCATTTCCCTTTTCCTGCCTGTTGATTTTGACACTAAACAGAACCTTCCTTTAAAATCCTGAAGCCCTTGAGTTTGCATCCTCTTCTGGTTCTCTTATGACATCTCTCCTCATTAGTTTCTCCAACTCCATGTTCCAGAAGGCTCAGTCCTTGATACCCTCCTTTTCTTGGGCTACACCTTTTCTTTGGGTAATCTCATCCACTCTTACGGCTTCAATTGCCATCTTTACTCAAATCTACCTTTCTATTCCTGACCTATTTCTATCCAATCCTGTATTTCAGCCTGTCTCAACATCTTATCATAGATGTCTCATCAGCAACTTCAACTCTGTCCACTCCTATTCTCTCTCATCAGCACCATTCTCCCTACTGTAACTTACATACAGTGTACGGTAGCTGCACCCAAAATGTCACCAGTTTCCAAATACAGAGGATGATATTTCCAAAGAGTTTATGATCTCAAAATACAGAAACAGATGAAGGAAAGCAATTTAAATTGCACATATCTTGAAGATATTCCCAATAATCAATACTGTCCATTTAAAACATAGCTACTGACATACAAGTTGCACACAGGCTATAAGCAACTATATTAAAGCAACAAAAATAGTCTAGATCCTACAAAAGCAAGAAAGTGTAAAATGAAGGCTGAAACGCCATCCTTCATCTTTTATATGTCTCACATATTTTAGAAGTTTCTATACAGAAAGCAAATATTTTACATCATGAGTTTCAATACCTAGGCATATCTAAAAGACTACAAATGGCACCAAATACCATATTCAGTCATGCATTAGAATTTTCTCATTTTTGTGCCATTCCAAGAATACCATTAACTCTATTATTAATGTATTTAGCTACACAATCTAAGGGGCAGGTTCCCAATTGTGTCTGAGCTCTTCTTAGATGCAGTGAAGAGGACACACAGCTGCTCAGTTCTAGTGCAAGGGAGAACTTTAAGAGAACATCTCCAGTTTAGGCCAACGTTGAAGCATCCATGCCCTATTTCTAACTGCAGAATGCCAGAGTTGGGGAGGAGCCAAGGTACATGGTAGCTATATTGGACACACAGACAGGAGATCTAAACCTAAGCATTCAAATATGAAGAGAAGTCTAACATACAGAAAGAGTATCAAGAATTTAGTAAATACCTGTGGACCCCTGTTAATTTGAATGGTCTGAGAAACAGGCATGTTTTCCCATCTTCTCTGTGTCATTTCTTCTGACAATCGCCTATAGAACTGCATATGTTTAAAAAAAAAGTCTATTACCATAAGTTTTGTAGAATATTTTTGAGCATTTTTAATATCTCAGGAACAGAACAAATTCCATTCAGTATCAAATGCTATAAAATCACCACACTTGTACTGGACTTTTGATTTTTTTAGGACCAAAAAATGTTACAGACCATACAAGTGTATACATTTCAATGGTAGCTATAAATATTATTAAACTTGCATGATTATTTATTTTCATTATAAACATACTTTCAGATATTCATAATTTTCCAAAACTTTCACTTAATGAGTCTGAAATTACCAGGCTCAGTAGCTGTTCACATTTCTTTTTAAAGAAATCACCTTTGAACAATTCAGTTATTACTGCTACTGTTATTATGAGATGATGTTAATCCAGCCATATGGATTGAATTGCAATGGAGTAATTCCATTCATTTAGTTTGGTTTAATGCTAGCTGGTAGTGATGCTTTATTAATTGACAACAAGGACTCTTATACATACCGTTCCATATCCATCACTAATACAGTGAAAACAGAAATATTTGAGACAAAACATCTCACTTATTTGGTTGTACTGTACATACACTAACCTCAATCTGACCATGTTCTTTGAAAGAAAGTTTGATGTAAGAGTATTTGCTACTCTGGAATGGGCCCGGATCTTTGTTTGAAGGAGCTGGATGAAGATGAACTACTATTTTGGCACTATGGAAAAGTATAAGGAGAGAAGAAAGAGAAGAAAAAAAGATATCCTTTATTTATAAAAGTACTTCTTAATTATACAAGTCAGATTTGAAAGTATAATTCAGTATTAACTAATCCCCCCCCAACCAACTGATGGCTATTTTACATCCAAAACATTTCAGATTATCCTTCAGGATTTTAATAAAAAGTCAAGTGCATTAAATAACACATTAATAATAACAGAAAGATAATATTTTATATCTATGCTAGAATTTTCATACAAAAAATACTGCAATCCCTAAAAATATAAAGCTTCACTAATAATAAAACACATGTATAATCAACTCTCAGATCTAGAATAAATGTTAAAAGTTCAAACAATAAAGGTTTCTGAAAAAGAAACTGAACGACAAACTGTCAAGTGGTACCTCTGATTAAGGCTTCCCACCTGCCACATAATCCCCAAAGACTCTAGAGTGATTCATAACAGCTGCCAAAACACACTACCTTTGTAGTGGAAACAAAAAGGTCTCAAGAATATTATGTTTAACCTATCTCACCATTTGTGCCAGCAGAAGAATACTTCATATGAACTCATCCGAAACCAACATTCTAGGCCAGGGGTCAGCAATCTACGGCACGCGTACCATACGCCGATTTTCAGTGGCACGCGGGAGAGAGCTCAGCCCTACCCTTCCTCCCCCAGGCAGCAGGTTAGGCTGTGGTGGGAGGAGGCAGCGCTAGGGCTGAGGCTCATCAGCAGCACCTGGGCCAGTCCTGGAAGTGCTTCTGCCGCAGCCACACGGTCTGGGGCCGGCCCCAGACCACGTGGGCCACAGCAGCGGCTGCAGAGCTTCTGGGGCCGGCCCCGGGCCCCAGCAGTGGAGTCTCCCTTTGGGGCAGCCCAGGACAGCGTGGCCGTTGCTGCAAAGGGGCACAAAGCCAAGTAAGATCCCCCCCCATGCACAGACCTCCACACCTTAATCCCCTCACTCACCTCCCTCCGCCAAGACCCCGCACCTCCAGCTTGCTCCGACACCCTCCCTTGTTCCTGCACCCTCCCTCCTGGCCAGATACCCCATTCTGCTCCTGCACTCTCCCCCTTGGCCTGGCCAGACACCCCCACACTGCTCCTGCATCCACCATTGCTCCTGCACCCTCTTCCCTGGCCACACACTGCACCTTCGTTTGCTCCTGCTCCCTCCACCCGGCCAGACACCCTACTCCCAGCTTGCTTCTGCACCCTACCTCCCACCCAGACCTAGCAACCTCTCCCCCTTCTGCACTCATCCCTATCCTACTTGCTGGCAGCCCTGTCTCGCACACTGTACCACTCTTTTTTGTCCCTACCACAGAGTCTAAGGGAGGTCCATAAAATCCACTAACTCCAGAACCCCAGAAAAGTAAATCTGGTCTATGGGAAGCCCATAACCTCATTCCCCCCTCTTCCTTTCCCCCTCACCCGATGAAGCTGGGGCAGCAGAGGAGTGAGGTGTCTCAGCTGGGACCACATCAGTGAGGGTTGGGGGTTTTTGGAAGAGTATTTTTGCTTCTCACCTGTGTGGTCCCCACCTGATTTTTTTGTGGGTCAGTGACTCCTGACCCAAAAAAGATTCCCCACCCCTGTCATAAATAAAGAAAACATGGAAACCTTTGTGTTGGACATAATATTTTACTTTATTTAAAATGAAGTTTGATAAACTAACATGGGAAAGTTAACATGCTTAATCTGTTTCATAATTTAAATTAAACCGTTCCTCCTCACTGCAGCTGGTTCAAAAAATATGGTGACCATACCCAGCCTGCCCTTGCATTCTCTTCCCCTCCTCCCCGCTCCCACCCACAGATCCACGAATAAGTTAAATCTTGGTAAGCCAATTCTGAAAGGTTGCCGATCACTGCACTAAAAGGTAAGAGCTGCATCTTTATTTATTAACTAAGCTGCTGTACATAGGACTATTATTGACTTCAAAAATTATCACCGGCACTTGGACCCATACATAGAGGTGAGTAAGTCAAATCTCAGCACTCCACCTCTGAAAGGTGGCTTAACCCTGTTCTAGGTTAACATATGCATGAAAGCAACATGGTCTAGATCTAGAATGATGCCCAACAGCAGAACAACTCATGAAAGAGCACTCTTTCAGCAAATATAATAGCCCAATCTCACTTCATTACAATAACTCTATTATTCTTGTCCAGTTTAATAATATATCTATTTTGTTAATACTCTTATTTTGCCATCTCCTCTAGCACCAGATCTCCCTGGTCCCAGCACATGATTCTGTCACTTGGGATAATGTCTCCCTGCAGGCTGAAGGGACTTAATCTGCTCGTAACATCCAGGACAGGACACGGGCATAAGCAGATGTATACCAGACATACTTCTTCATAAAAGCTTTATTTTTCCTTCTGTGTTAATTTGTTTCTTGTTGCATACATATCTATTCCAGTTATTGGTCTCTCCTTCAGAATCAGTTTAGATGGTAGGATAAGTTACAGCTGCAAAGAATTGATCAGTATACTCCTCTGCTAGTTCCTACCCCCAACCAGCCTTTGCAGACCAAGAGACATGGCCTGAAACCTAAATTTGAACACTAGCCTATCACCATGGCACTGGTCATTAAGGGTGCGTCTACACAGCAGCTCTATTTCGGAATAACGACTGTTATGCCGAAATAATGCAATTGACTACACAGCAATTCTGTTAGTTCGAAATAAATTCAGACTAACGGGTGGCTTATTCCAGCTTCTGTAAATCTCATTCTATGAGGAATAATGCCTCTTCCAAAACTGCTATTTTGAAATAGCTATAGTGTGGATGCTCCACTGCTGCTATTTTGAAATAGCTCCTCCCCAGGGCCATTCAAGTAATTACTGGTGCTTCCTGGGGCTCTAAATCAAGGTAGCATGTCCACATTAGGGGAGCCTGCCTCAGACTAATTTCAAAACTTCCCTGTAGAGTAGACGCGCTATTTTGAAATAAGCTGTTTCAGAATATTTCTTCTGGAATAGCTTATTCCGAAATAAGCGTGCAGTGTAGACATACCCTAAGTGAGATAAATTCAAACATTCATTGCTATGAAGCAGAAGACTGAATCACAAACTTAATCACGGATTATAGGACAATTATTTAGCAAATCAAGTCACACACATACAATTTTTCTTAATGACCCTCTCAGCCATTTGATCCTTGTATCTTATAGTAAGAGAGGACAAACTGATTCACAATCCATGAGATCAAACATCTTGGTTACATTCTTGGGCTCTACCACAGACTTCTTGCATGATCTTGAACACATCACATCTTCTATGCCTAAATTTCCCAAGTGAAAGAGATACACATCTTACCTTTTTCCTATCCCAGCTGCCTGCTCTTCAATGAAGACAATCTGAGAAAGAGGGATAGCAATGCAGCATTCCTAGAATAAGCAACACAACATAGTGACTAGAAATTAAAAACTATTTTCTTGAAAGAGTTGTAAAAATACATTTTTGTCTTCTTTTAATAAATTAAAAAGTCAATGGCACTAACATATGTAGGTAGTTCTCCATAAGACATTTCATATAGAAGATGATGCTGGTTGCAATATAAAATTATCCCTGCACTATTTGTTTAAAAAGGAATTTAAACAGAAAACTAAAAAGTGAACATGAAGTTATAATTGTTAGATAACCAGATCAGTAAGGGCTTTAGGACTGACGCAATGTCCTTAACTCAGCCACTGGGTTTCTAGGTATTCTAGGTGGCATACAATTTTATTATTTGCAGAGCAGCCACAAAGAATTAGGTACTTCACAGACAAGTAAGTGAAAGACACATGTTAAAAAATTCTGGAGCCTTATCTTTAAACAGCTCTGGGACCCTTATTTTGTGGAGCAAGGACTTGAAGTTTGAGTGAGAGAGATGCTGTTTGCCATCCCTGTGATACTTGTTCAAGTTACAAGCTACACTACAAAGATCTTACACACTCACAACATGCACGCAAAGATAATGACAAAAGGTAACAATTACTTCTTGTAGATATCCCTGTTTTTACGTTCTTAAATCCAAAATGGGTGAAGAGACTAGAATTGTAAAGGTCTCCTTGCACATTACATCACACTGGTACTATGTTCTGATAAAGAATCAAAAGGCTATACATATGGACAGCTGGCTGAAGAGTGCAGTGGGAGTCTGAGATCACAGAATTTTGTATTTATTTTCTAAAGCTCAACATTCTCATTACCCATTAGTTTAGAACTACACAGCTACATTTCAAACTAAGAAAAATTCAGTATTTAGTATTTTGAAAATCACAGCATTTTCCGGGAAAGACCAAATATATATGGTACGTGACCATACAGCATCTATAAAACAGCGGCTGCTGTTTGTCACAGTTTTGTTTTCACAGAAGATCAATTATCTAAAAATAATTATTGATAAGGCTATTAGTAAAGTTGCCTGACATTTCCCATTATAAGACCCTGTTTTCTAATGCTTATAAATTTGCCAAACCTAACCATTTGGGCTGAAATTTCCTGTCCTGTCTCCCTCAGGTTGAATTATTTTGGAAATGTCAGTGAAAACAGTTCAGCTATTTCCTAGAACAAGGCTATGGAAAAAGTACACAGTTTTGCCCATGTTAAAAAATTCTGGAGCCTTTTCTTTAAACAGCTCTGGGAACCCTATCTTGTGGAGCAAGGCCTTGAAATTTGGGTGAGAGATACGCTGTTTGCCAACCTTGCGATACTTGTTCAAGTTGCAAGCTTTTGAAAAATTGCAGTTTACAGTTGCTCAGTAGAAACTGTAAAAAAAAAAAAAAAAAAAAAACAGGTTGAACCTCTCTAGTCTGGCAACATCTGTGGTCCAACATGATTTTAGTTAGCTGGATGTCCGCTTATCATGGATGCGGCCAAGTTTCCTGAAGTCTCACAAACTTTGTTTACTGCCACCAGTGCTGGCTCCCAGTGTTCTGTGCTATTATTTAGCTCTAATTTACCTCTAGACGTCTAAGAGCCCAGCAAGCAGTGGAAGTATTGGTAATGCTGCTAAGTGTAAGCATGTTTTTATGCTTTACCTACTTGTTTTCTTGTGCCAATACAGTAAAATTATGTAACAATACTAACAAACAACACTAATACTTTGCTATGAAGAGAGCTGATAACCTTTGAGTAGGCATAGGCTTATATAAGGTGTATCAGTACAGTCAGACATTATTAAACAGCATGCAGAATGAACGATGAGCGAAAAGTTAAGATCCTAGTGTTCGGCATAATGGATGGTCTGAATAGGAGAGGCAGACCCCACAGAGAATGGGTAGATGATATAGTAAACTGGTGTGGAGCTAGTCTACAGAAACTAAGCCACTCCGCACTGGACAGGGAAAGATGGAAGGAAATAGTGAGGGAGGCATCGGACACCAATGGGTGTTGAGCACATGGTTGTTGATGATGATGATGATTGTAAGCACTGTTCCACTTATTCACCTCAATGAAATAAAAATAAAGAGAGACCCACTAGCTATAATATTAACTTCCCATGGTCCAGCAAATTCTCTGAATTGGCACCTGTCAGGTCCCGTGAATGCCAGACTTGAGAGGTTTAACTTCAAGTACATGGACATGTGTTTTAAAGACTCTCATAATACATACCCACAAAGAGGGCCAAATTAAGATTGCACGGGCAACCTTAATTCTGGCATTCCAGAGTGCTTGACTTTGTAATCTTGCTAATGGTCTTTTGACATAGTTGTTTTATGTGCAATACTTGTATAAATTGTTCTTTTACAAGTAACATTACTTTGATACCATGTGAGAAAGAGATAACAGAGAGAGAGCATGAACAAAACTGAGGACTTCATCAGCTCTGTTTAATTTTCTCTCAGCATTTTGACTAGTTTTAGGGAGTTCTGCTGCCCCATCCCACATTGTTCTCATGCTTTTTAGAGTGAGAATAAGAAAATGAGAAATAGACTTATGGGATAAGATCCCCTCCTTGGTAGTACTCTCCTCTCAGGGACATTTCAAGGTTCTGACCCAAAGCCTTGCAAACAGTATAAGGGAGATTTATGTGAAAACAGATGGAAACTGCTCTTGGATTATATCTAGGGATCTACAATTAAACTGCAAAGTTAATAACACTACCATGTTTATTGGAAGGACTTTTATATGCTGAAATGTAATCTCTAATTAATCTCTCTAATTAATATCTGCTTTTATGTCATGTAGATAGATAGCAAACCGAAACAGGGAATTTTGCATGGGAGTTCTTCAGGTAAAAGAGGAGAGACTACAGTTAAGTCTACACTTAAAATGCTGCCACTGTAGTGCTTTACATAAGAATGGCCATAATGAGTCAGACCAAAGGTCCATCCAGCCCAGGATTCTGACTTCCAACAGCGGCCAATGCCAAATGACCTAGAGGGAGTGAACAGAACAGGGAATTATCAAGCAATCCCTCTCCCGTCACCCATCCCTCTCCCGACACCATTCCTACCCATCCTGGCTTATAGCCATTGATGGACCTAACCTCCAAGAATGTATCTAGTTCTTTCTTGAACCCTGTTTATTTTAACCAGTTATAATAAAGATAGCTTTAATAAAGATGCTCTTTCCCAATGGGAAAGAGTTCTCTCCTTGGCATAGTTAATCCACCTCCCCAAGAGGAGGCAGCTATGTCAACAGAAAACGCTCTTCCACCGACAGCACTGTCAACACTAAGCAATGTAGATCAGATAATTGGGATGTGGATTTTTTGCAACTCTAAGCAACGTAGTTATACCAATGTGAGTCTGTAGTGTACAACAGAGCTATGTGACTATACAGGTGAGTTAGTTTGTTATGTACTTGTTTGCCATATGCTTGACTGATTAAATATTATCATCTGGGCCACACTAGATAATTCACACCCTAAGCAACGTAGTTACGCTGTCCTAAGTCCCTGTATAGACAGCACTAGATCAACAGAAGAATTCCTTCAAGCTAGCAACTGCCTGTAAGGGAGGCAGAGAACCTACACAGATGGGAGAATCCCTCCCATCATCATAGCTAGTGTCTGCACTGAAGCACTATAGCAGCACAACAGTGCCACTGCAGCATTTTAAGTATAGTAAAGCCACCCAGATATACATATGAAATGATGGGTTCTAAATTAGCAGTAACCACTCAAGAAAGAGTTCTGGGAGTCATCATGGACATTTCCCTGAAAACATCTGCTCCGTGTACAGCAAAAGTCCCTACTCTGTTCATTCCATCTGAAGAATATGGTACAGGCTACTGTTAAAGACAGGTTACTGGGCTAAATGGACCATGGTCTGACCCAGTGTGGATTTTCTTATATGGCTTGTTTGGGTGTTGCTGATTTGGGGGTCCTTTTTTTCCTGTCTCTTCTCTGTTATTTTTTGATCTGTGTGAATAGTTGGGGGAATAAGGAAAAACAAATGAGTTACTAAGTGAGCTATGAACAAGTTCACAAATTATCTTAAAACTTCCAGACTCAGTTGATCATACTACCATTGCCTTTCCATGTTTTGAGCACAAGGCACCTGACACAGGGAGGAAAAAAGCTTAATCACAGAAAAATTAGTTCTTGCAGAGTTGTATCACTAAAAGTTACCTATGGTTTACTGTGGAATTTACAGTTAACCCATATACAAGAACGGACGGGATACTTACATGATTTTTCTGATCTCTCCAGAGCAGCCGGTGTGTGCTAAGTAGCAATACCCCAGTATCAAACTTTACCTGCACACACACAAAAGAGACGCTAAATTAACAACAAATTTAACAAACAAGCTAGGTAAATATTGATTTTTGAAGCATTATACATTGTCATAATAAATCCTCTGGATTAATCAAATATTTTTATAACACTTTGTTTTTGCTGATAGCACAGCCAGCCAAGTTGACGAAGCAACAAAAAAGAATTATTACAAAAAGATAACACTGATATGGACAAACTTCCTTTTCAACTGTACAAACTCTCCCCCAGGAAATCCAAATGGATCCTCCCTTTCCTATGGTACCAACGCCCCTAGAAGAGCATTGGGTTTCTTCCAGGGCTAGGGAGGGGTGTTTCAGGTTTTACCCTATGGGCAGTGCAGACACGCAACATGCCAGGCATGGGACTGACATGGGATCCCTTCCTGCTGCCCCTACACCTCTCTGACTAGGGAAAAGGACAAGTCTCAGAAAGGTAACCACTAGCCATGTTAGTCCGTATCGAGGAAGTGGGTCTGGCCCATGAAAGCTCATCACCTATAAACCATCTTGTTAGTCTTTAAAGTGCTACATAGTTCTGTCTTTTGTTTCAGCTAGACCAGACTAACACGGCTGCATCTCTACCACTATTCAGGAGTCCTGTGGCACTTTAAAGACTAACAGATTTATTTGGGCATAAGCTTTCGTGGTAAAACCCACTTCCCTGGAATGCATCTGACTGAAGTGATTTATACCCACGACAGCTTATGCCCAAATAAATCTGTTAGTCTGTAAGGTGCCACAGGATTCCGGGGGGGGGGGGTGCAGGATTCCTAAGGTGTGTGTGTGTGTGTGTGTGTGTGTGTGTTTGTTTGTTTTTAATGGAAAGGGGTTAGAAACAAGTCCTCGCTGACCCACCAGGCCGCTCCAATCTGCTACGCTTTTTACCGGGTAAGGCGGGGGGCGGGTTATCCCGGGTCTACCACAAAGCAACCCGGCCATCAAGCGCCCGGCAGGACCTAGCTGCCTGCCTGACAGCGCGCCTGCAGGGGCCGCCAGCTCCATCCGCCTGACGCCGGGCTCGCCCAGGCCACTGGGCCGGGAGCCCGACCCCAGGGCGGCTCGGGGCTCCATGGCCGGGGCACGCAGCGGGGGGTGGTTCCCGGGCTCTAGCGCCCTGCCTGCCGCGCACCGAGCACGATGGCTGGGCCGGGGCGGGGTGTGAGGCGCCGGCCGCCGCTAGGCCCGAGCCGGGCGCTCCCTTTACCTTCTCCTCCCCGTCGTAGAGCCGCACCCCGCGCTGCTGGATCACCAGGGTCTCGTTGATCTCCAGCAGGCCGCTGGCCCACGCGAACCTGTCCATGGCGGCGCCACCAGCAGGCCACAGCCACCTCCCCCAGCCCGGCCGCAGCCTCTCTCAGCCGGCTGCTGCTTCCTCCTCCTTCTCCTCACCCAGCACGCTGCGCCCTCTGCTGGCCGCCAGGCTGCGCCGCCGCCATCCGCCCGGCCACAGCTCGGCGTGTGGGCCTCCGAACAGCCTCCAGCCCAGACTCAGCCCCCTGGAGAGATGGACTCAGGAGGAGTCATCCCAAGCCCCCCAAGCTGGATAGGCACATGCCTAATGCTGGGGGAGGTTATGACCCCCCCACACACTCTATGATATCCATGGGCAAGGTTGCTCATGGCATGCAGGAGACGAGACAGGATAGGGACACGCAGCAGTGTCACACTAGGTTCAAGGAGCTGAGGCAGGCATGCCAGAAGACATGGGAACCCAGTGGTTTCTCTGATGATGCAGTGCTTGTACCTCACTGTCAAGAGCCCTATCCATACTGCAGGGGGACTAGAGGCAGCAGGCAGTGGAGACATCAAAGAGGATGAAGTGATGGATGAGGACATGGAGTTGGAGGAGGATGTGGGACATGCAACAGTCATCCAATGGTGTGGCAAGCCAGGACATATTTTTTATTCCAGAGGGGGCTTGGCAATCTGAGCACATTGGCTCTGGCACTCATGAAGCACCAGAGGCAAGCTCTAATAAGCACACATTTTGCTTTGATACTGCTAGGATGTTGAGGTCTCATTTACTTCATTATATGGTATAGGAAGGGTAAGGGATAAAAATTAATAATCGGACCTATGCAGGCTCACAGTGGAGATCCAAATGAAAAGTTTATTAATGTACATCAGGATGTCCTGGGAATCCTCCATAGAGAGCTTTCAAGTAGGTATCGATAATCTTCTGCTGACCTGTCTTGTTTCTGCCATGCCACCTAGCAATTATTTCTGCAGGGACCAAAGTCACATGCAGGCAAACACCATATGGACCCAGTTTGAAGCCACAGGCATGCAGGAGATGCACCCTTGCATCTTGAATTACTTTCAGGAGTGAGCAGCAGTGGAGAAAGTGCAGCAAGGCAGCCCCAACTCTCTTTGCTCCCCTGGCTGCATTGTTCTGCTTCTGCCCATGCATTTTGGGGGTTTGTGATCACTTGTGCCCCCCTCCGCTGTCTCAAAGCCATTATCTAAAGCATTGATGAAGATTTTGAACAGAAATGTATCTAGAACTGATCCCTGCAGGACACCACTCATTATGCCCTTCCAACATGACTGTAAACTACTGATAACTACACCCTGGGCACTATTTTCCGAACAGTTTTGCACCCTCCTTATTGTAGCTCCATCTAGGTTACATTAGTATCAAAAACTTTACTAAAGCCAAGATATGCCATGTCAACCACTTCTCTCCCTTCCTGCCCCCCCATCCACAAGGCTTGTTACCTTGCCTGTCCTAGATACTTGGGACTAGGGACCAGGAAGGTTGGGGGGGGACTAATAAGAGTCTTTTAAATACTCAAAATGTGTTATGCACGCCCTCAAACTCTGCATGTTGGCTATTTTACAGCATTCTGTCTCCTGTCCGTATAGCAGTACAGATATCGAGAGGGACTGCGAGAGTCTAGCAGTGAGTGCCAATGAATTAGGGCAGCTGTAACTTTAAGAACACACCAGGGAAGCTGCACTGCATTCCTACACAGCACCCAGAGAGTGGTAATAAACCCCCTCTCTGCCCCCCACCTCTGCCTTTGCACACTCAGCAGGTGGCTCATTCCACTGGGGTAACTGTTATCCCCACTATCGCTCTCTGTGTGCTTCCGGGCTTCCCCACCCATAGACCATGATTGATTTGGGGATGGGGGAAGCCCCTTTGCCCCACACCCCAGTTTCCTCCTAGGCACCTGTTAGAAATTAAAAACAAAAACAAAAAAACTGCCCCCCCCCAGTAAAAAGTTTGGCCAGGCCGCTCTTGCTATAGTGGGCCTCAGTACTCCTTGGGAGAAACTGGCCGCACCCTTTCTGCATACCATTGCCTTTAGAAAAGGGAAGGTGTGAAAAGGGGAAAATAGCGTTGGATTCTCCCACCCGTCACCTTGGTGTGAGAACTGCGGGGCTTACCTGGTCTCATGAAACCTGCACAGTTTTGGCCCAGCCCCTGTGACACATACCCCCACTTGGTGACTGTTGGGCTGTATATGGTAATATGCAAGCGCGGGAAAGCAATGTGCAGACTTGGGGATAAATACCCATCGCATAGTTCGCTCGAGGAGGTCTTCGCAACACATGCACCACCGTGCGTGTGCCTTCCTGTATACTTCAAAGCGCTGCCGGTCTGATCAACCAACCAGCCACCTCCCCCGACTCTCGGGCGTAACCAAGGCCTTCGCAATCGAACCGATATCTTTGAAACGTTCCGTGTGCTGTGTAAGTTGGTATGTATGATTTGATTTTCCTTGTTGCATAACTTAGTGTTATAGTTGTTTTGGTAGTACATAGAGTTTGTAGTTATCGCTGTTATTAATTAGTATAGCTTGATATCTTTAGAGCAGAGACTATTCCCCTTGCCGTTCCCATTCTTATATTTCTGATGCATTCAACTAGAAATCATAGAATAAATATAATAAATGTTGTAAATTCATTACTGACACGGTCAATTAAAAATCTTAGAATAAATACTATAAATTCATCATTGTCATAAATAAATATCTTTTATTTACTAAAACGGTCCACCTGGTTCTGTCCTTCCTCCCTTGGGTATGCATCATCGGACCCGTGGTTCTTGCGACAGCACCCATGCCACTGGCGGTGGGAAGAGACTTCCTATGCTCCTCCACCCCTAGGCCAATCAGGGCTTGGAGGCAGGGGATCGCGAAAGTCTCCTCCCGCCCTGCCAGGAGTGCGCGGCGGCACTTAGATGTGCTGCATGCTCCTGGCAGGGCGGAGGAAACTTCATGCTTCCCCCCGCCCCCAGGCCCTAATTGGCCTGGGGGTGGGGGGGAGTGGCAGTGCCTCCACGGGCTGGATCAACTCACTTGGTGGGCCAAATCTGGCCCACGGAGGCCCTTTTGCCCACACCCCTCATCTAGATGGTATTTGGTCCAACCATGAGGGCAGGGGACTGGACTTGATCTCTCTAGGTCCCTTCCAGTTCTAGTATTCTATGAATATAATCCATAACTTGTCAAAAGATTTTTAATTAAACCTTTAAAATATTTAAAGTAGTCCATTATATGTCCAAGGCAGTTGACTGGAACTCAGAACTCCTGTGTTCCACTCCTGGTTTGCCACTGCCCTGTTGTGTGACCTTGGGCAAGTCACTCTGCTTTGCACCTCAGTTTCCCCAGGTGAGAACGGGGATAATGGGATTTACTTTCCCAGGCAAAGCACTTTGAGATCCATGGTCAAGGAGTGCTATATCAAAGCTACATAAGTCAGCTAACTTCTAGTGAAGGTCTCCTCAGTCTCTTTACAGTTTACACACTCAAAACTCCAGTCATCTGAAGAAGTGGGCTCTGTCCACGAAATCTCATGACAGGATCTACACCTTTTGTAAGTCTTTAAAGTGCTACCAGACCATTTGTTGTTTTTTAAATTTTCCCTGATGTGATTATTTCGTAGTTCCGCTGTCGCAGAAGCCACTGGAATTGCAAGCATTGTTTGCACTACGCGCGTGAAATGGGCATATCACTGAGCAGAACCTAGGCTGGCACCCCCCAGCGCTCCCACCCCGACTCGCTGCAATTTATGTCTTAATTCCTTTCCGCAGCAGCCCGCTGGCCGTGCGACTGCCCATGCGCACTGCGTCAGGCCCCGCCTCTCCCAGGGGGAGACCCCATTGGCCAGTTCAAGTCCCGCGGCCGGGCCAATCCGGGAGGCGGTACCGTACCGGGCAGCGCCGAATTCAAACGGCGGAGCTGGTGGTCGCGCGGTAGCGGTTGTGCGGCTCCCTCCTCCCTATAAATCGTCCGCGGCCATGAGCGGCCGCCTGGGTCCGCAGCTCCCAGTCACCCGCAGAAGCGAGCCGGCCTACCGAGGTAAGGGCCGTGCCCCCGGGACGCGGCTGGTAGGGGTCCGTGGAACCGCCCGAGGCCCCGGCCGTTCCAGCGACAACAGCCGGTGGGTCCCTTGGTGGCGGGGTCGGGCCTGAAATCCGCTGCCGGCATCAGAGCCGGTACCTGGCTGAAGTGTCGCCCGCCTGGTCTCGTTCTGCGCATGCGCCCAGGTAGCAGCAGTGGCTTTGGGTGCCCAGAGCAGCTAGCAGCGGGGTGACTCGCTATGCCGTAGGGGTGGAGGGGGAGGCTGCTGCTGGTCCCTCTCTTAGTCTGAGCTGGGATGCCATCCAGGTCTGGGACAGACCCTCTCCCAGATGCAGCCAGCTCTGCCCATTCCCCCGCCTGTTTCTTGCGCCCACCGCTCCTCAGCTGCAGGGGGAGGATTCACTGTACAAGAAGTTACTCCCCGCTGCCCTTCTGTTCAACCCCCCTCATACCCAGTCCTCGCTACTGCTCCTCACACTGTTTGCATGCAGAATCCCCTCTGAGCCCATTTCTCCTTGCACTCGGACCACTCTGAGCCACCTGCACCAGGATCCCCACTAAGGAGTCCCCAGCAGGGGCTTTTGCGCATTTCAAAGCGGACGCACCAGCATGGAGTCTGGGGTCAATGGGGGGGGGGGGAGAGATGCCTCAGCTGACCCCAGGCTCCATGTGGTGCTGCTTTGAAATGCTGCCACTTTGACATACCCCTCCTTGTTGGGAGGGGGGAAGAAATGACCAGTCTACTCCACTAGCCAATAAGCATTTGCTTATCAGTTGACTGGTGCTTAACATCCTTAATCCCCACCCCACTGAGCCCCAACCCTCTGCACCTGGATCTCTGAGCCCCACTTTTGTAGCACTAAGACCTCCCCTCCCCCTCTGCTGAGCTCTGTCACCCACATCTCTCCTGCTAAGCTTTACCCACCTTCACCTGGATCCCTTCCCCCTGCAGAGTGCCATTATTACACCCAGAACCCCCAACAGGCCCCAGTGGATTGAGTGTGCCCCTCTCACAATCCTCTCAAACCACACCTGAATCCCCCAGAGCCTCTCCACTCTTTAGTTCCTGCCTTACTGCCTGTGCCTGGTACACCTGGCAAGGAAGGGCAGAGCCATAGGCTGTTTCTGGAGTATGTTGTGAACAGCCTTGTCACTGAGTCTGTTTCTTGGGGGAGGGGGAGAGAGAGCAGCACAGTGATTTCCCACCTTTGTGCAGCCAGTGGCCTGTGCTCCCCAATGCCATGTTGGAGCTGCCATGTTTGACAACTTTGCAGAATTTTTATTTTTGGCACAGAATGCCCTTAGGAGTATCTAATAGTCTGGGCCCACCGCTCATACAGCCACATAAGATCTAAAAACATAAACAAACAAAATACAGGGGAAGATGCAGGGTCTGTTCACTGAGGCAAAAAAGGGAGGGTAGTGTACACTGAATCACTCAATTTAACACTATTCTTTAGCAAGTATGAACATGCGACAATTCCAGGGATAGCCCAATCCAAGGGTGGGCAAAAAGGCCTCTGCGGGCTGGATCCGGTTGATCCGGCCTGCGGAGGCCCTGCTGCTCCCCTGCCCCCAAGCTGATTAGGGTGGGGGAGTGCCCGAAGCCTTCTCGCTGCTGCGCTCAGGGCAGGGGGGAGAGTGGAGGAGGCTTTGTGCACACCACCCCACCCCCAGGCCAATCAGGGTCTGGGGGTGGGGGAGCTGTGTGTTGCTTCCTTCATCCTGCCTCGGCCCTGCAAGTAGCCCACGGCACTTCAAAGTACCATATGCGCCGTGCAGGATGGGAGAAGGTTTCCCACGCTCCCCAGGCCCTGAGTGGGGTGGGGGAGTGTGCCAAGCCTCTTCCAGGGAATGCGTGCATAGTGGGAAGGGGGGCCAAAGGGGCTCCCCCACCCCCAGACCAATCATGGTCTAGGGGTGGGGTGGCCTGGGGTAAAGAAACTGATGCTGCAACCTTTGACAAAATAGCTAAATTCATCTTAGTTGCTTCCTTTTAATCAAAAAAGGCCTTGAGAAAGTATGCCTTGAAGATAATCTAATTTGGGGCACTGACAAATTTAAGTGAGAGAGACAAATTCCATAGTAAATATGACGGGGTTTGGTCACAGATGTGCTGAAATACCACTGATCCTGTTTACCTGCCCTTTGTGTGTTGGCACAGAAAGTTAGTGTAATAGAGACACTGAAATTAACACAATTCTGGGAAGACTCAGTTAAAAGCACTTGACACAGCACCCTGGTGCACGGTCACAATGGGACCAGAACCCCACAAACCTCCTTATAAAACCAACCAATTGGAGCTGCAACAGAGTGCTTGTGGCCTGGGCAGCACGCAGAGACCCACTACCCCCCACCCTGTATATGGAGTGCATTGTGCAGAGACTCATGCTGGCTTGTGGCTTTGAGTTGTGTGTGGGGCTGTGGCAGCCAAGGAGCCTGTCTGAGGGTCCCACTGGGACACTGGCCAGGAGCCACCTACTATGGTAAGCGCCTCTTGGCCAGAGCCAGCACCCCACCCCATGTCACAACTAGGGATGTGATAGTATAAATGGTTAACCTTCGCAGTTACACATAGACACATGCACACTGACTCCTCCCCGACCCCATTGCTTCTTCTGATACATACTTGAATACCTTAAAATGTGGCTCCTGCCTCTCTTTCCCTCCCTGCCACTGTATCAGAGGCAGCAGCGCTGGTGGAGAGCTGGTGCATGTGGGGAGCCAGCTATTAAGCCGACTCCTTGCGAGCAGCTTCCCCCCACACGCTACTGCCTCTGATGCAGCAACAACAGGGGTGGGAAGGGCAGGAGCCACCTTTTAAGCTAGCTCCCCGCGTGTACCAGCTCCTGTGGTGCTGCGTGCGTTCCCTCCCTCCCCCAACACTGCTGCCTCAGTATCAAAGGCAGCAGCGTGGGAGGAGGCAGGTGGGGCTCCACTAGCTCCTGGGAAGCTGCCTGTCCCCTGTGCTGCAGCCTCTGATATAGAGGCAGCAGTGTGAGGGGTGGGTGACAGGCAGGAGTCGGTCTGTACAGGGAGTTGACTAAGCCCCTAGTGGCCACTCTCATATTGCATCCCTCTGAACAGCAGCATGTTATAGAGCAGCGGTTCTCAAATTTTTTGGGCTCTGGAGCCCTTTACATGTGTGTAAATGTATGTGGAGCCCCACTGGTCCACTGATTGTAGGTGTTGTACCTATCGATGTTTCCAGTTTGTCAACCTCGTGGAACCCCTGGAGATGTCTCGCGGAGCCCTGGGAAACACTGTTATAGAGAACAGCCCCTTTCCTGGACTTCCAGTTGTCCTGGCACAACCAGACCCTGATCTTGCTTTAAGTTAGGAGAAGAAGAAGCTGTATATCAAGTTTGATAGCCCTAGCTCTTACTGTTTAGGAAGAGTTCTTGAACAAATGAACTTGCAGACATACAAGTGCACTCTTAAAATATATAGATTTCTCCATGTTTGTTCAACAGTTGGTTCTGCAACTGGGTTTTAACAAAAAAGCACAAACATAAAATGATCAGGTTTGGACAGCTTTTACCTGTATTGTCTAACTAGCCATGGGTTCCCAAACTGGGGGGCGTGAAGAAATTCCCGGGGGGGGGGGGCGGAAGGCAAACACACCTCCCCCTTCCCCCCCCCCCCCCAAGTTTTGCTGCTATTTTTGTTTTTTGGCCCCGGTCAGTTCCTTTTTTTTTTTTTTTTTTTTTTTCCTTTCCTCAACAAGTTTTGCTGCTATTTGGGGAGCGGGGCATGAGAATTTCTCAAAAATCCAAAAGGGGGCGTGATGCCGAAAAGTTTGGGAACCACTGAACTAGACGATGCTGGCATAAGCTCCTTTGTTCCCTTTTTGATAGCACTTCATTGTTGCTGCTGCAAGTGGAACTGCACCAGTGCTAGAATAACAGTAAAAGACGTTTAAACAGAAAAGAAAAAAGGCAGCCATAGAGAATAAAAACACCACCCTGACTAGGAATTTCTTTTTTGCTCAATGATTGGTTCAACAAAATGTCAACTGAGAGTGTTTAAATAAGCCATACTTGAATACCTACAAAATGTTAAAAGATATAATAGCTCAGTGTGTGGATATTAATTTTATATTAGGAATTTGAATGATTAACTGGTAAGTATCAGGTGACGTTTACCAGTTACAGTTAACTAGTGACCTGGGCTGGAGCAGCCCCTACCCATCCCCTGTTAAAGCGGTTAGGTTAAACATAATGTTTTACTGGCTGACTGATTTAAACTGGATTTTATATCATTTCATATGTAGTTAGAAATTTTTTTCTTCAGATCTCTGTTCAGAGATTTCATTTATTTGTCTTTTGAATCTTGATAATATTGGCCTAAAGATACTTCGTTTTATTCTTACAAATTCATTTGAGATGAGTTGAGCTGAAATAAGGATTTTGTGTGACTAAAAAAATGTTCACTTTCTTTTAATCCATTAGAACAAAGACGACAAAAGGTTGAAGAATACTTGTTGAGAAAAAAGGCCATTTCTGGGTTGCTCATTCCAGAGAAGCAGACAAATACCAGGTGGAGTGAATTAAATGTCTATCATGAAGGGGACAAGTTCACCCCTTTACACTGTTGCTATGGGAAGCTGAATTACTAATCAATAGCACTTAACCACATTTTAAAAAGTTACATTATTTAAGCCTTTCTAACTTTATATCATGCTTGTAGCTAAAAGCTTCTGAGTAACAAATATTGCTTAATATATTTCTAAAACTATAAGGGATAGCAAATCTCTATAGACAGGAGATAATGTAGAAGAAGAACTGAGAGAAATCTGAGTTCTAATCTTGGCTCTATTAACTAGCTGCATGATCTTTCCCAAGTCACTTCACCTCTGTGCCTCAAATTTCCCATCTATAAAACGCAGGAATAAGACTTGCTTTCCTCTTCAAGGGTATTGTGAAAATTAGCATTGGTGCTACACTTTTGAATCTCTCTGTTCTGGCAATATCTGTGGTTGGGCATGGTATTAGTTAGCTTGGTGTTCGCTTATTCTGGGTGTGGCCAAGTTTCCTGTAGTCCTGTAAAGTTTGTTTAGTCACCTCTCCTGGCTCTCAGTATTCTGTGCTGTTTAACTCTACTCTACCCCTAAATGTCTTCCACTGCTTACTGGGCTCTAAAAGTGTTGGTAATCCTGCTAAACATAAGCATATTTTTTTATGCTTTATTTACTTGTTTCCTTGTGCCAATACAATAACATTTTGTAATACAGTAGAGTCTTGATTATCCAACCTAAATGGGACCAAAGGATGGTCGGATAATCGAAATGTTGGATAATACAGAAAATACCTTGTGGGGTCCAAGGTATTTTCCCTCTCAGCTGTGGCTCCCCGATCTCCTCCATCCCCTCCGGCCAGCCGCGCTGCCCCGCAGCTGGCTGGGAGAGAGAGGGGAGGTTGGGGACAGCATGGCTGGCCGGAGGGGATGGGGGAGATCGGGGTGCCCCACGACCTTCAGGGGGCGGGGACGGGGATGGATGGGCTCTGGCATCCTGCTGCATGGCCCTGCTCCCTTCTCCCTCTTCTCTCACCGCCTTTGTCTCTGCACTGCCCGGCGCCTTCCCTTCTGTGTTCTGCTCTGCTGGCTCCGCCGGGCGGCGGCAGGCAGGTCGGATAACACGGAATGTTGGATAAGGAAGGTTGGATAATCAAGACTCTACTGTAGTATGAACAGTTTATGAAGACAGCATATAAGCCTTGGCTAGGCGTAGGTTTCTATAGGGTGTATCAGTATAATCCTACATTACGGAGCACTGCAAGCATTGTTCCATTTATTCACGTCAGTGAAATAAAAGACCTACTATGCTTTGGCAAATTCTCTTGTTCAGCAGTGGTCAGGTCCTGAGGGTCTGGACTACATGAGATGTATAACATGAGATGTCAAATATTTGCTGTATTCATACAGCTGATTTTGTAGCAGGATATCCATGTGAAACATCATGGTATCTTAGCATAATGATTTCTAGCACTAATTATCAATGCAGGGACAAAATTGCTCATCCTAATTGAGAACTTCAATCTCTCCTTTCACTTTTTTTCCCCATATTCAATGTCTTCTCTTACATTGTCCATTTGCAGTATTATTTAGTTAATTCATAACTTCATGATGACATTTTTACGGCTTGCATTTAAGGCAGCATAGATAAATACTTTTTTTTAAACTTGATTTTTTATAATTTGTCATTTTTTTTTCTTTTTAAAAATAAACCTGTTTTGTATTAAATGCAGATTTCATTTTAAATATGTTAAAACTTAAACTTAACTTAAAACAAGGATGGGCAATAATTTTTGAACGGGGGCCACTTCAAAAATGTTTGAAGTGGTTGTGGGCTGCCCTGGAAGGGGCAGGGCCTTTAAACAGCCAGAGTTGAAAAGGCTCATGCCTCCCCTGTGGCTCCCAGGCATCATGTTAGTGGGGAACTGGAGCTGCGAGCCCTTTCAATTCCTGCTATTTAAAAGGCTCACAGCTCCTGTCCTCACTGCTAGCGTATTGCCTGGGAGCTGGGGATGCTAGAGCCCTTTCAACTGCTTCTATTTAAAGGGCTCGAGCCTTCCCCAGGGTTGTTGTCTGACTGCTGTGGGGAAGGCAATGCACTACGGGGCGTGGCCAGGAACTGCTGCGTGGGCTGGGTCAAAGCCTTAGGTGGGCTGAATCCAGCCTGCTGAGAGGTTTTTGCCCATTCCTGTCTTAAAACATTTAAATATAAAATGTACAAAATTCAAGAGCCTCTATCAAAAGCTTTGTGTTAAATAAAGGCTGCTGTTCTATAAAAAGAGAGATGTTTTCCCCAGATGCTAACTTTTGAAGGAAAGCTTTATAAATTTGGTATAATAGAATTAGGGATGTAAGAGGTTAACTGTTTAAACTCTAAGCTGATGCTTATCGTTTCCCGTTACCATTTAAACCCTGCTAGTGAGCATCGGTGGGCAGCCAGGAGCCCGTGGGTTGGCAAGCAGCTAGGATCCTGCAGTGTGGGACTGGCAACAGCCGGCAGCCTGTGAGGACCAGCGGCAGCCTGGAGCCTGTTTAACTGTGTAACCAATAGAATTTCCATCAATTACATGGTTAATATTTTTAAACATTTTTTACATCCCTACTATAGATCATCCCAAATAACTTTAAGATATTTGAAAATTTTCCCAGGCTGATCTGAAATAATTAGTTTAATTCATTGACTACACTTAATCCCTCTGCTTAGTAAATCATTTAGCTGTAAATGTGAAACACTTTTTGATTAGAAGATTTTGTATCCAAAACATTTTAAGGTTAACATTTAAGCTCAGCAAAAATAAGCTTTATTTGCTGTCCTTTGTGTTTAATTAAATTCCAGTTGCCATTCTGATACACCTTGAGACAAAATCATGAAGAAAAAGTTAGTTATCTGGTAAATGAACAATAAATCAACCACTTTATTCTAACATACAAAAATGTACAATTCATAAGAATCTGAAAATATTAAGCTATGTAAGTGCTTAAGTATATAGTCATGTACCCTTGTAGATCACAAAAAGATGGACCAAATCTAGTTTCAAGCTTGTATGTAGTTGTAAATAAACATGTTTTAATGGTTATATCTAGGGCCCTACCAAATTTATGGTTCATTTTGGTCAATTTCATGGTCATAGGATTTAAAAATAGTAAATTTCATGCTTTCTTCTATTTAAACCTAAAATTTCATGGTGTTATAATTGCAGGGGTACTGACCCAGAAAGGAGTTGTGGGGGAGGGTCACAAGATTGCTATGTGGGGGGGTGGTACTGCCATCTTCAAGGCCATCCCTTGGGAGCTGTTGGTCCTAGACCCCAACTCACCCTACCCTTGCTCTGCCACCACTCCATTCCTTTCTCTAAGCTTCGTCCCTGCCCTGCCCCATCCCATGAGTGATGCAACCCAGCATTTAACAGGAGGCCTGATTCCAACAGCAGAGGTAACCCTCCATGCTCATTGGTGGTGGAAAGCAGAGTGACCCGGCCCCAGCCTGCTTTGCTCTCCTGGCTCCCAACTGCGTTGCTTGGGGGAGCAGAGCAGGCTAAGGCCAGGTTGTTCCGATTTCCCACAGCTCCCGCCAATGCTAGTGTGTGTGGGGTTGGGCCTGATCCCCTGATAATCCCCCAGGCTGTCTTGGATCACATGGGACCCTTCCCCCCCAAAGTGTGGAGCTGCTCTCCCAATGGACAGGATGGTGCTGGTTATCCTTACTTCTGTGCTGCTGCAGGCAGTGGCACTGCCTTTAGAGCTGGGTGGCCAGAGAGCGGTGTCTGCTGGCCAGGAGGTCAGCTCTAAAGGCAAAGCTGTTGCCACCAGCAGCATAGAAATAATGATGACATGGTATTGCCACCCTTACTTCTGTGATATTATATGCAGAGCTGGGCCCTCAGTCTGCAGCTGCCACGCTATAGCCATCCGGCTCTGAAGGCAGCAGTGCAACTTCTGTGCGGCTACAGGTGGGGTGCTGCATTCAGAGCTGAGCGACTGGCCAACAGCCTCCACTCTCTGGCCACTCAATTCTGAGGGCATTGCAGAAGTAAGGGTGGCAATTCCACAATTCCCCCTAAAATAACCTTGCCCTGCCCCCTGTTGCAACTTCTTTTTGGGTCAGGACCGCAATTTGAAAATAGGGATGTAATACTGAACTCGACTAAATGCTTAACTGATAAGTGGTGCTTATCAGATAATGCTATCGACTACATGCAACATTTCCCCCTCCCCACCCCTCTCTGCAAGTAAATTTTTGAACTTGTGCAGTGCAGGAGCAGGCTGGCTCATGCATGGACCCAACATCAACCCCTGTGCTGGTAGTACTTGCACAGAGCTGCAGTGAGGGTTGATGCTGGTCCTGGCACTAAGAGCTGGCACGTGGTTAGGCTGGCTCAGCCCTGGCTTGTGCTGGGACCTGGCTTTAACCCCTATTGCGGCTCTGCACAACAAGTGCTTGTAGTGCAGAGCCACAGTGGGGGTAATTGTTGGACCCAGCAGGAGCCAGGATTTAGAGGTAGCAGTGCTACCCGTTATCGACTAATCATGTAGTCAATGAAATTTTTGTCAACTACACAATTAGTGTATTACTGGTTTCTTAATATCCCTATTTGAAAAACTCTGGTCTCTTCCATAAAATTGGTATAGGATAAAAACACACAAAAGACCAGATTTCATGGTCCTTGATGCATTTTCCTGGCCATGAATTTGGTAGGGTCCTAGTTATATTGGCCAATGAGACTGCATCTTTCCTTAGAATACAACTGAAGTAGAAATGGAAAAGTTGATTTAAAATCCATGATTTAAATCAAGGCTTTCCACTTCATAATTTAAATTGCTAATTGAAATTTGATTTAAATAAAAATCTTTATTTCAGCATAGATTTATTTTTACAGGGAGGTTTTGCCATCTTATTTTTCATTGTTGCTGTCAGTCTCTTTCCCTTTAAGACTTGAATCGTAGATTTCTGTGTCAGGGTACGTCTAAACTACGTTCTATTTTTGAAAGAGGATAAGTAAATTCCGTGGGAATTTGCATATCTTCTTCCAATATCACTTTCGAAAGACGATCTTTCGAAAGTGAAAGTAGTCTGGACAGGGCTTTTTGGGGAAAAAACCTTTTTTTAAAAAAAAAAAAAACACCCATGTAAACCTCATTTTTTAAGGAAGAGCAATTTTTTTTTTTTAAAGGTTTTTTTCCAAAAAAAAACTGCATCCAGACTACTTTTCACTTTCGAAAGATCCTCTTTTGAAAGTGAGATCGGAAGAAGATATGCAAACTCCACGGAATTTGCATATCCTCTTTTGAAAATATAACAGTCTAGACTAGCCTCATTGTCCCAGGTTACTCATAATTGTGTGACTTTTTGGTAAAGTCCCTTAACCTGCTTTCATCTTAATATATAAAAAGAGGGACTGTATTACTGAAACAGTTGGTAACAAAATTGCTACATCAAAGGCTGTTGCCTTCTCTGTTCTCTGGATCATTCTATCAGCTACTTCTAAAGGAGGAGGAAGACAGATCTTATTGGAACAGTTATAGGGCTAGCTTCTAAAGCAAAAATAATAGCTACTAACTCTGTTTCTGAAAGAGGAATTGGTATACGTATCTTTTGCTAGTAGCATCAAATATTTCTATGTAGTGGTTTTGATTTGTAAATTAAAACTGAAATAGATATCCCTTTTGGGACAAAGTTACTAATTTGCTGTTTTACAGAAATCAGGAATGCTAGATCCTGATGGTTTCCCTGCTTAACTCTCAGAAGTGGTACCATAGCATATATTCAAAATCCATTTTTAGCTATTCTTAACTCTATGCTTTTCTTTAAAGCAGTAACAGAATTGGGAAAGCAGCTAGTGATAAACCACAAGACAAAATAAAAGTCTTAAAATCTGCAAAGCAGAAAATGGTAAGTTTGTGCGTTTTTTTTCTTTTACATAACTGGCAGAAACACTGTAGCTACAAATTCAAAACAAGACTTTGTTGTTTAGCATTAACACAAGTGATTTCCACAACATGAAAAACTTGTACGCATGTAGCAATAAATGATTAAGATTTCATTCATGCTAATCAGTTAATGTGTGCTTGCTTTAGAGCCTTACAAAACACTATCTTTATGAATATACTGCATCCCAATTTTCTCCAGTACAAAATAAGCCTTCTGAACTGACTCTAAGAGACTGATTAATGGAATTACTTTACTGTGACATCTATAGTTCAAACTGTAGAATAGGTTCCATTATATAGTAAAATCTTTTATCTGGCATGTTGCGAGAAGGGGGCTTCCAGGAAATTAAATGACAATTAACTAAGGGGGTGGGGGAAGAGTGTGGGTCTGGGGGTCGGAGTGCATCTTAGGGCAGGGGGTTTAGGATGCAGAAGGGGTTTGTGACACTAGATTTGGGGGGGACACTCACCTCAGGCAGCTCACCACAATCGCCCTGTCCTGGCTGCTTCTAGGTGGAGGCACTCTATCCCATCCCAAGTGCTGACTCTAGCTCCCAATGACAAGGAGCTGTGGGAGTAAGGGCCTGTAGGCAGAGGCATCTGGCCCTGCACCAACTGGACTATAAACTAGATTTTTAATGAAGATCAGAAATGCCAGTTTATAGAGTGTTTCGGTTAGCGAATGCTGGATAAAACAGCTTTTGCTGTAATATCCTGTCTTCACATACTCATAACTTTTCCTAAAGTTTGGCTGAAATTTTCCATGCTTGGTCTCTATTCTGAGCAAAGTCTCTTCAGCTGTTAAGGGAGTAGAAAGTTCTAAAGTTCCAATATCCCTTTAATAGGACCACAGTAAAAACTGCTAACAATTGGCATGGCTATAACTGAAGTGTGTGCTCTTCCAAGTTGTAAGGCACAGACAAATTTACTGAGTATGTTAGAAAGTAATCTGCTAAAAATCTTGGCAGAGCTTAAAAATGCTCTTTTCCCACATGTATATCACTACCTATGGCTAGAACCCAACCAAATTCACAGTCCATTTTGGTTAATTTCACAGCCAGGGGGCTTTAAAATGTGTTAATTTCATTATCTCAGATGTTTATATCTGAAATTTCAGTGATTATCTTGGCAGTCCTGACCCAAAATGGAATTGGGTGAGGTTTGCAAAAAACATGAGTGGCCATATTGGGTCAAACCAAAGGTCTATCTAGCCCAGTACCCTTTCTGCTGACAGTGGCCAATACCAGATGCCCCAGAGGGTAGGAACACAACAGGTAATCCTCACACGATACCTCTCCTGTCACCCATTTCCAGACAAACAGAGGCTAGGGATACCATTCCTACCCATCCTGGCTAATAGCCATTGATGGGCCTAACCTCCATGAATCTATCTAGCTCTTTTTTGAACCCTAGTCCTAGTCTTCACCACATCCTCTGGCAAGGAGTTCCACAGGTTGACTGTGTGCTGAGTGAAGAAAAACTTCCTTTTGGGGGGGGGGGGGAGTTGTTGGGAACTCTTCTCCCCCCACTCTCCAAGATTACCATCTTCATGTTTGTGCTGCCTTCAGAGCCCAGCAGCCACCAAGCTGTTAGAGGAGGTTAGTGGAGGTGGGTAGGACCTTCCTCAGGCTGCTGGGAACTCCTAGCAGTTGCATTGCTAGATTAAGGCATGGCCCTCAGGTAATTTGGTGTGTCCCCTAATCCCCAGAAAAATGGTTGCTGCAAACTTGGAAGAAGCACCAGGGCAGAAGCGCTGACAGGGTTACCTGAGCCCTGGTAGGAGCCATGGGGGAAGAAGCCCTGAGCCTGGGCACTGTCACTGTCAAACCTGAGCTGCCCTGAGCCTCATTTGGAATGGCAGGGGGTGGCTGCCTTGAGTGCTAGCTAGAGTGGGAGGGGACAGAAGCCCTGAGCGTGAGCTACCTTGGCTGCAGCCAACAGGAATGGAAGCTCCCAGCTTGGTGCTTGGAGCCTCAGCAGGAGCTGCCTGAGGAGAAGGAGCAAAAGCCCAGAACCTAGACTGCTCCAGCTGTAGCCACCAGGACCAAAGCCACCAACTTGGCAGGAGTTGCTGAGGGAAGAAGCCCTGAGATTAGAGCTGCAGGGATGGGGATGGAAGCCCAGAGCCCAACTCTTAAGGCTGCTTAGGTGCAAATTCAGGGTGTACCACCCTGATTTCTGTGCTGGCTCTGGAGTTACCATGCAGGGGAAGGATACTTTCTCTCTCCCCAGTGTGGCCAGACTGGGAGTTTGGAGACTGGCCTGTCATCAGTGCGGAAGATCAGATTTCATGGGGAAGGGCTGATTTCACAGTCTGAGACATGGTTTTTCATGGCCATGAAATTAGTAGGGTCCTACATATGGCCTTACCAGATCTGATGTGCACAGAGTCTATTGACAGGAGAACTTATAAGAGGAGATTAAACTATCAAATAGAAAATTCCTTTCCAAAAAATTACCTTGTAAGAAAGAGGAAAATATCAGACTAAACATCCACAGTTCCAGGATTTCCAATTTGAAAGGTGCAAGCCACCAACCTAAGAGTATAATTAATAGAACAAGACAGTAACACTAAAAGTGATACAATGAAACTAAGAAGAAAAGTTGGAACTGAGCATTAGGTAGGAAGTTGCCCAATGGGGAGCGCTTGAGCTATAGAGGAAACCCTTTGAATAGCTGAAAGAGATCAATGTTTCATTTATAACAGGATGTACAAGATGAGTTTCATAGATATCCACTTCTTGGGCAGAAAGAACACTTAATTTGGTTGAGTCCTTAAACATTTTTTTCTAAATCTCATGCAGCATAAAAATGGCTTTTTAAAAAAATCAGTGATGGCTTCCACAGCCCATGAATTAGGACCCTACCAAAATTACAGCTGTGAAAAACATGTCACAGATGGTGAAAGTTGGTCTTTTGTGTGCTTTTACCCTATACTATACAGAGATCATGGGGGAGGCCACAGTTTCTCAAACTGGGGATCCTGAGCCAAAAGGGGAGGCAGGGGAATTGCAAGATTATTGTAAGGGGGCATGTGTGTCACAATATTTCCACTTCTACACTGCCTTCAGAGAGAGGTGACCAGAGAGTGATGATTGTTCACCAGGTGCCCAGCTCTGAAGGCAGCGCTGCTGCCAGCAGCCATGCAGAATTAAGGATGGCTTGATATGGTATTGCCACCTTTACTTTTGGTCCACAGCTTTCAGAGCTAAGCCCTTTCAGAATTGCCACCCTTTCAGCCACTCTGCTATGAAGATAGCAGCGCAGAAGTAAGGGTGGCAATATCCTACCATTCCATCCATACTTTTGTGTCGCTGATGTAGGTGGCACTGTCTTCGGAGCTGGGCTCTTGGCTAGCAGCCGCTGTTCTTCGGCAGCCCAGTTTTGAAGGCAGCGCTGCCATCAGCTACAGCACAAAAGTAAGATACTGCAACACTTATAATGACAGCCCTCTTTTGGGTCAGAATTCCTATTGTTACAACACTCTCTGAAATCTCAGATATAAATATCTGAAATCGCGCACTTTCCTAGTCATAGGATTTTTAAAACTGTAAACTGACCAGAAGGTATTGTGAATTTGGTAGGGCCCTACCTATGTGGTTCCAAACAATTTTCTTTTCTTTGATTTCACACAACTAACAGTACCCTTGGAGTACATGTATCATCACTTCTAACAACTCAAGCTAGTAAACACACCAAAATGCATATTATCCACACATACTTCAGCTTTAAGATGCTAAACAAATCTGAGTCAACTAGAAATAATATTTACAAGGCAAGCATGACTAATACAATATTTACTGACACTGGAAAGGAGAATAAAAGGCATTCACTAAGGCTTATACAGTTTCTCTGGATCCATGCTATACAAGAACAAGTGAGAGAGACCTGTAAAAACAGATAAGTTCTCCTAGTTTGAAACTTTCACCTTGTGTGTGTCACCAACTCAGAGTAGACGCTCCAGAACAAAATTAACACCTGGCTTCAGGGTTTGTAGTCAGATGCATGTTTCAAAGAGCTTGCAAGTAAGGTTTCATCCTACAAAACAACTAGCATCACACCTAGTACTTGCTATTTCTGACTCATAAGAGCCAGAACGCTACCACATAGCAAAGATCTGGCCTTAATGCAAACACAGAGGACTGCAGCAAGTGAGTCGGGACGCTCCAGAGAAACTGCCCCCTGCCTCCACCTCACTGCACAGATGCCAGCATCTACCTGTCTCCTTTCCCCCATCTACTCCAGTGCAATCTGCTTTCCTCCAGCCTAGCCGGAGGCTGGGATAAAATCCTGTTTCTCAGATCTGCAGGCACAAACTACCTCTCCGCCCCTCCCCCACCTCACTCCAGGACAGACTACAAACTCCCCCACCTCACCCCAATGCCAGCACCCACCCATCCACCCCCCTCTTTCCCTCACCTATCCCATACACTCAGCCCCTTACTTCCCCCTTCCCAGCCCAGGAGGCTTGAGAAGAGTGCTGGGTTTCTGCCTCTGCCTCATGCAGATGGGATTCTCCAAAGTCCCTTCCCCTCTGACTACCTCCCACCCCCAGCCAATTATTCCCTCCCTCCAACCACTTATTCCTTCTTTATCGCCTCTCCTTACCTGCTCTGGGAGCTCCTCAGTTTCAAGCATGCAGTAGCTCCATTTGAAGCTGCTGCTTAACAAGATGCCCCTCCCCATGCTGGTCAGCTGAGCAGGAGCACTGAACCTCTGAGTGGGGCTTGGGAAACAGCTATTAGGTCACAGCTATTTACTCTTGTTTCTCTCCCTCAATACTTCCTTTGCAGCAACTTCCATCTCTGACTTTTTGAGGTCACACTCACCTCCTTTTCCATTCCATCTGCTAAAATAGTTAACAATGGAATAGTTAATGTTGATTTTTTTAAGTACTGTCATTGGGCTTTTTATTTGATTCTCCAGTAAGATTTCTGTGTGATGGGGTGTTCTTACCTGAATCATCATTTTGGGCTGCCTTCTGCCTCAGGTAAAGGACATGACATTGCCATCCAGACATTAACTGAGTATAAATCAATCTTTATAGTCATGGACTAGAAACTTATTTTTTAAGAATCAAAACTTAGATTTTGCACAGACTAAATCCAACCTGAAGGCTGGAATTACTGACAGAATTACTTGAAACCAGTACTCTCCACCTTTCCAGGCTACTGTACCCTTTCAGGAGTCTGTATCTTGTGTACTCACAACTTTCTCCTCACTTAAAAACGTTGGCTTACACAGGCAGACAAAAATATGAGTATCACAGCACACTTACTGAAAAATTGCTTTATATCATCCTTTTTTAATTATAAAATCAATTGGAATATAAATATTGTACTAATGCTTAAATATATAGGGCAGTATAAACATGTCATTGGAGGAAATGTCAGTTTGTACTGACTTAGCTAATGCTTTTTATGTAGTCTGTAAAACTAGGCAAATATCTAAAGAATTCTTTGTATGTCTATGGGTACATGTACCCCTGGTTGAGAACCATTGTTTTAGAATCTAGATTTGTTGCCTTTTTTAAATCCTTATTCAGTGCCTGGGTGAGGATTTTTTAGTGTCAAGTCGAAATAACAGTTCATATTTCTCTTGTTTGTCTCCCTTGTAAGATGTGATGCATCCCGTTTCTTCAGACAACTTACAGTTTTTATTCATTTTCCCTGAAGTCTTGTAAGCTCATTTCAGCAATTTATATTATTGCCATATATTATGCATTTTTTTTATATCGTTATTTCTAATACCAGGAAGATAAAGAAAATGCTAATAGACCACCATGGAATCAGCCAAGCAACACTCTGGAAAAAATTACTGCTGCTTCAAAAGCAAAACCTTAAAAACTACTACCATATTGACAAACTCAACTGTGGGAACAAATTGCAGTCCTGAAGATTTTAGTTTAGCTATTCACGCTTCCAAAGATGAAGCTGTTGAAATAAAAACCTATCGTGTGTCTTTTAGCCAGTCCTTCCTGCACAAAAGAAACATCAAAGAGAAGCAACTGATTGCAGAGAAGCAAAAATCTAATGCTAGCCTGCCAAAGAAACATGTGCCTGGCTCATATTGTGGCAAGATTATCTCATCAAAGATAAACTCTTTCCGAAATACACTAGAAAATGAAGATGCAAAGAGTTCCTTGGCAAACAAGAAACCTATCATTCCTTCCACCAAACTAGCAGTGAGACCACCATCCACCACCAGCAACAATGCAGTCAGGAATAATATTAGAGCCTCAAATTTGGCTAGTGCTGCTAAACCTGTACATGCCACCTCCTTCCAGAAGAAACCACCTATGAGTGCTTCTCATGGCACCCACTCAAAGTCCATCCAGAGCAAGGAGAAACAAATAGTAACAAATGTATCCATAAATAATATGACTGTCCAAAGAAAGCCTGATAGAAGTGGACCACCACCGTCATTAAAGACAGCTCTTTGTGATGCTAAACCCACCTCTGTGCCTGGAACAAAGAGAACTGAGGTTCCATTGAGAGATGTCAGATCAGGAACTTCTGCAAAGTCTGTTTCTGTAACCTGTGTTACCAAGGCCACCCAGGATTCAAAGGCTGGCAACAGAAAACATGTTCTGCCAAAAGAGTCAGCAGATGAGCGAAGGTAACTGGATTAATCAAATTCTGTGGGGGGGGTGGATGGAGGTAGTGATTCTTCCCCCTCATTATGCAGCTCTCAATAGACTTGTTTCAGCCATAAGAGGATGTGCTCATATTGCTTTTAGATTCCCTGTTTTATATATGGGAATTTTTATGCTGGGAACTGCGATCGAAAGCAGTCAGACTAACAAAACTAAGATTTAAAACTAAGTAGTAGAATTCAAATATTAATTGCAGAAGCATTTTAGGCTCTTGATTTGTCCTGCTTTCCTTATAGTTTCTGCAGCATCAGAAATACATCTCCAGTCTCTGAAACTGTGTTGTGTTGGCCTTGGCAGAGGTGTACATGTAATCAAACTACAAATGCATAGTAACTTCCATCATGCACTAAGCTATTTTTTATGTAGAAGTGAGCATAGCATTCATTTAAAAACTGTGTAATAAGTAAGGAGCACTAGATTTCTTAGTTCTTTCCTGCTCTAGATCAGAGATCTGAATCCAGTCTAGATAACTAGTTACAGTTGTTACTGGCTAATGGCTGTCTGGTGGCCTGTATGAAATGAATTAGTATTCTTGGTGCAATTATCTCAGATAGCCATAACTAGCAATAATTGGCAGTTTCAGTATAGGGATGTTAAAAAGTGGTGAATTAGGTAACTGTGTAACCACTGAGAATCTCATCTTCTAATTTCAAACTCTCCCACTCCTGGGGTGCCAGCTGTGCTGCAGACTCTGAAGTATAAACTTTATATTGCAGATCCTACAGCATGGGGCAGCAGCTGGCTCCCTGCAAGCTGGTATGCACTGAGCTGGCTCTGGCTCCTGGCCCTGCTCCCAGGGAGCCAGCGCATAAACATTACAGTAACAGATAAGCATGAGCCTATCAGCTAAACATTTAAACAGTTATACTATTAAATCCCTATTTCGGCACGAAGCCAAATGAGAATAGTCTTACCTGGAAATGGCATGGCCCTTCTAGAATAGAATTTAGGCCTGTTGTGCTAGGGAGCTTGCATTGCCACTCCCTGTGTTCAGCCTGTTCAGTGAATAGAGGGATTTTTGTCTTTAGGACTTTGTCTAGTGCTTCTCATAAGTATAAATTCAGATGTTTGTTCCTTAAATTTAAGGGCCATGCCATTAAGAGCAGTTCTCTGAACTATGTAGGAAAGCAGGGTTAGTGGTGGGTTTTTGTATTTGGGGGTGGGTGTTTTTTTGTGTGTGTTGTTTTTTTTTTTTTTTTATCTTTAATGTTTTGCTGCTGTTGGACAAGAGAAGACTGCTGATCATAAACATCTCTAGCAGATGGAAGTAGTGGCATCAACTGTTTCAAAGGCTTTCATCCAGGCATAGGTGATAGATTAATAGCTTGATGATTATAGAGAGGGGTGAATTAAGGATCCCCTAAGAACTTTCTTCATCTACCCACAAAGTGTGTTTTTATGACTTCTATGTTGATTGGCCTTAATCTTTGTACATATGGTGGAGAATAAGCTATTTTACAACAGATGCGAATACACCAATTTGCTTAAATGCAGAATTCGTCTGGCTGAATGGAAGGCAGACAAAGGAAAAGTGATTAAGAGGCCCCCGTGTACTGGGCTACAAGTAGCCCAACCTGAGACACAGACATCACAAACTGAAAAAGAACCAGTTAAGTCTTTTTGGGCTACCATAGCAGAAGAAGATGAGCAAGGATTATTCAGTGAAAATGTCAACAAAACTCTTGCAGAATGTCTACATTTAACAGAACAGGTATTACTTTAGTTGTATACTAATATTGTGATCCCATGTGCTCTTACTATGTGGTATTCTCATTGATTTCAGTAGTAATTTTATTCTTGAAGGGCTCTTGTGATTGAGCCCTAAGTAACCAACCACCTGATTTATGACACACAACTTTTATATGGTGCCTAGTATCAAAGTGAAAGGAAGTTAATTCCATAGTCCACTTGTTGCTTTATGAATTTAATGAACCTTTTTATAAATGTTACCTAAGAAGTGATGTTTCCAGAATTTGGAGAAGAGATTATCTATTTCCTAACACTCTGTACAGACAAGTTTCATTTTGAAGACTAGGTGGTTGAATGGCATATCCTAATGAAATGGTGATTGTAGCACATTCCACAATAGTTTACTTTGAAATATTTTTCGTAACTACCAACTTAATCAGGATCACTAGAAAAAACATACAGGCTGAACTTCTGTGGTTTGACGTCTGTGGTCTGGCATGATTTTAAGTAGCCAGATGTCCACTTATCATGGGTGTGGCTAAGTTTCCCTCAGTCCCATAAAATGTTACAGTCCTGGCTCTCAGTATTCTGTTCTGTTGTTATTTAGTTCTAATTTACCCCTAAATATCTTCTACGAGGCCAGTAAGAAGTGGAAGTGTTGGTAATGCTTGACCTCCCGTGTTTTTGGCAAATTCTCTGGCTCAGCACCAGTCAAGTGCCCAGGGTGCCAGCCCAGAGACGTTCAACCTGTAGAAGCAAATACTAGTTTTCAGTAACAAATGTCTGAAAACATTTTGTTGGAATGTTAAGATTCAGTCTTCCTGTCATCTTTTGTAAATATTAAGGGTTATCCTGGGGATGAAGTACGTGCCATGCTGGAAAAATTGATTCAGAGAGTTCCAGATGCAAAAAAACTTGCGAAATATTGGGTATGTTGCATGCGTCTTGAACAGAAGGGCCCAATTGAAAAGATCATTGCAGTTTATGAAGAGGCTGTTCTGGCAGGAGCACAGGTGAGAAGCAGAACCTTACTTTTTTGAAAAGGAATAATGGATGTAGAAACTGGTGCATGCAGAAAACCTGCTTATATTGGGGTAGTCAATAGGAGCTGAATCTAGAATACCAGATGTTTTTTACTGGATCCTAAAATCTTTATGTACTTTTATCATATTATTGTTAAAAATAATTTTCTCTGCAGTCTGGATTTTGAATACACTTTGTTCAGTAAATTTGGACTCTGACCAAAAAAAAAAATCTATCCCTATTCCATATATTAACACTAGGGATGTAAGTGACTAGTCAAGTAACCAATAAGCAAATGCTTATCGGGTAGGAACTCGACTAGTTGCTTCCCCTACCCACCCTTGCTGCCTCTATCAGAGAGGCATCAAGGAGGGGAGCATGAGCTGGTACTTGGGGAGCCAGCTTAAAAGATGGTTCCTCCCCGCCCAGCACCGTCTCTGCGAGAGGCAGGGGGTAGTGGGGAAATGGCGCAAGCAGGGATTGAAATGGACTCACTTGCGCTGGTCCCACTGCTGCTCCTCTCCCTTTGGAATGTACAAGAGCTGCCTGTGGCTCTTGTACGTTTCAAAGGAAAAGGCACAGAGGGGAACCCCCTGCCAGCAGGACTGCTTTGCTCCCAGCTAGTAGTTCCTGCTGCCTCTCTCCCTTTGAAATATACAAGAGCCGCAAGTGGCTCTTTTACATTTCAAAGTGAGAGGCACAGTGGGATAGCATACACTCCCCCTTATCGATTAATTGAGTAGTTGCTGGAAATTCCATTGACTACCCGATTAGCTGTTAAATTTTGATTAAACATCCCTAATTAACATTGGCTTTTTCTAGAAAAAGCCAAACTCACATAATTGAGTTAACTAAATATACAAACTGCATAAGCATCACAAGCTTTTCGCAATTGTGAATCTTTTTGCATTTATGCTGTAACAGTAGACAAGTACTGCTTGCGAGAAGAGAGAAATGAGCATCAAAATTAAATTTAATGTTCAGCCTATGAAAAACTAACTTCAATGTATTGTTGTAGCTTTGTTGATCCTAAGTTATTAGAAAAATGGTAGGTGAGGTAATATCTCTTGTCTCTCACCAACAGAAGTTGGTCTAACAAAAGCTTTCAAGATGCACACAGGTCTTCCTCAGGGCTTGGAACGGTACTCAGAGCCATAGCTAAGTACAGTAACAAACAGAATGTCCTCTACCTATGGTTCTCAATTCCTGAGTCCCAGAGCTGGGGGTTGGGACGCAGCTGAGGGATCCAGGACAGGTTGGGGTCACAGGGATGAGTCTTTGGCATAGTGTGGGACTGGAGACTGAGCCACAGCCAGGGGTTGAGGTTGGGAATGGGAGGAGGAGCAGTCATAGCTGGGCCACAGTAGAAGCTGCAAGTTGGTCCTGGGGCTTGTTGTGGAGCCACTCTGAAGCAGGGGACAGAGCCACGTGTGGGGACAAGAGGCATGGCTGTACATATGATGGGGAGGGGCTGGGTGGCATTTAGTTTCTGCCCCCCCAGAGTCTGGCCTGGACTCTCTGCCCCTTCTCCTTGAAAGCACCTAGGAGAGTGCGCCCCACACTTCGGGGACCTCTGCCTTCAACATAGTCTGCAAAAGATTTAGACTACATAACTGAATTCTGTTCAGTAAATTTTCAGACAGGCAATAGATTTCCAAAGAGCTCAACAGCTTGATTCAAAATTTGAGAGAGGTGTCTGCACTCCCATTCAAAAATGTTTAGGGCTTCGCAAATGGGAAAAAAGATTGAGTTGAGAGCCATTGTTTGAAGGGACCATTTAGCGTGAAATAGCCTGCTAAGGCCTCTGTAGTCATATGCCAAAATGGGGAAGGAGTAGTGGGTTATAGATTGTGGATTTTTGGCTTATTACAAACTCTAAGCAGTACCTGACCCTAGCAGAATGACAGATGCAAAACCTGCAGATGTATCTCCACTGTTATAATGGCCAGTGCTTCCCATAATACATGGTGTAGGGAAGAGGGGTTTGGATTTATTAGGAACTGGGGACACTTTTGGGAGAGGGGGAGCCTATACAGGAAGGATGGGCTCCACCTAAACCAGGGTGGAACCAGACTGCTGGCACTAAACATTAAAAAGGCCGTAGAGCAGTTTTTAAACTGAGAGATGGGGGAAAGCCGATTGGTGTGGAGATGCACGTAAATCGGAGGGAGACTACTCTTAGAGGAGAATCCATTGATAGAGATTCTCTAAGCTGTAGTCAGAAAGAGAGGAGGGGAGAGGGCAAACCATGGGCCAGAGCAGACAAACAACCGTGTACAAAGGAATCCAATGCATCAGGGAAGGGCAGACAAATAAGCAGTGGCAAATTTTTAAAGTGCTTCTACACAAATGCTAGGAGTCTGACTAATAAGATGGGTGAACTAGAGTACCTAGTATTAAATGAGGAGGTTGACATAATAGGCATCACTGAAACCTGGTGGAATGAGGAAAATCTGTGGGACACAATCATACCGGGATATAAAATATATCGAAAGGATAGAGCAGGCCGGGTGGGTGGCGGAGTGGCACTGTATGTGAAAGATAATGTAGAATCAAATGAAATAAAAATATTAAATGAATCAACATGTTCAATAGAATCGCTATGGATAGTAATTCCATGCTCCAAAAATAAGAAATTAGCAGTAGGGATATATTACCGACCACCTGACCAGGACAGGGATACTGACATTGAAATGCTGAGGGAGATTAGAGAGGCTACCAAAACAAAGAACTCTATAATAATGGGGGATTTTAATTACCCCCATATTGACTGGATACATGTCACCTCAGGAAGAGAAGCGGAGATAAAATTTCTCAATGGCTTAAATGACTGCTTCTTGGAGCAGCTAGTGCAGGAACCCACAAGGGGAGAGGCAATTCTCGATTTAGTCCTGAGTGGAGCGCAGGAACAGGTCCAGGAAATAACCGTTACAGGACCGCTTGGGAATAGTGACCATAATATAATAACATTCAACATTCCTGTGGTGGATAGAACACCTCAGCAGACCAGCACCCTGGCATTTAATTTCAAAAAGGGGAATTACACAAAAATGAGGAGGTTAGTTAAACAGAAATTAAAAGGCACAGTGACTAGAGCCAAATCCCTGCAAGCTGCATGGAAACTTCTTAAAGACACCATAATAGAGGCCCAACTTAAATGTATACCCCAAATTAAAAAACATAGCAAGAGACCTAAAAAAGAGTCACCGTGGCTTAACCACCATGTAAAAGAAGCAGTGAGGGACAAAAAGGCATCTTTTAAGAAGTGGAAGTCCAATCCTAGTGAGATAAATAGAAAGGAACATAAACACTGTCAAATTAAGTGTAAAAATGTAATAAGAAAAGCAAAAAAAGATTTTGAGGAACAGCTAGCCAAAAACTCAAAAAGAAATAACAAAATGTTTTTTAAGTACATTAGAAGCAGGAAGCCTGCTAAAAAACCTGTGGGTCCCCTAGACGATCGAACTATAAAAGGCGCAATCAAGGACGATAAAGCCATTGCGGAGAAACTAAATGATTTCTTTGCTTCAGTCTTCACGGCTGAGGACGTTGGGGAGATTCCCAAATCTGCACCGTCCTTTGTGGGTAATGAATCTGAGGAACTGTCCCGGATTGAAGTGTCATTAGAGGAGGTTTTGGAACAAATAGAAAAACTTAATGTTAACAAATCTCCGGGACCGGATGGCATTCATCCAAGGGTTCTAAAAGAACTCAAATGGGAAATTGCTGAACTATTATCTGTGGTTTGTAACCTATCCCTTAAATCGGCTTTCGTACCTAATGACTGGAAGGTAGCCAACGTGACACCAATATTTAAAAAGGGCTCTAGAGGCGATCCGGGCAATTACAGACCGGTAAGTCTAACTTCAGTACCGGGCAAATTAGTCGAAACAATAGTAAAGAATAAAATTGTGAAGCATGTAGAAGAACATAATTTGTTGGACAAAAGTCAACATGGGTTTTGTAAAGGGAAATCCTGTCTTACTAATCTATTAGAGTTCTTTGAAGGGGTTAACAAACATGCGGACAAGGGGGATCCAGTAGATATAGTATACTTAGATTTCCAGAAAGCCTTTGACAAGGTCCCTCACCAAAGGCTCTTGTGTAAATTACATGGCCATGGGATAAGAGGGAAGGTCCTTTCTTGGATTGAGAACTGGTTAAAAGACAGGAAACAAAGGGTAGGAATAAATGGTAAATTTTCAGAGTGGAGAGGGGTAACTAGTGGTGTCCCCCAAGGGTCAGTCCTAGGACCAATCCTGTTCAACTTATTCATAAATGATCTGGAGAAAGGGGTAAGCAGTGAGGTGGTAAAGTTTGCGGATGATACCAAACTGTTTAGGATAGTCAAGACAGAAGCAGACTGTAAGGGACTCCAAGAAGATCTCACCAAACTGAGTGATTGGGCAACAAAATGGCAAATGAAATTTAATGTGGATAAGTGTAAAGTAATGCACATTGGGAAAAATAACCCCAACTATACGTACAGTATGATGGGGGCTAATTTGGCTACGACAAATCAGGAAAGAGATCTTGGAGTTATCGTGGACAGTTCTCTGAAAACTTCCACACAGTGTGCAGCGGCGGTCAAAAAGGCAAATAGGATGCTAGGTATTATTAAGAAAGGGATAGAAAATAAGACCCGGAATATCTTACTGCCCCTGTATAAAACTATGGTATGCCCACATCTTGAATACTGTGTACAGATGTGGTCTCCTCACCTCAAAAAAGATATTTTGGCCTTGGAAAGGGTTCAGAAAAGGGCAACTAAATTGATTAGGGGTTTGGAACGGGTCCCATATGAGGAGAGGTTAAAGCGACTGGGACTTTTCAGTTTAGAAAAGAGGAGACTGAGGGGGGATATGATAGAGGTGTATAAAATCATGAGTGGTATGGAGAGGGCCGATAAAGAAAAGTTATTTATTAGTTCCCTAAATAGAAGAACTAGAGGACACCAAATGAAATTAATGGGTAGCAGGTTTAAAACTAATAAAAGAAAGTTCTTCTTCACACAGCGTGTAGTCAGCATGTGGAACTCCTTGCCAGAGGAGGCTGTGAAGGCTAGGACTATAACAGAGTTTAAAGAGAAGCTAGATAATTTCATGGAGGTTAGGTCCATAAAAGGCTATTAGCCAGGGGATAAAATGGTGTCCTTGGCCTCTGTTTGACAGAGGCTGGAGAGGGATGGCAGGAGACAAAGCGCTTGATCATTGTCTTTGGTCCACCCTCTCTGGGGCACCTGGTGCTGGCCACTGTCGGCAGACAGGATACTGGGCTAGATGGACCTTTGGTCTGACCCGGTACGGCCGTTCTTATGTTCTTATGTTCTTATGTTCTTATTCCCCAAGATCCATGGGTTCCACACATGCCTATCATAACATCCAAAGCACAACAATCTCCAGTCATTACGTGGGTGAAACCAGGCAATCATTAAACTCTCAAATGAGCTCGCACAGGAAAATGATAAAAAGACAAACACCACATCACCTGCAAGTGAGTGCTTTTTACAAAGCCCTCCCTATGACATATCAGTCGTCCTCCTCAAAGGAAACCTTCACAACACTTTCAAAAGATGAACCTGGGAGCTCAAATTCATAATTTTGCTAAATACTAAAAATCATGGTCTTAATAAACATTTACGGCTTATTACAATAACCTTAAAAAAACAAATGGTCTGGTAGCATTTTATAGACTGGGGGTGTTTACTTCACCTTGAATGGTCTCTTATTTTAGCATAAGTAATTAGATATTCTATCAGATAGTAGGTACCTTTCCCAGACTGAAGAGCACTGTGTCATTTAGAAGTTTCTCTCACCAACTGAAGTTGGTTTAATAAGTTACCTCAGACACCTTGTCTCTAACTTCTAATGTTACGTAGATGTTCTTGTTATATTTATTTGGACGATTTGCTGACACTAAGGTTGCAAAAGAAACACAAGACTTCAGGTTCCAGCAGGGAACAGTAATGCCAACACATCGCACAGTATGAATCATGTACAATGTGGTAAAGTTCATGTTGCAATCTTAATTTTCACAGCTAAGGCTTTTGTTTTGTTTAAATTCTCAGACTGCAGGAAATTGAGGAGAGAATTATTTAATATAACAGTGGATGATGAGTTTCAAAAAGCTAAAGCTTTGTAATTGTTAAATACAAATTGTCAACATCATATGTCCAAATGTATACAGTAAATATTATGCTCAATCAGCATTTTGCTAACTTTGCCTATCTATACACTTCGAAAATATTTTCCATTTTCTGTGTGCATGTTGAAAAACATTTACTGATAAAAATGTAATCTTTCTAAACCTTTTTATAATGGTTCGCTGATTGTAATGTTCAGAATATAATTTGCATTAATGTAGTCTGTATTGCCATATTTTCATTTTTCACACTAAACTTAGAATAACTATGTAGGGATTACAGAGTCAGTTTCACAAAGCTGACTTTATGGGCTGTTAATGGAAGCAACTTTTCTTCCAGCCAAAGGATGAGTTACGACACACAGTAGCAGATATTATGAAGAATAATGAAAATCTTCCAAAGTCAGTTCTTGGTAAGATAAAAGTATTCAACTTCTTTCAATTAATCTAAGATTCTGACTCATGAATAAAATGTTGATATTTTTTTAAAAACAGTGTGCACCCTATCTCAGTTAGTGTCATGGTATGGAAGCTGATCCATTTGGTGTGTCAATTTCAAATTTGTCTGAAACATAATGCAGACTTATTCCTCCACAGCTGCTAGCATGTTGCTAAGATTGACAAGCTACACTAGCAGACAGAGCCCCAATCATATACATTTTTTCCAATTTTTATTTTTTAACAACTGTCTGTGGAGTCCAGCCTCTTCAGCCTGAGGTTTAAATAGATCAAGGGTGAAAATCCATAATTGGCGTAATTGTCTGAGTGGCACAAAGGTATCTGCAACTACTTGCAAATTGCTTCTGAGGAATCATCCAGTATGATGAATTAAAGGTGCCTCCTGTGGTGTGGTTGGATTTTTTTGTTTTTTCCCCCTCAAAGTACTATTACACCTGCCTCCTGAAAACCAGGCTGCTTTCAGGTATGTCAGGTTGCTCTTTCAAAATCATTAGTTGCCTTTGAAAATTGTTTGATTCATCTATCTTGTGGAGAAAATGGTTTTAGCAACAGGTTAAAGTGAAGCTAAGATCTGTAAATAATATTGTGCAATAGACGGCTATTGCAAAAAATGGTGTGCCGAAGCTCTAGAATGTCAATTACTGGTTACTGAAGAACATGGTGAAACTATTGACTTTTCCTTTTTGTTTTACACTCTGCTGCTAGTTACTAAATCTTTAATGGCAACCACTCATGACCGTGTTTCTACTTCTAATCTTTGTAACTTTCAGAGGAATGTGTGAAGGAAGAGGTTGTCGGCAAAGAAGCGAACTCTTCTCTCCAGAACGTAGAGGAAGCCTTCAAAGAGCTCAACTTGAATGAAGAGAAGGCAGCGATTAGCAATGAAGTGATCAAGAAAGAGGAAACAGATTCATCCGTGAAGCCAAGACAAGAGACCTTACTTAAAGACGATAAAAAGCACAGAACTAAAGAACAAAGAAAGAAGTCTGCAAACTGCAAAACTGAAGATACAAAAAAAGAGGCAACATTACAATTTAAGACTCCTGACAAAGAAAAAGAGGGATCTTATTTAATTAAATACAATTTGTCAACCACTCCCTATTTAGAAAGGTAAGATCACTTATGGCAATCCATAGAAGTTCCTGCACTTCCTGAGTGTTTAGGGAAACTGATGTATATTTGCATCACAACTGCAACAAATCCAACATCTAGTTTAGAACTGGAATTTAAGAGTCTGGTCTTTTGTGCTGCTTCTCCTTTCACTATTGGGGTAAATGGGTGGAGAAAAACTTTACGTTGAAAGGAAAGTCTCTGAATAGGTCTGTTGCAACTCAAATTTCTCAAACAAGTCATCTGTCTTTTTTGGCATAAATATCAGTTACCTCCAAATATTTGAGAGGATCTTTGCCTCTGGGGATTAACACTGGAAAAACTGAGGATACTTACTCTAAACACTGCAAGGCAGAGCTTCCCCTGCTCAGGACATTGACAATACATTTATGTACTTAGGGGAAGTGTGCCAAGCTTTGGAACCTGTATTACTGCCTTCCTGTGTAGACAGCTGAATGCTCTGGGGAGAGTGTGTAGGGAAAAATTGGGAGGTGTGTTTGAAATATATGTAACTTTTGACTAGCAAACATAGTGGCAAAGAACTCTATCCTTGGGCAAAATGAACTTGGTGCTTAAAACATACTTAACACTTCTCTGGATTTAGCTTTTGGGGGGCATTGCATGTGGACATTATCTTCTCTCTTTGTTGGAGGTGGGGGGGGTTGGAAGGGTATGGTTAGCTAAGGCAGGAAGAAGCATGACTTATTGTTTGTGGGGTCTCTGATTAGGCTTTCATGTGGGTCTTATGGAAAGACAGTAAGACTAAAAATGGCTCAATACACGTTTTTAATCCACAAATGTGGTTGTTTTTTTCTCTTTTCTGAAGTGTGAAGAAGATGATGCAGTGTGAGGCAAATGACTCTGCTGTTAAAGATATAAAATTCTTAACCCCAGTAAGGCGTTCTCGTCGTCTTCAGGAGAAGTTGTGTAAGCTACCAAATATGTTAAAGGATCATGATCCCTGTGTTTCTTCACTTGAACAGCTGGGGGAACTCGGAGCTGTAACCAATGCTTTTATCTACAGACGGAACAGTGCACTACAAGAACCCACTACTCATCTGGAAGAGCAAGAAGAGCAGTAGCTTTAGTGGGGAAGAATTTATAAATCCTTTTAGAAGTTTGATTTATTCCTGCTTTTGCAATTGGTGTATTGTTTTAGATATGCGGAGTTGGCTTAGTAACTTAAAGGTTTTAAGACTGCTCATGTCATGATGCAAATTCCATATGGCTTATTTTGGAATACAGCAGTTGCAGAATCAAGTATAGAGCAAACTTCTCTGTTTATATTTGAAGAACTTTAAGTATTTAAACTCTCATTTTATCAAGTTTTTTTCCTCTCAAGCCTTGTAACAAATATGTAGTGTTGGTTTATTTTGCATTGTAAATATTAGTTAGTGTCTGTCTTGTTTAAATGTTACGTTGAATACTAATTAGGGAATGGATTTAACATACTAATAACCCTGTAATTCTAATGGGTGTTTAGCCATGGAGACTTCCTCCCACACTGTAAATTGTGTGAATTTTTAATCCATTTAGCTTGTATTCTTGCTCTTAAAACAAAAATAATAATCAATGAAGGTTATGTATTGATGGGTAATTGATTTGGAAAACTAACAATACTAAGTTTTTCTAGAAGAGAAACAAATGGTAAACTTCAAAATAGCTTTTTCATGCCGTTTCCATTTTAAGATCTGATTCATTAAAGTACTTGAACACTCCCCTTGATTTATTGTATTGAAACTTTAATAGAAGGATCTTCTTAAGCAATCTGTAATGTGGCAGACTTTCCAGTAAACTTACTAATTTAGTTACTTTTACTTGATTTATATTAATTATTTACATCATGAAACCCTATAGGGCAGGATTATGGTTATAATCAGACTAAAATTACAGAAAATGATTTTTTCAAACTGATGGGTGGACAATGTCCTCAATCCAAGTATCTTTCAAATACAAGATAGACAATGTATTTTGCATATATATATATATATTTGCTTACATCCCCCTCTCCCATTATTTTAAAAAATGGTTGGGCAAAGTGATCTTAATAGCTCAGGTGATTGGTTACAAGCTCCTATTCTGAATGTTCATTTACAATCATTCCATAGAAGCTCAAATAATAAACAAGTTTGTTTTCTCTCAGCTGAATTTGCTGAGTAGTGGCACTGAATTACCTTTTTCTGTACAGAATTCTGTTACAGATAGAAATGCAAGCTTCTTCATGCACCACTGCCTGGGTGATAAGTGTACAGTATCTGTTGCCTTATCCACTAAACTGAAGCCAATTTTCATTTCAGTTCATTAAGATCACCAATAGCACTTCAGTAAGAGGAAGCAGTACTTCTTCGAATAATCATGTTAGATAGGTATCTATCCAGCCTCACTTCACCGAAGTCTGATTTATAGGGTAAGTTTTGCTAGCATACGTATTGGTTAGGAGTGTGGAGAAAAGTGTCATTTCCATGATCAACGTAGCTATGCTACCAAAATTATCTGTGTAGGTACAATCATGAGGCAAAGTCCTTTTGCTGCTGTATCTTTATTTTATTTGGGAAACTTCTAGAAACTCTACTGTATTTAAAAATAAACTTCCTAATGCAAATCCTACTGGAGACAGCTTACATGTATACCATCCTAATATGTGATCACTTATTTCATTTGAGGATGTTATGCAGGTAGTCTCCAAATAGCAAACTTAAAACAACCCTATAACCCACTTAAATTTTTATGATTAGCACTAAAACTACAGCCACCCCTGCTATTCTTCCATTGTAGAAAATACATGGTGCTCTCACCCTGGTGTGAAATTCTTGGGTCTTTGAGGCTCTCACTTATAAGATAGGAGCTGTCCAAACATACAAAAACCTTCTTGATTTGAGGAGATTGCACATTTAAGATTTCACTGAACTAGTAAACAATACTTGTACAGTGGTTCATAAACCTTTTTGAGCATACAGACCCCATTTCAATTTATTAATTTTACAGGCCCCCTCCAACAATATAGCTGTTTTCAAACATTCCATTATGTGATAATCATTTGAAGAGTTCATGTTATCTAAACAAAGAATAGTATTGAAAGAAGATACTGTCCACATTGAAATGGAACAACTTTGAAGTTCCATATATTTTTATTCAATAAAATTTTATTGGCTCCACCAATCCATTTTTTTCTAGCAGCCCAACTAAACCTTTCTTGCCACTTGACTGTTTATATTGGAGTGACGTATTCCAAAAAGAGAGAAAGTGACTGAACCATTTATAAGCCAACTCCAGAGAACAGTCACAGCTTCTCAGTTTCAGCATAGGCTAAGGAATTTGCAAACTGCAGGGCATGGAGCTTTTCAGGTCCCATTGGCTGCTCTTCCCCCATGCTGCTTCCTCAGTGCCTGTCCCCTACCCATCCACAGAGCAAGGGGGCTCTTGAGGCCAGAGGGAGCTCTGCAGCTGTCAGCTCCTCAAGGGTGGAATTTTGGGAGGGTAGAGAGCAAGGTCAGAACTTCAGGGCTATGTCTATCTACAGTGCAGGCTTTTTGCTCAAGAACAGCTGTTCTTGTGCAAAAACTTGCAGAGCATCTACACTGCACACGCTGCCTTGTGCAAGTAAATTTACAGTACAGCGTTGGAAAACAGGGCTTCTTCTGGAATTGTTGTTGTTCTCCCCAGGAGGAATAAGCCCTCTTGTGCAAGAGCTCTTCCACAAGAATGCAGTATAGACCGGCAACATGAAATTCTTGCACAAGAAACCCCTATGGCTAAAATGGCCATCAGAGGTTTCTTACGCAAGAGAGCGTCCACACTACCACAGATGCTCTTGCGCAAAAGCACATGGCAGTGTGAATGTGCTCTTGTGGAAAACCTTTTGCAGAAGAACTCTTGTGCAAAACAGTTCTTGTGCAAGAAGCCTGCAATGTAGACATAGCCCAGGGGTGTGGGGGAGAGGGGTAGCAGCCATACAGCCCGGGACACAACTTGCTTTTGATCCCCTTTCCCTGGCTGCTAAGGGAGCAAGGTGAAAGTGCTTGCAGCCCATGCATGTCTCTCACACACCAGGGCATGCATGGCATGTCAGCACTTTCCCCATGCTTCCTTAACTTCTGGAGAATTGGACTGTGGTGGTCCTTGTCCTTACTTTTAAAAGTTTTCCAGGGACCTCCTACAGTGCACAGGTTCAGAACCACTGGCCTAGTACACATCTCACATAGTCTGGTAGCACCTTAAAGACTAACAAAACATGCAGATGGTATCATGAGCTTTCCTGGGTGCAACCCGCTTCTTCAGATGACTGGAGTATTAGAAGTCCAGATCCAAGAATAAGGGTGGGGGGGGAGAACAAAGCGGGAGGGGAAAGAGAGTGAGCAGATGGTTCAAGTAGTTACAAGAGGCTGCTAAGAACAATTAGCACCTCCCTTGGTTAAGTCATTAGGATGTGGAAGGTAGTGTGTGAGCCAGCTGTGCCTACTATTTGCATAAGAATTAAACTTGTAAATGAAGTTCTCAGATGCTTAGGCTTCACTACATTAAGAAACAATACAAAAATTAACAAGGTTATGCCTGAATCTTCATGTGTCTCTAGCAGAAAGTACATTTATACCTTCTGTAAAGTAATACACAACTTTCATATGACTGATGCTTATCTATTTTCACGTTTATTTTTTAAGTGGTCTGTACTTTCAGTCTGATAGGGTATGGGGAGCTGAGTTACTTCTGGTATCTGCCATATTACACAAACTGAAAATACATTCTCCCCTATCACTGAACAGGTAAATAAAGTGATGCAGAGAGAAGCAAAAGGCCAATCCCTTACTTTCCAGCAGTTAAGTCAGATGACTTCTGTGATTTAGGGTTGGGGGGCGACGAAGCCCTAGATAGAGCGGTCCTGACATTTGAGATGGGCAGCGATGTTGAGCACTATCCTTCCAAAGGCGTTTACAATGCCGGCTGAAAATGAACTGTGTTTGGGGCGTGCAGGTTGCTAGGGAACACCAGTGCTTGTCAAGCACCAAGTGGCGCTGTTGTCGTCTTATGAGCGGGGAGGGGTTAGCGATCTCTGCTCGCTTGCAGACAACAATCACCCTCCCGAGTGGTTTCCTTGTGGTTTTTGTCCGCTAACCATAGAAATGACAACACCGCATTCCAGCTGCCTCACGCTACAGAAGGGGCGGGGCCTAGCTTGAAGCTGGCGCTTGAGCACGGCGGGGCGCTGGCAGGCGCCGGTTCTTGGGGCGCCGGCGTTGCAGGGAGCGGCTCCAGCACGGTACGGAGCCCGCATGGCCGCGCCCGGAGGCTGAGAAAGGGCTGGAGGCCAGGGCTGGGGACCTTGCCTCGTGGCGTGAGGGCGCGGCCCCCTCCCGCACGTAGCCGCCAGCTCTCCCCAGCCCCGCCCCTTACCTCCGGATTACCTGCCCGGGTGTACACGCGTCTGTAGGAGTGCGGCGCGAGCGATTTGGTGTGGGCTGGGATAAAGCGAGTTGAGGCTCAGTCTGGAACAAGAGTGTCTGCACGTGGAGTGGCCGGCAATGGCTAATTCATGAAATTCACACCCTGTTAATTTTCTTGGACAGTCGAGGCCCTAATCAGTCCAGCCAGGGTGTAGATGCCCTCGCTCTGCAGCCTGGGGCAGCTCTCCACCGAGGCTTTCACAAACTCTGCTCCCACTTTAGTTCTCTTCATTCGGTGTGCCTGCCCTAGAGCGGCCTTCTTTCTTTTGTTCATTTATTCCCTCGGAGGTACGTGCTCTTGGTTCCTGGTTATGCAGGCTGATTAATTTGATCTTTGCTCTTTTAAAGATTAGCCTTCACCTAAGGGTATTTGTAGGTGTTAAATCTACAACAGAACCTGGGATGTCCTGGTTAAACAACCCACTGTGTCTAGTGAAAATGTATCAATCAACAGCCAAAGACTTTTTCCTATGAGCAGACCCTTCCACTACAAACATAAGCAGGGTGAAACTATAAAATTAGTGAAACTTTCTGAGAACCTTATTCTTAGTAACACTGTAATAGCATAGAACAAAAAACTAATTTTTGTGGCAATTATGAGCAGTTGCAATGCCATCATATAATTACATATTTTTGTTATTTTGCAGTTTTTCTCTCCTACAGATAATGTTATCCAAAAATACAGCTTCTGAATTTTTTCCCCAAAACTGAGTTTATTATACAGTTTGGAAGAAATCCCTGTGAAATATAACCTTTAAGGAAACATTTAAGACGTGGGTTTACAAACAATGGAAAAATACACTGTGTTAAAAGTACTTGGAGAGGGATCCTTTGGGAGAGCTCTTTTAGTTTTTCATAAGAGTAGTGACCAGAAATATGCAATGAAGGAAATAAGACTTCCCAAGGTAAATCTCCTTTTTTTTTTTTTTTTTTTTTGCATTTTACATCTTAATGCTGTTAACTACCTTTTAAAAATTCACTATCGCCTCCAACATGGGTAGGCAAAGACTATTCTCGAGAAACAGGATTTCAGAACTTAGGCCTACATCCTCCAGTGGTATTTAAGTGCCCTTTTCCTATAGTTAGGCATTTAAATACCTTTGAGAATCCCCATCTTTAGCCAGCCCAGTGCAGGGTTCCTTCACTGGGAGATAAGGGTGTTGAGACTCTCATAATCTGGCCCCGAATAAGTACTGCAGGATTGAAGATGTTATGGTAACTAGTAAAGACTGACCAGCATCACATTTGTGGCAGAAGATGGCACATGGGAAGTTATATAGAGTTAAATCCTGGTTCTACTTGCAGTCAGTGGCAAAATTCTCATTGACTTCACTGGGGACAAGATTCACCATAGTATTTAATACAGGGGTGGGCAATAATTTTTGATGGGGGACCATTCCAAGATTTCCATGATATTAATAGAGATGTGGAGGAATGGAGGTTGGGATGCAGTAGGAAGCTTGGGGTAAGGGATTGGGGTGCAGGAGGGAGACTAGAGTCTGGGAGCGAGTTGGGATGAAGCAGGCAATTGTGACCTAGGGCAGGGGACTGGAGTGCAGGGGTTTGGGATGTGACCTAGGGTAGGAAGGGATTATGATCTGGGGCAGGAGATTGGGGTGCCAGATCTGGGAGAGGGTATAGCTTAGTGTAAGAGGGGGTCAGAGGGTTTGGGTATGTTGAGTGGGGGTGGGAGGGCAGAGAGTTGGGGCAGGAAAGGGCTGGGGTGCCAGAAGCAGACTGTGGCCAAGAGACTTACTTGTCAGCTGCCAAACTTGCCTGCCTGCCTGCAGACTCAAAGGCTGTGTCTATACTGGCGCGATCTTGCACCAGAGCTATGCAAATGAGGCTCAGCGTGGAATATCGCCGAGCCTCATTTGCATAACTAATGAGCCGCCATTTTTGCGGAAGAGGCTCTTGCGCAAGACGGAGTTGTCTACACTGCCCCTTCTTGCGCAAGATAAACCCTCTTGCGCGAAGCCGTTATGCCTGAAAATAATCAGCATAACGGCTTTGCGCAAGGGGGTTTTTCTTGCGCAAGAAGGAGCCGTGTAGACAGCTCCGTCTTGCGCAAGAGTCTCTACCGCAAAAATGGCGGCTCATTAGTTATGTAAATGAGGCTCGGCGATCTTCCACGCTGAGCCTCATTTGCATAGCTCTGGCGCAAGATCGCGCCAGTATAGACACAGCCAAAATGTTTCCTTGCCTGGCCATGTGCTTCATGAATAACTGAGCAGAGGAGAGTGGGCATGATTCTTCTTAGCTGCCGGCAGCTCCCATTGGCTGATTTCTGCGAGAAACTGGTGGCTTGGTGGGCCGCATCCAGCCCATGGGCTGGATTTTGCCCACGCCTGATTTAATATATAAAGAGGAAGTAGGTTGCCATCATTGATTGTTGCTGAAATTCAATTATTACTTGCTTTTTGTTCAATTATCCAAGAAAACTCAAAAATTATTTTTCACAGAGGCCTTGGTTATACCCTAGTTAAAGTTAAATTTATGCTAAGGCACATTCAAATAATCTGATACAAGTTCTGATAGACCTTGAATTGTTCCAGAGCTAGGAGGTGCTGCTGCATTACCTCGTTCTGGTGAGGGTCTAATAGAAAATCATAAAGTGATGTAGCAAGGTGCCCTGTCTATTCAAAATGCATACAGAATGGCTCTAAAATCCTTACAATCTCTAGAGATACAGTTCTGGGAAGTTTATTTTGTGTGCTATTTTTTACTTTTTGATTTTATAGTAATGAATGGAGTTTTAAAGTTTCTAAACGGATGGCTTTTAAAAGTTGTTGAAGAAAATAAATAGAAGTCTAGTGCTTCAGAACTAATACTAACTTTGAAAATGATGTAGCATGTGTGAAGATTTATTATTGCAGCATTTGTATAACGATACTTATCAACATGTTTTCAGTCTCCTTCTGAAGTACAAAACTCAAGGAAGGAAGCTATTCTATTGGCTAAAATGAAACATCCAAATATTGTTGCCTATAAGGAATCATTTGAAGGTAAATATGTAGGATTTCAGAAATTACCTATTTGCATTATTTAGATTTCAAGATCTTATTACATTTGTAAGCTTTGGTGTGGCCTGAATTTTTTTATTTACATCTACCTGTACAATACATAGTACATAGTTGATGCTATATAATAACAATGATACATTTAGCAAGCTAATTAAATTACTAATTAATCTTAAATTATTTAAAATTTAGCTGATGGACATCTGTATATAGTGATGGAATACTGTGATGATGGAGATCTAATGCAAAAGATTAAATTTCAAAGAGGAAAATTGTTTCCTGAAGATATGGTAAGAAAAAGAAACAGTCTAAAGACAGCCATAAAAGAATATTTCTTCATGTGAACTGATGATCCTCAAATGCTGTATTTTGAAAATGACCAGGCTGGTAGATAACTGACTGCCAGGTAGTCAAAGGATGTTGCAAGTATTCCCTTCCTTAGTATTGTGTGAGGTATGTGATACTGTAACAGGTTCACTGTCCTATGTGGTGGCACTTAGACCACATAGAGCAAGAGATAAGAACAAGGGAGCTCTGCAGCCAGCTTGCTTGATAGCTCAAGTGGTAGAGGCTCCTATATTAGGCTCCAGGGGGCCTAGATTCATATCTGCACAGTGGTGGTGGTTACAGTACCGCTGTCTTCCTTTCATCCTGCTCTCCAAAATAACAGCACTAATTATGGTCCTTTGGAGAGCAGTGGCAACATGCCAGACAAATACTATGCAAGACTGGCAAACTTGATTGTACAAGTGTCACTTTCAGGAGTAGTACTTTATGATTTGATTTAAAAGAAAATTCATTGTGCTGCTGTTTATGTGCATACATATATTTGGATGGTTTATGTATGTAAACAGCAGGGCAATGACAATTTCATGTGATTTTACCTGCTAATAGATGGAAACATCTAACTTCAGATGTACCTGAGATTTCTGAAACTAGGGAAGCCTGTCACCGCAGTAAATCTCTCGGGCCTAATTTTCCATTGCCTTGCACCTTGTAGTCATTGGCACCAGTGAAAGTGGATGTAAAATGCTACCAAATCAGAGCAGTAGTAATTTACACTCAATTTTTGCTTGTGTAAATGACTAAACAAAGGTCAGAACTAGTGAATCAGACCCCCCATATTCAAGATTGCGGTTATATGTAGATATAATCTTTATAGCTGTTTCTGAAATAACTGTCTGAAGGCTGTTGTTGCCATTAGCAGCCAATATCATATAAAACAAATTGAAAACATACAAAACCCTACAAAACCTGCTTGAAATTAAAGAAATTCTTATGTATGTATAACATTGTTCAGACAGAAAAAAATGTCAATGGGTGGGGAAATTTCAGTAATAAAAAGATAAATCTGAGTTATTTGAAAGGCTCTGTACATAGACAACATGTGTACTGTGAAAAACTCTGCTGCTGAGTTTCTAATGAAAAGTTTAAATTAAAATCTAAAGAACAACGAAGCAGAATTATGAGGTTGTACTGCAAATGAATAGAGAGTGAAACACTCTGTGATACAAGTGGAGGTATCTATGTCATCAAATACTAACTGAATATAAAGTAGTGAAATATGTAACTCATCAAAATTCATTTATATTTTGTATTATTATAATGACTAATATTTTCCATTTTGGAGGCATCTTTACAGTTAAAACTAGAGGGCCAGGAAATGAAGATCTAATTCAGTAGGATGGCTGAGCATCCCAAAGAGCCCTACAAAGTACATTTAAAGAACATTTTACTCTTCCTAAAAATATAGTGTCTAGTTTACAGTTTAATAGTCTCATTTAACTATAAAATTATAATTGAAATGCTTATAAAATGGCTTAAAGGAACAGTGCTTGTTGACTGTCCAGCCTTTATTTATACCAGTATTGAGAGTTTTACTTGCCTCATTGAAACGTCATATATCTTAGCAGTTAACCTCCCATTAGACAATGTAAAGATTTATCTTAAATTTATGCCAGATTTATTTTTAATTCCCATCTTGGAAGGCTGTTGACTCTGTAAAGATGATTGTTCTTTGCTCTGTCTTACACAAACTTTATTGGTGGAATGAAAAATTGTAACACATGCAATTGTATTGTTATAACTTTTTAGTCACTTTTTTTCAGATACTTTGTTGGTTTGTACAGATGTGTTTGGGAGTGAAGCACATTCACGACAGACGTGTGTTGCATAGAGATATCAAGTCCAAGGTAATTGGAATATTTGTAATGGCTGTTATTACAAGTTACCAACGGCCCTCTTCCAGTTGGGATAGTCTAATTGAGTGCTGTGGTTCATTTTCATTTTTTTATCTCAGCATGAGAGTATTAAATTAATAAAAGCTTTACCTTCTAAAGGAAACGTACCAACTCAGAAAGAGTGTGTGGCAGTGGTTTGAGTACTGAACTGGGATTCAGGAAATCCTAAACCAGTAAGTGGGTAGTCACATGGGCCCATGAAACATTTTATTTACCATTGCCTATGTGCTGGGTTGCCAGAGTCTGCTGGTTTAGTTTTATTCCTCCAGGTGTTACTAGAGTGACCCACAGGTAAAGCAAGGTCACATGAAGTGCAGTGCATGCTGAGTGCATGTAACCATGTGCAGCTGGGGCTGGGGGAGGCAGGCTCCCAGCCCCACTTTCAGACCCGCCCACTCTGCTGAGGCCCCGTCTCCCTAAGAGGAGAAGAAGAGACATGAGGAGGTGCGTGTGCATGCCCCAGCCTCCCCGGCCCCTAGAATACTGTGAAAGGGAGGTGGCTGCATGGCGCGGCTTCTGCCTCCCCAGAGCACTGGGGAAGGGAGCAGGCTGTGTGGCACAGCTCCCAGACCACTGGGAAGGGAGGAGGCCACGTGGCACAGCGCCTGCCTTCCTGGAGCACCTGGGAGGAAGGAGGCTGTGCAGTACCAGCCTCCCTGGCCAGGAGCACGGGGAGGGTAGACGCTGGGGGCAGCAACACTCCGCCCCCAGAATGCCTACAGTAGATGTTCAGGGGGCAAAGTGTGGGCATGGCCATGCCTGGCGGTTTGGGAAGGCAAAGCCTTCTCCCGCCTAGGCTACCAGACGCTTATGCACACAACATTGATTATGAGAGCTGTGCGCTCATTCTGCATCCAATCAAAGCACTTCTGTGGTTCAGTCACCCCATGATGATGAAGGAGGGCCACTCATACGGCCCATTCACTAGCCTAGGTTACCCATTGCTGTCTTAAACTCCAATTCTTCCTCTGCTACTGACTCTGGCTTGGGGGAAGCCACTTAGCATTTCAGTTTCTTCTGTAAATTAAGGATAATTCTTACTCTTCCGTGCAGGAGGAATATGAGGATTCATTTTGCTACAGTGGAGAGAAAAATCTCTGTCTGTAATCTTTCTGAAGTGTCCATCACTAAGGATGTTAAGGAGTGGATATTTGGCTAATAGTGTAGTCGATAAGGGGAGGTGCTTTGCAGAGCTGCAGCAGGGGTAGCTCCCGGAGCCGATGTGAGCCAGGGCTGAACAGGCAGCTCTTGCTGCATTTAAAAGGCAGAGCCGCAGCAGTCCTGGACCAGTGCAAGCCGGGACTGCTCAGTCCTGGCTTGCACTGGGTCCAGCAGCCCCTGTTTGTGGAAGCCCAGGCTGGTCACGGGCAGAGGCTGCTCCAGCAGCAACCCTGTTTGCAGCTAGCCCAGGCTGCCATGAACAGGGGCTGCTGCCGGAGCAGCCTCTGCCTGCAGCCAGCCCAGGCCGTTGTGGACAGGGTCTGCTTTGCGGCAGCAGTCCCTGTCCATGGGGAGGGGGGCCCAGAGGCTGCTGCTGGAGAAGCCCCTGCCCATGGTAGCCTGGGCTTGCCGCAGGCAGAGGCTACTTTGCAGCAGTCTCCCCTAACCACCACCACCACCACCCACTGCTGCCTCTGATACAGAGGCAGCAAGGCGGGGGGAGTAATCAAGTACTTGACTACTCACTTACATCCCTATCCATCACCATATTATCTTAATACTGTATAATGCAGAAACATTTGTTAGAAAACAAGTTTTAAGTACATGAATTATTTTTTTTTTCAATGCAGAATATTTTTCTCACTCAAAATGGAAAAGTAAAATTGGGAGATTTTGGTTCTGCACGTCTTCTTAACGAGTATGTAGATATTGGCCCTGGTTTCAGTGATCTAAAATATATATTTTTTACCTTTGATTAATTATTACAGAAAGTTTATGTCACTGCTTTTCATATGGCTTTTTTTTTTTGTTTGGCAAGTCCAATGGCATATGCTTGTACATTTGTGGGAACTCCTTATTACGTACCTCCAGAAATATGGGAGAACATTCCGTACAACAACAAAAGGTATGCACTTAATTGGTGTTCAAAAGGCAAGGTATTATTGTAATATATTATTTTACACTTGGGCTACAGATTGGCTTGGTATATCAGGAAGACTCTGTTTTAGAACTTGTTTTTGTGGTGTTTGGGAATATTTTGGAGGTAATTATCTCAGTTTTCAGATGGGAAGGGCCTAAGTACTTCATGTACTGGACTGTTAAACCCAAAAGTTCAAAAATCACGAGTCAGACCCCTTCCAGATAATTTTTTTTTTTTTAAGACAAGATTGTGTTTCTCCATTTGCGTTTTGATTTTTTGAACTCCCAGTTCCCATCACTATTTGAGTGTGTGTAATTAGTGTTACCAGCTCTTCCATATTCATTATTGCCCTATTCCAGGAGCTCTCACTGGTTGGTTGATTGTGCAGTGCTTCCAGCTTTTTCACAGCCCCCCAAATTTTAATTAATTCCATGCCACCCCAGTGCTGGAGGTGGGAGACATCTGCCTATCCCCCAGGCCAGCAATTAATTATGTACTGTAGAACCTGAAAGATATGAATATCAGAGTTCTAGACTTACTGGTTAACCTGACACCCTCTGGAACCAGAAGTAATCAGGCACCAGTGGAGACCAGTGTTCCCTGCAAGCTGGGCGTATTTGCGGTGGCTCAGGAGAATTTTAATTGCCATCCACCTGTACAGAGCACTCATGGCTAGGTTTTTTTGTTTTTGTTAGTGGTGCATATTCACACATGCCTCGGTGCACATCCTGCACATGGATGGAAAAAGATTAGAGGGAACATTGGTGGAAACACTGACAAAACGTCTCAAAACAAGCACTCCTCTCATAAGTAAAGCTCTGAATCCTGGCACTCCACCTCCTCTTGGCTGAAATTGGGAGCAAAGCCATGGGGCTGAAGCCCCAAGCCTTGGCGTGTGTTCCCCACCTCGTCCCCCTGTGGCAGAAACCAAGAGTAAAGCCATGGGCTGAAGCCCAAAGCCTCAGCACTCCCCCCAAATCTAAAACCCTGACCCCTGATGCTCCCAAAGGTCAGAAACCCTGACACCCTGATTGCAACTGCAGCCCCAGCTCCCCCTCATCCCCTCCACAACTGCAACCCTAAACACCCCTTTCCCCTGTGGCTGAAGTCTATAATGTCTTGTTCAGTGTTACAGACAACTTCCATTCCTCAGGTGTCTGTAACTCTGAGGTTCTTCAAGTGATTGTTCATGTCCATTCTGTTTAGGTGTGTGTGCTCACCACATGCACAGTGCCAGAAGATTTTCCCTCAGCAGTATCTTTAGGGGACACTGAACTGGTTAAGCCATGTGAAATTCTACCAGATCTTCGGGAGCCCCCTACCCTCTTGCACTAGAATTCTGTTCGGGTAACACGTACAGTTTTATATCACATTATGTTCTATGGATATTTCTGTTCATTTTAAGTTAAACGTATTTTTATTTGCATATAGTTGAACTCTCGAATAATTAACGTCTGCTAACTATGACATTGAATTGTAATAATTGGTTAACTACTTTTTAAACTTTTTTATATATATATTTCTAGTGATATATGGTCCCTGGGATGTATTTTATATGAGCTCTGTACTCTTAAACATCCAGTAAGTGTACTTATTTTTATCAAAACCATTTAAATTTTGTTTTAGATGCATATAACTTTCAAATATTAATAAACTCTGAAATTCATTAGCCATTAGATGTAGTCGGATGGATTAACTAGTAATCATGTATAAAGGGTTTTTAAGTATTTTCTTCTCACTGAGTTTTACTCAGTTTAAAAAACTGATTATGACAGGCAATATTAGAACATTAATATGTAGTGAGTGTTTTGTTAAATATATAAAAATGGCTATACAAGATCAGATCAATGGTCCATCCAGCTGTTCTGTGTTGTAATTGAAATAAAAATTTTTGAAAATGTAGAAAAACATCAAAAATATGTAATAAATTTTGATTGGTATTGTTTAACAGTGAGAGTTAACTGTGATTAATTGGCAGCCCTAATATAGCAACAGATGCTGTATTAGATTAAATAGGATATGAATATATAGTAGATTGAAAGTGGAACTCCAAAAATATTGTTGTTTGTAGAATTTTCATATTTAGAAAGCTTTATGGCCATCACAGTTACAATGTTAAGAATAAGCTGTCACTATTACATCACTACCAGAAGTACTACTTACAAAGGTAGTACTGACTATCAGAAACATTATGCTCATGGCTATGTAAACAAAAGGCAGGAAGGCAAATACTTGCTCTAGTATCAGTAGAGAATTGATTTTTTTTTTTAAACTCATTGGCCAAATAGGGTACACAACACCATTATTTCAAAATAACTGATGTTATTTTGAAATAACAAAGTGCGCCTCTACACACAGGCAGTTATTTCGACATAATGTCAAGATAATGTCCAGCCGGAGGACTTCTTACTCCGCCTCTGGTAACCCTCATTTTACAAGGATTAAGGGAAGTCGGAGGAAGAGTGCTCTATTCTGAAATACGTGCTGTCTAGACGTGCCCAAATTTGAAATAAGCTATTTTGATTTAAGCTACGCAATTAGCGTAGCTCAAGTTGCATAGCTTATTTCAAGTTTAGCCTTTCTGTGTAGACATACTCATAGATAGCATATAGTTGCATAATATTCATTAGTGCAGAATAATTAAACATTAACATTGCTGTTACATTATGTCACCTTATCTTTCCCTTCATATTTGCTTTCAAGGCTTTAACGTTTTTTTTCAAACTTAGTTTCAAGCCAAAAGCTGGAAACATCTCATCCTTAAGATATGTAAAGGATCCTACAATCCACTTCCATCTCAGTACTCCTATGAACTTCATTATTTAATAAAACAGATGTTTAAGAGAAATCCGAAGAACCGTCCATCGGCCAGTACTATTCTTGAAAGAGGCTGCTTAGCAAAACTAATCAAAAATTGTTTGCCAGCAGAGGTATAGTGTACTTTTATTTTGTCTCCAATTAACAAAATTTAAAAGTAGTGCCTACATTTTAGAGGCTAACTCAGATAGATATATTGCCATCTCTTTATGTTACTGAAAAAATTACTATTTGGGGACTATGTTAAAAATGAGTCACCATTCTTTGTTAATACAGGTTTACAAATCAGAACTATTACTGTAGGGGAGTTGCTGTTCTTATGCTGAACTAGAAGATTTATCCAGTGTTGCCCGGGTCCTTCTGGGCAGGGGGCTGGGAGTGTGGGGGATGTAAGACTCAGAGCAGGGCCTTGGGCATGTGTGGGGTGGTGGTGCAGGAAGCTTGGGCGAGCGTGTGTGAGAGTGAGGGTTGGAGAGTAAGGAGGGGCTCAGGGCAGGGAGGCCCCATCTCTCCTCCCAACTCTCCCCTGGCTGCCAAGGGTATATTCTCTTCCCCCTCAACCCTCTCGGCTGCCAGAGGCATTTTTTCTCTTCCCCCAGACTTCCTCCCCCCCAGATGCCAGGGACATTTTCTCTCCCCCTAGCTCCACTGGCCATCGGGGGCATTTTCTCTCTCTCTGCCCACCCCCAGCCACTGAGGCCTTTTTTCTCCCCTCTGGCACAGTGGCCAAGGGCCAGGAGCAAAGGGTTTGGGGAATGGGAGGGCTACTTACTTGGTATCCTGGCAGGCAAGATGGTGGAGCCACTGCTGGCCAGTCTTTTGGTGGTATGATTGCCCCCAGTGGACACCCTCCAGGATAGCTCTCCCATGTGGGCTCGCTGCTCCTGTGGCCACTCTCATATCCTGTCCCTCTGAACAGCAGCCCCTCCCTTTGCATATTATGGAAAATAGTCCTTTTCCTGGGGCTTCTGGTTATCTTGGCACAACCGAACTCCGACCTTGTTTTAAGTTGGAGAAGAGGAAGCTGTATACCAAATTTGGTGGCCTTAGCTCTTACTGTTTAGGAGGAGTTCTTGAACAAACGGACTCACATACAGACACACAGACCAAAAGACGCACTCTGAAATATAGAGATTGTGGTAATGTGTTCTGGACAAAGATTTTGTATAGTCCTAAAGAGTTTACTGTCTGGGAAAGTAGCAAAAGATGAAGATTCTGAAGGCACAAAGGCCAAGATACTGAAAGTGTTTAGGCCCATAACTCCAATTGAAATCAAGCAGTTAGGCACCAAAATGCTTTTGAGGATCTCTGCCAAAGTGACCAGGTGATGGAACCAATTCAGAACTGCAGAAAACCGTACATGCACAGTCTTCTCAGAAAAGTGGAGTTTTGATGAGGAAATTTTAACATAAAAAACACCACTTGATTTATGATTTAATCAAGAGTGGATAGTTTTTGTTAACTAGAAGGTGCTTTTTGTTCCTGGTGATTAGTTTATATTTTAACACAAAAATTGTTATTTAATCTGAAAAAAAATATTAAAATATGCATACTACATTGAATCTTTGGGTACAATTTCCAGGTTACAGCTGAGTTGAAACAAAGATCAGAGGTAACCAAGAAACACAAATGTGATTTGGGAAGAATAAAAGGTAATTTTAACACAGACATTTTAAATCTTTATAAAATTAATCAAAAGTAAGTTTGAAATGTAGGATCTTAGAATCTGACATTACAGAACATGTATCTCTTTTGTGTTTTCAAATAAAGTTGAAATTATTTGTGTTTTCAAATAAAGTGGCATCTGGAACATGCTAGGGAGCTGTATAACTCACCTTTGCAGAGTTTGGTAGGTATTTTGACTTTGTAAACTACAATTTTATTCTTTATCGTAAGAAACAAATGTATATGACCTCTTTTAGCACAAGAAGGAAATGTTTATGTGCCACATATTCTGTTTGTAAGCAGTTCCCTGCTTTTGTGTGATAAATTTAAGGAAAATAGTATCAGTGTCTGGTCTGAGGTTCCAGTCCTTCCGCTCATGCATAACTTCAAACATGTGATTTGTCCCACTGGCTTCCTAAATTCCTAGATTACATCCTACGTAAATAGTAGGGTTCAAACATGATTTTAATGTACATGTGGTTGTGTTTATGTGTTCCTTCCTTCCTTTTAGAAGTATAGCGGAAAATTAAACTGCTATGCATACATTTTAAATGCTGTCCTTAGAAGCAAATGTGTGTTAAAAATATGTTAAAGAGTTTGAAAATCAAGAAATTTTAAGGGGCAACATAATTTTACTTTAAAGGCGATCAGTGTTTGTCTTTAGGCAGGCTGATGGCCAAGCAGGTTAGTTTGTTGGCCTTTCACTTCCAAAGAGGTTGTCTCAAATCCTTTGTGATTTTTTTCCCCGTGGATATTTACCCACTGCTTAAAACCCTTATATAATCACAAATAATCAGCAGTTCCTTTTTTTCTTCAGGGGAATTGAATAGCTTAAGTGTCTCAAGTTGGGACTGAGGTATATTGTCAAAGCCATGAAGAAGCTGTACAGAATTTTTCTTCAACGTGTCTGGCTTAGTGATGTTAATTTCTTACCATCATGAGAACCACTTTACTCTAGCTGCTTATTTCAAATGTTGATTTAATTTTTGACCATGTCCATTAATTTAGCAGGTGCTGTCAGTACAGGTGGGCATTCTGATAATGGAGTAAGTCTTCAAATATGATTACAAATATAATTCCTATTTTTATGATAACATATATAGCAAATTGTTGTTGCAGACTAGTTACTGTATTAGTTGTTAATCCATAGGCTGGTAGATCAGTGATGGGATGAATTGTGACTGTGTTTATATCAATATGTTACCCACAAATGTATTATAGTGGGTACTGCCCACATCTGCTAGAGTTAAATGTACAACGTTTTTGGATATAATCTTAGCTTCATATCCCGGAGTCTTTTTGAAATTTTTGCATAGGAGTTTGTTTTTTCCATGTGTAGTCCTTGCCTGGAGGTGGATTTTGTTTTAGTCTTAGTGAAAATCTCTCCAGTTGTTTTGAGTTATGGGGGAGTGGGTAAAATGCACATGTCCATTTGCATTAAAAACAAAAGCATTGAACAAGCCACAGCAGAAACAGTTTGGCTTGGATATAGTCCTCACTGAGAACTAGTGCCCATGCTTGGTTTGGGGAGAGAGCAAATTTTAGCAGAGCCTAGACCATCTCCAGTGATCACATCTTTCAAAATACAAGAGAGATATGTTGCCAATAGGGCTCATCTACTTTCCCTGGCTGAGTTTCATAATCGATACGTCAATCTAGGAACTTCCTGTTTGGGTGCCCCTTGTTGTTCCCCAGTGACTGCACCTATTCATTCTCCATTCGATCACTTCTGCTTAAAAAAATTAAAAGATTCATAGCCTTGTGTAATTCAATTTGTGCTTGGTGTCAGAAATCTAGACTCTGTCAAAAAGGGCATACAGCATGGAATAGGGTGTAGGAAGTGCAGTGCATTGCTGGTTTGTATCACAGGTATTAACTTTACAATTATTGACTAGTAGTATTTTTGTTCAAAATGTAGCCAAAAAAAAGACTTACATGGATTATTGTTTAATTGCTTTAACCATATAATGATTAATTCTGTCCTTATACTTTTTAAAGCAACGTGAAGATCAAAGTAGTACAGGTAGTAATTCAGAATTGGAGAACGTTACCAAGCGTTTGAGTGAGAGGACACTAAATGAAAGGGGCTCCGGTGAAGAGGGTAAAGTATATTGAATTCTGTTTGAGTTCTCTTCTTTGTAGTGATGCTGAGCTGTTGTACACATAGTCAAATCTTTAACTTAAATATATAGTGTATATAATAATCTATGTAATTACAGAAAAAGGTGCCAGTACATGTTAGGGATGTAAGCGACTAGTCGACTACCCGATAAGCCTAGGCTTACCGGTAGTTGAGTCACTACTTGATTAGTCGCTACCCTCCCCCCTCTTCTGCCTCTGTATCAGAGGCACCAAGGGAGGGAGCAGGAGCCAGTGCTGGAGGCAGGGAGCTGGCTTAAAAGCCGTTCCCCCCCCCCCCAGCACTGGGGGGCTGGGGATGCAGAGGGGCAGCGCAGAAAACAGTGCGATCAGGGATTACTTCGGTCCCCTCTTGTGTGGTTCCCAACTGTGCCTCTTCCTTTGAAATTACAAGAGCTGCTGGTGGCTCTTGTACATTTCAAAGGGAGAGGCACAGCACTCGGTCCTCACTCATACATATTCCCTGCTGCACCTCTTCCCTTGTACATTTCAGCGGGAGAGGTGCAGCAGTCAGGACCCCATGCAAGCGGGGACTGTTTCGGTCCCGCTCGCTGAGGTTTCCTGCTGTGCTTCTTCCTTTGAAATGTACAAGTGCTGTGGGTGGCTCTTTTACATTTCAAAGGGAGAGGCACAGGAATTGGGACCCCACGCAAATGGGGACTGCTTCGGTCCCCCCTTGCACGGGTTACCTGCTGCTCCTCTGCCTTTGAAATGTCCAAGAGCCGAAGGCAACTCTTGTACATTTCAAAGGCAGAAGCGCAGCGGGATAGTGAGCGCCCCCCTTGTTGACTAATTGAGTAGTCAATGGAAATTCCTTGTGGACTACTCGATTTGCTGATTAATCAAAATGTAACATTACTAGTACATGTGCATGCAAACTTTTTGAGATACAGTGATTCTTGTTCTGTATTTCAGTTAGAAAAGCATTCTATATTTCATGTTAGAAAAGCATGTTGTTTGAAAACAATTGATGTAATAAAAATAAACACATGGAATCAAATTGGAGTTACATTCAATTCCATTAAGTCCAAATTTTGACCCCAAGTATCCAATCTCAGTGTTGCTAGAATACTTTATTGCTCATTATAGTATTTTGTTTGAGCAGTTTTATCAGAAAACTGTGAAGGCCCCCTAAAGAAAGCTAGTTTGCCAAGTCCACAAAGAAAACGTTGGGAAAAAGGAGTGTCCAATACAGTGGCAAATTTCCTGGAAAATCCATCCCTGCTTTGTTCCAGATTTACATCTGAAGAGGATAAAAGTAAGATCACACTAAATGTATTTATAATTGACTTGTATTTGTTTTTGAAACAAGAAATGTGCAAGCTTATAAAATGATTTTTTCGAAAATAACATTATGTAAGGGATATCTAATAATGACAATAACCATCATACTAATCAGGGTGTGAAGTAGTGAACAGTGCAGAAGAGAATACGTATGCGACTTTTACGGTGTGATTTTAAAACTCTGAGATACATACCAGCAGTGTTGACAACAAAATTGTCATCTCTGTTTAATCAAGAGATTAAGAACATAAGAATGGCCATACTGGGTCAGACCAAAGGTCCATCTAGCCCAGTATCCTGTCTTCCAACAGTGGCCAATGCCTTTACCATAGTTATGTCCCTGTTATGTGATGCTAAATCATTTTAACATACTGTACATTGAGCTCACTTTGAAGGCTACTTATAAGAGTCAGCTGATGTAGAAGATTCAGCTGTTCATCTTTTGAGTAGGGCAGGCTGCTGGAAGTTTAGCACATTTTTGCTTCAGATTCTGCTCTGTTTTCAACTAAGGATGTCAATGTGTAGTCGACTACACGATTAAACGATAAGCCTTCTTGTTGACTACATGCTCCCCCCCCCCTTTGCTGCCTCTGTATCAGAGGTAGTGGGTGGGGGAGGGGACGTGAGCCGATGTCATGGGGAGCTGGCTTTAAGCAGGCTCCCCACGAGCACCGGATCCACCTGCCCCTTCCAGTCCTGTGCTACTGCCTCTGACAGAGGCAGTTAGGTGGGGGCAGGCAGAAAATGGTGCTGGGGGGGGGAGCTGTTATAAAAGATGGTTCCCCCCAGCACCAGCTCTGTGGTGCCGCCGCTTTCCCCCTGCCCATGCTGCTGCCTCAGTCAGAGGCAGCAGTCCAGAGGGGTTCGGTGAGGCTGCTGCGAAGCAGCCTCTGTCTGTGGTGGACCCAAGCTCAGACCCCCTGTGGACAGGGGCTGCTGCCGTAGACCAGCCTTTGTCCATGGGGAGCTCGGACCCCCGCAGACTGGCTGCTGCCACTCCACCAATCTGCACAGAGAGCTGTTTTTTAAACTGGCTCCCCAGCAGACCAGCTCCCCCCTGGCACCCCATGCTGCTGTCTCTGATACAGAGGTAGGATGGCAGGGGGCTCCCCAGGAATGGGGCTGGGAGTGTGCTGGCTGCTGGCCCCACCCCCAGGGACTATTGAATAGTCGTCTTATCACTAAGATTTCATGTGGTTACACAACTATTCAGCTACATGATATCTAACATCCCTATTTTCAACTAATGTGTAGGTAATTCAAGTGCTGGTTACTGCTGTGAAAATCTTATATGGCCTTGGCACTAATTATCTCAGAGACTTTTTCTGTGTCCTGCTATGATAACAGGAAAACTTCAGTATGGGTCCTTTACTGAAAAATGTACAGATTTTACCTTGTACAGTGCACCAACACACTGGAATGTCACATGCTTATATTACTATAATTATTATTATGGGATAAAGATATAACTTAAATAAATATGAAAACTAGTATTTAGTATTTGGTTACAAAATCAAAATATTAATGGTTAGAAAATTCCCAAAGTTGGTAGAGCAGATGGTAAACCAGGCCATGGATTCATGCATTTCCCTTGATTTCTGCTATATAAGTGAGGTTTTTCTTCTACAGAACTGGCCCTGGGCTCCACCCTGTGCGTATGTCTATACATCAAAGCTGTTTTGGGATACCAGAGGTATTTTGGCATCCCGGTAACCCTTTTTCCGCGAAGGTTAAGGGATGTCTCGAAACAGCATTTTATAGCACTTTATTTCGAAATAAACTCGAAATAAGCTATGCAATTTGCGTAGCACAAATTGCGTATCTTATTTCAAGTTTACAGTGCTGTGTAGACATAGCCTGTGAGATTTATAGAGGCACATGGTATCCATGCAGAAGTGCTGTGCCTCTACATTAGGTCCTGACTTCCTGACAGAATCCAGAATCTCTTGCAGCTTTCAAGTACCTTCTTTCTCCTCTATTGCTGACACAATCGGCATCAGTTCACCAACTAAAGGACTACGTGTTGAGGAGCTGGGTATAATGCTACAAGCTGAGACTTCCAGACCACACCTCTCTGTTATTTCTCAATAATTTATTTTATTAATGATGTTTTCTGTAGCTAGTATGTTTCAGTATATTAATGATTTGCTAATGATATTTTTACTAGGTGGCTGTGTTATAAAATACAGTGAAGATAAACCTCGTAAGCAGTGGATTAAAGAAACTCCTCACACCTTGATGAATATTCTCAAGAATGCCGATATTAGCTTGGCATTTAAAACATACACTATCTATAAACCAGGTAAATCCTGTGCCTGCAGGCAAATTGACATTTTGGAAATCGGATCCATAATGTTCAATATTCTTCATTATATAACATTATTTATATGTTTGACTTTCAAGATCACAGCAGATTTATATTTTATTAGACATTTAGACTGTTAAAAAAACAAATGTGAGAAATTTTGCCACACAGCTGCAAGTATGTATGTGATCTCTTTCACCTACTGCTTGTGGTGGCCATATTCTTGGCAGCCTTCTGCAAGGCAGGATGCTGAAAGAGTAAAATATAAAATAATTTCTTCTAGCTAATTTGCTGCTGTTTTAATACAAATTGTGGTGCTTTGGAAAGTCACGGTCCCAGGCTGTGTCTAGGTTACAAGCACTGCAGTGCTGCACTCACGTTGCATCCAGAACCTTGAGAGATGGTAGCTAGGTTGACAGAAAAATTCTTCCATTGACCTAGCTGCATCTACAGTGGCAGTTTGGCTGACTTAACTACGTTGCACGGGGTGTGAAATTTTTCACAGCCCTCAGTAATGTAGCTAGCTAGGTTGATCTAATTTTTAGGTGTCGACCAGGTGCCAGATTCTGATTCTACATTGCATTCTCTTGCAGACTGCTTTATAAACTTGTTTAACTACTCATTTAACAGTGTGTGAACAGCCTGTACTGATTCTGTGAGCGTTGGAAAATGTCTTTCTTTGTGTCTAGTTTCTGATTTGACGTCATACTTTCTTTCTTGTGCGTTTTTGGGCTAAGAAAAAGTTACATGTACGATCTGAGTAGGGGAGAAACCTGCCTTACAGTGATAGACTTAAGAAGCCCAATGTATTTACCTTACCCAAGAGAAGGTTAAGAGGTCTAAGGGCATATCTACATTACCTGCTGGATTGATGGGCAGAGATCAGTCCAGAGGGGGTTGATAGTAGATGCAATAAATTGACCGCAGAGTACTTTCCTGTCAACTCCAGTACTCACAGTCAGTAGATTTAAGTACATCAACTTTGGCTACTCTATTGACTTAGCTAAAGTTGCATAACTTAGATCGATGGCCCCCGGTAGTGTAGACCAGGGCTAGGAGTATTATATGAGGGGAAAATTTCTGATATCAGAGAGTTCTTTAGCTTTGCAGATAAAGGGATAATAAAATCCAGAGGCTGGACACTGAAGTTAGAAAATTAAGATGAAATAACATTAACAGTGAGAGTAATTAATCATTGGAATAGCCTAGGGATTTGGTAGATTTTCCATCATTTGAACTCTTTAAATAAAGATTGGATAATTTTCTAAAATACTGTGTGTGTTATAGCTTTACCAGAATGAGTGTAGTACATGGTTTATGGGTGAAATTTTTGGCCGCCTCTTATGTGGAGTGTCAGACTAGATGATCATAAGAGTCTCCTCTCTCTTTAAAATCTATTAATATGCTGATGTTGGTTGATTTTTCATGTGGTAGTGGTGAGAAGTTATTAATTTGAGAGATCTAAATTCAGACAAGCTAATTTGAGAAATAAAAGAGTTCTTGGATCATGGAACCTGATGTTGGGAATGTATATTCTCTCTCATGGGGTAGGTGTAGCTCTACAAATATATGAGGTGCAATTCACTCAGCACAAAGAGGTTCTTTGAACGCTAATGGTGGAACACCTGCAATAAGATGAATATTAATAATAGCTGTCTTCACTGCAGTTAACTCAAGTTCCCCACATTCATGTTAACTCTTCTGAGTTAGGCTAGTTCAAGTCAGAGCAACCATGCTGCAAAACAAGACTTAGCTGCACAGAATGATTGGTTTATTGCACACAGTGATTGTATTAAGCAATACAGAACAATTGTGTTAGCAGCTGAAGAACTGTGCTAACTTGAGCTATGGCCAACAGGCTTGCCAGCTCAAATTCTGATCTACACTCAAGGGATTCTGTGCATGGTTGGAATATGAGTTAAAGGCAGCACTCGCCTTATGATTTATAGATCTGAGTTTGGTTTAGAGAAGTTAACCCAGGGGGCTGTAAAAAGAATTTAATAAAAATATTAAAAACTGGGGGGGGGGGGCTGGTGGGTTATTAGGAAGTATGAATTTTGTTGACTTTAATTTTGGTTTTGAAACACATACAGCTTTCTGTTTTTTCACACTGAATTATTGTGGGTTTTCCCCTCTCTTTCAAAGCCTCAGAAGACTTACTGAGAGGTCCACTTTCTGAGGAAACCAGCGTATCTGATGAAATAGATGGTGAAGCCATTATCACGGATTCTGAGAGGCTTGAACCAAGATCTGATGAAGAAGACACGTATGTTCCAATACACCTTGAAAATTATATTCAGCTCTCATGGTTGTCTAGATTTGTAAGAGCAGTGGTTCAAAAGTTACTTTATCTGATGAAAATCTGGCATGTTTTATCATTTTTCAGCATATAAATTCATATCTCTTTCTATCTAACCACATTTATTGCTATTAGAATATAAAATTTGAAGTACTTTCACTGCCATATTTCACATATTTGCGAGCTAAATGGGAATGAACTGCTACTCTGTAAGACGCTCCTTCCTTATCACTCAGCCTGATGAGAAATTACCTGTCCTTGAGCTGTCTGCCATGCTATCTCTGGTACATGTTCAGCCATTTCAGATGTGAAGTGGTGAGGTGTGCAGGCAATAGCACACTTGAGCTTCAGGAATGTGGCTGTAGTGTGGTTTAGGATGCCACATATTTACTGATTGGCTGCTTCTCTCTTGCTGGTCTGCAGGAGAACTTTTCAGACTCTACATTGCTGATCCCAATGTTATTGAATGGCCTTTTAGAGTTTGTGATGCTGATGTAAGCTGTTTTGGACTTGCAACATTTTTTGGTTTTGACTTTTATATTTCTGTTTTCTCTGACTTATTTTATATTTTGAACCTTTTTTCCTCTCTATTGTACCTCTTGTGCATTCTCTCAACAGATAGCATATTTATACGTACTGGCAATGTCAAAATTAAACAAATTACAGATTTCCTTACAGTTTTTCACTGTTTACATAAGAACGGCCATAGTAGGTCAGACCTATGAACCATCTGACCCAGTATCCTCTTTTCTAGCAGTGGTCTATGCTAGATTCTTTATGGATTGCAGTGCTGTTCCTGTCATTTTCTATGTACCTAAAAGTTAAATGGCATGATGCTCAGAATTGCAATTCCTAAGTCCCTTTTGTGGATCTAGGCCCGTGTCTTTTTCTGATGATATCTGTAATTTGAATAAATTTAAAAAAATATTATTCCATTCCCTAATCACAAAGGTGTAAGGAATATATCTTTTGTAATTAGGTTGTTTTGGCTGTAATTCAATGTGATATGTGTGATAATTGTGGAAGAAGGGAAAATATTAATCAAGATTTTTATGACTATGATTTTAGCTTTGAGAATTTATATTTTTTAATCTATTTTTAGGGACTTTGAAGAGGAAGATGATCCAGATTGGGTGTCTGAATTGAAGATGATGGCCAAAATACAGTAGACTGTTATGTAGCAATTATATGTACAATATGTAAATTACAGTTGTTAAATGTATCTAAACCAATTTTTCAAGTTAATTAGTTATGATTGTGTAAGTTTCATACACAGTAGAATGGAGAAAAAATATGCATAATAAAAATTAAAACCCAAACTACATGAACAAATCTGAGTATTGAATATATGCTTGAACCAGGTGTTAGTTTTGTAGAAATGCCCAGGAGCGTGACACTGTTTAAACTGATCACAGTGTGGCATGTGCAAGGAATGGTAGCACTAAAAGAACAGTATGCAAAGTGTTTCTTTTTGATTAAAAAGACATGTGTTTTATAATAGAAACAGCTGATGTTAACTGACAGTAGTTTTCTGGATTATAATAACTTTTAATAAAGGCCTATGGCTCTGTCCAGCCAGTTTGTAATCCTTTGAAAATGCCCTAGACTTGATTGTGTGTGTTTGTTCATTTTAACAACAGAGATTTTTACAGAAAACCATGAATATGGTGCTGAGTAATATTTCCTATAGGCTGTATGCTTGTGCAGTTGCTCAGGGGAGATTAAAATGCCACCCAGCTGAGTAGCAGAGCACCCACAGCTAGGTGTTTTGTTTCTACTGGTGTTGGGTGATGGGGTGCAGTGGGGATACTGGGTGATGAGGTACATTGGGGGAGTGACAGGGGTGCAGTGAGGACAGGGCAATGTGGTCCACTGGGTAATGAGGTCAGATATGGTGATGGGGTACAATTGGTGATGGTGCAGTGAGGACACTGGATGATTGATGGGGAGAGCGAGGAGGATAGGGTAGTGGGCTACAGTGGGTGAAAGGATGCTGAGTGATGGGGGTTCAGGGAGGACACTGGATGACTGATGGGGAGAGGGAGGAGGACAAGGAAGTGGGGTACAGTGGGTGAAAGGATGCTGAGTGATGGGGGTTCAGTGAGGACACTGGATGACTGATGGGGAGAGGGAGGAGGACAAGGTAGTGGGGTACAGTGGGTGAAAGGATGTTGAGTGATGGGGGTTCAGTGAGGACACTGGATGATTGATGGGGAGAGGGAGGAGGACAAGGAAGTGGGGTACAGGGGTGAAAGGATGTTGAGTGATGGGGGTGTAGTGGGGACACCGGGTGCTGGGGATACTGAGGGGATGCATTGGATGAAGAGGTGCTGGGGGTGTAGTGAGGAGACCATGCTGGGGGAGATGCCAACAGAGGTCGGGGCGCTGTATGATCCAGGCTCCTCCCCTCTCGGGGAGTCCGGCCCCCTCCCAGCTCGCCCAGTCCTGCCCTCTCGCCGCTGCGGGAGCGGGACCGGACCGGCTCCGGCGCAGCAGGTACCGCGAACCCGGCCTCGACCTGCCGGGCCGGGCGGCGCCGCGCCGGGTGCCGATCGAGGGGCTGCGCTGGGGCGGCGGCGCTGGCGCGTCCGGTTCCATGGCAACGGGGCGAGGCGGCGAGGGCGGGGGGTAACCCCGGGCCCCCAGAGCATATGCGGGGAGGCACTGGGAGCAGCGCCCCCCGCCCCGCCAGGCTGCACCCGGGGAGCGGGGGGGGGGGCATAATTAGCGCTTGACCCGCAGCCGGAGCGGCTGCAAAGCCGGGCTGCCCCAGCCCCGCCTCCTGCCCGCGGCCCGAGTCTGGTTCCCCGAGGGCCCTGCCCGTGCAGTCTTGGCTGGTACACGAGTGTGTGACCCGCCCCGTGCGTTTCAGTGGGTGCTGCTGACCCACGTGCCGATCGATAACAAGGTTTTTGTGTTCATGCTTTTAACTGTTTCATTGATCCGGCAAGCTTAATAGGACACGACCTCTCTTGCCTGAGATTAATACCTGTGTAATCAGTGCCAGCACGTTTGGCGTGGACGTCTAACACCACCTGGGCCAGAAGGGGGTTGTAACTGGTTTTATTTTCCTGAAGGTGGTGGGGGCTTAGGGTCCTTGCGGCTGGTAGAAAAGCTGGTTTAATTCTGCCTTCTCGCCGCTGCGGGAGCGGCACCGGACCGGACCGGCTCTCCAACCCGCTTGCTTCCTGCTGGTGACAGCAGTTGTGATTGTGAGTGAACTCTTATGTCAAATGTGTGACTTCCCCGATGTGTGAAATTCCTTGGGATATTTTCAGAGCACTGATTACCTGTGAACCCCTCATATTTGAGACTTTTTTTGTATTTTAGAAACTCCTTTAAAACAAAGACATCATGGATAAATACAAAATCATTGAAATGATTGGGGAAGGAGCCTTTGGCAAAGTATTCCTAGCAAAAGGAAAGGTAGATAACCATCCATCTGTTATCAAAGAGATCAATTTAACAAAGGTAAAACAACAAAAGCAAGCTTATATAATACTGATGTTTATATTTAATTGGTTATAATGCTGTGTGTTCCTACAGTGTAAATTTAGGACTTTTTAATTTGCTTTACATTTATATGTTGACTATATAAAGTTAAAATTTCTAAAAACAGTGTTCAGTCCATCTATTAATTTAGTGATTTGCAAGCATGCTTATATGTACAAAACTAACATAACAAAAACATGTTCATTATATTTCCAGTTAGTTCACACTTGCCTATGTGTTGAGTATGATAGCAAGTATAGAAATTATGGGTATAGTCTTGCCAAACTTTTACCACAAGGTATAATGACTAATAATTGCGAGTATTACTATTTTCTTCATCAAAATTTGTATACATTTCATCTACTTTTTATTATGTTTTGCTTTCTCACAAGATAACTATGAATTTAACTTTATTAATACAATATGTTTTAGTCTTTGAGCCATTTTAACTAATTAATTTCTAAACTGAATTGTACTTCATAAATATGACAGTAAAATATGATAGAACACATAATTAAAATAAAGCTATTGCTTTCAAAATAACTGAACAAATTACATTTTGTGGTGTCTTACTCTCTGCTTCTTCACTATTGGTTCACTTATTTTCAAAATTAAGTAATTCACAATGGGAGGAAGCAGTTTTCTTAGGGCACGTCTAGACTGCTTGTGGCTTTTAAAAGAAGATATGCAAATTTGGCATGAATTTGCATAACTTCTTCCAATCCCATTTTCGGAAGTTTGTTCGGAAAAAAAAAAAGCAGTCTAGACTTTTTTTTTTTAAACCCTTTTTTGAAAGAACCCTGTACACCTCATTTCTTTAGGAAGAAAGGTTCTTTTGAAAAAAGGTGTTTTTTTTCCCCGAAAGAACCACATCTAGACTGCTTTTTTTTTTTTTTTAACTCGTCCAAAAATGGGATTGGAAGAAGATATGCAAATTCATGCCAAATTTGCATATCTTCTTTCAAAAGCTCCAGGCAGTCTAGACGGCCTTAGTGATTAATGTGAATTAGTGTGTGTGTATGATGTATTAAGCAGTTCAAAAGAATACATTCCTGTAGTCCAGGTCTGAAAATCTTTATACAATTTTCATACTCAGAATCAGAGACTTTACAACCTAAAAATGACCTGGATGCAAAAATTTTATAAATTCTTTCTCAACTGTATTCACTAACAATGCAGTAATCAACATTTCCAGATATACAAGACTTCACATTTTGCCTATAAAAAGTTTTAAGATATTTAAATGATTTAATAAGTTGTCATTCATGAGCGCTCAAAAATCGTGAGTCATGTTACTTTTGAACAAGACTTTAAAAAATCCAATAGATTTTGTGTTCTTTTTGTTTGCCTTTTGGTTTCTCACCCTCCAGTTCTATGCATAAGTTACATTTTAAACTTATTTTCACTTTTAAATGAAAAATGAGCTTTTCAAGAAATCACGGAGGCTTTGTCTACACTGCAAGTTTTTGCAGCAGAAAATATGCTAATGAGGGACTCATTAGCTTGAGTCATGATGTCATTAGCATATTTTCTGCCGATTCTTTTTGTGCAAGTGTTTTTTGTGCAAAAAGAAGCAATGTAGCCGCTTCCGTTTTGTGCAACCCTCTCACGCACAAAAACTCTGGGAGAGGCATAAGGATCTTGCACAAAAGGGGGGTTTTGTGCAAAACGGAAGCAACTACACTGCTTCTTTTTGTGCAGAAACCCCTTGTGCAAAAAGAATCGGCAGAAAATATGCTAATGACATTATGACTCATGCTAATGAACCCCTCATTCGCATATTTTCTGCTGCAAAAAACTTGCAGTGTAGACAAAGCCTTAAGGTCAGGATTTGGTGCTTTTAGAAAAACATCATTAGTGAAATGTTATCCCAACTGAAGCCAATGGGAGTTTCACCCAAAATATTGGAAAAGTGGGTAAAACTTAAGGGCTACGTCTAGACTGGCATGATTTTCCGCAAATGCTTTTAACGGAAAAGTTTTTCCGTTAAAAGCATTTGCGGAAAAGAGCGTCTAGATTGGCACGGACACTTTTGCGCAAAAGCACTTTTTGTGGAAAAGCGTCCATGCCAATCTAGACGCAGTTTTGCGCAAGAAAGCCCTGATCGCCATTTTAGCCATCAGGGCTTTTTTGCGCAAAACACTTTTTAGCTGTCTACACTGGCCCTCTTGTGCAAATACATTTGCGCAAGAGGGCTTTTGCCCGAACGGGAGCGTTATTGTATTTGCGAAAGAAGCACTGATTTTTGTACATTACAAAGTCAGTGCTCTTGCGCAAATTCAAGCGGCCAGTGTAGACAGCTGGCAAGTTTTTGTGCAAAAGCAGATGCTTTTGCGCAAAAACTTGCCAGTCTAGACACAGCCAAGAGGAATATTTTTTAATATTTTTTCCTTTATATTTTGTTCATATGAACTTACTCATACCAAGAACATGGGTCCTGCTGCTGCAAACACATAAGCTGAGCCCAACTTTACTCATGTGAGAAGTCCCTCTAATTAATTAGGACTATTTACGAGTAAATTTATGCACTTGCTTAAATGTTTTCAGGATTAGAGCCTAATAATGTCAGAAAAAGTGTCAATATATTTTCAAATATCGTAACTTGTATTTTTAACTGTGTATGCATCATCTTTTTTAAATGGCAAATAAAACCCTTCAAATAACTTTTGCAACATGTAGTAGATCCACTATCACTTATTTAATATGATCTTCTAGGGCTGTTTTGATATGAGATTTACATAGGGAAAAAAAATTTTACTAGGAAATTGCCATTTTACTGTTTTTTTAAACTCCCTTTAGATGCCTATGAAAGAAAAAGAAGCATCTCAGAAAGAAGTGATTCTTCTGGCTAAGATGAAGCACCCAAATATAGTAACATTCTACAATTCTTTTCAAGGTTTTAGTTTATTTTATCTGTGATTTTAATGTTTAAAGTTAAGTCTTTATGAAACTCTTAATGATTTTTCTTTGTCTAGCTCCCCCAAATTTATGTGAGATTAAAATACTTATCTAGGAACCTGAAAAAATGTAGCCTAAGTATTTTGTACACATACATGACTTCTGGAATTGGACCAAGTTATTAGGTTTTACTTCTGTAGCACTTGAAGTATGTGTGGTGTTTTATTGACAAAAAAGAAATAGGCATACAGCCTTATTGAACTATGTATAGCCAGCACTAATGGTTGGAAAAGGATGTACTATGCAGCTTTTTTCCCCATTCCCTATTTTTGTTTTCTGTTTGTGTGCATGTCTTTTTAATATTTTAAGCTTTGTCTGTCTCTTTCTTATAGCTATGGGGTACTGCTCATTGATAGGGCATCTCCTTACGGCTATTTAGAGAATTAGCTCCTTCTTGTAGCTTGGCCTCTTTCTCTCTGCAACACAGGGTATTCCTTTTTTACTTAATCCTCTGGCCAGGTCACTATAGTCCTGTCCAAGGCATCAAAATCCCGCTGGATGATTGTCCCAGGGGGGAGTGTGTGACTATGCTGCCTGGTATATGCCACTTCCTCATTGTCTTGTAGGCAAGCCTGCTGACAGGGGGGCAAAGGGGGCAATTGCCTCGGGGCCTGGCAATTCAAAAGCTCCCCCCCCCCCCGCCCTTTAAATTGTCACTGAAGTGCCAGGCAGTATGCTCTCAGCAGTTCTGAGAGAGGGTCCCATGACACAGTACACGCCAGGTGGTGCTGAGGGCTGGCTGCTCTTTTTGCCTGAGATACCGCCCCTTCCAGGAGCATGGAGCCAGGTCCCCATCTACCTTGCCCAAGAGCATGGCAATCCTGTCTCTCACAAGTGCGCACGCACGTAGGTGACCCTTTGCTCTGGGTTCCAGCCCAGGGCCTCTCTAATCAGCAGCCAAGCTCTGCTGCTACAGTAGAAACTCAGAGTTACAAACTGACCAGTCAACCATACCCCTCAGTTGGAACTTGAAGAACACAATCAGGCAGCACTAGAGACCAAACAACAAAAAATCCAAACCTCCCCCCCCCCACAGTACTTTGTTAAAGTAAACTACTAAAAAAAGGGGAAGTATAAAAAAGATTTGACAAGGCAAGGAAGCCAGGCTTGATTCATTAAATTAAGATGGTTAGAAGCGGCATTTTCGTCTGTACAGCAGAGGTGGAAGTAAGCCAGTGTGCCCTGGTGTGCAGTTCTGGCAAGAAGGAGTTAGCCAGCTGGGATGCTCAGCTGCAGGAGGAGTCATGGCGTGCTCCCAGCCAGGCTCTCTGGGCTCTCCTGCAGGCTGCTGCACTAAGCAGCAGAAAGCCAGAAAGGTTAAAGGGGCCGGCTGGAGGTGTGCCCCCTTCCCCACACACCAGCCTGGGACTGCCCCAGCCCCAAGACTCCCTGCCCCCCTTAAGCACCATTTAGGAAGGCTGAGGGCGCTGAAGCCACCTGCCCCCCCCAGAGATTTGTACCAGGATGCTGATTGCTGTTTCCCTTCCCATCAGGGACTGAGAGGAAAGCACACAGAACACTTCCATTCCTCTCACTCCCAGCTGGCGAGGGTAGGAGGCAGAGGAGTGAGTGACCCAGGCTGTTTGCTTTCCTCTTGTTCTTTGACAGTGACTAAAAGGAACAGCACTCAGCGTCCTGGTACGAATCTTAGGGTGACGAAGCCCCGCACATCCTCCCTAAATAGTGCCTTTTGACCCCCTGCACTCCTCCCTACACACACATACCCCAGCCCCCTGCCATGAACCCCTCCTCACACACCCTAACCTGCACTCTGCATCACTCCTGCACTTCTTCACACACACCCCAGCCTGCTGTCCTGAGCTCCCTCACCTCCAAACCTCTGCCCTGACTCCTGCATGGTGCCACACTCCCACCCCCTTCCGGGGGGGTGTAATACGACAGTGCTCATAAGAAATGTAAGTTACTTTCACCTCTGCTGTATAATAGAGTTTCAAAGCAGTACTAAGTCAATGTTCAGTTATGAATTTTTCAAAGAACAACCATAACGTTTTGTTCAGAGTTTCAAACATTTCAAAATTATGAACAAACTCCATTCCTGAGCTGTTTGTAACACTATGGTTCTATTCCAGGTGCAGCTATGATATGGTTCATGGCTAGATCCAGCCTGCTGTGCTCAGTGGGATTCTTGGGCAGGCTCCATGGCTGCTGTAGCCACACATGCCGCTCAAATAGCTAGCTGCTGGGATCAGCGTGCAAGTCTCTGTGCAGTGTGCCTCTAAGGGGAAGAGGAGCAGTGGGTCTCCCCATGCTGCATGTACCCATGAGCACTGCCCCTGCAGCTACTATTGGCCAGTTTCCAGCCAATGGGAGACAGTGAGGATAGTGCTGGGGGTGAGGGCAGGGCACAGAGACATCTCCCCAAGGGATGCACTGTGCAGAGAATGCTGGCCCCTGGAAGTGGCCACTTTGAGCCATGTGTGTGGCCACAGCTGCCAGGGAGACTGCCTGAGGGTCCTGCTGGGCTGCTGTCTGAGAGCCACCTATGATAAGCATCTCCCAGTCAGAGCCTGCACCTGGCACTCCTCCCACACCCCAACACCCTGTCCCAGGTCACATCCCCTCCATTACCCTTGTGCCAGGTCACAACCCTGCACTCCCCACCAGCACCTCAATTACTTACCCAGAACTTCCTCTTGTATCCAAACTCCATCCCAGACCCCATATCTCCTCCATTAATATTACCAAATTCTTGGAATGGTCCCTCTTTGAAAATTATTGCCCACCCCGTTCTACTCTATTTCCCTGACCTTTTTCCGACACTCTGTCCCCATTTCCTTCCTTCCCTCTCTATTATCCAGAGAAGTGTCAGAGGGGTAGCCGTGTTAGTCTGAATCTGCAAGAACAACGAGAAATCTGCTACAGAAGTAGCCATCCTGCAACAAAAAAACTTTAAAAACAGACTTCAAAGAGAAACTGCAGAGGTACAATTCATCTGCAAATTTGACACCATCAGTTTAGGATTAAACAAAGACTGTGAATGGCTAGCCAACTACAAAAGCAGTTTCTCCTCTCTTGGGGTATGTCTAAACTACATGGCTCCGTGTAGATTAGTGTACTCGAAAAAGGGAAATGAAGCGGCGATTTAAATAATCACCACTTCATTTACATCAAAATGGCTGCCACACTGTGCCGATCAGCTGTTTGGCGGCACAGCGCAGTAGTCTGGACGCTCTGCGGTCGACAAGGGAAGCCCTTGTCGACTGATCCGGTAAACCTCATTCCACGAGGCATAACGGGGCGGTCAATAGGGACTTCCCTTGTTGACTGCAGAGTGTCCAGACTACTGTGCTGTGCCGCCAAACAGCTGATCGGCACAGCGTAGCAGCCATTTTGATGTAAATGAAGCAGCGATTATTTAAATTGCTGCTTCATTTCCCTATGTCTAGAAACCTAATCTACATGGCTCCATCGACGGAGCCATGTAGTCTAGACATACCCTCCATGTTCACACCTCCACATCAGCTGCTAGAAGTGGGCATCATCCTCCCTGACTGAATTGGCCTTGTTGTCTCTAACCTTACTCTTGATTGGAACTCTGTTCTTATGCCTGTATATTTATACCTGCCTCTGGAATTTCCACTACATGCATCTGACGAAGTGGGTCTTTGCCCACGAAAGCTTATGCTCCAATATATCTGTTAGTCTATAAGGTGCCACAGGACTTCTCGTTATTATCCAGAGAGTGGCTGTAGGCTCTTATCACAACAGCCCCCTTCTGCCACCAGCTTGCTGGCTTTGTATTAGCCCTGTCTGTTCCTTTTCAGACTAGTTCTAGTATCCTTGAGAGGAGAACCCTGCACAGATAGAAAATTTGTTTCCACAAAAATGAGCTGCAGATATCCTTATCCTCATCCACAGATGTGGGTAATCATGGATATAGAGCAAATATTTGCAGGGTTTTGGATACAAAATTTGTATCCACATCTGTATCTGCAAAAGAGAGCCATAGATATCTGCATCCACATCTGCAAATGTGGATAACCGCAGATATAGAGCGGATAGCCGCAGATTTGCAGGCCTCTAATTTTCTTCAGCTATGGCCTGTCCAATTAATTGGACCCTTTTCAGCCTCACCATCCCCTTCTAGACTCCTATGGGACACCCTATGGCACTAACAGTTTAGGTTTTTTTCTGTCTTTTATGTGCCTCTCAGGTTTTTTAAACCCTTGCTTGCTTACTTCTTTTTTGTGTTTTGTTTTTAACTTGTGTCTATTCAACTGTTCTGCCCAAAAGACCAAGCATTGTCATTTCTGAATTTTATATATATGATGATGGGAGGTCTTCATATTCAGTGTGATGGTTGGATTTTGCAGACTGACATCTCTGGGGGGTGAAAGTAGGGAGAATTGCTACATAGTTTCCCAGTTACAAGTGTACCTCTGTTACAGGTAGCATTCTCTTCATGCTAAGGTTTTGTTGATTAATCAGAAACGTGGGATTGATTCTGTACTATTGTGGCCAAACTGATAACCAAGTTTGTCATGAGATATTTCCTTTTTCTTATTAAAATTGTGACTTATAGATGGAGCTTTCCCACAAAGAAATGGGCTGTGGCAGTGAAGTGAGTAGATATTTACTAAGGGTGCATCTACACAGCACAGTTATTTTAAAATAATGGCCATTATTTCAAAATAACAATGCAAGCATCTACACAGCAATTCTGTTATTTTGAAATAATTTCAAAATAACAGATGGCTTATTTCGAAATCTGTAAACCTCATTCCACAAGGAATAACGCTTATTCCAAAATAATGGACACTCCACTGCTGCTATTTCGAAATAGCTTCTCCCCAGGGCCATTCAAAGTTATTACTCCCTGGTGCTTCCTGGGGCTCTAAATTGAGGTAGCACATCCACATTAGGGAAGCCTGCCTCAGACTAATTTTGAGGCTTCCCTGTGGTGTAGACATGCTATTTTGAACTAAGCTATTTTGGAAAAAAAATTCCAAAATAGCTTATTTCAAAATAAACATGCTGTGTAGACATACCCTAAATCACAGAATAAACACAAATATATATTTGGAAAAAAGTTTGTTATGGTAATTTATGAAAAGAAATTAATATCTAAAGTGCCAAGATGACATGGATAGTGCTAGTTTTTTTTATAATTAATTGACAAGCTCACAGAGGATTTGTGTCCAAGTTGGCAAAATAATTAAGCAAGGTACAGGCCCAAAGAATAACAGAACAAAAGGAAAACTTTGGCTGGTGGGACTTTACAATCTTAAATTCCCTGTTTTGTGGATTGCTGATGTCCTGGTGCATTAGTGATGTATGCAATGGTGTCCATTAAGACTGTGGACTGTTGGAGGAGGATAAGTGGGCCTATATTACATTTTAGTACACTCCGCAGCTTATGTTTCAACTCCAATTTGTACTTGAATGTCTAAAAGCTTGGAGATTTTTTTTGTCACATAGTATAACAAACTATGGCCAATTTTTTATATTTGATAAAGGGGCACATGCATTTTTGAGTTCAGGCAACAAACCTGTGTCTCATGCTCTCAACCACCAACTTGTATTTTTGGCTTCTGAGAAGTATTTTTAGTGCTTGCTCAGTCTACTGTCCTATTAAAATATTCCCTCACAAATAAACATGGTTAGCAAAATACCAAAGGGGAAACAGAATCCCTCTAAAGAGGATGTTGTGGGCTCTGGCAACCTGGGCCCAAAGATGAAGCAGCTTGTTTCTCAAGAAAACACCCCTCCTCCTGGAGAAGCTCTGCCAACACAGTGGAAGAATGTGTGACCCATGGAATAGCTCTCATGCATAAGAAACTAAATATTGTGCAAAACCTTTTGGTTAACATTGAATACTGTAGTATGAAGTCTATTTCTGGATCCACACGAAACTTGGAAGCTAGCATAATCTTCATTTATGGGCTCTAGGATATTACATATACTAAGATGGGGGGATAATGCAGGGGAGTTATCAGGAGGGTGAAAGTGCAATTGGACTGGCAGCTAGCAAGGAATGTGAAGGGTAACAAGAAAGGTTTCTACAGGCATGTTAGCAATAAGAGGGTGATCAGAGAGGGTGTGGGGCCCTTACTGGATGAGGGAGGTTACCTAGCGACAGATGATGTGGGAAAAGCTGAAGTACTCAATGCTTTCTTTGCCTCTGTCTTCACGGACAAAGTCAGCTTCCAGTCAAATGCACTAGGCAACGCAGTATGGGAAGGAGGTGGACAGCCCTTGGTGAGGAAAGAACAAGTTAGGAACTATTTAGAAAAGCTAAACATACACAAATCCTTGGGCCCGGATTCAATGCATCCGAGGGTACTGAGGGAGTTGGCAAATATCATTGTGGAGCTTTTGGCCATTATCTTTGAAAACTCGTGGAGATTGGGAGAGATCCCAGATGATTGGAAAAAGGCAAATGTAGTGCCCATCTTTAAAAAAGGGAAGAAGGACAATCCAGGGAACTACAGACCAGTCAGCCTTACCTCAGTCCCTGGAAAAATCATGGAGGGATCCTCAAGGAATCCATTCTGAAGCACTTGGAAGAGGGGAAAGTGATCAGGAATAGTCAAGATGGATTCACAAAAGGCAAGTCATGCCTGACCAATCTGATTAGCTTCTATCATGAGGTAACTGGCTCTGTGGATATGGGGAAGTCAATGGATGTGATATATCTTGACTGTAGCAAAGCTTTTGATACAGTCTCCCACAATATGCTTGCCTGCAAGTTAAGGGAATATGGATTGGATAAATGGACTGTAAGATGGCTAGAAAGCTGGCTAGATGGATAGACAGCTGACGGATCAACTGTCGGGCCCAACGGGTAGTGATCAACGGCTCGATGTCAGGTTGGTGGTCAGTTTCTGGTGGACTGCCCCAAGGATTTGTTCTAGGACTGGTTTTGTTCAACATCTTTATTAATGACCTGGATGAGGGGATGGATTGCACCCTCAGCAAGTTCGCAGATGACACTAAGCTAGGGGGAGAGGTAGATATGCTGGAAGGCAGGGATAGGATCCAGAGTGACCTGGACAGATTAGAGGATTGGGCCAAAAGAAATCTGATGAGGTTCAACAAGGACAAGTGTAGAGTCCTGCACTTGGGATGGAAGAATCCCAAGCATTGTTACAGGCTGGGGACCGAATGGCTAAGTAGCAGTTCTGCAGAAAAGGACCTGGGGATTACAGTGGATGAGAAGCTGAATATGAGTCAACAGTGTGCCCTTGTAGCCAAGAGGGCTAATGGCATATTAGGAGGAGCATTGCCAGCAGATCCAGAGAAGTGATTATTCCCCTTTATTCGGCTCTCATGGGGCCACATCTGGAGTATTGTGTCCAGTTCTGGGCTCCCCACTATAAAAAGGATATGGACGCATTGGAGAGGGTCCAGTGGAGGGTGACCAAAATGATTACAGGGCTGGAGTGCATGACCTATGAGGAGAGACTGAGGGATTTGGGTTTGTTTAGTCTGCAGAAGAGAAGAGTGAGGGGGAATTTGATAGCAGCCTTTAACTTCCTGAAGAGAGGTTCCAAAGAGGATGGAGAAAGGCTGTTCACAGTAGTGACGGGTGGCAGAACAAGGAGCAATGGTCTCAAGTTACAGTGGGAAAGGTCTAGGTTGAATATTAGGAAAAACTATTTCACTAGGAAGGTGGTGAAGCACTGGAATGGGTTACCTAGGGAGGTGGTGGAATCTCCATCCCTCGAGGTTTTTAAGTCTCGGCTTGACAGAGCCCTGGCTGGGTTGACTTAGTTGGGATTGGTCCTGCCTTTGGGCAGGGGACTTGACTTGATGACCTCCTGAGGTCTCTTCCAGCCCTATGAGTCTATGATTGTATAAATTGGTTAAATAAGTATTGGCCACAATTATTGGTGGAAATAAATTCACTTTGTCGTAACGAGGGGTGAGTAGGAATGAGCAGTTGGAAATATGGGGATCATCCTGAACATGGAATGAGCTGTAAAGCTCTACTTTAGCAAATCTCTCTTTTTTTTTTATGTCTCTTTTGCTATAATCAGTTTCTACCCATTGATCACCCAAAGACTCCATTTTACTGGAAATCTTTGGGAATTAGAGGTAGAGTAACAAAAGCTTAACCCTTCCATGTCCCAAAAATTCCCCCAACAGAACAGCTGTAACTAAAATAATTAATTGCCCTATTCACTAATACCAATGAAGTAGTTAGAAAAAAGCCTATGTTTTCTTGCAGAAAAGAATATGCTATATATCATAATGGAATATTGTGATGGAGGTGATCTAATGAGACGGATCAATATGCAACATGGAGTGCTCTTTGATGAGGACCAGGTAAAGGGATTATTTTTAGAGGGATTTATATCCTAATATGCATGCTTAGGACTATCAATTATGTGAGGCAATTTCTTATCTTTATTGTTATAATCACAAGAGACGTGCAGCTAAGCCCTTATGATTTCTGTGAGAATTACTGATTTTTCAGTTAAGACCTAGAGAAAAGATCTCTCCTTAGAAATGACATATGAGATGGAAGGTGAGGAGTCATGTAAGTCAGGGCAGTGTCTTATAGGCACTACAGTGTTACCTAGATGGGATCAAAACTCCACTGATTTCAGTAGGAACAGGATTTCACCCATGATCAGTAATAGGATTCAGAATTGTTAAACTAGCCTTCTGAACCTATTTCAGTATATATTAGTTCAGAAATATGTGTATATATATTTAGTCAATGGAATCACAGCTGTTTCTCACCTTCTCTTTACTCCTCTCATTCTGATTAATGCTACTTTTTGCCCTCCCTTCAACTAGCTGAAGCATACTTTTCTATTATGCATTGTATGTCATACCATAGAACTCATGGTTAGTTTTTTGGACATTGATTTGCATTTTGCAGATGCAGTCAAGAATTTAGATACCTAGTGACCTAAGTTGCTAGCGAAAATAACTGATTGTAAAATTGCACATACCCGTTAAAAAACCCAGTTAAGGCTGGCCTTAAAATGTGACTCTCGGTTTACTCTCAATTTAACATTTATATAGAAAAAGAAATCTTTTCACTTTTCTTTTTTCCATGTAAGTGGTAGAGAAAGGAGTCGGTAGTGAATCATTTGGGAGTTAATTGAGGGTTTAGGATTATCTGGCTCATTCAGTTATTGGAAGCAGAGGAAACAAAAGGGAGAGAATGAAGTTTATGTAAGAGCACAAAATCACAAATAAGAAAAATACAAAATAGGGAACCAACAATAAAAAGAACACTGCCGAGAGAAAATACACAGCCAAACTAACAGAAAATGTGACATCAGAAGACAAACGAAGAACAGACCAAAAAAAGTAGGCAAAAACAAAAAAATCCCAAAACTAAAGAAGCAAAGCTACCCAATTATGTTTAGTTCCCATAATACCTTACATATTTTTCAAATCTATGTATTTTAGTCCTAATAAAAGGCTCCAATTCAATAAAGCACAACTTAGCACAGCTAAGCAGGTGCTTAAGTGCTTCCTGAATAAGAATGATTTACTGAATGAAATCATGAAGTCAATGGGCTGTACGTACGTATTGTAAAAGTTATGCATGTATTTAAGTGCTTTTCTGAATAAGGGTAGACTTAAGTATCTGTTCAACAGCTTCCAAAAAGTCTCGATCCAGAAAAGTACTTAAGTTCATACTTAATATGAAACGCATGGTTAAGTGTTTTTCTGATCAAGACCAAAGTAAGGATGTAACAACTGTGGCCTAAGACAGGAATAGTGTGAGAAGTTACTATGCAAACTTCCTTATACAGCTCTGCCATTTACCCACATTTCTAACCAGCAATCTGTACTTTTCTGTTCCCGAGCCTTTCTTGACAAGGAACCATAAATGTCATCAAAATTGTATGGTGGTTTAATGGTTTCCATCACCGAGGTTTATGAGAGACCACATAATTCCTCTTCCAGTTTGATCTGAACTGAGATTTGAGTTCAGGCCTTCCTAATTAAAAGGCTACCTTGGGCTTGATTCCACATTCCTTACTCAGGCAGAACTCCCACTGCAGTCACTGGAAGGTTTGTTGGAATAAGGACTGTTGGATGATGTATTTATCTGCATATTATTTTCTGATAATATTTAAAATTGAAAAATGGATGAAATTAATCTAATCACTCAGATTGGTATTAGCAGCTCTGTTTATTTTTCTCTCTCTTTTATGTGTGTGCAATCTGTACTTTAGTTTTCTTTTGTGTTTTTCAGTAAGACGTTTCATCGGCTTGTGCAGAATTACAGAGTTTTGACCCTTTTGTCTTTCATTATAGATTCTGTCTTGGTTTGTGCAAATTTCCTTAGGACTGAAGCATATTCATGACAGGAAAGTTTTACACAGAGACATAAAAGCACAGGTAGTAAACTTGGGAATTACCAGTCTTAATTTTACCTAATCACAGAAATGCATATACAGGAAATTCTTCCATGTTTCATCAAGGCATACCAGTTTCTTCTTTATTTACAGAATATTTTGCTTAGCAATAATGGAATGATAGCAAAGCTTGGGGACTTTGGCATAGCAAGAATGTTGAACAAGTAAGCATTATTTTTATACTATTTGTATCCTGTACCTAATGCCAGTTCCAGAAAATGTCATTGGTCCTGAAGATTAGGTGCAGACTGAAAGTGTATGTTGTGTCTAAGGAAGAAATCCAGGGGACTCGGGGTCTGATACTGCCCTGTGGAAATCAATGAGAATTTTTGTGACAGACTTCATTGGGAGCAGAAAGAGGCCCTAGGACTGCACAGAATGTATCCAGAATTATATATATTTTATTTTCTTTGGTGTATGAGATGTATGGCAGAAGGATGATCCAGTGCCTAAAACACTAACTTACACTCAGGAGACCAGGGTTCAAGCCACTGTTCCACCATAGACTCCTTTTGTGACTGGGCATATTGCTTAGCATCTCTCTGCCTCAGTCTTCAGCTGTAAAATGAGGCTAATAGCACTTCCCTATCCCACAGAGTTGGTGTGAGGATATCTACATTGTGAGGTGTTGAGATTCTGTGGTAATAGGAGCCACATAAATACCTAAAATAGATGGCAGGTGAACTCCATGCATTGTATCAGTGCATACTTTTTCTAGAATATTTTAATAATAGCCTTTGTGGAATACAAAATTACAAGAATACTTACTAGTTCAATAACAACATTCATTCAACAAGTTAACAGTAAAAACACAAATGGCTTAAGCATCACAACCTTCCAGATACTCAGAACCATTTTCATCTACATTTTACAAATGGGGAATCAGAACCACAGAGAAGGTAGGTGCTAAACTTTCAGTGGGAGTTGTGGGTGCTCAACATTTCTGAAAATGAGGCTGTTGGTGCCTTAGATTTGATAATCAAACCCCAAAATTAGTGGCAACTCTTGAAGACATATGGTGATTTGGCCATGGTTACACAGCAGATCAGTGGCAAAGCAGAAATAGGACTCGCAAACCCCCTGGAGAGCACTTCTTCCTTTCAGTCCTGGTTTGTGTGGGATACTCACATCATTTCATGGTTTAATAGATATATTGCAAAACCACCTAATTCATCATGAAATTGTGCACAGTTAAATGCTTTTAAAATACTGTATTAGCAATAAGCATTTATCTCAGAATGGTGATTGCAACACTGGTGTGGGCTGAGGAGAGAGAATTCCTGAGCTTTATATTTTAACACAGGCATTCTCTGCTATAGAATCATACAACCATTTTAACAGAAAGCTGGAGAGTGCTTTAATTTTCTCCCAACAGTGTCTAAATTAGTGTACTAAGCTAGTATGAATATACTTTTGTGTAGAAATGATAGTTTGTGTGGGTTTTTTTCCTGGTTACATGCAATACCCTTTTCCCCACTTCTAGAATAAACTCTTTATCCCTTATGTTTGTGGTGTTCTCGTTTTATTAGTACAATGGAGCTTGCTCGTACCTGTGTAGGGACACCCTATTATCTATCGCCGGAGATCTGTGAGAACCGACCATATAACAATAAAACGTAAGTCTCTAAATATATCTTTGCTAGGGTGGTTTCCCCAATCTTATGATGAAGCATGAGTGCTTGAAGAAAGGAAGTATTTGCTTTGATAAACTCTTGACTTAACATTACAATTGCATTTTTATTTTCATAAAATGTTTGCAGCTACTTACATTTTAATTTTCTTACTCAGTTGTAATACTCATACTTGTAATATCTTCAGGTTGAAAACAAATAATTTCATTGATTTCTTTGGAAATCAGTGGTTTCGTCTCATTGTGTGTCTAATATGCAGTAACTATCATAGACCTGGCTCTTTATAGTTCTCAGTGTGCAAAATGTTGATGGATTGAGTATTGATTGTTAAAAATATTTTCAAAGAGCTGTGTTGGATTGAGAGTTCTGGACAGTGAAAGCCCTGTTTTTCAGTAACCCTTATTGCAGGAGTGGGCAATAATTGGTGATGGGAGACCACTCAAAGAATTTGATAAGTGGTCAAGAACCACACTGTTCTATGGAGGGTGGCGTGGGGTCTGAGATGAAGGTAGGCACAGAAGGGAACTCAGGGTAGGGGACTGGGGTATAGGAGAGGGTGTGGGCTCTGAGAGGGAGTTTGAGTGAAGGAGGGCATTATGGCCTGGTGCAGAGGATTGGGGTGCAGAGTATGGGAGAAAGTGTGGGTGCAGGAGAGGATTCTGACTTGGGGAAGGGGTGTAGAAGGAGGTGCAAGGACATTGTGACCTGGGGCAGAGGGAAAGGAGGGCATGCAGAGAGTTTGGGTGATGATCTGTGGCAGGGAATAGGGGCATGGGAGAGAATGGGATGTCAGATGCAGATTTCCGATCAATGGGAGCTGCAATAATTGTGCAGCGTTGAGCAGCTTGGGGCTGTGGCAGGCAGGAAGCCTGCCTGAGGGTCCTGGAGGGCTGTGGGCCAGATCCAGAGGCTTGGTGGGCCAGATGTGGCCCATGGGCCACATTTTGCCTGCCCAAGTGTTATAGAGTTTCCTGCAGAAGAGGCAGATAGGCCTGAGATTTGTAGAGGCTCACTGAAAGTCACCAAAACATTGGATGCTGAGGGTTAAAGAATCATGGGTTAGGGGAAACTGTGTACCCCTTTTCTGTGTGGGAAGCTTGACTCCAGATTAGAAGAGCCTTGATGCCAAACATATACCTCCATTCTGAAGCTCTTGAGCAGTCTGAGAAGCCCCCCATCTTCCTTGCTGTCTCCTGAGCTGTCAGTCAGTCAGAGATAGCCTATCCCTTCCCTGTGCAGGAACATCCCTTCTGCTGGCATCATACCATGGTGACATGGCTCCCATCTATGACAATAAAAGGGGAAAGTCAAAAGTATTCGGTTACTGCAGTGATGAATGTGATCTAGAAAAATATATAGAGTAATGGGCTCCACCTCTGGGGATAGAGTTATGTGGCCACAGATCAGCTCTGCAATCATCTCTGTAGATTTCTATTCCCAGATTCACCTCGTGCTTTAAACCTGCCTAGGTCATTCAACTCGGAGTCTGTATTCAGGGAAGGAATCTGTCGGGGCATCTCTACTACAGCTACAAGTATCCACTGAAAATGAAGGGGCAGTTGTTTATATTTATACTGTCAGGCAGACAGACATGATAGGCAAAAAGAACCACTGCAATGAATGCTGACCGTCTTCATTGCATCTCCAAAATGATATTCTTCAAAAACTATTTTACACTGCTGCAAATGCAAATACCAGCCCATCAGTTCTAATATTGGTCAGTACATTTGAGGATAATCAAGTATTAGGATGATTGTAATTGCTATGTATACGACACACTCTGTGTACATGCATGGTTTATAAATGAAATTTTAAAAAAAAAAAAAAAAAGGGGGGAGGGCAGAAATCAGAAAAAAATAATTCCAGGTTAATTTTGGCACAAAACCAAACATCTCTACAAATTGCAATAATGTTAACTTTTGGTGACATTTCATTGAGTAGTTTGAGGTGAGGGGATTGTACAACATTTAGAAAATGTTAAGGCGCATTCTCCTGACATTTGAATGGCTTCCACCCACAGAGATATTTGGTCTCTTGGCTGTGTTCTGTATGAGCTGTGCACCTTAAAGCATCCAGTAAGTATATTCACAATCTAATATCTGTGACAAGGGCCCTTCTTTCCCTTGCTGATCTCTGCACTCTTTCTCCTTGTCAAGATGGGCCTTTGGTAAAGCACCCTCTATCTGTTGCGTCTGGGCAGTCAGCCTCATCCTCAGCAGAGGGTTAGGCTTGTGATCTTCCCCTGGGATAGGGAGTCCAGCTTCTCCTACTGAAGCTGCTCACTCCCCTGCTGTCTCTGGCTTAGTAGCTGCCTGCCGCGTGCATGCATGTGTGTGTTTTTCTTTCTTTCTTCCTTTCACCCAACAGGGGAGGCCTTGAAAAGGCCTCAGGCAGGCCTGAAGCTAACTCTAGTTGGTCCAGGGTAGCCCTGTCTCAGCTGATCCTACTGTGTCTGAGACAGCCCCTTGTCTGATGATCCTGACAGACCTGTAGTATCCCTCTTCTATTTAACAGGAGAGTGGGCCTTTTACCCGTCTAGGGCTGCCTTTTCCAACTCGATTGCAGCTGTCTGGCCTAACTTTGTCACATATCATATTATTAAAAAAAAATTGAACAGGCCAAAAAAATGTGGCAATGGGAGTATTTTAAACACAGCTGTTGGAAGGAAACATTTGCAATTTAATAGAGTTGGCATTAGAATGTGCTATTCTGTCTTTCACCTTAATTTCTCACATAGTCTGTTTTGGGCATATTGAAAGAAAATGAAGTGAATGCTTAGATAGACACTGTTTTTTTCCACATAGCGCTGCTATTTTTATTCTAAGTATGTTCACCTCTGATCTGAGGCCAGATACACTTCTGAATCACTACTTTCTTAGGTGAGAGCTGTCCTGAAGTTGGGAGGTGGAAGCTTCAGAAAATCCAGTGTGGATCAGTGACAAAGTCCTGGCAATTGGGTAGACACTGGAATCTCAGCTAATTAGAATTAAATGGCAAAGTGGGAGACAGTGGGATAAGTCATTTTGTGCATTTTATCCTATAAGATCCCAAGGCATTTTTGCTTGCTTTTATGTGTAGGGATCAGCCACCTTTAAAATGCATCTGTCTTTGGGATGGAACATGGCTACTCTTTAACAGTGCATAGCAACACTGTTTAAGAGAGAAGAATATCTTGTCCAAATAAATTTATGTATGAAGATATACTAAAGGAAGAACTAAAGCTAAACTTCAAACTTAGATGTTTAAATATGGGTTTAGGTGCCTGATTTAGATGCCAAAGTTAGAAAAATATTGATCTAATTTAATGTAGATTTTCAAATCCAAATTTATATAGAGTCCTTGGAAACATTTTCCAAAAGCTTTGGTTTGATATGGCAGCACGTTAATGCCACAAAAGACTAGACACAACATATTACAGCAATAAGCATTGCCTTGATTGGTGCTCAGCTCCCGAGCTTTGTGTGGAATAGGGAGGAGAGCAGAGGCTGATCAGAGTGACCAGAGAGGACCAGCATCATGGAAACAACAGAAGCTGAGCTTCCCACTCTGATTATAAAATCAAGGTCATATCACACAGAGCAGTGCTGATGTCAGGGGCAATAAGACTGGTATGGGAAGGTGCCTGGAATCCTCCCTCCTCGCCACCATGATTTTGCTCAGTGATTTAAATGGCAGTGTTGTACAGTCATTGCTTCCTATATCAAGTGGCAGTAATTATTATTGACGGATTATTGTATTTTATTTTTCAGTTTGAAGGCAAGAGTTTACACCAGCTGGTGCTGAAGATCTGTAGAGGACGTTTTATCCCAGTGTCTCCCAAGTATTCATATGACCTGAGGATTTTAATTTCCCAGTTGTTTAAAATATCTCCAAGAGATCGACCATCTATCAATTCCATATTAAAGAAGCCCTTTTTGGAGAAGCGCATCACCAACTACTTGCCCCCTGAGGTAAGATTCTTAGGCTGCTGACTGCACTTTGACACATCCTTTTTTTTTAATTGGGCAACAAGTTTGGTTGATAAAGGTAATAGGGTTGACGTGATATACTTCTATTTCTGCAAGGCATTTGACTTGGTACTACATGACATCTTGATTAAAAGACTAGAAAGATATAAAATGTACATAAAACACATTAAATGGATTAAAAGTTAGCTAAATGATAGGTTTCAAAACGTAAATAGAGAATCATCATCAGATGGGTGAGTCGCACAGGGGTCAGATCCTCTGCCTATGCTGTTCAACATTTTTATTAATGACCTGGAAGAAAACACAGAATTATCACTGATAAAGTTTGCAGATGACCCAAAAATTGGAGGGTGAGGTTAAAAAAGCAGAAGACAGATCACTGATGCTGAGCAACCTGGATTGCATTATAAGCTAGGCACAAACAAACAATATGCATTTTAAAATGTATAAATGTGGGAACAAAGAAGTAGCCTGCACTTACACCATGGGAAACTATTGCGGGAAGAAAGACCCTGAAAAAGATTTGGGGGTTGTGGTGGATAATCACCTAAATACTGAGCTCCCACCGTGAGAACCACAAAGTCTAACACAGTGGTTCTCAAACTGTAGCAACTTGAGGATCCCCATTTTGACATTAAAATTTTCAAGGGCTTCCAAGCCTTCCCTGTTCAGACCCTGTCCCTTTCCCCCCAAGCCCTGCCCTACCTCTCCCTGTCCCTGCCCCACCTCTGCCCCTCCTCTTCCATGCCTCTTTACGCTCCATCCCCCAAGTGCACCTGTCCCCACTCTTTCCCCTCCCTCCTAGCACTTGCTGCATTCTGGGAAACAGCTGTTCTGCAGTGTGCAGGCAGCACTAAGAGGGAGGAGGAGGAGCTGATCAGCGGGACCAGCCCCAGACATGCTTTCATCCCCATCTCTGAGAAAGTCCCATCCCTACTCCTACTCCTCCCTCTGCCTGTCCCCAGTGTGCAGGAGGCACTAGGAGGAAGGGTGATGAGTTGAGGGAGGGAGGGAGGAGGAGTTGATCAGTGGGGCCGGTAGACCCTCTGAAGCAGGACTACTCAACTCTGGAAGCCCTGGGGGCCACAATGACACTCACAACATGTGCTGAGGGCTGCAACTTAAATGTGGTTGCATATACTTGCAAATAGCTTCTTTCACACTGACGGGCATGAATACAAAAATTAGGCAAGACTATATAACACACAGACCCCATTTAGGTCATTTCTGCTGATATTAATAAAATGCAGTATTTACTCAATTTCCACACACATGACAGCACTTTTAATGAGCAATGCCAGTCCAGGAATTTAACTACTAAAACACATATCACCAGAAGACCATTATATTGACTACTTTTTTGTTTTAGCTCCCACCTGCGGGCTGCAAATAAACAGGCCGTGGGCTGCCAGTGGCCCATGGGCTGCGTGTTGAAAAGTCCCGCTCTAAAGTATCATTGGTCACAGACCACTGTTTGAGAAATTCTGGTCTAGTGGAATCCTTGAATGTATAAACAGAGGAATCCTGAGTTGAGCTGTTATTTTACCCCTCTGTTTGCCACTGGTGGGACCTCTAATGGAATACTGTGTCCAGTTCTGGTGCCCACAATTCAAGGATGTTAATAAATTAGAGAGGGTTCAGAGAAGAGCACAAGAATAATCAAAGGACTAGAAAATATGCTACATGAGTCTATTTCACTTACAAAGAGAGGGTAAAGGAATGACTTGATTGCAGTCTATAAATACCTACATAGGAAACAAATATTTAATAATGGTAATGGGTTCTTCAGTCTAGCAGAGAAAAGTACAGCATGAGTCAGTGGCTGGACGTTGATGAAACTAGAAAAATTTTGATAGGAAATAAGGTGTAAATTTGTTAACAGCAGAGTCATTAACCATTGGAACAACTTACACAGAGTCACAGTGGATTCTCCATCACTGACAATTTTTAAATTGTGTGTTTTTCAAAAAGATCTGCTCTAGAATTTATTCTGGGAAAGTTCTATGGCCTGTGTTATACAAACAGTTAGACTAGGTGATCGCAAATGGTACCTTCTGGCCTTGAAGTCTATAAATCTATTAAACAAGATGCAGTACAGACAGTTGAAACAGATACTTTTTGCTTATAGGTAACACAGGAAGAATTCAGCCACACTGTTATACACAAAATAAGACCTTCAGCAGCACATCATGTAACCAAGCTGGTGCAGGGTAAGTCTTGTTTTATGACAGAATAATAATACATATGGGTATGTCTACACTGCAAAGTTAATTCGAAATAACAGCTGTTATTTCGAATTAACTTTAATAGCATCTATACATGCAAACCGCTATTTCAAAATTAATTCGAAATAGCGGAGCGCTGAATTCGAATTTGGTAAATCTCGTTCTACGAGGAGTAACGCCAAATTCGAAATAGCTATTTCGAATTAAGTGCTGTGGGTATGTCTACATACCTAGCTCCCTAGTTTGAACTAGGGAGGCTAATGAGGGCGACCGAAATTGCAAATGAAGCAATAGCATGTTCCTGGGCGGTCGCCATTTTTGGAAATTGACTAGCCTGGAATAACTGCCTGCATCTACATGCGGCAGTGAAATGGGAGTTCGAAGTAAAGCCCTTAATTCGAATTAGCTGTTAAACCTCATTCAAGGAGGAATAACAGCTAATTCGAGTTAGGGCTTTAAGGGATATTTAAATCCCACACTTCATTTGCAATTTCAGTTGCCCTCATTAGCCTCCCTAGTTCAAAGTAGGGGGCTAGTGTAGACATACCCCTGTGTAGACACTTAATTCGAAATAGGGGGCCTCCAGCCCTTCCCAGGGAGCCCTGGTGGCCACTCTGGGCACAACCAGGAAAACGTACTCTCCTCTCCCCCAGCCCCGGAGCTATTAAAGGGATAGACTCTGGCCACAGTGCCTGTGCCAGCTCCAAGCCTGCCAGCCCAGAGCCAGCAGTGGCCACCGGGGCCCCTGACCCAATGGCCCCAAAACATGAGCCAGCAAGCCACTGGCAGCCAGCCCTCCACCGCTCCCCAGGAGCAGTCTGCCAGCTCCCAGGAGCATGACAGGGGCTTGAGAAAGTGGGCGCCTTCTAGGTCCAGGGTGGAGATCATGGACCTTATTCAGGTTTGGGGGGGATGCCAACGTCCATGATCTCCACACTAGACAGAGGAATGCGGCTGTCTATGGCAGGATAGCTGCCAGCCTGGCCACCAAAGGCCACATGCGAATCCAGGAGCAGGTTTGCATGAAAATCAACTTGGTCCGGCAAGACCCCCAACTCTGGGCCCTGAGCTTCCCCTCTCCCTTCTTCCCCTTGCTCCCTCCTCCCAGGTTTCCCCCTCTCCTCTCCCACCCTCTCTCTTCCCCTCTCCCACCTCCTTTTCCCAGTCTCCCCAGAGGTTCATTTCCCCCCCCCCCAGTTTTGTTCAATAAACCCAGTTTCTATTTTTGAACATACATGTCTTTTATATGACATCAGGAATGGGGATTAGGGAGGGGTAAGTGGAAGGACGTGAGGGAGGAATGGGGCATGAGCTCCCGGTGGGGAGGACTGGGGTGGCTCTGAGGGCTCCTCGGGGTGGACGCTCTCCCATAGGGCCTCCTGGATCCTGACAGCCCCCTGATGGACCTCCCCTGGATGGAAGCCTGCAGCAAGTGCAGCCAGGCTGATGGCAACGACCCCATAGGACGCACCGGCGTGCCCAGGGTCAGCTCTGGCTCCATGTGGCTGAGTGCTGTGGTGTCCCAAGTGCGGGCACTCAGGGCACTCCAAGACAGGACTGCTTTGCTGTCCCTCATCGAGGTAGACAAGCAAGCGGGGAACCCTGAGAACTGTCTTTCCAGGGTTGGGGTAGGGTCCCTTTAAGCACAGAGCTCAGTTAGCCTCAGGCAGCAGCCTCACACACTAAGTCCTAACCTGATGCCCTGCCAGCACTGGTTCTGGCCAGCCTTAACTTCGGTTCAGGGTCCACTCAGTGTGGATGCGCTATTTCGAAATAGCAAAACGCTATTTCAAAATAGATTTTGTGTGTAGATGCATTAATTTGAATTAGCTTAATTCGAATTAACTATTTCGAATTAAGTTAATTTGAAATAGCACTGTAGTGTAGACATACCCTAAGTTATTAATTAACATGAGCTCTAAACTAATCTTAATGCTATATAGAAATCAAGATGCATTGTAATTACCGGATGGACTTACCTTTTCAGCAGTTTTTAATGTGATTTGCACTAGGGATGTAAATAACCATTAAAATAGTTAACTTTATTCTGGTTAACCGGTTAACTATTCTTGGGCTGGCGAATGGCAGCTAGGGCCAGAGGCAGGTCTGCCTGCCTGCCTGGGCCATTCTGGCATGACCTCAAGAAAATTGACACCCACAAGAAAAGTCAACAATCATTTCAAAATCCAAACTTATGTGCATTTAATACTCCAAAGATTCTTAAAATAGCTGAACACATACTTTTATTGCTGTAACTCTTGTTCTTCCTCAGTTCATCTATTGTTATGTCTGTTGGCAGATTTTAAGTTTATCTAGGAAGGGTCATTGTGGTGTTATGTATTGTTCAAAGCACTGAGCACACTTTTGTGTATTGTAAAAATGAATAATCTCGTGTACTTGTGGCACAAATGCAGTTTAAATCAGAGCTGACGGTCATAGACATTTCAGTCTATGTACACTATTATTTTGTCAGCAGACAGCATTTTTCAAAATAAAATAAATTAGATCAAAATGTGAAAGACAGCAATATTGAATTTGTAATTGACACCCTCTTTTAAGTCTGGTATATATAGACAATCTAAAAAGCATAGATTATGGCTGGCTGACATCTGCATTGGAACTATTGAATACCTGCTGCATATGATGATCACTCAATTTTGCTCTAATTTTGTGTTCTTCATTATATCACAAATACTTCATAATGTTACTTATGGAAGAACAGATGTGGCACGCAGTGGGATTTACCAAAGTGCCTAAGCAGGGTAGGAGCATAACTTGATTAAAATTTGGCCTTGGACCTCATAACTCCCAGGTTATAGTCTTGAGTCTAGCACTGAATCCCTTTGTAACCTTGAACAAATCTCTCTGTGTTTTAGTTCACCTATCTGAAAAATGAGCAAAAGGATACCTACCTTACAGGAGTGTTCTGAATCTTAATTAATTTTTTCCGAAAGCTTTGTACTCCTTGGGTGAAAAGCAAGAGGTGGGGTGTAAAGTATTATTAATAGTATTAATGTGAAATAAAAAGGGTTATTTTTTTAAACTGTCCAGTGCATGTTAGACATATGCTCATTTTGCAGTTTATAATTAGAATGTGATAAGAACAATGGGAATAATTACCATTACAGTTAAAAAATCCTTATCTTTTTTTTATTTATTAAATAAGTTCCTAAAGTTCAAAAAGTGAGAGTCCAAGACCATTGTTCTCCAAGATCAAGGCTGTTGGAACCAGTCAAGAAACAGGAATTATTACATAGTAAAGAATGGAAACCTCCTTCAAGAGTCCACCAACCTATTGTCCAGGTACTGTGCCTTCAAAACATACAGAGCTTTGCTCTTTTCTGAAATGTAGTCAGGTCGAGATAGAAGAAATCTGCTTTTAAAAAGACTGTTTTGGGTTATTGGCAGGAGTTGTATTTGAAAATATTTGGCAATGGAGGCAATCAAACTGAGTCTGTTCCTGTTTGAAGGAGATAAGGCTTAATTCTGCTTTGAGTTATACTGGTATATATCCAGAGCAATTCAATGGACATAGTGAAGTTGTTCCAGGTTTACACTGACATAACTGACAGCAGAATTTGAAGCATGTTGTTTTTCTTATTTAGGCAAAGTTACAATACAATGTTAACATACTATGTAAGTATATCATACATTATGTTACTTATCCAAGATCAGGTAACTATTTAAAAAACCTGGCTAAATATTTGGCCTGCTGGTTGAGGAGCTATTCTTTTCTGAGTATGCTAGAAAAAGTGACAAAGTTTAAAATACAGTATTTAGGCTTTTTTTGGCATTTCTCTTGCATACGTATTTGTTGTGAAACTTTTTCCACTACAAGGATAATCCATTTTTACTATTTCACAATTCCACAGAATTGTCACATTTTTCCAATAATGTTCAATACAAAGTCTCACTGTTAATAATAAAAAAGAAAATATATTTTAAACCCAAGAAATTATCTCCTTTACTGGAGCATTAGGTAAGCCCATCAAGAGATCTCTAGGAAGCTGGAATTTTGTCATGAGATTAATCTTTTTAATAACTTCTTCCCCAAACCATCTAATTCCTGGACACAAGTACCACATGTGCAAATATGTTTCCTCCTTCTTGCAGCCTCCCTATTAGCAAAAGTACAATGGGGGTGCATCTGTGCAGCAGGGATTAACTCAAAATAAGCTGCGTGAATTGAGCTACGTCAATTGCGTAGCTTATTTTGAAATTGAAATTGGGAGCATCTACACAGCACTTATTTCAAAATAGAGTACTCTTCCTCCGACTTCCCTTACTCCTCATACAATGAGGGTTACAGGAGTCGGAGTAAGAAGTCCTCCAGCTTGACAGTATTTCGATATTATTTCGAAATTACTGCCTGCTGTGTAGATGCGGACTAAGGTATTTCGAAATAATGCTAGTTATTTCAAAATAAAGTTGCTATGTAGATGTACCCTGGATCTTAACTGGAGTAAAAAGCCATTTATATAGCAATTTATTGAAGACAAAAGTCTTTGAGCTGTACAAAGTGAAGATGGTATATCTCCTTTCTCATATAGAGACCTGCTCTTCTAGATCAAGTTCTTTGTCCATATTCCTCTCCTGTCTGTTCATCTGGATTGGGTTTTTTTTTTTTCAACATCTTTTTCTATTAAAATTGTATATATCTGAGAAACTGAACTGTTTGTTCCAATTTGCTCCTGGGTAATTCCTCATCTGTAGTTAAAGGTATAGATAGAGCTGCCTTACATGTAGATTTCACTGTCAAATGTGGAATTCATTTAGGACTTCAGAATATGATAACATTTATTACAGTCGCCCTAATGTATTTAGCTTACAGGGCACAAAAAAACATATTGATTGACTTACAATGAGGAGAGCTTCAGAATGAGGGGAGTTAAAGTAATGGAGAGACAGGTTGCAGTAAGAAAAATGTATCTCTGGAAGCCAGATAGCCCTTAGATGAAGTGTAGAAAGGCTAGGGGAAGTTGTCCTAGGACACGTCTATACTGCAGGACAAAAGTTGAATTAAGATACGTAACTTCAGCTACGTCAATTGCATAGCTGACGTCGAAATAGTTTAATTCAGCTTTTGGTGCTGTCTACACAGCAGGAAGTTGAAGGAAGAACACTCTTCCTTCGACTTCTCTTACGCCGCGTGAAATGAGGGTTACAGGAGTCGGAGTAAGAAGTGCTCCAGCTCGACATTATTTTGAAATAACGCTTCTGTGTAGATATATCTCTAGATATAATCTGGATAGTTAGTATTATTGCCTAACAGAATAGGGAGTGGGAATGAAACTTGCTTTAAAATGTGATTAGTGCAGAGAATAAAGACTAGCTTCCAGTTTATCATGTCTTGACTTAAGAATGATCATTCATTACCTTTTGAAATTTCATCCTGTTACATATATTTTCAGCATTGGCGCTCCAGACTTAAGATGGAAGAAAGGCCAGAAGCTGCTAGAGTACATGGACATTATGGTCATTATTATGATAAACTTGATAACTTGCAGAAGAGACTTTATTTACGAGATGACCTTTCTCACATCAACCGAAGAGTCAATGAATATTATAAACAGAAAGGACAAGTTGCGCCTCCCCCACCAGAGCGGTAATCTTTTCCATCAATTTAAATACTGAAGAATCACCAGTATTTTGACTCTTCAACCTTTTTGATCATATAGCAGTGTTGAGATATAGAAGCAGAGTCACTCATTCAGTATGATTCCTTTCTTGTTCGCGCTTTTGATGTGGTTCTTATATTACATATAATTCAACAAGAAAAAATGAAACGTCCATTTCTATCTACCTATTCAACCTAGAGATTCATTTCTGAATGTATTTTCATGATATTTGAAACTGTTCATTGTAGAAACTTTTCCTAGATCTGACTACCCAACCTCAAGTGGTCAGAAAGCTCTAAAGACAGCAGGACTACTGTTGTTCTCCAGCCTCGAGATTGTGGTTAGGATAGGTCACAGAGATATTTGCTCCCACAGAGCTTATACTGTAGCCTCTTCTGAAAAGTTCCTTTCTGCTACAGGTTTATAAAATTCACCGCCTTTCTCATTCAGGCCGTGTCTAGACTCCATCCCTTTTTCGGCAAAGGGATGTAAATTAGGCACGTCGATATTGCAAATGAAGCTGGGATTTGAATTTCCCGCGCGTCACTTGCATAATGGCAGCCACTGCTTTTTTTTTTGAAACAGGGCTTTTTCGAAGAAAAGTGGCACTTTAGATGGGGCATTTTCGACAGAAATGCCTCAATTTGAAAGATCCTGTACTACTTGGATCTTTTTTTTTTTTTTCCGAAAAAAAGCAGCAGCCACCATTATGCAAGTGAAGCATGGGAAATTCAAATCCCGGCTTCATTTGCAATATCGACGTGCCTAATTTACATCCCTTTACCGAAAAAGGAATGTAGTCTAGACGTAGCCTCAGACTCCCCAATGGAAACGGTTCTCCTTTTTCTGAGCATGCCTCTCCATTAGTCACAAATGGATGAGTTCAAGAAGATTTGCATAAGGTAGACCAGGTTAGGGATGATCAGGGATGCTAGATTTAAATGTTGCCTTGTTTGGGAAGCTTCAGTTAAAGTAGGTTGGGCTATAAGGTTTTGGTCAAAGAAGGCAAGGTTGGGGATGACTGAATATAAGATACCCAGCTTCAGCTCAATTCAGGATGTTAAGGCAAACTAAACTGAGGTTGAGTCATTGAATGACAGTTGCATTCAGAAAGCATGATGTCAAATAACTGATGACCAAGGAACTTATAAGCAATTGCTGATTGTTTTGCAACTAAAAAAAAATTCTATGAAAAAACACTGCTAATGCAAAGTGTGGGTGTTATAGATAGGCACACAGAAATCAGGAAATGTTAGGACTGAACATCCAACTTTAACTCTTTGCTCCTGTGTGAGTGTTTTACAAAACTATTATTTCAATAACATATTAATATACTGTTTCTCAGGCTTCAGAAGCCTGATATAATTGATGGAATGGAGAGGGCAAGAGACAGAGGTCAAGTGAATATGTGGTTACTTCATTATTATTGTTCCATTAGTATATTCTTTATACATTTAACACAGTATATAACTAGAGTTCAGGAAGTAACTTCTGGTAAACAAATAAAGGTGTGAGGTATGGCTGTGTGTATATATAGGGAGCTTCCATACTAGTATAATTTTCTGAAAGTTGTAGACAAAAACACCATTGTTGAACGTCATTGTGTTCTGTCAGGCCTGCAGAGTATCTTCAAAGACGGCTTGATGCCCAGCAGTACAAGATGAAAGTGGAAAAGCAGTTGGTAAGTAAATACTGAATTATAGATGTAACCACCTCTTTCCTCCCTGGGCCACACTCGCTTGTGTGCCTGATGTTTTTAACATAAAAGGAGATCTTGAGTACCCCAGTGATAGTGTTGTATAATTGGGAAGTCCCTGTCCACCCCCATGCTGCAGTCCCTTGCTCCTAAAAGAATATACACTTGTGGTGCCTCCAACTGTCTGGCCCTGTACACATTTAATGGTGTGCCTTGGGAACCTCCAGGAATCAACTTATTCCAGTAATAATTTGGATCTAACTCCAAAACAACAATTATAAATAATATACATCTAATTGATTAAATGAACACACCTTTACTTAACTTAAAGAAACAGGGTTTAACAGATTAAAAGTGAATAAAATCAATTAACAAAGTACACAGAAATAAAGGAAACTTCTCTAACTGGCATTTACACTGCCACCATTTATCCAACCCCAGAGTGTGCACTCCTCTAGATTCACTTGCTTGCATGGGCGCGCTTGAAGGTCTGTAGCTGGAGTGGATACAGCACTGTGCAGGTTCTGTGTGTTAGTTCAAGCTGAGCAGCCAGCTGCAAAATCCCTCTGCCAGTGGAGCAGGCCCCACCAAATGCCAGCAGCTCTGGTTCACTGGGCAGATCACTCTGGCTCTCTTTGGACCCAGAGTCAGTTGTGTGCTCCGTCCCAGGCAGCGTTTTCCCAAAGAGCCACAGTTATGTTCTGTGCAGGGTTATGTAGGCCCTTCTCAGCCACAGGGACGGTCACCAACAGCCCCTGAAGCTAGAGTTGCTAGGTGTCGGGTTTTGAACTGGACAGTCCAGTATTTGAGCTTTCTGTTCGGGAATATAAATGAGAAAATATAAATGTCCGGTATTTTCTAACTAAGATGTAATGTAGATTGTGATATTTTTGTTGAAACCATCTGGCAACCCTACCTGAAGCAGCCTGCTAGATCCAAGCCCCAGCAGGCTATCAGAGGTAGGCTCTAGCTTCCAGCAGCAGCTCCTGGTCTGGAAAAAGGCTCCATACCAGCAGTCTGGCTCCTTTCCTTAAAATGGAGCCCACCAATCCTCTCTCTCCCTGCCTGGAAGAGAGCATGAGTTTTTCCTCCTTTTTCCCAAGGGCTCGTGGGAGTTGTAGTCTCTAGGGCTAGATTGCCCCACAAAGGATCCTCCCAGTGAAAGTCAGAGGCTCCTAGAGTAAGGGGACTACATAGAGTACAATCAATACAATGGAAATGAGTGAAAGCCCAGATGATGAACCTGTGCCTTTTTTACAGCAAAGTACAGCACTGACAAATAGGGAATCCTGCTGTAATGTTTTTGTTGATTTTACTCTGCAGTGTTCTTCTAAAGGTTTTACTTTTTTCTACAAACCCCCCCCCCAACTTCTAATGTGAAATACTATTATGACTATTTCTCCCTGAAATATGTACTATACCTATGGCTCTTCTGATTGGTGTGTGGAGGGGGAATTCAGAAGATGAAATCTCTAAATGGAAACTCCTTTGCTCTGGAAGTGATCCTTTGCATATCACTAGGGACTGCGACCATCCTCTGCTGACCCACATCACAACCAGATCCAGCAGCAGGATGTGAAGGAAGAACTGCTCAAAGACCGTCAGTGGGATACGGCCAGAAGGAATGATGAGATGAAAGAAGAGGTAAAACACACATCCATCTTAATTGGCCATGGCCATTTTATTATACTGACTGGCAATTGTACTTTCCATGTGAAAAGTAATATTCTTTCCCCTGTCCACAAGCAGAATATTATCTGGATTCATGTGCAGGTTATATAGCATTGCCACCAGCTGGTTTAGTCCTGGGACAAGAAGCTGATTTGAGTCACCATAAGAAAGAGCACAATCCAGATTCTGATTTCACTTCCACTGAAGTCAATAGAATTGTATTGTTGTAAAAGCAGTGGGAGGAGAACGAGTTCCCATGTGTACAAACTAAAAGATGTAGTATTCTCTTATCTTTTTTTCCCCAGCGTCATCCTTCACTACCACATTTATAGATGCTGCTTACGTGATATATTGTTATCCAGAGAAGCTACTTGTATTTTTTTATATGAACTGTACTTGATTCTGTGATGCTTTTGTGTGATAGATAAAACAGTAATCCTTACTTTTCATATAAAAACACAAATATTACATGCTATTGTATTTAATTTATTATAGTTATTTGTTAAATTGTATGTATCTGTTACACACAAAATTTACATTAAAATAATATTAAAGTAGGATCAACGTTATTATATTTCACTGTACATTCAATCTGGATGTCCATGTATTATTTTCTCTTAACCGGTGTTGTTTTTAAGGGAAACCACATGCATAAATATTCTAAACTTGGTGCTGTTTAACAGGAATACCTGCAACAACTACAGAAAATTAGGCAACAGTACTACAGTGATGTAAAAGAGCTTATATGCAAAGCAGAAGCACTGCAGGTAATAACTCTCATATACACAGATCCAGAAGGGATCATTTAAAATCAATATCCAATGTATCTGGTAACTGAAACCAACATTTTATAAATACACTCTTTAGGAGAATCCAAAAATAAGAGACAAAACCTATCTTATAAAAGAAGGAAAATCTGGAGGCCAGCCTGATCCAAAAGATACTCCTCGAAGAATAGAAGAACCAGTCCAGGTACCAACATTGTACAAAAGAGTTTGAACACATTACCACAAAGTAACTAAAGTAAGGTAATGTGATCCTGCACACTGCTGGTCTATTTCTGAGAAGTGGTAGAAGTCAAGGAACTAAGGAACACATGAAAAATAACTTAGAACTGATAGTCACTTTTTACTGCATGTGAGATTTTATGTGCCTATGTTCACTTTGTCTAGCTTGAGAAGTTTCTCTCTTTTGGTCCTGGTTTGTTCAGGTTAATGTTGTTTCTCCCCAGCTTTTACTGGGATGTACTTTTGCTTTAATTAAAGAAATCTGTTCCTTTTTTCATGCTTTAAAAGTGGTATGCAGTGGAATTTGCTCACAACAGCAGATTTTCATGGGTTTGGAGGGCTCTATACTGGTTCAGTTTTGCCATGGAGGGACAAGACTTGTAGAGACTGCACAGGGAGTGAGTTAGAGCCCAATACTATTGGGACTTCTTAGCCAGGAAAAAACTGGGGAACAAGCTGGAGGCAGGGCCAAAAAATCCCCTGTTGCATAGATCTTCCACTTCTTTCCCACCAAGGGCGGAACAGTTCTTAGCAGGGACTAGCAGCTGAAGAGTGGCTCCCTTCTTACTTTACAGCCTTTTGGGATAGGGAGGGGGAAAGCATTCCTTATCCTTCAGTCACCAGAGAGTTCTGCAGCAGCCAGCTAGCCCAGTTACTTAGGCTGGAGAAAGGATTTTGTCCAGAGTAAAATACCGTTCAGAAGGAAGACAAATGAAAGTCTAGCTTGTTAAAGGGCATTTCAATGTGCAATGCGTATTGCAATTCTAATCATACTGAATCTCCAGTTTTAGTGGATTTGTTCTGTGAAGAATCTACCTTGTTATAAGAGTTTATTTCTTTTTTATACGATGATTATCAGGGAGTTGTGACAGAGGAGCTTGTGGAAAATAGACATGCACATTTGGAATGGGAGATGCCAGGGCCCTATGCAATTCAAAGGCATGACCTGGCCCCAAGTAGTTTCTTTCTTTATACTAGAAGCAACATAGTTTAGTGAAACCACTTGCATCTGGAACCTGATTCAATGCCCATTTAAATCAAAGGCACAGTCAGTTTATAGGAAATCAGGATTACGAAAGCACAGAACCCTTTCTCCTAACATCTGATAGCTAGCACAGTGCATCTGTGGGCTTAGCACCTGCTTGACTTCAGCTGTGTTCCTGGGCTTTCTCCACGTATTTTTCTTGTTTCACATGTTCATTAAAATCTGAAAATTGTTTAGATATTAGGGAGATGGTGATGCACCTGGCCCCTTAGGATAATGCTAATTTTCTTTGTTTATTTGACAGATAGCTAATAGAGAGGGGAAATGTGTGTAGTCGACAAGATTAACTGATAAGCCCAGGTTTATCGGTTAATCATGTAGTCGTCTACATGATGACATCCCTGCCATTAACCAAATGCTTTGTACATAGTTTATACATACTCTGGCTCTGAGGAGTGGATGTATAATTATTCTTTTTGAACTTTGAGCATTTTTTTTTTCATTCAAGGATATTGAACAAAATTTGAAATGTATCATACTACAGAACTGTCAAGAGAGACGAGTCCTGGAAAAGAAACATAAAACAAAGGTAATTGAGATAATTTCTCTACTTTCTTCTCCTTTCCTCGATTGGTCTCAGATGGTCCCACTATGCCATGGTAGCTCTAGAAAGCAGATTGTGTGCAAGTCAACACCAATGCTACTTTATGGACCGGTGGATCAGAGTTTCTGTGGGAGCAAAAGGTCATCAAGGAAAGTAGCATGGTAACACAGCCCTGCCCCTAACTTGATAGTGACTCCCATTAGATACTCTAGAGCAGAAGGTGGGGATCATTTGTTGGTTTGGGGGCCACTGACCCACAGAAAAATCAGTTGGGGGGCCGCACACAAGTGAGAAAAAACAAAAACCCCTCACTGACGTGGCCCCTGACTGAGAAGGAGAAAGACCCTCCTCATGTTCCCCTCGCACACCAGAGCCTAGAGGGCCCCAGCCTAGTAGATTTTGTGTGCTCCAGCCCTGTGGTGGGGGGGCAGGAGCACCAGTGCGGGCTCCCCAGTGCTGAGCCTCAGGTGCCAGATCCAGGCAAGCTACATCTGGCCTCTGGGCCTGAGGTTCTCCATCCCTGCTCTAGAGTGACTTTGGGTGAGGTAATACCTTTTATTGGACTAATTTCTCTTGGTGAGAGAGACAACCTGAAGAAGAGCTTTGTGTGGCTAGACAGCTTGTTTCTCTCCAACAGAAGTTGATCCAATAAGAGATACTTACCTTATTCCACCTTGTGTGTCTAATATCCCGGCACCAACAAATACTTTATCTGTTTATCAGAGTACACTAGTACTGTATTAAAACAGTCCAGTTGAATTCAGGTTCACTCACTGTTAGGTCAGACTGTTAATCCATTAACATTTCCTTTGTAAATCTTACTTTTTACAGTAGAACCTCAGAGTTACAGACACCTCAGAAATGGAGTTGTCCATAACTCTAGAATCCTAGAACTGGAAGGGACCTTGAGAGGTCATAGAGTCCAGTCCCCTGCCCTCACGGCAGGACCAAGCACTGTCTAGAATGATCATCCCTGACAGGTGTCTGTCTAACCTGCTCTTAAATATCTCCAGTGTAGAAATGTTCATAACACTGAACAAAGTGCAGTTTGGGCCTCAGATCCAGCAGGCCAGGATTCAGCATCAGCTGAGCTTCCTACTTAGCCCCACATGAGTTTACAAGCTTGTCCCCCTCAGAGAGAGAGAGAGACTGCCTGCCTCCCTCCCTCCTGGCTGGGGAATGGGGCGGCGGGGGATTAAGTTAAAAACAGCATGTCCCTCTCCTGACAGTATTTGCTTATATTTTTGTCTCTGCTGCTGCCTAATTGGTTATTTCTGGTTTCACATGGTGTCCAGTTGACTAGTCAGTTCATAACTCTTGTGTTTATATCTCTGAGGTTTTACTGTATCTTTCTACTGTAATCTGAATGCTAGATGCAAATAAAAATGTTAAATGAATTTATATGAGATGTCAGGAAAACTTTTCCAACATTATCAATTAGGCATTGGAATAAGGCTTCTAAGGGAAGTTATTGCAGACCAGGCACTCCTGGCATTCAAAATTTAGATGGGACAGGATTCTTGAGAACACATAGTAGAGACCAATCCTGTGTATGGAAAAGGGGGGAATTAGATGGTTATTTAATAGGACATTTCTTTAAATCTCTGACAATCATTTGAAAATATACGTTAACTATCTAAAAGATTGCCATTCCTCTGTTCCTTAAAAAAAAAAAAAAAAAAAAAAAAAAAGTCAATTTCACTTCCCTGAAACTATCTGCTAGCGTTTTTGGCTATATTTTTCAATTTTGAAAACTTTTTTCCCCCTTCCCTGTTGCTGTGTGAAAGACACAAACATGGGAAACTAACCATGCTGAAACTGACTATACAGAAATATCTGTCAAACAATGTGAACCAACAAAGAAATGTTTTTCTAATCTATTCACCAGTAGTTTTTTAATTGTCATTTGTAATAAACAATAGATACATAATTTTCATAGATAAGTAATTTTTGAATTTGTAGTGCCTATTAAGCTGCACAGATTGTAATGAACTTCTTTAATGAATTATGTGAACTCCTTTTTTTAGGGAGGAATAAAATTTGAAATTAATTTAGATGTATATGTTCCTGAAGAGATCACTGAGCAAGAAGAGGTACGTTGTTGCTATACTATAAACACATTTGTTTTAATAGTCTGAATATGTGATAGCAGCTCCAAGCTGTTACTAGGGTTCCATTATAATCCTCCTCCTCCTCCTTTTCTTATAATGAAACCTTTCCATTTGATATTATGCATGTATGATCATCTGCCAGTAAGGGAGACTTTTGGAGGGGGAAGTTTAAGGGTGATTGGCTGAAGGCATTAATAAGAAACAAAAGTATGAAAGTTCAGAATAATTTTACTTTTGTTAAAGTTTTTTGGGGGAATATTGTATCTCAAAAGTGATTTCGTCTGCAAACTCCAAATTTGGCTTATAATTGACCTCAATAAGATGCCTTTGAGTATTTCTAAAACTTGTAAATGGCTCTACTTTTGGAGCTGCTAGCTACAATTGTTTTGAATCAGTAGTTGTTCTATAGAATTCAAAAGCACACAGCATTTCTGAAGAACTTTGTACTATATATAAGCTCTATAATATCCCTGTCAAGTATATAAACTTCACAGAGTCCCTGACAGACTCTTTCTGTACTTGTAAGCTGTGCTGAAAGAGATTCCCCATGTGGTCTCAATTGTCTGTTACGCTTATAAATTGCACAAAATCAAAGAGGGTCATGGGGGCCCACAGCCTTTCTGATCTTGTAGAGTTATAACTACATAGAATCCTAAGACCTGGTGAGTTTTTGTGATCCTGATTATTCTGTTGGAGTTTGCTACATTTTCAAGCTCTGAAGACCCAGAGGGTTCCTACAGAGTTTATAAGCACAACAGGACCATAGAGACCCGTCAGAACTGGTGGTACAAGTGCAGTGTGTAGAAACTTTCACAGAAATAGGGCTGCAGTCAGAACTTTTGCCTAATGTAATTTATGTGGAGCCTCTAAAGCTACTGTGTATGTCATGGTTCAGAGAGCTCATTTTCACTTCTGGGAATTGAGCTTCTCAGGCAAGACATCCTGCTATTCCCTAGTCATGGCTACTTACTACTTTTAGAAAAATTGTTTATAAGCCTATCCTGAGTTTGCAGAAAACCTGATTTTTATACCCTTTTTAGTGGGATGTTGGCCTCGCTTATAAATAAATATTAGGGCTGTCAATTGACATACATTAACGCCTATAATTAACGCAGTCCAGGATTAACGCATTCATTTTTTAATGCGTTAATTGCAGGTATTAATGCTGTGCTGCCCCTTTGAAGTGCCGCTGTTGTGTGTCAAAGGGGCAGTGCAACAAGGAGCCCGGGATCAGCTGAGGACTCCCCAGCTGACTCCGGGCTCCACTGCCCCTTTGAAACACGTAGAAGCGGCGTTTTCAAGGAGCAGCCACCTCACAGATGAGCCGGGGGTCAGCTGTGCAGCGGCTGCCCCTTAGAAACATCACCTCCACGTGTTTCAAAGGAGCAGTGGTGCCTGAGGTCAGCTGGGGACTCCCCAGCTGATCCCAGGCTCCGTGCGGCAATTTCCCAGAACTCAGGGTCAGCTGGTGAATCTACACAGTGCTTTTTTGTGCAAAAACCTCTTGCGCAAAAGGGAAGGAAGAGGAAATGCAAATGAGACCGTGCCATATGCAAATGAGCACTCCATTTGCATTTGGTCTTCCGCAAGAGGCTCATAGTGTAGACATAGCGTAGCTGATCCTGGGCTCCATGTAGTGCTGCCCTGTTGAAATGCTGTGGTGGCATTTCAAAGGGGATGTGCACATGATTAATTTTTATTAATCACGTGATTAATCACGATTAATTTTTTTAATTGCTTGACAGTCCTTATAAATATATATGATAGCAAGCTCTTTCATCATTCTTTTATTGAACTAACTTGCTCAAAGAAGTTGGGCCTGAGTCACTGCTACATTACTCCTGTTTAGCGCTCTTTAGATTTCATTGGACAGGGAGTGGGGAATCCACAAGCACAGAACATGAATAATGCAATGGTAAATCACTTTGTGTTTGGAAGAAACCGAAATGACACTTTAGATGATATAAGGAGATTGATGTGGTTATGTGTTGTTTTGTTTTTTTTTTTTTAAACTTAACATCTGAACATAGAACTCTTTTTTTAAAACAACACACAATATGTATTAGGCATCACTCCACCAACATATCTTCCTACATATTTGGTATGCCTCTTGCAAACTAGTGTTTTACAAATAACCATGTGTCTTCTGAAATTACTGCTGCATTTTCACTTTTCATATGTTACGTGATTGTTTCAATCTGCCTGTGCACCTGAAAACATTTGGGGGGAGGAAAACAATGAAAATGGGAATTAAGTCCCTGCCCATATTTGTGTGTTCTGTTTTTTACTAAAATCTGTTTTGTTTCAGGAACCAGAGAAGCTTAATGATACATTAGCTTTTGAGGATGGTAAGAATCTTAAGGAGAAATGGATGAAGATCTATGAAGATGACACACAAAATACTCTGAAAGACCTGTGCTTTCAGGAAGCAGGTATTACTTAGGGCATGTCTTCATTAATGGCTGGAACGATGGGCAGTGATTGATCCACAGGGGTTGATTTATCACATCTAGTATAGCATAGTCTACTCTGGTACTCTACCAAAATGAGAAGAGTAAGCAGAGTCGGTGAGAGAGCGTAAGCTGTTGACTTACCACTGTGAAGATACTGCAGTGAGCAGACCTAAGTACGTCAACTTCAGCTATGTAACTAGCATAGCTGAAGTTGCATAACTTAGGTCAACAGCCCACAGTAGTGTTGACAAGGCCTTAGGGAACCATAGGGCAAATGAATATATTGATAGTGGAAATTAATTAGTAGCTACACTCAAATTCAGTCATAGACATTTAAACAAGTGTTTAGGTTTGTGAGTTTCACAGCAGAATATTCATGCTGTTATGAATGATCACATATCTAGTCAAAAGATATAATAATAATTTCCTATTTGTTCTAATGTGTGTTTAAAATGGGGAGAATGCTACTTTCCACCTTTCGTCAGTGAAGTAGGGATGGAGTCATGGTCCTGCTCCTGTGTCTGCACTGATACATAGAAATATAGTGTGAGATGGCCGAGTGCCTGTTGCACCCTTCCATAGGGAGGTGGCTGTTGTGCTCCATCTTTGCAGGGGCGGCTGTTCTGGCACCAGTTTTCTCTGTGTCAATTCTGCTGTGGGTGAGTGGACTCAGCAAGACCGTGCGCAGGGACTGCCACTGGGAAAGACACACGGTGTTCCTATGGTTTCACAATGACTTCCAGAGTTGCAAGAACAATCAAAAGCAAGTTTTTAAACAGTGGCAGTTATGGGTGCAATTTAATCCTAATTCATTGTGGGTGAAAACCTGCACAGCTAATATTGGCTGTTGGGCTGAAGCCCAACTAAAGCCTGGCCTCAGCCCAATTTTATAGCCACCATTCTCCCAGCTGAAGAGAATGTCATGGAACTGCCCTGAGAACTTTTGTTAATCCCTAGTTGTCCAGGGGCTTGCTATTTAGTGTTGTGGAAAACACTAAAACACTGCTACTCTTGCATTGACTGAAGATTTAGTCTGTCTGTATATGTAACTACTCAAAGATTTACCTGGCATTGCTCGGGTCCCTCTAACATTTTCTGTCCTTGGGCAGGTTGAAATTTCTTATGTGCAACACCAAAATTGAGAGTGTGTGTGGATGTGCACTGCCAATACAAACAAAACATACACACACACATTTTATTTTAAGCAGTCCATATTTGTGGAAGAAAATACATTAAAACAAGACACCTGTGTCTAGTTGCTGTGATGTACTCTTAGTGACTACAAAGGTGCTGTACAAAGTAGGGAATTAGCCTTGTTCCACTTGAGGAAGAGTAGAAGCCCCAGATTCTGGCTTCAGGGTTTGTTGACAGATGCATGTTTCAAAGAGCTTGCAAATAAGGTTTCATCCTACAAAGCTAGCATCACACCAAGTACTTGCTACTTCTGACTGACAAGACCCAGATCTCGACCACATAGCAAAGATCTGGCCTTAATGCAATACAATTTTTCATGTGTTCATTAGTAACACAGGATTTTAAAAAATCGTTAAGTTCAGAGTTTTAGATATCTGCAACACTTCAAAAAATCTGTTAAAAGAATCTTTTTCTTTTTTATCTTAAGCCATTAATAGCTATGTAAACTTTGTTTGAAATGCAATCATGCAGATGTCCTCCTGGCACACACAACTCCCATGCAGCCTGCTTTCTCCACCTCTCTCCCACCCAGCCAATCAGAGAGGACTGCAGCAAGTGAGTCAGGATACCCCTGCCTCCACCTCACTGCACAGATGCCAGCATGCACCCACCTCCCTGAAGCAGTCAGCTCCCTACCTCCCCCTTCCCAGCCCAGGAGGGTTGAAGAGACTGATGGATTTCTGCCTCTCTCTTCTCTGGCAGATGAGACTCTCCAAACTCCCCTGCCCTCTGACTTCCCCCCAAGCCTATTAATTAATTACTCCCTCCCTCCACCCTGCCACTTATTTCCTGCTTATATTGCCTGCTTATCTGCTCTGGAAGCTCTTCAGTTCAAGCAGTGCAGCTCTGTTTAGCTGCTGCTTACAGACACCCCACCCTCACCGCTGGTCAGCTGAGCTCCCTGCCTGCAGGGTAGCTTTCAACATCCGAGCAGGGCTCAGAAAATAGCTGTGCAGCTTAGAGGGAACTTAGGTCCTCAACTCTTTTTTTTTTTTCTTTCTTTAAGTAAAACAAAAATGTACATTCTTCATTTAAATCATTGCACTGGGGTGGGGCTGGGGTTCAGTATGTAGACTGCCCTGGGAAGAGAGGAATACCCCAGTCCCCTCTCACTGCGGAAGCTTGGGGCCAGGTGAGAAGCGCCTCTTCATGGACACAGCAGTGCCAGCAGGCATAGCTGGGGCAGCTCCAGGTTCATGTGTTCCTTGCACTCCAGAGTGAGGAATGCAGAAAACTGTGCACTTTCCCCTCATCTCTGATGAAGGAGAACAACCAGCAATGTTCCTGTACAAACCAGGGGGAGGGGGAGTTTCAGTACCTCCATCCTCCCTAAAGAGCACCTGGGAGACGGGGCAGTCCTGCATGGGAGGGGTTCCCCAAGCCAGCCCCTTCCACCTTCTCATGATTCTCTCTCTTTTTTGTATGATTTTATGAGAAGCAATCCCTTTCCAGGCACATCCCATTTTCCTGGCACAACCAAACTCTGACCTTGCTTTAAATTATAAGAGGAAGTTGTATATGTGAACATAAGAACATAAGAATGGCCGTACTGGGTCAGACCAAAGGTCCATCTAGCCCAGTATCCTGTCTGCCGACAGTGGCCAGCACCAGGTGCCCCAGAGAGGGTGGACCAAAGACAATGATCAAGCGATTTGTCTCCTGCCATCCCTCTCCAGCCTCTGACAAACAGAGGCCAAGGACACCATTTTATCCCCTGACTAATAGCCTTTTATGGACCTAACCTCCAGGAAATTATCTAGCTTCTCTTTAAACTCTATTATAGTCCTAGCCTTCACAGCCTCCTCTGGCAAGGAGTTCCACAGGCTGACTACACGCTGTGTGAAGAACAACTTTCTTTTCTTTTATTAGTTTTAAACCTGCTACCCATTAATTTCATTTGGTGTCCTCTAGTTCTTCTATTTAGGGAACTAAGAAATAACTTCTCTTTATCGGCCCTCTCCACACCACTCATGATTTTATATACCTCTATCATATCCCCCCTCGGTCTCCTCTTTTCTAAACTGAAAAGTCCCAGTCGCTTTAACCTCTCCTCATATGGGACCCGTTCCAAACCCCTAATCATTTTAGTTGCCCTTTTCTGAACCCTTTCCAAGGCCAAAATATCTTTTTTGAGGTGAGGAGGCCACATCTGTACACAGTATTCAAGATGTGGGCGTACCATAGTTTTATACAGGGGCAGTAAGATATTCTGGGTCTTATTTTCTATCCCTTTCTTAATAATTCCTAGCATTCTATTTGCCTTTTTGACCTCCGCTGCACACTGCGTGGAAGTTTTCAGAGAACTGTCCATGATAACTCCAAGATCTCTTTCCTGATTTGTCATAGCCAAATTAGCCCCCATCATACTGTACGTATAGTTGGGGTTATTTTTCCCGATGTGCATTACTTTACACTTATCCACATTAAATTTCATTTGCCATTTTGTTGCCCAATCACTCAGTTTGGTGAGATCTTCTTGGAGTCCCTCACAGTCTGCTTCTGTCTTGACTATCCTAAACGGTTTGGTATCATCTGCAAACTTTACCACCTCACTGCTTATCCCTTTCTCCAGATCATTTATGAATAAGTTGAACAGGATTGGTCCTAGGACTGACCCTTGGGGGACACCACTAGTTACGCCTCTCCATTCTGAAAATTTACCATTTATTCCTACCCTTTGTTTCCTGTCTTTTAACCAGTTCTCAATCCAAGAAAGGACCTTCCCTCTTATCCCATGGCCATGTAATTTACACAAGAGCCTTTGGTGAGGGACCTTGTCAAAGGCTTTCTGAAAATCTAAGTATACTATATCTACTGGATCCCCCTTGTCCGCATGTTTGTTAACCCCTTCAAAGAACTCTAATAGATTAGTAAGACAGGATTTCCCTTGACAGAAACCATGTTGACTTTTGTCCAACAAATTATGTTCTTCTACATGCTTCACAATTTTATTCTTTACTATTGTTTCGACTAATTTGCCCGGTACTGAAGTTAGACTTACCGGTCTGTAATTGCCCGGATCGCCTCTAGAGCCCTTTCTAAATATTGGTGTCACATTGGCTACCTTGCAGTCATTAGGTACAGAAGCCGATTTAAGGGATAGGTTACAAACCACAGATAATAGTTCAGCAGTTTCCCATTTGAGTTCTTTTAGAACCCTTGGATGAATGCCATCCGGTCCCGGAGATTTGTTAACATTAAGTTTTTCTATTTGTTCCAAAACCTCCTCTAATGACACTTCAATCCGGGACAGTTCCTCAGATTCATCACCCACAAAGGACGGTGCAGATTTGGGAATCTCCCCAACGTCCTCAGCCGTGAAGACTGAAGCAAAGAAATCATTTAGTTTCTCCACAATGGCTTTATCGTCCTTGATTGCGCCTTTTGTAGTTCGATCGTCTAGGGGACCCACAGGTTTCTTAGCAGGCTTCCTGCTTCTAATGTACTTAAAAAACATTTTGTTATTTCTTTTTGAGTTTTTGGCTAGCTGTTCCTCAAAATCTTTTTTTGCTTTTCTTATTACATTTTTACACTTGATTTGACAGTGTTTATGTTCCTTTCTATTTATCTCACTAGGATTGGACTTCCACTTCTTAAAAGATGCCTTTTTGTCCCTCACTGCTTCTTTTACATGGTGGTTAAGCCACGGTGACACTTTTTTAGGTCTCTTGCTATGTTTTTTAATTTGGGGTATACATTTAAATTGGGCCTCTATTATGGTGTATTTAAAAAGTTTCCATGCAGCTTGCAGGGATTTGGCTCTAGTCACTGTGCCTTTTAATTTCTGTTTAACTAGCCTCCTCATTTTTGTGTAATTCCCCTTTTTGAAATTAAATGCCAGGGTGCTGGACTGCTGAGGTGTTCTACCCACCACAGGAATGTTGAATGTTATTATATTATGGTCACTATTCCCAAGTGGTCCTGCAACGGTTATTTCCTGGACCTGATCCTGCACTCCACTTAGGACTAAATCGAGAATTGCCTCTCCCCTTGTGGGTTCCTGCACCAGCTGCTCCAAGAAGCAGTCATTTAGGCCATTGAGAAATTTTCTCTCTGCTTCTCTTCCTGAGGTGACATGTATCCAGTCAATATGGGGATAATTAAAATCCCCCATTATTATAGAGTTCTTTATTTTGGTAGCCTCTCCAATCTCCCTCAGCATTTCAATGTCAGTATCACTGTCCTGGTCAGGTGGTTGGTAATATATCCCTACTGCTAATTTCTTATTATTGGAGCACGGAATTACTATCCATAGCGATTCTATTGAACATGTTGATTCACTTATTTTTATTTCATTTGATTCTACATTATCTTTCACATACTCCACCACCCACCCGGCCTGCTCTATCCTTTCGATATATTTTATATCCCAGTATGATTGTGTCCCACAGATTTTCCTCATTCCACCAGGTTTCAGTGATGCCTATTATGTCAATCTCCTCATTTAATACTAGGTACTCTAGTTCACCCATCTTATTAGTCAGACTCCGAGCATTTGTGTAGAAGCACTTTAAAAATTTGCCACTGCTTATTTGTCTGCCCTTCCCTGGTGCATTGGATTCCTTTGTATGCAGTTGTTTGTCTGCTCTGGCCCATGGTTTGCCCTCTCCCCTCTTCTCTTTCTGACTACAGCTTAGAGACTCTCTATCAATGGATTCTCCTTTAAGAGAAGTCTCCCTCCGATTTACGTGCATCTCCGCACCCATCGACTTTCCCCCATCTCTTAGTTTAAAAACTGCTCTACGGCCTTTTTAATGTTTAGTGCCAGCAGTCTGGTTCCACCCTAGTTTAGGTGGAGCCCATCCTTCCTGTATAGGCTCCCCCTCTCCCAAAAGTGTCCCCAGTTCCTAATAAATCCAAACCCCTCTTCCCTACACCATCGTCTCATCCACGCATTGAGACTCTGAAGCTCTGCCTGCCTACCTGGCCCTGCGCGTGGAACTGGAAGCATTTCCGAGAATGCCACCATAGAGGTCCTGGATTTCAGTCTCTTTCCTAGCAGCCTAAATTTGGCCTCCAGGACATCTCTCCTACCCTTCCCTACGTCATTGGTACCTACATGTACCACGACCACCGGCTCCTCCCCAGCACTACGCATAAGTCTATCTAGATGCCTCGAGAGATCCGCAACCTTCGCACCAGGCAGGCAAGTGACCATACGGTTCTCCCGGTCATCACAAACCCAACTATCTATGTTTCTAACAATCGAATCACCCACTACTAACACCTGCCTCTTCCTAACTGGCATTTCCCCCCCCCCCCCCCAGAGGTATCCTCAGTGCGAGAGGATACCGCAACATCCTCTGGGAGGAGGGTCCCAACTACGGGATGGTTTCCCTCTGCTCCCATTGGATGCTTTGTTCCCTTGAGACTTTCATCCTCCTTAAGAGCACTGGGGCTCTCAGACTGGAGGTGGGACAATACTACAATGTCCCGGAAAGTCTCATCAACATATCTCTCTACCTCCCTTAGCTCCTCCAGTTCAGCCACCCTGGCCTCCAAAGCCCGAACCCGGTCTCTGAGGGTCAGGAGCTCCTTGCAACGGGTGCACACATACGCCACCCGCCCACAGGGCAGGTAATCATACATGTTACACTCGACGCAATAAACAGGATAGCCCCCACTCTGCTGCTGGGCTTCTGTCTCCATTTTTCTAATGAATAAGTTTAAGTAGAAACTGGGATTCTTTTTAAATCTCTGGAATATAGATTATTATAAGAGTTATGTTTTAAAGAAGGTCAGAAGTCCCTAGTGCCCTCTAAACTCCCTCTCCAAACTCCCTGTTAGCTGTTCCTGTTCGCAAGCTCCCTGGTCGCTGAGTCACAGGCTTATATAGCTCTGGTAGCCCCTCCCCCTGACTGAGGCTCAGCCAATTAACAGAGGCTTCTAGATTTCAAACCTTTTAGAAGCTCCTTGAAACAAACAAACAAACCAACCAACCGAACACACAAACACAAGCTCAGCACACAGCAAAACTCCCCCCCACACAAACACACACTCCAGACAGCCACTTACCACAAGGGTCCCGCTTTTACTCCTCTTTTACCTGGAGAACTCCCTCTCCAAACTCCCTGTCAGCTGTTCCTGTTCGCAACATGTGGTCCTAGCTCTTATCATGTAGGAGGAATCCTCGAACACAGATGAACAGAGACTCTGTCAACTATACAGATTATTTGTGTGTGATTTTGAGTGCAAGTTTGTTCTGGCAGACTCTTATGTTTGTAAAGGGCTAAACATCATTATGGTACTCAATAAATACAGGCTGGACCTTCCTGACCAGTACCTAACTGTTCCTAAATTAGAGAATTTGCAGGACTAGGGTAGGTCATTGTCGGCCCCTCTGTGGGGCTAGCATTGATGGAGTGCAGGTGGAGGTTTGGGGGTCCCACTCCCTTCCCCCAAACATCCCATATCCCTGCTCCTCCCCATACCTGAGCTTAAATGCCACAAATGAGCTATTTGCAGCACTCTGGAAGAGTGGTGAAGGAGTTGTTGAGTGCAGGACCCCTGGCTATATTCCTTGTAAGTGCTCTAGCCTCAAAGCAACCACAGATAAGAGGGAAGTCCAGGTTATGAGAGTCAACTTGTAACAGTACTAGCTATAGCCTTCTCCACAAAAACACTCACCCGAGGGCAAAGATAGCAGCAGTTTCTCAAGGCTTCAAGAGCTCCTATCATCTCTCCTCCAGCGGCAAGGATTAGTGACAGGGTAAATTGAGTGCAGGGGTGTATAAGAGAAGCACAGCACTATCCTGTAGCTTCTTGTATATCCCAGGGGAAGACCAGCACCACTACACTGTGTGCTGGCTTCACTTCCCCTCCATATGCAGGCTTCTTACTGAAGAACCTCCAAGGGATCTGTAAGTGTGCAGTACAGTTGTTAGGGTACTTTATGCCAGTAAATGTTAGGATAGAGTGTCCCAGCAGCCTCACAGCTGCCTGGAACTAGCATGGAAGGGCTTCCATGAGCCTCAGAGATTGGAGCTAAAACATTTTTGTTCCTCTCCAGTGTACGTAGATTTAGGGACCGCACCATCCCTTTTTGTTTCCTATCTTTGATTATACATGTGGGGCACTAGGGATGTTAACGGTTAACTGATTAAGGTTGATGCTTATCAGGTAATGAGTGATACTTACTGGGTAACAGTTACCCGGGGAGTGGCCTGCTGCAGGCAGGGAGCTGCTCCAGCCTTGCCAGGCCCCTCTAGCCCAGCCGTGGCAGACCAGAGCCCCCCCAGTTAATCAGTTAACTCGTTGAACTTAATGTTTAACTGGTTAACTAACTAAACTGGATTTTATATCCCTATTAGGGACACCCTCCTCTGCAGCTCTCTCAGCCATTAATGCACTAGTGAGAAAGAGATCAGGAGTTAGTCAATGGAATTGCACCTGCTTACACAAAGTCAGAATTGCAGAAGGCTATTTTGCTTTATTGAAAATGTAATTATTCTTGTAGTAATACTTTATAACAAAGGCAAAGTATTTAATCCTATTTTTTTGTCTTAGAAACAAAAGGTGTTATCTGATCATTAGAAACTTTGGTAGCAAATACTCCAGAAGCAGGCCTTCCTTGTAATACCAGTCACATCAAATATTGCAGCTAAAGCAATCTGCTTGGAAAAGGAAAATCCCACAAGGAAAGCAGTTGGCTACTTAAAGAGCCAAATACATGAAAAACTCCACTAAAAAATGAAAATTCTGAAGTTGACAAGGGAAAATGGCAATAATGCTAAGTCACTGTCACATTTTATCATGTGCAGCATGACCTGATGTTCCTCCTATTTCCTAGCTGGCCAGGTTGTTGTCATGTCTGAAGAAACCCCAAAAAACAGGAAACAGTGGAAAAAAGAAGCACCAAGAACACTGCTGAATATCTTAGCACAAGCAGAACTGTCTAATGGCTCCTTTGGCAGGACTGAAGAGGAATCTGGTAGGATACTTATTACTGTAAATTACAGGATGAGTCATTAATTTTACTAAATATTTTGATGATGAAAGTGGAAATAAGCTATCAAGACGTTCAGCATCTTCAGAGGAAGTTTTTCTTTGATTATACTGTTCTTTTTGTAGATGGCAGAGGACTTGTGTGAAAATATTTTAGCCACTTGGCAAACCATTAAGACAGAAGAGAGGGGTTCAATCGATTAGTATTTTAGAGCTAGGAATCCAGACGGTATTATGACTGCCACCAAATTTTACTTCAGAGCCAGCATGCTTTTTCTATCTAGTCTTAGTTTGACAAATTAATCAGTTTCATTTTGTCAAAGGACAAGAACTAGACTAGAATACAAACTTAACCACTTTAGGAAAAAAACCAAACCGATCTCTAGTAATGAACACTTTTCAAGACCTAAGACAATCTTCCACACATTACATGCTGCATCCTGGTTTTGGATACATGAACATAAATTCCTATAGATCTTTTACAAAAGAGAGCATATCCTGGAATGAGCACAATAATTGACTTTACCTGATTGAACATGGTATACAGTTCTATATATAAGATATCAGCATTGAGCCCTAATCAGTCAGGTTACAGCATACCATTAGTGTGATATTTTTAAAAAAAGAAAAAAAAACAGCACAAAGTTCTATTTCGTAATGTGCATTGTAAGTGTAAACCAATTTTCATAACCTTATTAATGCAATTGGAAATAAGTATGTTTTGCATGCTCCAATGCAAATTAACTGAACATACAATTAGATGCAGTCCTTTGAAACCAGTTAATTTGCATGTGTCAACCATCAGCATTTTAAATGGATTATAAGGAAAATTATTTCATTTGAAGTTACACAATCAACACTCCCTGGCTAATTAACATATATGCGCTCTCTCAGCACGTCAGACTATTTTAAAAAGTACACCATCCTGACAATATTGTTCCTTCTCTATAGCTAGCCTGGTTCAAATTTGTTAAGAAATCCAGAACATCTTTGGTGGCATTCTATGAAATGCTTCCAGTTCCACGCGCAGGGCCAGATAGACAGGCAGAACTTCAGAGTCTCAATGTGTGGATGAGACGATGGTGCAGGGAAGAGGGGTTTAGATTTATTAGGAACTGGGGACACTTTTGGGGTAGGGGGAGCCTATACAGGAATGATGGGCTCCACCTAAATCAAGGTGGATCCAGACTGCTGGCATTAAACATTAAAAAGGTCCTAGAGCAGTTTTTAAACTAAGAGGTGGGGGAAAGCCGATTGGTGCGGGGGAGCACCTGGATTGGACGGAGACTTCTCTTACACGAGGCTCCATAGGTAGGGATTCCCTAGAAGTTAGTCAGATAGGGAACGTGGGAAATAATATATGGGCAAGATCAGATGTGAAACAATCGTGCATAAAAAAATCCAATGTGTCTGTGAAAGGCGGACATATAAATAGTGGTAGTTTTCTAACATGTTTTTACACTAATGCTAGGAGTCTGTCTAATAAGATGGGTGAACTGGAGTACCTCATATCAAAGGAGGAAGTTGACATAATAGGCATCTCAGAAACATGGTGGAATGAGGACAATCAGTGGGACACTATCATACCGGGATATAAATTATATCGGAAAGACAGAACAGGTCGTGCGGGTGGCGGAGTGGTAGTATATGTGAAGGATAATATAGAATCAAATGAAGTAAAAATCCTAAAGGAATCAAAATGTTCCATAGAATCATTATGGATAACAATTCATTCCTCTAATATGAATATGGCATTAGGAATATATTACCGACCACCTAACCAGGACAGTGATAGTGATGCTGAAATGATAAGGGAGATTAGAGAGGCTACCAAAATAAAAAACACAGTAATAATAGGAGATTTCAATTATCCCCATATTGATTGGGTGCATGTCACCTCAGGACGGGATTCAGAGATTAAATTTCTTGATGCCTTAAATGACTGCTTCTTGGAGCAGCTAGTACAGGAACCCACAAGGGGAGAGTCGATTCTCGACCTAGTCTTGACTGGAACACAGGATCTGGTCCAAGAGGTAACTGTTACTGGACCGCTTGGAAATAGTGACCACAATATAATAACTTTTAATATTCCTGTGTTGGGAAGAACACCGCAGCGGTCAAACACTCTGGCATTTAATTTCAAAAAGGGGAATTACACTAAAATGAGGAAGCTAGTTAAACAGAAACTAAAAGGGAGAGTAATTAAACTAAAATCCCTGGAAGCTGCATGGGAACTGTTTAAAGACACCATACTAGAGGCCCAACTAAAATGTATACCCCAAATAAAAAAACACAGTAAGAGACCTAACAAAGAACCACCATGGCTAAACAGCCATGTTAAAAAGGCAGTGAGAGAGAAAAGGGCAGCTTTTAAAAAGTGGAAGTCAAATCCTAGTGAGGAAAATAGAAAGGAACATAAACACTCCCAAATTAAGTGTCATAATGTAGTAAGAAAAGCCAAAAAAGAGTTTGAGGAACAGCTAGCCAAAAATTCAAAAAATGATAGTAAAATGTTTTTTAAATACATTAGAAGCAGGAAGCCCGCTAAAAAAGCAGTGGGGCCCTTGGATGATAAAGATATAAAAGGAGCGATCAAGGAAGACAGTGCCATTGCGGAGCGATTAAATGATTTCTTTGCTTCAGTCTTCACGGCTGAGGATGTTACAGAGGTTCCTAAATCTGAGCCAGCCTTTTTAGGTGACAAATCTGAGGAACTCACTCAGATTGAAGTGACATTAGAGGAGGTTATGGAATTAATTGATAAGCTGAATAGTAACAAGTCTCCGGGACCAGACGGCATTCACCCAAGGGTTCTGAAAGAACTCAAATGTGAAATTGCGGAGTTATTAACAGTGGTTTGTAACCTATCCTTTAAATCCACTTTGGTACCAAATGACTGGAAGATGGCCAATATAACACCAATATTTAAAAAAGGCTCTAGAGGAGATCCTGGCAATTATAGACCGATAAGTTTAACATCAGTACCAGGCAAATTAATAGAAACACTAGTAAAGAGTAAAATTGCAAGGCACATAGAAGAGCACGAATTGTTGGGCAAAAGTCAGCATGGTTTCTGCAGAGGGAAGTCGTGTCTGTCTAATCTGTTAGAATTCTTTGAAGGGGTTAATAAACATGCGGACAAGGGGCACCCAGTGGATATAATATACCTAGATTTCCAGAAAGCCTTTGACACGGTCCCACACCAAAGGCTTTTACGTAAATTAGGTGGTCATGGGATAGGAGGAAAGGTCCTTTCATGGATCAAGAATTGGTTAAAAGACAGAAAACAAAGGGTGGGAATAAATGGTAAATTTTCACAATGGAGGAGGGTAACTAGTGGTGTTCCCCAGGGGTCAGTACTGGGACCAATCCTGTTCAACTTGTTCATCAATGATCTAGAAAATGAGGTAAGCAGTGAGGTGGCCAAGTTTGCAGATGACACAAAGTTGTTCAGGACAGTCAAAAGCAAAAGGGATTGTGAAGAACTACAAAAAGATCTCAGCAAACTGAGTGATTGGGCAGCAAAATGGCAAATGAAATTTAATGTGGGTAAGTGTAAGGTAATGCATGTTGGAAAAAATAACCCAAATTACACGTACTACATGATGGGGTCAAATTTAGCTACGACAGATCAGGAAAGGGATCTTGGAGTTATAGTGGATAGTTCTATGAAGACATCCACGCAGTGTGCAGCGGCAGTTAGTAAGGCAAATAGGATGTTAGGAATTATTAAAAAAGGGATAGATAATAAGACAAAAGATATCATACTTCCCCTATATAAAACTATGGTACGCCTACATCTCGAGTACTGCGTGCAGATGTGGTCTCCTCACCTCAAAAAAGATATATTGGCATTAGAAAAGGTTCAGAAAAGGGCGACTAAGATGATTAGGGGCTTGGAAAGGGTCCCATATGGGGAGAGGCTAGAGAGACTGGGACTTTTCAGTTTGGAAAAAAGGCGATTGAGGGGCGATATGATAGAGGTATATAAAATCATGAATGGTGTGGAGAAAGTGATTATAGAAAAATTATTTACCTTTTCCCATAATACAAGAACTAGGGGACACCAAATGAAATTGATGGGTAGTAGGTTCAAAACTAATATAAGGAAATTTTTCTTCACACAGCACACAGTCAACCTGTGGCACTCCTTGCCCGAGGAGGCTGTGAAGGCCAGGACTCTATTAGGGTTTAAAAAAGAGCTTGATAAATTTTTGCAGGTTAGGTCCATAAATGGCTATTAGCCAGGGATAAAGTATGGTGCCCTAGCCTTCATAACAAGGGCAGGAGATGGATGGCAGGAGATAAATCACTTGATCATTGTCTTCTGTTCTCCTTCTCTGGGGCACCTGGCATTGGCCACCGTCGGCAGATGGGATGCTGGGCTCGATGGACCTTTGGTCTGACCCAGTATGGCCATTCTTATGTTCTTATGTTCTTAAGAGGAAGACCTCACTATTCATATTCAAGAAGCCAGAGTGAGTGCTGTAACAGAATCACAAACTTTTAGATGATTTATCTTTGCTATTAAGCCTAATAAATCAGACTTAAGACCCAATTCTGCCAACTTTGCTCACATTAAATACTTTGGTACCCAAACAGTCACATCATTTCCAGTTGGATATTTGCAAATAAGGCTCTTAAGCAACACCAGGGCAACTTTAAAACTTTATACTTTCAGATCAAGGTTGTCCTCTGCACTCTAGGTTTTGTGTTAGAAAGTAAACATGATCAGGGAGCTATACCTATATAAATATTTCTGTGAACAAGAGCAGCCTGCTATTTATATTGAAAGGATTTTGTTAAAATCCAAAGAATTTCTGTAGTGATATTAAATATTTTATGTACGCTTATCAATTATTTTATTTTTCTATCTATAAAAAGTACCTTTTGTCTCCCTTCTCCAGAAGGAACGTTAACACTCTGGTCGCCAAAAGAGAATAATGAGGATAAAGCTGAATCAAGTTTCACTCTTGATACTGATGAAAACGGACTTGAGCCAAGATCTGATGATGATGACACGTAAGTCACTGATGTTGATAAAATAACTTGTTACTCCAGAAAAGGAAAAAGCTATAAATGGACAGATTTCTTCTTTAATGAAAATTGTCCCAGCAGGCTAAGCCATTTAAAACAAAATCCTCTCTCCCTTTGACTTTTCATGGTATAATTAAACAAAGAAAGTATTAGCACCAAATTGGATTTCACATCCTGTTAAACTGCAGAATTAGGTCAACTTAACTTAGTTCTTGAAGATGCCGATACTAATGCTTTCTACACCATTAATATAGAAAATAACATTGGCTGACTCCACATCATTTACATTGGAGTTTGAGGAGCTTAAGAGTAAGAGAGAATGGGGGCAGGAAAATATTTAAATTTCATACCCAGTTTTTATACACCTCACAAAATACTTTTAAATGGATATTTTATGGGCTTTGAGACAGCTAATTAGTGACACATTTAACTAACATCCATTTTCTCTGTTTAAAACACTGTAGGAATTTTGAAGAATCTGAAGATGAATTGAGGGATGAGCTGGTGGAATCACTAGAAAAAGTGATAACATCTCTGTCAGAGGAAGTCAAAGAGGTGCCAATCCAATCAGCAAACAAAGACAAACCAGAAGAAGAGAAAGCAAGCTCAACTAGTGAAATTCATGGGAAACCTGATGAGGTTTTAGATAATAACACTGATCCATTTATTGCTGACACATATAATGACACATAGACAGTCAGGAAGCAACAATCAGCTAAAATAGGAGGTTGTCTGCTGCTTCAAGACTTTCATAAGTTAATGGAAGGTGCAGCCATAACAGGGCTAATATTTTAAAAACAGGTGCCTGGAGTTAGGTTCCCAATCTGTATTTAGGCACCTGTGGGCACTCATCTGAAGCAAATGCGAGCTGCTGGGCATGCTGCACTTTTGACAATCAGGCCATTTATTCAAGTGGCTAAAGTTAATGTCTTTTCTTGAAAGTCTCATACCAGAATGAAAAGCAAAGTCAGCTCCTGCTTGCATCTTTACTTATAAATTCTGCCTCTTTAGTACATTCCTAACTATTCCAAATGAATAAAGTGTACTCTTCCAGTTGTCATAGGCCTATTTCCCTAGCTCTCCTTCCCCCAAATCTATCTGTTCTGTGAAGCTTTCCAGTCATATGTTGTCCTATATAGCTTGTAGCTCTTGTTAATAAGCTAGATTTGCACAGCTCTTATTATCTATAGCATCATTTACACTTAGGCTCTTTTATAATGATTAAGCGTAAGGCTGGACCAACCTGGTCTGGCACCTCAGGACTGATCAAGTTTGCCAGACCAGGGAAGATCAACACTAGCCCCCCTGCCCACTACCTGGCAGGACTGCCAGCCTTGTAGGGCTCTCTGGTCCAGCAACATCTGTGATTCAGTAAGACCACAGATGTTGCTGGTTCAGAGTTTCCCAGTTCAGAGAGGTTTATCCTGTAGCAGCAAAGTTTACTGGTACCACTAGGGTGTTATGTGTATCAATTTCTAATTAGAAGTGCCATTATGTGCAAAAAAAAAAAAAAAAAAAAAACAACCCACACACACCAGCTAGAAGAGGATAAAATATGACAGAGCTATTCCAGCTGCTATTTTCCTCTAGTCCCCTCAAATTTTAGATAGAACCATAGAGCTGGAAAAGACCTCAGAAGGTCATCAAGTCCAGCCCCCCGCCCAAGGCAGGACCAATCCCAACTAAATCAACCCAGCCAGGGCTTGGTCAAGCCGAGACTTAAGCACCTCTAGGGATGGAGACCCCACTAGGCAACCCATTCCACTGCTTCACCACTCTCCTTGTGAAATAGTTTTTCCTAATATCCAACCTGGACCCCTCCCACCACAACTTGAGACCTTTGCTCCTGCCATCTGTCACTACTAAGAACAGCCTCTTTGGAACCTCCCTTCAGGAAGTTGAAGGCTGCTATCAAATCCCCCTTCACTCTTCGCTTCTGTAGACTAAACAGACCCCACTCCCTCAGCCTCTCCTCATTAGGTCATATGCTCCAGCCCTCTAATGATTTTGGTTGCCCTCCGCTGGACCCTCTCCAATGCATCCACGTCCTTTTTGTAGTGGGGGGGCCAGAACTGGACACAATACTCCAGATATAAGCTGTCTGGCTACTATTTAAGTAGAAAGAGCATAAATAAAAAAACTGATCTCAATAGTTTTTTTCCTTTCACTTAACTAAAATATAAAAGAACCTATGGTAGTCTATAGCAAGCTAAGCATTTCTGTTCAAAGCAGAAGTCTACTTCAGTGGTTTTAACAGTGTGTGTCTAGACTACTGAGTTTTTCAAAAAGTGGCCTTTTTCAAAAAAACTTCACCTGCATCTAGACTGCTGTCACATTCTTTCACAATTAAATCGAAAACGCAGCTTTTTTTTAAATTGGTAAACCTACTTTTACCAGGAAGAACGCCTTTTTTTGAAAGAAGGCATTCTTGAATGCAAACGGGTTTTTCGAAAGAGAGCGTCCAGATCGCCTGGGTGCTCTCTTTCGAAACCCTTGTGGCTGTCTAGATGATCTCTTTCAAAAGAGGTTTGTAGTCTAGACGTACCCTTAGATTGTTTTCATGTTACATGAGGCAGTAGTTAGAGCCTATTCCAGTGAATCACAAATATGGACTTATCTGATCAACTTTTCAATTTTCTTTAAGAATAGAAAATACCTGGGAGGATAGGAGAAAAGAAGTTGTCCTTAAGAGAAAGAAAATGTTACAATAAGGGCAGCTGTTAATACAAAGACCTTTGCTCCTTTTTTAAGGACACTGTAGGATTAACCCTTAGTGAACATTACAGCTGAGGCTGCAAAATAGTCGGTTTAATCCCATTTGAGACAAGTGTTAGGAAATGCAAGCAAAGAAACCTGTAAACAGAACTGTAAACTTTTCTTTTACCGTGTGAATGGAAGATACCTAATATAAAAACAGGTAGATTTATTTAAAATTTCAGTGAGGATCCTACACTATTAAGGGTTGCAGCAGAAATACAAATGAGCATTCATCATGACAGTTTGTACTGAGAGCAAGTGAATTCGTCACTTCAAAATAGTGTTTTACCATGAATACTGAAAATATATTTGTCTTAAGCATCTGATTCTTACCAAAAAATTGCTACAGCAAAGTGTTAATCTTTAAAAACAGAATCCCTTCACTGTAGCTTGCCAAATAGCAGGCAGGGAAAACAGACTGATTTTAGCAAAGTCTTCCCAAAAAACCCCAAATCCAACAACTTTAAAATGAACTAAATATGAGGTATTTCCATGTGCTACTCTACTAACTTTTGAGAAAATATTAAACATTTAGTAAGTCTAGTAGTGCCCTGTAAGTCCACTGGAAAAAGAAAGTTAAGTTTCATGGAATGGGGTTTCCTTTCTCCCCTAATAAAAATCCTTAAATGCAGAGAACTGATGTCCTAATAGAAGTATAGGATCTCTTTATTGCACCATGATATCATAGATTAAAAAAAACATTTGTGGCATATATACACAAATGACAATTACTTAAATAACTGCTCTACACACAATAAGAATGCCACTTCAAACTCTTGGTCAGCAAATCTGTTCACAGACTGACGAGCATTTTCTCTGATTTTCAGCCTCTTTTCAGGAGATAAAGAAAGGATATGAGCCATAGCCTCAGAATAATCGTCCTCATTTTCTGCTAGAAATCCTGTAATATGTCCTTCATAGGGTACCACGATATCTAGTTTAGGACCACCAGAATTGTGAGCCAGAATAATTGTGCCAGCTGCCATACATTCAACTATTCCTGGAAAGATACAAAATATGTTATTAAAAATACAGTTCTCAAATGTTCATAGAGCTAGCTGGACTTGTTTGGTCGAAGCATTTTTTCAATTTTTTCCCCCCAAAATAGACATTTCTGAACATTTTTTAAAAAGGGTTCAGTGAAAAAAATTTCAAAATTTCAATAAACCAACACCAAAATTTTCATAATTTTTTGGCAACTAAAAAAATGAAGATTTCAGCTGACTGTATAAAAATGAAGTTTTACTGAAAACAAAACTGCTTGCGATCTCAGTTTTTTGGGGGTGAACAGAGGGAGACTAGAAAACCAGTTTTCTGTTTGTTTTTCCATATCAATCCTGCAAAATTTTCTAGAACGATAACAGTTTTTTTAAATGGTGTCATCAAAATTTCTTTCGGGGGTAGAGGGGGAAGTAGGTGTATAGAAAAAAGGTTGCACTGCACTAGGCATTGCTAAGCCAAGGGACCAATGACCGCTCAAGTCCAATAGTTCACTTTCAAAGACTAGAAAAGTGCTGGAATTGAATGATAAACAGCATTTGTATTTGATCGCCAAATATTACACACCAATCCTCAAAAGATATTCTGATTACTGCATTGTTGCAGTTCTAACTATTTTAAATGCTGCTGGTGCAAAAACTGCCGGAGGTAGAAAATAATGCTGTAACTATATCCCAAAGCTTGTAATCATATTTTCTAAAAATAAAAGGCCCTGAAAGGTGAGCTGCTAAATGATCCTGCAATTTAGGTCCACAATCAAGTGGAGTGTATATGTGTTATGGCAAAAAGTGCAGCCTTTGGGTTGTGTGTGTTTGTTTGTAAATGAGCAAAATGATACTTGTGGATTTAGACGTCCATTATCTTGTGATCGGGCAGGACTAGAATTTGTTCGATGGACAATTAGAAAAGCTTACAGGTATTGAAGGTACTTCTAAGTACTCAGTTTAGACTAACATTTTTCATCACTGCACAATCCTAAGAGAAAACAGTGAACTATGTTACAGTTGACACTGATGCCAATATTTATCCCCTTATCCCAACAAAATGGGAGCATGACTGAAAAGTCACAGCAGTTTTAGTAAAGGGACAAATCTAATGGGGAAAAAGGCAAGAACGGAAGACAAACAGATTTTCACAAGTGGATATTATAAACAAAGACTTTGGAGGGAGGTGAGAAGCAAGAATAGGCAAACAAAGAGAATCAACAGAAAAGCTATCAAGATATTGAATGACAGGAAAATTCTTCTATCAGCGAGTGAGAGTATGGCTGTTTCTATACTGCCACTTTCAGTGCTAAAAATCTAGTCATTCAGGGGTGTGAAAACACACCTTCCAGGCAACAAAAAGCATTAGCAAAGAAAAGCACCAGTATAAACATTTTATCACTAGGAGCAGCACTCCTTGTGCTGAAGCTACCTCCCCTCATGGAGGGGGTAGAATATTTTTTAAAGAGTCACTGCACTGCCCACATCACAATCGCAGCGCTGTAACATGGACAGTGTAGACATACTGTGTGCTTCTAAACTGATCAAACAGGCTTTATGAATATCATGGTCCTGTACCATGTAAGTTGCTACTTTTGTTTAATGTAAGCCAGGTCTGCACAACAAGAAAAAGCCTACTTAAGAGACACAACTCCATCTATGAGAAAGCATAGCTGGAGTCTATGTATCTTAAGTTGACTTTCTGCAGAGTCCCCACTGGGGATGGGAGAAACTCATGTTGACTTTCCTTACTTCTCATGACTCTGTGGAATACCAGGGTTGACAGGGGGCACCATCAGCGGTCAATTTAGTGGGTCCTTACTAGACCCACTAAATCAAACCCCAGAAGATCGATCTCCATGTAAATGTAGACTAGCCCATACTTTAGAAATGACTTGATTACATTAGTTTAAGCCTGTGGAAGCCACATCCAAGTAAACAGTCCCTCCATTAGGACGCAAGCTTGCCTCATTCAGCATACGCAACAGAGCGGTATTGTCCGTCTTACTCCATTCCACAAATGGGGAAAGAGCAAGGCACTATTTTTGTGTCTCCTTCATGTTCATAAAGCAAGTCACCACTCCCACCTGAATTCAGATCCTTACACTGCTTAGTGCCAAGGAAAAGTACTCACCAATTCCAAAATGCTCATTCCACATGGTGTGTAGACCTATAGTTGCATCAGCCAGATATTTCTTTAGTTCCTCAAATGGAATGTTTACTCTGAACTCCACATTTCTCTCAACTCCTAGCTCTTCACAAAGCTTTTTAAGTCTGTTTACACGCTGCTCATCTTGTTGATTACGACAGCCTCCAATCAGGATGAGCTTTGGCACGGTCTGCTGCCCCACAGTCTTCTTTTCCAAGAACTTAGCAAAGGCTCTGATTTGCAAAGGATGGTCCTTCTCGGGCCTGAACTGTCCTAGAGAAACAATGGAATATTCTGTGGTGCTCTTTTCCTCATGTAATGGAATATCCAGGAATGTCTGAACATCACAAGGTGGATACACAACACTTGTACAAGCTCCAGATCTCCAGAGGGAAAGGATGTGATTTAGGGTCCATGAAGAATTAACCATAATGACATCACTGCGAGAACCAACCAATCCATATACAAAAGCAAACAAGTAGTAATAGATGAGTTTAAATTTACTGAGAAGGGGATTCCTTGTAATAAAGGCTGCATTGTTAAATCTGGCATTCTGACTCCTAACCACAGAAAGCATGTCAGTGCTTATAGTTGGATAATGAACATAACACCCAACATGGCAACCTCCTAAGTACTTAAACAGAGGCAATGTGAAGGCATAACCCATTGAGTCAATGTAAACATCGGGAACACACTTCATAAGAGCTTCCCAACCAAGAAACACAGATCCTAAGCTTTGACCTAGCAAAGTGAAGTGGGGGTAAAGAGAGGCTTCCACAAGGTAACGTTTTTCTAGAAAAACAAATTTCACAGGATGAGTTAATTTGATGTTGAATCTTCTGAAAGCACCTTCTACAATCTGTTCTCCAGTGACATCTTTATCGCCAGTATAGACAACATATATTGCATCCTTGTACCTGAAAGAGTACAGTGAAGAATTTCTATAAATATTTGTCACAAGTTATGCAACTGAGATTTATTTCCTTCTCAAAATTACCAGAACAAACAACTTTGTGTCTTGGTCTTAAACCGCATTTCTGGAGCCTTGCAATGATTTGATCTGCAAAAATGCATGGTTGTTTTTCGGTTGATTAAAAGAAATCAGGGATGTTAAATTTCAATTAATTAACTGATCGAATAGTCGATGGGATTTCCACTGACTATTTGATTAGTCGATAAGGACAAGCACAGCTTTCCGTCCTTGAAATGTACAAGAGTCCCAGCAGGGGTTCTTGTGCATTTCAAAGGTTGCAACGAGGGAGTGCTGAGGGGAGCTGGCTTAAAAAGATTTCAAGGATTGAAACACCGTGTGGAGCACCACGCGGCGTTTCAATCCTTGAAATCTTTTTAAGCTGGCTCCCCCCAGAACGCCGTTCTCTTCCCTCCCTTGCTGTCTCTTTGATACAGGTAGCGGGGGGGGGGGGGGGGGGAAGAATCTATTAGTTGCTTAGATGCCTAAAAGAAATCATGTTGTTATTCAGTAAAATTCAACTTGAAGGGCAGGATATTTGACAATCAATGTATCACAAGGGAAAAGAGGTTTTAGTTGCAGTATTTTGAATGCCTCAGGCAACTTTGGATTAGATGTAATCTACTCAAATGTATATTGGAAGCTAAAAAATTGCATACATAATACCACAAAGTATAGGAAAAATCAAGTTTCAGTATAAACTTGTCTTTGCTATGCATGTGCACTTACTTTTTCTGCAGGGCTCTTATGGCACACCACAAGACTCTCTCTCCTCCACCACCTGCATTGCAATACGGATGGAAAAATGCAACAACCAGTTGATGTTTCCCATCTTTTCCTGTTGAGGCCAACTGATTTTTCCTTCGTTGTACCCACAGCCGTATTCCCCACAGTAGTACAACCAAACACAGACATAAAGCTCCACTTAGAAACAGGCCAGGGATGAACAATGACAACAGCAACCTGGAACAAGCAAGGGAAATTTAATTAAAACATCATTTAAAAAATAGAATCTTTAAGAAAATGACTAAATACAATAAGTACTACATACAGTTCCCAGACAATTTCTCGGGTTATATTCTTTCAGGGTAGTTAATCTCAGCACCTTGTTTTAACGGCCAGTTTATTACTGGCTTGTTTTCAAATCTCTGCTTGGAAGATCACAACAGAAAAAATGGTTACAACTAAACTATGGAGGTGATCTAAAATTATAATAAAGTAAAAATTCCAAGATTTATCTCTGACATGACTCCACAGAGTATTGCAAAAACATACTGATAGAGCAGGTTATTTCATCCTACCCTTCCTCCTCACCTGTTTGTCCCATCCACCTGTTACAGCTTCTTATAACCTAAAGCCGTGGTCACCAACCAGTCAATCATGATGAACTGGTCAATCCTGAGGAGTCTCCCAGTCTATTGTGATCTCTGGTGGTGGAATGGGGCTGTTGCTAAGGCAGGCTTTCTGATTGCCTTGGCCCCACATTGGAAGTATTCAGCATGGCCCCGTTGGTTGGGGATGCAAGAGGACAGCAATCTCTGCACATTGTTCCTGTCTGCAAGCACGGATCCCACACAGCTCCCATTGGCTGTGAACGAGGAACTGTGGCCAATGTGAATGAGGGCAGTGGTGCAGCGAGGGAGGGGCAGCACGCAGAGCCACATGCCCTCCTCCCCTGCCGACTGGGGCCACAGCAGCATGTTGGCCCCTTCCGGGAGCGACATGGGCTTGGGACAGGCAGGGAACTTGCCTCAGCTTCGCTGTGCCACCAACTGGGAATTGCTCATGGTAGGAGGCCACAATCCCTGCCCCTTCTTGCATTCCAAACCTCAGCCTTGAGCCCCCTCTCAGAGCCAGTATCCATTCCTGCACCCCAAAACCTAGTTCTACTGGCTTCCAGCCCCTTCCTATAGGGCTCCTGGACTCCCCACGGACAGAAGCTGCTCCGGACATGATAGCAGGCCCCTGCTTGTTGTGTGTCCGAACTCTATGCTGACAGAAGCTGCTCCAGACAAGAACAGTCCAGCCATGGTGGGCCCCCTGGCCGGGGGGGGGAAGGCTGGAGCAGCAGGCAGGGATCTGCTCCAGCCCCCCGGTAACTGGTTAACCAGAACCGGTAAGCATCACCTGTTTAGGGTTAGCCTTTCATATCCCCCCTTCTGTACCCCATTTCCCTACCCCAGGTTCGGCCTGGAGCCCCTCCTACACTGCAATCCCCTCGGCCTCAGCCCACAGTCAACACCCCTTTCTGAACTCCAAGCCCCTACCCCAAGCCAATGAAAATGAGTAAGGATGAGGAAAGCAAGAGACAGATAGCAGGGGTTGTAAGATGGAGCGGGCAGGGCTTTATGCAACGGGCAAGGTAGATACTGGGTCGCCCTTAAATTCAGAATGTAATCTTGGCCAGAAAAAGTTTGGAGACCGCCGACCCTCGATTATGAACTCTGTGGGGCCAGGACTATGTACAGTGAATTTATTCCATTTTCTATTGAAGATATAAAACTATTGTACCAACAGTAAACTAAGCATCTCAGTACCTACTTAGTCAATCAGTGTAATCCCATGTTACAGATGGGGAAAGTAAGATACAGAACTATTAAGTGACTTGTCTAAATCTGACAAATGGGTGAAAAATCTAAGGACAAAAATCAGCATTCCGTATTCCTGCAGCTGCTGGCACCTAGCCCCCGCGCTGAGACTGCTGCTGGAGCTGGCTCCCAGCCTCCACCCTGAGGCTGCTCTCGCTGTTGGCTTCCAGCCCCCATCCTGAGGCAGGCTGGAACAGGCCCTGGGCTGTTCCAAGGGAACCAGTTAACTGTTACCTGATAAGTTCCACCCAGTAAGGGTGATGCTTACCAGGTAACCAGTTACCTATTCACATCCCTGTTAGCCACCTCTGTGTGGGGTTTCTGAGCAAGCGGGAAGCATCAAGATGTCACCTCCAGACTACAGCACATAAGAAATTTGTGGTAAAATTTTCAAAAATGGCTAAGTCACTTGGGAGCCTAAGTTCCGTTTTGACAGGTGACTTATGCACTGAGGAGCATCAGGCCTGGTCTGCAGTACAATGTTAAGTCAGCATAACTAGAGCGCTGCACAGATACAAAATCTGTATCCACAAAAACAAATCATGGACATAAAACAGACAGCCAAGGACCTACCCCACCCAAGGCTGTGAAAAGTGCCATGCCTCAGGGGATGTAGTCCCACATGGCTGGAGCACTGGAATAACTCTTACATTGACCTAGCTGCCAGTTCTCAGAGAGGATTCCCTGCAGCCATGGGAGAACCAACCCCTCCTGTTGCTGCCGAGTCTGTATTTAGCGTTGCCACCTCTCTCAGTTTGGGCGACTATATCCAGGTGCTATTTATGGTTCCCAAGTGCTTAGTTTTTAATCAGAAAGTCTGGCGGAAAAAGGGACCTTGCAGTGGGCACCAAAAGCCCAGCTTCCACGGGGTGCAGGGAGGCGCCGTGTCATTAACCTGCGCCAGCCCCTGCTCAGTCTGCGCTGCCTCCTACCTGCAGGCAATGTCCTTGCCAGGCCGAAGCAGGGGGAGGCCCGCAGGGAAGGGAAGAAGCGCGGGGGGGACCCTTGGGGGGAGGAAGCGGCAGGGTCTCAGGAGTCCAGTTACCAGCTCCCGGGAGGGTCACCATGGAGAGAAGCCGCAGGCCCCGGCCCGCGCACGGCGCAGCCGGACACTGCCGCAGCGCTCCCCGGGCCTCGCCTGCCGGCAGCGGGACAGACGCCGGACAGAGCCGGGAGACACGGCGAGGAAGCGGCCGCTTCTCCTGCGCGAGGGTAACGGCGGGGGGAGGGGGGGGGCAGAGGCGGCGAAAACTATTTCCGCGCGCGCCCCTCACCTGACTAGCGAGCAGAGACACAGCGCCATCTTGGACAACGCCGCGTAACCTTTCACCTCGGAACCGATCGCGCCGCGGGAGGCGCGGCTTCACCTCAGCGCCTTCCGCATTGGCTCTCGCAGGGAGCGTCTGGCTTGAAGGGGGCGGGGCTGATAGTGGGCGGGGCCAGAACTTTAGGGCCTGGGAGTAGGTGTCTCGGAGAAGGGGCGTGGTCTCAAGTAGGCGGGGCATGGGGGGGTGACCGTGCTCCGAGCTTTGCCTTGCGCTGGAGGAGCCGGTCAGGAGTGTCCGTCCCTATCCTGCTGGTGATTGGCCCTTCCGTGCTCTCGCCGGTCGCAGCTCCCTCGCTCCACAGTTATCGCTGGGCAGCCACAGCCCAAGTCTGTGAGCTGGCGGTGGAGTGGCCCAGTAACCTGCAGAGCTGACCCTAGGTAGCCCCTATATGCCACCCCTCACCTCAAATAGCGTTTGTTGTTCAGTCAGGGACTACTGGCCCCTGTCTTCCCCAGGAGGGATGTTCTCCCCCCGCCCCAAAGGTGGGTGCAAAGGAGAAGACATTTGTTGAATGTGGAGGTAAGATAGAGGCATGTGTCTGCCTGGGCTGCACAGGTTTCTATGTAATGACAGAGAAACGAGCACTGTATGTGGTGGAGGGGCACGTGTTTTACAATGACAGGGTTCTACTTGGATTAGTTAATGCATGGGAACTTATCACAAGGGAAAATCCTGTTTCTCTGGGAAAAAACTAGTCTTTTTATGGCAGTAAAGACATAACCAAGGCAGTTAATTGAATTAAAACAAGTCAGCAAAAATCGTAGGTTCTTCCATAACCTTTACCTTTGCTAATTTGTGTTAAAACTATAAAGGTAAAGGCTATGGGAGAGCCTAGGATTTTTGCTGACTTGTTTTAATTCAATTAACTGCCTTGGTTATGTCTTTACTGCCATAAAAAACTAGGGTTTTTCCTGTGTTACTACTTGCTAGCTAACAAGAGCTCACTGTTTTGATTCGGCAAGAGAATGGTGGATGGACCACAGACCATGCTGTGTAACTTCACATTACTTCCTACATTCTTAGGTAAGTCATGTGCAGGCATTCACTCAAAATACATAAAAACAACTGAAAATTGCCTAGAGGTTAGAGAGCATAGAGCTGACAGTTGTACATTCTGGGTTCTATGTCCAGCTTTGTCACTGTTTTGTTGTGTACTGTTGGGCAAATCGTGTCACTCCTGTCTCAGTTCTGTATAGGAATACTAATGCTTCTCTCAGCAGTTATGGGGCGGAATTCATTCATATTCCTGAAATGCCTTAAAGGTTCATACTTAAGGCACTCTATGGCTATGTCTACACTTGCGGCTTCTTGTGCGAGAAATATGCAAATGAGGCTAAGCCTGGAATATTGCCGAGCCTCATTTGCATACCTAATGAACCGCCATTTTTGCAGAAGAGGCTCTTGTGCCAGAAGGAGCTGTCTACACTGCCCCTTCTTAAGAAAAACCCTCTTGCACAATGCCATTATTCCTGAAAACAATCGGCATAACGGCATTGCCCAAGAGGGTTTTTCTTGTGCAAGAAGGGGCAGTGTAGACAACTCCTTCTGGTGCAAGAGCCTCTTCTGCAAAAATGGTGGCTCATTAGGTATGCAAATGAGGCTTGGCGATATTCCACACTTAGCCTCATTTGCATATTTCTTGCGCAAGAAGCCGCGAGTGTAAACATAGCCTATAAGTGCAAAGTATTGTCACTTTTTTTTTTAGAAAAATAAGGCTTTGTTAGTAAATGGATAATTATTTTCCTTCATAGACAGTCTTTAAAAGATATTGTCAGTTCAAATTTGGCACGATGTTGAAAGCTTTTATAATACTTAAACCAATAGCCATTGTTAATTAAGTTTAAAAGAAAAATCTAATGGAAAGAACTTCCTCTGTAGGGCTTGCAACTTTAAAACTCATATTTTGCAGAAGAGGCTGAAAATATTTTCTAGAAATAGAATTGAAGTTATACTGTTTTCACTGAAAGAATGCAAAGCGGTAGGTGATTGTAAATGTTGATGGGCATATTATATTTTTGAAATTGGTAATATTATTAAACATTGTTTAAACAAACAGCATCCTTTTAAATTAATAAACATGAGTACTTTAAAAAGGTAATAAAATTTTGACCCTAGTCCATTAAAAATTACTTGTAAAGAAGAAATTATGCTAGAAGTAATCCATTAGCTCCAAAAAGGCACAGTACCTTGTTTTGGCCCTGATTCTGCATTAATATTTGTTAGCACAGACTCTTCTGCTTATGCATTCATAAGCACATTAGCAGATCCTAATGCAAGATTTTCCTCTTTCTTATCACATTTCCATTGTACGTTAATTTTCATCTTTTACAAGCATTATTTCCATATAATGGCAAAATGGTAATCACTTTCCTTGTTTCAAATCACACTTGATCTCTGGCTGCTTGCCTGATAAGCCTAAACAAACAAATGGTATAGTTTCCTGGCAAAGTGCATATGTAACTCATTAACAGTGAGATTTAATTGCACATATACTCCAGAATATCCAGTGTCTACTTCCCACTTTACATAGACACACAAATTGTTAGATATGATTTCCAATGGAGGGTGTTTTAGTCACTCTTTGGTTGTTGTTATCAGCTTTTTATTTGAGCTTCCATTTTGTCTGCATTGAGAGACAATGTACACAAACCAAAGGTCACAAATGAAATGGAATGTGAAGGGGCACTTCTCCCCATAAACTTAGGTTCACTTTCATGAATGCAGAAGACACAAAGATGACGTAGTTGTAGATAAGGTGACTTACTTTAATAGGCTCAGGCATAATGTGGGTTTGTATTAATGAAACAACTCAGAAAACAACTACATAGCAAAGCTGGAGAAAGATGGCTCACTGGCTTTGTCTCAACAATGGCTAAACATGCTCAGAAAAGGATTCTGAAGGGCACCCTCTCATCAGGAGCCTTGCAGGTACTGTACACAGAGAGGAACACAGATTTACTGAAAAGTATATGGTTTGAAAAGATGAAAAAGGCATAACAAAGTTGTAGTGTTGGGTTCTGTGTTGTTACTAACAGAGCAGCAGGTGGCGGAGCAGGAATGCCTACAACTATTTTAATGACAGTTTCCAGTATTATAAATGGGTTTTTAAATAAATTAATGTTAAACTAATTAATAACTCAGTAATAAGAGAAAATGAAGCAGAAATGTGGGAATTTACAAGCAAAGACTTTAATCCTGCACTTAGAAATGCTGTGTTATTAGAGTATTTTGACTGGAGGCTTACAATTTATATAGTGCTTTCTGTTTTCAAAGTATCATTAGTTATTTGTCACAGAACAGTTAGTATGTTTTTTTTGCTATGTATAAATTAATCTTGCACTGAAATAATGGTAATGAATCCCACACCTTTGCTGTAGTGGAGTAAGGGTGAAACTGGCTAAAGCACAGATGGCAAAATCTAATCAGTTGCAATGCAGAGAGTTTCTAAGGTCCTATGTGAAGCTGAAGATCAATGTCTTCATCTCCATTGTAGTATCTGCAGTGTATCACATGACAGATGCAGATGAGTGAATCCTCACTGTACATGTTTTGTTAGTCTTTAAAGTGCTACTAAACTATTTGTTGTTTTTTAACTTTTTCCTGTTACAGACTAACTTGGCTACCCTTCTGAAACTTTTGTTTCCAGTATGTTACAAGTCGAGGGATTTTTTTTACATTTTGAAGAGCTTTCTGTTTATTTTGTGAATAGAATCAGTGATCAGTCTGCCTCCATAAAGACAGAAATGGCTGTTCTGTGTCATAGTTTTGGCCAGTCTTGCTCACTGAGATTCTGGAGCTGTTAGGGGTTCTCTGAGCCAGGACTTGTGAGTTAGATCACTGTTTTTCCTGGCTGGTATAAACTACTGAAGTTCGGAACTACTGGGTCCATTGCTGGTAAAATGTGTCGCCACATCCCTGTGCAGGGAGGCTGGATGCCTATTGTCCTTAAGGCAGCTATTGTATGATTCTTGATTTAAGAAATTAATCACTTGAGGCTGATGACTTGCTTCACAAATGGGAAGTTTGATCCATCACTGGGAAGGCTGTCGTAGGAAATGTCAATTTGTTGATTCATGACAATGTAAATTTTGATCCGTTTGGTTTAGGACTGAGTTTGGGGGTAGAAATATCCAAGATTATGTTGTTAGATCTGTCAGCTGTCCTTGATAATATTGATCGTGGGTTTTATTGGGACACCTCTGCTTGTTAGGAGTGACTGAAGTTGGTGTGGAGTACTTCCAACTGTCTATATTTTGGAAGCCCAAAAGAGTGGCTAGTGGCATTGCGTCTTTGTTCCAACAGTTCTTGTATGTGGAGCAGGCACAGCAGAGGCCAATTTCTTTTTTCTTCCTGCTCAAAATGAACAAGAAGTTGCTAGGACAGATAATGAGGAGATGTGGAGCTGCGCTACATTCAGAATACTGATGATACTCAGCTCTGTATTCTCCTTGTGACAGGATCCCAGGGATGCAAGCTAGGACTGTGGAACTGATTAACTGCCCAGCCTTAGCCATCTCTCACTGTGCTTTGCTAATGACAAGCAGCAAACCCCTCCAGGTGCTGTTATCGTTCAGCTCAATCACATGTCGAGACTCATGCCTAGACAGATTGCATGAATGCTTCCACAGCCATACACACATCACAAGAGAAAGGCACCAGCCAAATCCTCCCAGCCTGATACCTCAGGAATATACCGTCTTGCACTGCTCAAGATGAGCAGTACAAATTTATTAATTGGTTCCCCACTTCATCAATGGAAAGTGGATATACAGCAGCCTTTGATACCTGAGCAATTTATCAGCAACTTCAGGCAAACTCACTGGTGAAGTGAGGATCTTACGCAAAACAGGGGTTTTGTACAAAAAAACACCCTGGTCCACGCTGCTTCTTTTTGCGCAAAAACCCCTTGCGCAAAAAGATATGGTAGAAAATATGCTAATGAGATTGAAACAAAAAACAGGACTTTGTAGCACTTTAAAGACTAACAAGATGGTTTATTAGGTGATGAGCTTTCGTGGGCCAGACCCACTTCCTCAGATCAAATAGTGGAAGAAAATTGTCACAACCATATATACCAATGGTTGTGACAATTTTCTTCCACTATTTGATCTGAGGAAGTGGGTCTGGCCCACGAAAGCTCATCACCTAATAAACCATCTTGTTAGTCTTTAAAAGTGCTACATAGTCCTGTTTTTTGTTTCAGCTACACCAGACTAACACGGCTACATTTCTATCGCTAATGAGATTGTGACTCATGCTAATGAGTCCCTCATTAGCATATTTTCTGCTGAAAAAACTTGCAGTGAAGATGTAGCCCTAGAGTTTATTAGAACCAGGGCTGCTTTTTGAAGATCAAATAGCAATAGTGACTAGGGCTATGGCACTGGAGTATAACAGACTCCCTGTGCGACTGACTTGCTCAACAAGGGGCAATTGTATTCTGAAAGATTAAAAAGCATGTTATATCTGGGAAAATCCGTATGCATGGACCTGGTCATTGGCACCGACTCTGTGGGTACTCAGCCCTGGAGCATCCATGGGGAAGAAGTATAGTGGGTGCTCAGCACTCACCAGCAACCCTGTGAATCGGCTCTTCCCCCTCCCCTCCAGTGCCTCCTGCCCACCAGATTCAGCTGTTCAATGACATTCAGGTGGCACTGGGGGGAAGGGAAAGGAGAGGGGACCAGAAGAAGTAGGGAAAGAGTGGGGTGTTTGGGGAAGGAATGGAGGGGGTTGGGGTCTGGGGCAAAGCTGGGGGTCGAGTATGCCTCCAGGAGTTGGGAAAGTTGGCAATTCAGGATTTGGTAACGGTATGCATAATAGAAGTCCAGTGTTTATTTCCTGGATCAAGGTAAGTAATTTCTCACATAGCTAGAAGCATTGTATTGCTAAATGCAATGACTGAAGTTGCAAGAAGATTGGAATGTGATGAGAATGTGAGACAGTCACAGAATTTAATTTGCATACTACTACTAATAATAATCCTGGTGTAATATAGAGCTTTTCCAGGGCTTAATTCAGAGGACTTGTCAGCAGTGACACAGCTGTCCATATGCCTCCTTATGCTGCTTACCACTGGACTAGATATGTGCACATTCTGGTTTAACTCTTCCAGCTCCTCATTAAGTGCAAGTAAAGGAGGGAGTTCTTTTTTATTTAAACAGCAAACTATATGCCTAGCAAAAGGAAAGGTTGCAAACTGAAAACTGCACATTCTGCCTAATCTTCTGTTTTAGGTCCACTCCTGTTTGTAAGAGTTATATATCTAATTCATCACAGAAATTGAAGATTCCATTATAGGGAATTGAGAATTAGGTGCACGCATGCTCTAGAGAGAGAAAAAAACCCACGTCTTTGTGTCTGTCTGCAAGTTCGTTTGTCCAAGAACTCCTCCTAAAGAGTAAAAGCTAGGACCACCAAATTTGCTATGCAGCTTCCTCTTATCATAACTTAAAGCAAGGTCAGGATTTGGCTGTGCCAAGAGAACCAGAAGCCCCGGGAAAAGAGCTGTTTTCCATAACATGCAAAGGGAAGGGCTGCTATTCAGAGGGATGTGATATGGGAATGGCCACTGAGGGCAATAAGCCCACAGGGGAGAGCTATCCTGCATTGTCCACTGGGTGCAGCTGTACTACCAAGAGTGGCCAACTGGGTTCCACCCTCAACACACCAGTAAGTAGTCCCCCCCCCTTTCTCCAAACTCCTTCTCCTACTCCTGGCCCTTGGCTGCAGTGCCAGAGTAGGGGAGAGAAAAAGACTCCTGACACCTTGGGGGGGGAAGGAAGGGGGAGAGAAAAAAGGACCTCTGGCAGCCAGAGGAGGGTCCTGGGGCGGCGGGGGGGGGGCGGAGAGAAAGGCCATTTTGATCCCATAGCCTTAGGAAGAGTACCCCCATACCCTGGAGGTCCTGGGTGGATCCTCCTAGTTCTCCCTGCAGTTGATGGCCTAGCCATTTTTATCTTAACTCCTTTGAAGCTCTCTTATCTGTGTCATCTGTGCTGCTTTGTTCCTTACCAAGTTTACAGTCTCCTTTGGGTATATCTAGACTACATGTCTCTGCCGGCAGAGGCATGTAAATTAGACTACCCGACATAGTCAATGAAGCAGGGATTTAAATATCCCCCACTTCATTAAAATAAAAATGGCCGCCGCATTGTGCTGGCTCAGCTGATCGTCAGCACAACGCGGCAATCAAGATGCGGATCAGTCGGCAAGGAAAGCCTTTTCCAACCGATCCCTTAGGATCCTTTCGTTGCCGACCAATCTGCGTCTTGACTGCCGCGTTGTGCCAATGATCAGCTGAGCTGGCACAATGCGGCGGCCATTTTTATTTTAATGACGCAGGGGATATTTAAATCCCTGCTTCATTGACTGTCGGGTAGTCTAATTTACATGCCTCTGCCGGCAGAGGCATGTAGTCTAGACATACCCTTTGATTTAATTCTTTGCTTCCAGTCAGGTAGCAGTAGAAAATGGAACAAGGACACTGACTGAGTTACACATTGTATCCATAAGAATAATGCAGTTTGATAAAAAGATGATGCCACAAAAAACTTGCATTGTTCTGTCAGTTCAGAGAATTAATAATGGTTTTGTTTCTGAAGTCCCTAATGTGGCAAAACTAAAATTACATCTTATATAAAGATAAGTTTCCCCCACTAATGTGTTAAAGATTCTACTTATTTTAATTTATTTTTTAAAATCACAAATTATTTAACTTGTGACTTCAGCCTTAGTGAAAGCTGCAGGGTTGGCAGCCCCAAGGGCTATATTTCACATATTGCCATGTGTGAACTTACCCCAGCATTTTCAGAGTATTACTAATTTAATACCTTGAGCATGCATAGCAGCAGAGTTTGTAAATGATTTCCCATTAACTTCAGTGAGAGCAGAATTTGTCTCTAATGTGTTACTGTATTTTTATCAGAGTGAGAAAAAGAAAAGGCCTGTCTCCGCAGGGCTGTCTTTAGGATTTATGGGGCCCTATGCAGTACTATTAAACTGGCGCCTCCATGTTTGATGGCAGCTGAGGAGGACGACGATGGTTTTTTTAGAGATGTGATTTATATAATCTTCAACAACACACTAATGAAATATTTTTAAAACAAATTTTAAACGAAGGTCCTGTAGACTAACAAATTCATAAACTGACAGAGTTTGGCAAATGCCTGTAAAATAACTTCATTACCACATGAATGGTTCTTCCACAGGTTCTGCTAATAGCTCTGGCAGGCTTTTTCATTTTCAGGTTAACTAAATCCTCTCCCGAGGAAGCAGAGCCACGGAACAGGAATAGAAAGAGGTAGATGGGTAGACATTAAGACCGAGTGGTACTCCAAATCTGGGTAAGGAGGGCTCTATGTCTCTGAAAACCCAGGCTCTTAATACAGTAGACTTCCTATAATCCAGCACCTTTGGGACCCAGGAGGTGCTGGATTATCAGATATGCCAGAGTATCAAGAGGTACTCCGGCGGGGGGGGAGAGGCTGTGACGGGTCTGCGGGGGGGGGGGGGTCGGCGCGGGAAGCCCTGTGCAGCCACCGGTGACAGGCCAGCTGGGGCTGCAAGCGGCAGCGGCGGACTTGGGGAAGCTGTGGGGCAGAGCAGCTGGGTGCTGCTGGGTTGGTTCCGCAGCGCCGCTCAGGTAAGGGGCAGTGCTGCAGAACCAACCTGGCAGCACCCCAGCTGCTCTGTCCCGCCGATTCCCCAGGTCCGCCGATGCTGAAACTTCCCGGACTTAGGGAAGTGGGGGAAGAGCAGCTGGGGTGCTGCCGGGTTGGTCCCGCAGCACCACCTCTTGCCTCGCCCCCTCTCCTCCGCCGCTGCTTGCAGCCCCAGCTGGCCTATAGCAGGCAGCTGCGCAGGGCTTTCCCCCGCTGTCAGCCGGTGGTCAGGGCAGTGAGTGGTGTGTGTGTATTATACACCCTGAGACTTCAACTGCTAGGACTGGGGTCCCTTAGCAGCGGGCAACCTGGAGGAGGTTGACGGGCGCCCCAAGAAGTTTACAGGGAGAGCTTATTACACCTCAGATTTTGACTGCTAGGATACACGATCCCTTCGCAGCGGGCAGCCTGGGGAGGCTGAGAGATGCCCCAACGGATCTGTCCCCTGGAAGCGACACGATCCAACGCTCAAGCTCTCCCTATATCTGTCCTTTATGACCGGCTGGAGTTCTTTTTAAAATTGTGCTTGGTTCTGTTACAGCAACTGAAGGAGTCAGGTCACAGCTTAAACAGTTACTATTTTATTGTTACAGGGTAAATTTAGCTGTTAAATGCTACTACTGTGTTACAGATAACACAGCCACTACAAAGGACAGGACAGAAATTACACTAAGTCACTTACAGGTACCATGAAACCCTTTTGGTTCTCTGAGCTCCTATTAAATGCATGCAAAATAGACACCTAGCAGGTATATATTCTCACCCCTGCGTTCCAGACTTGGAGTGGCCAGCGTCTTTCTCTCAATCCCTCGGGAAGAAGTAGGCGAGGTTGGGCGTCCCACAGACCTCGGGAGACAACCAATACCTGCCAGCAGGTGTAGATGATTGGAGCTCAAATGGGGTGGGCTACTAAACCCCTCTTTATACCCCTTGGGTCACGTAGGCTTCTTCCTGCTCTCAAGTGGCCAATTAGGAAAAATGGCTTTGAATGCCAAGTTTCCCACGAAGGGTGCAAAGCATAATTCACACCTGGGAAAATGCAGACAATGGGCGCCTCTGGTATGTGATGGGCGAAGATTCCTCTCCTGGGACAGTGCAGGCGTGTCAATTACTGGTACTAGCCATCAGGGCAGCAGGAGGCCCTGGGTCGTCAGCTAGCCCATTTACTGTCTGGTTTCTGTTTATTAGAGTCAGGGACAGGCAGCACACCTGCGTTCCCAGGGCATCAAAGGCTGACTGCCTTTCTCTTGCTCTCGGGGGGGGGGGAAACAAGATGGGGTTTATGTCTGGCTACACTCGCCTCCCTGCAAAACGGGGGAGGGTTTGCCCCTCGCTGTGCCATTCCCCGCCGCCCCCACCTCCAGCCGGCCGCAGTGCGGGTCCCTGGCAGACCCGTCACAGGGGTATAATCTCCTTCCCCTCTCCTCCCCTTCCCTTTCCTGGTCCGTGAGCCTGCGTGGGGTCACAGGAGCTCCAATTGTCCAGCTGGCTGGAGCACTTCTGGGTTCCAGTTGGTGCCAGACTATCAGGAGTGCCGGACGACTGGATGCCAGACAATTGGAGTTTTACTGTACATTTAAAAGGCAGAGCCGCAGTGGGGTTAGCCCTCTTATCGACTACTAGTCAATGAAAATTTCATCGACTAGTCGATTAGTTGATTAAATTTAACATCCCTACATCCACCAATGGGATCTATGACTGTGCCAGCCGTGCCCCTTTGCCATGTACATTGGCCAATCTGGACAGTCTCTACAACAAAGGATTAATGGACACAAATCAGATATTTGAAATGGTAACACGCAGAAACCTGTTGGAGAACATTTCAGCTTGCCCAGGTGCTCACTAATGGATCTAAAAGTGTCTATATTATTTCAAAAGGGAAGCTGCAGAACTTGGTTTCATTTACAAGTCTGACACCTTGAATGGAGGTTTAAGCAAAGACCTGACCTGGCTGAGCCACTACATTCCACATCCTAATGAAAAGCCAAGCACCAGGTACTTAGAATACTTACAGCCCACTCTATTGGCCTCATTTAGCATGGATTAATTGATAATATTTTTTCTCCATTTTTTTCCCCTACTCTTTCCCTCCCCATCCTCTCTCTTTCTCTGATATTTATTTGGACCCACGACCCATTAATTCCATTCATCTGAAGAAGTAGGTTGTGCCCACAAAAGCTCATGACACCACCTATGTTTTTTGTTAGTCTCTAAGGTGCTGCAGGACTATTCACTGGGTTTTTTTTAAGTTTTTTCAGTTACAGACTAACATGGCTCCCCCTCTGAATCTTAATGATTAACATTAACTGGTGGGAGCTGGGGACTCACCATGGAGAGGGGCTGCTCTAGCCCAGCCAGCTTAGCCCCTGCCTATGGCGGGGGGCGGGAGGCACTCCATTCTCCCACTCCCTTTAATCAATTTACCCATTAAACAGTATGTTGAACCACATTCCCCTTGTCACACCCTGGGAGGGGAGCAGATCAGGGTCACAAAGGGCCACACAAGGTCTCTTCTGGGGCTGCACACAGGAGATGTGTATGGAATAGCATTTTTATTTTGCATAGCTGACAGAAAACTGATTACTAAGGTCCTCATCTGGAAATGAATTTCATGCAGTTAAATCCTTTTGAAGCCCATTGGAACTTGTGGGGATCTACTTGGGAATAGGTGTTTAGAATCATTTAATATAGTGGGGTACTGAGAGTATATTAAGGATTGGGATCTAAGAGAAAAATGTGTATTTTTAGTTTCTAAATTTAATGCATGCAAATAGCTTGCTAAGATAAAGCCACTGGTCAGTAATCAAATATAGAGAAATTAGAGTAATTGCATGCAAGTGTATTCATATGACAGTCATGTGGTCTTTAATACTTGGTTGTACAGTTGAGTGCTTTCTTTGCTTGCTGTATGGATTACAATACTGTGAACTTGGCATTTCTACAGCAGTGCCCTCCAAAATGCATGGGAATATATGTAACGAAGAGTTTTAGCTCATTTGGGTACACAGTAAGTTTTTATACGTCTCTTGACTGTGCATTACTACTGCTTTTTTTATAATTGTTCATTACAGAGCATCATGAGCATACATAGCATTATGCAGTAAGCAAATTATGCCATTTACAAAGCTCTTTGCTCTAACGGGCTTATAGTTTAAGGTTCACACAGGGACAGTACAGAATAATACAGAACCAAAGGCAGAGAAGTGGATGTGTAAAATGTAAGCTGCGTATTTAGGAAGAAACATAGGTGGTGTGGTTTTTACTAGTGTGTGGTGATTGTTATTGAACACAATAACTTTCTGCTGTTCACCATGGTATCCGTGCTGGCCTCAAGCAGAGGCTGCTTCATGGCAACCTGCCCTGTCCCCCCCTCGCTGCCTCTGACAGAGGCAGCAGCATGGGATAAGGGGAGTGCAGGCAACATCGTAGAGATGGTGTTGGGGGAACTGGCTTTTAATTGGGGAAGGGCGGGACCTCAGGAAGAAGGGGTGGAGCTGGGGGGGGTTGCCTCCCTCAGCCCTACGTTCACCTACCACCCATGTCTCTGCTCAGGGTCTGAGGCAGTAATGGCTTGCAGGATCTTGCTGAACATGTCATTCCAAGTTCTCTTCTTTCTCCTTCTTATCTAGCTCAGGCATTCCACTGGTATAGAGGGGGATCCCCTCAAGGCTACAATGGCAGCAGCTACAGGTAAAACACACAGAGAACATAAGAACGGCAATACTGGGTCAGACCAACAGTCCATCTCGCCTAGTATCCTGTCTGACAACAGTGGCCAATGGCAGATGCCCCAGAGGGAGTGAACAGAACAGGGAATCTACAAGCAATTCCTCTCCTGTCACCCATTCTCAGCCTCTGACAGAGACTAGGGACACCATTCCTACCCATCCTGGCTAATAGCCATTGATGGACCTAACCTCCATGAATTAATCTAGTTCTTTCTTGATCTCTGTTAAAGTTCTGGTCTTCACAGCCTCCTCTGGCAGAGAGTTCCACAGGCCTACCGTGCACTGTGTGGAGAAAAACTTCCTTTTGTTTGTTTTAAACCTGCTACCTATTAATTTCATTTAGTGACTCCCTAGTTCTTATGTTATGGAAACAAGTAAATAACTTTTCCTTATTCACTTTTTCTACACTAGATTTTAAAGACCTCTATCATACCCCCTCTAGTCTCCTCTTTTCTAAGGTGAAAAGTCCCAGTCTTTTTATTTAATCTCTCTTCATATGGAACCCGTTCCAAACCGCTAATCATTTTTGTTGCCCTTTTCTGAACCTTTTCCAATGCCAATATATCTTTTTTGAGATGAGGCGACCACATCTGTATGCAGTATTCAAGATGTGGGCATACCATGGTTTTATATAGAGGCAATAATATGTTCTCCGTCTTATTCTCTATCCCTTTTTAAGTGTTTTCCAACGTTCTGTTTGCTTTTTTGACTGCCGCATTGAGTGGATGTTTTTGGAGAACTATTCACAGTGACTCCAAGATCTCTCTTTTGAGTAGTTATAGCTAAATTAATCCCCATCATATTGTATGTATAGTTGGGATTATTTTTTTCAAATGTGCATTTACTTAAAATTTATCAACATTACATTTCATTTCCATTTTGTTGCCCAATCACTTAGTTTGGTGAGATCCTTTTGAAGCTCTTCACAGTCTGCTTTGGTCTTAACTATCTTGAGCAGTTTGGTATCATCTGCAAATTTTGCCACCTCACTGTTTACCCTTCTCTAGATCATTTATAGATAAGTTAAATAGGGTGGGTCCCAGGACAGACCCTCGGGGGACCTCTCTCACTCGGAAAACTTATAATTTATTCCTACCCTTTGTTTTCTGTCTTTTAACCAGTTATCGGTCCATGAGAGGACCTTCCCTCTTATCCCATAACAACTTATTTTACTTTAGAGCCTTTGGTGAGGGACCTTGTGAAAGGCTTTCTGGAAATCTAAGTACACTATATCCACTGGATCCCCCTCGTCCACATGTTTATTGACCCTCTCAAAGAACTCTAGCAGATTAGTAAGGCATGATTTCCCTTTATAGAAACCATGTTGACTTTTCCCCAACAAATTATGTTCATCCATGTGTCTGACAATTTTATTCTTTGCTATAGTTTCAACTTATATCCCCGGTACTGATGTTAGATTTACCAGTCTGTAATTGTCAAGGTCACCTCTAGAGCTCTTTTTAAATATTGGCATCACATTAGCTATCTTCCAGTCATTAGATACAGAAGCTGATTTAAAGGCTAGGTTACAAACCACAGTTAATAGTTCCACAATTTCACATTTGAATTCTTTCAGAACTCTTGGGTGAATGCAATCTGGTCCCAGCAACTTGTTACTGTTCAGTTTATCAATTTGCTCCAAAATCTCCTCTAATGATACCTCAATCTGGGACAGTTCCTCAGATTTGTCAGCTAAAAAGAATGGCTCAGGTTTGGGAATCTCCCCAATAGCTTCAGCCGTGAACACTGAAGCAAATAATTCATTTAACTTCTCTGCTATGACTTTATCATCTCTGAGTGCTGCTTTAGCATCTCGATCGTTCGGGCCCCACTGGCTTCCTGCTTCTGATGTACTTAAAAAACGTTTTGCTGTTACTTTTTGAGTTTTTGGCTAGCTGTTCTTCAAACTCCTTTTTAACTTTTCTTATTGTATTTTTTACACTTAATTTGACAGAGTTTATGTTCCTTTCAATTTTCTTCACTAGAATTAACTTCCACTTTTTAAATGATGCCTTTTTATCTGTCACTGTTTCTTTTACTTGGTTGTTAAGCCACTACGCACTTTTTTTTGGTTCTCTTATTTTATTTTTTAATTTTGAGTATACAATTAAATTGGGGCTCTATTATGGTGTCTTTGAAAAGTTTCCATGTAGCTTGCAGGGATTTTACACCTTTGGCACTGTACTTTTTATTTTCTGCTTAACTAACCTACCTCCTCATTTTTGTGTAGTTCTCCTTTCTGAAATGTGATGTTAAATCTTGTTACATTATTGTCACTATTTCCAAGCAGTCCAGTTATATTTACCCCTTGAACCAGATCCTGTGCTCCACTTAGGACTAAATCAAGAATTGCCTCTCCTCTTGTGGGTTCTAGAACCAGCTGCTCCAAGAAGCAGTCATTGAAGGTATCAAGACATTTTATCCCTGTGTCCAGTCCTGAGGTGGTGACGTATACCCCGTCAATATGGGGATAGTTGAAATCCCCCACTATTATTGAGTTTTTTACTTTGATAGCCTGTCTAATTTCCCTTAGCATTGCATAGTCACTATCACTATCCTGGTCAGGTGGTCTTTAATATATCCCTACTGCTATATTCTTATTACTGACAGAGATACTGCTGTCAGTATATTCACAACAGAAAGTGAAAATAATATTGAGCTAACTTCCCTCTCTCCCCTAATGTTTTAAATAAGACATGCTCGTTGACAGTTTTGCTTTGGTGTGCTTGTGCTCAGCACCAACCATAGTGAAGCATGGCTCACTGGGGTGAGGAAATTGAAGAGAGAATTGCTAAACTGTATGAGACTATGAGCATGGATGACATTGAACACTGGCACCATTTTCTTCAAGTGATAGTGATTTAAGCTGGTATCACACTCCTGAGGGAAACGAAGGCACAGAGAATACAGCTGCTGCTAGCATTCCGAAGCTTCCCAGGTCCATATGCTGCTACTCTGTTGACTGAAATGATTCCTGTCAAAGTTATCACTGGGAGGAGTGGGAAAGTGTCAATGTGGATGAAGAAATAAGGCTCCCATCCCTAAAAACCTTTGCGGGAGGATTGCGGGAGGATTACAGGGTATCTCCATAAAAGCTTGATTGTGATCTCTCAGGGGGATTCAAAGAGCATCCCTGCGCATATGAACAACTTCCGATGCCACTCTTCCTCCCCCTTCCCCTCGGCTCCCAGCTCCAGAGGAGAATAAAAAGCAGAGAAACATCTCTACTTCTCTTTGTTGTACCAGTTCCTCTTCTAGTATCAGTAAATGGCTGAACAGTCATTAGCTGTGTCCTGGTTATGATGGGGGCACCATCACTGTAATGGGAAATAAATTTATACTCTTACCTGAAGTTCTTTCTCCAACATAGGGCTCCCCTGTGCTCAACAGACTGGACTTTGTGGCACCTCCAACAGCTCTAGCTCACAGCATAGATGGAGCCCCCCGTCATTTGTCCCCCATCTTCCTCCTCCTCATAGTTCATGGCAGGGGCCTGTGATTTGGGCTCCTTAGAGGTATCTGTGGTGCTATACGGGGTGGTGGTGAGGTCTACACCAAGTATGGGATTTGGCTGTTTGTAAAAATGGCAGGTCTGTCATTTGGTCTCAGATCCATTGTTGCCTTTTCAGGCCTTCTGAGTGTGTATGCGGTTCCTTGGCTTTCACATGGCATTGCTGCTGGTTCCGGTTGTACTCCTTCCTCCTCCCCCCTTGCAATCTGCTCAGAGATGTTCATGTCTCAGTGGCTGGTCTGTATCTGTGCTTGCACAGGCTCTTCTCACCACAGGCCCAGGATATCCAATATCTCCTGTCCACTCCAAGCTAGAGTATATCTGGAGCAGGTAGCAGGCATGGTCAGCTGGGCAGTTGCACATACCAACTAGGTGTGTTCGCCAAGCTAGAAATCAGGAAAAGGCATATCTAAAATGTGTGAGGTTGTAAAGCAGGGGTGGGCTTCTAGTGTCTATGATTGCTTGGCAGTGGAGTTCACAGTTATGAGCAGAATGGTTAGTCTTGGGCATTGTGGGACAGCTGCTGGAGAGCTGTTAGGGATGACATAGGTAACGTTGTGTTTATATTTGCTCAGCAAATTGACCTCTGTACATTGGCCGTGGCTCAATGATTCTGGGACAGGTGGTGTAACTATGTTGGCATAATGGAGCACTGACATAGGTGAGTAGCTAATTTAAGAGTAGATACCTGAGAGCAGAAGTTGGCCTTTGCTTAGGATCAGAAGAAGCATTTGCAGCGTGTATCGTAGGTGTGGGAAGGCTCTTCCCAAACTCCCTAATGTATCCCTGCCTATACTCCACCTCCAGGCCCCTGGGGCAGGCAGGCTTGGGGGCCATGCCACCTGTCCTCCTGGCACCGGAGCCACTCAAGCTACACCGCCTGCCCAGTGCTGCAGCTAGACAGGGGAGACATGTTAGTCAGAGCAGGCTGGGTGGTGTGGTCCGGGGAGTCTGAGGCTGCCCAACCAGGCCCTCTGGGGTTGGAGGAGAGAGCCTGAGCTGCACTGCCCATCGCTCTGGGGCTGGGGGAGGAAGAGGGGGCTGTGCTGCTTGGTTGTCTGGGGGCAGGGCCTTGGGCTGCACCACCTGTCATTCTTGGGTTGGACTGCCTGGCTGGCTTGCTCTCGGGAGGGGGATGGGGGGTGAGGTCACGACGCCTGGCTGACTTGCTGGGGACAGGTAGGTCCTGTGAATAAAAATGGACTAGGAGAATTCTAGGAATCTGCATGATCATTTCCCCTTCATGGAAAGAACTACAAAAGACTCACTAACAAAGCCCCGAACCTACTACTGGTAGGCAAAGGGACAAAACAATGTGAAGGCTTTGTTTTTCTTTCTCACATGAGTCTTTCCGTTAATTACAGTGGAAGTAGGCTGGGGCTAGGTTGCTCAGGTTTACAGATCTGCACACAATTTTTCGACTGCTTGTATTCATGGCTTAAGGTGGTATTGTGGACTTAAATCTGGGGTTTATCAGGTTTGTGTCTGATAGTCTAAGGCTGTTAGCAGCCCTGGAAGAGAAGAAAGGGATATGAATAGGTAAAGGGATTTTTGATATCATAAAATCTGATGCAGCTCCTTTATAGCCTTTATCTTTAAGTCTGCAGGGGAGGAGGCTGGAGCAGGGGAGGCTGTGGTCCTGCTGCTCCGCTCGTTTTCCAGGACAGCGGGAAGGGGCTCGGAGCATTAGCCTGGGGCAGTGGCCAGTGACTGCTATGGGAGGAGGGCTGGGAGTGCTGGGCATGGGGTAGCTGCCATAGTGGGGGCTGGGTTCCGCTAGGTGTGGAAGGGGCAGGGCTTGAAGCAGAAGAGACATGGCTAGGGTTAGCAAACCAGGGGCTCACCCATGAGGACATGTTAATGTGAAATTAATCAGTTTGTGTCTGTACAGAATTTTGGTGAAAGATTCCTATAAAAATGCTAAATTTTGTCAATTTACAGTTTAAAGGACCTGATCCTGAAGCTTTTGCTTGGGTTGGGTAAAAAGCTCAACAGTCTTAGGTCTCAATTGTATGAGGTATCGAGTGTCTTCACTAATTGCAGCTTAATCCAATCTCTTAAACTGTCACTCAACAGAACAAGGTTTCTGAGGAGGGAGGTTAAGGATTTTTTAAGGGAAGGCAGTATGGGGGAGGGGCAGGAATGTTTCACACCAATCCAGTGTACGTACAGGTCTGAATTCTCCACTCATATCTGTCCCCTTTGCACTATTCAAAAGGTGTGTAGAGGAACCCAAAGTTGGCCACAGAGCTGGCTAGCAGAGAATTCTCTTTTGTTAATGCAGGTGTGCCAAATCTGGGCCCTGGATCTCACTTCCCCTTATTAGGCCTACTTCATCCACCATGATTCAATCAAGGACTCTGCCTGTGTGGTGTAATATATAGAGCTGGTAGGAAGCAGCTTGCTGAACTCCCAGAACAGAACTCTTGCACTGAGCAAAGCTAAAATGTTGGAGATAATCTAACAATTTACCACTTTTATTTCATTGGGGGTTAAGGGCAGTCAGGCACTCACGACCTCCTAGGATCAAGCCCAAAGGTTTTGACTAAAAATGTCCTCTGAGGAAAAGGGAATTTTCTCTTTGGCAGAACAGACCTTGGTTCACATTGGAAAATTCATTGTTTTGCTGAGAATTGGACACTATCAGATGGAGTGGGCAGCATGTTGTTTTCCCTTTTCCCAAGCTTTCAGAGTGTTTAATTGCCAGCAACTCCTCAGACTCAAATTTCTGAAGTGATGTCTCTGTGTGCTGTCAGTCAGTCAATTCTATTTTGAAGTGAGCTTTTGCTTTCATAAACTAATATATACATAGAAGCAAATATGTTCTGTGTATAAAATCTTCTTATGGAGCAGTCATGTGAAACTAGTTTCAAGTATTTGAGGTAATACACATGCTTGCAGGACTTGCTCTGTATTGTCATTTTTTTGTAGGAACTGTAAGGTGTTCCTCGAGGCGCCTGTTTTTATGAGTAGGTGGGCCTATCTTGCTTAAAACTAGTGGCTGTTTCTGAAGAAGTAAACTAGCTATGCTAATCCAGTCAGTGCTATCTGGAACTTCAGCTGTGACAGCAGTTTGACATCTCTTTGGAATACTTTAGCACTAGCTGCTATCTACTGCCAATTGCTGTGTGACACATAGCAATTCAGTTTCCGCATGCATTTCTACCAGCAATCATGATGAAAAGCTTTTTGGTTTTTTTCCCCATTCATATTTTCCAACTTTATATACAAAACCAACTGTACTATAGTAATGTGCAGAATGATTTGTGTGGCATCTTAAAGTTCAGTTTGTTGATACAAGTTGGGACTCCAGTATAGCCCAAGTCTTTTCACTAAGGATTTCTCCTCATTGGGATGTAATGAGGCATGGATCAGCATTTGCGTGTCACTCCCTGTTACTGCCTGACTCTGACAGGGGAAGCTAATATCTAACCAGTGGATTAAATTTGGTGTTGAATCCCGGTCACGTGCCACCTGAGGCATGTTGCACGTACAGTCCCAAAGAAGAGTAAATAATCACATTAAGCAAGCTGTTTAAAAACTTTCTTACTTAATAGTTATGACATACTAATGCTCAAGTGTATCATTCTTATTTCATTCTATTTTCAACTAATATGTTGCCGTGATTCCTAGCCCTGAGAAGAAACTAATAGTTTTCAGAGATTTTTGTGAAAAAATACTGTTCAGTTTGGCTCAGGTCACCTAGAACTGTGAGCAGCTATGTTACCACTCTGCCATAGCAAAAGTGAGTTTTGCAACTGTTAAGTGATGAGTAAGGCTATGAATCCATCCCAGAGGTCACGCGTTCTATGATTTTATGAGTCCTCTGTGACGTAATGAAAATTCCAAAAATTCAAGACCCATGGTGGCAGGGATTGGGCTTCATCCCCACCACAGCGGGGCTTGAGCTTCAGTAAATCCATGAATGTATTGTTTATTTTCCGTGTCCTGTCTGTGGCTTTTAATAAAAATACCTGTGCCAAAACCATAGTCTTAGCTATGGTTACTCAACCAGACACTAAGTTGTCTCCCTTGCTAGCATACTCTTTCGGACTCTGCCAGTTCAAACCGTGCCGGTCAATGCAGGTCAGTGAAACCAAGCTCCGTAAAAGGTATTTCTGCTGTGTCCACTCTGTCTCAATGGGCCCTCGCAGAAGTTCTCAAGTTTGTTGTCTGCAGAGAGACAGTACACATGCCAGCCTCTTAGTTTGGCTATGGATTTTACTCTTAAGCACTGAACTGTTTTCTGTAATAAAACAAGAATACATTTATTAACAAAGAACAAATATGTAAGTGATAATAAGTAAAATAGGATATAAATATGGTTACAAATAAAACACACTTTCCAGTTACTAAAACTTACAACCTTTGTGTGCAGTGTTGTTGCAGCTGTGTTGGTCTCAGGTTCTGAGAAAGACAAAGTAGGTAAGGCCATATCTTTTATTGGATCAACTTAAATAGAAATTAGTCCTATAAACGATATTACCTGACCTGGCTTGTTGCCCTTATAATCTTCGTTTGAGTGGATTTCTCACCTATGGTCACTTCTCAGAGATTTCAACCCCCCATGGTTTGACGGATCCAACTTTTTCAGATTACAAGAGCTCTGCTCTAGGGATGTGAGTGTGAAATTGAATAGTTGTGTAACCACATCAAAATTTAGCAAAATTAGCTGCCTCTATTCAATAGTCCCCAAAGATGGGGCCAGTAGCCAGTGTACTCCCAGCCCCACTCGCAGGGAGCCCCCTGCCACCTTGCGCTGCTGCCTCGGAGGGGAGGGGGATGGCAGCAGCTCCTGTCCATGGAGGGATCAGAGGGGTCTATGGAGGGGTCAGCGAGCCCAGGCCCGTTGCAGACAGATGCTGCTTCATGGCAGCCTCACCATTTCCCTTCCCTGGGTGCTGCTGTCTCTATTAGAGGCATCAGCGTGGGGGGAGCAGGCAATACTGGCTCCTGCTTGCCTTCCCTCCCACCCCCTGCTGCCTCTGTAGGGGGCAGGCAGGTCTGTGGAGCCAACATGCGTGGAGAGCCAGCTCCCGCCTGCCCCCCTCACGCTCTGTGCTGCTGCCTCTCTATCAGCACTGGCTCTCCCCCCCAACCTTGCTGCCTCTGACACATGCATGTAGTTGACAGGATTAACCAATAAACCCAGGCGTATCAGTTAATTGTGTAGTTGTCTACACATCGAAATCCCTACTCTAGTCTCTGTCCAGTGATTGCTAACAAAATGGTGCTTAACCTCTGCTTTTATTTTCTCAAAGTTCACTGACTCTGTTTCAAGAGGCAGGAAGGCTTCTTGAGGGTGCAGTCTCTATCCTCCATTAAGATTAAGTGGTAATCTTCCTTCGCTCACTTGCCTGATGGCTTTGTTACCTTTCTTGTTAATGCACTTTACATTGTCTTCCATCACACTTTGCTTAATTTACACGGGAGACAGTCAAGCCTTCAAAACAACATACCTTTGTCTCTAGGGTAAGATGGGGTTAGGCAGTACCTGCCAAACACATTGTTAGAACATATTTCCTGCACACATTTATAATTCTTTTTACATCACTTATACGTACATCACACAAAAATATTAATGACCAGTGTAGACTCCTGTGTCAGGAAGGATACTATCAATTGACTTTGATTCTTATCTGCTTCATTTTAACTACCCAATCTTCAGATACTTACTGATTCCCTCTAGTTCCCTGTATCCCACCCCCCTCCTTTTTTTCCCTCCCCACACCCCTTCGCTCCTATTTATTTTGGGTCTGCACATCATAAACTCAAAACTCTGGTCATCTGAAGAAGTGGGCTGTGCCCATGAAAGCTCATGATACCATCTACATGTTCTTTTAGTCTATAAAGTGCTACCAGACCATTTAGTGTGTTACCACTTTGCATATGACGCCTGTTGGATACAGATTATGACCAGTGTTCCCTATAAGCTGAGTGCTTGGGCAGCCACCCATGAGAGATTCAAATGCTGCCCAGCTGATTAACAGAGTGCCCCCAGCTGGCAGCATGTGTTTCTACTGGTGGTACACATCAACACATGCTTCAGTGCACGTAACAAAATTTATTCTGTATGTGGATGGAAAAAAATAGAAAGAACATTGATTATGACAACAGTGAATTAGGGCCAGGAGTGTATTAGACCTGATGAGTTATGGTACATCTGCAGAGCTCCTGAATTACAAGTATGTGGCTTAAACAGCAAATGTCATATGGCCAAATTGTTCTCATGTGGATTAATCTTATAGGGACTATAAACTCAGTATATTTGCCCCTCTGCCAGTGTCCTTTGCTCTCTTCCATCAGAGGGCTCCCGACTTCTACTGCCTGCTCTGGCAGAGGATTTAAACCTTAGATCCTCTGATTCGTGCAGTTTCTGAGAGACCATGGGAGGAGAAATTTCCCCAAGGCCAAAGCCATCCTCATAGAGGCCTGGTAACTGCATTGCCTTCTGGCCCAGTCTCCTGTTCAGAGCAACACTGCCATGGGCTGTCCTTGACCTCCCTCAGGGGGTGGGTTGCATAACTCGGAGTGCATAACATTCTCCACACGAGCACCCACTTTTACTCAATAAAGCTCTACAGAAAAAACAAGTATCAGAGGGGTAGCCGTGTTAGTCTGGATCTGCAAAAGCAACAAGGAGTGCATCTGACGAAGTGGGTCTTTGCTCATGAAAGCTTATGCTCCAATACATCTGTTAGTCTATAAGGTGCTACAGGACTCCTTATCGCTTTTGCAGAAAAAAAACGGTAAAACATCAAAAGAAAACACACTGACTTAAGCTGGGCTGTACCCTGAAAAAGAGGAAATGCCAGAGACATTCTGCAATCCACTGTGACATTCCAACTGCTATTTGCTTTACCTGGAAGGTTCTCAGATGCTATGATGATAAAACCCTAAAAAAGATGTAGGGTGAGTCACTGTGAAGTGTTTCTTCTTCTCCACCCATGGAGATAGGTCAAATCATCCTCTCAATGCTAGTGACAGATGTGAGTCATGTTTCAGCACTGCCAGCAGTGCATTAAGTGATATGAGGGTAAGGAACTTGTTAAGAATCTATATAAAACAGACTTTGGAAAAAAAAACCCACATTGTTACTATTAAATTCTATGCCTATAACAAGAAAAGTTATTTCTAGTAGTTGGCAGCATAAGATAGCAAGAGTTAAAATAAATGCCCTTATCTTGCTTTTACATGTGTGTAGTTCTGCTGGATTTGTTCAACATATTGTTTTTTTATATTTTAGAAACTGCATTTACAGTGCAAATGCAAAGTGGGGTTATGGTTGTCTTTTCAAACAAATGTCCATGCTCCATATAACTGAAAGAGATTGTGTTATATTGGGATTTATGCAGCGATTCCGCAACTTGACTGGGATTAGGCATTGGTTATTATAGAATTAAGAAACCACGGTCTTGAGTCTTGCACTGAAAATATATTGCAAATTCCTAACCAATTTGTGGAGTGAAGGTAGGCTGTGTTATGCGTGCATGTATGGCTCATATTGCTACATAATGAATGAGGGTGGCTCTCATCAGGTGAGCCTTGTGGGTGAAATTACCCCGAGGCACAGGGCCAGCACAAGACTTCTGCCCCACTGAAGCCCCAGATAAGGTAGCGGCATGGGTGGTGCATCTAATAGGTAGGAGATGGCAGTGCCTTCCTAAACAGCGCTGCATGGCCTAGTGCCGGCCTTAGGGATGGGCCATCAGTAGGGTTGCCAGATGGTTTCCCAAAAAATACCGAACACACGTGCTAAAAATTTGTCGAGCCCCAAAAAAACCCCTCCTCACCTCCCCAGCCACTTCTCCTGCCCCCACCAGGCTTCCACACGCAACCAGCTGAGCTGAGGGCTCCCAGCACTGATCGCGGCCCCGCCTCCCCAGCCACTCCCCCTGCCCCCTCCAGGCTTCCATGGGGCGCCCAGCCAGAAAAGCAGAAAATACCGGACATTGCACATGTCCGGTATTTTCTGAATTTTTTTACTGGACAGAGGGCACAAAAACGGACTGTCAGGTTGAATACCGGACACCTGGCAACCCTAGCCACCAGCTGGGGTGCCGCATCAGGCCTCAGGTTCCCCACCCCTGGCCTAAAGCCTTGGCAAGAGCTGGCACATGGTCTGCCAGCGTCACAGTTGTACTAAAAAACCCTGTGAAATTCCCAGGACAATTTAGAAAAAAGATTGAAGTTGCTAAGTAACAGCAGTGTAGTTAGCAGAACCACCTATTCACCAGACAGTTTTTTTAAATGTGTACCTATTTAGCTGAATATTTCACGACAAAGGAAGGGCTAACATAACTGTTGGGATGACCCATTCAGGAATGGTTCAAACTGTAAAATTTAATTTCACATTATATTTGGAAAAAGTTACTTAATATTGGGAAAGCAATAGTGAGTTTTCTTTCTAGTTACATTACATACCGCTTTTGCTCAAACTTTCTAGAAAAAATCAGCTTTGCTCAAAGGCCAAACACGAACAACCTTAGCACAGAGGTGAAACTTTCAGAAAGGTAAGAACACTGAAAATGGGGAGATGGTAGTGAAAGTGATGTAGTGACCCTATCTAGAGTGGGTCCTGACAGGTGCCTGCTATAGATTTCCAACCAGAACTGACTGTTGAGCCAGTCTGGTCTGACCTTCTGTCTAACACTGGTTGTAGAGCTTTCCTGAAATAATTCCTAGTGTATGCTTTTAGAAAAACATCTAATCTTGATTTAAAAATGGTCACTGATGGAGAATCCACCATAATCCTTGGTAAATTATTCCAGTGGTTAATTACTCTCATCTTATTTCCAGCCAGAGTTTGTCTAACTTCAACTTCCAGCTGTTACTCTTTCTCTGCTAGACGGAAGAGATTATTAAATATTGTTTCTCCACCTAGACTTACAGACTGTAACCAAGTTGCCCTTTAACTTTCTCTTAGTTAAGATAAATAAATAGTGCTCCTTGAGTTTATAGGGCATGTTGTCTAATTTTCTGATTGGACAGGGCTCAGAAAAGAGCCATGAGAACAATTTATTAAAATCTTTCTTGAATTGTGGGCACCAGAATGGAACTCAGTATTCCAGCAACAGTTGCATAACTGCCAAATAGAGGTAAAATAACCTCTACTCCTACTTCACATTCCCCTGTATATGCATCTAAGGATTACATTAGCCCTTTTGGCCACAGTATCACACTGGGAGCTCGTATTCAGCCAATTGTCCTCTGCTACCCCCAAATCTGTTTCACAGTCGCTGCTTCCCAGAATAGTCCTTTGTACTGTTATATCCTAGGTCATCCTGTTTACTCTCTTCAAAAATTGTCACAACATTTGCTTTCCAGTTTTCTGGAACTCCCCCAGTGCTCCAAGACTTATTGAAAATGAATGTTAATGATCCAGCAAGCTATTGAGCTATCTCAGAATTCTGGAATGCAAGTTACTTGCTGATTTTAAAAATGTGTAAACTTCCATAGTTTCTAGTTATCATTCTCCAGAGATACTAGTGGAATAAATCACTATGCAATGAGACTATATTATTTGTTTCCCCAAATATGGTAAAGAAGTATTTATTGAACAGTTCAGCTTTTTTGCATTATTATTGGTAATTCTGCTATTTTCATCTAGTAATCCACTGATATAATTGTCAGGATTCTTTTTGTTCCTAATATAGTTAAAACGCCTTATTGTCCTTATCTCTGTAGCCATTGATTTTCACCTTGTGTCCCTTGGCTTCCTTTATCACATTTCTACTTTATAACTTCTGATTTATATTCAATACTATTAACTTCCCCTTGTTTCCATTTATTATATATTATTTGTTGTTTATAAACATGACACATCAGAGGTGGCTGTTGAACATACTGACTATTTTTTTGATTGCATGAGAAAGGCAAAAGGCCTTTTTGATTGCATGAGAAAGGCAAAAGGCAATTGTTCTTTTTTTACTCACACTAGGACAAAAAAAATGTGTCTTTTCCCCCTATAATAATGTTATGTCTTATGGGTTCCTGGTCCAAATCCACAGAGTTCCTGCAGCGTTAGCATGTGGATAACAGAAACAATTATCAACACATGATACTTTGGCACTCCCAAAGCAGACAAAGTCCAGATAATATACAGCCATAACTGTTAGGCCTAGTAGCTATGGGATTAAAAAATCAGTAATGATTTAATTAACAGTAACTTTTCCATGACAGTTACATTGAATAGTGCTGGATCTAAACATTCTTTTTAATGTCTGGGGGAGTATTTGATGTGTAGAAATACAGATATTGGTCTTCCTTGTAGTGTTACCAAACTTGGTGATATTATGCTGTTGTAAAACTGATGTCAGATCAGAGCAGGGCATGCTCTTATTTTGTGAAATAAAGTTGCTGCTCTTGTTTTTGTTGTTAACAGTTTGTAAGTCGGAGACCTTGGTTTTTAGTTACGAACAGGAAGAGACTCCAATTCTTAAGTTTTACAAAGAGCTAAGGCCAAAATTGAGACCTGATTTGCACTGGGACAGAGTCACCAACATCTATTGATTTTGTTGCTTAAGTAGATATAAATTTGGCCCCAAGTGAAATAAAATGGTCTGGATGTCATCTGGTGTTCCCCTGTAAAATCTGGTCTTGTGTGCTTTTATTTATACTATACAAATTTCAAAGGGAGACCAATGTTTCTCAAAATTAGAGTCCTCACCCAAAAGGGATTTGAAGGGGGTCACAAGGTTATTTCAGGGGGATGCAATATTGCAACTTACTTCTGCATTGCCCTCAGAACTGGGCATCAGGAGAGCAGTGGCTGAAGACTGAGGGCCCAGCTCTGTAGGCAGCAGCACAGAAGTAAGAGTAGAAGCACTGTGAACCCCTCAACTCCATTTTGGGTCAGGACCCCTAAATTACAACACTATGAAATGTTAGTGTTTAAATTTAAATAGCTGAAATAATGTAATTTATTTTTAAAATCCTGTGATCCTAAAATAGACCAAAATGGACCATGAATTTGGTGCAGGGCTATCAATAATACATCTAAATGAGAAGAATGGATAAATAGTTCACTTGGCAGTTACGTTCTGGCTTTGTCAAGTGGTAGTTTAGGTGTGCACATTGAGTAGTAAATTTCTCCACTTCCCACTTCTGTTCCACCTGACATTCATGCATCTAAGCCTGTTCCTTTGTCTGTCAGATTAAAGAAATCTAACCCCCCCCCCCCCTTTGTCCTTGAACTCAGGCTTCTCATGTTGCAATGCAATTATTCAGGAATTTTTAAGATGCTTTCCTTTTAACAAGAACCTAGAGAGATTAGAAATGGGCAGGAACCATCTTTTTTTTAAATGCAGGTTAGTTCATCTTGGGAACATAATCTAGACGTACTGAGTGTCCTTGGCTAGGTATAAGAGCACTTAGCACATTATGGATGCAACCAAAGTCTAAATAAATCATATTTAATAATTCCTAACACCATAGAGCACACTCTGGGGTGTCCTTTCAATTTTCTAGCATGTATTCTTTATCCTCATACTACTCTATTTATATCCTGCATTTCTGCAGAAAGTATTAAATTACATACCTCCAAACTGAAACTAACCCTTATTTCTAATTGAACCCATACTGTGCAAAAAGAACATCAAAGACTAGTTCAGTGAAGCCTGAAGGAGATCCTTAACTCCAGGCTTTGTCTACACTGGCAATTGAGACACAAAGCTTTTGTCATTCACAGGTGCTTAACTCCTCCTTCCTCCAAGGACAAAAGCTTTGTTATGGAAAGTACTAGTGTAAACACTGCTTTGTCTCAAGGAGTGGTCTCCTGCCCACAAAGCAAATGCCATATAGGGGGATGGAATTTTTTTGTTGGCAAAAATGCAGACCATGTTTAGGCTGCCTGCAGGGCTGTGTCCATACAGCCATGTCACCAAAAGCTGTGTAATGTAGAGTCTTAGACTACTTAGAGCAGGTCTGCACTTAATGGCAGGTCCCACCATCTGCACTGATCCAGATGAGCCACAGTAGCTCTTCACCGAAGATGCTCCTACACTGATGGGAGAATTTCTCTCATCAGTGTAGTTAATGCAACTCCCCGAGCAGTGGTAGCTATGTCTAGGAGAGAAGCTCTCCTGACAACATAGCATTGCCTGCTTGGGGAATTAGGTTAATATAACTACCTGCTCAGGTAGGTGAGTTGTTCCAATAGCTGACTACCCTCACTCCATAGGCGCTGACTCTGAGTGCTCCGGAGCTGGTGCATCCCTAAAGAATGGTGAGTTCTAAAATGCCTAACCTGTCATCATCCCTATGGCAATTGTGCTCCTGGAAGTGGCTGGCATGTCCCTACTGCCCCTGAGAAGGTCAGAGCCGGGGTCTCCACATGCTCTCCTTGCCTGCAGACACCAGTCCTGCAGCTCCCACTGATCAATAACTGAGAACCATGGCCTGTAGAAGCTGTGGGTTTAGTGCCTGTAGATGAGGGGCAGCACATGGTGCCACGGAGCCATTGATGTGCATGCCAGCTGCTTTTAGTGGGTGCCAATCACTCTCTGGCACCTAAGCTCCCTCCTCTGTTCCCCCTTCATCCCCGGGCCTCCCATCGCTCTGAAACATCTGTTTAATGGCGTTCAGAGGCTCTGGAAGAGAGAGGGAGGAGCAAGGATGCAGCATGCTCCTGAGAGAGGACGGAAAGAGGCAGGGCAGAGACAGAGAGTTGGGAGGAAGGTGTGGAGTGGGGCAGGATGGAGGTGGAGGGAGGAGACATGCATGCCTCACTACTTTTTTAGATGAAAAATATGACTTAAGAGCCATTGATTTTGGTGTTGGGAATTTTTACTTCTTACCTGCTGATGTTATTAGTCAGAGATCATTATGGTTTTTGTAAATATTGTAGATAGGCACATTGTATAATAAACCCTAGGGTCAAAAAAACTTTGTTGTCTTGTTTTTCTGTAGAAAAGAATAAATGTAATCTGTTCTGGATGACTATTAGTATATTAAAGGAAACAAAAGAACAAATAAAGTTTCTCTGAGGGAGCACAGTGTGCATAGCTTGCTTGGTAATAATAGCTATTTTGAATTAACTTTCAAGGATACTCCTTGCAGATGGACCATAGGGATTTATTTTCTCTTAAACTACACAGGAAAAATGCTGTTCATAGAAAACAGCCCTGTAGTTACACCACACCTACTTGTGCACCACGCAGTGGAATTTTTTCCACGTAGTTTAATTTCTATTATGGATCAGAAAATGTTTTGATTTTGATTTGCAGTGGTATAATATTCTGGTCCATTTGCTTTGGCATAGACAAGAAGAGTTGCTGTAGCCATGTTGTTCCCAGGATATCTTTTATTGGATCAACTTCTGGTCAGGTTTGCCAACAGTCCCTTTTTTCATCGCTGTACAACAAGATCCAGCGTCCCTGAGTGCTGCAAAAAAGCAGTAAAAAATACCCCTGATAATATAGGTGAATACTGCTGATTCTTTATTAATATCTGTGTAAGCTCAAAGAAAGCTTGTCTCTTACCCACATAATTTGGGCCAATAAAAAAGATTACCTCACCAAGCTGGTCTTTTTAAAAGACAAGAGGAGGTTTTTAGTTAGTGCAGCTGAGAGCAGAACCATGGCTGGAACAATTTGTACAGTGTGTGCGGGGGGGGGGGGGGGCCAGGACAGAGCCAGTGAACCAAACTGTAAAACTGGTGTGTGATGGAAACGACTAAGTCAGGGGTTGTGGCAGCGTCCCCAGGACCCCTAGTTCTAGCACTTATGATTGTATGTTAGCAGTAGATGAATAACTTGACAGGCTGAGAAATAACTGTCTGTCCATGTAATCTGAGGCATGTCTGACATACAGAGGGGGGCATTCTTGTATTTCATTCAAGAAATTGCCATTAATTTAATACATAAAAGGAAGTGGATTACGTGGCACAGCCAATAGGCTGTGTGTCCAGGAGCTGTGATTATGCACACGGGCACAGAGGAGCTACTGCTTGGCTATTTGAGTTAATTATGCACTGGGTTGCTGCACACAGGTCATGTTTGGGGAGCTTGTGAAAGCAGCCTTGGCTGAGCAAGCAGAAGTGCCGTGTGCAAAGCTTAGTAGTGCTGCATGCAGTTTGATGAGTGCAAAGGGATGCCAATTGGTGGGAAGTGTTTAGACCGGGTGTAAGAAAATACAGTTGAGTGCAGCATGCTGCTTAGCTATAAAGGGGGCAGATTAGAAATAGGCGTTCACCCTGAATGGATAAGAAAGAGAACACTGATGTGGAGGGACAGAACTTAATAACATCTCTTAAAAACTTCCATTTGGCATTACAATATTTGAACCCTGGAAAGATAATGGAGAGTGAATCAAACCATGATTTTAAAAGGGACCACCAGTCCACTTTGGCTACTTTAAACAACAAAAATGTAACCCTGGTGACTTTTCATAAGCGGCAATCATCTAATGCTATGCCTGCACTACTGATGGTCAGTGAATCCCCCAAGTTAGGATCTCCTGGAAAAACAGGCAACTGTTCTCAGAAAGAAGAGAAAGTTTCACAGAATTACTCTGTGGGAGCATCAGAAGACAACAGCATGCATGTAAGTTTGCAAGCAAATGTACTGGAGCAGTATGTGTAGTGTATTGGATACATTATCCCTTTATATGCAAAGTTTGTTAGGATCCCAGGAATGCCGAAGTATAACTAATGCCTATAAAATCATTGGATTTTCTCGCATAAAAAATTGCTGTGCAAGTGCAAAGTACTCTGAAATTTTCTGAAAGATCATCTATAAGTGTAAAGTATTAAAAATATTAAGCAGGTTTAACTACTAGGCATCCTTGCCAGCTCTTCCCAGAAAAATGTGACTTGGGAATCCCTAGTAATTACAACATATATATAAAATGTTTCCGGCTCATCTGAAGAAGTGGGTTTTATCTATTTTTGTTAGTCTCCAAGGTGCCACAGGACTACTTGTTTTTAAAGTTACAGTCTAACATGACTATTCCTCTGAGACTTTATAAAATGTATTAGTCTTCTTTCTTTCTTAAGATGTTTATATTAGGAGATAGGCATCTGTTTATAGAGTGAGAGAAATGGAATGAGAGACATTATCGTAATTTTAGATCAAATGTTTACATATAATCTATACAAGTGATTCCAGCAAAGGTTCAAGGTAGCATAATAGCTACAGCTGCCTTCTCAGTCATGCTTGTCTGTAACTATATCATAGTTTTGTACAATAAATCTTATTACTAGGAAGTGCTATGTCATTCTGAAAAACCTGAACGTGTAAAACGCGGTTGTGATTCAAACTAAAAATATAGAAGGAACAGTGTTAATACTAAATTGCACATAAATGATAACAGGCATCTGACGAAATGGGTCTTTGCCCACGAAAGCTTATGCTCTAATAAATCTGTTAGTCTATAAGATGCCACAGGATTTCTCATTATAAATGATAACAGTGTAACTTGACTCATAGTCTGGTGTTTTTAAACTGACAGGATTTTTTTAAATGATTTATCTTTTAAATCCATGTATGGTTTACACTTAGGTTTAGGTGACTTAAGCAATTACCATCAAACTGGAATGAAATGACAATTCAAATTAACTTGGACAGGCCAAGTAATCCCTTTATATTCAAATTCCTGAAAACTTTTACTCTCTCTAGTTGTTTTATGGAACACATCTATAATAAGAGAAACAGTCATGACATTAGATTAGTTTAGTTCTGCCAACTTATCTTTTTTATGTGTTTGGTTCAGGTGTTTACTATGTTGGATCAATCGACTGCTAATGATGTCACAGACATGAAAATCAGGCTTTTTTCATTCCAATTTTAATTCCCTTCTGCCCCAATGTCAAATTTGCTGAAAGTAATCCATTTTTAATTAAACTTAAACTGAGCCCTTAGAGGCTTTAAATATGCAGTATATGTATATCAATCTAGTATGACTTGCTACAATTACTTGATTTTCTTTGCCTTCTTTCCCATTGGTAAAATGGGGGTGACAGCACCTACTTCCCAGAGATGTTACAGGATTTAGGTAGTAAAGTGATTTGAAGCTATAATGGATCATATAGAGGTGCCACCCTTCTTCTCCTGAAGGATGAATTCCACTGAATAATATTGAGTCTCCTGGTTGTGTTTTTTAAAAGGGTCAAGGAATGTAACAGGTATGTACGGCTGTTATTGGCTACTAGTAACAGCGAATAATAATAGCAGCTATAACTATTTGTTAAAGGTTTTTCCTTTGGGTTACTATACTAGGTTGAGGGTGAAGGGAGGAAAGAAATGTCTTGTGAATCCTCATGACCGACAAAAACAAAAATAGTTTTACTAATTAAAATGTTGTTTTTATTTGTAAAGTGGCTGCTGGCTTATTACAGATTGAGCTGGTAGCACCTCCTATTATTGGGGGGAAGGAAGGAGGAGTATATGAAAATCCCAACTGCTAGGCTGGGGGATAAATAATCTCAGACAAGGCGAGCATCCATGTACTCTGCGATCTGCCAAGTGGGTTGATACCGATGCATTTCCTGCTTTCTTTTGAGTTGGCAGGAGGCAGTTTCACAAGAATAAGGCCAGCAATGGGAATGGAAGACGCCACTTGTGTTCTCAGTGCACCTGATGGCCCAATGGGGCTCTTTCTCCTGGTTTTGCTACTGATAGGTCACCCAGAAAAGCTGGTGCTTCATGAGATGGCATGGGGGGAATGGATGGCCTTATGGTTAAGGCACTGGACTGTCTCCCAAATTGGGTGAGGGGTAAATAACGAAGAGGACAATTAACTCATCTAGCACCTTTCTCAGTGGGCCCACTGACCACTTTGAGAAACACTGATTTAGAAAAACTCTTGCCTAGAGAAAGTTAAAATAATTTCAGATACAAAAAATGATACATGCATACAAATAGGATAATCGTATTCAGCAAATCATAACCTTTCCAATGACCTCTCACATGACTTGACTTGCATAAAATATATCAAAATGATATCATAAACATATAATACTCTCACTGTGAAAAATATAGGGTGCAGTATCACAGAAATATTTCCTTTTATCAGGTTTGAATTTGAAAGCATCATGCTATTGTACTAAAGGGTACCCAATCAGACTATGGCACTGAATAGTGCACATCTTTAATTTTAATTGTAATATCCCGGAAATCAGTGCTGGATCAAACCATGGGCTGCCTTATCTAATATCCTGTGTCTCATAGTGAAAAATCCAAAAAAACAAGTGGATGACTTGGAATAATCTGCACAAAATGGAAATTACCTATCAGTTGCTGGTTTATCTGAAGCATGAATCAGCACCCTTCTGTGGACCAAAGAAAGTTGTTTTATGCTTGTTTTTTATCCTTCTAATGAGAAGAACGGTTGAGCCTGTACTGTTTTTCCTCTACTCCATTTCCATATTCTAGAAGGAATTTTTCAAGCTCTTTCTTGTTTTTCTTTATTCTTGGCAAGCAGTAGGGGCATGAATGGTTGGGACTCTTGTAGGTTCAGAGATCACGTGAGTCTTCAAAGCATCCCTCTGTTGTAAATCATTGTGAGCGTGACATAATACTGCAGGAAACAGTGTAGTGAAAGTATGTTCAGTGGCCACAGAGAGCTTTCATTTTAAATAAACATACTGAGGGCTCATAGATCGCTTCACATTTGATCTTGTGAATATTTTAAATATATATGTTAGATACTCAGCTTCTCCTTAAATTATTGATAGCATTTGATGACAATATTGCTGTTTTAGAACTCAAAAGTTACATCTATTTTATTTTGTTTTGTTTTGTTTTTCTTGCACTTCAGGCTTTGTCTAAGTCTAGCTTCCCTGTGAGTTGTGTATGGGAACCAACCATGAAGCAGAATTTTGCCTTTGACAACATTGGCTATGAGGGGAATGCAGAAAATATGCCCCCTCTGTCTCCTCAAGCAAGCACCATCACAGTCAATATTTTGGGTATGACTTGCCAGTCTTGTGTGCAGTCAGTAGAGGACAGAATTTCCAAGGTGAAGGGCATTGTGAGTACTAAGGTCTCCCTTGAACAGAGCAATGCTGTAGTAAAATATATGCAGTCAGAAATAGGTCCCCAAGAGATTTGCCAGGAAATTGGAGACATGGGCTTTGATGCCAGCATAGCAGAAGGCAGAACTGCAGCATCATCTGTAAGACCGACGTCTTTGAGAGAAGCACTAATAAAGTTGCGGGTAGAAGGTATGACATGCCAATCTTGTGTCAGCACCATTGAAGGAAAGCTTGGGAAACTACATGGCGTGCTGAGAATCAAAGTATCCCTCAGTAACCAAGAAGCGGTCATTGCATACCAGCCTTACATCATTCAACCTGAAGACCTCAAAAACCACATAGATAGCATGGGCTATGAAAGCACTATTAAGAGCAAGCTAGCTCCATTAAAGCTTGGTATGATTGATCTAGAACGTTTGCAGACAAGCACAAAGAAATCTCCTTCCAGCCTGAACAATAGCAATGTGGAGCTGGTGGTGGGCAAAATGAATAGTACAACGTCAATGACACTGGGAATAGAAGGGATGCATTGCAAGTCTTGTGTCAAAAACATTGAAGGGAATATACCAGGTCTTCCAGGAATTCAAAGTATTAAAGTGTCATTGGAACATAAAAATGCTGTTGCGCAATTTAACCCAAAGGTAATTACCCCAGTAGCTTTGCAACAAGCCATTGAGGCCCTTCCACCTGGTAACTTTAAAGTGTCCCTCCCTGATGTAATGGAAACAAGTAATGGAGAGCTTTTATCAAAAGCAGCACTTTCATCATCTCCGTTTGGTAGCACTCCCTCTGGGGATCAACTGACAAGCACAACTATATTTAGTATTGATGGAATGACCTGTAGGTCGTGTGTACAGTCCATAGAAGGCACAATGTCCCAAAGGAAAGGGGTACAACATATATCTGTTTCGTTAGCTGAGAAGACTGGAACAGTATGCTATGATTCAGCGGTAACTAATTCAAAAGAGTTAAGAGATGCCATAGAAGACATGGGATTTGATGCTTCCATTCTCACAGGTACAGTGTATGTTTTCTATAAGTAATATTGTAAGATAGGAGAAAATTTAAAAAATGTATTTCTAAAATCATAGAATCATAGAACTGGAAGGGATCTTGAGAGATCATCAACTCCAGTCCCCTGCCCTCACGGCAGGACCAAGCACCATCTATATCATCCCTGATAGATGTCTGTTTAACCTGCTCTTAAATATCTCCAGTGATGGAGATTTCACAACTTCCCTAGGCAATTTATTCCAGTGTTTAACCACCCTGACAGTTAGGAACGTTTTTCTAATGTCCAACCTAAACCTCCCTTGCTGCAGTTTAAACCCATTGCTTCTTGTCCTATCATCAGAGGCCAAGGAGAATGATCCCCCTCCCCCCCTTTCTCCCTGTGACACCCTTTCAGATACCTGAAAACCGCTGTCATGTCCCCTCTCAATCTTCTCTTTTTTTCCAAACTAAACAAGCCCAATTCCTTCGGCCTTGCCTCATAGTTCATGTTTTCTAGACCTTTCATCATTTTTGTTGCTTTTCTCTGGACCTTCTCCAGTTTCTCCACATCTTTCTTGAAATGTGGTGCCCAGAAGTGGACACAGTACTCCAGGTGAGGCCTACTCAGTGCAAAGTAGAGTGGAAGAATGACTTCTCGAGTCTTGCTCACAAAACTCCTATTAATGCATCCTAGAATTATGTTTGCTTTTTTTGCAACAGTGTCACAGTAACTCATATTTAACTTGTGGTCCACTATGACACCTAGATCCCTTTCTGCAGTACTCCTTCCTAGACAATCACTTTCCATTCTGTATGTGTGAAACTGACAGCACCAAAATTAGAGATGGGACCTACTGATGGGACAAAACAAAAAAGGTGTGTGAAAGCCATCAAAATTCTCTGCTGAATAAAACAGCAGCTAAGGCCACGTCTTTGCTCCACAGAAGATCAACGCTATCGCGATTGATCGTCTGGACTTTGATTTAGCAAGTCTAGTAAAGACTGGCTCTCTTGAACTTGGAGCGCGCCCCTGAGCAAACCTCTCGAGGTGGGGACGCCTGCCGCCAAGCTGGCTGTGTCTGCTGCAGCTGCAGCTTCTCACTTGGCCCCAAGCTGCTGCAGCGACAGAGGGCTAGGGATGTCCTCTCTCCTCAGGGCAACCTGCATACTGAACCCCTTGTCCCCAGCCTCACTCGTGACTAAGGAAACCAAGACGACAAGGCCAATAGTCATCCTGTCATTTGAAATACCTTGGATATTTCTGTTGTTAAATGTGTTTCCAGTTTGCTGCTTTGAAACGTTTCATCATGTTCTGCTTCATTTTGCTTATTCTGTGTTTATTCTAGATACTCCCACTTGGAAATATATGGATCAACCTCTTTTCAGGGATGCTGCGATTCAGCCTAATGCTTGGGAGTCAGCTTCCCAGAAAACAGAAAAAGATTCTGAACCATCTCCTCAAGGCTACATGTCTGATGCCCAGCCAAAGAATTCTTACCTCGCTAGTCCAAAGCTGCCCAGTGCAGTGACAACAGAAAAGTGCTTTATGCAGATCACGGGCATGACCTGTGCATCATGCGTGTCGAACATTGAAAGAAATCTGCAAAAAGAAGATGGTAAGATGTCAACAATTCTCTAAAGTCTCGGGATCTTCTGGATGTGAAAGATACTGCATTCCCTCAATAGTAATTAATACCTAGCTCTTAACATCCATAGATCTCAATGTGCATCACACAGGTCCCCAGCTTCCCAGTATCATCCCCACATTACAGTTGGGAAAGCAGGTTCTCTAGGGCTATGGCTACACTGCCGGTTTTTTTTGAGGAAGAGGATATGCAAATTGCGCTCGCATTTGCATATCTTCTTCTGATTCTTTTTGCGGGAGAGGTTTTGCCAATAAAAAGCCCCGTGCCATTTGTCGGAAAAAAAACCCTCTTTCACAATATCCTGTAAACCTCGATTTTTGAGGAATAAGGGATCTTGTGAAAGAGGGTTTTTTTCCGGCAAATGGCCCCGATAACACGGGGCTTTTTGTTGGCAAAACCTCTTCCGCAAAAAGAAGTGACTTGCCCAAGGTCACCCAGCAGGACAGTGGCACAGTCTGGAATAGAAACGAAGTCTCCTGAGCCCCAGTCTACTAGTCTCCTAAAGCTCTGTTGTTCTTATCCAGATTTACATGTGTTTTTGAGGTTAGATGTAATTAATACTCTTATTTACATAATTACGTACTCTCATTGATAGTAGCCACATTACTATATTCAATCTGTCAGTGACTGTACCAGTTGGTGGATGTACTGGATAGGAGTGATAGGTGGTGGACAGACCCATAGTAAGACGCAGCCCTATGCCAAAAAGCTTCCAATCTGATTGTTATCTTTTTCCAATAGGAAGTGCATGAATAAATTAGAGGGAATAATGTGTATCTTGAGAAAAGGAAGCTTTTGTCCTATTTTGTTAAGATCCTTGTGCATAACGCCGGAGTGGGGAGAGTGATCGCTGCTACTCAGTATCCATGCATTATATTACTGAAGTGCTCCTTGGTTATCAATTGCATTTTGTGCTCCTCAGAGGAGGTACAGTGTCTAATATAACCCAATTGCTTCCATTGCAGGTATAATTTCGGTGCTAGTAGCACTGATGGCAGGAAAAGCCGAGATAAAATACAAGCCTGAGAGCATTCAGCCCCTTGAAATAGCACAGCTGATCCAGAACTTGGGCTTCAATGCTACAGTCATAGAAAATCATACTGGCACAGATGGCACTATGGAGCTTATTGTGAGTATCATGGCTAGGAATGTAAAGGGTTAGGGGTTCGTGTACAAGTTGGACAGGAATGTCTTTTTGCAAATGAGTCTATTTTAGTGGTTATGTTTTCAGTCAGCATCACAGCTGTGCAGGGATGTAAAAGGTTAAGCAGTTAGTCTCACCCTGAACAGATGAGGTTTACCAGTTCCAGATAACTGGTAGGGGCTGGAGCAGCTCCCTGCCCACACTGGGCGGGGGGCTGCTGCAGCCCCACAGGGCCCACCGCAGGCAGGGACTGCTCTGACCAGTTGGCCGGAGCATCTCCTGTCTGTGGCAGGGCTGGCTCGGCTGCTCTGCAACAGGTTACACACTGTGGCTCCCTGGAAATGAGGCTTGCAGGAGCTCAGAGCCCACAGCGAAGCCTCTCCAGGACCAGGGCCGGCAGTCCTTGTCAGCCCCGCTCCCTGGGAGGCGGCTTCGCTGCAACAGTGAAGCCTCCCCACCCAGGAGTGAAGTCAGCAGCCGGTGCCGGCCTCACTCTCAAGGAGGAGGCTTCACTGAAGGCTCTGCAGTATAAAGCTAAGCTAAGCTTTATACTGCCGAGCCTGCAGCACATGTAAACGTAGAACTAAGATTTGTTTGGTGGGTACACAGGTAACCTTTTAAAATAACTTTTTACATCCCTAGTGCTGGCTGATGATATTTTCCTTAACTAATAAAATGATTCTAAAGGGCAAAATTGTTTCTACGTATTAGGTAAAGAAATATGAACAACTACCCAAGTGCACAGAGCAGCCTTGCTTGGCAGGAAAACACTGCACTCCTCATGAATACAGTGCAAACCTCTTTTTTGTCAGTTTCACAAGCAATGTAAACCTTTTCTTAACTTTGAAAAGCCCCAATCAATCAATCAGCATTAACACATCTTCAGACTTGTTAATGCTTTTTTTTTATGGCTAGAATAATGGTGATCAAATGCATAATAATTAGAGCCCTGGAACTCTGCGGATATCTGCTTTATATTTGCTGATGCGATTGTATTGTTTGCCCTGTTTGTGGTTCATGGATTGGATGCAGATCTACATTTTTTTATCCATTCACTCTAACAGTGAGACAGGGTAAAAGGTGGCATGTGTTAGTGTGGGTTGAAAACAATCTGCAGATGCAGATTGAATGTGGATCCACATTTTTGTATCTGTTTATGTGTTTATTAATAACAGCTGAAACTTCATGCAAAGATCTCAAGGTTGTACTAAACTTTGCAAGATGTTTATACAGGGCCAATTACTACTATGCCTTATTTCCATCTTCTGAAGCAAAGGCTGATTCTCTGCTTCTCCCTCCCTTCACCAGTCCCATGTTGCTCTCAATTGTAGAGATCACTAACTGCATTTACATTTCTGTCTTCAGATTACGGGGATGACTTGTGCTTCTTGTGTTCACAATATTGAATCCAAACTAACCAGAACTAACGGCATCTTCTATGCCTCGGTAGCACTTGCTACCAGCAAAGCTCACATCCAGTTTGATCCTGAAATCATTGGGCCTCGAGATATTATACGAATTATTGAGGTAAGTTATTAAAACAAGCCAGTAATAAATATACGGTGATGTTAAAACCAATGGAAGTGACTAAAAGTGCTGAAAGGCTTACTGACATTTGCAGCTTTAGATAAAGTACACTTTCCTGTATGGGAAACAGCCAGTAGTGTATGGTCAGTGGGGGCTACATACTTCAAAGGGTAGCCGTCAGGGACGTTCACCATTTCAGTGGGTTTTTTTTAAAGTATCAATACCCAGTACAAGTGTGATGCACCCCTATGTTACTGCTCAGTGTGCTGCATCAGTGACTTTTCTGAACTGCAGATAGGCCAATAGAACATTTCCTCAAATTCCTCTCTAGTGGAGACTCTGAGAGCATTAAACCCAGGTAAATGCCGCTTTGAAAATGTACAGTAGAACCTCGGAGTTACAAACACCAGAGTTACGAACTGATTGGCCTCCTGAGAGGCCGCACAAGTGCACAGCTTACAGGGAACACTGCCCAGGACTGATCCCTGGGGCACTCCCCTCGATACCAGTGGCCAACCAGACATTGAGCCATTGATCACTACCCTTTGAGCCTGACAATCTATCCAGCTTTCTGTCCACCTCACTGGACATTCTTCCAAGCTATGCTGCTGACAAATTAAAGCAAGATTGCTGTGGGAGACCGTATCAAAAGCTTTGCTAAAGTCAAGATATATCATGTCCATTGCTTTCCCCGTATCCACAGAGCCAGTTCATAGAAGGCAGTCATATTGGTTAGGCATGACTTACCCTTGGTGAATCCATGTTGACTGTTGCTGATCACCTTCTCCTTCAGGTGTTTCAAAATGGATTCCTTGATGACCTGCTCCATGATTTTTCCAGGATTAGAGGCGAGGCTGATCGCTCTGTAGTTCTCCGGATACTCCTTCGTCCCTTTTTTAAAGATAGGCACTACATTTCCCTTTTTCCAATCGTCCGGGACCTCCCCTGATCACCGCGAGTTTTCAAAGATAATGGCCAACGGCTCTGCAATCACATCAGCCGACTCTCTCAGCATCCTTGGCTGCATTAGATCCAGCCCCATGAATTTGTGTATGTCAGGCTTTTCTAAAAAGTCTTCAACCTGTTCTTTCACTAGAGAGGGCTGCTTTTTCCCGGCTTGGGACCACCCTCCCCTTTGTCAACCAGATCTGTTTCCACGTGTTGAGTTGTGGAGGGAGTGAGGTCAGGTAATGGCGTCACTTCCTCTTTTGTATAGTTTCTTCCATCTTGCTGGAAAGGTCTTTGCTGTGAGATGGATTAGTCCACCCCCATGGCATAAGTGCTTCCAGGAAATCTCTAGGATAGTGGATTCTTTTCATGATGGATATTGAGCCATTAATGCTGTCTGGCTACGACATTATTGTACCTTATAGGTTGGTTGTGGGAGGTCCTGACCTCACAACGTATTTCAGTAATGTATTCTGCAATACTTCATAATCTCACCATCAACCAAAAGTGAATGTAAGCCAATGCAGCCCGGTGCAGCGCACAGGTAAGAGAGTGGCTGATTGAGGGTAGCGTCTGGATAGAGCCAGCCACCATACACTGGCAAGGTTCCCCTCCATGTCTGGCTTCCCTCCCAACAAGAGCTGAAACCACCACCACCCTGTGGCCCCTAGCTCTTGTGGTGGAAGTTTGTGTGGGTGGGGGGGGGGCTGCAACTAGGTGGTGGTGGTTTCAGCTTTTGTGGGAGAGGGGTGCCAGATGTGGAGGGGTGGGTCACCCATGCCCAGCACCCGCATGGAAACCTTACCTGTATGTGTTGGCCAGCACCATCCAGGGCCCCAGCCTTGGTGGCCCTGAGCCAGCACCCACAGTCTATGGGCGGAGCAACCACAGCACACCCAAGCTCCAGTTCTGAAGCTTTGGCAGCATGGTCCCTGCTGCCCTGGCCATCTCTGGGATCCAGTGACCAGGCAGTGCAGTTGCCCCATGCCCAGCCCTGAGCTTCCTGCACTCCATACCACACTTACATTTTTTACAGGTGCTGTCCCCAAGTGGGGGGTTGCAATAAGGCAATATCTGTAAGAAATTTAAGCTACTTTCACCCCTGCATACAGTGATAGCACATACAATCCCACAGGATATTAATGTTCAACTTTTAAAATTATATCTCACTAGGCATCCTTTGTACAAAACATATCCAAATTTTATGATGGTGGTGAATATGGGGGTTCCAGGATGATGCTTGGAGGTACAGTGTGTCACATGAACAGCCTCCAGTCCCAAGCTGTTTGTAACTCTGAGGCTGTGTTGTACCTCAATTTTAATTGGAATGGGCTCCCATAGTTCAGAATAATCAGTGACACAATAGATGTTCAGAGCAGACTCTCAAAGCAAAACACCTTATAATATGCCCCTAAAGAAAATAATACCAGCTCACAGTAACTGCTATGTCCATAAAATCCTGTTACAAAGTGCACTACCATCACACCAGTTTTGTTCGGGATGCTTTTCATTTTATCCAGAGGGGGGAGAAAGGGAGCATAATTTTTCTGTGATGAGTATGGCAGAAAATACTATGACAAGGAAACAGATTGTGCCAATATCAGTTACATTAATTTTGTGCTCTAGGATATTTCTGAAGAAAGTTTTTTCTGAGCTGCACAATTGATATAGCCTGACAGTGAGTTGCCATATAAATGGTGTGGGTAACAGAGAAATGGTACATTAAGGTGGTGGTGGTTCTGTAAATCAAATCCTACTATTGACTTTTCAGTTACCAAGTGCAAATGTACTGGTGGTGCAAATGTTTTTATTCCAGCAGCTCTGCAAATTTCCACTCAAAGTTCAGGCCCAGTTGTGTTGGGCACAGTATAGACGCACAAGGAAAGGCAGTCGCATTTTAATTATTTTAATGTTTTGGCTCCTTTCTTGCTGCTGACCATTGCTGGTTCTTGCTGCTTTCTGTGGTGGCTTGACATACATCCACAGCACTGTACCATTAAGGAAATCCTATCAAGGTTCAGAGACTCACCAGATGTATACTCTCCATGTAGTTTGTTTGTTTTCATTTTGCGTACAGTAGAACTTCAGAGTTACGGACACCTTGGGAATGGAAGTTGTTCATAACTCTGAACAAAATGTTACAGTTCTTTCAAAAGGTTACAACTGAACATTGACTTAATACAGCTTTGAAATTTGACTCCGCAGAAGAAAAATGCTGCTTTCCCTTTATTTTTTTGTAGCTTACATCTAAGATAATACTGTGCCGTATTTACTTTCGTGTGTGTGTGTGTGTGTGTGTGTGTGTGTGTGTGTGTGTGTGTGTGGTGTTTACTGCTGCCTGCTTGTGTATTTCCAGTTCCAAATGAGGTGTATGGTTGACTGGTCAGTTTGTAACTCTGGTGTTCTATTGTATTGGCTTTAAATGTTTCCTGAGTGGTGTCTGAGAGGGAATATTTGTCCTTCCACATTCCCAGATGCGCCCAACATCAGACCCAAGAGGTTTGATTTGTTATGGCTGAGGGTATGTGTAACCTTACCGTCGATGTTTTCTACTCCATTATCAGCCACATAATCTGAGCTCCTCTCATTTTGGCAGGCACTATAAATAAATAAATAGGAAGCATTCACCAAAGTGTCCCCTGTTCTGATATTTCTGATCTTAAATTGTATATCCTTTTAGAGGAAGTTTTCATCTGCTGTACATAATGAATCTCAATTAACCAAACTCTTTTGTTTTGTTTTATTTAATAAAAAGGGAATTGGTTTTCAAGCTGCTTTGGCTAAGAGAGATCCCAGTGCTCATAATTTGGATCACAAAAAGGAAATAAAACAGTAAGTATGACTGTAACAAAGAGAAGGCCTCTATAGTGTGGCAGGAAATTTGGTTTATGCTTGTGCAAGGCATATTTCAGATGTACTTGCTTAGTTGTTTGCGGTTCAGGTGCTCTTCTGCCCGTGTAGATTACCTTTCAGTGTTATTTGTAGAGAGTTAGGTATCTGAAACACGCAGGAGACAAAGAAACTTCGGAAGTGAAAGGTTTAAGCCATGGTAAGAAGCAATGAATTGGAGCCAATTCTGCCCAGGGTTGAATGACCTCAGATCCGTCAGGCTACATCTACCCTGCAGCGCTATTTTGGGATACCAGAGGTATCCCAAAATAGCTATCCTGCGTCTTAACAGCAAGCCCATTATTTTGAAATATAATAGGCTTGCTGTTCTGACGCCCCTGTGAACCTCATTCCACGAGGAGTAAGGGACATTTCAGAATAGCGAGTTATTTCATAATTTGGAGCTGTGTAGACAGTGCCAAATTACAAAATAAGCTATATTGAAATTGACTCAAAATAAGCTACCCAATTTGCATAGCTCAAATTGTGTACCTTATTTTGAGCTATGGGTGCAGTGTATATGCAATCCTCAGGGAGTTGTACATGTGCAGAGTTTAGCTCAAGGACTACTAAAGTGTACTCTTAATGCCATGGATTCACGACTTCTACTTTTCAGATGGAGGAAATCTTTCTTGTGCAGCCTTGTGTTTGGAATCCCTGTCTTAATCTTAATGATTTATATGCTAATACCTGTTGGCCAACAGCATGGCATGATGGTGCTAGAACAAAATCTGATTCCTGGGATTATCTATTTTAAATCTTCTCTTCTTTGTCCTGTGCACTTTGGTTCAGGTATGTAAACAGTATTTTTGGGTATTTCCTTTCAATGTCCCCTTACATAATCTGATTTTAATTAAAAAAAAATTAGATTGGAAAGCCTTACTCGATTGCATCTATCCTCCTGTAAATTCAGGATACATAGGACAAAGTGACTCTATTAAAACTGGTATTGATAATTATAATGTATTGTGCAAGTGTGATTTTATGTGTGTAAGTATATGTGTCTGTCTATACATAGCAGCCAAGTTGTGTGTGTTACCTGTATACACAGATAAGGTGGGGCCCTCCCCAAAGAATTCAGTCTAAGCAGGCATGAAGTGACAGGTGAAGAGAGAAAATAAAGGGGTGGCATGTTGGGATGAACATCATGTTAGAGGAGTTAAGGTCCTGAATTCAACTCTTGGTTTGGTCACTGACTCACTGTGACCCTTGGTCAAGTCACTTCATCTTTGTGCTTCAATTTCTCCCTGCATTGTAAAAAAGGGATAATAGTGCTGACCTTTTAACCTCTCAGGCTTGTTGAGTCTGTGACAGTTAAAATAGAGAGGATAAAAGAGGGCTGTGTACAACACAGAGCAGTCAGAGGGTAAAGGCAGCACAAGGGTGGAGATAGAGAAGTGAAAAGGGGGTAAGATAAAAGAAAAAGGGGGTAAGATAAAAGAAGAGTGAGACAGAAGTGATGGGGCAAGGTAAGGGGGGAGGGGCGATGAAAACAGACTTAACAGTGAGATTCAGATCTTTTTTCCATACTGCATTCCTGTTCTGTTGCAATGAGGCTTTAAAAGCATTTCCTCCTAGTCCTGCTATGACATGATTACATCTAACCATTTAGAATGTTTCTATTTAATGGGCCTAATTCTCTGTCACACATACTGATGGAAATTAGGAGTGACTCCATTGCTTTTAATTTGTGTTACGGTAGCAGGTAGGGGGCCCAGTCTAGACGGGAGACCACATTGTATAAAGTGCTATACAAAGAGAACAAAACAGTCCCTGGCCCCACCAGTTTACAGTGCAAGAAATTTCATTGAAGTTATACCTGGATCAAGCCAGTCTGAGCTAAGAAACAGGCTCATTAACATCAGTTTCACTATTTACAACTTTGCTACAATCTGTATATGCTCTGCTTTCACTGCTGTGATTAATACGCATTTGTATGTACTTTCACTGACAGTTCCTCGGTGGATGGTACTTCTATGTCCAAGCCTACAAATCACTAAAGCACAAAACAGCCAATATGGATGTACTCATTGTGCTGGCCACAACTATTGCTTATGTGTACTCTTGTGTGATCTTGGTGGTAGCTATAGCTGAAAAGGCAGAAGAAAGCCCAGTCACATTCTTTGACACACCACCCATGTTGTTTGTATTCATTGCTCTTGGGAGATGGCTTGAACACATAGCAAAGGTAACCAGTTTACATGTTATGCACTTATGTACAGTAAAGATGAAAATAATATGGGATCTCTATGAACAGAAACTGCTTATATGTTTTTTGATAGCGTTTCTGGCATGCAGTGGGGTGTACGCTGTAGTCTGATAGCCTTGTGGGTTACTTTGTTAACTGTACACACAGGATCATAGAAATGTGGGTCTGGAAGGGATCTCAAAAGGGATCATCAAGTCCAGCCGCCTGTACATGTCTACTTGAAATACCAGACACATGCTGGGTGATGTAGTATTTTTTATTGGGCCAGCTTCTTAAGCATTTATCTCTGTTGTTTTTATAGAGTAAAACATCAGAAGCACTTGCTAAACTAATCTCTCTCCAAGCTACTGAAGCGACCATAGTGACTCTTGGACCTGATCACTCTGTCATCAGGTATGTATGATTCTCCCAAAGCTCGTCAGCCTACTGGCTGACTAGATCAAAGCCTATAATGGTAAAAGCATTTTTGTTCCTACGAATGGGATGGATCACATTATTTGTCTCTCCTAACTGGGTGCTTCTTACAGGGAGGAGCAGTTGGCTGTTGAACTGGTTCAGCGGGGTGACATTGTAAAGGTAGTCCCTGGTGGGAAGTTCCCAGTTGATGGAAAAGTCATTGAAGGCAGCTCTATGGCAGATGAATCACTCATTACTGGTAATTTTCTTCATGCTTAGCAAAGCTAACTGGCTGCTGGATCCCCTTCTTAAACCATTCGTACTTGTTCTCCATATTCATTCTGAGTAGTGAAGAGGCTTGAACCAAAATTCCTTATTTGAATAACCCCTCTTCTTAACTTTGGGAAAGTTCTGATACAGATTCAGACTACTTTATGGGACTAGCCTTTACACCAGGTTGATTGGAACCCTGATACAGGTTGCACCTCTATAAACTGGAATTCTCTGGTCCGGCAACATCTGTGGACTAAAGAGTCCTGGTGTGCTATGAGGAGTGGAGGGCTGGGAGCCCAGCATGATCTGTGTGTGTGGAGGGGTCATGTGTGGCCTCACTGGGCTGCGGGGCTGAAGCCAGCATGCAGCTCAGCTGGCCTGGGGAGAGAGGAATCGGTATGTGGCTCAGCTGGGCTGCAGGTAAAACAGGAGTTGGTGCACAGCTCAGCTAGGCTGCGGGCAGGGAGAGCCAGGAAATCTGGGGGGCGGGGGAGGCAGCATGGGGGCTAGAAATTACCTTTCCTGATCTGGCAAAATCCCTCATCTGAGCCCATTCAGGTTCCAAGGGTGCCAGACCAGGGAGGTCCAACCTATCTCTGGTTATCCTAGGAATTTGGGAAGACTGGATCAGCACTAAGTGCCTCTATCCAATTCTGACCATCATGACTGCTGTTGAGCAGCTAACAGCAGTGTCTTTTGGACTTCAAGTCTGTGGGGCTTTGGGCACAGTTGTCTTAGTTATAACAGGTGCTTGAGCACCTGGAAGGCATTTTCTCTAGAATATATTTGCAAAAATGGTGGATTTTTTAAAACTAACTAATAAACTGGTGAATAGGACAACATCTCAAATCCATCAGACAGTGCACTTGTGGGTTTGAGAAGGACAGCCCCATGCATTCAGCAAGGGAGCAGGGTAGAAGGTGAGCAATACTGCTTGGCCTTTGCTGTGCTCACCAGAATTTTTTATCAGAGGGGTAGCCATGTTAGTCTGAATCTGCATCTGACGAAGTGGGTCTTTGCCCACGAAAGCTTATGCTCCACTATATCTGTTAGTCTGTAAGGTGCCACAGGACTTCTCGTTCTTGCAGAATTTTTTCTACTTCATGAAATTTCCGTATGAGAAACTGTGATGTTGAGACAGCGACCTACAGATACATTATTTTTAACCTGGTTCCCACCATTGTAAAGTCTTGAAAAGAACTCTAAACCTTAACTGTTCATTTGCTTGCTTGGTTTGGTGTGATTTGATTTTGGAGGGATGGGTGGCATTTTCTCATTGAGAGAGCCAGCCACATCATTAGCCCCGTGTGTAGGAAAAAAAAATGGCAAAGGAAATACAAATTGTTACAAGGGCTAGCAGGCTAGGAGCCAGTGTGAGCATGGGAACTTTGCAAAGGTGGCAGTTTCTCTAGTCTCTGGAAGGGAGGAGCTGGGCTGCTTGCTCTCACATAGATGCCTAAAGGTATTGACTTATAGGGGTTCTGCTTAGGTCTCTGCATGCTTTGAGTCAGTTTGTCCCTGGTCCTTGTGGGGGTGCACAGGCCAGAGGGAGTGGAAGACTAAGGAGCCTTCCCTTTCCCCCCCGTGTGTAAAAGTCCAGTGGTCTCCAAATTTTTAAGCACGAGATCACTTTTTGAATTTAAGTGCAATCCACGATCTGCCTCAAACCCAGATACCCTTGCCCCACCTCCTTCGTGCCCCGTCTCCAAGGACCTACCCCTGCTCACTCCATCCACCCTCCCTCCCCCATCCCTCCGTCACTTTCACCAGGCTGGGGCAGAGGGTTGGGGTGCAGGCTCTGGTCTTGGATTAAGGGATTTGGAGTGTGAGAGGGGCTCTGAGCTGAGCTTGGGGCAGGCAGTTGGAGTACTGGAGGGGGTTCTAGGTGCAGGCTCTGGGAGGGTGTTTGGATGCAGGAGTGCTCGGGGCTAGGGCAGGGGCTTGGGGTGCTGGAGGGGGTTCATGACTGGGGTAGGGTTTCAGGATGTGGGCTCTGACTGGGCACTGCTTACCTCAGGTGGCTCCTGGGTGCTGGTGCAGTGGGGCTATGGCAGGCTCACCCCTGCCCTGGCCCTGCACCACTCCCAAAAGCAGCCAGCAAACTCCCTTCCAAGCCCTGTTGTGCCTCCCCCTCCCTGCCCATTCTATGGAGATAGGATACAGGTTGGGAGGGGGGCATCTTGACATCAGCGCCCTCTCCTCTCCCTCCTCTGCCCTGCAGAGAAAGCAGGAGGCTTCTGAGGGGAAAGCTCCAAAGCAATAGGCAGGAGATGCGCAGCAGTGGGGGGAGGGGCAGCTGAAGTGCGGGCACTTGATAGCCTCTTGGCCAAACCAGTCAGGATCCCTTGTCAGAGGCTCCAAGATCTACCAGCAGATTCCAATCTAGTTGTTGGTGACACTGGCCTAGAAGAATCTCAGGTCCTGTGCTCAGAGTAGTACGTCCAAAGAAGATTATCTTTTAACTCACTTTAGCACAGTTTTGGAACATGAAAATCTGAATTCCATCCCCACTAATCTCATGATGTCTAAGTGACCATGCAGTGCAACACAGTGACATCCAAGGTGGGCAGGGACTTGTAGCAGTATTGCTCCACCTCATTGGACTGTCTGCTGAGCGTAAGCAGACTGACTGGTAATGAGATAAAAGGTGAATTGCCTCGCGGAAGTATATAATTAAAAAATAACAATCCTAGTCTAGCCATTTATCTCAAGATTGCTATTGAGATGCATCGAACTAGCTGAGTCTCAGCTTTGAGTGGCTAGGATCAGAGGTCAGTCCAGTCCGCTGGGACGTGTCTATTCAAAGCTTTAAAAATAAACAACAGGCAGAGCTGGTGCTGGTCATTAGCAGACTAAGCAACTGCTTCTGGCTCCTGAGCAGCTCAAGGGGGCTCCTTATTAATGATTAGTATGTGTTGGGGTGGGGAGAAATATTCCTGATTAGGACCCCCAATGGACTAGAACTGGCATCAATAACTTTCACTAGCCAAATGGCATGTAGGTTCTTCCATGGTGTGTGATCCAAAGCCTGTTGGAGTTATTGGAATGACTTCTGTGGGCTTTGGATGAGGCCTTTGGAGGGGAGCGAGTGGCAAAGTGAACAAGAAAGAGGCAGTGGATCATTGCTGAGACTCCTGCGGTGAAAATGAACATGGAAAACATTTTCCTGGAAAGTGATACAGCCTGTTTTTTTTTTTTTTTTTAAACAGTCTTTCAAATGATGGTTAAAACTGAATTACTATCCAGCATGTAGCAGGCTATCTATTATTATGTACCTTTGCTCTCTGGCTACTCAGGTATTTGTCCTGACCTTGCTGCTGTTTTGTCCTAGGGGAAGCCATGCCAGTCACTAAAAAACCTGGGAGCACAGTGATTGCAGGTTCTATAAATGCACATGGCTCAGTTCTTGTTAATGCAACTCATGTTGGGTCTGACACCACCCTGGCACAAATTGTGAAATTGGTAGAAGCAGCTCAGATGTCAAAGGTAAACCTAAAATCATTGCACTTTATATATAAATCACCAAAGCTTTTGCTCTTATGATATTTGCATTAGGATCAGCAAGAAACAGACTTTAAAAATAAAACAACTGAGTTATGGAATAAGGGCTGGTAGATGTTACTATGTCTATTCTATGCTATCTCTTTTTTTTTTTTTTTTGTCATAAAACAAATAACTTTGTGTTTTGTTTTTGTAGGCACCCATCCAGCAATTAGCAGATAAATTTAGTGGATATTTTGTTCCATTTATCATCATCATTTCAACTATGACATTACTAGTGTGGATCACAATTGGTTTTATGAGCTTTGATGTTGTTGAGAAATACTTTCCTGTAAGTAATGCCATCAGTCCCATTTTTGCTCTTAACAGCCCAGTGGAAGTCATGTAGCTTTTGGACTTCCCAAAGGTCTGATCCTGCCAGATGCCAAGCACTCTCAGTTCTCAAATGTGTTAGGTTTCTATGTAGAATAGACAAAATACATTCATGTAGTTAATTTTTGGCCAGCCTCAACAGACTGATCAGTCCATCTTCGTCTCTGCATGGGATTCTTACAAAAACGAAATCAATGGAGATATACCAGGGATGAATCTGGTCCAGTGGCTGGATTTCTCAGAGAGCTGAGGAACTGCTGATAGGTAGAAAACTGCCTGTGCTGCTGCTGTTCATGGATCTGGTCTTCAGAAAGAAGAATGCATATTGGTTATGTGTAAGAAATGTAAACTGTACTGCCAGGCTGATAGAGTGTGAGAGGCTTTGCATCCTGGTGATGGCATACCCATCCTATGGGGCGGTGGGGGGAGGAAATGTGGAAAACACAGCAGGTGCTGTTATGACCTGGGAGTCAGTCTGCATAGCATTGCAATGCTTATTACTTCAAGAGGTAAGTCTCCACTGGAGCTGGGTATAAGCAGAATTTTGGGGGCCCATGTGGGGACGAAAGATGTTTGCAGATGTAACAGGAGAGAGGTGTAATGCCAATGGCTCCTATCACTGTGTGGATCCATTGGCTATACTTGATTATGGAACAGGTCTTCTGCTTCTCCCAAGCTGGCGGAGGAGCTCTTCTCTCTCCCCCCTCGCCTCCCCCTCCACCTTGCCCTGGGGCCTGCGGTGGCTGGTGTCCCCACTGGGTGCAGAGGTGGGCTGAGGGTAAGGCGGTCTTGCCAAGAGGAAGGGTGCAGGAGCTGGCTGGAGTGTTTGACGGGGATGGGGATACGGGGTCTGGGCACGAGATGGATGGGGGACAGGCTGGAGCTGGCATCAATTGAAGGTAAGGAGGTGGGTCATCAGCTTCCCCAGGGCTGGAGCTGGCAGGGGCGGGGCAGGCGGCTTGCTCTGGGGCTGTGCTCAGCCACCAAGCGGCCTGCCCTAGCTGTGTCCCAGCATAGAATCATAGGGCAGGAAGTAATGAAGTTGAGTCTCCTGTGCTGAGACAAGACCAAGAAAACCTAGACCACTCCTGACAGCTGTTTGTCCAATTTGATTTTAAAAGCTTCCAGAAATGGGCATTCCATGACCTCTCTTGAAAGCCTGTTCCAGAGGGTCGCTACCTTTACAGTTAGAAAACTTTTCTTAATGTCTAACCCAAGACTACTCAACTTTGGAAGCCCCAGGGCCATAATGATACTCACAGTACATGCTGAGGACCGCAACTTAAGTGTGGTTGCATTTACATGCAAATATATATGCAAATAGCTTCTTTCACACAATGCCCCGGTGCTCCCGGCACCTCCTCCTTGGAGGCTAGGAATGCTGACACCCTGTACTCGTCTGTTCCGGCCAGCCCGTCCACTTGCATCTTTCAGTGCTCACCCTGCCTGGGCGATGCCTCACCCTTGTGGAGCGTGTTCCCAGTGGAGGCCATGTTCAAAGGATCCCACCCATGGGCCGTGTGTTGAGCCATGCGTAAACCCAAACTGTGGGCCACAAACAAACAGGCCGCGTTGAGTAGCCTGGGTCTAACCTAAATCTCCCTTGCTGCAGATTAAGCCCATTACTTCTTCAGTGGAAATGGAGAACAACAGATCACTGTCCTTTTTATAACAGCCCTTCACATATTGGAAGACTATTACTCAGTTCCCCCTCAGTCTTTTTTTCTGAAGACTAAACATGTCCAGTTTTTTAAACCTTTCCTCACAGGCCAGGTTTTCTAAGCCTACTGTCATTCTTTTTGCTCTCCTCTTGACTTTTTCCAATTTGTCCACATCTTTCCTAAAGCGTGATGCCCTGAACTGGGCACAGTACTCCAGCTGGAGCCTCAGCACTGCTGAGTAATGCAGGACACTTACCTCCTGTGTGTTACACACAACACTCCTGTTACTATACTCCAGATCATATTCGCCATTTTTGCAACTATATCATATTAATGACACATTTATTTTGTGGTCCACCTTAAGCCCCAGATCAATACTGCCACCTAGACAGTTATTCCCCATTTTGTAGTTGTGATTTTTATTTTTCCTTCCTAAGTGTGGTACTTTGCACTTGCCTTCACTGAATTCCATCTTGTTGAATTCAGACCAATTCTTTAATTTATGAAGGTCATTTTGAATTTTAAACCTGACCTCTACAGTGCTTGTAATCCCCCCAACCTTAGTGTCATTGTCAGGTTTTATTATCCAAGCCAATAATGAAAATATTGAATAGTTCTGGACCCAGGACTGACTGCTGGGAGGCCCACTAGAGACACCCTCCCAGTTTGACAGCAAACCATTGATAACTCTTTGAATGCACTTTTTCAACCTGCTGAGTACTCATCTTATAGTGCAGGGATGGGGAACCTTTTTTGTGTTTGGGGGCTGCTGACCCACAGAAAAATCAGTCAGGGGCTGCACACAAGTGAGAAGCGGGGAAAAAACCCTCAGTGTGCCCCCAAATGAGAGAGAGAAAGCTACTCCCCATGTTCTCCTCACACACCAGATCCTGGGGGGCCCAGCCTACTAGATTTTGTGTGCTCCAGTCCCACGGGGAGGTAGCGGAGGGACTGAAGTGCCAGTGCAGGCTCCCCAATGTTGGGGGGGCCTTCAGCTTTGGGGGCCAGATCCAGGCAAGTTGAGGGCCGCATCCAGCCCCCGGGCCTGAGGTTCCCCACCCCTGTTATAGAGCTTTCATCTAGACTGCATTACTAAAATCAAAATACGTCATGCCGCTCTGCTCACTCTGTGCTCTGCGGGTGCACCTTGCCACTAAGTGGCTATAATATTCCTAGTGTGCCTGGTAACTATAATCGGTTGTTCTGTTTTCCATATCTGAGATTTCCAGATAGATGCATGTTTGAGATTATTGCTCCCGGCTAGGCACTTTGATGCATAGCCAACGTACCTTTCTCTTTTTTGTTTTGTTTTTTTTCTTGCAGCATCAGAACAAGCACCTCTCAAAAGCAGAAGTAATACTGAGATTTGCATTTCAAACCTCAATCACTGTGCTGTGCATTGCATGCCCCTGTTCCTTGGGCTTGGCTACTCCAACAGCTGTGATGGTGGGCACAGGAGTTGCTGCCCAGAATGGTATTCTCATCAAAGGCGGAAAACCTCTGGAAATGGCCCACAAGGTGAATATCTCATCATGGAAATGTTGCATTAATACCATTTACATTGGTGGCCAGCTAAAAGAAAAATTCCCAGAAAATTCTAATTTAATCTATGGAAAAGTATTTTTTTTTTTAAAGTGGTCATTGCTCTTAATATTTTTGATGTTAGGTTCTTTTTGGAGTCAGAGAGAGGCAGTGTTGCATAACGGTCACAGCAGAGGAGTATAAGCCAGCAGATCCTGACTTCTCACCACAGCTAGGGCTACTGACTTCCTGTATGACTGTGCACCAAGTCGCTTTCACCTTTTGTTCTCTAACCTTCACTCCAGCTGTCAAATGGGTTACTACAAGTATTTCCCTCCCCGTGTTTCAGGAATCTTTTGCCATTTAGTGAGTTCATGTTTGAACTGCTTTAAAGTACTATACAAGTGCTGCTGCTGACTAGAAGCTGTTTTACTCAGGTTGAGAACAGAAAATGCATGCCATGATTTAATACTTGAGAGACTGTCAGATGAGTTCAAATAAACATTTCATGAAATTTGTGCTCATAGTGTTTGCCATTGAAATTGCAACACTCATAACTAATTATTCTACAGTAATATCTGAAATATCCTAGCTTTGCTGATACTTGAAATAGGCAATAACAGCACTGTTTAAGCTACCAAGATGAGGTAGTTTATGGTAAATGCTGATATTTGAATGCTAATTACTCAGATAAGAAAAAGAAAATTAAGTAGAGTTGGAGCACTGGATAATTCATGATATAGATACCTTAACTTGTGTAGATTATTCTCTTTATATACTGGCAGAGAAGGCTGACTGCCACTGAGGTGCTTATTTTGCATGTTGTGTGTGTATAGAAAGCAAAATATTCATGAAGGAGCCAGTAATTGTTTATACTTCTCAACCACACATGCACTTCAACAGAGACATTATATTGCACAGATGCTAGGTCTAGTATGAAGAGCTCTTTCCAACTATTCTCATACTTGCTGTGCTTGAGATTAACTATGACAGCAGTAGTTGAAATGTGTTATTTCTTGCAGATAAAGACTGTGATGTTTGATAAAACTGGGACCATCACCTATGGCGTTCCTAAAGTCATGAGGATGCTCTTGCTAGGGGACACAGTTAAGCTGTCGCTAAAGAAGATACTTGCAATTGTCGGCACTGCAGAAGCCAGCAGTGAGCATCCCTTAGGAACGGCTGTCACTAAATACTGTAAGGAGGTATGTATATCAAATACAGCCCAAGGATATGTCTGAGCTGCAGTATTGCACTGAATAAGCTAGACACAGCTGGATATATCTGGCTTCACAGTGGGACTTGACATCTTTACAAACCATTAGAACCTTATATCTGATCATGGGCAGCAGCTCTTAGAAAAGCCGGGTTTATGACAGCATTGCAAACAAGGTTTCCAGCCTGAGGATGGTCAGAAAATGTTAAGCTTTATCTTCTTGCTTCTGTTTAAAGAATGATTTAGACTTGGGATTCCCGCTTTCCATACCTGGTTGTTAATAGGTTTTTAGCGTCAGCAGTGAACATAGCTCCCTGCCTGACCTAAATGAAAGATGTTAATACTGTTGCATCATAGGCAGAGTCACAGTTCCAGTTGTGTAAGACAGTAATTAACCTGCAGACTTGTAATTAATCCTAACCATGGCAGTTAGGATATGCTAGGTCATTCTTGCTGTCGCTTCCAGGTTTTAAACTTTCTATGGCTGATGATTGGTCTTAATAAAAGACCATCTGGAATCTACTTTCCCTTGCTGATTTGTCTGAGTCTGGTGAGGTTGAGATTACAGTGCAGCATTTATTCTGGCCAAGCCTTTGATGACTTATAATGATGAGTAATTTAGCTATCGGCAGGGGGAGTTTTACACTGTGATTTATGAGATTTATGGTGTTACATGAAGCTGCATGGTTTAGTGGGAAGAGCACTGAGTTGAGAGCTCAGAGACCTGAGTTCTAATTCAGTTTCTGCCACTGACCTGATGTGTGACTGTAGGCTAGTAGCTTCACCTCTCACCATTGGTTTGTCTTATTAAGATCATAAGCCCTTTAGGGCACAGGCTGTCTCACGGTGTTTGTTACCGTATCTGACATCACGGGTCCTGGATTGTGGTTGGAATGTCTAGTTGTGTCTGTAATAATAATAATTCCGATGCCTGGGTAATGGCCACCTAGTATAAATTTCCAAATGAATACTTAGAACGGGTGCCTAGAACATGGAAGGGAAATGGGACTGGACTATGTGGAGAGAGAGCTGCTAAGCCGTACCTGGCCACAAGAAGGTGCACCGGCAATGAGTGAGCCACTTCCCCAATAGGAATGGTGTATAGTCCCTTCCTGCCCATTGCCTGGCAGAAGCTATTACTGTTAGTCATTTGTCTGATCACTGCATTTAGCCGGAAAGATTTTAACAAACCCAAGTATCAGATGAACTGTGAGCCCAGTTGACAAATGAATTGGTGGTTAGTCTCCAAGATTACCCATCTCTATGTACATGGTCTATGTTCCCCATATACTTCAGGAGGAAGGAGAACACCGCCAAAACAAAAAAGGAAACCACAGCTTCCCCTTATGCCTACATAAAAGCCAATGGTCTACTGGCCAATGTTAGCCAACATACTCATTTTCCTTCCAAATTTATCTTTTCATATCTAACACATCTAGTATAAACCTTTAGGGGGGAAAAGCTTAGAAAATTAAAACGCCCATTTAGAGTCTTCTCCTTCCTAGCTGGTAATGATCTGCCTTTATATTTTTAAAAGGGTTATCTTCTCCTGGTTGCTATCTTTGAAACTACTCTTTCTTGTGCGTGAGTCACTTACATAACATTAGTTCACTCAGTTGTCATCACAGCTTGCATGTACGACCCTTACCTCTTTGCATACATTTGCAATACATTCACTGACATGTCTAAATTACCTTTGCCTACTCAGTAGCCCATGGGTAGCTCTGTTGAATTCAGTGAATATCTTGGAAATTATTTGGATCCGTTAGCTTTATAATTTGACTATTTTTTTTCTCTTTATAAATTTAGAGTGTTAAAAAATGGTCTTGGCAACCTGTGACATGGCTCACTCACTGCCACAGAGCGCCTCCTCGTGGCCAGGTGTGGCTTAGCAGCTCTCACCCTTCCGCTGGTTGCTCCGCCAGTCTCCATTTTGTAACTCAGCCCTGCGGCCACGTCACAATCTTTGTGTCCTTTCCTTCTGGAGTAAAAAAGTTCAACAAACAGAAGTCCAACAAATAATTCCCAGAGCTTGTGTCTGGTCCCTGACCCCTGACTCTGGCCCCAGTGGTTCCCATGCCCTCGCCTCAGAGCTTTCTAACATCCTTGTTTACTTCTTCAGACTCATGCCACCTTGCCAGTGGCTCATGGAGGTACCCAGGGCCCCCCACTACATCAGGTTCCAACCCAGGGTTCATATAACCAGCAGCCAAGGCCTAGCACACTCCCACTTGCTGCTATGTCCCTGGGCTCCTTCCCACACAGCTTTCCTTTGGTTCTCCTCTGCAGCTTTCTTTCAGGGGTAGGCTCCCAGAGCTTGTTCTCCTTCTACCCCAGTTCCTCATCATCCCAGAGAGTGATTTCAGACTCTCTCCCTGCCACTTCTGACTGCTGCAGACTTCCTCTCTGTATATTAACCAGCCTGCTCCTGCCCAGCAGGGCTTCATGATCAGGTCAGCCTGCCTGTCCCTCCAGGTGCAGCCAGGTAACGTAATTGTCCTCTCAGGCCCACAGTAACCTATTCAGGGCCTTTGTGTGGTACACACCCCATTACACAACCCCATTCTTTAACTTGGGCAGACACACTCTCTTCTCTTCTGATTCAACAAAAAAGGCTGTTTATGATAAGATTTCATTTTCTTACAAAGTCTTGAAAAGAGCACCAAAAGCAAGCTGTTTCTTAGTTGCATGGTCAAACCAAACAGCTTTTAAATAATTAAATTAAATAAGTATCGACATAAAAAAGAAGAAAAAGCTCAGAATCCCCTGCAGCCAGTTACCTGCTGGCATAGTTGAAAGTTGATCCTTGCAGCATGGTGTAGTGGTAGAGATTGGATCAAAAAGCTATAAGGAATATAAACAATCATCCTTGGGGGATGAGGCAACCATATAGCTTCCTCATATTTATTTATGGGTGGGTTTTCAATTATGGGGCTTTTTCTTCTGCTGAATCAGTATTATCCATGGTCAGTGATGGGTCACTGGAATAGATGGAGCACTGATCTGCTCTGGTATGGCAATCCCTATTTCTAAAGGGCTAGTCATAGCATTAGGAACCAGTAACTTCGGACTTCCAGTTCCCATTCTCACACTGAAGGTGCATGTGGCTTCCAGCGAATAGGTTAACCTTGCTTTCTGTTACTTCTCTCAAAAAGGAAGAGGAGGAGAAACCAACTTTCCTGTATTTCCTGTATGAATTAGCTTATATTTGTGCATCACTTGGATGATTCAAAGTGTGTTACAAGTTGTTTCTTTGTTTGTTTGTTTCTTTGTAGGAACTGGGCACAGAGAGCCTGGGATACTGCACTGATTTTCAGACAGTGCCAGGTTGTGGGATCAGCTGTAAAGTCTGCAGTGTTGAAGCTGTACTGGGCTGGAGCGAGCAGAGCCTGAATGAGCAGAATGCTTTCCCAAGTAATGTCAACACTGCTTCGCTGGGACACAGTTCATCAGTCATGGTCTCTGAATCCAATGGTAGGTCTGCCCCCAAAGTGGATAGCCAGCTACAGGGCTAAATCAACAATACCAGCCACTGTAAAATAGTTGTACACAAGTAGAATGTGCTTTCTGCAGTAGGGAAGGTGGGAATATGTTAGAAAATACCAAGTATCTAAAATGTATCCTTGGGAGAAAAGCGATACAGCCAATCCCCGAGTTGCGAACGGTCGACTTACGACTATTCGCAGTTACGACCAAAGCTGTCGTAAATGGCGGACCCCAAGTTACGAACGTGATCCATGCTTACGAACAGCGCGGTCGCGTGTAACTCTGTGGGGTCCAACTTACGAACGAACTGAGTTACGACCAATTGCTTGGTCCGTAACCGGTTCGTAAGTCAGGAAGAGGCTGTATTTATTTTTCCTAATGTGACTGGAAAGCTAGTCAAGTATTTAGATACTACAGTGATGGGTGCTTTGCAGGCACATGTGACAAATAGGTTCAGTGGTAAGATTAATAGGTTTTAAGGAGAGAAAGGACCATTGCTATTATCTAGTCTTAGGGGTGGGCAAACTACAGGCCACATCCAAAAGTTGTCAGACCTTTTCATCTAGCCCTTGAGCTCCAGCCAGGGGGCATGGCTGAGGGTCTGCCCTGCTCCGCCTGCCTCTCTAGCTGTAGAGTGCAGTAGAGGGGTTGGAGCTGGTGGTGGCTCAGAGGAGCCCATTTTTGGGGGGCTCCCCAATGGGCTGGAACCCTAGGGCATGCCCCTTTGCCCTAGTGGCTCATTTGTCACTGGGAGGAGGTTGGGCCACAAACATTGATGGCCCACCATACAATTTGGTTACTTAGATATAGCACTGAGCTCAAAAAGTTTTCGCACCCTAATCTAATCTGATTTCCCATGTCACATAGGTCATAAAACTGCCCTGACTTAATTCCTGTTTGAACTGGAGCATATCTTTTATCCAAACACACAATTTTGACTTATGAATTGCCAGTGTTGGAGAGTTCACAGTAACCTTGGTAAATTGTTCAGTAATTAACTGTCCTCACTCTTAAAAATGTGTATGTCTTATATCTAGTCTGAATTTTAGTTCAGCTTCTAGCCATTGGATCCTATTTATATATTTGTCTGCTGGACAGGCAAGCCCAATATCAAACATTTATTCTCTCTGTAGATCAAGGGTAGGGAATTTATTTGGGTTGGGGGCCACTGACCCACAGAAAAATCAGTGGGAGAGCCACAAGCAAAAGTGAAAAGCAAAAAACCCCAAAACTTCTAATTGACATGGCCCCCGACTGAGAAGGAAAAAAAGACACTCCCCTAGGCTCTAGGGCGGGGCCAAAATGAGGAGTTCAGTGTAGGGATGTTAAATTTCAATTAATGAGCTAATCGAGTAGTGAATGGAATTTCCATCGACGACTCGATTGGTTGATGAGTGGGGCGGGATGCTCACTGTCCCGGCTGTGCCTCTGCCTTTTAAAGGTAGTAAGAGTCATCGGCAGCTTGCCCCGGGTTCCTGCTGCGCTGCCTCTGCCTTTGAAATGTAGCAAGAGCCCTGTGGTTCTCTTGCTACATTTCAAAGGCAGAGGCACAGCAGTTGGACCAGCACAGGCAAGGACTGCTTCAGTCCCTGCTCGTGTCATTTCCCACTACACCTCTGCCTCCCCTGCCACCCCACCCCACCCCGTGGAGACGGTGCTGGGGGGAACCGGTTTTTAAGCCAGCTCCCTCCAACACCAGCTCCTGCTCCTCTCCTTTGCTGCCTCTGATACAGAGGCAGCAAAAGTGTGTGTGAGGGAAGCAACTAGTCGATTTGACTACCCGATAAGTCTGTGCTTATCGGGTAGTTGACAAGTTGTTTACATCTCTAGTTCAGTGTGTGAGAGGGGGCTGCTGGGATGCGGGCTGAGGACTTAGGGTCAGCGCGGCAGAGAAGGTGCAGGAGCAGGCTGAGAGTTTGGGGGTGTATTCAGGTGGTAGGGTGCAGGAGCGGAGTGGGGCTGCAGGTTCTGGGTAGAAGGTAGGGTGCAATAGTGGGGTGGGGGTGCCAAGTCTGGGCGGGAAGGGTTATGTGAGGGCAGTGGGCTGCGCTTACCCACACAGCTTCCCCAGGGACATACATGGCTCTGGGATACCCGCCCTTGGGCTCACAGGCACCACCCCCACTGCTTCTCTTGGATGCGATTCTGGCCAATGGGAGCAGTGGAGAAAAACATCCAGGCAAGCCCTTCCCTGTGCTGCTGTTTCCCTAGCCAGGGAAGAAGGGGAGAAGCAGCACGTGGTGCCGCTTCCACCCCCACTACAGGCAGAGCCTGCAAACCAGATCAGGCTTCCAGGCAGAGCTTGGCCTGATCTGGCCCGTGATGCTCAGTAGTCAGCTCCCTGACTCACTCCCTCAGTGGAGAGCCAGCACTGGCACTCCAGCCACATGGGGACTATGGGGTTGGAGTGCCAGCACTGGCTCCCCAATGCTGGAGGGGGAGATAGCCCTGAGCCTTGCGGGCCCAATCCAAGCAAGCTGCAACCCAGCTGCGGGCTGTAAGTTCCCCACCTCTGAGGTAGGTATTGAAAGATTGTGATCGTGTCACTTATTAGCCTCTTTGTTAAGCTAATTTGATCTTCCTGAGTTTACCGTTAAAAGGCAAAAACAACGAGGAGTCCTGTGGTACCTTAAAGACTAACACATTTGGGCCTAGGCTTTCATGGGCTGGAACCCACTTCGTCAGGTGCATGAGGTGGAAGCTTCAGTTTGGTGGATATATACACACATGCAAAGATGGAAGTGTTGCATTACCAGTGCGAATGAGGTTAGTTCAGGGAAGATGTGGCCCACTCCCAACAGTGGATGAGAAGGTATAAATACCAAAAGAGGGAAAGTTACTTTTTGTAGTGAGCCCATCACTCCCAGTCTCTATTCAGACCCCGTCAAGGTTGCGTAGGAGTTCCAGCTCTGTGGTTTCATGCTGACAACAGGTTTTGAAGTTTGCTCAAATATGATAACTTTCAAGTCTGTTTCTGAGTTTTCTCCTTCGGGCTTGTAAACGTTGTGTAAGTTCCTCCTGGTTTTTATTTCTGTTTACCACAGGTGCGGCAGCTCCTCTGACATACTCAGTGTTGATTGGAAATCGTGAATGGATGAGACGGAATGGCTTGCTTATATCCTGTGATGTTAATGATGCAATGACAGGTCATGAAATGAAAGGACAGACAGCCATATTGGTGGCTATAGATGGTAACTAAAATTCTTTGAAATGATGCGGTGAAAACATAAATACCACATCACATTGGCCCTGCAAGTGACCTTGCTCGAACTATATATCAACTATTTATTACTTCAGGGAGTGTCTGTCTAAGTTAGAGTGACAAGAGGCTACTTACTTTATGGCCATAAATTGTTTGTGAACTCTAAGTGTGTAATGTATAATCTGCAACATAGCTTTAATTAAATAGTAATTTCTGTGCCTCCTTTTGGCTGGAACCATCATTCTGAGAAGAGACGCTGCAAACCTGCTTCCTTCTTGCTTTCATGTTGTCATCTGAAGGACCGCAAGGTGACCTAGTATGTCACTTATCACCTGTTAAAATGTTTTATGGTCAAACACGAGCAGCATTCTTTATATTGTTGGAACACGAAATAAAAGCTGGATTAGTTTGTGAACTCTCTGAGGCTTGTGTTTAGCGCAGAGGGGTCTGATCCATGACTCTGGTTGTGAGCACTGGCACAGTATAATAATAATAATTAATAATAGATTGTAATTCACGTGTCTGCTGTGTACATCTCTAACACCCAATGGTCCTCTGATCCTGGCAGGAGGTCCTTGGGCGTTATTATATAAATATTAACTAATAATTCTGGTCTGATCCTGTTGCTCCCATAGAGCCATTCTTACAGACACTTGCGCTTTTCAGCCTGCTTCCCATTATCGGTAGTGGCTCCATGAAGACTGAATGACCTTATTTTTTTTTAGCATCATGAAAATGAGGGACTTGCGGTACAGTTGCTGGGCCTGCCATTGGAAGATCTCACACGCACACACCCTGCTGCCCCACCCCATCCTGGCTTATTACCTTTTTTCACCATAACACTGGATTTTAAAAGTTCTTAATAGACCACTATTCCACCACCAGTACTTACTGTAATTAAATATTTGGGGGCTGTGACTCATTTCAGAGAAGCCCTTGATTTTTAAAAATACAGTTTGCAGTACTTGTCAACATGAAATGTTTCAGATTGGCATGGCCGGCAACAGCCATGCAACTTTCAGTACAGCAGTCTCTGATAGAGGACAAGTAATTTGTAAAAAGAAAAAAATCGGAGAGAAAACCATCAGCTAAAGAGTTTGGTGGCACAAAGGAAAGGTAGCTCTTTCCCTTTGGAGCTATGCATTCAAATCCTGACTTGAATAATACCACCAGTGCAATTTCTGCCCCAAATCCCATTTGCCATCAGAAAAACATCACCTCATGTGGCCCATTTTGGCACTGCATGCATAAAAGCCACCAGGACTGGGATATAAGAATATTAAATGTTAACTCTGAACAGAATGTAGTCAAGGCCTGGGTCTGTGTGTTAAGATTGCTCAGTGACAGTCTTCAGACAGTGGTCGTTGCTGTACTGAACGGTGAACACTAAATTCACTCAAAATGTTATAAATGCTGAAGTAATGTATTTGACAGTAGTACATTTATTTACAACCAGGGCAGGTCGGAGGAATCTCACTAGCGTCTATGCTGTGATTGGGAGGTGTTATTGCAGCATACATAAGCAAGTTATTGATGTAGCTAGATCAAGGCTCGCTTGGGTTACAATAGCAGCAGCATGGGTAGGGAGAATAGAGTATTTACCCAAGGTCCTGCAGAGGTGGGGCATGTCCATGCTGCTGCAGCTTTGCTACTATTGTTAATCAAGCTAGCTAGATTTAAAGGTACTTGGGCAATCTGCAGCTGTTGCAGTCACGCTTCCTAGTTGCAGTTTCTTTGGCTCCACTTTGCTTTCTGGGCCTTTTTGCAGCTTTCTAACTCACTGAGTGTATTTCGTTGTGAAGGTGCATTGTGTGGCATGATTGCCATAGCGGATACTGTCAAACAGGAGGCGGCGCTCGCTGTGCACACCCTGCAGAATATGGGAATAGATGTGGTGCTAATAACAGGAGACAACAGAAAAACTGCCAAAGCAATTGCTACTCAGGTACTCTTCTTTTGTATTTGAACCACTGTACTGTCGGTCTCAGAACGGCTCGGTGAACCATTCAGTGAACTGTACTATTGCCTATTTTAGCCTTTACATAGATGTGCAAGATGTCTTACACAAAGGCAGTAAAAAAGATGCTCTGCCCTTGTGAGTTTCACAGTTAGGTAGGCTCATGCAGCCAAGTTACAGGGGGAGCTAGCAGACCATGGAGTCTCAGAGCTTTCATCAGCTCCCACTGAAGAGCAAATGAGCATTCAGCACCACTCAGTGGATGCTCAGCCTTGGTCAGTAGATGCTGTATCCCTTGGCAGTCTTTTCTTGTGAGTGTATGTGCTATATGCACAGTAACATAAAACCATTTTGATGGGGCCAAGAAGGAAGTTGCTAAGTGAACAGTAAGCTGAGAATACCAGGAAGTCCTGTTCTGATAGAGAAAAAAGATTAATGCCAGCTTTTGTTTGACAGTGGTTTCCCCCATAATGGTTAGACTTCTATTTCCATTCACTTAAAGGCAATGTTTCTTCTAGTGACACAGCAATATGCCTCTACAGGAAGCAGGACAGGGCCCTAAAGTTAATGGTAACAGGATCATCCCCCTAAGCAGAGTTGTTACTACTAAAAGTTGCTTTCCTAGGCACAGACAGGCTTATTTAAGATGCATCTAATCATTGCCCATCAATATCACCTAGCATGGTATCATCAGCGCTTCTCTTTCTGTGTTTTCTTTCTCTCTACTGTTGCTCCTACTTTTACCTTCAGTTATTCATTTAAGTAATCCACCAAACAGCAAAACCAGACAAGAGTGTGGTGCATAATGACCTTGTCTGTTACAGTAATGCCTGTTTTCTTTTGCTCATGCATGACACTTGTAATCCTTCTTGTATATTGTGTGTTGTGTTTTCCCGAGTCCTTTGTATAACAAAGGTTTCACTATATTTACTGATGAAAAGACTTACCTGGTGTTGCTTGGGTCCTTCACTCAATTAATTTTTGGTTTTTGGAAAATAAAATGAAAACGTACATGCTTTATTTAAATCATTGCTCTGGGGTGGGACTAGGGATGAAGGGTTCAGTGTGCAGGGAGAGAGGACTACCCTAGCCTTCTCTCATGGCAGCAGCTTGGGGCTAGGTTAGAAACATCTCTCCAAGGCCACTGCAGTTGCAGCATGCACAGCTGGGGAAGGGGAGCATGTTCCTCATCTAGGGCAGGTCCAGGTTCATCTGCTCTCGTTCTCCAGCCAGTGATGAATGCAGCAAACTGTGCACTTTCCCCTCGCTCCCTGACAAAGGGGAACAACCAGCAATGCCCCTGTACAAATCAGGGTGGGGTGGAGGGAGCTTCAGCCCCCCACCCTCCCTAAAGTATGCTTGGGGGGTGGGAAGCTTGGGGTTGGGACAGTCCCCAGTGCGGGGGTTGGGCATGTCCCCAGCAAGCCCTTTTCATCTGCCTGGTGATTCTGTCTCTTTTCTGTATGGTTTTATGAGAAGCAATCCCATTCCAGGCACATCCCATTTTCCTGGCACAACCAAACCCTTACTTTGCTTTAAGTTATGTTAAGAACAAGCCGTATATTGAATGTGATGGTCCTAGCTCTTACTGTTTAGGAGGAGTTCTTGAACAAACAAACAAACAGACAAATTCCCTCAAATATATAGTAGGTATAGAAGCCTGTTATTTATGACTCCTACGTTACATGTGAAATGAAAGGTGTGCATGACCCTGTAGTTCCTTGCAAGAGAACAATCATCACTTCTTTAACCTTATCAGAAGGCTCATCTATACTTATAAGCCCATTAAACCCCAGTAGGGTATAAGTATATATTCTCCTGTGTTTTTGCTTTCCCTGCTCATAGGTTGGCATCAAAAAGGTCTTTGCTGAGGTTCTGCCCTCTCACAAAGTGGCAAAGGTTCAGGAACTCCAGAACGAAGGGAAGAAGGTTGCCATGGTTGGAGATGGAATAAACGATTCCCCGGCACTGGCAGGAGCGGACATTGGCATTGCTATTGGAACAGGCACAGATGTTGCCATTGAAGCTGCAGATGTGGTTCTGATTCGAGTGAGTTTAGTTGTTTGGCGTGATCTTTTTCCTTGTGTCTGTTCTGAGATGTGTCTGAAGCGGGGCTGCTTCACTGCGCTTTTGTCTTGCAGAATGACTTACTGGATGTGGTTGCTAGTATTCATCTATCAAAGAGGACAGTACGAAGAATACGAATAAATCTGGTCCTTGCCTTAATTTACAATCTGCTTGGGATACCTATAGCGGCAGGTAGGCAACTGCTAGCACTCAGCTTGTCAATGAGCTTCTGAAACCTGCTCCCGACGTTTGTTGAGAAAGATAAGGGAGGCGAGATAATATTTTACTGGACCAACTTCTGTTGGTGGAAGGGACAAGCTTCTGAGCTTCACAGAGCTCTCCTTCATGTGTGGGAAGGCACACAGGGTGTCACAGAGAAATACAAGATGGGAGAGATCATTAAGCATAAAGGATTCACACAGTCAAGACTGTTTAAAATGAAGGGTTATCTGGCAGTAAGATGTGTTGCAAATTATTGTAGAGAGTCATAAAGCCAATGTCTGTTAAGTCCATGGCTTTTAGTGTTTTTTTTAAAAAGTGGTCTCCTATAGCATGTGTGAAGCTGTCATGATTAATAATTTGCTACAGTTTGTATTTAGCTTAGACACTCTGGTTACCTTCCCCAGACCTAAAGAGCTCTGTGAAGCTCAAAAGCTTGTCCCTGCCACTGACAGAAACTAGTCCAATAACAGATATTACCTCACCCACCCTGTGTGTCTCTCATACCCCGAGATCAACATGGCTACAACAACACTGAATCCCATTGGCTGTGCAGCCTTGGGAAACTCACATAGCTCCATGGGCAGTTGGTATGCCAGGCGGGGAAAGACATAACTTTCCCAAATGGCTAGCCTGGCCCTGCCCACACTCTGCCCCCAGAATGCCTACTGAAGGTGTTTTGAGGGCAGAGTGTTGCTGCCCTCCGTGCCCATGCTCCAGGGCCGGGGAGGCTGGAGCTACGCACCTGCCTGTCTCCCTGTGCTCCTGCCAGGGAGGCTGGGACACGTGTCCCCACCCATCCGCTCCCCATGGTGGGTTGTGGGGTCTTGGATAAAGGGGCGAGGTGGGACTGGGAGCTTGCCTTCCCCCAGCCCTGCTTTCATCGACTGCCCATGCATAGTTACTCTCACTTTCATTCTCACTCTCACTCAAAGGGAGATGATAATCACAGTCTGCTCCCAGGGTTGTGTTATGGATTACAGCCTTTGGGAAAATATAAAAATCTGATACTTTGTTATGGCATTGAAGGTTGTCTTTATACATGCATACAACAACCCTAATACTCAACATGAGCCAAGCTTTGAATGCATATTCATACATTGTATAAACACAATGAACTAAGCCATGCCTCAGACCACTTCCAATGTAAGTCAAGTGACACGAAGGACAGCAGGAGAGAGCTGTGGTCAAAGAAGCACATTTGTGTTTTTGTTTGGGATTTTTATTCCTACCTGCTTCCAACCCAGCCACTGCTAAATGGCTGCCTTTCTTACAGAACTTGAGAGCAGTGATTGAGGCTCTCAGGACTGGGCCCAAAGTTTTTATTTTTAAGTACTGTGTAAAGCACAGTGGGCTACATAGCTAACTAACCATTTGAAGAGTCATGTCTTTTGTTTTCAGATCTCCAAATTCCTCCATTTCCTCTTGTCCCTTATGATAAACCTCTTCTTCATACATGTCGTCATCTTGCCTTGAATACTGTAACTTTCTCCTTTTTAGCTTCCCTGCCTCATAAAGTCCCCACCAGATCCCTGTCATAACCATATCTGACTCATATTTCTCATTTGCAAAGCCCTAAATAATCTTATCTCCTCTTGTTTTTTCTTTCCCCTATTTTATAGTCCTCTCATCTTAGTGCTTTCTCTGTCCTCCCCCGCCAGCACCCTTTCCTCCTTCAGATGCCTCCTGAAAACCTACCTCTTCAAGTCCTCTCCTCAATCTTCCGTAATCCTTTCTCTCCCTGTCACCTGAATTGTTGTCCAGGCTTTTCTCTTTGTTTGTTTGCTTTATTTCAATAGTAACAGAGGGACAAATAGTACATCTTACCTGTGGCCACAGTCCCGCAGTTGGATCCATGCAGGGACACAACCTTGCATGTGCACAAAGCATTTCTCATGGATACAAGCGTGTCTACCATTTGAATCCAAGTGCAGGACTGAGCCTGTGTTTGAAAAACCCCATGTAAACTTATGTTGAGAGATCCTTGTTTATTGAGGTCCCCACAAGTCAGGCTCTGGGACTGTCTGCCCATTTAACAACTGTTAGACTTTCCCATTTTAAAATTACAGGGACTGAATATTCTATATTTTAAGAGACCAGATTAGTTTTATATATTGTCCTTTGTTAGGTGTGTTCATGCCTATCGGAATTGTGCTGCAGCCATGGATGGGATCAGCTGCAATGGCAGCTTCATCAGTATCTGTGGTACTATCTTCCCTGCAACTGAAATGGTAAGTTTTGCATACAGCAGTCAGTAACGCTAGACTACTGGCTTTGGAGCTCAAATGAGTGCCATGTCTATGGGCTGCCATAAACTTAAAATTACCAAATGATTTGCTAGTGGAGGGTTATGTTATCTAATCCTTGGTCCCTCCCTCCCCTCCAAAAAAAGAGCAATAACATTATTGGGAGAATGCTTGATATAGTCCCACTCCAATTATTATTCTTTAAGTAGGAGCTAAAACTCGGACATGGCACAACACTTGTGCTGCTGTGTTTGAGAGCCACTTAAAGGCCAGCTGGGCTGATGACTGGTGGGGTGGTGAATACCAGATGAGCTTGTGATGACAAATCCTTCAAACAATTGTTTCTTGAAAAATCAGCATAAACTGATGCGTTCAAAAATGAATTACCAATGGATTTACCCTAGTATTTCTGTTTGTGTAGTCAACTATAAATGAGCCGGGGGGGGGGGGGGGGAGGGGAGGGGAGAGAGAGGAAGCAACAAAAGAATGCATTTATTCTTGTCCATTTGGTGGTTCATAATGTGTCCTCCTTCACTTTGATGGATATATTTGAACTGTAATTAGAAGCCAATATTTTTTTAAATGCCTAGTGGTTTTGGCTGCCTTTTTTTGGGGTGGGGGGAGCTACCTGAGACACCTGTACTTCAGAAAATGCTGAGCACCCATATTCTGAAAACCAGGCTTCTTTCAGGTATCTCAAATTGATACACACTTCCAATAAAGGCTGACAATGGACAAACCATATTTTTACCTTAGTGGGTTCTGACTGTATTTTTTAATAGAATCTAATATGGGGAATCACTTCTGGCATTATGAGCCCAATCTTGCAAATGCTTAAGCACATGTCTAAGTTTGCTCATGTGTCATTCATGTGGGAGTATTAATTTGAGCAGAGTTATGTACGTGCTCAGGTGTCCGCCGGTGGGGAATTTCTGTGAGGATTTCCCTTTGTTTTCAATCTCAATCTCATTTGATACTACACATTTATAGGCTAATACTAGAAATCATGGTAAGGTGCTGGGAAATTATCCAAAACGTATTTGGCTCTGGACTCAAGGAGACAGCAGTTCCTAATCCTATACAAGATAATTACCTTAGCAGCCAGAAAGGCTGGAAGCTTAATTTTTTCAAAGAATCTGTGGAGAAGATCTAAAATGTTGGCATTCATGGGCTTTTCTTATCCCAGAGCATAAGAGTGCACTAGATCCACCAAGGAAATGGTCCACCATGTGACCAGTGCTGTATCGTTAATGCCCCTTCTGCAGTACAAGTAGAAGATAATGATTAAGGCTAAGATTTTTGTCATGGATATTTTTACTAAAAGTCACAGGCAATAAAGAAAAATTGGTGGAAGCCTATGATCTGTCTGTAACTGTTACTGAAAATATCCCTGACAAAATAGGAAGCTGTCCCACTGACACTTCCCCACCTTGGAGCTTCAGGCTGCCCCCCTCCACTGTCCCTGGGGGCTCAGAGCTTCAGGGTTCCCACCATCTGTTGCTTGGAGCTGTAGGGTCCCCCTGCCACTCATGGCAGCCAGGAGCTGTCAGGTTTCCCCATCACTACTGTGACTGGGAACTCAGGAGGGCCTCTGAGTTCTCCCACTGCCCATGATGGGTGGGAATTGCAGAGGCAACCTTCAGCTCCCATCTGCTGTGGGCTGAAGTCACAGAATCTCTGGAAGTCATCACATGTTCCATGACTTCCATAGGCTCTGTGACAAAATCATAGCGTTAATGATGGTTAATCACAAATGTCCAACACTTTGACACAGTTGTCAGTTTTCTGCACAGGCTCTTAAAGCTGCTGGGTAATCCTAAGCTTTTCTATTCCACCTTTCCTAGCTACAAGAAGCCAGGAGCAGAAAGGTATGAAGCCCAAGCTCAAGGCCGCATGAAGCCACTGACTCCTTCCCAAATCAGTGTTCATATTGGGATGGACGAGAGGAGACGGGAGTCACCCAGGCCAACTGCTTGGGATCAGATTAGTCAAGTGTCTCTTTCGTCTTTGACTTCAGACAAGCTACCCAGAGGTGGCAATTTTATAGAGGAAGAAGCTGGCAAGTGGTCACTGCTCATTAATGACAGAGATGAAGAACAGTACATTTAAATGCTGCATCCCATAGCTGAACATGAAGTCAATATGATTCTTCGCCACTGGCAGTGAACAGCAACAAACCCACATAAATATAAATGGAGCCCTTATGTCCCTGTTTGCAACACAACAGCAACTCAGAAATTCAGCATTGGATTGTGATGATCCACAGTGTGAAGTTGGAATCCACAAATCCTAGCATGACCCCTATGTCCTAGATCAAGCTGGGAATCAAAATCATAATCTGTACTTCTTTTTGGAACGTCTGTGAAAATATTTTAAAACTAAATCTGACATTCATTTTCTAGGTCAAAGTGAAAATCAACATACTTGACAACAAAATAGCTCCGTATTTGGGGCTCATATTTTTAATAGAACCTAATCTCGTCATCTCAACATGGAAAAATGTTATATTTAGGGCTCAGACAACCTGTGTGTATTGAACTGGAGCAAAAATATATTAATGGTGTATTTTGCTGTGTATAAAACTTGTAAAATTCTGTTTCAAAGATTATCATTTTTCCTGTGGCATCACTAATTTTATTTTATGAAGTGTATCTCCATTTGCCAAACTTACTTACTGCTTCCAACTACTCCTTTTAGGTTTTCCAGTTTTCTCCTGCATGTTCTCCAGAACTCTTTCTTCCCAGTAGAGTTCCATCTTTAGACATCTGTTATGTCTTCAGATCTTCCCATACGGGATGAGATCCTACAAGGCACTGGGGACCCTGCAATTCTTGTTAAAATCCACCAAGTCTGAGCTTCTCATTTTGTTGAATCCTTTGACACTCCCAATAACTGTCGTGTTCAGCTGTTGCTTTGATTTGCAGAATGGCATAAATGTGCCAGTGTAAGCTCAGTGGCACATTCGTGCTAATGCACTGAGGAGATGCTTTCCAACCTAGAGTGCTCATTCTTGGTCTTGATGGAAGCGAGAATGTTAGAGGTGACATGCTCAGTCTTTGTGCTAGTGGATTGGTTAACAGAGCTCTTCAAGGGCTCCAGGGAAGCTGTGGGGACACATCAAAAGCTGAGATTCAACAGAGAGGTGGGGTTTTGGAGGATTTTCTCTGCAGATGGCAAGTGAAATACTAGATTAAACCCCTCTTTAACCCCAATCAAAATCCTTCTTGATATCTTGTGTTAGAGCTGGGTGATTAAAGGAAAGTCCATGACTAAATACTCACCCTATCCCTGCTACAAATTACTACATCATTACAGATCACATCAGGCTAAAAGTGACTCTTACTTCGTCTCTGAGTTTTATCTTGGACCATAAACACTACAGGGTTAAAAATTGCCACTAGGAGGAGATAATCATACTGATATAATGGAGAATGCAAATATTCATGGAGTTCCAGGGTGGTTGGAGCAGCTGAGGGAAAGGGGTTGAGGTTACTGTACTGTTTTTAATAGCACCAGATAACACAACTTGTTGGTTGTTTAAAATAAAAGTGAAAACTGATTTAAAATGGAAATGATAGAGCATGGCCACCAGGCTCTCATTTATTCTGGTATGAATCATCTTCACAGTACCAGCAATTTGTTATTTAATCCTATCCTCGTGTATACCTTGGAATGTATATAAATGGGGCTTTAACATTTTTGAGGTGCTTTACCTCCCTGCTTACAGTGGTGTAATGACAAATCAAGGCAGAACAGAAAAGCCTTGTCTCAGGCTGCTAAAGTATGAGCTTAACCACAGCAACGTTGTCTCCAAATTCACCCTCTAATACTGGTCCCTTAGTCAGGGCATTTGGAGTCAGGTGCTTTGTGGGCTGAGTGGGTGAAATCTTGGCCCCAATGAAGTAAAAAACTCTGAAGGCTGCAGGGGGGGAGAGGGACAGGATTTTACCTTGGCAAAAGGTCCCAGGGCAGTGGTGAAAGCACTGGTTTGAAAGTCTGCTGGTTTCCCAACAAAGGGCCAAATCATACTCTCACTGAAGTAAATGTTCACACTCCAGCTGACTCTGAGGGAAAGAATGTTGTGTCTGTAACACTGGATGGGAAATTGGTTCCCATCGTAATGTCATGTGTGTCCTTTTTAATAATTCCCCTAAATTTAGGTTACTCTCAATGGAGCCATTCATCTGTGTTGAGGAATCACATCATTTGCTAGATTGTAATTGCACTAATTAAAAAAAAAAATTCCATTTCAAAACTATAAAAACATATTAGATAATTTAACAGTGTTTATACAGCTGCAAAAATACACAGTAAAACATGCAGTAGCTGGATGGTCCTGGTCATAGTGACAGTTTTTCTATTGTTTGGACTAATTTAAACGTTTTCATATCAGTCTGTGGAATAAAGCTGGGTTTTTTTCACACATTTTTCTGTCTCTTTTGGGTAAATGAAACAAAAATTTGAGAATAAGCAGAAGCTATTGGACTGCAGAATCTGCACCTCTGATGTTCTATGCGCAGTGAGTAGCTCAGGTTGATAAGATGTGGCTTTCAAAAAAACTCAAGTTTGGCCTTACTTTGCTCCTGCCAAACAAAACGCCATCTGGCACATAATGCCAGACAGATTTGCTTTTTTTAATTTATTTTTTAAAATCAAATTGCAAATGCATTAGTTTAAAGATATATCTTAGTCGATCTCAAAAGTCGGCTCAAGACCGGTTCAATATATTTATTCTTAATATAGGCACAGAGTTAAAGGGAGAGAGAGAAAAAGAGAGATCTGTTACTATGTCAAAAGTTTATTTGAAAATGATACTGGTGTAGACAGTTACAATATAACAGTGTTTCTCAAAGTAGTCCATGAAACCACTTTGAGAAACCTGCTAATTGGCCACGCTGGTTTGTTTATTTACTGGCGCTTTGGCCATGGAGCCTCGTGGCTCCTATTGGCTCCGTTTCACTGTTCATAGCCAAAGGGAACTGCGGGAAGTGCCGTGGGCCAAGCCATCACTTCCCACAGCTCCCCTTCACTATGAATGGTGAAATGGAGCCAATAGGAGCCACGAGGCTCCGTGGCCATGGTGCTGGTAAATAAACAAACTGGCATGGCCAATCAGCAGGTTCCTCAAAGTGGTTTCGCAAATCACTTTGAGAAATACTGCTGTATAACATGGATTGGAAACTGGTGAGAGGCCTGTAAACTGGTGATGATACCAAACTCAGAGAGTGCTTCAATGGAATGGAGCAAGGAGTAGGTTTAGGTTTTATTTAATTTCTTTATTAATGAGCTCAAAGAAGAGAGAAATATAGTAATTAAATTTGCCTCATGTCCTAAGCTCAGAACTATTTCAAACCTCACTGAGAAATAATATAATGGAGCCTAGAATAATTAGACACAGACAGGAAAAATTCAGGCTCTGGTCCTGAAACTTGTTCCATGTGAGTGGAACCAGTGTTCTCAATGAGCCCCCGTTGATGTCATCGGGGCTATATGAAGGTGCATGGGACTAGATGGAAGATTGTCCTTAGAATTTAGGAAGTTACTTGCTTTTTGAGCAAAAAGAGTCACTATTTTTGTACAGCACCTAGCACAAGGGGATCCTCGTTTATCACGGGGTCTCCTAGGCAGTAACTCAATACTATCATTATTACTTGAGTGGGGCCAAGGTTCACACTGGAAAAATACAAACTAATATATGTGAGGAAAAATAAATTAGGCCCAGTTATTCAATAGGAGGTTGGAGTTAAATTCTTACTTAGATTTTTCCAGCTGTGAGGGGATCTTGTATTGGGAGTACTTGGGGAAATCTGGGAGGCTACATAGCCTACTGGGTAGAGCACCAGAGTGGGACTTACTTAGGAGACCTGGTTTCTGTTCACAACTCAGCCCCTGGCCTGCTGGGTGACTTTGGACAAGTCCCTTTATCTCTCTGTGCCTCCGTTTTCCAATTTGGAAAATGGAGATAATGATGTTGACCTCCTTTGTAAAGCTTGAGCTTGACTGATGAAAATTGCTACATCAGACCTAGATATCATTTTATGTGTTTTTAATTTAAAAAAAAATGCATGTCTCAGGGGCCCCTAGAGCCTGGGATGGACATTTTTGTTGTAGAGTAAAAAAATTAAAAAAAAAAAAAAAAAAGCATGGTTCTTGTGAGCTTTTATACAACTATTCCCTGATATATGATTGCTCCATATTTGTATGAAATGTTTTATCACACTGAAAATGACCATAAGTGGAATAATTTCCATATTCCTTTCCCCCTCTCTTCTAGCAAATTAAGGCAGACATTCAATTTGAACTGCACCCAAGCTAGCATCACTTTCTTAATGACTAAGTATTCTTGCCAGTAACGTACTTCCTTTCATGCATTTGTGCAAGGAAAACAATGGGTAGGTGGTAAAATGATACAATGGAATAGAAAAATGTTACATCAGCTAATATTGAAATGCCAGATTTAATTTCTTCTTCTAAAAAGTTACGAAGAGTCCTGTGGCACCTTAGAAACTAACAGATTTATTAGGGCATAAGCTTTTGTGGGTAAAACCCATTTCATCAGATGAGTTGCACTCCAATTCATCCGATGAAGTTGGTTTTACCCACGAAAGCCTATGCCCTGATACAGTTTCCCCCAAATGGTGTTCCACGGAACCCTGGGGTTCCGCGAAGTAAAAATAAGGGTTCTGCGAGAAAATTCCATTACAATAACATTTTATGATTAAAAAAATAATATTTAAGCATTTATGAATTTTATTTAAAACAATTTTCATTTGTGTTTGCCACGATAAGTGTCCCCATGTAATGCCAGATTAGCCAGAGAGTGGGAATGATGATGTCACTACTCAGCACTGCACAGTCAATCAGTGGTGCAATCACCTGTTATATACCTCTGTAAATCCCCATACTCATTCTCAGGGAGCGTGGATCACGTGGGTGAATGAATACGAATATGTAGCACCAAACTGCACCAGCAGTCACTCCACAGACATGCACTGATAGTTAATATTTCTCCCTCTCTTAAAAATGTGTTGGACGAAGCAGTACAGATTAATTATTATATAAAAATTTGACCATTATAATCAAGACTGAGGAGAGGCTGAGGGAGTTGGGTCTGTTTAGTCTGCAGAAGCAAAGAGTGAGGGGGGATTTGATAGCAGCCTTCAACTTCTTGAAGGGAGGTTCCAAAGAGGATGGAGAGAAGCTGTTCTCAGTAGTGATGGATGGCAGAACAAGGAGCAATGGTCTTAAGTTGTGGTGGGAGAGGTCCAGGTTGGATATTAGGAAAAACTATTTCACTAGGAGAGTGGTGAAACAGTGGAATGGGTTACCTAGGGAAGTAGTGGAGTCTCCATCCCTAGAGGTGCTTAAGTCTCAGCTTGACAAAGCCCTGACTGGATTGATTTAGTTGGGATTGGTCCTGCCTGGAGCAGGGGGCTGGACTTGATGACCTCCTGAGGTCTCTTTCAGCTCTATGGTTCTATGATTCTACTGTTCAAAATTATGTGTGAAGATATGGGCAGTCAGCACACAGCCCTGCTTCTACATACAGAAGTCAGGTGACTATCGTGAGGCAAAACCACTCTTCACATTGAAAACTGCCAATATAATGCATATTAGTTTTTGAGCTTTATTTTTTGTACACATTAAATGTGATTTTTGTTTTTAAATATGTGCAATTAAACTAAATGTTGATCTCATAACCTTGTTTAGAATTTGTTTATTATTATCCTTACTTATTTGTGGTCTACTTTTTCAGCTTCATATATAAGACTGTTATTAGGGGTTCCGCAAAATTCTTTCTAGTTTAAAAGGGTTCTGTGGCTAAATAAAATTGGGAAACACTGCCCTAATACATCTGTTAGTCTCCGAAGTGCCACAGGACGACTCGTTTTTGCAGATACATACTAGCACGGCTACCCCTCCGAGACTTCTAAAAAGTTAACAGCGACAGACTTATTCCTCATTGGGAAATATCTGAGAATGGCAATGAAAACCAGAAGTGGTGAGGGGCAAATATACTGCTCTTATTTGTGGATCAGTTAAGAACAAATTGTGATGGCAAGTTGGGGTTTCCCCGATCCTGCACCCCCGTAGCAGCCAGAACAGTCTCTACCAGCCAGTAGAATAGAGAGGGGTTTATTGATTTTCCAGAATACAGCACAGCACATACGTGATGTGGCTACCGGGGACAGGGTCAGGGTGGCTCAGGTCCCTAGGGTTAGGGTCCATCACACTTAGCCCCCAGCTTAGCCTGTTCTCCATGCTTCCCAGACAGCAACTGCCTCCCCCCAAGGCCCTGCCCCCCAGCCAGGTGTTGGTCTCCGCCTTCCTCCCTTTGTCTCTCTCCCTGGAAGGCTAAGTCTAGGTGTCTGGGTTAATACACATTTGGGTGAGTCAGTGGGAATCACATCACAGCGCAGGGGGACACTGGGTTACAGAGCAGAAAGCACCCCCACTACGTCACACAAATACAACAGAAGACACATTAATTTCTGTCTTTGTTGCCAATAAGTGCAACTGGAGAGGCAGGTGAAGCTGATATATAGATTCTCAGTGCAAGCTATTACTGCAGTGCATTTAGTTTCTTCCCCAGATTTTTACACACACACACACACACACACACACACACACACACAACACACACACACACACACACACACACACACACACACACAGAGATAACTTGGGAAGTCTTCCTTGGTGATGCAGATACAGGGAAAAAAAGATTAAACAACAGAATAAAGCCTTTTTTGTCCCTCCTGGAATTCATCATCCTGGCATAGAGGAGGAGTAAATCTGCTGAAAGAATATCTGAGCTCTCTTGTACCACCACTCAAGTCCATCATTTTCTCCGTGGTGATTTGAGGAAGAAAAGGCCTGAAATATAATGTTACCCAGAATAGCCACCAGATGTCAGTACAGGTATAAACACAAACTCCACCAAGGACTGGTTGGTTAATTCCTCTTTCATTTTTGAAGCATCTGAAACCCCAAACATTTGAATGAGTACTGGAGAGAGAGAAATGCAGAGGGCAGTTTGTGGCAAATAATAAAAAGGGTCTAAAGTGAGAGGCTAACTTGCTACTGTAACCTTGGAACAGTCTTCTTTCAGATCCTCTTTGTTTGCCGTCAGCTATGAATTGCTTATTTGACAGTCAAATGTCTCCGAAGCTCCACATATGCTGCTTATTGAAATTATTACTATATTTTCTTGACAGCTGAAATTTTAAAAAGAAAAAAGACTTCACATTTGTAGCACTGAATAGCATTGTACACTTACACATCTCGGCTTGCATGTTCGTTTTAAATTAACTTTTTTGTGAAACCCAATTTTCTTCTTCAACTGTGTTATTTGACTAGTGGTTGGGTGAGGGAGCTGTAATCCTTAGGCATTTTGATTTCATAAGGCTTTTGACAAAGTCCCACATAACATTTTTATAAGCAAATTAGGGAAGTATGGCCCAGATAAAGCTCCTGTCAGATGGGTGCAAAACAGATTGAAAGACTAGTAATCATCAGTCTTTTACTGCCCAACTGGGAGGGTATATATCATGGAATCCCAAGAGGGTTTGCCCTAGGTACCAGTTAGTATTTTCACTAATGACTTGCATTATGGACTGGAGCCTATGCTCAACATTTTCAGATGACATCAAGCTGGGAAGGGTCGCCAGTACTTTGGAGGACAGGATTAGAATTCAAAATATCTTTGACAAATTGGAGAATTGTCCTGAAATCAACAAGATGAAATTCAATAAAAAAGTGCAAAGCACCACACTTAAGAAGGAAAAAAATCAAATGCACTACTACAAAATGGGGCATGTTGGCTAGGGAGCAGTACCGCTGGAAAGGATGTGAAGGTTATAGTGGAACACAGATTGAATGTCAGGAATGTCCTGCATTTGCAAAAAAACGAAAAACCAAAACTAATATTCTGGTGTTTATTAACTAGAGTTTTGTATGGAAGACACAGGAGGTAAGTGTCCAGCTGTGGCCTCATCAGGCTGAGCAGAGCAGGAGTACAGTGTCCAGAGTTCTGGGCGCCGCAATTTAAGAAAGATGTGGACAAATTGGGAAAGAATCCAGAGGAAAGCAGCAACACGATAAAAGGTTTAGAAAATTTAACCTATGAGGAAAAAGCTAAAAAAAGGGGGGGGAGGGGCATGTAGTCTTGAGAAAAGAAGACTGAGCAGGGACCTGATAAGTCTTTACATATATTAAGGGCTATTATAGAGACAACTGTGATCAGTTGTTATCCATATACACAAAATAGGAGAATAAGTAATTGATATAATCTGCAGCAGGGGATATTACAAAGACCTTTCTATCAGGGTAGTTAAGTACTGGTAATAAGTTTCCAAGGGAAGTTGTGGAATCTCTGTCCTTTGAGGTTTTCAATAACAAGTTAGACAAGCATCTGTCAGGGCTGATCTAGATATGTAGAGGCTGGGCTAGAGGACCTTGTGAACTTCCCTCCAGCCCTCTGTCGTCTCAAATTATTTTAGAGCCTATGGTATCAAAAGCAGCCCAATTTGGGACTGTCTCAGTTTTGGAGCACTTAGCTTGAAACTTTTAGGGCTATTCCTCTGCACCCAAGGATTTGGTTGAGTCCTGTTGAAATTAATGTGACTTAGGCATACGTGTAAGTTAAGTATAGGCTTACATGCTCTTCTGAAGCACGGGGCTTAGATGTCTCAAGCTGGCCGTGCAGACGTAGTGGATATATGTTTGACAGGTGAGTCTCAAACGCTTCAGAGGAGCACCCCTAAATTTGGATGTTTTTCTTATTTAGTCAGTAATCTTTTATTAAAAACTAGATCAACTGTTGACCATACAAGCTTGCTTTGATAAGACTAGAGTGACTTTGAAGCAGTCTGGGATTGCGAGACCCTCCCAGAGCAGGATTGTATTGTCTTTGTCCAAAGCAGTACTGTATCTTTGCCAACATACCACAACTGTAATCTGCGAGTGCCATCTCTGTGGATAAGGAAGAGGGTAATTGAATCACTCTGCATGCCCTTGATTGTAAGCTCCTGAGGGCAACAACTGTTTCTTCCTGTAGTGATACAGCATCCAGAACAATGAGTTCTGATCCATTGTGTACAGTGTTGCATTCCAAATACTAATAGCAGTGAATTTTCTGACAATTCTGTGAGATCAGAAATTTTAGCCAGAATATGCCAGTTTATTATGCTTTTAATCTGCTTCCTGTGTCTTCCTCTCTGGCTGTATTCAATATATTCCTCCAACAATGCATTAAAATCTCTACGTAGGTCTTTTGGCAAAATTCAGCTGACAGCTAATAATAGTAACATTTTTTTTTTTTACTTCCTCTCATAGCATTTTTAAAACTTCTCTTTGGGAAGGAATAAATCAAACAATCTGTGACCATTTTTTTCACTCTTCCAGAAAGCTCTCTCAGAGCATGCAAATTGTTAAGTATTCACAATTTGCCCTCATTTTCATGAGCATTATTTAACACTTTCCAAAGTGCACAGTGTTCAATTGGGCTTCACTGTGGACAGCAGATTAGTTAAAACATATGCTGGCCATTGCAAATGTATTCTTATTTATTAAACACAGACATTTATTAGAAGCCCAGATCAATGGAAGATAGGTGTCTAAATATCTTTGATGTTCTGGATCAGACCGCCTAACACTCACTCATTTGAGTAACTAAGAACTGTGCTCTTGGTCTTTACTGGATTGATCCTAGAACCCCTAGGGTGCGTCTAGACTGGCAAGATTTTGCGCAAAAGCGGCTGCTTTTGCGCAAAAACTTGCCAGCTGCCTACACTGGCCGCTTGAATTTGCGTAAGAACACTGTCAGTGTTCTTGCGCAAATACTATGATGCTCCCTTTCAGGGATAAGCCCTCTTGTGCAAGAATACTTGCGCAAGAGGACCAGTGTAGACAGGTAAGAACTGTTTTGCGCAAAAAAGCCCCAGTGGCGAAAATGGCGATCGGGGCTTTCTTGCGCAAAATCGCGTCTAGACTGGCCATGGATGCACAAAGGCACCCGTGCCAATCAAGACGCTCTTTTGCGGAAATGCTTTTAACGGAAAAACTTTTCCGTTAAAAGCATCTCCGCAAAATCATGCCAGTCTAGACGCAGCCCTAGAGTTCAAAGCATGACCCTCCACATCTTGAGTTAAACATCCCATCTTAAGAAGGCAATTAAGCATGTGCTTAACTTTAAGCACATTGGTTCTTACTCAGAAAGCACTTACACTCAAGTTGAAATCAGTGGAACTACTCACATGCTTAAAGTGGGAACATGCTTAAGTATCTTATTAACATGGGGCCCATAACTTCAAGCACCTGCTTAAAATTTCGGACATGCTGAAGCGCTGTGTGGTTTCCAGGCTGTGATTGGTCTCATGGAAGTCAATGGAGCTACTCAGCCATGTGCTTAAAGTTACACATCTGCTAAACATTTCATCTAAGTCCCCTAGCTGGAAACTGTAGCCGACTAGTATCTTTTTTGAATCAGAGCCGGAGGTGAGGACACGTAAAACACAATGCTCAATAGGTTACTTTATGACTGACTAAGTTTGCAGGATCTGGCCCAAACTGCCTGATCAAATGAATCTTTGCCCAGTGGCGTTCCTGATGCAACAAGAATTACCAAGGGCCTGATCTAAAGTCCACTGCAGTCAATGAGAGTTTGGCCGTTGATTTCAATAGGCTTTGGTTGGGGCTTTTACTGAGGATGGAGTTGCAAGCGCAGGCCCTGAATTTTGAAGGCAAGTCTCAGTTTTTTGTAAAACAAAACCAAAACAAAATCCAGTCCTTTCACAGGGTTAATGTTATTTTAAGATACCTCTGCAATGCAGCTGCAAGTCTGAAAGCTTGGCTGGGGGAAGGGGGATGCGAGGAAGGGGGAACCTGCCAGGAGACAGCTAATTAAATATATACTGTCGCTGATATACAAGAGAGCACTGAGGCAATATAATTACTGTAATTGTGCAAGATACATACTGCAGAATTGCTGTTTGTGTTGGGCTTTTTCGCTCACTTTGTATGACAGTAGAATTAAAAATAACACTGCTCTACAGCCAAAATGCTTCTGAAATAAATGTTGTCCAACTTTACTAATTCTGGGTCACTGAGAACGAAAATGATGCTTAAAATTGTTGATTGGCTCTAGTTTTCAAGATATGCTATTGGGTCAGTATATACGACCCTTGACTTGGGAATGGCGGAGGATAAGTGAGTTATAAAGGGAAGGGATCTCAATTTAAACCAGAAATGACTAAAATACATCTTTGACTGGATCTATGAATAAATCTATGACTGGGTTTGGACAGTACTTGCTTTTTAGGCAAAACAATGAATGATGCAATCTGAAGCTGGTATTGCGTCAGACATGATATGAATTGCATCATGTTATTCCTAGAAGTCATGGATGATGCAATCATAACGAAGCTTACATCACTCTGCTGAACAAATTGCCCTATATCAGCTCTAGAAATCATACAGTGTCATGCTCTCTTATTTGTCAGTGTTTGATTTTGCAAAGGGACACATTTCTGTTTAGCCAAAGTGAGCAGAGATGCCTCGTACTTGTGTGAACAGTGCAGATAACTTCTGCTATGTTTGTGGTGAAGTGACTTTTGCATCACAAAAGCGCAGTATAACCACTATGGTTAAGAAAGCCTATCACCTTTATTTTGGCTGCAAAATTGGAGATCGGGACAAGAGGTGGGCCCCACACATGTGCTGCAACACTTGTGCAACAAACCTTCGCCAGTGGTTGAAAAGGAAATCTATGCCTTTTGCAGTGCCAATGATTTGGAGAGAGCCAACAGATCATAGCAGCAATTGTTAGTTCTGCATGGTGCCTCCAGTTGGGAAAGGTGTGTCAAAGAAGAAAAAGTGGACTGTGCGTTATCCAAACATTCCATCAGCTATACGCCCAGTACCCCACGGAGAAGGACTGCCGGTTCCTGATGCACCAGAATCATTCTCACTTGAGTCAGACGAGGAAGAGGAAGAGGATGAAACGTCTGGTCCTGAACCATCAATGTCACAGGACCCATAATTTCTCCCATCCTCCTCCTCTGAACCACACCTCATAACACAAGGTGAACTGAATGACCTTGTCAGGGATTTGGAACTACCCAAGAGTAAGGCAGAGCTGTTGGGCTCCAGACTACAGCAGTGGAATCTCCTGGCAGGTGATGTTAGGGTTTCCATGTTCCGTGACCGTCTAAAGGATCTTGTCCCATTCTTCTTCATGGAAGGTAATCTTGTAGCCTGCAACAACATCGATGGTGTGATGGCAGCCCTCAACATCGTTCACGATCCAGATGAGTGGAGACAGTTCATTGATTCATCGAAGACGAGTCTTAAAGCTGTTTTGCTGCATAATGGCAATGTTTTGCCATCAATTCCAGTTGGTTATGCAGTCCATTTGAAGGAAACCTATGACAATATGAAACAACTTTTGAGGTGCATAAACTATGACCAACATCAGTGGCAGCTTTGTGGCGATTTGAAGGTTGTTGCTCTCTTGCTTGGTCTGCAGACTGGATACACAAAGTACTGCTGTGTTCTCTGCGAATGGGATAGTCGTGCAAGAGATTCCCACTACATCAAGATAGACTGGCCACTCCGACAGTCATTGGAGCCTGGGAGGAAAAGTGTTCAGCATCCACCATTTGTTGAATCAAGAAAGATTTTGTTACCACCCTTACACATCAAGCTGGGTCTGATGAAGAACTTTGTCAAGGCCATGGACAAAACACAAGCAGCTTTCAAGTACCTCCGTGGAAAATTTCCAAGGTTAAGTGAAGCTAAGATAAAGGAAGGTGTCTTTGTTGGTCCTCAGATTCGTGAACTTCTTCGAGATGATGCATTTGACCATGCACTGCGTGGCAAGGAAAAGACGGCATGGAAAGCCTTCCAGTTAGTGGCAATAAATTCTCTCGGAAACAACAAGGCAGACAACTACAGGTTGTTGGTGGAAAACCTCCTCAAGGCATACAAAAGCCTTGGTTGCAACATGTCACTAAAGATACATTTTTTGCACACTCATCTAGATTTTTTTCCACCGAACTGCGGAGCAGTGAGCGACGAGCACGGCGAGCGATTTCACCAGGACATTGCAACAATGGAGAAACGCTATCAGGGCAAATGGAGCCCATTAATGCTGGCAGACTATTGCTGGACAGTGACAAGAGATGCTCCATTTAATGAATACAAGAGACAAGCCAAGAAGCACCGAGTAGACACTGAATAGGACTAAACTATGTACATAATAGTTTTTTGCCTTTTGTTTCATAATAAATTTTATTTATATAACCCTTTTGCTGATTTTTAAAGTGTTACATAAACAGGACAGGTGAAATATTATCAAGTAAAGCAACCATAAACACATGAAAAGACCTAGGTTTACAATTTATGATTAAAACTCTACTATCTACACAATATACATAGACATAAAATGTAAAAACTTAAATATCTTGGAAACTGTAGCCAATCAGTTGTTTTAATTGTCATATTTGAATTTAGCATATCAAAATACATAATAAATAGCACATTTTATCTCTGAAGCAGACGACTTCTAAAAAATTGTAGACCAATGTAACATAATTGCCAAATTTAATCAAACCACAACTGAAAAGTAACATTCTTTCACTCCACTGTTTGCTTAACAAGGAGTCCCGTGGCACCTTAAAGACTAACAGGTTTATTTGGACATAAGTTTTCTTGGGTAAAAACCACTTAGCTCCTTGTAGTTTTTGCAGATGCAGACTCGCACAGCTAGCCCTCTGAGACTTGTTTGTTTTGTGTGGAGTAAATGTAGCTTGTTAGGTGGCAACGTGCTGGGAGCAAGGAAACATGGTGGGGGTGTGGCAATGCTCTGTTTACTTTTTATTGACCCAGATCACATACATTAGTTACCTTTCAGCAGTAAAGATGAACTGACTAGCCAAATGCTCTTCTTAGCATGTGCACAACATGCCTCAGGACAGGTGGCATGCGACCAGGATTCAAACAAAATTTGGTTTGCTACTTGGATCATTAGCTTCCCTGGCCAGGGACAGGTACCGATGGGGGCACGTAATGTGGACACTGATCCGTGCTCCTTTTCTCTCTCCCGCCAAAGGCTCTGAAAGTAATTCACAAAATACATCCATTACTTGTGATTATAGTGGTCCTCAATAAGCTGCTAATGGTTACAGTAACAGATCTGGGTGCTTACACAGGAGACTTGAGAAATGAATTAGAGAATGTGTGTGTTTCACACGTGGATGTATTGAGTTTGCTAAGATGCCTGAGCTGTGATAAAGGTTGGTGTCTATATAGTTCCCAAGGCAACTGCATCTGTAGTATTAAGCTCAGTTTGGGCGAGTCATTGCTAGAAAGATACTGAAGAAGTAGAGAGAGTGCAACAAAGAGCAACAAAAATGATCAGGAGCCAAGATAAGCGGTATAGTCTGATTAAAGAAGAACAATGGGTTGTGCGTCTATGTGGGGAGACATGGTAACTGCCTGCTAATATGGGAAGGCTATGTGAATCCCAAGGAGGGAGGTGAATTATTTATTGTGACACACAGGGGAATTGCTAGGGGTAATAGGAGGAAATTAGGACAAGGAAAATTCAGGAGGAATATTAGGAAAAGCATTGAGATTTATTTTATTTTTAGACTTTCCTAGGCTCCACATCAACATGGTAACTCAGCACCTCACACACATTCATGAATTTATCCTCACAGGAGCCCCATTCTAAGTGTACTATTATCCCCATGTTACAGAAGGGAAACTGAGTGTCAGAAAGATGAAAGCCTGATCTGCATTTAAAAGTTTACAGGTATGACTGTTGGTTAACAGGGTGACTTTTTTTACCAGTATATCTATACCTGTAAAAGCTGTAGTTGGACCGTTATTCTGGTATAAAGGTGTTTCATACTTGTGTCATTTTTCTTAAAGCACTACTGGTATAAGCGCATCTACATCAGTATAGCTGCACGCTCGCTAGCAGAGTAGTATTGCTTTAGCGACACTAGGCTAGATAAAGCAGAACAGCTTTTTTACATATTCTCTACCTTTCTTGGCCAAGGTTACAGAGGTAATTTGTTCCTGGGAACTGAAATAGAGCTCCTGATTCCCACGTGACTGTCTGAACCATATGACCAGCCAGGGGCAGTGCAGGGGGCAAGAGGGGTCACATACACTCAGATGCCATGAATAGGAGGGGACGGCTAGCAGCCAGCAAAGAATCTAGCAGGGCAGCCCTAGCACCTGCAGCAGGGGTCTGGCCTCCTCAGCCTTCCCTTCCCTGGGTCTCTGTGACTAGCCTTTCTCTTCCAGATGTATTAGGTTGTGGGCTAATCTCTGAAGGAAAGTAATGGAAGCCCCTTCACTTTGATTTGTAAAACCAGATTGGACAAAGACCAAGGCATTTGAAAATCTGTTATTGCTCTCAAGTTATCCCCTCTAGACAATCACAAATGTGGCTTCGCTCAAAAGCATCCTATCAGCATTTTCAGCCCGAGGGAATTTGGCCTAGAGGAGATGTTTGATGGTAATATTTGAGACATAAGGGCTGCGTCTAGATTGGCATGATTTTCTGGAAATGCTTTTAACGGAAAAGTTTTCCGTTAAAAGCATTTTTGGAACAGAGTGTCTAGATTGGCACGGACGCTTTTCCGCAAAAGCACTTTTTGCAGAAAAACGTCCCTGGCCAATCTAGACGCGCTTTTGCGCAAGAAAGCCCCGATCGCCATTTTAGCCATTGGGGCTTTTTTGCTCAAAACAATACCACGTTGTCTACACTGGGCCTCTTGCGCAAAAGCATTTATGCAAGAGGGCTTTTGCCTGAACGGGAGCAGCATAGTATTTCTGCAAGAACACTGACGATCATACATGAGATCGTTAGTGTTCTTGCAGAAATTCAAGCGGCCAGTCTAGACAGCTGGCAAGTTTTTCTGGAAAAGCGGCTGATTTTCCAGGAAAAACTGGCCAGTCTAGACACAGCCAAGAAGTTCAAATGAGGATGATGCCAAAGCAGAGCTTTTACTCTCCTCCTTTAAAGAAGTGTTTTATGTTTGAGGTAACAAAAGCCTGACACTGCTTGGTGGCACTGTCCTTCTAGTTAATGTTGTCATTGTTGAATGCACCATTTTTTATAAAACCTTAAACCCGAGGACCAAAGTGCTTTACAAAGAAATAACAAATCAAGCCTACGCCCTGGTCTATGCTACAAAATTCAGTATGGCTACATCTAGACTGGCATGATTTTCCGCAAATGCTTTTAACAGAAAAGTTTTTCCGTTAAAAGCATTTGCGGAAAAGAGCGTCTAGATTGGCACGGACGCTTTTCCGCAAAAGCACTTTTTGCGGAAAAGCGTCCATGCCAATCTAGATGTGCTTTTGCGCAAGAAAGCCCCGATCGCCATTTTAGCCATCGGGGGTTTTTTGCGCAAAACAATTCTGGGTTGTCTACACTGGCCCTCTTGCACAATAGCATTTGTGCAAGAGCGCTTTTGCCCGAACGGGAGCGTCATAGTATCTGTGCAAGAACACTGATGATCATACATTAGATCGTTAGTGTTCTTGCAGAAATTCAAGCGGCCAGTGTAGACAGTTGGCAAGTTTTTCCGGAAAAGCGGCTGATTTTCCAGAAAAACTGGCCAGTCTAGACACAGCCTATAAGTATGTCGCTTTGAGGTGTGAATAATCCACACCTTGGCGTGACATAGTTATACCGACCTAAGCGCCAGAGCAGGCAGTGCAGTGTCAGCGGGAGAGCAGCTCCCAGTGACACTGCTACTGCCTCTGGCAGAGGTCAGGGCTGCCCTGAGGGGGAGGGCAAGTGGGACAATTTGCCCCAGACCCTGGGCCCCACAGGGGCCCTCACGAGAATGTCTGAAGTCTGAGACAAGGAGTGCCAGGAAGGGGCCTCCGAAATTGCTTTGCCCCAGGCCTCCTGAATCCTCTGGGTGGCCCTGGCGGAGGTAGATTAAGCTGATGGGAGATGCTCTCTCCCATTGCCTTGGAGCAGTGGTGGGCGAGCTGCGTCCTGTGGACCATATGCGGCCCCTCAGGTTCTATGTATGGCCCATGAGCCATTTTGTTTACCATTGCCAATGTTCAGGATTGCCAGATTCCACTGGTTTCTGCCCTCATAGTTTTTTCTTACCAGTATTACTAAAGTGAGCCACATGAAAAGCAAAGGCGTATGAAGTGAGGTGTGTGCTGATTGACTGTAAAAGCCACGTCGTGCTCTCTCTGCATTCAGTCAAAGCACTGCTGCAGTTGAATTGGTGCACCTTGCAAATTCTAGGTAGGTAAGCATCATTGGCAAAACTACCCTAACCCGGGGAGACTATCTTGGCTTTGACAAACTTGCAGCCTCCTGAGAGGAAGAAGGGCCACTCATGTGGCCCACTCACTAGCCTAGGTTGCCCATTGCTGTGTTACAGTGCAACCATAGACAGCTTGTGCCACCTGATACTGGGAGGGAGGGAGACAGTGTAAAAGAGAGGACAGGTGACCACCCCCCATGTCTTATGGGAAGAACTTCCAGCCACATCTCTTTGGTCCAGGGCAGCCAAGCTCACCAGTTCATGGGGGGGTGAGAGCATGGGGCCAGCTGAGCAGAGACCAGGGCACGTGCTCCCAGCACCATTCCCAGCTATCCCCCACCTTTGCCTGCCCCACCAGTTACCTGTGAGGAAGGAGGCAACTCTGTCCTTCTCCTGCTCTACCTCCCCCCATCCCACCCACCATGCTTAGGCTGTCCTTGGTGGCTGGGCCCAGACAGGGTGTGACAGAGTCATTTCTCACACGGCTGAAGCTGGCTGCTCACGGTCGGGGATGGTTGCTCCATGCAGCACGGCAGCTGCCTGAGAGAGCCTGGTTGGGGAGGCTGTGGCTTCTGCTCCTTGTCTGGGTCCAGCTGCTGAGGACAGTGTCCAAGTGAGCCAGAAATGTGCTGTAGAGAGGGGGCAGAAGTTGCCTCCTCTCCATCTGGGGTCTCACAGGTAGCTGCAGCTCTACACAGAGCAGCGATCCAGAGCAGCCAGCATGAGAAACCGCTAGCCCTCTGCTTCCTACCTGGACCTGGCTACCAAGGGCAGGGGCCAAGCATGCTGGGGGCATGCAAACGTGAGACGAGCAGAGTTCTTTCCCCTTCCTCTCAGCAGGCCAAGCAGAAATCTGGTGTGTGTTGGGCAAGGGGGGACTTGACCCTCACATGCCCCTCCCCCATCCCACCGCTGCATGGTACAGCTGCATTGGTGCAACTGCATAGATGCAGCATTTAATATTTGAGGTTTATGCTTAGTGTATTAGTCCCATTTTATAGAGTGGTAAACCGAGATTAAAAAGCTCTAGCTCAACCAGTGTCACTGTCATCCTATATGCTGACCATTAGAAATCCTTGCACGCTAATTTACTTGGTTTCATTTTAAAAACCACATCAAATTTCTCATATAGGCATTATCTGTTTATACCCTGTTATTTAGATGGTTTGAAAATGTGTTGTTTTTTTTAAATTAGTCTCTGGAGTCCAGTTTGGGAGTGTTTCCAGAATCCATCATTTTGACAGCTATGGCTTTCTCCTCACCAGTCATGATTTTATAGACTTCACCTCTATTCCAAGCTGAAAAGTCCCAGTCTTATTACTCTCTCCTCATATGGCCGTTGTTTCATCCCCCCTAATAATTTCCACTGCACATTGAGTGGATGTTTTCAGAGAACTATCTACAATGACTCCAAGATCTCTTTCTTGAGTGGTAATAGCTAATTTAGACCCCAACATTTTATATATATAGTTGGGATTATGTTTTCTACCGTTCATTACTAGGCATTTATCAACACTGAATTGCATCTACCATTTTTATTACCCAGTCACCCAGTTGTGTGAGACCTTTTTGTAACTTTTCAGAGTCTGCTTGGGACTTAACTATTTGAATAGTTTTATATCATCTGCAAATTTTGCCACCTCACTGCTTACCTCTTTTTCCAGATCATTTAGAGTGATTCTAGTACAGACATGGGCAGCAGGTTTGTATAATTTTTGGTGGTGCCCCATTAACCACGCCCCCTGCCCCCCCCCAGTTAGCCACGCCTCTGGAGGTAACATGCTATGTCTACACCGGCGGCTTCTTGTGCAAGTACAGCCATTCTTGCGCAAGAACCCACAGAGCATCCACACTGCCCGCCTGCTCTTGCGCAAGGAAATTTACAGTACGGCGTGGTAAGAGAGGGCGTCTTGCACAAGAGCTATGCTCTTTTCTAACAGGTATAAGCTCTCTTGCGTAAGAGGGCAGTGTGGATGCTCGGCAGGGATTTCTTGCACAAGAAACCCCTATGGCTAAAACGGCCATCGGAGCTTTCTTGGGCAAGAGAGCGTCCACACTGCCATGGATGCTCTTGTGCATCTCCAAGAGGTTCATCCTGTCCTGGATTGTTAATCAGTTGTTTTTAGGGATGCCTTCACCTTTAGAGCCATCAATCTATCAGGCTGATCAATTCTTGACCATGGGTATGCACTGATGGTTCCTCTGACGCTGGTATGTCTCTTTGCAGTCTGTCTTTCACAGAACTTCAGGGGGTAGCTAAGTTAGTCTGTTGCAGAAAAAAACAACAAATGGTCTGGTAGCACTTTATAGACTAACAAAACACGTAGATGGTATCATGAGCTTACGTGGGCACAGCCCACTTCTTCAGATGACCGGAGTTATGAGTAGGGGATATGAAAACTGGAAATAAATAGGAGAGGGGAAGAGAAAGGAAAGAGGAAGGGGGCAGGGGGGAACAGGGCATCATTAAGTATCTGGAGAATGGGTATTTAAACCTAAGCAGATAAAGATCCAAGTCAATAGATAGATTGCTGAGACAGGAAGGATGCCGCTCAGAAAGCTGTTAGCACCTTCAGTGGTAGAGTCCCCACCAGCCTATATCTCGATTGAGTCCATTAGCATGTGAATTGAATTGGTGTATGTACTGTAATTCCAAGTTTTCCCTGTAAATGGTGGCCTTCACGCCTTTATCTTTATGATGATACATTTCTCATTCACACAAACAATCTTTCACAGAAACCTTCAAAGGTAAACAGTACTGTTTTATATTAAGCAAAAGCAAAATCAAAACAATTCACTTAGAAGGCCTGGGCCTTCAATATTTCTAATCTCATTAACATAGATACAATACCAAAATCCTGTCTCTTTACTTACTAAACTTTAAAAGAAATATATATTTAACTAAAGGGCTTGATTAATAAAATGTTAAATGTGTTAGCTTACATTACTACATTATTAAACCTAAAATGCAAATATAAAAAGATATAAAACCCTTACTCCAACAAAACCACCTCTAATGACCAGCATTCCCTGTAAGGTGATCGCTTGGGTGGCTACCCAGGAGAGATTCAAATGTCACCCAGCTCATCAGCAGAACTTCTACAGCTGGCAGCATGTGTTTCTGTTGGTGGTGCACATCCACACATGTCTTGGTACACATAACAAAATTTATTCTGCACTTGGTTGGAAAAAAAATTGGGAAGAACACTGCTAATGACACCTCAATTTGGGATAGTCCCTCAGATTGGGGTTCAGATTTGGGAATCTCTTCCACATCCTCAGCCATGAAGACCAATGCAAAGAATTCATTTCATTTCTCTGCAATGGCCTTGAGTGTTCCTTTAGCATCTCAATCTGCCAGTAGCCCCACTGGTTGTTTAGCAGACTTCCTGATTCTGATTTACTTAAAAAATATATACTTTTTTTGCTATTACTTTTTGGGTCTTTGGTTAGCTGTTCTTCAGATTCTTATTTGGCCTTCCAAATTATGTTTTTACACTTCATTTGCTAGAATTTATGCTCCTCTCTATTTTTCTCACTGGGATTTAAATTCCACTTTTTGTTTTGTCTTTCACTGCTTCTTTCACTTTTTTGGTTAGCCATGGGTCTCTTAAATGTATGCCCCAAATTAAAAACATAGTAAGATAAGCCTCTATTATGGTGTCTTGAAAAAGTTTCCCTGCAGCTTTCTGGGATTTGGCATGGTACCTTTTAATTTCTGTTTCACTGACTTTGTGTAGTTCCCCCTTTCTGAAATTAAATGTACACTGTTGTGCTGCGGCGGATTTTTTCCCGCCACAGGGATGTTATATTTATATTTAATTATATTATGATCACTATTACCAAGCAATCCAGCTATTGTTATGCTTATAAAAACTCATGGAATATTTTTCAGGGAACAAGACAATCTGCCATTATTTAAAATGCTAACCAACTATTAAAATTAGTACATGCATATATACACACACACCCCCTCCCCCCAAAAAAAAGTTTCTGCGTTTGTGTTATAGTTACCAGTTCTTATCATTGCTTAAGTCAGGCTACTAGCTTGAACATGAGTGGGACCTGGGCCTCTGTCAGCTGCTTAGTGATGCTCCATTGCTGTCGCAGAACAAACCCAAAGGTTGCCAGGTGTCTGGTATTGACCTGGACAGTCCAGTATTTTCTCCTCCTGTCTGGTAAAAAAACCTCAGAAAATACCAGACACCTAAAATGTCTGGTATTTTCTGATTTTTTTTCCCTGCCAGGAGTCGAAAATACAGGATACCTAGCAAACCTGCACACACTCAGCAACCTGCCCCCCCCCAACCCCTCCACTTACCTGGTTCCTCAGGGGAACTGTCTTCTGGCTCAGATCAGGAAAAAAAGATGGCCGCTGGCAAAAAGCCTCAAAGACTTTTCTTAAAGGGGCCATGCCCCTTTTTTTTTTAATTTTTGTTTTGCTCAATAACTTTGGTCTCCCCTTCTTTTTTTTCTCAACAGAATTTTTTCCCTGGTGTTTTTTTGGGGGGGTGTGTGTGGAAGTGTTCAGTATTTTTGGTTAAACCATCTGGCAACCCTAAAAGACCCCAGCTCTTACCCATCCTTTATAGTAGTCAGTTGTCATGTAAGTCTATGGGTCTTGCCATGTCATGCTTGAATCACAAAGTAGTTGTTTCTCAAGGCTGGTTACACAATCATCTTCCATCAGCCATATTGGATCACTAATTGCAAAGAAGCTGTTTTCACAACTGGTCTCCATCTCTCTATCTTGTATTTTGTTCATTCACGGTGGATGCCTCTTGCACTTTAAGGTTGCCAGGGTGATCAGGATGCTAACGATGCTGGCCCCTTTGTTTCTTCACTCCCTCTTTTATAATTAGGCCCATCAGTTGCTGGCATCTTCTCCCTTGCCTACCCACACATACCTCATTCACACACAGAACAGCACATTCACACAAACAGCCAAAAATCCTCATTAAGAAGCTCTCAGCCTTGCCAAGCAGGCCACTAGGCTCCCCCAAACAAACAGCAAGTACATATGCTATAGACAACAAACTTACCTCAAGGGAACCATAATCACTCCTCCTTCACCTGGAGAACTCTCGCGGAAAACTCCCCTGCTAGCCACTCCTGTTCATTAACTTCCTTAGGAGCACAAATTTGTATTCCACTGTTCTGACTGCCTTTAAAATTCTTAGCCCTATCCCCACAACACAGCATGCTTTTTTTCCCACCGCCACCTTTTCACCTCAGCTGATTCCACAGAAAGCAAATACAATTTGATTTTACGTGCTACTCTTAAAGGGGAAAGTGGGTGGGAAAGGCGGCAGAGTGGCAGAGGGAGATACTGAGCTGTCGGACATGAGAGGTGGGAAGAGAGGTTTGAGACCCCCTGTCAGTTGCTGATGTGTGGATGAGGATATCTAAGGGCAGCAGCCTCTCACACCAGCAGAAGATACAGATGTCAGAGTGTAAACATTGCAACTCTGTATTTCCATATGGTAACAACTTGAAAGTGCTCCTATCAACTAGGTTGTAGCCTACCCTGAACAGACTACAGCCGTTGGTATAGGCTTTGGGGGGTATTTAGCCCCAGCTATGGCTGTGGCCTCTGACATACAAAGCTCTCACACGTTATCATCTAAAAACTGTAAAATGCAAATTACTGCATACTGCTTGGTGCCTCTCTATCAGAGACAGCAGAGCTGGGGAAATTGGGGGCAGCTGCTTAAAGCTAGCTCCCCATGACATCAGCTCACAGACCCCCCAGCCAACAAGGGGGGAATGTGTGTAAATCGATTGGATTAACAGATAAACCTAGGCTTATTGGATAATCAATTATAGTACTTGACTATACACTAACATCCCTAGTTGGGAGGGAGGAAAAGGGTTTGGGGGAAGGGGGCTACTTACTGGTGTGCTAGCAGGAAAGACGGCAGAGCCCCAGCCCTTCCAGTCACTCCCTTGGTGGTACTGCTGCTCCCAGTGGAAACTCTGCAGGATAGCTCTCACCTGCTGGCTTGCTACCCCCAGTGGCTACTCACATATCACGTCCCAGACAATTATGGAAAACAGTTCTTTCCCCAGGCTTCCAGTTGTCATAGCACACCCAGACCCTGACCTTGCTTTAAGTTAGGAGAAGAGGAAGCTGCATACCAAATTTGGTGGCTATAATTCTTACCATTTAGGGGGAATTCTTGAACAGACTCACAGACAGACACATACTAAAATTTATAGAGAGCAATAAGAATTTGACCTTCAAACTGATATTTGGGGGGGAAAATGGATGGAGGAGGGGGATCAATTTGTACAGTGAACAAGGGCAGAAATACATGCTGCTTTTATCAGTTGCTCTAGTTCTTCATTTGCTGAAGAGTTTAACAGCAACTGAAGTCTGTCTCCATTACGGAATACAAGGCTGATCCAACACAGTGAAATTTAAATAGAACACCACATATTTCAAAGGTGACAACAAAAATTTACAGTTTAATAAGGCGGGTTTGTTCTAACGGTTCCTTTGAGACTGTGGTTGAAATATTTAAGAGATGCATTTTTTTCATGTCACTTTGCTGTTTTCTCCCAACTGGTTCAGAGGAAAAAGGGAGGAACTGAGACCGTATCTGGCCCTTTCCCTGTGTTGGTGAGGCTTGTGTTAACCCACAGATGTTGTGGTGATAAGCATGACATAAATAATAAATGGATAACATTGATTTTAATTATTATTTTATTATAACTTAGAGAAAGTGGGTCACAATACTTTCTGCCAGTCAGCTAACACAAAATGACTGCCACTAAGATGCAATGATGGCATGTATAACATGGGAATTTATGCCCATCAGGGTCTAGTCTCTCCTGAATAAGTGCCCTGACATTGCTGAGACATCAATGCCTTCACTGAGATACTACTACTACACAAGTTTTATAAAAAAAAATCCAGTTGTGCCTCAGCGGATAATAAAGTCCCCATTTATACTCTAAATATGAGATACTGAAGAAATTAGCTTATTTAGACTGAATGGAAAGACCATAATTCAGGTTTGGCAGGCTAGTGTAGAACATTTCTCATATTTGACATACTGCAGTTAGTTGTCTTTGCATGACAGCTCTCAGTGCAGGTGCTTATGGTGATCCTATGATCAGCACCAGAGCTGGAAAGCAGAATTGGTGTTATAGCACATCTTGCTGCAAGACCTCAAATGAACACACCTTTCCCACATAAGCTACACTGGAACACTGATGTAAGTTCATTTTCATTGAACTTTCCTGTGGTTCTGAACAGATTACCCAACTGATCCTTTGCTTATAAGGGTTTTTCACGGCATACTTCCAACATGCTAAAAAATGGGTGGAAATTCTTTGTTGTTCTTTCAGATATATGCTAAAGGATTTCTATAGGATTTTTTATAATTACATGGGATGACCCGGCCTGGCTTTGAATCGGGAGCAGTGGACGGGGGGGGGGGGGGGGGGGAGAAATGGACTGGATGATCTAGGACTCAATTAAAGGAGATTAATATAATTAATGCAAGGACATTTCCAAAAATGTCAATTACCCAGAATAATCTGCAGTTGTTTGAGGCAGGTAAGAACACTGTGCTTGGTTAATTTCTATCACCACAGCTCATTGTATCTCAGCTCAGCAAGTAAGCTTTCTTCCTACTGGGAAAAATGCACACAAAATAATCACGGAACTGCAGAATTACGGCAAACACCTACCACATTCTAATACTATACATCACTGATAATATGGACTTCATCATGTATATTCTCCATCCTGGAGGTTGTCAACTTCATTCTTATAATCTCATTCTAGCACTAAATTCAGGACTCCAGGTTGTTCACATGCAAGTACAATACTGTATGTATTTGCGACTCTTGTTAAGCATTTGCTACTCAGTATGAAATAATAAGAATGTTGTTTAATGAGCTAGCCTTAGAGCAAGGGTGGGGAACCTTTTTTGGTTCAGGGCTGCTAACCCACAGAAAAATCAGTTGGGGGCTGTACACATGTGAGAAGCAAAAAAAACCCAAACAAACCATCACTGACGTGGCCCCCACCTGAGAAACAGAAAGACACTATCCACATTCCTCTTGCACACCACAACCTGGGGGGTGGGGCAGGCTAGTAGATTTTCTGTGCTCCAGTCCCGTGGGGTAATATGGGGGGGGGCTGGAGTGGCAGCACGGGCTCCCCAATGCTGGGGGAGAGCCCTCAGGGTCTGGATCCAGGAAAGCCAAGGGCCCCATCCAGCCCCCCAACTCTTAGGTTTCCCACCCCAGCTTTAGACCTTTTTGTACGCTAAATAGAACCATCTTGCAGTGCTCTGTTCAGAGTCAGAACTAGAATGCTTTTAAAAACAAAAATTGCCAAGGACAAGCTGAAATTTTTTAAATTTTCAAATGAATATTTTTCAGGAAAATTTTATGTTATTTCTTTTAATTATCTCATAGAGCTAGCCAACATTTTTTGAAAATCTGAAACTTTGTCAAAAAAATTGTGTGTGAATTTTTTTGACAGCTCTAGGATTTTCATTTAGACATAACAAGTTTTAGCATTTCACGTCAAAGAAAAGAGGTTAATAGAAGCATGATCCTTTGATTACAACTCTTTTGGTAGAGTCTTGATTTGTATTACTGTCATGTAAATCCTAAGTAATTCCATTGTGCATTTACTCTATATTTACACAAATATAACTGAGTCTGTAGAAATGCTCTGCGTTAAATTTTTGCTTAGAACCAGGGCTATTTTCCTCCTCTATAAGGCACCAAACTAGTCACACAAAGCACTTCCACTACCAAGCTGGCCAGCAAGAAGCTGCACAAGCAAATCCCCTTAGACACACCAGCTTTACCAGTGCCACAACCAGCACCACTCCTTACACAGATGAGAGGTTAAGAAAACTAGTCTCACCAACTCTGAACAGGTTCTCCCAGTCAAAGGACCAGCCACAATCCCAGGTCAATTTATACCTTAGAATCACAGAATCATAGGGATGGAAGAGACCTCAGAAGGCTGAGTCCAGCCCCCTGCCCAAAGCAGCAGGACCAATCCCAACTAAATCAACCCAGCCAGGGCTTTGTCAAGCCGAGATTTAAAAAAGTCTAGGGATGGAGATTCCACCACCTCCCGAGGTAACCCATTCCAGTACTTCACCACCCTCCTAGTGAAATAGTTTTTCCTAATATCCAACCTAGATCTCCCCCACTGTAACTTGAGACCATTGCTCCTTGTTCTGCCATCCATCACTACTGTGAACAGCCTTTCTTCAGCCTCTTTGGAACCTCCCTTCAGGAAGTTGAAGGCTGCTATCAAATCCCCCCTCACTCCTCTCTTCTGCAGACTAAACAAACCCAAATCCCTCAGTCTCTCCTCATAGGTCATGCGCTCCAGCCCCCTAATCATTTTGGTTGCCCTCTGCTGGGCTCTCTCCAGTGCGTCCACATCCTTTATGTAGTGGGGAGCCCAGAACTGGACACAATACTCCAGATGTGGCCTCACCAATGCCGAATAAAGGGAAATAATCACTTCTCTAGATCTAATGCACCCTAATATGCCATTCGCCTTCTTGGCTACAAGGGCACACTGTTGATTCATATCCAGCTTTTCATCCACTGTAATCCCCAGGTCCTTTTCTGCCAAACTGCTACTTAGCCAGTCGGTCCCCAGCCTGTAACAATGCTTGGGATTCTTCCGTCCCAAGTGCAGGACTCTACACTTGTCCTTGTTGAACCTCATCGGATTTCTTTTGGCCCAATCCTATAATCTCTCTTGGTCATTCTGGACCCTATCCCTGCCCTCCAATGTATCTACCTATCCCCCTAGCTTAGTGTCATCCGCAAATTTACTGAGGGTGTAATCCATTCCCTCATCCAGGTCATTGATAAAGATGTTGAACAAAACTGGCCCTAGAACTGATCCTGGGGTACTCCGCTAGAAACTGACCGACAACCTGACATCGAGCCGTTGATCACTACCCATTGGGCCCAAAAATCTAGCCAGCTTTCTATCCATTTTACAGTCCATTTATCCAATCCATACTTCCTTAACTTGCTGGCAAGAATATTGTGGGAGATCGAATCAAAAGCTTTGCTAAAGTCAAGGTATAGCACATCCACCGACTTCCCCATATCCACAGAGCCAGTCACCTCATCATAGAAGCTAATCAGATTGGTCAGGCATGACTTGCCCTTTGTGAATCCATGTTGACTATTCCTGATCACTTTCCCCTCTTCTAAGTGCTTCAGAATGGATTCCTTGAGGATCCCCTTCATGATTTTTCCAGGGACTGAGGTAAGGCTGACTGGTCTGTAGTTCCCTGGATCGTCCTCCTTCCCTTTTTTAAAGATGGGTACTAGATTTACCTTTTTCCAATCATCTGGGATCTCTCCCGCTCTTCACGAGTTTTCAAAGATAATGGCCAAAGGCTCTGCAATGATATTTGCCAACTCCCTCAGTACCCTCGGATGCATTAAATCCGGACCCATAGATTTGTGTATGTCTAGCTTTTCTAAATAGTCCTTAACCTGTTCCTTCCCCACCGAGGGCTACCCAAGTCCTTCCCATACTGCATTGCCTAGGGCATTTGTCTGGGAGCTGCCCTTGTCTGTGAAGACCGAGGCAATAAAAGCATTGAGTACTTCAGCTTTCCTCACATCATCTGTCACTAGGTTTCCTCCCTCATCCAGTAAGGGTCTCACACCCTCTCTGATCATCCTCTTATTGCTAACATGCCTGTAGAAACCTTTCTTGTTATCCTTCACATCCCTTGCTAACTGCAATTCCAATTGCGCTTTCAACTTCCTGATTACTCCCCTGCATTCTTGAGCAATATATTTATACTCGTCCCTGGTCATCTGTCCAAGTTAGATCTTGCCCAAAGAGCTTGCCCATCCTTTAGAATCTAAAATGTAAAGGTTTATTAATAAAAAGAATGAAGAGGTTGAGAGTAGGATTGCTAAAGAAAGCACATTACATACATCAATCACCAAGTTCTTGATGCAGGCTACTTGCAGAGATGTAACAAACTGCTAGCTTCCAAGTCTCTAGAGTACATCTTTCATTAGGATGGGTCAATGCTCCTTCCTGGCTCTCAGTCCTGAGCAAAGGTGCTTCTGGAGCAGAGAGCAGGAGTGAAGACAAAGGTGGAGGAACCCCCAGGATCCTTTTATAATCTGGCCCATGTGGAGGGAAATCCACTGTTCTCTCGAGTGACGGTACCTCCCAAAATGGAGCTGATCACATGGCCACCATGTCCTTTTTAGGCAAGGAGCCATGGAGTATCCAGGTATGTCCTCCTTAGGCAAGGGGCCATTGTGTGCTCCTGAGGTGTCAATTGGCAACACTTAAGAATCTTTGTCCATGCAGCATTCACTGGACTGCCACCCTTCCCACTAGCTGGGCAACACCTGCTGCTGTCTCCTAGACAGAAAGCATTTAAATATAAGCACAGAGCCCGTATTCATAACTTTACATACAAAACTCATACAAGTATATGAGTAGCACAGAAAAAATAAGCTTAGCATGAGCTTTCATTAGACACCTCACATGGCCTACTTTGCACAGAATTTAGAGCAAACACACAACAGTGGGTGCAACAGTGCTCTGCATACTGCTGCAAAATCCAGTAACGTGACATCAGCCCAGGTTCAGGAAAGGGTCTGGAGCAGGGTTTCCCAACCTATGGATCTGGACCCAAATATGGGTTGCCATTACATTTCAAAAGGGTCACCAAGTGTTTCCCCAGGTGGCTCTGCCCCTTCTCTTCCCCCGTTTTTGAATTGCCTTGGGTCACCAAGTCTTCCTGAATTGTCAAAACGGGTCCCCATCTGGAAAAGGTTGGGAACCGCTGGTCTAGAGTGACAACATGATGGATAGAGATGTTCTAATCGAACCACGAGGTGCACGGTGATGGGTAGTATCTAAGTAGCGTCAGAGGGTGGCAAGCTGACATGTCAGGAGTGATGTGTAACTTTTCTGTACCTGAATATAAAGTGCTGGCTTGGAGGCGCAGTCTTTGTCTGATGTAGGGGACAGTGGGACCTCCCATTGACTGAGTCAGTACGTATGCGCAATGGTTCAGTAGAGTCTACTGACAACTATGACTGTATTTTGTTTAACAATAAACCTGACCAAGTGCCTTCAATCTTATCTGATTTGTGATCTTTGGGGACTCTCACAGTTTGCGGTGTTGACTACTTGCTCAAGTCAACACAGCACACATGACTGAGCACACGCGCACTCAGCCGGCTGGTGGTTATCATTGACAGAGCAGGAGAGCTGTCAGGACACCATGCCAGTAAATCTTGACTCCCACAGGGTCAAAACCACTTCAGCAGATACATGGACTGGGATATATATTAGCATATCAAAAGGAAGTTATTTATCAAGCATAGGATCAGTGAGAGTCAATTTAGTCAGGGTGGATGTGGTTCACTCCCAGCAGCTGATGGGGAGCTTTGAATACCAAGAGATAGAAAATTGCCTTTGTAGTGAGATAACCATTCTAAGTCCTTATTCAGTCCTAATTTGATCATGTTACATTTGCAAATGAATTATAGCTCTGCTGTTTCTCCTTGTAGTCTGGTTGTGAAGTTTTTTTGTACGAGGATGTCTACTTTTAAATCTGTTACTGAGTGTCCAGGGAGCTAAAGTGTTCTCCTACTGATTTTTGTATGTTACATACTAAAAAGGATTATTGTTTCTATGTATGTAACATACAATCTGTTACTAAGGATGTTAAAATACATCATGTAGCCACTGAAAAATTCAGTGGTTACATGGCTACACAGAGTGGGGAAGATAGTTGGGAGCCGGTGTGTGCAGGGAGCTGGCTTTAAGCTGGCTCCCCATGTGCACTGGCTCCCACTCCCCTTCCCTCTCTGTGTATGGGGGGGGGGAGGAGAGGCATCTCCACAGGAGCTGGTGCACATGGGGAGCCAGCTTATAGCCAGCTCCCCACGGCCACCGACTCCTGCCAGCCCCACCCGCTCTGCCGCCTTGGTATCATTTGATAAGTAACTCCTTACAAAAGCACTTTAACCTCATTGGACACTCAGTAACAGATAGGGATGTGAAAGTGTAACCATTTACATGGTTAACCGATGAACCTGGGCTCAACAGTTAACGTGCATGGTTACATGCAGCCCCTCTCCATGCTGCTGCCTCTGTATCAGCGTGGGGGGAGGGCAGGCAGAAACTGGTGCATGCAGGGATAGAGGCAGCAGCATAGAGGGGGCTCTTATTTTCCTCTTCCCAAATAAATGCCATGCAACTGCTCCTGACGAACTAAAACTGCTAATGAAATAAATATAGTTATGTCCTGTGGTGTCAATAGATGAAATAGTTCACTCTCCATTCATAAAAGACCTAATGCCAGGTGAAACCATTAAAATCATCTAGTCTCACCAGCATAGGACAGATCAAAGAACCTGACACCACAATTTCTGCATCAAAGCCTGTAACTTCTATTGGAGCTACAGCATATTTTTTAGAAAGACATCCAGTCTCTATTTAAATTTTAAAGACTTGATTTCAAGTAACAGAGAATCCATTACCTCCCTACGTAAATTACTCAGAATGCAATCCTCTTCAAAATGGCCACCTAGTTTCTAGTTTGAATTCAAGAGCTCTCTTAAGCACTTATATTGCCGTCATTGCTGTAGTATCTAAGCATGTCACAGTTTTTGCTCTAGGTATCCTCACATCCCTTTGAGATGGGTAAATGCTTTATCTCCATTTTACAGATGGGGAATGGAGGCACAGAGAGGTTAAATGACCTGCCCAAGGTCGCACAGGAAGTCTGTAGCAAAAAGCAGAAATAAACCCGGGTCCCAAACACACAAGCCCCTAACCAGTGGGCCATCTTCTCCTTGTTATCCATTTTGAAGCTACACCTGAAACACTTGATATAAACAGTATTGTACTATCAAAAAGGAGTCCTGCGGAACCTTAAAGACTAACAGATTTATTTGGGCACAAGCTTTCGTGGGCAAAACCCACCTTGTCAGATGCATAGAGTAGAAATCATGGAGGTAGGGATATATATACTTCCATATCAAAAGAAGGGAGTTACTTATCAAGTGTAGGACCATTGTTAAGAAGGTCAGTTCAGTCGGGGTGGATGTGGCTCACTCCCAGCAGTTGATGGAGGGTCAGAGAGACATTTACTCAAGAGAGATGTAAGGTTATTTCTAAGGCAGCTGGAAGTAGATTTTTGTTTATACTTTTATGCTGGCTTTTCTTAGAAGATTCCAAGGGAGGGTCCTGAGCCTCCTGGCCCTGAAACAAGGGTGAATGTAGAGTTGTTACAGGGGACAAGGTCTGAGAAAGGCTGGGTAGGAAGGAGCCGAGGGAAACAGCAACAGAGTAGACCTTGGCTGCTAGTAATTGGTCCCTGTAATGGAATCTAGTGTGGTGGGAGGGCCTAACAGCCACCAACAATGTGACATGAACCCTCTGAGAAGAGGATACAGACCAAATGGAAGGCCCCAAGAGAAAGGTGTGAGGATCAGAGGACCCAAAGCTGGGGATGAAGACCTTTGGCTGAAGTTGTTGGAACTGTTTATTTTGTTGGACTCTTTGTTACCCTGGAAGAAGTCTGAGCTGCTGACTAAGTTAAGGGAAGAGAGACCACTGAAGCAACTGTCACCGGGGAGGCCAGAGCAGCAGGAAGCCAGGGTATTAGATGCTCCAAGGGTGAGGAAATTCTTTACAGTTATGAATGCAGGAATGGGGATCTCTGGGTTGTTTTTGTGGCTGTACCACAAAATCCTGTGACCATAACCTCTTTCAACCTCTTTGTGTCTTATTTTCCTCAGCTGTAAAATAGCAGTGATAATTCTCCAGTGACAGGGTTTAAGTGTGTCTGTAAAGTGCTTTGAGAGCTCTAACTGGAAGGTACTGTGTTTATAAAGCACCATTCTTTGGAATTGCTGTTGGCTTTCTACAGAGCAATCTACAAAGACATTATCTGCTTATCCACTAGCAAGAACAACAAACGTCTGTCTCATGAAGTTGTTTGTCCCTGTTGCAACTATTTCACTGCCTTGATAACTTCTTGTTAGCACAGCACAACTCACCGCCACAGCACCTCCTGCTGGACACTCAGGGAATCAGCTCTTCAATTGTGGAACACCCCCTTCTGGCTGGTGTCATGCCTGCTGTTGCTGTTAATGGCTCCACCACCTTGTGTTAGGACCCACGTCCCTCCCAGACTGTGGCATCCTCCCCTCCGGGTACTGCCCTGCCAAAGTGCCTCCATACTCTGGGGTCATCCTCCTCCAGGAACCCCCAAGTCCCTAAACCCACCTTGCCTCAGTGACCCACTGCCAGTCATCAGCTTGCCCCTTTCCTCAGGGGCAAACTGCAGCCTGAAATGGGAACTCATCATTGGCAAGGTGGTATGGACCTGCTGCCCTGGCTGCATCCCTAGTACCCTCACACCTTGCTTCAGGCCCTGCAGCCTGGGAGCTTGCCTGGCCAGAGCTTCCCCAGCTCTATCTGCCTTTCCCCAGCCCTGCTCTAAGTCAAGAAGCCTCTAGCAGCCAGGTCCCTCTTGCTCCACAACTGGAGCAAGACTGAGTCCCTCTCTCTCTCCTCCCCTCCAGGAGCCTTTATTTATACTGCCCTCAGCTGGGCCCTAAAGCTATGTCTACACTGCCGGGTTCTTGTGCAAGAACATCTTGCAAGAAGTCTTGCGCAAGAACACGTCTACACTGCCATGTCCGAGATGTGCTTTTGCGCAAGAGCACCCGTGGCAGTGTGGACGCTCTCTTGCGCAAGAAAGCGCCAATGGTCATTTCAGCCATAGGGCTTTGTTGCGCAAGCAACCCTGCAGCGCGTCCACACTGCCCTCTTGCGCAAGAGCTGTTGCGCAAGAGAGCTTACACTTGTAAGAAAAGAGCGTAGCTCTTGTGCAAGAAGCCCTCTCTTACCACGCCGTACTGTAAATCTTCTTGTGCAAGAGAGGGTGGGCAGTGTGGACACTCTGCGGGTTCTTGCACAAGAACGGCCATACTTGCACAAGAACCCGCCAGTGTAGACATAGCCTAATTGGCTAATACCTGCCACAGCTGCTGGTTCCAGGGCTCCACTGCTCCAGCCCTCTCCCAGGGCTGGGTTTTAACCCTTAAAGGGCCAGTGCAGGGACAACACCTCATCACACTCCCCTTAAAGACTGTGATTGGTTCTGGCATTTAAAACTAAATCAAGTCCACACATGTGTAAAGGAGAATGCCCTAGAGGAAGGACAAGTGCCAAATGCTGTTGGCCAGTGTGTGCATGCAGATCTTTAAACATAGTTAAAAATATTACAGGGGATGAATGGGATATATATGTCCATGTAACTGTTATGACTTTGTTTTCTCTGTGCTGCTCTTTTAAACATCTTGTTTACATGGCGCAGCAAGCCAGGGCGTGAACCTGTTGCTTGTCCTGCATTTGATGACTGCATGCAGTGTATCAAAGTGCACTATGGAGCTTTTAGTGCTAGTAGGTCCATATGGTCAGTTAGCGCATAGCAAGCTGGCGTACTATAGAATAGATCTCGGTTTGCCATACAATAAATTGCTGTGTAAACAAATCCTAAGGTCTCTGTGAGTCAGCAGTGATATAATAGAACCCACTGCATGGCAAGTCATGGAAGCTCCTTCACTGGAGGTTTTCAAAAAAAGGCTGGAGAGCCTTCTGCCTTGGATGGTGTAGACGCAACAAATCCTGCAACTAGATGGCCTTTGAGGTCCCTTTTCACCCTATGGTTCTATGAGCATCTTAACAAACAAGACACAGTCTGTACTCCAATGGAGACTTTACCTTTATTCCTTCTTGTTTCCTTTAATCTGCAAGAAAAATCAATGAGGTTGAAAATACATGGGTTGCTCCTACAGAAAAAGACAACAGGAGCGAAATTTTATCAACAGGGTGAACAGCTAAATAACAGCTTTTCAACTCCCATTAAATTTCAGTGCTCTCAGTCCATCCCAACCGAGGCACCAGAAATGGGGCATTCATATGAAAAATTATAATAACTTTATTTGAAAAATATCCCCTTGCCCACACCAAAGTGCTCTGGTAGCTGTACCACAGTGTAATCAAAGCATTATAAAACATAAAAAATTAGAACAAAGAGCTGTGTTTTCATCTGCACCAATGAAATAATTACACTTGGCAATTTCAGCATATTCTTCAGAGGAGCAGTGGGGCAGGGAGAGATAGATGGGAAGCCTTAGTTATTATATGGATATTTTCCTCACTCCATGTTGTGGAAGTCTGCTTCCAAAACATTACCTCTATTTTTTACCTATGAAAACTCATGATTCTAGATACTACTGTAAGTCTCTAAGGTGCTGCAGGACTACTTGCTGTCTCTATGATCTGGTGAAGCATTATATACACATCTCCAATTACTGTTAATGAAAGCAATTGCTTCTAATAGCATAAGTAGTACAGTATGCTGAATAGTATGCCCTCATAATATTGTGGCTGTACTGCACATATTAACTGGTTACAAGCCACATTTTTGTGAGTTAAAAAAAAAAAAAAAAGACAACTCACATAAAGTTCTCAATTGATCATGATTGTCTTGCTGGTCAGTGATGCTCTTTGCAGTTTATGTATTGCAGAACTTAAGTACCAAATCACAAGATGGGGTTGTTTTTTTTTTAATTCTGGGGGGTTTTGCACTAGTTTTGTATATCACAGTGTTTCTCAGGAACTTGTTTGAACTTCCTTTTAGTATGCTAAAGGCCCAGTTTAACCCGGGACTTAGATGCATGTAAAAGTCCAGCTCTATGCAGCAAGCACTCATTCCTGCACTGTATACTCTCCTGACCCAGTGAGGCACTGAAGCACAAGCTTAACTTTAAGCAGTGACATAAATGGGTCTTGAGAACACACTGTACAGCAAACAAACACAAACTTCAACGTTTTGCTAAATCAGGACAAAATCTTGATCCATCCAGACCTCCCCCTTCTGTAAATCACCATCTTGATTCAATTATCAAGAAACTGAAGCTATTAAAAAAAAATCCAAGTATAATTTCTTAATGTATTTTTCTTTTTTTAAACCTCTAGAACACTCCACATATTTCAAAAGGAAAGCAAAGCTGGGTTACATTTTTTTCGCTGATGTTATTAATAAAAATGTTACAATTATGTCTTCAAATGTAATGACACATTCGATAATTTGACTTGTGCATGGCTCCATTGGTCGTCACGTTTCATGACAGATTGGACTATTTCTACACCTCCAATTTCACATCAGTCACCATCCTGCCTCTCGGTATTTGCTGTTCCATATATTTAATAACTGACACGCAGACTTGTATAATTTCTTTATTTCATCAGTTTCTTTTCTTCTTTGATACGCAACCCTTGTCTATTCTAATTACTCTTTACTATCCTCCATGCTTTGTTTCTCCCACAAGTTAGCTCTGTTGATGCGTCAGGAAAGCTTTTTGATGACAATGCTGCCATTTAAAAACGGACAAGTGTTCTCACAAGCTATTTCTTTCTCTCCCTAAAGGATTTATGCTCATCTGGCACTAATGATTCAGGCCCTTTATCACTGCCTGCAGAAGCAGTGCAAAGCTGTCAGCCAGCCAGCAGTGCAAAGCTGTCAGCCAGGTGCTAGAAGACTCACCCTCCTTTGACTCTAAGACATTCTGCCTCCTCCAGCAACACTAAACAGCAGTCAGCAACTCCCACGTTTTTCACAGCCTTACATATAAGACTGTGACATTCTACAGTGAATTTCTCATGAATTAATTGTGTGTTGGGGGGAAGGCTCCTTCAGCATTATATAGAGATATGACGTTTAGGTTTCTTGGCCACTTGTTTGGTAGTTTGGTCCTTGGCATCCTTTTGGCGCACTCTTTCCAAAGTGTGAGGAGAGGGATAAGACAAAGCAAAATGCTGCCACCTCCCACCTGTGTGGTCACAGAGATGGAGGGCTGGTTTGTGTGCAACCTCCTGAATGTGCAGACAGCCCCTCAAAGTCAGAGGAGACCATGAAAAGGGCTAGCAGAGCCTGTATCTCACGCTGTAGTAGTACCTTCTCCATTGGCTGTACCCATGCTCCCTGTCCCACTGCTGTACATTCTTGGAGTGCCCTGTAAGCACCTTGAGCAGCAGTAGCTGGCTAGTGAGTGGTGGGAAAAGGAGGGAGAGATCCTCCTCAGGCCCCTGCTCCTCTCTTGTACACTCCTCTTTCCTTCCCCTCCTTCCACATAGCAAAGAGAAGGTCCCAAGGGGCCTGCTGCCAGGAAGAGGGAAAGGAGGCATCTGCCCCAGGGCCTCGCGATTAGGGCCCCAGGAGCCCCTTTTAAATTGCTACTGGGAGCCCTACAATGAGCGCTCTGGGCAACACTGAGGGCTGGCTGCCCCAGCCCCGTTCCTTCCATCCAAGGAGGGAGGGAGACACAGGCACAGAAGGGCGTGTTTGGGTAGGGAGGGGTATCCATATTTTAGGCTACACGAAATATTTTAAGGGATGCTACCAGAGGTTTGAAAGCATATTGATGTATCCTTTTCTCCTACTAAACTTCTAGCTTTTGTGCACTGTGTTGTGTAACTCCGTAAGTGGCACAGCCATTGTATTATGACAGTACTATCGCCAATAACACTCTATTTGGCTATACAAGAAAAAATGAATAGGATCTTTTTAAAAAGCATTTCATGTACTTCAGGTTCTTCGTAAGGAAAAACATGTCTAATTTTAGCTTAAATGGATGTTAATTTGACATGCTGATTTGAATAACAGAGATAAATTCCCAGGGTTTTTTTACATTAAAAATATATGAAATGACAGTTGCCTTTTGAATGTTCTTATTTTCTGAAGGATTTTTTTTCTTTGTGGTATCTAATGATAAAGCTCTAAAACGTATAATAGAGAATGCTCCTGAATTTGCAGGAAGTTAGACTAGGTGGGTCATTTCCACCGATATAATTTATGACCGTAATAGGAGGAACATAAGAACATAAAACATTACAAAACATTCCTACTTTGGTCAAGTCAGTTAATGAGAAGTTTTTTATGGGGTAGATATTCATCAGGAGTTGGGTATTCATGTATTTCTAAGATAAGCTTTTGTGTACAATTTGTTCTGAACACAGTAAAACAGGAGAATCTAGTTCATCCTCATTTGTGATCTCATTTGTAGATCACAAATCTAAAAACTGTATTTGAAGGTGTGCTTGACTTATCATTTATACATACCTAACAAAAGCAGAACTCTCCAAATGCTTTAGCAGGAATTGTAAAGGACTCTCGCATTCTGATCTAAGGCTATGTCTACACTACCACCCTAGTTCGAACTAGGGTGGCTAATGTAGGCATTCGAAGTTGCAAATGAAGCCCGGGATTTAAATATCCCGGGCTTCATTTGCATCTTCCCGGGCGCCGCCATTTTTAAAAGTCCCCTAGTCCGAACTCTGTGCCCGCGGCTACACGCGGCATGGAGTAGGTAGTTCGAATTAGGTTCTCTAATTCGAACTACCGTTACTCCTCGTGGAGGTGTACCGGTAGTTCGAATTAGAGAACCTAATTCGAACTACCTACTCCGTGCTGCGTGCACGGAGTTCAGACTAGGGGACTTTTAAAAATGGCGGCGCCCGGGAAGATGCAAATGAAGCCCGGGATATTTAAATCCCGGGCTTCATTTGCAACTTCGAATGCCTACATTAGCCACCCTAGTTCGAACTAGGGTAGTAGTGTCGACATACCCTAAATGTTTTAAGCATGATACACTGTGTAAACCTTGAACATGTTACTACAGCTACCACATCAAATGCAAGTTCAACAACCTTGACTCTTACGCTTACCATGTTTACCAGGTTGACTCTGATGAATGTTTTTCAGTGTGCCTTTGACTCCCCTTTTCCACCTCTAGTGGCAATAAAGAGGGGCAAATACAGAAGTCACCTTCCATGGCTCTGACTTTGGTGCATTTGAAGAAGAGTGGTTTTTTCCCTCTTCAGAAACAGCTTGTCAGATACAAAATAATGAGAAAACAAGCTCTGCACTGTGGTACTCGTGTCTTCCCTGAAAACTAGACAGCCCCAAAGTTTTGTTCAAAGTTCTCTCGCCTTTGCTGCAGACAGAGACACAGACTCGGTATGCAGCCTTCCTTCCCACTCCCTTACATGCATACTCCTTCCCACTACTGTCTTACTTCCCCCTTTCTGACTGGCCCATTCCCACCTCCCTCTCTGACTGACTTCCTTTTCCAATTATTGCTGGGTTCCTTGCTCTCACCCAATTATCAACAGATCTTCTCATGTAGTATAGTGTGATTCAGGGGTGAGATCCAGACAGATGGAGCTGGAGTCCTGGAAGAAACTAAAGGATGACCAACAATGACCCATCCACATCAGGCTCCAGAATTCAATGAGGAAGATCAAAAGCATAATGTTGGGGAAGGGCAAAAGTTTTCTCATCAATGACTTTAGCACAATGTCTCTTAAATATAAAGAAGGGGGCCTAAAACACCACTGCCTAACTCCAGTGCTATGCTGGTGTAACTCCATTCACTCAAATTATACTGGTGGGTCAGCAGTGATTGACAGATTTATAATTACCATGATCTTGGACTCAGCTGGTAAATCCTCTTTGCCTGGTGAGAGTGTAATCCACACACCTTCAGGGTGTGTTGCACCATCCCGTCTAGTGGCACTGAGATTACTGAGCCTCTGCTAAGAGCCAGTTGGCTTTTAATGCATGTGGTAGAGGCTCATGTTCTAAGCTCCAGAGGTCCCAAGTTTGATTCTGTCTGTCGGCGATACATTAGCACCTACTAAACATCGACCATCTGTTTCACAGGTGAGAGGTTTGGAAACTGGGGTGGTATTTGACAGCTTCATGCCATTTACCAATGTACTAGATCCTAGAGAAATAATTAATATAATGAAAACCTAAATGCAATAATCTTAAAGCAAATGTCACTGTAAACTAGTTCTATTGAAATTCCATTACGCTTTTATTAGGTTTTTGGGATCAAAGAGGCTATTTCAGAAGGATAATCAAAGTAAAGAGGCTAACTGGCTAATTACACAGATGTTTCAGCACACATGGCTTTCCAAGTACTGGTTTTGAGTCCAGCAGAATAATTTATCCTTGTTTTCATTCCCTTGGACTACCCTTTTCCTCTCAGGACATTTGGGCCATGCCCCTCAGGTGCATTGATAGCTACAGCTAGCAGTAATTGTTCTTCTCGCAGAGGGTCAAATGCACCCTCCCAGATAGATTTTTCATCTTCTTGGAGGGCTTTTTCATCTTCTCGGAGGGCTTCCTCATCCTCCCAGAAAGCTCTTTCCTCTTCTAGGAGGCTTTTTTCATCTGCCCAGAGAGCCTTTTCTTCTGCCCACAGGACTTTGTCCTTATCCAAGAGAACCCTGTCCTTTTCCCAGAGCACCTGATCCTCCTTCCAGAAAGCCTTGTCCTTCTTCCAGAAAGCATTATACCCCTTCCAAAAGTCCCTGTACCCCTCCGAGAATGCTTTTGCTTCTTCCCGGAAAACCTTTTCTGCCTCCCGAAAGGCATTTTCCTCCTCCCAGATGGGGGTTTCCTCCTCCCAGAAGGCCTGGATCGCCATCCTGAAGGCCCAGATCTTCTCCCGAAAGGCATTCATCTTTTCCCGAAAGCCCTTGATTTTCTCCTGAAAAGCCTTGATTTCCTCCCGAAAAGCTCTCTCAGCCCATAGCTTCTTAATGAGCTTCTTCTGGCGGGAGGTGTAGGACATCTAGCGACAATGGCAGTTTTAGTCGTTCACTCTCCAATCTTGATGAAAGCTCTCATTGCTTACAGAGCCTGCTGAGGGAAAGGCATGCTCCAAGTCCGGTCCAGCTTGTCACATCCTATAGCCCATCAGATAGAAAAGTGTCAAGGTGTCAGCAATGACTATCGTAATGGGAACTGCTCAAACATGCAGTAATTGTGTAAATCAGGGGGGTTAAAATATTGCTGCACCATAAATACAGATATTTGCAAAGTGAAAAGCCTTTATCTTTGGACAACATGTATATAGCATCAATTAGTGCAGCATTTGGCTTGGGATCCTGTACCTCATCGTAGGTGTAACACCTGGACCAAGATTTTCCAAAAGGATTTTCCAAAATGACTTGGGATGCCTCTGTTTTTTGAGGATCCAGCTTGAGATCTCTAAAGAGGTTGGGGGTATCTGACCATGCTGATCACCCCCCCTTCTAAAAATTAAGCCCCTTAAAGTGACTACCCGAAAATAGAAACACACACAGATTCACTACTCCCCAGGCTCACTGACGGCGGTGGGAAGGGACAAAAGGGGCAGTTGCTCTGAGCGATCCAAAGGGGCTTTCCTGTCTACAACTGCTACTGTGGCAGCAGCGGTGGCCAGAGCCCTGGGCCCTTTAAATTGCTGCCAATGTGCCGCACACTCCAGGCAGCTGTAAGGGCTGGGGGGGTGGTGCACCATGCTCTGGGCAATGCAAACAGCTGGCTGCCTCTGGCCCCACCCCTTCCAGGAGCACAGAGCCAGCCCCTCGCTGTTGCCCAAGGGAGAGAGAAAACAATCCAATTTTCTATTGACTAACCCTGCCTCATAATTCCTGAACTGAGGGAAATGCTGACTACTTATTTATACTGTTATATATATTATGAATTATAATAATAATTTATTATGAATTATTGTACAGTGCCTCAGGCTTCAAAGTGGAGAGAAGGGTGCTTTGTAAATAAAATGTCTTTTTATTATTTGTTTCAGAGGGGTAGCCATGTTAGTCTGTAACTGGAAAAACTTAAAAACAACGAATAGTCCTGCAGCACCTTAGAGACTAACACCACATGCAGGGCTGGATTAAGCCAAGGGGCTAGCCGGGCAGCTGCCCAGGGCGCCAACCTATGAGGGGCGCCTGATGGCAGCTGTAAGGAGTACCGCATGCCCAGCGCCCCTTAGAGCTGCAATCAGGCGCTGCGCGCCCAGAGCCAGGGGCCGCCCCTTAGAGCCGTAAGGTACGCAGTGCGCCGGGGGGGTGGGGCCGCGTATGTGCCGTGCGCCCGGGGGCGGAGCCACACATGTGTCATGCACCCACTGCTCGGGGTGCAGGAATGGCTCAAGCCAGCCCTGACCACTTGTAGATGGTATCATGAATTTTCGTGGGCACAACCCACTTCTTCAGATGCAAAACTATTTGTTGTTTTTTTATTATTTGATTATGCAAGGATTTCTCTGCCCTTTCCTAGAAAATTAGGAAAGGCTCCAGGGATAACAGGGGCAGTGCAGGAATGGTGATTATCAAGGAGATGGGAAGTGGGTGAGCCCTTAAAATCCCTTCTTCCTTGATTCCCCCTCTCTTCATGTGTTGAGTGGTCTTACCAGAATAGACCCCAGTAGGCCTTTCCCATAGCCTTTCATGTAGATATGGGAATCTATGGCAATAGTCTTCTAGCATCATCCATGCCATCCCCACCTTCCACTCCCCCCGTCACCCTGATCACTGGCTGTGAAAATGTTGCCTGGAATGGGGAAGAGAAAGAGGATAGAAATGATGTGCCACTGCACCTTTGCAGGGCTCCTAGCAGCACAACTCTATCCCCGTTCCTTGTGAGACACTCAGTCACTGAAACAACAGCAATTTCTTCTCAAATGTGATTGCTGGCAGTAGCTCTTTTGCACCCACTCCTCTTGTGGGACTCCGGGGGAGGCAAGTCCTTTTCCTCAAGGAGACCAGCAAGAAGCACCTATTCCTTTTCCCCCTCTGGGATCCCTCTTGGTGGCAGTCAGTGGGATAATGAAAGTTCAATCCCATTTACCTTCATACTAACAAGATCTGTAGAGCTGCCTGAAAACAAAGGGGAAAGGGTGCCCGACCTAATCCCAACATATGCTCTGTGCTGAGGAGAGGGAGGGATCCCTTGAAGGAATGATAAGGACAGATCAGTTCCAATTCTCTGGGAGACTTTGATGATCAATGACAATAGCAACAACAGGAGGCAAATTTTGCCATCCCATGTACTGCAGGTGCTTCAGCCTGGTACTTCCTGGAGGGTCTGGGCAGTAAGGAGAGAGCAAACAGAAGATAGGATTGTTTGAGTCTCTTAAATAAAAGACCCACACTTACTCACACCTTACCATGCCTTTGAGAGAATGTCAACACTTCTTCCATTTGTTCATACTCACACCTCAGCCATGCTTTAAAATTTTCTCTCTCAGAAGAAACTTTTTCCTCCCACATCTCTTCCAGCAGGGGGGGGGTTGGAGAAATCCAAAGGGCATAATTCCCCTACCTCAGGATACAAGAAATTCACTTGTACTTTTTAATGGGAGTTATTTATCATGTAGGGCCGGGGTGGGAAACTGCTAGCCTGTGGGTCAGACGCAACTGTCAGGGTTAGCCTCTGGTGGGCCACCAGACACTTGGTTTACCTAAGTGTCCACAGGTATAAAGCCCCACATCCCTCAGTGGCTGCAGTTTGCCGTTCCTGGCCAATGGGAGCTGCAGAAAGTGCTGGCCTGGCCCATGCCGCTTCCTGCAACTCCCATTGGCCAAGAATGGCAAATTGTGGCCTCTGCAGCTGCAAGCAGATGTGTCTACACATGCTTAAGCAAACAAACTTTTCAGCTGAGAAAAGAGACAACAGGGGATATGATAGAGGTCTATAAAATCATGACTGGTGTGGAGACAGTGAATAAGGAAAAGTTATTTACTTGTTCCCATAATATAAGAACTAGGGGCCACCAAATGAAATTAGTGGGCAGCAGTTTTAAAACAAATAAAAGGAAGTTCTTCTTCACACAGCGCACAGTCAGTCTGTGGAACTCCTTGCCTGAGGAGGTTGTGAAGGCTAGGACTATAATAGGGTTTAAAAGAGAACTCGATAAATTCATGGAGGTTAAGTCCATTAATCACTATTAGCCAGGATGGGTAAGGAATGGTATCCCTATCCTCTGTTTGTCAGAGGGTGAAGATGGATGGCAGGAGAGAGATCACTTGATCATTACCTGTTCAATTCACTCCCTCTTGGGCACCTGGCATTGGCCACTGTCAGGAGACAGGGTACTGGGCTGGATGGACCTTTGGTCTGACCCATTATGGCCATTCTTATGTTCTTATGCTCTAAACTGTCTAGCAGCCCACCAGTGGCTAAACCTATGACCTGCATGTGACTGGCATGACAGAGGTTCCCCACCTCTGATGTAGTGGGAGAATCATTCACTGTATTAAAGGAGAAGGATTTAATTTGGAGTTTCTTACACTTACCAGTCTAACACAAGTAGTGTAATGGCAGCCAATAAGTATGTTAAATACAACAAGCCTTCTTTCAAATTAAATATCTCACATATGATATTTCTATTAATAGACTGCAGGTTTAAAGCAAAGTCAACCTGTGGAACTCCTTGCCAGAGGATGTTGTAAAGGCTAAGATTATAACAGAAGAACTAGATAAATTCATGGAGGATAGGTCCATTAATGGCTATTATCCAGGACGGGCAGGAATGATGTCCCTAGCTTCTGTTTGCCAGAAGCTGGGAATAGGCAAAAAGGGATGGATAACTTGTTCTATTGGCCAGTGTCACAAGACAGGATACTGGGCTAACTAGCTTCTAGATTTGACCCAACATGACCCTTCTTATGTTCTTCTCTCTTCTTTAGATCTCAGTGTCTTATCTCCAGGACTGCACACCTTTCCTTCTCCTTTTCTCTTTCTCACCCTCCCTCCAATCACCAGGTGGAGAGTGAAAATAGTACCTGCCTTGTTAATTGCACTTTGCTGAATCTATAGGGCCACTAGCAAAGTGCTACGTGCAGAGCAGTACATTCATTATCCTGCTCTCTGTAGCATGTTCATTTCCACTGTTTTCTGGCCAACCACTAATCAGGATAATTCAGGTAATCTGCTCTTGGCAACTGGTTTTGCCACATTTACTGACCTAATTTTGCCTGAGCTATAAAAACAATTGTATGAGACCTGCTTATATTTTAGTTCAGAGCTTCTATCGTCCAGCTAAGTGAGGCACATAACCAGTGTCCCATTGTCCTTAATGCAACTTGTGAACTTGTGCATTTGTAGTTTGTTAAATGGTAGAAAGTGAAGACAAATCGGGCATCTTCTGGTTGCTTAGTTCTGCCTCTAGGTAAGTAATGAAGAAGGGGGGTTTACTGATGCTTCAAGAGCAAGGAGTGAAATAGACAATGAATATACAGTGGAGATCTTTTCCAAATCAGATCGGGTGCTCAGAAGACTGAATTAATAAGTCCCATTTGGAACCTCCATCTCTGAGACATGCATTAAAAAAGCAAAGAAAATGCTTGAAAGCTCTTTTTGAAAGGATCAGTAAAAGGCAATTCCATTTCTTCTTACAAAAATGAGGCATAACCTTTTTCATTTTGTACATCATAATTATCAAATAGAAAATATGACTAAATTTTGTTCCACAAATCTGCAAATACTATTTCTATTAGGTAAAAATAACAGTTGTTGGGTCATTGCTGATGTCCCTAGATGTGTAATAATGGCTGACATCTTTGTTGACAACCTGGGTTTAGCTGCTGACTGGCATGAGGCCTTATGGATAGACTGACCAAATCATTTCTTTACCCAATGAGATTTTTCTTCTTGATAGTGTTAATTAACATCTTTAGACTTCAGAACATCAAACTCCAGGGATGCAGAGTAATTCTGCTTAATAACAATATATGTGCTACCAAATACATAAGTTTGGAACAAATTTAAGAGAGACTATATAGCACTTACCCAAGTGCAGTCCTTTACCCAACTGGATGTCTGATGCCCTTTGGTGATTGCCTAACTAAGATTCAGGTCACCTATAGTGATGTCATTTCACAAAGTTCAACACCAATGGTCCAAAGCTCAATATAACCTTATGGTGGTCATTGGGGCAGAGCTGAATGAGGGAGGAGCCAAGAATGGATCTAGGTTCCCCTCTCATACCTTACTGTAGATGATCATCTGTTCATGGGTTGTAATAAATAGAATTATAAAACCACAATATTTTGGTTGTGGAATCACAACTTGCTTGTTGGGTTAAGTATTCCTGGTGAGTGACTTTTGCAAAATAGGCTTGCTTCAACATACTTTAAAGATTAGGCAAATATCAGTATTTTGGCTTTATTGCTGAATGTGTATGAAGCTAGACACCTAATATAATAATCACACTATTACATCTCCCATTAAAAACTTACTATATAAAGAAAATAGAGACATATATGTCATGCTGGGGCTATAACTAAGCTTCATGGGCCCAGCTGATTATAACCCTGTGTCACAAAGGCTAAGACATGAAAAAGTAAATCTAGGTGCCTATCGCCATATATAGGTACCTACTGTAAATAAGTGACCTCATTTGTTCCACAGTATTGAGTAACCAGCAGCTCCCAGTGAAGCACTTCTGAAAAAATCAGGTTGATTAGTCACATTAGGTATCCAAATATAGATTTGGATTCCTGTTTTTTAAATTCTTGACCAGAATGTTGATTGACTCTGCTGGGGCTTCTACCCACAGATGGCTTCCAATATATACAATGCAACCATATGCAGTGTGCTATGAATACTGATGCTGTGGTATGTACAATAGCAACTTACCTGAAAGGAGAGATTGTCATCCTTTTCTTCCATTATCAACCTTTACATGTAGAGGAGTCTGTCTTCTGTGTTTCTGCTCATTGCTACAGAATGTGGAAGGGTGAGTCACAGTGCAGGGTGTCTCTCTCTAGTGCAGTATTTTAGAGACAGATTCACCTGTGTACTTCAGCTGCTTGGATGACAGAGAGATGAGAGGAGAATCAAGAAGGAATTAAATGAAGTTCCAAGTGGAGATTGAGAAATTGGAGCCACAGTGTGCAAAGATTGCTGGGAAGCTTTTAAGAGGATGAAAAACTGGGGTCAAGAAAGAAGAAAACAGCCAAAATAGAGACCTTTATAGGGAGGAATAGAGATGCTGCATACTGAGCCCCTGTACAATGTACTTCATATCACAAACAAAATTAGTTGTAATGTATTAATGAGTATATGTACTGCTTCCTCTATTGGATCAAATCATAATTGCTTAATTGTGTGTCATAAGCCTTGTGCTGCTAACAGCTCCTTTTCATTCATAAGGTACTGTGCTTTTTTGGGGGGGGGGGGAGGGGGGGAGGAAGATAGATTTCAGATCTATCCTTGCTTCCACTATGAAGTTCCAAGCCACCAAGATATGCAGCATCAAGGAAAATTATAAAGTTCTAGAGTAGATAGTCACACATTTATTATCATGTTTTGAGTATTGATGTTTCCAGCTAGTTTCTGAAATTTCCAGCACATCAAGTAGAAACCACAAGTTATCTAGTCAAAGACAGGATGGCTGGGCTGACTATGGAGAGACTTCTCTGATCTAGTCAATTATTAAAATTGAAGTTACAAATGCTAGATCACCATCAGCATGAGAATAAAGATTTCAGCTACCCTTTTACAAGGGAAAGGTTCAAAAATTGAAGAAGTCAGTCAGCAGTATCCCAGAGATGAAAATAAAATTAAGCAAATATGGCAACAAATCTAAAAGAAAACACTCATGCTCTTAAATTGTTTTTGTTTTTCTTTTGAATCTTTGTTATAGATTTATTACAGTCCTGGGAACAAACGGGTAGATAAAGATCTGTTTTTGTTCCTAAGGGCTGTCATTCCTTTGTTTCATGTCCTATACAATATTTATACCTTTCTCTAGTTTGCATAACTGAGACATGACCACCATCAGCATTTGTCACTGCAATTTCAGATAAATGCTTTCTGTCTATATCTTGTAGGCACCAGTTACATCTTCCCACTGGACTTACTACTTCTCCTTCTTGAGAGCTTTCTCCATTTCCGGAAGTGCACGTATTTTCATCCAGAAGACATCTTGTTCCATCCCAATATCTTTTACTTTATTTGGGATTATTCTAAAGTCAATTTATATGAAGTCCAGTTCCTTATTCAAGACCACTACAACCATGTTGCTGTAGACCAAGAAAACTTCCTTATCCTCCAGGTAGGTCTCTTGTTTCTTCTAAAAGGCCTTTTTCTTCCTCCCATATGGCTTATTGATGGCTCAAACTTGTTCCCAGAAGACCTTACAGGTCTTTGTCTTTTCCCTTAGCATTCTCCCAAAAAGTCTTAACTTTTTCCTAGAAGGCTTTATTTTCCTGCCTCTTCTTGATATATCTCTTTGGAGGGGTAATAGAATTGGAGGAAGATGCCTGTGGATGGAAACAGCAAAATGTATTCACCCACTTTCTGAACTTGGAGAAAATCATCACATATGCACTTGTGAAAGGACTATCACCGAAGTGCTGTTGTGACTGTCACATCTTGTGATCTATCAGCTATAAGGTGAATGAGTGGGCATAGAGGTGATTTGGTGAAGCAGGGAACCCCTGGAATTCCTAACTTCCCAGTCTATTACTACACTTGCTGTTAATCAAAGGAGCTGCTGGAAGTAATGGTAATTTTCCTCTGCTCCTCAGTCTGCACTCCTTTAATGATTGCTTTTTGCCCCACCAATTCAGATACAATGCCCAAGAGGCCAAACAGACCTGCTGGGATTAAATTCTATAGCCCTTCTTTCCTCTCCTCAGCAGTGGCAGCCCCATACCCTGGGACTGATGTTCAGCACCAATCATCCCTCTCACGGATGCCTGTGAAACATTATTGGCTTGTCATATAGAGCTGAAGAGCATGGGTGCCTTCTCTCAAAGCACTGGGGTAGAAAGTTAGAAGGAGCTGCTGTCGCAAATATTTTAGGGAAGAAAAACACAGGGGAGAGAGTCAGCCAGTTTTGGGGACTTAGATATTGGTAGGAAGCTGCATGGAGAAAAGAATGTGCCGGGACATTATTCAGATCTGAACAGACCTGCTTGTCTCCCACGTAGATGGCTCCTGCATTGTGGATGCTGCTACCATAGCAACAACTTCATGCAACATGCAAAGGTTCCAAAAGACAAAGAGCCTGAAGTGTTCCATTATGAAATACTCCACTCAATCACATCAGCCATCTATAATTATTATTTATATTGTGGTAGCACGCAGAGGCCCCAACTAAACTAGGAGCCTCATTGTGCAAGGTACTGTGTAAACACCTCGTAATAGACCATCCCTGCTGCTAACAGCTTAAAATTTAAATAAATCTGGCAAAAAAAAAAGCATCTTTTATGTCCATTTTGTAATGCAAACTGGAAAAACAGTGCAAGTGACTTGACCGATGTTTCACAGGATGTCTGACAGAGCTAGGAACTGAACTCCCATCTCCTAAGTCCCAATCCAGTATTTTAAATCACAAGAATATATATCTCAAAGTTGCGAATAATGAGTCACATTTTTGTAAAAACTTTCATTTAATCACCAGCTCCCTTTGGCCAGTTGTACCTACCAGTCTGTTTCACCAGAGTTGATTGCACATTCCAATCACGCACAATTCATTAAATAAGTTTCACAGCCACTGAGGCATGGGATATAAAATAATTATTTCATCCACCACCAGCCAGGGATGGAGCACAGGAAATGATGCAGAAACTTGTATCCAATGAGGATGCAGACCATACGGAATGGAATTCCTTGGGACTTACCCCGATTGCTAGGCTAAACCTTGGAACCCTAGATATTCGTTAATTGCTAGTGAGACTTTCAGGTCAAAGGATCGTTTTGTTTTCAAAACCACTTGAAATATGAAGTTTAGAATGGAGATGACACACCTGGGAGACTTTCGTGTCCCACATGGGACTTCAGGAAGCATTTCACTCCATCTCACATCACAAGGAAGCAGCAAGGGTTAACAAACATGAGCATATGGAACCATGCCAGCCATTAACACTCTGACATGATCTAGACCTTCAGCTCTTCACAAGAGTTCAAAGCACTTAGATAAGAGAGGCCAGAGGGTCAGTATTAGCCCCTTTGTAAAACTGAGAGAACTGGCACAGAACAAAATAACTGACTCAGACAAACCACACAATGAATTAGCAGAAGAGCTAAGACTTAGAACCAAGATATCCTGGTTTTCAGGCCCCTGCTGTGACCACTGGACAACATGCTTGTCTGTATTCTTGCATTTTATGTCCTAAAACCAACAGGCCATGAAACAGAGAGTCACCCTACAATGATTTGGGAGCCTCATGGCCCTGACCTACTCATTACAAACAATGACGACACATTGATGTGGTTTACACAGTTGCTGCTAGCAGTCCCAAAACATTTTGGTCTCAGAAAGGGGCAGAGCAAGGTGATTCATTCAAGAGCCAAACTGAGGTTGTGCAGAAGGGAGGGCAGGATTGTAAGGGCTTGTGCCATGTCCAGGCCCACCAAAAGTGTGTGTGTGGGGGGGGCAGATTGGGCAGTTGCCTCAGGGCCCAACAATTCAAAAGGGCTTGGGGCTCCTGGCTATCACTGCTGCTACCACAGGACTAGGACCACTGGAGAGGCCCATGAACTTTCAGAGGGGTGAATTACACCCATCTCTAACATGTCCTTGATCTCCTTCTGTATAGCAGCTTTGGCTGAAGGAGCCATCCGGTAGGGTTGGGCTCTGATTGTGTGAGCTTCACCTGTGTTAATGGAGTGGTAAGCCCGTTCAGTTGATCCTGGGATGGCTGAAACATCAGTGCGAAGCTGGAGCACAGCTCCTAGATCTGCTGTCGCTCCTCACGGCTGAGGCTCATAGACAGGGTTACCTCTTTGATGCTACCCTTGTCCTTCCTGTTGTAGTGGCTCCTTCAGGGCACTCAACGTCGTCTCTCTCATGGGCTGTGAACTGAAGGACCTTGAATTCTTGGAAATAAAAGGGCTTTAGAGAATTAACATGCTATACCTTAGGCTTAAGGTTAGGGTCTGGGAATACTATGAGGGAATTAACTGCTCCTATGTGCTCTCAGACCATGAATGGTCTGTCCCAGGATGCTTCCATCTTATTAGCCTGGAGCGCCTTCAAGCCCACGACTTGCTCATCTACCGTGAAAGACCACTCTATGGCATATTTATCATATCAGGCCTTCTGCTCTTGCCGAGCATTCTGTACGTTTTGTTGAGCAAGGGCTAAAGAGTCTCTGACAGTGTTTTGTAAGTTGCCTACAAAATACACAATGTTAATTCCTGGGGAAGGGGTAGCTCCCTCCCATTGGTGCTTCACTAATTGCAATGGCCCCTTAACCTCACGACCATAAACAAGTTAAAAGGGAGAGAATCCCAAAGTGGGATGGGATACATCTCTGTAGGCAAACAGTAACTGCTGCAACACCAGGTCCCAATCACTGGAGTGCTTGTTTACGAATTTGCGTATCATAGCTCCCAAAGTTCCATTAAATCTCTCCACCACGCCATTTTTCTGGTGGTCGTAAGGGGTGGCAACCAAGTGTTTCACACTGTGACAGGGGGGTCGCTTACCCTGGCCCTCCGGGGCGCTCCCCCCTTCATTTCCACGCACGGGCAGCGCAGGCCTGGAGCGGCTGAAGGACGCCGCTCTTGTTGCGCATGCGCAGACGCAGCCCTGGGAAACCGGTGACTGTGGGACCCACGGGGAGACGTGGCACGGGGCGGCCGAGAGCTGAGCAGCGTCGGGCAGTGACGGGGACTGACAGCCCGGCCCTGGGAGTGGCAGCACTAGGACCCGGGAGAGGATGTGAGCTGGACTAAGCACAGGGGGATGACGCATCCCCAAGGGCAACAGCAAGGGGGGGGGCGGTTTAAATAAGGCCAGTGCGCTGCAGGGGGGGAAGTGGCTGGAAGGCTTGGGCTGCGTACTTCTCCCCGACAGGCGCCACCAACAAGAGGGGTCCCCGGGCAAGTGGAACACCGGTGGGTCTCCCCGTCGGAAGAGCCCTGGGATGACGAGTGGCGGCTATTTGAAGACTGAGGGACGCCGAACTCAATACAGAACCTCTCTCAGACGGGTACTTGGGGACAATGAGGGGAAAAGAGACTGACAAAGGCCGGGAGCCCGTCAAAGGGCCTTTGTTACACATCCCATGAGCTTCCCAAAGAAGTTCCATGGTCCCTGCCCAGAAGTTAGTCCCTGAATTTGTAAGGATCTCAGAGGGCCAACCTACCCTGGAAAAAATATCTGTTAGTGCCCGGCACAAACTCTTTGCTGTGGTGTTCCCTAGAGCTACTGCTTCAGGCCATCAGGTGGCAAAATCCATGAAAGTCAGGATATATTGTTTTCCTCTGGTGTCTTTTTAGGGAAAGGACCCAGAATATCCACAGCCAGATGCTGGAATGGAACCTCTATTATGGAGAGTGGTTGGAGAGGTGCCTTGACCTAGTCTTGGGGCTTTCCCACCCATTGTCACACCTTACAAGACCAGACATAACTAGACACATCCTTGCCCAACCCCTCTCAGTGGAATGACTTTCCCAATTGGTCTTTGGTTCTTTTTACCCCCACGTGGCCACTAAGGTGATCATGGGCTAAGCTTAAGAGCTTTTTCCGGTACTTAGTTGGAACTGCCAACTGTCTTTGAGGATGCCAGTTCTCCTTGTGCCCACCAGGAAGAGTCTCTTTGTATAAAAGTCCTCTTTTTACCACAAAGCTGGACCTGTTAGAAGAGCTCAGAGGCAGGGGCTCCAGCTCTTAACTGAGAATTCACACAAAGAGAAACAGCAGCAGGTATCTATAGGCAATTCAAATTCCAGCACTGTATCCCCCTTCTTCTGGCTCCCTGCCAACACCCATGCTAGTTTAACCTTTTAGTTACAGGGTGTTGACCAGCACTCCTCCTATCCATCACATGCCCTCTTGCAAACAACAAAAAAGAACTGTTGTGTAACATGGTTGTGGACCAAGCTATGAGAAGCTTTAGTCCTGCTTGTATGAAAGATCAGGGAGAAAGTATGTATTTTAATCTGGTTAAAAACAATTTGTGGCCTTTCACAGAGGCACGATATGATTGATCTCCAGTAATGATAAACAATGAATGCTTTACTACAGTTGATTAATAGTGTACATGCTCAGTTAATTGAATAGTATAAGCACTGAGATTTGGCAACAAGGTCTCTTAATTCTTCTGTCTTCTGGAAAATATATTTGCCTTTTGTGGTAAATTAATGCTTGTCTCTTCAATCTGTTTGACCATGGAAATTTGATTTCAATATTTAAAAATTCAGCTTACATCTCTTTCTATACTATCTGGATCTCTAACTCCATTAAAACTTTCATTTCCAGTGGGATGGATCATTCTGCTGATGACAATGATCTTTCATCTGTTACAGACTCCCTTCTTACACTGATAAAGTGGCTTTCATCCTCTCTTGACCTGTTTTCATAGCCTTGTAGCTGGCTTTCTTCTTCTATTAGGCAGCTTTAATTTTGTCCAATATAGAACCACATTTTTCATTTCCCTTACAAATGAGCATCTCTGGAAGTATTATACTACATGACAGGCACCTAATTTACAATGGCTGCAAGCAGTCAGGTCCCTGCAGACTTGAGAAGTGGATATTTCTTTTTGGAGTGAAAAAGATGGGCAGCAGATACAGAATTAATAAGTATTTTAATCTACTGCAAGATGGGCCTAAATTCTGTGGAAAGCTCCCAGAAAGGACTTGAACTTCTTACTGTTTTAAGTATGGCAATGACTAATAATATCCAGGTCTGTTGATGGGGGGAAGGGACAAAGAGGCAACTGCCCTGGGGCCCAGTGATTTAAAGGGGCCCGGGGCGTCCAGCCGCCACTGTGGCTAATATGGCAGCGGTGGCAGCCAGAATCCCAGGCCCTCTAAATCGCTGCCAGAGCCCTGCTGGTACATTCCAGGCAAGGCTAAGGGTTGGTGTGTGTGGAGGGGCTGGCCTCAGTCCTGCCCCTTCTGCCTGAGGCCCTGCCCCTCCTAGGAGCATGAAGCTAGCTCCTTTGGCCCGGGGCAGACTGCCTGACAGTATCATTGCTGTTATAGCTCTGATTTTTATATACATATTCATTCTATTTTACACTGTACCCACTCTTGTTTTAATCGTGTTGTTGTCATGATAATGAGGGTTAGCCAGCAGCCTGGGAACTAAGGGGTTAACTATACCTAACCCAGGTCGAGTTGGCCAATAGGAATGTAGCTAGGAATTTCAAACTGGGACAAAGGAATTTTGGGGTTTTCCCTCCTTTTGTCTCTGGGGCAGTTTCTCTCCAGCTACTGAGGGAGTCAGACAAAATGTCTCCCTCCAAGAATAGACTCTTCACTCTTCTGTAAGTAGGGTAAAGTTTAGATAAATCCGTTAGGTTTTATTGTTTCATGGTTTGGGAAATAGGATCTGATGTCTGCATTTAAAAATGGGTTTTTCCTCTCTTTTGAAACTAAGTTTGGGCCCATGGTGGAATTCCCCATGAGTATATTACTTTGTGGCTCTGTCTACACTGGCGCAATCTTACGCAAAAGCAACTGCTTTTGCGCAAAAACTTGCTGCCTGTCTACACTGGCCGCGAGTTCTTGCGCAAGAACACTGACGTTCTAATGTATGAAAGCAGTGCTTCTTGCGCAAGAACTCTGACGCTCCTGCTCAGGAATAAGCCCTCTTTTGCGCAAGAATAGCAAGAACGTCAGTGTTCTTGCGCAAGAACTCACGGCCAGTGTAGACAGGCAACATGAATTTCTTGCACAAGAAAGCCCTATGGTTAAAATGGCCATCAGAGCTTTCTTGCGCAAGTGTCTACACTGGCATGGACGCTCTTGCGCAAAAACACATCTCTTGCGCAAACGTACATGCCAGTGTAGACGCTCTCTTCTGGAAGAGTTTTTGCACAAGAACTCTTCCGCAAAACAGTTCTTGCGCAAAATCATGCCAGTGTAGATGTAGCCAGTGACTTTATGCTTGCAACAGGAATATTGTGGTGATAATAAAAGTTCTTTCTCTTTTCTTTTTCTTAACCTGGTATTGGTTAATTTTTATGTCCTGGTTTGTACTCTAGGGGTGAGATTTCCCAAGTGATCTCTCCCCTGATTTTCTTATCATTACTTGGGTGGTGGCAGCAGAGTTTTTATCCCCAAAATCTAGGTGTTAAGATTTTGGGGGTGAGTTTTTTACCAAAGCCTGGAAAGATAAGGTTTTGGGGTTCTTGTGGGCCCCCACTTCTGCATTCATCGTGCCAGAGTGGGGAAGGAGCCATGACAGTTGTCAATTGATGTCTTTAGGTTTAAGAGTCAATAATCCATTAAGATAAGAGGAGTAGTTAGTTCCAGAGCTGTGTGCAGATTAAATAATAAAACAGTGACTCGGTGTAAGTTTGGGTCACCTTTTCAAGCTCCTCTACAACCATGAGGGTTAGGAATGTAATTTAAAAATAAAGTAATAGTGTATATGCTGGATCTTTTATCTCTTCTGGTTAGGCCTTATTCTTCTCCCATAAAAACAACCGCCTCTTAGATGGCCTTAATCTTCTCATGGGAAGCCTTGGTTTCCCCAAACTTTTTGTTTTCAACCTGAAAGGCTTTATTCTCCTTCCAGAAAAACCTTCTTCTCCTGGAATGCTTTGATTTTCTACCCAAAAACCTTTTTTCTTTTCCCTAAATATTTTGATCTCCCGCTTGACAGCTAGAACACCATGACCCCCTCCTTGAAGCTCTTATTCACCTATTGGTTCTTCTTGGAGTGGCTCTCACATAATACAGAGATAGAGGCCAGTGGTAGACAGAAGTTCTCCATTATCCATTTGCTATCTTTATTGATAGGGCCTCACCAAATTCATGGTCCATTTTAGTGAATTTCTAGGTCACTGGATTTCAAAAACCATAAATTTCATCATTTCAGCTATTTAAATCTGAAATTCATAGTGTTGTAATTGTAGGCATCCTGACCCAAAAGGAGTTGTGGGGGGGTCACAAGGTTATTGTGTATGGAGGTTACATCTGTATTGCTGCTGATGGCAGCCCTGCTTTCAGAGCTGGGCAGCTGGTGCCTGATGACTGCTGGTCAGGAGCCCACCTCTGAAGGCAGAGCCACCAGCAGCAGTGCAGAAGGAAGGAAGACATGGTGTGGTATTGCCACCCTTACATCTTCACCACTGCCTGCAGAGCTGGTCCCTAAGTCAGGAGCTGCCACTTTCCAGCCACCCAGCTCTGAAAACAGCGGTGCGGAAGTAAGAGTGGCATGGTCTGGCATTGCCACACTTACTTCTGAACTGCTGCTGTCAGGGAGCTGTCTTCAGAGCTGGGCACCTAGCCAACAGCTGCCACTTTCTGGATGCTCAGTGCTGAAGGCAAACAGAAGTAAAGATGGCAATGCCATTATTCTCCTAAAATAACTCCCCACAATTCCCTTTTGGGTCAGGACCCCAATTAAGAAACACTTGTATCCCCCCCCCCCATGAAATCTGTATAGTATAGGGTAAAAGCATACAGAGGACCAGAGTTCATGGTTTATGACATGTTTTTCGTGGCAGTGAATTTGGTAGGGCCCTATTTATTGGTTACCTGGACTTCTAGAAAGATCTGCAATCCACGCTCAGGTCACACTAATCATTCAGACTGACAGTGGACATGTGGGTGATTTGGTAAAGTCGAAAGGAGTCACTGAACACAAATCAGTATAGAACACAAATCAATATAGAGCATTAACAATGAAGTTTGCATGACAGAAAAACATTACAGACAAGATTTTCAAAAATGGATGCCTACATTTAAGCACATAAATCTATATACAAGACTCTAAAAATGTGCCCAGATTGTAAAAAGCATAATATGCACAGGAAACCACACTGAAGTTCTTGGGAGCTGGAGAGTGTTGAACACTTTGGAAAGTCAGCCCTCTTGTCTAAAACCTTTGAGTATTATAGACCAAGCCTGCTTATGCATTCTGGTCTGTTAAACAGAAAGTGGTAATGGAGGTGATTTGAAGAAGTGGAGAACTTTTGGGTAGGAAATAATCTAACAAAACTTTCTGTCCCGTAATTGTAGCATATTGGTACACTAAGGTAGGGTCTGTGGAAAATCTCATTTAAAAACCAATACTTCAATCATGAAATGCAAATCAAACACCCTTCCTCACTCATTAGCTATGGCATTCAAAGGGCAGAAAAATGAATCCAGCAGCCTTAATTTGTTATTTCACAAATATGGCACATTCTGTGTTATGTCAAATCTCTAAGTCACATTCTTCTCTTATAAAACCAAAGCCTTTACTTTGGTATGAACCAAAGTTACTGCAGGGAAATTATAATGATGTCAAACTGGTGTGAATTAGATCGGAATTAGACTGTATATGTTCATAGAAAGAGATAATTATGATGATATTAAACAGTGGATATTGCTCCACAAAATTTACTTTTTACTAGAGCTTCTACTTACTTATATAATGACCTCAAGAATAACCTATTGTGATGTAATCTCACAAAGTATGACTCCAATGACATAATGCCGTGACATGAGCCTTGGGGAATATTATGAAAAAAGCATCCCCAAAATGTACTACCCAGAAGTACCTGGAGTTTGGGAGCCCAGCACAGATTTGAGTATTTTCCTGTCTTTCTAATGCTGAAACAAATCATGCTCTTTATAGAGGCATCTAACCACAAATCACACCTGGATTCTTAGGGCCTGATTTGCCACCGGGTAAGTTGTGTTTTACATCAGCAGATTTCAGTGGCATTACACTGGTGTAAAACTGGTGACTTGGGCCCTCGGTTTCCTGTCAAGAGATCTTATATTACACTTCTACTTTGTCTCAGATTATTCTATCTGAATTTTTAGCAGTATTGCTATCTTTAGTTTGACAACTGTGCAGAAATGAAAGTCAACATTGATGATTAAGAAATACACTAACGTGCACAGTATCAGGACCTATCGTAATTTATATGGGCACTGAGTTATTGAATGATAAAATCACCACAATAAGTAAAAAAACCTGCGGTGAATCATATTTCCATTGAAGTAAATGGCAAACCCCTTTCTCAGTCCATACCAGTAAGCTAAAGCCCATAATTTGCTCAAGATACTTTGAGAAAGAGCTGAACGTGAAAAAAAACCCCACACATTTTGTTCTAATGCAAGAGCACCCAATCATCTTCTTCTCTGAAGGAAAAGGATAAATGGGAAAAGAAGAGGAGAGAAGCTGTACATTGCTGTTCAAACTGAGTCAATATTATGATGCTGTGGTGAAAAAGGCAAACATCATTCTGGAATGCTACAGGAGTCCTGTATATAAGACACATGAGTGTCTTTCAACCCTATATTTCTATGATTCTTATGGCAGTACCAGATAGTGGGAAAGGACTCTTTTCCAAGGATGTTGGTTAATAATGTCAGTAACAATGTCATGTACTGTTCAGTGTATGAAAGAACAGCATGGAAAATGAATATCCTTTTGGGGAGAAACCTAAGACAGGGTTTATTTTTAACAGACTGAACTAATACTCAGATCAAAGCATATAAAGACCTCAGAAATAAAATATAAACTCAAGTCAGCAGAGAAAAGTATAACATGATCCGATGGCTGGAAGTTGAAGCTAAATAAATTCAGACTGGAAATAAGTATATATTTTTAACTGTGAGAGTTCTTTACCACTAGAACACTTGGCTAAGGCTTGTGGCAAAATTTAAATCAATATTGGATGTTTTTCTGAAAGATATGGCCTCAGAATAATTTCAGAGAAGTTCTACCACTTGGCTGTGTCTACATTGGTGCTATCTGCCTGTCTACACTGGCCGCAAGTTCTTGCGCAAGTACACTGACGTTCTCATGTATGAAATCAGTGCTTCTTGCACAAGAACTCTGATGCTCCCGCTCAGGAATAAGCCCTCTTGCACAACTGTTCTTGCACAAGAGGCCAGTGTAGACAGGCAACATGAATTTCTTGCGCAAGAAAGCCCTATGGTTAAAATGGCCATCAGAGCTTTCTTGCGCAAGAGAGTGTCTACCCTGGCATGGATGCTCTTGCGCAAAAGCACATGCCAGTGTAGACACTCTCTTCTGGAAGAGTTTTTGCACAAGAACTCTTTCGCAAAAGAGTTCTTGCGCAAGACCATGCCAGTGTAGACGTAGCCCTTGTGTTTTACAGGAGCTCAGAGTACATGACTTCAGTGGGCCCTTCTGGCCCTGAGATCTGTGACGCTATCAATAGCTGGCTACAATGGGAACAGTATCTTTGATCTGCAGAAGAGCAAATTAAACTGTTGATTCAGGTGTTCATATTTCATGCAATAGTGACTTTGCAGGTATTGCATTTTTTCCATTGGATGTAAAACCTTTGAGTTATTTACTTTTTGTCTCAATCATATTTTGCTGCTGTGAGGGTTTAATGTTTTACTTATAATAATAGCTTGCCTTCACATTCTAACAACAAGCACAACTAAAACATATGTAAGCAGGGGCTGAACTACTGCTTGTTATCAGCCAGCTAAAAGGAGGGAGCTGCTCTGGGGGTGGGTGTGCTCACTCCAACTGTTTAGCTCTGCAAGATAATTAACTGTTAACTGTTGATATATAGATACAGCTCATGCCAGGAGGGGAAAGGAATCCCCGGTGTGGTTATGTAAATCCAACTCAGCCAGGGCTGATGCAGGATCACTGTTGGAATGGAATGTGGTGTATTGTAAATAATTTGGGGCTGTTGTGGGGGTCACAAATCATGCTACCCCTAAATGTGGGAACTGTAAAACATGACACCAATGCTTGCAGGAGAGACATCATCACTGTAAGAGGTCTCTGAGGAACAAGCCTCCCCTATTCCAGAGTTGAGTGAACTGAGTTGGGGGGGCGGTGGGGAGGGCTAAAGGGCTTAAGTCAACCTGCTTCATGCCTCTCAGGTGTGAGCTGTAAGACTGGCCGAACCTGCCTCTTTCTCCCTTTTTGTTTTAAGGACAGACCTGAAGTAGGCTCCACGAGGAGTCTTTTTGCTAGTCCAGTGAGAGCAGGAATCTTCTGCCAGTCTAGGTGATGGCTAAAGAGTTGAAATCACTAAGAGCTGAAATCACTGGTTTGGCCGGGAGCCAGACTCATTGCAGCCAGCAGAGCGGCTGGTGGGAAAAGCCAGCGGGTGGCCGGTAAGAGCGGTGGCAGGTGACCAGTGGAGCAGCCGGTGGGAATGGCGAGCGGCTGGTGGAGTGGAACAAGAGAGCTGTTGGAGTGTGGTGAAGTGGCTCGTGGTAAAGGCTGCAGCAGAACCATACAGAGAGGTGGCGCCGTCGGCCTCGGACCATGTAAGGTGCCCCTATCAACTCCCATGCCCCCCTTTCCACCCAGGTTGGGAGGTAGAACCCTGCAGGTGAACTTTTGAACTCTGGGCGGCACTGACCAGGGACAGAGACTTTTGGGGTGTCGGACTCTGGGAGATTGTGGGCTGCTGGACTCCAGAGACTCGAGGGCTACGTCTACACTGGCGCGTTCTTCTGCAAAAACTCTTCCAGAAGAGAGCATCTACACTGGCATGTGCTTTTGCTCAAGAGATGTGCTTCTGTGCAAGAGCATCCATGGCAGTGTAGACGCCCTCTTGAGCAAGAAAGCTCTGATGGCCATTTTAACCATAGGGCTTTCTTGTGCAAGAAATTCATGTTGCTTGTCTACACTGGCCTCTTCTGGAAGAGATCTTGCGCAAGAGGGCTTATTCCTGAGCAGGAGCGTCAGAGTTCTTGTGCAAGAAGCCCTGATTTTATACATTAGAACGTCAGTTTACTTGCGCAAGAACACGCAGCCAGTGTAGACAGGCAGCAAGTTTTTGCGCAAGAGCGGCCGCTTTTGCACGAGATCGCGCCAGCGTAAACACAGCCTTGGGGTGTTGGACTTTCCTCATGGTTTGGGCTATGAACTCTGTTTGTGGTATTTTCCCAAGTTAATGCCATGTGACTTCTCTCTCTGTTTCATTAAATGTTTCTTTTCTACACTCAGACTCTGTGCTTGCGAGTGGGGAAGCACTGCCTCTCAGAGGTGCCCATGGGTGTGTGAATTTCCCAGGCTACTGGGTGGGGACTCAAGCCAGTTCTGTGTGAGATGGACCCCTAGATATTGAACCTGGCCCTGGTTGCTGCCAGGCCTACCAGGCAGAGGGTTACACATAAATGTTTTTTTTTTTTTTTTTTTTAAACAGTCTTCTATGAGAAGCCTAATACTTTTTTCCCCTCCTAGTTTTTGGGGCATTCAAAGGATTTATCAAAATCCAGGCATTTGCCCAACAAAATCAATATCTTAAAAAAAAAACACACAGCCTCTTCACTAGCATTTGTGATTTTTCTTGCAATTTCCAATTACTGCTAATTTCAAGGTTATTGTATTTTTCTAGGTTAATATTCAACTCTATTTCTTGTATCACCAATGGATAAGTTATTACGTACGTAATTTGGGCAATTATTAATTTTGTGTGTAGGTCAGGAGATTGGGGATGAGGATTTTGACCTTATTTGGTCAAATCCTCCCACCCTGCTTTTCTGAAACGGTGCTCTCGGATGAGACTAGACAATCCTGTCTGGACTTAAAATCAAGGGCACTCTATCAGAAGAGTGAAGGAGGGGGGAAGAGCAGCAACCGTGCCTACCGGGATGTGGCTTGCTTTTCTTCCTATTCCCCTGACTATCAAGGAGCAAGGGGAAAGTACACAGCTTCTGTGCATGCTTCTCACTCCTGGCTGGTGAAGGGAGGGGGAGAGGAGTAATTAATGGAATACATTACTTTCCCCTTGCTCCCTGATAGTCTGGGAAATGGGAAGAAAAGCAAGCTGTGACCTGGTACACATAGCTGCTGCCCCCCTTCTCGCCTGAAACAGCGCCCTTGATTGGGCACTGCTGAAAGACAGGATACTAGGCTAGATGAACTTTTGGTCTGATCCAGTTATGTCTGTTCTTATATTATGGTCTAATTTGAATTTTTTTGGCTTCAGCTTCCATCCATTTTTTCTTGTTCTGTCACTACATTATAGAACTGTTTAGAACTTACTATTTTCTCCCTTTGGAAACAGTTGTTGAAAATTGTAATAGGGAAAATCAAAACCAAAGGTGTGCAGATCCAATATTTTGTAAAAATGATGTGAGAACAGTCTGGCCCCTTACAAATATGAAAATGATAATTTCTTTCTAGTTCTTACTGTAGGCAGCAGTTGTTGCCAGTAAAATGTAAAAACCGTACTACTGCTTCTTTATTTGGTCTGCTCCCTCTGTTAGCATTTTTAGTGGAAGACCTCAGTTATTGTAGAGTCTGGTCTGTTATTGAATTCTACTCTATCTTCAAAATTCTTTCTGTTCTAATTCTCAAGGACCATGCCACACAAGATAGTATGAGCTAAATGGGGTCCTAATCCTGCAAACACTTAACTTTAAGCCCATTAAAACACATGCATAAGTGTTACTCCCGTCCCGTTGGCCATCACACAACTCTTACAAATGGGGGCTTTGTGCTTCTACTGGAAGATGGTGACAGCATCTTGGTCAGCTCTTCAAAATGCTTCCTATTTCTGACCAGCACCACTGCAGACTTGCATAGGTTTAGCTTGAGCCAGCTCTTCCTCCTCCCTGAACTAATTGCCTGTCAATTTTCTGACACCTGAGTAGTGGTGTCAGTAAAGAATGAGATGTATAGTTAGGCTTAGCAGATTTTTTTTTGTTTTTGCAATTTCATTGATTAATATTGATTTTTAATTTTAATTCCCCCTCTCCCCCTCAATTCTAACTATATTTATGTTTACAGCTCTGGCAAATGAAGCGGCTGAGGTTAGGGTTAGAGCAGTATGGACAGCAGGACTGCTGGGGGCTCTCTGCATGGCCTAGGGGCCCAAGATACATGAGCACAAGATGGGAAGGAACTGTAGTCCTGGCCCAGTAGTGCAGAGACCCCCCCTCCTCTCCCCCCCCAGTCTAGGGATGTGAAGAGGAAACCAAACCTTTGGTGTCAGGGCAGGCCACCCCTCTGCAGGATAGTTCCCACCCCAGAATGCCCCACATGCTTGTGGTTGGAAAGTGAGTGAGCAGGGCTGTGGAGTTGCAGAGGGCTCCATGTCATGGAGCTGATGACACTGGATCCCTGCAGGCTCAAGGTGTGGGGAGGACTGTGGTTTTGACAGGCAAAGCAGAGATCCCTAGCCCGGCGGGCAAGGAGAACATTGATTCTCCAGCTGTGGGGAAGGCCACCTTCACTGTTGAATGGCTTCTGCCCAGGAACAGAGCCATTTAGCAGTGGAGTGACCTCCCCCATGACTGGGGCTCCTCAGAACTGATAATGTCTGATCCCTGCAGGCACAAGGTGCATGAGGCTGCACTCTTCTGTGAGCTGAAATCAACATTTACCAACATCTTATCGATTTTAAATTGAATCCTGCCACACCTATAAAGAGTTGAGTGTTAATGGGGCACTTCTCACAAACACCCTGTGGTGTCTCCCTGTCTCTCCCAGCAGTCTCATACAGCTATTGAAGACAAGCTGCAGGGATAGTATGGACCCTGGGGATGGGGGGGGGGGGGGATGTCCCATCTCCCCTCTCTCTGAGTTCTCATGAAGATGGCAGCTGTAATTACACTGAATTACAGCAGAATCAACAACAGCACTAACTGTGCCAGTGAACACCAAAATGTCATTTCCAGTTTGCAGGAATCAAGGCCTCCTACCTCTGCGGCATGGACTCTTTGCTGAGAGCAGGGGGTTTGCCCTTGATTTATTCCTGTTATTTTTTGCGGAGATTAGATTGTACTAATTGCATGCTGTAATTTCTGGGATCCCATTTGGCATAGCTGTTAAATGCTGTGGAAAGCCATTTAAGTCGTTTCCCCTCCCTCCCCTCCAGTGCTAAGCAAAGCAGCTATGAGCTAAACATTGACATGTCTTACTTTGAACAATAGAAAAAAAGCTGTATTGAATTTCTTTCCCTATAACTACCTGAGTTGCTATTAATAAATGATAAAAAGCTTTTTTTTTTTAAAGCATGGGGATAAGATGATCATTTCTAAAAGAGAATTTAACACTGTTTTATTCAGCCATTTCAAAATTACTGCTGTCTCTATCAGCCTGTGGATGGATTCTCAGATTAGATGAAGCCATTTCCTGAATGCACTCACTTAGTCTGGGCCTCTGATGACTTTCTGTATGGTTATATAAGCCTGTGCAAAGTGAGGGTGATGGCAGAGGTGGCTTGCTGTCACCCTGTGAGCTGGCCTTTGCAGGGGGAAAAGTGTGGTGTTTATAATGAGGTAGTCAACTCAAGTTAGCTATTTTGTTTTAAAATCCCAGTGGAGACAAAGCACGGGGTAGTTTCACCTTGATGGGGCTGGTTGAGGTAAACACTCATGGGCAGTAGGTAGGGGAGGCTAGGAGACACTGAGCCTCCCCAAATGGTCACTCCACTCCCAGGGCCTTACTTCCATGGTGCTGCAGGGTTTCTGGGACTGGGAAGGTGGCAGTGCTGCTGCCCTGTGCTCTCCTCCCCAACGTGCCAGGACTAGGAGAGAGGCTGCAGCTTTGTTGCCCTGCACTCTCCTTCCAGGGTAGGAGCAGGGGCCTGCAGACACTAACCAGCTTGGCAGTTGTGGGGGGGCTCTGGTATCCGGAGCACCCAGAAGGGGTAGGGCTTTGGGCACAAGGAGCAGGATTTGGGGCTTGCCTCCCCCAGCCAGAAGTTCACGAGCCACCCATGTAAACACTAGTTGGGGAGAGTCTCAGGTTTGCCTCAACCAGCTACATGAAGGCAAAACTATTCTGTGCCTTGTCTCCACAAGGAAATTGTCAGTGACTTATTTTCAGTCAGATTTGGCCTTATAAACATCACCCTCTTTTTCCTAGTGACTGTACAACGATGATTTCATTCTCCATGATCGTTTGTAGAGTCGGGTGGTCTCACAAGGCTTTCTCCTGACTGGGCTGCTCACAAAAAGTGGTGATTCCTTGGGACCCAAATTTATTTCTGGTTCCTGGGCACTAACATACACTTGTGCATGAGGCTCTGCCGCTACTCGCATTCCTTACAGGGCACACAATGCCAGATGGCTCAGAAATCTACTGACTCACAATTAGCTTCTCCCTCTTCAGACTCACAACTGTGCCTTAATCTTGTGCAGAAAGGATCACATTGAGGATGAGAGTCCTTCAGACCCCATACCAATTCAATCCTCGGCCCCTCTGCTGGCAAAGCTAACAGAAGTGCCAGCAGATGCCAGATATGCAGCTGGTTTTCGTAACACAGACAACTGTCCAGCAAAGAAAAGATTTCATTATTCCACAGCTTGTGGGATCTAGAAGCCAGTTTCACTCATCCACTTTCTTTACTCTGCCTTTAGTGTCCCTTGCACACAGTCATCTGTCATGGTTACAAGATTTGGAGTCAAGTTAAATCACAGAAATTGGAGATGGAAAAGACTTACTACGTAACTATGTATACCCATTGGACAATATAGGCTTACTTCCAGCTGCATGTTCACTCTAAGTTTTAAGATTCAGGCAAAAAGGATTTCTATAATTTCCTCTGGATTTCTATTCCACAATTTAGTAGATTTTCCTCATTTGAAAAATTTATTCGGCCCACTTTTATCTTTGTTCAATGGCATCTGATTTCTCTTAGTTACACTTGCTTGGACTAATCCAAACAATTCTCCTCTCGCTCTCCTTGCTATTCCCAGAACAGTAGTCGCCAACCTTCTTAAGTATGAGATCACTGTCTGAATGTAAGTGCAATCCAGGATCTACCTCAGACCCAAACACCCTTACCCCACCTCCTTCCTGCCCTTTCTCAGAGGCCCCGCCCCTGCTCACTCCATCCTCCCTCCGTCCCCCATCCTCCCTCATTTTATCAGGCTGGGGGCAGAGGGTTGGAGTGCAGGGAAGGGGGGGGGGTGCAGGCTCTGGTCTTGGGCTAAAGGATTTGGAGCATGGGAGGGGCTCTGAGCTGAACCTGGGGAAGGGAGTTGAGGTGCAAAAGAGGGTTCAGGATGTAGTCTCTGGAAGGGAGTTTGGGTGTGTGTGGTGGGGGGGCTCAGGGCTAGGGCAGGGGTTTGGGGTACAGGAGGGGGTTAGGACTGGGGCTGGGGTTCAGAATGTGAGCTCCAGAAGGGCATTGCTTACCACGGGTGCCTTCCAAGTGGTGGAGCAGTGGGGTTAAGGCAGGCTCACCCCTGCCCTGGCCCTGCACCACTCCCAAAAGCAGCAGCAAACTTTCTCCATCCCTGCTCCCCTGCTCTGTGGAGATGGGGTACAGGATGGGCAGAGGAGCACCCTGACATAAGCACCCCCTCTCCCCTTCTTCCTGTGTCCTACACAGCAAGTAGGAAGCTCCCGGGTCTAGGGAGGCAGCTCCAAGGCAGAGGGCAGGAGCAGCATGACGGTGCTGAGAGGGGCAGATGAAGTGCTGACACTTGACAGCCTCCCAGCCAAACCTGTCAGGCTCACCTGTCAAAGGCTCCAAGATCTACCAGTAGATCCCAATCTACTGGTTGGTGTCCACTGTCCTAGAACATAAGAAAGGCCATACCAGGTCAGACCAAAGGTCCATCTAGCCCAGTATCCTGTCTTCTGACAGTGACCAATGACAGGTGTCCCAGAAGGACTGAACAGAACAGGGAGTCACCAAGTGACCTATCCTATGTTGCCCATTCCCAGCTTCTGACATACAGAGGCTAAGGACACCATTCCTTCCAATCTTACCTGATAGCCATTGACGGACCTATCCTCCATGTATTTATCTATTTCTTTTTTGAACCCTTTTAAAGTCCTAGTCTTCATAATGTCCTCTGGCAAGGAGTTCCACAGGTTCCCTGTGTTTTGTGAAGAAATACTTCCTTTTGTTGGTTTAAAACCTGCTACCTATTAATTTCATTTTGTGACCCCTCTTTTTTGTGTTATGGGAACAATTAAATAATTCTTCCTTATTTACTTTCTCAACATGAGTTATGATTTTATAAACATCTGTCAAATCTCCCACTTAGTCTCCTCTTTTCTAAGCTGAAAAGTCCCAGACTCCTCATATGGCAGCCATTCCAAACTCCTAGTCATTTTTTTGCCCTTTTCTGAATGTCTTCCAATGCCAAGATAGCTTTTTTGAGATGAGGTAACCACATCTGCACACAGTATTCAAGATGTGGATGTACCATGGATCTATACAGAGAGGCAATAAGATATTCTCTGTCTTATTCTCATTCCCTTTTAAAATTATTCCTAACTTTCTGTTTGAGTTTTTCACTGCTGCTGCACATTGAGTGGATGTTTTCAGAGAACTAATTTAGTCCCCATCATTTTATATGTATAATTGGGATTATGTTTTCCAATGCGCATTATTTTACATTTATCAACATTAAAATTAATCTGCCATTTTTTTGCCCAATCACTTAGTGTGGTGAGATCTTTTTGAAACTCTTCACAGTCTGCTTTGGTATTAACTATCTTGAACAGTTTGGTATAATCTATAAATTTTGCCACCTCACTGTTTACTCCATTCTCCAGATCATTTATGAATATGTTGAGGATTGGTTCCAGTACAGCAAGGCTGTTTCCCACTCTGGCACTATGAATGCAGAAGGTGGGAACCCGCAAAAGAGTTTCAAAACCATGCCTCTACAGGCCCTGGTTACAAAAACTTCCCTCCAAAATCCTAATACCCATATTTTGGGAATTTCGCTGCCACCATCAAGTGCTTTGAACCCCTAAAAAAAAAAAAAAAAAAGACAGGGGTGAACACTTGAAATCACCCTCATGGGTACCCCAAGCTCTTCTACCCCAAAAGAGCTTGAAAAAGAAAAGAGAAAAACAAGCTGCAGTCTCTGGTAGCCTACCTCTCAGTCAGACGCATGCAGATACACACAGACAGACCTTCGAGGACACAAGAATCAAATCATCACCTTAAAAGATGTGATTTTTATTACAAAACAAAAGATATATTTGATAAAGCATACTTGGTTGCTAGGTGTACAGCGCAACTAAAGAAAATAAATTTTAAAAATAGAGAACAAAGTCTCGGCACAATGCTTAGATGGTAAGGGGGAAGGGGATGCATAGATTCACACAGAGTAGTTCAAACCAAATCACAAACTAAAGAAAAATTACCCTGAACGCGACTGGACTCATATTTCCCTGGTACTCACTTCTAATTTTTCTCTTTGTTCAGTCTGCTCCCCTGTCCTGAATTCCATGGGGGTGGTCTTGCCTGGGTTAAATCATTCTGTGTCTCTCAATCCCTGGTGTTATTCTCCCTCACTGAGGCTAGGTCTACACTACAGTGTTTTTGCACAAAAAAAATTACAGAGCCTCCACTCCTCAAGCACATTTTTGCGCAAGTAAAACGAAAGAACCGAGGGGATTTTCCGGTGTAGGTATTCCTCTTTCTACGAGGAATAACTCCTTTTTGCACAAGAGCTCTTGCGCAAAAAGGTGTGTGTGGACAGGGAACAGGGTTTTTTTGGGCAAAAAGAGGCAATCAAAAAGAGGTGCCCTGGTGGCCTTTCATTAAATAGCAATCAGAGTTTCCTTTCGAGAGAGTGTCCATGCAGTCTGGATGCTCTCTTTTGCAAAAGCGCATCGCTTTTTTGATGCACTTTTGCAATGTGGACATTCTTTTGTGCAAGACGTTTTTGCGAAAGATCTAAGCTTCTTGAGCAAGAAGCCTATAGTGTAGACATAGCCAAAGAAAGCAGGCAGGGAATCTATATCCAATTCAAATTCTAAGCCTCTAACTCAATTGGTTTTCCTGGCCCCCTGGCTGACCCCTTTGCTAGGCACCTGAATTAACCCCTTAGTCACCAAGTGTTGGTCAGCACTCCTTGTGTTCATGACAACTCCATTCTCCAGATCATTCATCTGAGGATTGGTTCCAGTACAGACCCCTGCAGGACACCACCCTCCATTCTGAAAATTGACCATTTATTCCTATCTTTTGTTTCTTATCAGTTATCAGTCCATGAGAGGACCTTGCCTCTTACCCCATGACAACTTACTTTTGCTTAAGAGCCTTTGGTGAGGGATTTTGTTAAAGGCTTTCTGGAAATCTAAGTGCACTATATTCACTGGATCCCTCTTGATCACATGCTTGTTGACCACCTCCCCAAAGAATTCTAGTAGATTAGTGAGGCATGATTTCCCTTTACAGAATCCATGTCGACTTTTCCTCAACAAATTATGTTAATCTATGCATTTGACAATTCTGTTCTTTACTATAGTTTCAACTAATTTGCCCCATACTGACATTAACCTTAGCAGTCTGTAATTGCCAGAATCACCTCTACAGCCAATTTTAATATTGGCATCATGCTAGCTATCTTCCAATCATTTTGGTATAGAAGCTGATTTAAAGGATAGGTTACAAATCACAGTTAGTAGTTTTTCAATTTGACATTTGAGTTCTTTCAGAACTCTTGGGTAAATGCCATCTGGTCCTGGTGACTTGTTACTGTTCGGTTTATCAATTTCTTACAAAACCTCCTCTAATGATACTTAATTTTGGGACAATTCCTCAGATTTGTCACCTAAAAAGAATGGCTCAGGTTTGGAATCTCTCTCACATCTGCAGCTGTGAAGAACAATGCAAAGAATTCATTTAGCATCTCTGTAATGATCTTATCATCTTTGAGTGCTCCTTTAGCATTCTGATCTTCCAGTGGCCCCACTGGTTGTTTAGCCAGCTTCCTGCTTCTGATGTACTTAAAAAACATTTTGCTATTACTTTTTGAATTTTTGGCTAGCTGTTCTTCACATTCTTTTTCAGCCTTCCTAATTATATTTTTACACTTCATTTGACAGACTTTGTGCTCCATTCTATTTTCCTCACTAGGATTTAACTTCCATTTTTAAATGATGCCTTTTTATCTCTCACTGCTTCTTTTACTTGGTTGGTAAGCCATTGTGGCACTTTTTTGGTTCTCTTACTGTGTTTTTTATACAGTATACTTTTAAGTTGAGCCTTTTAAGCACTATGATTTCCTGACTAACTTGCAACTTCAGTTAACTAAATTCAAACCATTAAGGTTTCAGTTGGTGTTATAAGAACATAAGAACAGCCATACTGGGTCAGTCTGCCGACAGTGGCCAATACCAGATGCTCCAGCGGGAGGGATCACAACAGGTAATCCTCATGTGAGCCCTCCCCTGTCACCCATTTCCAGAGAAACAGAAGCTAGGGATACAATTCCTACCAATCCTGGCTAATAGCCATTGATGGACCTAACCTCCATGAACCTACCTAGCTCTTTTTTGAACCCTGTTAAAGTTCTAGCCTTCACCGCATCCTCTGGCAAGGCGTTCACAGGTTGACTGTGTGCTAAGTGAAAAAAAAACTTCCTTCTGTTTGTTTTAAACCTGCTGCCTATTAATTTCATTTGGTGACCCCTAGTTCTTATACTGTGGGAATAAATAACTTTTCCTTATTCACTTTTTCCACACCAGTGATGATTTTATAGACCTCTGTCATATCCCCCCTCTTTTCTAAGGTGCAAAGTCCAAGTCTTTTTAATCTCTCTTCATATGGAACCAATTCTAAACTCCTAATCATTTTTGTTACCCTTTTCTGAACCTTTTCCAAATGCCAATATATCTTTTTTGAGGCAACCACATCTGTATGCAGTATTCAAGATGTAGGTGTACCATGGTTTCATATAGAGGCAATAAGATATTTTCTCTCTTATTCTCTATCCCCTTTTTAATGACTCCTAACATTCTATTTGCTTTTTTCACTTACGTTGCACAATGAGTGGATGTTTTCAGAGAACTATCCACAATGACTCCAAGAGCTCTCTCTTGAATAGCTGTAGCCAAATTAGTCCCCAATATATTGTATATATAGTTGGGATTATGTTTTCCAATGTGCATTACTTTATATTTATCAACATTAAATTTTATTTGCCATTTTGTTGCCCAATCACTTAGGTTGGTGAGATGTTTTTGAAGCTCTTCACAGTCTGCGTTGGTCTTAACTATCTTGAGAAGTTTGGTATCATCTGCAAATTTTGCCACCTCACTGTTTACCCCTTTCTCTAGATTATTTATAAATAAGTTGAATAGGATGGGTCCCAGGATAGACCCTTGGAGGACCCAACTAGTTACCTGTCTCCACTAGGAAAACTTACCATTTATTCCTATCCTTTGTTTCCTGTCTTTTAACCAGTTATCAATCCTTCCCTCTTCCCTCTTATCTAACAAAAGGACCTTCCCTCTTATCCCATGACAACTTAGTTTACTTAAGAGCCTTTGGTGAGGGACCTTGTCAAAGGCTTTCTAGAAATCTAAATATATTATATCCACTGGATCCCCCTTGTCCACATGTTTGTTGACCCTCTCAAAGAACTCTAGCAGTTTAAACCAATTGCATGTAAAAAAAAAAAAAATCTTTAAGCAATTCAATTTTCTTTTCCTCAGCAAACTCAACCATGGACATCCTCCTCCTAATATGTAGCTGTTAGCTTTGTTTTAACATTAGAATTATATTATTCATGAATGCTGTGTGAACATGAGGGCTGAGTTCACTATTGTTTCTCCAAATTTCTGGCAGGCATTTAGTCAGTTCTCTAGTGGTGATTTTAACAGCTGGTAGCCTCTTTTTGCAAAGTCTTTTATAAAAGCCCCTAAATATGTGTAGATCTTCATTAATGCTGTAGTTGCTCCCGGAGAGATTTATCTGTCAAACGTGGTTTCCTATTGTACAAAAAGTATTGCTTTCCAGCTAGTGGCATAGCACTTATTATTAGACTTGAAATTTCTGACAGGCACTTGTTAATAAAAAGAGAATCTGGTGAGTAAATATTAAAAAAAGTAGATTTCTACGGAGGTAATGTAATATATACAGGAATAAACAACATCCAGTAGCTAATCATAGGAGTTGTGTATGTGGCAGCTTTGTAAATCGCAGAATACTACATCAGACCAGGGGACAAAACAATACCAAAAATTAAACCAAGCATTTGCTATGAGCTGCGGATTTACAGATAAACCAAATCTACTGAAAAATTTTGCAAAGGCAATATTGCTTTTTCTATGTTCACAGGTCTCCTAAGGGTTCCTCTGCTGCCCCCTGATGGCACTGTAAATCCCTGCAGTTCTTGGGTTGGGGAGCAAGCCAAATGTGGGAGTATAGGAAATAATTATGATCAGTTCTCCTCATAACTAGAAACAGCAGAGGAGCTGCCTGTCTGCAGAGGAATTTGAACAGCAACAGAGAGAAAAGGTGCGTGCAACCGACAGAGAAAAGAGGTGGAATGAAAAGAAGCCAAGATCACCCAAAGCCAGATAACTGAAAGTAGGGTCCCTGGAAGCTGACTATCACTATAGTGTGTCACAGGATCCAACTTTCACAAGATACTTTTGTTGAAGAATCTATTTTGTGGTTTCTCATTCTAGATCTTTCTTTGGTTTAACAAGGTGAGTTAAGACAGCACTCTAAAGTCCTTTCAGGTATGAGAAATTCATTGGAAAGATGCTGATTTGCCAGGAATGTTTGCAGACTAAAAGACAACGTAGCATTTTGTACATTGGCAGGGAGAAACGGACTGCAGATCACTATGTTAGAAAAGGTTTTCTGAATATTTAAAAAATCCTTAAGAATCTATGCAGTGAGACGAGCATGTTTCTGTTGCTGACGGATTTTGGGTCTTGGGACAAAGCCTATCTGATTGAGCAGTCAGGATTTGTAAAGTTACAGTACAGTGGACTGGTAATTTAAAAAGCAACAGTCTGTCTTCCTGGTTTGTTCCTCAGCAGTGTTTGGAATTGACTGAAAATGCAGCTTATTTTGTGTAGCCAAAGCATATTTCAAGCAACGCAATAATAGAAGACCAATTTAGAATCCGTTCTTTAAGCTGGTGGTGGGAATAGTGTAAATGGGGGGGGGTATCAATGCGGAGGGGTCAGGCATGCTCACAAAAGAGAGGCTCATTCTTATTTTGGTGAGCCCAACTCTTAAAATGTCAGGTTAGGGCAGAAACGAACAGCAGCAAACCAATTCAAAGTTCATGCTATGTGGGGCTGAGAGTGGGCTGGGCTGGGTTTACAGATGGGTCTGAGCTACAGAGACTTCTCCTTACTACCTACAAGAATAAGGCACAGAGTTTTAAAACAAGGGGAGGAGTATCTGAGCAAGTGTTAGTGTGTCATGAGTTTGCTGCAGTTCAAGCCCTGAAACCAACATTCTGGGGCAACCCTGACCCTCTCTACCAGCACAACTGGCACAAAAGGGAGAGGGACTGGAGGAGGTCAGCTGTGCAGAGACTGAGCAGGATGTGGAGAGGAAATACATGCTCTGGAGCTCTGGTCTACGGAGTCCACCTTTGCTACCACATAGGAACAGCAAGCCAGGGAGTAGCCCCAGGATCTGCAGCTAAGCAGGTTCACCAGCCGAATTTTCCGCATTTAGGGATGGGCTGCTGCTTTGACAGCTAATGTGACCACCCCCATGGTGACTGAATAACTTGTCCCTTTGTCTGGAGACTCTTCCTTACACCTGTGCAACACCAGAATAATTCTATTTGAGTCAATGAAGTGGCACCAGGGTAAAACTGAGGTAAGGAGGAGCACAGTGTGGGCCTTTGTCTCTATCTTTATCCAGTTGTGTCTGGGTTTTTCATTACCTGTGGTACTGTGTGCACCAGTCAGTGATTTTCTAAGACCCCTGCAATACCTGTTGTGGACAAAATGAGGGTACCTATCTGCATTACTTTAGCATTGTATAAGCCTCTATATTCTGCATTGATTCAGTGTAGTTTTTAGTGACCATTTACATTTTAATTTCTTGTAATCACAGCTTTCCAAAGAAAATTATCCCTCAATTTGCCTGGCAACTGAGTTGTTCTTTCACATCTGTTGTAGCTAATTAGCTACAGTAAATGCTTTTGTGCTTAATATGCATTACAATCCTGCAGACAGGGACTTTTTTGGCACATTTACCCATAGACTTAATGGCTCTTTCCAAAGTAGTAGATCAATCATAAAGGTTTCAAAGTCAACCAGGTAAATGGATGCATTTTATCTGTAATCTAGATAATTTCACTAGAGGTGATACAAATATGCCCTGTTGTGTGTGTAGTTAAGAGACCTGCATACATTTTGCTTTCTTCGTTTTGTCTTTACATTTTTAAAGAACTCTCCCTCTGTGCAGAATTCAGTTTTAGCCCTGTGATAGGATGTCTGTAGTTGCTCAGGCCAGCCACTAGAGGGAGACATGATCACATATACTGAGTCTATTACAATTTACTTTGCTTCTTTATTGCAGTTTTTATTTAAAACCAAATTTATTTTAGACTGAGAGTACATGTTGCTTTCTCTCTCTCTGTGGAAATATAGCTTGTACAGTTGTTTGATTGTCCATGATAATTTGATACTCAAAGATTTTTTTACAAGGCACTGATGAAGGATAGGTAAAATAATTTTAGCAAAAAGTACAACTATGAGAATATTTTCTGTTCATTCCATTGTTGCTTTTAAAAAAATTAAAATAATGGATGTTCATATTTTTTCTCATAATGGCCAAAGTGATTTAATTAAATCATTTTATGGATATGTCACTAGCTATGTCTTGTTTCTAAAAGCAAAGTCTAATTTGGGGTTGCTCAGGAATAAAATTTACAACCAATGCCTTCAATTTAATCTACTTTTTACTACATTTAAAACTGACCTCTCATTTAGTTTTATAAGAGGATATCATTTTCCTTTGGTAAAGAGTTATGAAGCCTTGTGCTGCTTCTACATTGTGTTTTGTGAGCCAGGAGCTCTTGCTAGCATTGTGAACATTGTATACAACCTACTACAACTACATTGTTACCTGCACACACTTTGCCCAGTAAGTACACTTCACTCAAGGCCGGCCCACAACATTTTGGCACCTGAGGCGGGGACCTCAAATTACACCCCCATGCCACCTTTTCTCCTGCCTGCCTGTTATGTCTCTTGTGCCCTCCTTCCTCCAGCACAGCACTCCACCATCTCTGTGCATCTAGAGCAGAGAGAATACATATGCACTAGCAGCATACACAATTTTCTACACTCTGGGTCCTAGTGGTGCCCCCCCCCCCACAGTCTGGCACCTGAGGCGGCCACCTCAGTTCGCCTCATGGTAAGGCCAGCCCTGACTTCACTGCCTATTTCTTTCTTTTAAAACCTGTCACTTGTTGCAATCCAAAAGCATGATAGTATCTTAATTAGTCAGGGAGGGTTTTGTGGCACACTGAGTGTGAGAGGGGAGAGGACAGGGTGAACTTTTCCAGAATTAGGTCACTTCTGAATTACCATCATCTTATTGTGTGGCCACATGAAGAGAGGCAGCCTTTGCCAAGAGTTACTGCACAGCATTTCTGAGTATGGAGGAAGGGTGCTAACTCAGATACAACTGCGCAGAAATTGCTGGCAAATGACTTTTTAAATACATCCCCTTTATGTATAATGGATGCCAATTTTAATCTTTTAAAAAGTCACTGTCTTTCTTAATGGTGGCCTTGATTCTGCACAGTGCAGACAGGGAGTGTAAGGCCTGGTGTAAAGACATGGACAAAACAAGGAGAGGAGGGGAAGCTGATCCTCTGCATTACTGAAAGCTCTGCTGTCTGGCTGCCAGAATGCTCCTGACTAATAGCAGCAGCAAGGCCAAAGGGGAACAGTTAGCTAAGTGCCTTGTTTGCACTCTGAGAATGTCTCTGAATTGCTCTTTTTCAGACACATCCAGTTGTGCATGCATGCCACACCCCTTTTTCATGGTGCATTCTACTCTTTATCTATACCAGGGATGGGGAATTTCCGGTTCTTCAGGATTAGCCACTGGTGGGCTGCCAGACACTTTGTTTACCTGAGTGTTCCCAGGCATGGAATGCTAGTTTCCAAAGGCTGTGATGATTTACTATTTCTGGCCAATGGAATCTGCAGGATGCAGTGCGGAGCAGGCCACCATTTCCTGCAGCTCCCATTGTCCATGAACACTGACCAGTGGCCACTGAGAGCTGCGGGGCTCCAGGCCTGCAGATGGTCAGATTAAACCAAGCGTCTGGCAGCCTGTCAGCAGCTTACTTTGATGAACTGTATCTGACCAGCATGTCGGAGGTTCCCCACCCCTGATCTATACCATCTCCTCTCACTTGCACTCATGTCACATGCCTGATTTAAGTGGAGTTTCTCCTAAGTTATACCAATTTCATGTGAGAAGTGAATCAGGCTTTTAGCATTCAGTTTATAGTGGGGTTCAATGTCTAGATTCATTTGTATGCTCTGGCTACTTGGTGCTACTCCAGCAAACTGAGTGTGTGGCTGCTTTGAGGGCTGGGGCTGCTAAAGCAAAGCAGTGAATCTGGCCCATCAGTTTTAGTTCATTAAAAATTCAACTTATTATTGTCACGCCCTTATTATTTCTATCCCTAGAGCTATACCAGACAGTGATCATCAATGGCTGCTGGCCTGGAGAAAGCTTGTCACCGGTGCATATCTAAAATTGCCAGCAACGGTAAGTCACAGCTGTAGAAATAGACATTTTCTATTACTTAAACAGCTCTTTGGTTCCTATAATGAGAAAAATGGGCTGATACCAAATTCATTGCAAGTTAAGGGCATGACAGTTTAAGCAGCTGTGCGACCTTCTGCTACGATCTTACCAGAGCTGACAAACTAAGGGCTTGACCCAAAGTCCAGGTAAAACCATGGAGATTCCGGGCACTGAAACAAGCCCAAATGGTCTACTCCTGCCTGGTGCAGAGGAAGGACAACTCCTACCTAAGTCAATTAGCACCTCACAGGAGGGACTCAGCATGCTGCAGGATTGGGTCCTAAAAAGGTGGCCTAGTCAGTACATAGATAAGAGAATCGCAAACTTCTGATTCCTCCTTCCGAGTCATCACTAAACCAATGTCCCAGCATGGTGCTAGGAGGCACATTGCTGCTGCAGATATGATATAAAACTGAGGCTTGGATACAGAAGGACCCGTTGCCCATTTTCTACACAAGTCATGTTTGCGCAGTGGCAGTATCGTAGTGTCCCGGTCACATTTATTTTGAATAAATACATTCTGTCCCTATCTAATTTTCCTCTGCAATTTCCATAGGATGCAGTCCTCTTCTTCCCTGCCCGGAGTGTTGTTGTTTGTGTGGGCTTTAGGGAGACTGGTTTGATAGAGAGAGGAACTAATGGTTGTCTGTGTAAAGCACTTCCCTCCTGTGGTGTTTGCATGGGAATGAAAAATACCTTAAAGCACTTTACAATGCACTGCACCGTGGAGCAAATGTAACGTAATTCTTTTCAAATAGGGTCCGATACATGATTCACCATAGATGTATAGTAGAAAACACCCATTAAAAAGAGTGCAGGTTGACATCTTCAAGGAATGAATCTCACACCCTATGACCCGCCAGAGCAAAATCACAATCAGCTTTTGATCCAAAGCACAATGACCAGACTCCCCAAAAGCCATGTGATATCACACTCAAACATCTGCCTGGACAAGCCTCACTTTTTAGATCATAAGCTCTTTGGGAAAGGGGCCATCTGTTTGTACAGCATCTGGCACAACACAGTTCTGATCCATTACTAGCTCTCGTAGGCCCAGCAGTAATTTTATTAACACCAATGGAAGATTTCTCCAATATGGCCTGGGCTTATACAATTTGAGGCTTTAAAATCAACAGGGCCATCTTAAAAATCCTTTTGCAGCTTTATAGGGCATCAGGGTAAAAATAAAGATTATGGAGTAGAGTATAATAGGATCTTGGCTGCTCTTCTGTCCTTTGAGCATTCTGTACAAATGACAAGTAGTGGAGAAGTCCTATTAAAACCCCTGTTAAGAGGATGACCACAGGGTAAACGAGGGTGCACCTGTACATTTTATGAGACTTTTTCCTGCAGCATAAGACCCAACCCATGCATGAAGGTGGCATGAAGGCAACAGAAAACAAAATCATTAACCTAACTTCCAACTATGTTGCCTTTATGTGCTGTGCTCCAAATTCCTAGTGCCATTACTTTAAATCCATGATGTTTTCCAAATCCTGAATCTCAAATATGAGAGAGAAAATTCCTTCATATTATTTGCCCACTCAACATAACTGAAAACTCACTGAAACAAATCGCTATATTCCTCAGTCTGTGGTTGGTACTCTGGGGTCTCATATGGATAGTTTTGGCTTCAATTGATTGAGCTCCCTGAAAGCTCAGAATAAATGTCCATAAAGGATTAAGGCACTGAACTCCTTGTTCCATAACAAAGTGACCTAGAATGCACACACCCCTTGAAATACATTCCACTAAGATTACAATAAAATGACAAACCCCCAAAAGCTAAATTACACTTTGAAATTACTGATTCCAGTAAATTAGAACTCCAACCAACAATGTTTTAACAAATCCTGTCCAGTTTGTTCTTCAAGTGTAGCCTAAAATAGTCTGGCTTTAAGCAATTCAGTCTGAAAGATTTTGCTGCTGTTAAACCAGCCTACTGCTACTCTATCAAATGGCACAGCAAGAGCCCACCCATTCTGCAGCTTACCTTCTCCCCTGAGGAGATACCAAATACCAACTCCCTAGGTCAAAACCAAGTTACAGAGGGCTGTCATCTAAGTAAAGGCCAAGCCAGGTGTGACCTAGGTGGGAAAATCTGACAGGATTCCCACTCTGAGGAAACAGAACTGTAGGGAACATTGATAGGCCAGACTCCTTATCCCCATCTCTTTTGCATTATTCCAGTGACACAAAGGGGGCCTCAGGAGCACAGACTGGTCCCTACTTATAGGCTGAGGATTCACTTGGTAGGGACTAGTCCCCAGCTCATGGTAAGCCTCTATGTCACACCCACCAATAAAGAGTACTGAGAGGGGTGTCCAGAACACTCTGTGCTCTAACTTTGCTTATTTTGCAAGTGGCTACTTGGGAACTGTGACCATTTGGCACAGTCTAGAGAAGGCCCCCAGGCTGCTCTAAACACCACCAGGGCAATGGGAGGCTCAGAATTGCCTTAAGAAACCAGATGCTTCAGCATCCTGACAACTCTCCATTACTTCTGTCGTCCTGTGGAAACCATGCACAGAGAGAATTTTGGCCATTATTTTTACCCCTCTCTGGATTTCAGGACAAAGGCATAGGCAGTGTGTTTCCAGACTTTTGTTCCAACCACTGAAACAATTGAAATGCTTCTGTTTTCTGCTGGTGTTATAGTGCCACCAGAGCTTCATGGATGGCTGAAGCAATAAATTACCCTTTAAAAAAAAGGGGGGGGGAGTTGATTCTAATCTCACGTATGCTGGCTTGAATCAGGAATAACTCCATGGAAGTCTAGAAAGTTACCCCATTGTGTAACTGCTGAGACTCTGCAACTAAAACACTGCATTTTGACACTGCACTTCAGTTCCTCTGTCTTTACTTTTCTAAGATGAGGCTTTTCCTAATATTTTAGTGAAAAATTCAATCCTACCTTAACTGTGGGTTTTCTGTGTGACTGGTGCCTCCAAAATGGATTTTTCTATCAATTAAATTAAAAACCCTAATTAATCTTAACTTCACATTTCTTATTGCTCTTTAAATATTTTTCAGAAAGCATTCATGAAGAAGAGGTCAGTTCTGATGTCAGAGATAAACCTAATGGTATAATGATCATTAAATGAGCATAAGTGGCCAACAAATCAGCACATATCTTTTGAAATTCTCTCTCTCTCTTTTTTTTTTTGGTACAATACATTAGGCTCAGCGCATCAGGGCAAACTTTAGTTAATTGGCCAAATGGAATTAGAGCCAATTTTAAGTTCCAGTTGTACTGCAAAGCAAATGGGTGATATACTGTAGTTCTTCATGTGACTATTGCTAAAATCCTGTTCAGACAGGCTATATGAGCATCAATTGCATCATACTGTGACTTTTAGCAATTAAAGGGCGATTGCTATAGAACAAACAATCTTATATTACTACATGGGAACCAGATATTTGGTATTAGAGATGCACGGTCAGACACTGAGGTGAGGATGGTCAGGCCTAGTTGCTGAAGTCAAGCGACAGAGGCAGAATCTTAAGTTAAGAACCGGGTTGGGACAAAACAAAAGTAGCTCCAGGTGCTAGGCTGGAACAAATCAAGGCCTGTGGAATCTGTCATCACTATCAGGAAGAGTAATCAGATTCCTGTTTCCCCTGTAAGGTTTGTATACTTACTCTAAGGCCATGTCTATGCTAAACGGAGGATCGACGCTGCAGAGGTCGATCTTCTGGCATTCGATTTAGCGGGTTTTGTAAGGACCTGCTGAATAGAACGCTGAGGATGCTCCCATTGACTCCAGAATTCCTTGCAGTCGCGAGGAGCAAGGGAAGTCGATGGAAGAGTTTCTCCTGCTGTGGGGTTGCTGGAGAAATTCGGCTTAAGGTAAGTCGACTCCAGCTACGTTATTTAAGTAGCTGGAGTTGCGTATCTTAAGCCAACCTTCTGGTTTAGCATAGACCTGTCCTCATAATCACTAGACCAGCTCCTGGCTTGTCTGGATTGGCTGGAGCCTAACACAGGAATGACTCATCCCAGCACGAGGCTTAACCAGGCTCTAGTTCAGACATGACTCATCACCTCACCTGCACTTTTAATGTAAAAAAGATGCTTTGTTGTTGCACTGCCCGTAGCTGGCAGACTGACAGAACTGACTGGCCCCTGGCCAAGAGGGTGTGGAGTGGCTCTGCACTCGTGGAAGTGGCAGGGCCTTGGGTGGAAGGGGAGGAGCTAGGGTGCTCCATCAGTGATTTAAAGCGCCTGGAGCTCCAGCCCTGGGAGCCCCAGGCCCTTTTGAATTACCGGGCTCCAGGACAACTGCCTCATTTGTCCCCTTCTTTTCCCACTCTTCCTCCTGGTCAGCAGGCCTGTGTTTAATGTCAGGACAAACTGATACACGTTATATTCATAGTCATAGATTCCAAGGCCAGAAGGGACCTCTGTGATCATCTACCCTGATCTCTTATAAAATATAAGGCTTTAGAACTTCACCCAAATAATCCCTAAAACTTATCTTTAGAAAAAAACATCCCAGCTTCATTTAAAAATGACCAGTGATTGAGAATCTGCCATGACCTTTGGTAAATTGTTCTAGTAGTCAGTTACGTCTTTGTTATAAATGTGTGTTTTATTTCCAGTCTGAATTTGTCTAGCTTCAATCTCAAGCCATTAGATTGTGTTATACATTTCTTTGTCAAATGTTTGTTCCCCAGGTAGGTACTTACAGACTGTGATCAAGTCATCCCTTCACCTTCTCTTCGTTAAGGTAAATAAATTGAACCCTTGCATCCATTACCCTATGGCAGATTTTCTAATTCTTTAATCATTCTAATGGCTCTTCTCTGAACCCTCTTCTATTTACCAACCTCCTTCTTGAATTGTGGGCACCAGAAGCAAACACAGTATTATAGCAATGGTCTCAAGAATGCCAAATACAGAGGTCAAAGAACCTCTCTTCTCCTACTCAAATTCCCTTGTTTATGCACCCCCAGGATTACATTAGCTCTTTTAACCCTAGCATCCCCCTGGGAGCTCATTTTTAACTGATTATCCACCACAACCCCCAAATCTTTTCCAGTCACTGCTTCTCAGAAGCGTGTCCCCTATTCTGTAAGTCTGCCCTCCATTCTTTGTTACTAAGGCCCTTGATGAAAGCTAATCTTACTGCTCACAGCCTGAAAGCTGCAAACTCAGAAGGTGAGGGCTTTCAGTGGCTCCCCTTAAAATACTTTCCTCACAAGTGCAAACAGTTGTCACTGTGGCATAACTATTCTGAGTGAGTGCGAGGGAAGTGAAGGGGCTGGTTCTGTTTTAATTAAAACATTCCCATTGCTACCACATGGGGTTCCCATCACTGGCAGTTAAAATCACCAGCCCACTCAGTGGTACTTTCATTGTTCTTCCCTGGGTGACAGGTCCATGCTTGAGCTCAGGCAGTGAAAAAAAGAGGGTTAATCAAACATTTGCCCTTCCAGCTTCATCAATACTAATGGAGTAGAAGCAAATGGCTGGTGTACATAGCTCACCCTGACTCCCCCCTCATTTTGGGTTAGCAAACCCTTGCTTTACTTCTCCACACAAAATAAAGGACTATAAAGTTCTTACAGAAAGGAAAAGAGGAACATGAGGAGCTGGATAAAGAAGAAATTGGGCTGTGGAAAAATCCAGACCTAAAAAGAATTAAAAGGGCAGAAAGCATGCTTCTGAGGATTGTTCTTTCATTGGCATTGCAGCCTTGCCAGGAAGGGTGAGAGGACCAGCTATAGATTTTATTTATTTCTTTATCAAACCCTAGCCAACTAATATTAGGAACTCCAAGGTTTAGAATGAGTGTAAGTACACACACTGTATGCTTAAGTCTCAGACTCATCAAGGAAGATCAGCTTGTGTCCCAGACACGCAGCCAATTCATCAGTCCTGGGCTTGTTGTGAAGCAATCTGAAGGGATATTCATGTCATCCTGCTTTTGAGTCCATTTTAAAAGGGATTTCTTGATGAACAATAAACTTAATTTAGAGGGAGTCCTAAAATCAAGAGACAGGGAGAGCCAGAGACTCCTAGGGTAAAGAGTATCATTTCAGAAAGTACCGGTGACTATTTGTGGTACCATCTAATTTTGAGGAAGGTCTATGGCCTGCATCATACAACAGCTCAGAGCAAGTGATCACAGTGGTCCCTTCTGGTTTTGGAATCTATGTATCTAATCCAGTGAGGGGTAACCTAGGCTAGTGAGTGGGCCACATGAGGGGCCTCCTTCATCTCAGTGGGCTGCAAGATTGTCATAATCAAACAGTCTCCTGGGATAGGGCAGTTTTGCTAACTGCGCTGGTGTCCCTAGAATTTGTAAACGGTAGCAGCGCTTTGATTGGATACAGTGGGAGCTCACAGCTCTCATAGTCAGTGCTGTGTTCAATTAGCAGGCACCTCTCTTCATGTGCTCCTGTAAGTGCGTGTCACTTTTGTAAGGTAGGAAAAAACTACGCGGACAAAAACCAGCAGAATCTGGAAACCCTGAGCATAGGTAATGGTAAACAAAAGGTTTTATAGCCACGGACCACAAATAGTGTGTGACCCTTAGGCCCCAGGTTGCCCACCACTGATCTAATCTCATTGAACATTATATGATACTCATCACCACCTACATTTGGATGTGGGTCCCGCTTGTGTAATCTGACAGATTCCAATAGCCTGCAGAACTATGTGGAGAATATGTGAATTATTTTAGGGCTCAATACTGCAAACACTAACACAAATTATGCACAATGGATACAATTCTTACACATGCATACCTCCCCCAACATAAGGCCTAACTGCCACTTACGTCCCTCTTGCACCTTCAAAATAGGTGCGTAGGCCTCATGGTGTCTCTCTGCACAGGAGTGCGTTTCACCTGGTGTGACTACTTGTGTACATCAAGTTACATATTTGCAGAATCGGAATCTTATTGAACAGATTCCTTTTACACTGCAAAATATGCTGCAGCATATTATCATAGTGTTATATAAGTTTACAGGTGGGAAAGCCCTATTAGATTTATGAATCCACATTCTTTCCAGCACAGGACTGCTCTCTGCAGGATATCCTAGGGTAGTGTTTCTACTCCACTTTTAAAGTGCTCAAGGATGGAACATCTCAACTTCCCCTGCAAAACTATTCCACTAGTAAATCCCACGATAGGATATTTTTCTTGATGTCCAATGTAACCTTTCCTTTGCTCAACTTCATCCCATTTGTGGTACTATATTTATACCTCTACGACCACTCCAAATAGTTCATCTTCCTCTTGGGTGTCTATGCCCTTCAGAGACTCAGGCTACGTCTAGACTGCAGGCTTCTTTCAGAAGAAGCTTTTCCAGAAGAGATCTTTAGAGAAAACTTCCAAAAGAGTGCGTCCACACTGCCAAAGCGCATCGAAAAAGCGATCTGTTTTTTTGAAAGATAGCATCCACACTGAATGGACACTATCTCGCAATTAAACTGTGATTATTATGGACGGAGTGGCCACCAGGACACCTGTGCTGTTTCCTCTTCTTCTGAAAGAACTCCCTCTTCCCCATCCACACACGCCTTTTTCCAAAAGAGGTCTTTCAGAAAAAGGCTTCTTCCTCATAGAAAGAGGATTACCAATGCCAGAAAAACCACTCAGTTCTTTTGATTTTCTTTCAAAAGAATGCAATTGCAGTGTGGATGTAATTGACGTTTTTTCAGAAAAATGACCATTTTTCTGAAAAAAAACTCTGTAGTGTAGACATACACTCAGTGTGTCCTTGCTTAGCCAAGCCCATCAGATCTAACTTTGTTCCTCATTAGTTAGTCCCTTCAAGTTTCCTTGCTGTCCTTTGAATTCCACCCCATTCATTGACCTTTTTCTATTATTAAAGGGCTCAAAATTGCATGCTGTATTCTCAGGTGCCCAATATACTGACAGTTGTGCTGATGTTTGTTGTGGTCTGGATATATGCTCACTTAGCATCTGCACCAAGACCACTTACTCATCTCATGGAGGTGAGGTCCCGTCCATTAATGGCTATTAGTCAGGATGCATAGGAATGTTGTCCCTACCCTCTGTTTCTCTGGAAGTGGGAGACAGGGGAGGGATCACATGAGGATTACCTGTTGTGATCCCTCCCTCTGGGGCATCTGGTATTGGCCACTGTGGGCTGACAGGATACTGGGCTAGATGGACCTTTGGTCTGACCCAGTATGGCCGTTCTTATGTTCATTAAATATACACCACTAGCATAGTCACCAGTGGGCAATGAGTTCAGTCATGGCCAGCCAAGGATAGAAGCTCAAGATAGTTTTATATTTAAAACACAGGCCCAGGAGTTAGGAAATCTGCATTCTGTTCCTGGCTCTACCAGAGTTCCTGTGTGATCTCCAAGCAAGACCCTTCACTTCTCTATGCACCTGTTTTCCTCATCCAGGAAATAAGCAGAATAAGACTCCCCATTGTGAGGGTAACTCATAAATTATGTTTTGTAAATGAACAGCATAGTTAATCTGCTGGGAACCAAGAGAAGTGCATTCAATTCCCAGCTAAGCCACTGACTTATTTTCTGTTCTTGAGCAAGTCACTTAACCCTTACTCTCTGTGTCCAAGTCTCCCTGTCTGTCAAACATATTACAGTGACTGAACTGGTGACCTCGGGTACATCTACACAGCAGTGTTATTTCAGAATAACTGATAAGCCTTTATTTCAAAATAATGTCGAGCTGGAGGACTTCTTACTCTGAATCATGGTAACTCATTTCACAAGGAGTAAGGAAAGTCAAAGGAAGAGTATTCTTCCTTTGACTTCCTGCTGTGTAGACAGCGCCAAAAGCCGAGTTAAGCTATTTTGACTTAAGCTATGCAATTTGACATAGCTCAAGTTGCGTAGCTTAATTCAACTTTAGTCCTGCAGTGTAGACATACACCTAGAGATTAAATCCCCCAAGCCATTCTCCTTTCTCTCATTCTTAGGGCGTCTGCACTACAAACTCTTCCTCATGCAAGTGACTTTGGCATATAGCTGCCACAATATATCACTTGTCTCCTTGCATCAGCATTTTGAGTACTCACTAAGAATGTTTGTTTTAGATGCACTGTGATTATTCCATTCTTTCTGATCATTCCATTCCTTTTCCCCCTAAAGCAAAAAACTGATCCCTTGTGCAGCCTCTCAGGAGAGATTCAAATGCTACCCAGCTGATCAGCAGAGTGCTCACACGTAGGTTTTTTGTGTCTACTGGTGGTGCACATTCATGCACATTAACAAATTTATTCTGCGCATGGATGGAAAAAATCTACACATGGATGGGAAAGATTAGAGGGAACATTGATGGGTAGGTATCCCCATGTGCCACCATCCTGCACACTGTGTTTAGAGTTTGGGCTAGGGATGTAAAATAACATTTATAAAATTACCCAGTTAAACATTATGTTTAGCCACGTAACTTGGATTGAGTTGGGATACAGCCCCAAACCCCAGGCAACTGAAGGAGCTGTAAGCCCTGCCACATCCTGGCCTTGGGGACATGGCAGGGAGAGTTAGCTGAGGTTGGGGAGGCTTAGCCCACTATTAGGCATAGCCCTCTATTACACTCTGCCCATGATCAATCATTGTGGTGCCAGAAAATTCAGTATCCACACCCACAATTCAAGTTCTGCTGTTGACATGGCAAAGCTCAGAGAACATGCAGAACCTAACCCAGATGCTTACTTCTGATTGCACATCCATACTTGCAGGCCTTTCCATCTTCGGGCCCTCTTTTGTGCTAGACACATGGGAACAACCTTCTTATCTTCCCTGCAATCCAATGAGACATATGTAGAGCAAGGGGCTTTCTTCACTACCTGCCTCCTCCTACCCAGTAGTTGCCCAGGCTCCAGGCATGGGTTCCGTCCCAGAACATAGTTTCTTCTTGGCCAATCTTGGAAAATCATGCAGCTATCTTCCCTTGTCTTGTGAGTGTGCTCTCAGAACACAAGGCTCCTTGCCACTTGCAAAGAGGGGTTGGAACCTAGAGGGTGGGTTTCTGTAGCCTAGCGGTGAGGACATATGGTCGCCACAAAAATGCTCCCATTTCACTTCCATGAACTGTTGTAAATACAGAGTTGTTCCCAGCTATAGGAGTGTGGCACTGTCTACACTACCTTTGTGTATTGCAGTTAAAACAAGATTTTCCTGGGCAGCATAGCTCAGATCCACAAAGGTATTTAGGTTCCCAACTTTCCATTAATTTCCCATAAGTCCAGTCAGGGGCAGTGCAATCTAGACAAAACATCCAGTATCTATCTGTGCCACTAGAGGAAAACTCCACAAGTATCAGGGAGAACAGTCTTTAGTGCTGCTTGTAAAGTTATGTGACTAGCTACAGAACTGTGCCAATTGTACAGTCAATTGTGGAGTGTCTCACTTTTTGTTAAACATGAATCTGGAAATATTCCCAGATCATACATCTGCCCCTCCAAAGCGAGATCTCAGAGGATGAGTCTGAATGGGGCACTAATGAGTAAATACATTCCCAGTGACTGCTTTGGGAAGAGAATTCATTAATCATTATCTTTCTTTTCCCCTAGTTCTGAGTGGTCCCTGCTGCCACTTTCCTCCCCCAAAATCAGGCTAGTGGATAGAAAGCAGGCAAATACAAAACCAAACACCTGTGTGCCAGATGTGCAATTATAAAAGAACATGTGCCCCACCAAGCCATTCATAGAGTATACTGGAGCCTATTTAAATATTTTTCTTTAGAACTGCTCAGAGAGAATATCCATTGCACATTTAAGAATTATCATTCTTCTTCCTATGTTTTTCTTTATTCTCTGCCCACATGGTGAGGGCAGGAGAGAGCTGGGTTGGGAAGATAGAAGTGTGAAAGTTGACCTACATTCTACTACAATAGTCATGCTACTTGCTTACTTACAGCTCCAGACCTTCAGCTCAAGTACTGAACACCTGAGCTGTGCTCTCTGGAATGTTAGGTAAATGGGGTTACCTAGGCAACTAGTAGTGTTCACAGATAGGATTTAGAGTTCAACACAATTCTAATGAAAATTAGTCCAGTGCATTAGAATAATAGTCTGGGTAATGGAACAGTGAGAGGTTTTAGTATAGAACTTAGCAATCAGTGAAGTGCAAAATTGTTTTAATGAGAGGTTGTCTATAAAGGCTATTTGAAAGAGCTTATCCAAGTGTTAGGCCTCTTTACAGACCATTGAGATAGAGGGAGAATTGCTGTGCTGGGACAAGCGGATAGTATAGAAAAAAAAACAGAACGGAATGAAGAAACAGAAGTACTTTCTTCATTTCAAAATACCATCACACCGTTTCAGCTAGCGGGTATGTTACATTCTCTATGTAACCCCCTTTTTCCTCCCCAGGTTACTCTGGAGCAGGTCACATGCACAAGTGTGCCTGGGCACCTGATGGTTTTAACCCAAAAGGAGCTCCTGAGCACCCCAGTGGTGATGGTGTTTAGTTGGCAAAAGCCCTATCCACCTCCTTGCTGCAGTCACTTGCTCGTAATGAATGTACAATGGTGGTGCCTACACCTGGCTGGCCTTGTACACACTTACTGGTGTGCCTTGAGAGCCTCCAGGAATACACTCATTCCAGCTATAATATGGATCTAATTCCAGAACTACAAGTCATATACATCTAATAGATTAATTTAAAATAAACAATCCTTACTTAACTTAAATAAACAGGGGTTAACAGATTAACAATGAATAGCATTGACAAAGTGCACAACAATAATTGGAGCTGATATATCTAGCATTTGTACTACCAATATTGATCCCACCCCAGAGTGTGCACACCCCTGGACTCACAGTCCCAGACTCTTGCTTGCGTGGGCACGCTTGAAGAACTGCAGCTGTAGTGGAGATTCGGTCCAAGCTAGACAGCAGCTCTGGCCCAGGCAGCACTTTCCCAACAAGGCCCAATTACTTACTGCCTCATGCTGTGCCTATCAGAAGCAGCCTGCTAGATCCCAGTTCCAAAAGGCATCTAGTCCCAGTCTGTAGCTGCACTCTAACAGCCCCTGGGCTGGATCAAACTCCTCCACAGCAGCCTGGCTCCCCTTCCGTTCCAAACTCCAAGGGCAGAGTCCCAGACTGCTAGACCTCTCTTCTCATGCACATGGAGAGCCTCTGATCTCCCACACAAGAGTTACTTCCTTCCTGTTTTTCCCAAGGGCTCATGGGAATTGTAGTCTGGATTGCAGCACACAGGATCTTTCCAGAAAAACAGAGGCCCCTTTAGTAAAGGGACTACATCTATGTTTGAGGCTGAAGGAGTAAAGTGCAAGACCTCAGTACACAGCTAATAAAGTTAATGTAGGCTACGTCTACACTACAGAGTTTTTGCGCAAAAAACCCACAGAGAGTCCACACCTCAAGCGCGTTTTTGCGCAAGTAAATTTACAGTAAATCAAAAGAACAAAGGGGTTTTTGTGGTATAGATATTCCTCTTTCTATGAGGAACAACTCCTTTTTGCACAAGAGCTCTTGCACAAAAAGGTGTGTGGGGATGGGCAACAGAGGGTTTTGTGCAAAAAGAGCCAATCAAAAAAAGCACAGGTGCTCTGGTGGCTATTCTGTGAAGAGCAATCAGAACTTTCTTTCAAGAGAGCATCCATTCAGTCTGGACGCTCTCTTGCGCAAAAGTACATCGCTTTTGCAATGCGCTTTTTTAGTGTGGATGCGCTCTTGCGCAAGAAGTTTTTGCGGAAGATCTCTTCCGCAAAAAGCTTCTTGCGCAAGAAGGCTGCAGTGTAGACGTAGAAGTAGTGTAGTATAGGGGTGATAGCATTGTCCAGTGGGTAGACATTGGCAAAAGACTCAGAGTCAGGTGACCAGGTTCTGTTCCCAGCTCTGTAACTGCCTGTGATTGATATTACACCCTGCCTCAGTTTCTCCTTCTGTGAGATAGCAATAATAGTATTTACCTTCCATCATAAAGCACTTGGAGATCTATGAACAGGATGTGCCAATACCTATTTGTGTGCCAATTGAACCATAGCAGCACTTTGACTGGATGCAGAGATGGCTCTCACAGTCAATGTTGTGTGCAGCAATCAGCACGTACCCCACTTCACATGCACTTGTTTTACATGCATGTCACTTTAGTAATACAGGTAGGGAAAAAAAGCTACGCAGATGGAAACCAGTGGACTCTGGCAATCCTGCATGTAGGCAACGGTAAACAAAATATCTCACAGACCATACACAGAACCTCAATAGACTGCGGGTGGCCCACTACTGTGGGACATATTTAGTAGACTGGGATATCTTCTGATATACTGACATTTGACTAACCCCCATTCTTGTTTCTTTACAGCATGCTTTATTTTTGGACTTGTTGCTTTCCTTGCTTTACCACTGTCCATGGCTTTTACAGGTAAGAGGTCTATCAAAGAAGTTTAAAGATAGGTGCTTGTAGGTACTCTATAGTCATGTAGCAATGCCACCTGGCAAAAGATTAGTTTGAATCTGATTTAGACTCAAGTGTACCTGACATTGGTGGTGTCACCACTTATGGCTGGCCATTTTGTACGCTAAATGCTTGTCACTACCTATGTTTGTCCACATCATAAAACCACCACAGAGCTTGGTAAGGTTATTGACATCTGCTTAGGCAATTTCTTGAGCTGGCATGGGATGTGCAGGTCATTATCAAAGCAGATTGGCAGAGTTATGTGGGAAAAGTACGCTGAATAGAACAGTCAGGCACCAAATGATAAACACCATCCCTTCCATTATTATTTTTCACACCTTAAGTTTCTGGGATGATATTTAGTCTTCAGATTCATGACCACAGCAGCCATTTGTATGGGGAGCTAGGAATTCCAGCCTTCTAATCTCATTTCTGACAATGACTCCTTCTGTAGTTTTGACCATACTGTCAAACCTCTCCTCTTAAATTTCTCCATCTATGAAATGTGTCTCTTTTAATTTTCTTATCTACCTCACAGCAGTGTCAGGAAACTGAATTAGTAGTGAAATACTGCTAGCCTTACCCATTTACAATCCTGTTGACTCCAATTTCATCCAGAACTTGCCTCCTGAATAAATGGTATTGTGTAAGTCATTGAATTACTTGTGAACAAAACAGAATGAACTGTACAGTAGATGTCCAGTATATGAGTTCACCTCCAAACAGCCAGAAAAGTGAACTGCTTTTTCTGAGCCACTGCACACTCTTCAGGCTGCAGTTGAAAAAATATTAATTTCAAACACAATTCAAATGCCTCTAGGCATAAATAGAATCATAGAATACTAGGACTGGAAGGGACCTCGAGTCCAGTCCCCTGCCCTCATGGCAGGACCAAATACTGTCTAGACCATCCCTGATAGACATTTATCTAACCTGCTCTTAAATATCTCCAGAGATGGAGATTCCACAACCTCCCTGGGCAATTTATTCCAGTGTTTGACTACCCTGACAGTTAGGAACTTTTTCCTAATGTCCAACCTAAACCTCGCTTGCTGCAGTTTAAGCCCATTGCTTCTTGTTCTATCCTCAGAGGCCAAGATGAACAAGTTTTCTCCTTCCTCCTTGTGACACCCTTTTAGATACCTGAAAACTGCTATCATGTCCCCCCTCAATCTTCTCTTTTCTAAACTAAACAAACCCAATTCTTTCAGCCTTCCTTCATAGGTCATGTTCTCTAGACCTTTAATCATTCTTGTTGCTCTTCTCTGGACCCTCTCCAGTCTCTCCACACCCTTCTTGAAATGCGGTGCCCAGAACTGGATGCAATACTCCAACTGAGGCCTAACTAGTGCAGAGTAGAGTGGAAGAATGACTTCTCGTGTCTTGCTCACAACACACCTGTTAATGCATCCCAGAATCATGTTTGCTTTCTTTGCAACAGCAGCACACTGTTGACTCATATTCAGCTTGTGGTCCACTATAACTCCTAGATCCCTTTCTGCCGTACTCCTTCCTAGACAGTCGCTTCCCATTCTGTATGTGTGAAACTGATTGTTCCTTCCTAAGTGGAGGCTGGATATGGCTGGATATGGCTAAATAAGGCTGGATATGGCTGGACTTGGGTATTAGTACAAACTAAACAAACAAAAAGACAAATGTTGCTCTTTCATATGATCCCTTGGTTGCACTACATGAACAATTTCAATTAAAGGACTTTTATGAAAACCAAGAAGTAGGAGTACTCCAATACCATATTTCACACTCCTGCTTCTTGGTCTATTTTCAGCAAAGAGATTTTTAGTTTCCTGTCCATCCCCAGAATTACAGAATTCAATGAGGAGCTGTTCTGGTATTTTTTTCCTGAATGTGCAATATGGATTAAGTCTCTCACAAATAGGGGCAGAACCTGTGAACTGGAAACCAAATCCGAAAGACCTTCACTCTCTCCCTTCGGTGTCCCACCAGTCTGTTTTCTTAGAAGTCAGTAGGGAAGAAGGGAAGGGAAAAGTGTGTCATAACAAGAGACAACTTTATTCTGGAGATGCCGTTCAAGACTCGATAGTAAAACTGAGTTGAGTTTTCACTTAAAGTAGGGACTCAGATAGGAGGAATGGCCTCGTCTATTGCACACAAGAGTGAGCTGTAAGAAATGTGGATCCAGTTCCTGGTTTTACCATGGACATCCTGTGTGACCATGAATAATTTTCTTAGTCTATGGCTCAGTTCCCCTACTGTAGAATGGGGGTAGTGCTTCTCTACTCCACAGGAGTGTCACAAAAATAAAATCCTGTAGTGACTGAGATATATTTAGATACTACAGGAGTAAGGGTCATGTAGCCAGGGCAATGGCTATGTTATGCATGAACAATGCATCATTTCCTTCCCAAATTACAGAATTCACTGTACTGAATGTGGATATGGAAATGAACAATTAACGCACCTTAATTCAACCTTTTAGTGAGTGCGTCTTCAAAAGTCAGTTTGATTTAACTTCCACACACATACTAAAAGGCATTAATGGTAGCTGTATGGCTATTGTGTAGCATAGGTACAGGGGAGGGTTTGCATTGTTTGGGTGCCTCAGTTGTGCACTTATGAATCTTAAGATGTCTGGATTTCTTCAAGTTCATCATAACTCTGAGTTTCCTGCGTTTATACTGATTATTTTGGGGGTAATGAACATATCACTGTAATGTTGTTTTATCTTTAAGCTTTTGATATGTGCTCTCAGGCTTAACTATCCTGTAATGCCAGTATTGGTCTATGAGTTTATTTAGGCCATGTCTATACTTATGCACTGGAGATCAATCTTCTGGTGTTCCATTTATCAGGTCTAGCTAAGACCTGGTAAATAGAACATTGAGGGTGCCTCCGGCCAGTGCCAGTACTCCTCACAAACGTAAGAAGTAAGGGAAACCAATGGGAGTATTTGCTCCCATTGACCTTCCACTGTGAAGACCGCACCCAGCTCGGCTTAATGTATGTCGACTCCAGCTGGCCTTCTGAGTCTAGTGCAGACCTGGCCTTAGACTTGACTGCTGCTTCATCTACCGGAGGGTTCCAGCACTGCAGCCTTGTAGAGCCTTGGCACCACAGTAGCTAACAGAATCAAATAGAGGCAAAGGTATGGCTACAGCAATCTGGATCTTCTTTTTGTTAAGAAGATAGTACCATTAAGCGTTACTGCCATGCACTCTGGATATGTCTACTCTGGAGAGATGATTTTCAGCTTGGGTTGTCTGGCCCAGGCTAGCTCTGCTAGTATGTTAAAAATAGAAGTGTAGCTGTGGCGGTGAGAGGGGCTAAGCCTTCCCTTCTCCCCTTGAGTATGCGCACAGAGTCTCAGATGGGATTGTACTTAGGCAACTGGCCCATTCCACTGCTAGCACCACCAAGGCTATATTTGTAGTGTACCCAAACTGGAAATTACATTGCCAGCTCCAGTGTAGACATAACCTGTAAGCCAGATTCAGCTAAGAGTCTATGCTGCTCCTGGCCTTAGCTCAATGCTCACTGGATATCAGCACAGCCCAAAATTGCTACTGTTGAGCTAAAGTGCTACTGCAGAGACTATGTGTCCCAGGCAGCCAGGAGATGCATTGATCTAGCACATCTTGAAAACTTCTCCTGACTGAGCTCTTAGATAGACCTGGGCTGGCCATAACTTAAAACTGTTTGCCTATCCCAATGAATGAGGCTGCAGGGACCCAGGCTAATGCAGAGAAATGATGTTTACACTTGGCACCATTTAGACATTGGCAGCCAGCCTTCAAAAATGGAGTGGAGGTTAGAATCTGACCTTTTGCTTTTTAATATCCCCTCCCAGTAATAGATTTTAATGTATGAAACTTTGAGATGAAAATGTGGCATTTATTCTATGGTATTAGCCTAAAGTTGTCAGTAACTTCCCACATCTGATGCAGAGTTCTTGCCAAAATTAAGAGAGACTATCAGCGTAATACAGTGTTGTCACAGGATAATGGTTTCTGACAGCTCTGTATCTGCGAAGGCATTTTGAGGAAAATGAAATTTCACAGGAGACACGCAGACATTTATTATCCAAGCAATGGGCTCAGATTCTCTCACATTCTGTTACAATGATCTCTCACAATGACTTGATTTCTGTTGATCTAGTTATTCATGTGTAGGGCCCTACCAAATTCATGGCCATGGAAAACACATCCAAGACCCTAAAATCTGGTCTCCCCTGTGCAATCTGGCTATTGTCTAGGGGGGTCATGGTATTGCCACTGTTATTTCTGTGCTGCCTTCAGAGCTGGGCAGCTGCAGAGTAGTGGCTGCTGGCCAGGCACTCAGCCCAGAAGGCAGCACTGTTGTCAGCAGCAGTGAGGGAGTAAGGGTGGAATGGTATGGTATTGCCACCCTTTCTTCTGTGCTGCTGCTAGTGCGAGCACTGCCCTCAGAGCTGGCAGAGACTGCAGCTCTCCAGCCACCCAGTTTTAAAGGCAGCACTGTTGCCAGCAGCAGCACAGAAGGTTGGCAGGATGTAATATTGCCAACCTTACTTCTCCACTATTGCTGGCAGTGGCACTGCCTTCAGAGCTGAGTTCCTAGCCAGCAGCTGCCACTCTCCAGCTGCCATGCTCTGAAGGCAGTGTAGAAATAAGGGTGGCAATGCTGCACAGCCCCCTACAATAGCCTGTGACCCCCTGGCTGACTATCGTTTGGGTCAGGACCCCCATAGTTATAACACAGTGACATTTAGTATTTCAATATCTCAAACCATGACATTCAAGATTTTTTAAATGCTCTGACTGTGAAATGGACCATGAATTTGGTAGGACCTTACTGATGTGCATCCAGTCATTTTGGCCCTGGTCAAAGAGATAATTGCTAGCTATTTTTTTAATGTTTACAAATCTGTAACTATGCAAATAATATTGCAGACTAATATTCATGGGAAAACCACCCATATTTCCTAAGAACAGAAATTTGAGATCATGTCAGCCACTTGGTTATTTACCTACTTTAAAATTTTAACAAGTAGGAATGAAGTGTTGTCATTAAAAATTGCAAAAATCAAAGCTTGAGATGAAACGAACCTTTAGCTCAGAGTTCATCTCCCTGAGCATGCAGGATTGTTTCTGACAGCACATTTCCTGTGCTTTGTCTAGACTGCAGTAGAGCCGGGAAGCCATAGGATTGCTCCCAAACTCTGAGGCTCCTGGTTCACAGGTTGCTTGAGATGAAACGAACCTTTAGCTCAGGGTTCATCTCCCTGAGCATGCAGGATTGTTTCTGACAGCACATTTCCTGTGCTTTGTCTAGACTGCAGTAGAGCCGGGAAGCCATAGGATTGCTCCCAAACTCTGAGGCTCCTGGTTCACAGGTTGCTGAGAAGCTAGACAGATGAGCTGTCAGGAATGAGTTTGTTTGTGACCAGCTCCATATTTTAATAATGCACTTCACAAAAAATGAACAGAGCCATAAAAACATGCACCTGGCCCAAATGAGAAACCCCATAATCTTGATATTGTGACCTTTGTTCTATTTCTTCCTTTCCCTGCCTTTTTAATTGTTCATTATCCTCATTTGTGGTGTGTCTGATGCAAAGCCCATTTTATTCAGTCCCACTGCCCTTAATGTTCATTGGATCAGCAGCTTATGTATGAGCACTACACTGCATTTATTACATCTTTACTTTTTCCATAAAGCATATACTGTCATTTTGGCCACTTGAGGTAATAAACAATATTATATTTTTGGTATTCAGGAATGAAGTTTTTGGAAGACTGCCCACTTCAACCACTAATTCCCTTATATCTGTTGGTAGGTGGTGTTGTCGGCAGTTTAAAGGTACTGTGCATTGTATATGAGAAATGTTTTATGTGCCAAGATTTTGACATTATAAAGAACTAGAAGATTTACCCAGCATTGCTTGGGTCCTTCAGGGCAGGGGGCTGGAGGGTGTGTGCAGGAGTCAGGGCAGGAGCTTGGGGATGTGGGGGGCTCAGGATAGGGGGTGGGGGTGTGGGTTGTGCAGGAGTCAGGGTTGGGGGGTAAGGAGGGGCTCAGGGCAGAGGGCCACACAGCCTGGCTACTGGCTGCTTCCTGGGGCTGGTTCAGGGTGGTAGGGGCTGTGCATCCCAGCCACTGGCTGCTCCCTGGGACTAGGTTCAGGTAGCGGAGGCCACACTGCCCAGCCGGTAGCTGCTCCCCAAAGCTGTAGCACTTGCTGGCCCCCTGTGGGTATTCAGGAGTACAACTGTCCCATGAGCTTGTTCCTCTCCGCCGCCCTCTCCCCACCATGGTCATTTGGACTATAACGGTTCCTGCTATCACAGCTCTCCCTTTCCGTTTGATGAGCAACAGTCACATTCCACACACATCCCATAGCCCTGGTACAACCAAACCCTGACTTGGCTTTAAGTTACGATAAAAGGAAGCTATATACCAAATGTGCTAGTCCTAGCTCTTACTATTTAAGAGGAGTTCTTGGACAAACAGACAAACAGATGGACAGACAGACACACAAACAGACAGATGAACAACCTCTCTCAAATATAGAGTAGATATTTTAAGTGAGCTGTGTTCAGACAGGGTACTTGAGAATTGACATTAAATTCTTATGGTTAATTGAGAGTTGTAATAATTCCTTGCTGCAACACAAAATAGGCACCTTTATCTCTGAAGCAAGAAGCATTGATCCCATGGAAATGTTGTGCTACAATGATTTCATTTAAATTTTCTCAAGTGATAGATCTATTATAATTAAATGGATGTTAACACAAGAAAGTAACAACTTCCCACTATACAGTACCATGACTGCATTCAGGAAAACACAGTGATTGTGGAGCTCAACCAACAGAGAACATCTGAGCCGTACAAAGGACAATGGCTTCTGGTTGGCTGCATTTTATTTCTTTTATCAGTGAAGACAGGTGAACCAGGTAGCAATCTCAGTGGCTAGCACAGATAAAGTAGGTGATTAATGTAATATCATATACTGAATGTAAATGACACAATAACTTTATAAGGTTGGAAATCCTGTATTAGCATTCTAATCTCCCTAGAAAGAGAGCGAAGATTCTTGTCCTGGACTGAAAAACTTAAATAACAGCTAGATTCAAAGGTAGCTTTATTTAATCAACAGAAACAGAATGTAACAATCACAATCAGCATTTGTTCTGAAATGAGTCTGCCCCTGCTTTGGAGGCTGACAGGAGAGGAATTCAGCTGTCAGTGAAACTTATTCACTTTGCTCTGCACAATATGCAGTTACTCCCACCAATGCAAAGTTGGGCGCAAAATATGATCAAATCAGAACAGTTGCATTTCACATGCTCCAGGCACTCACTTTTCTCTGGTGGAAATGATTGCACCAGATGCTGGGCAATAATGAATCGGACCCTATCTCTTCTAACAGTCTCCCTAAACCCTTCAGACCCTTCCCCTTCTTCTGCAGAGAATCCCCATTTTTTGAGTACAGGATCTTTCGAAAAAGCACCCCATTGTCGAAAACACCGCGTCTAAACTGCGGTTTCAGTTTCAAAATGGCGCTTGTTCAAAACAGAGCCATGACGCGATTATGCAAATGAAGTGCGGGATGTTTAACTCCCTGCTTCATTTGCACTTTCAAAACGTCTAATTTACATCCCTTTGCCGACAGAGAGGTGTAGTTTAGACACAGCCATACTGAACAGAAAAACAGTGGAGCTCTTTCTCTGATCTGAGCTACTCTAGAAGTCTCATTGTGCCAGTGCATGGCTGTCTGACAGTCAGGGTTACCCCGGTAGTTGTGTGACACCCCAGGTAATGACGGAGACTGTAATGCTGTAACGCAGTCTATAACTGTGTAGTGCCATGTATACTGCAAACAAAAACCTATGACAGACACTCCAACAATGTCACAAAGTTGCTTGCTGGCACAGGTAGGGTTACAGACTATGGAATGTTATTTTCATCCCAATTAGCGATTCCATTTAGTCTCCCTCACCTTTCCTAAGAGAATCTGACTGAGGTAGGATTCCCCTGCTGTGAGAGACTCATGTTCCAGGCAAGAGAAACCTGTCTCTTGAGGCCAAGCCTGCCAGTCTCTCATCTGAAAACAGCAGCATAGCTTGCTGCTATGCTCCCCTTGGGTATGTTTCTTGCCCCTTTTTTTGGGCCAGGTTCAATGAAGAGGGAAAAAAGCAGAGACTTTCTTGCTAATAGGCTTCTACACACCCTACATTTACTCAGCACAGACTCAGCATATGGTCCACTAATGAGAAATGAGTAGCCCCCACTAATGGGCTGTACTCAGCAGAATACGTGAATGGGGGAAAAGAAAGTGCTTAAGCTTGTTAAAAGTCATTTGCAGTGCATGATTCCACTGGTTAAACACTCAGTCATATGATTGCTCAGCTGGTCTTTCCTGCAGCAGTAACATAATCAGAGAGTTAGTTTAATAACAGCTCAGTTTTCCTTTTGGAAAATTAAATCACAATTGGGAGTTTTTCATGTTAATGAACCAGGACCCACACCAATAAAGCAAACTTCCACCATTTTGATATGATTGCTTGAAACCAAACTAAATTCAGTGTCAAAAGCTGCTTCACAGCTCAGTGACTGCTAATAACATTTGAGACTCTCCTAATATTGTTGACCAGAGATTACAATAAAAATTGTAATTAGTAATAAAATTGTGCTAGTCATTAGTGATTAGCCTGCAGTCAGTTCTCATTAAAAATGACACTATAAGGGGATCCAATGCTGTTCCTACCAAAGACAATCAGGGCTCTACCTTTGGCTGCAATGGAAACAGGATGGGGCCTATATTTTATAATGTGATATCCTACTTGATCAAAATAATTTGATTAGAATATTTCATGTTTTAATATAGCCCATCAATAGCATTATGTTTATCAGCTTAAATATAACCATTCAATTCTGCTCTCGATTAGACTCATGCATAAGAATTTAAGAATGTCCATACTGGGTCAGACCAATGATCCATCTATCCCAGTATCCTGTCTTCTCACAACGGACAGTGACAGATGCTTCAGATTGAATGAACAGAACAGAGCAATATTGAGTGATCCATTCCTTGTCATCTAGTTCCTGCTTCTGGCAGTCAGAGGCCTAGAGACACCCAGGGTAGGGGGTTGCATCTCTGATCATCTTGAGGGACCTTACCAAGCTGTCCTGCAGTGGCTCAAGAGTAAGTAAGTACCAGCTCAGGACAGACTATTAGGAACCACAGTACAGCCCCCAAATTGGTGGTAAATTCTATACTTAGGGCTGATCTACACTACACAAACTGGCATAAACAGTTTGGCTTTGTCTACACTGCTGGCTTTGCCAGCAGTGCCTATGCAAATGAAGTGCAGATTAGCATATTGCCACACTTCATTTGCATAATTTATTGAAGCTGTTTTTGCACAAGGGGTTTTTGCGCAAAAACCCTGTTTTGTGCAAGATCCTCATGATCCGGAGAGGAATAAGGATCTTGTGCAAAACAGGGGTTTTGTGCAAAAAAACCCCGTTAACACTGCTTGTTTTTGTGCAAAAACGGCTTTAATAAATTATGCAAATGAAGCATGGTGATATGCTAATCTGTGCTTCATTTGCATAGGCACTGCCCGCAAAGCCGACAGTGTAGACATAGCCTTTATGTTGACCTAATTATGTCAGTGTCTACACTACAGCCTTCCTCCCGCTGATGTAAGTGTCTTGTTACACCAACATAAAAACTCCAGCTGAATAAGAGGCAGAAGGCTTATGTTGGGGTAATTAGGGTGATGCAGTTGTAACCACCACCAGGCCGATTTGAACCTGGGACCTCTGGAGCTTAGTGTAGGAGCCTTTACTGTTTGAACTAAAAGCCAACCGGCTCTTATCCTAGGTTGTATAGGGCTCTTGATCTTATCTGTTGCTATAATCTAGGTGCCACCGCATGGGACAATGAACCACGCTAGGGCTATGTCTACACTACAGAGTTTTTCCAGGATACTGAAAAATTCTGCCCCATCCAGGGAACACGTCTGCTCTTCCGAAATTTTTTTTTGAAAAGTAGACGCACTTTTTCAGCATCCCTGTAAACCTTGTTTTACGAGGAAGAAGAGATGTTCCGAAAAAGGGGTTTTTCCTGACATTTGGCCCAGTGTAGATGGGCCAAAGCCTCTTCCAAAAAAAGAAGCGGAAAAAGCTACGCAAATTGTGGTTCACAATTTGCGTAGCTTTTTCCGGAAGAGCAGTGTAGTGTAGACATAGCCTAGGTGTGTGGGTTACACAGTGTCTGTGTATAAGCAGGGGCTGTAAAATTGACAAGAAAGCCCGACAGCTAGCACCTGGCTGTTCCCAGCTCCTGTATAGGGCTGGATAGCTGGATCCCACTCCAGGCTGGGATTGGGGCAGCTTCCCTCCAGCCCGCTGACTCCTGAGATGAGAAGCCCCAACAGCTTCCCACTCTCTCCCAGATGGTAGCCAGGCAGTCTTTTAATTCCACAGCTCACATCTGCCCCACTTAATAGTATTATTTAAAATAGATGGAAATCAGTGGAAGTTAGAAGCCTAAGTACTTTCGAGTATTTGGGCCTCATTTTGCATCTGCGAAGTAGGGATAACAGGACTTCATATGGTACTGTGAGGATAATAAACCCATCATCTGTGGTGACGCACTCAGATTCCATGGTAATGGGGGCTATATAAGTATCTAAGATAACCTACGGATCAGGGTGTTTGGACTGAACCTTGCTCACACATTCACTCTCGCACATAGTTCTACTCACTTCAGTGGAGATATTTTCATGAGGTATATGACAGGGAATTGATCCTTTGTTTCCCTTTTGTCCGTGTTTCTCTGGGAAATTTCCTCAAGAGGTTAGTTAGAACCTAAATGTTTGAAAGATTACCTGAACTTTAGCAGGGCTACCTTCATCCCTTAATTTGCAAAATCTCCCAAGATCTCTAGTGCTTCTTGTTTCAGTGAATATCCTCGCAATCCTTATGCTGCTCTGGCCGTTTCACTGTTGTCCCTGCCTGAAACTAGAAAGTGCAGCTGAGTGAGAACATGAAATAGAATTTAAGAAAACTTAACAGAACTGCCAAACATTGGAAGTAGGTTAGTTTGGATTCAGTTCAAGGTTTTAATCATTTATCTTATTTCAAACTGATTCATTCATCTTGGTGGATTATTTGTAGATGCTATACAGAAAATTAAGCACGCACTTTTAAAGCAGTACCCCCTTTGTTTATTGCTGCTCAGCTTTCTCTGAGACTATGTGCCACACTGTTTATTTTAATTTTGTTGGAGACTTTTAGAGGGGTCAGTCCTGACCATTCTGAGCAGCTCTAGAGAGGTACTGAGTGCCTTCTGCTTTTGCTGCAGTCCGTAAGAGAGGAGGGTTCAGCCCCTCACAGAGACGACTCTTTAAAGCCATTGACTCCCTTTATTCACTTTTTCTCTACAACACACAGGTGACACTTCTGCTGTATGACTCCACCAGGATGAGGCAACTGCTTTCCAAATCTGTCGTGATTGATGACGACGATGATGATGAGTATCCATGGCGGCAGAATGCTCACAAATACTACATCCATCTTACACTCAGCCTCTTCCTCTTTATCTGGTTCATACTTGGGAACTATTGGGTATTTTCTGTCTACCTGCCAAATTTCATTCCACCTTTCCACCAGCCCCAGGATTATTGCGATAAAACCCTGTACATTTTTGCTGTTGGAGTTCTTCTCATTAGCCATACCGTGCTGTTTTTGCTTATCTTTTGTAGCTTCTGTATATATTGTTTTTCGAGGCGAAGATATGCTGCAGAAGAGGATTAAAAGCCACAGAAAGTAAACCACAGCTGTTAGGTAAAGGGTGCCCAATGAAAAACAAATGGCAATAATTTACCAGTGTGTGTGTGTATGTGTGTATAAAACAGCAGCCAATTATACTGAGGAAATGTGCAAGCCGGTGCCAACTGGCTGTCTTAATATAAAACATCATAGTAACATAAAATTACAGCCATTTATAGATGGCAATCTGCTCTCCCACTAACTTTTACACTTGTTTTGTTAGGGGTTTTATTTGAAGTGTTGAAATCTGCACCTGAGTACAATAGACAGCAAACTTCTCTCAAACCTTATTCTTAGACCCTTATGGATTCTGTTTCAGCATAATACATTTTCCTCTCAATCTGTATAGGCAGTATGTGGTCTATCACTGTGGTTTCTAAGCTCCTCAATATTCATTAGCCTTTTGAGGATGTATCATTGTCCCTAATTTACTGATAGGGAACTGAGGCACAGAGATATTCAGTGATGTAGCCAAGGTTGCGCAGAAAGTCTGTGGCAAGAACTAAACCCAGACCTCTTGACTGTCAGTCCAGTGCTACAGCCACAAGATCATCCTTCCCTTCTGGCAGAAAAAGGGAAAGCAAAGTCTATGTGGGACAACTTCACTTTATCTATTGTACAATATCATTTAACAATATCAAGGTAGCACAAAGAGTGCTTTAAAGCCCCCTGATGATGTGCAAAGGGAAATTGACTATTTTAGTCAATGTGACAAAATGATGTGGGGCATGATATCAGTATTACAGATGAATGTGTTTACTTTGGTAGTGCATTGGTTGTGATTTCAGGGGGTCCTTTTGATTTGTTCTCCTTAATGATGTAGATGTGTAAATCTATAGTTAGTGGATAGATGTGATGAAAGCAACTTTTAAGGCAGCAGAAGTATCTGCTTTAGAAGCACCACCATGCATGGAGGAAGTTGTCCCGTGGTGTGTAATGAAACTAATTTCTTACTGGTCCTAGTAGATGCTGTTTTTCTGTTGATTAATGCATGTGAAGTGCTCTTTCTGCTTTTGCTCTTATGCAGTTACCTTACTTAGATGATCAAAGCAAAATTCTCCCTTTGCTTAGATTTGACACCTGCGCTCAAATATGCAGGCATTCAGCAGCACCAAGATAACAGAATGTAGACATGCATTTTGGATGTTCTTTTTAATACCATGCAGCCAACAACCTCCCCCTGTACCACATAGAAATAATACAAAATTAGGTGTGCCTCTGTAAGGGAGATGTTTGTAAATTAACCTCTATTTGCGGTTCAATTTTTTAAATGTCCCAGAGCTTAATCTGATCCATTTGTGGGACCAAGGCTGAACTTTGTGTAAAGTTTTAAGCAACAATTCTGCCTTCAGCCTTGAACACACAACTCTTAATAAAGTCAGTGGCAATTGCATATGGAGCTTGGGGCACAATCGAGTCCTTATTACTCAAGCCATGGCACAAAGAAGTGCATGTTAGAAAAGGGTCACAAGTCATTCCACACAGTTTGGTTGTTATATAGGACAGGGGACAAGAGATGGCATTGTCTTATAAGTGGCTCAGTAGGGAATTATTGAGGCTGTTCTGTCCTTGCTGGTATGGTTTGTTCCATCAAGTCAGAGCTAGAGTTAGGCTGCAGTGTAAAATTCCCTAGCCCTTGAGCAGCCACTCGAAAGGTGCTATAATTTGATTAGCTGTGCTCAGGAGTGCAGGGAAGAGGGACACCTAACAGTGCTGGCAGCACTTTCTGGTTCAGAGTGGGGAGAGGTGTGGCCCTGGTATCCCTTCCCATGTTCCATGCACCCAAGACAAGAGAGGTCCAGAAGAGGAAAATGAGCCACATTTTTCCAAAAGTATATAAAGACTTGCTCTCACCATACTCACTGCAGTCTCTCTGGAGGAATTTGATATTGCCTAGGCATCATTCTCGTCACTGAGGGAATGCTAGAATTGCTCCCCATCCAACCCCGATGCTCCATGGGCTCATAATTTTGGCTATTGGATTCCAGTACAGACCCCAGATCTGTTCCGTAAAACTCATTTCATCCCATCTGAATAATTTCATCTTACACGTATAGGACCTTTCATTCATAAAGCTCCCTAAGTACTTTTCAAATTTTACACAAGTGGGAATCCCTTCACCCATTACTGGCATACAACCACCTCTGAGTCACACACAGCAGCTGTTTATCAATGCACAACAAGATTACACAAAATGTTAGGACACAAAGTGAAAAAAAATACTATATTCAATTGTCACTGCACTGGGAATTTAAAAAGGCAGAAGATAGTTACCCAAACTACATTTATAAGACAGAAGAATCAAGCACTAACAGTTTCTATTCTTACAAAAAGTTCTTGGGATCTTTAATGGTCACACATAGTTAAGTCTCATTTATAAGACAGCAGGACTGGTTCTCAATTGTCTTTCACTTTGGGCTTAATTCTTTAGGAGCCAGGAAACTTTGTGGTCATTTTTGCCTTTGCACAGTGACTATAAAATGCTTCCAAATCAGACTGATAGGGTTTTACACTCAGCACAGGAGCTGCAGAGCAAGTGTGAACACTACCATCATTATGAGATGAGAATTTGGATTTGCTAGTGGTTTGCACACATCTCATCCAGAAATAAAAGTCTGCATGGGATGGAAGGTGTGCACATGAACACCTCCAAAGCCTTGCAAAGGCACTAGTCTGGTTCTGATTCAGATTTAAACACACAAAGTCACCAACACCCCTTCCTTCAGCATCCTGGGTTGTCCCAGGTCATGTCCCAGTCAGGTGTTAGCAAGACCTGACCCTGCTTAGTTTATAACAGCTGTCAAGTTTGCAACCCAAAGTTTAATCAGTGAAGCTACAAAATATACCTTTTGTTAACATTTTGAATATTTTTTAATTTGAGGGATAAAATTACAGTAGTTTGAAAATCAGCCATGTCCCTCCTTAATTGTAATTTCTTCTTGAAATGAAACAAATAATGATTAAGCTAATTCTCTTGAACCAGCCAACATTATAACTGGGGTAGAGGAAATCAGTTGCAATTGTGCTTCTTAAATCATCTTCTCTTCTGAATAAAGAAAGGTCTATCTGTAGCTTTTAAAAGAAAAATATCCATAATTTCCAGATGGCCTGTGGGAGGCAAAGAAGGGGTTGCTAAAGGCAGGGAGACTCTCCCAAAGAGTTGAGGAAAAGACCTGATTTAACTATTGGATTTATATTGTACTGTTTAACTGGGTTTTTGCTGAAGGTTGTTGGTGCCATGAATACATAAATCCCTGAGAAAAAGGGCTTGGAACATTCTGCTTTGGCACATGTTCTTTCCTGTGCTGGGGAGACAGGCCAAATTCCTATACGCATGGAATATGTTAATAATATGCCAACAGCAATACAAACTTTGTTCTTGTGGCTTGAGATTCCTGATATTCCTGTAAAGTAGAAGTTAGGCATCTATGGGTATGTCTACACTGCAAGCTTATTTCGGAAAAAAATATTCTGGAAGATATCTTCCTGAATAGTTTATTTTGAAATAGAGTGTCCACACTACAGAGAAACCTCAAAATTAGTCCGAGGCAGGCTCTCCTAATGTGGACACGCTATCTCAGTTTAGAGCCCCAGGAGACACTGGGGAGGAATAACTTAGAATGGCCCTGGTGAGGAGCTATTTCAACATAGGAGCAGTGAAGCATCCACACATACCCTCTTCCGAAATAGCTTTTTTAGAAGAGGCGTCATTCCTTGTGGAATGAGGTTTACCAACATCAGAAAAAGACCTCCGTTATTTCGATTTTCTTTCAAAATAATGCAATTGCTGTGTGGACGCTAGTATTATTTTTTCGGAATAACAGCCATTATTCCAGAATAACAGTACAGTGTAGATGCACCCATATATTCTTTTATGAGGTTAGCCTCAGTCCAATGCAAGACTAAGCCGTAAATGAGTCCACAAGGTGCAAGACAATAGAAAATCAAGGCCTTCTGTTCTCCTTTTTACTGAAGTTATGGAAGCAATGTACTCTTGACCCAGTCTTTTATATTAGTGCTGCCTGGTTTTGCACACTGCATTGATACTTTATGTTTTGTACAGATTTCAAATTAATATTTGCTAAATTGTACTCATTTCAGACTTATAACTTGCCACACAAAGAGCTGCTTTATTTCTTGTTGGGGCTTTGTTTTTTCTCAAATGTTGGTGAAATAAACCTTTTATAAATGTTTTTATCTCATTCATAGTCTTGCACTGACTAAATTAAATAGTTATCTGAAGTGCAGCATTGTAGCAGGTGGATTGCTCCTGAACAGAAGCTGCAATGCATTTCTTTAGTCATTTTCACATGGGGGACAGCAGCCATATAAAGTAAGAACTGCATGTTGCCCTACTGGCAGATGCATATGTGGCCCACTGGTGTCAAGGATAGTTGTATGTGTATGTAGGGTAGCATAAGGACCTAAATAGTAAAAATCAAGCCACAATTTTCAACCCTACTGAGTTTTGACAGGTTCAAACTATACAAAATTCTGGGTAAGCCAGTCATACTCGTTATTGGATCTGATCCAAAGCCCAGTCGAGTCATTGGAAAGACTCTCATTGAGTTCATTTGACTTTGGATGAGGACTATCATATGGAAAACTAACAGCAGCGGCTAAGAAGCCCAGCAGAATTATCATATTGCTTGGGTCATGATGTTCTCTCTCTGTCCTGATGACCACACTGTGTATTTGCGGGGGTGGATGTCCCTCTCCCGCTCCATTACTGACTTGCCCATTCTACCGTCATCCTACCATTGCCCCATGCCTGCAAATACACCTCCATATTCACATAGCAACATTGCTGCAAAGACATCTGGCCTCCCTCTTCTGCCTGGGTGGGGTAGGATCTTTATGCTGAGTGTTCCCATTGCAGGCAGGTAAGTGGAAATTGATTGGCCACTCTGTAACATGTGATTTTTTTTATGGAAAAAGAAAGGTAGGGTAGGGAGGTGCACAACTAACTAAAGGCAATATCAGTACAGAAAAATACTTATGAGGGGAAAGTACTAATTACTAGTGTGGCAATATAACACGTTTGAGGTCATGGCAATGTTGAGGTTAAAATATTGAGGCTTTATAGCCTAAAAATGTATTTTTTCTAAGATGAAAATCAACTACTCAGTACAAAGCATATTATTTATAAAGTATACTTTATACTATATAAAGGTATATACAAAAATGTATGTGTAATAGGTTATAAAAAGATTTCCACTCTTCCTTCTGCTGTAGCAGAGGTTTGAGCCTACTGGTAAAGAAGTAGCAAACATCCCCTTGACATCAGTCGGAGCAGCACTGAGTCTTAGCAGGCACTCTCATTGTGCGCTGATCTTGAGAGATGATCCAGGTTCTGAACTCCCATAAAAGTCAACAGGAAATGAAGGCTCTCAAAATCTTACTGAAGTGAACCCATTGTTTCCGATGGAAAGATGTAACACATTCCTTTTGCAAGACAAGTGCGGCTTGATAGTCACCTACTATGAGAGAAATTTCTTGGAAGATTAGCTTATCAATAATTGACTTGTTTCCAGTATCAGCTGGAAGGACTGAAAGAAAAGAGAGGAGGTTGTCATAGGAAGGGCTGACTGAGTTGACAGTACCCCACCACGTGAATTCCTAATGAACAAAGAGCCTTTGTTCTGGGGAAATTCTGACTATTCACTGGAAAGCAATGATGCTGACAGTTGCTCCTGACAGCTTTATCATTCTCTTGGATGTATATGCCCTAAACAAAGAAAATGTGCCGCTGTTCTAAACACAGCCTGTGTTTCAAGATTTTGACCTCTCCTCCAGTTGAAGTAGTTTGGCCAGTGACACTGTCATAAGAAGTTCAGACTTATTCATAAGGCTCCACAGCTTGGCCATGCCTCTTCTACCTAGGTACCAGATTCTCTGCTTCCACTCTTGTAAACAGAAGTGGTACGCGCCTCTCCCTAAGTTCCTGGGGCTAAGTCTGCACTAGGGGAATTAGTTTGAATTAAGATACACAACTCCAGCTACATTAATTGTGTAGCTGGAGTTGAAGTATCTTAAATTGAATTTTGGCACTGTCCTGTCCTCATAGGAGCAGGACTACCAGCATCAATGGGAGCGCCCTCTCAGTCCGAATTAGCGGGTCTTCACTAGACATGCTAATTCGAACCCCAGAAGATCGAATGTGTCAGCTTCAATCTTCTCTGTAGTGTAGATGTGGCCTGACAGACTTCTGAATCCATTGAGCTCAGCTTAAACTAGTTACTTAAGGCCAGATTTTCAAGTGCTCTGCTCTCAGCAGCTCCTGTTGTGACACTGATTCCCAGAGGCAGAACTCAGCCCACTGCACACTTCTTTTGAAATTCTGGTTCCCCACTTATGGGTGCTGAGCTTGTTTGAAAACGTGGGCCATAGAGCCTGCTCCGATTCTCATTGGAATCAATGGCAAAATTCTGATTAACTTAATGGGGGCAGGAGCATTGATAAATCAATGAATGCAAGGGAAACAGAACATCACAGAAGCTGTCAGATCTATTGTGGAAACTAAATGAGGAAGCAGGATTTGTACTTTAAATTGAGGCTTTAGCCACTTGAAAAATGATAACAAAAGAGCCTGTGACTACCTTGGGGCTGCTCTTAAACATCTTTTATTAAACACAATTTCATTTCAGCTCTGCTATGGCTCTCTCTATATATTAAATCTCTACCCTCCGGAGATGGCATGAAATGTGCTAAAATATGCTGTAGTATAGCCATCTGTATGGTATTCCATGTTTTTAAAAATTCCCTTTATGTTGAAAAGCCTTTAAAACATTGCTTAAAACTTTCTGTTCAAAATTCAAAAGATACTGTAACAGGGCAGCTCTTGATCCATTCTTCCTCGTCCTGGAGGGTTCTCTGTGCATGAGATCCCCATGCATTCCTGTACTTAAGGGAAGGCAGCAATTCTGGGGAAGTTGTGCAGGGATCACACCCCCACTACGAGGCAGAGTCTTATCCTGTGTTCGGGGAAAGAGGAGTAGATTATTATGGGCACGATTGAGCACTGTACAGCTCCTTCTATTCCACTCCTTTAATCCAAAGGGGATAGGAGGTGTTTGTAAAATTAGTAGGCAGCCTGTGCAAAGGATTCCTGTACCTCTCTGAGGGTATGTCTACACTACAAAGTTAATTCGAACTAACAGCTGTTAGTTCGAATTAACTTTCATAGGCGCTACACATGCAAACCGCTAGTTCGAACTTAATTCGAACTAGCGGAGCGCTTAATTTGAACTAGGTAAACCTGATTCTACGAGGACTAACGCCTAGTTCGAATTAAGTAGTTCGAATTAAGGGCTGTGTAGCTACTTAATTTGAACTAGTTGGAGGCTAGCTCTTCTCAGCTTGCCCTGGTGGCCACTCTGGGCCAAGCCAGGGAAACTCTTCTGCCCCCCTCCCGGCCCCGAAGCCCTTAAAGGGGCACGGTCTGGCTACAGTGCCCATGCCAGGTGCAAGCCTGCCAGCACCCAGCCAGCAGACCCTGCACCTGGCACGGCATGAGCCAGCCACCCGCTGCCACCCCGCCCTCCGCCTCTTCCCAGGACCAGGCTGGCGGCTCCCAGGAGCCTGCCCGGGGCCGCAAGAGGCGGGCGCCCGCCTGGTCTAGTGTGGAGATCGTGGACCTCATCGAGGTTTGGGGGGAGACCTCCAACATCCACGACCTCTGCACTAGGCACAGGAATGAGGCCGTCTAGGGCAGGATAGCTGCCAGCCTGGCCACCAAAGGCCACATGCGAACCCAGGAGCAGGTTTGCATGAAAATCAAGTTGGTCCAGTGAGACCCCCGACCCTGAGCTTAGAACATAAGAACATAAGAACGGCCGTACTGGGTCAGACGAAAGGTCCATCTAGCCCAGTAGCCTGTCTGCCGACAGCGGCCAACACCAGATACCCCGGAGGGGATGGACCGAAGACAATGACCAAGCCATTTGTCTCATGCCATCCATCTCCAGCCTTCCACAAACAGAGGCCAGGGACACCATTCCTACCCCCTGGCTAATAGCACTCCATGGACCCAACCTCCATGACTTTATCTAACTTCTCTTTAAACTCTGTTATAGTTCTAGCCTTCACAGCCTCCTGTGGCAAGGAGTTCCACAGGTTGACTACACGCTGTGTGAAGAAGAACTTTCTTTTATTAGTTTGAAGCCTGCTACCCATTCATTTCATTTGGTGTCCTCTAGTCCTTCTATTATGGGAACTAATGAAGAACTTTTCTTTATTCACCCTCTCCACACCACTCATGATTTTATATACCTCTATCATATCCCCCCTCAGTCTTCTCTTTAGCCTCTCTTCATACGGGACCTGTCTCAGTCTCTTTAGCCTCTCTTCATATGGGACCTGTTCCAAACCCCTAATCATTGTAGTTGCCCTTTTCTGAACCCTTTCCAAGGCCAAAATATCTTTTTTGAGGTGAGGAGACCACTTCTCTACACAATACTGAAGATATGGCGTACCATAGTTTTATACTTCCCCTCCTCCTTCTTCCCCTGGCTTCCCCCTTCCAGCTCCCTCCTCCCAAGTTTCCACCTCCCCTCTCCCACCCTCTCTCCTCCCCTCTCCCACCTCCTTTTCCCAGTCTCCCCAGAGGTTAATCCCCCCACCCCCAGTTTTGTTAAATAAAGAGAGTTTCTATTTTTGAACGCGTGTCCTTTATTTTTTACATCAGGAAGGGGGGCTAGGGAGGGATAAGTGGAAGGAGGTGAGGGAGGAATGGGGCACGAGCCCCTGATGGGGAGGACTGGGGTGGCTCTGCGGGCTCCTCAGGGTGGAAGCTCTCCTGCAGGGCCTCCTGGATCCTGACAGCCCCCCGATTGACACCCCCGGATGGCAGCCTGTGGCAAGTGCAGCCGGGCTGATGGCCGAGTGCTGTGATGTGCCGAGTGTGGGCACTCAGGGCACTCCAAGACAGGACTGCTTTGCTGTCCCTCATCGAGGTAGACAAGCAAGCGGGGAACCCTGAGAACTGTCTGTCCGGGGTGGGGGCTTGGGTCCCTTTAAGCACAGCCCTCGGCTAGCCTGAGGCAGCAGCTCCACACTCTAAGTCCTGGTTCTGGCCGCCTTAACTTCGGTTCAGGGTCCACTCAATGTGGACATGCTAGTTGGAATTAGCAAAACGCTAATTCGAATTAGTTTTTAGGTCTAGATGCACTAGTTTGAATTAGCTTAGTTCGAATTAACTAATTCGAATTAAGTTAGTTCGAATTAGCGCTGTAGTGTAGACATACCCTCAGATCCTATAGGCCAAACGCACTGATCCCTGAAAAGGTCTTCACTCACATTCTGCTTAGTAGAATGCATTCGGTCCTTAACAAACATCAGACATCATGGCACATATGGACGCGGAAGTAGGAGTTCTGTCGAAAAAAGAGGCCTCCAGGAAATAACACAGATGCCCTGCTGGCCACTCCATCATAACACTATAGTTCCTGTCTCCTGCCAGGTCTTAAAGCCGCAGGCACCTGGGACAAGCTTTGTGGCAAGAAGCCGGCCCAGGGAGCTGCACCTCACCACGCAGCTGACACTGCCACACTTACCCCGACCCATGGCCCAGCCTCAAGCCCCCCGAGAACCCAGTGGCCCTCACAGAAAGCATGCACAGGGCTCCCAGACCCAGCCAGGGCACAAAAAGGCATGCACCATCCTGGTCTGGGGTGGAGATCCTGGCCCTCCTAGACATCTGGGGTGAAGAGGAGACCCTACAGGATCTCCACTCCAGGTGCAGGAACGTCGACATATACGGCCAGATGGCTGAGGCCCAGGCCGCAGGGGGCCACCGCTGAAGGAGCCTCAAGCAAGTAAAGACCAAGGTTAAAGAGCTTCAGCAGGGGTATGCCAGGGCAAGGGAGTGCAGCTCTCACTCCGGGGCAGGACCCTACTGTTGCCCCTACTACACTGAGCTCCACCGCATCCTGGGGGCTGGGGCAGCCCCTTCCTCACTCCTGGTCATGGACTCAGGGCTGGAGACACCCGTCGTTGCCCACCTGGGGCTCCCAGGCCAGGAGGAGGAGGAGGATGAGTTGGAGGAGGAGGAGATGGCCAGCACTGTCACCCTCACCCTGGTACCCCAGGGCCTGGATGTCTCCCAGGCATCTTCCAAGGCCAGTGAGGGATCATCGGGTGAGTGTTCTTAGTTTTTCACACACACAGGGTGGGGGAGGCGGGCGCTGAGGGCCTGGAGGGGGGGCGATCATCGCTTGGCCTGCTTGGCTTGAACATCATGCTACAGTCCATGCACGTGGAAGCATGAGCAGCGGCAGTCTGCACCACACAGCCCCAGGAGGCAGCCCTGGTGCACCCCCGGGCTCCTGCTCACAGGCTCTGGGGAGGCCACACACATGTCTGCCCCCTGGGGGGGACCCCTCCCACCACTAACCACTGCTGGAAGGAGGCTGGGGACAAAGGCACACGCACAGCTGCACACAGACTGAGAAATGCTGCACACGGCACACGAACATGGCTGCATGCTCAAAGCACCACCCGCTCCCATGGACAGCGCTGTCAGGCGCAGGTGTGTGTGCGGCCCCCATGAAAGGCCAGGCTGCTCCAGGCTCCTCTCCTGCCTGTGGGAGCCTAGTGTGGATGGACACTTCCCTTTCTTGCTTGTCTGTGGGACAGGATGGAGGGGTGCAGCATGGTCCCCTGGGCACCTCGGGGCCCCTGTGAGGCAGGGCCTGCTGTCCAGGCCACACATGACCTTGCTTCTGGGACATCGTTGTCCCCTGGCCCAAGGACTGTAGTTAGTAGCTCACAGAGGAGGGCAAGGGCTCAGGGACAGTGTCTGCATGGATGACTGACTGCCTCTCCCCCTTTGTTCTCCACAGCCGGATAAGCCGTTGCTGAGGGGTGATCCACGCCAGCAGAGCTAGCCTCTTGACTCTGGGGAAGCCGCAGGCGCCAGAGCATCCAAGAAGACCTAATAAGGGAGCACATGGCTGTCCTCTGGGATATGCAACAGTCCCTGGCCCAGAAGGCGGATCCAAATGTAGGTTGAGCTAGTGCAGCAGGGCCAAAACATGTGTGTCACCATCTGGGAGATGATGGCACACCCAGCTCCTTTCCCTGCTCCTGCTCCCGCCCCCCTCCCGCCATGCCTATGCCAGCTCCCCCTACCCTGCCATGCCTATGCCCCTCCCCCTGCCATGCCTGACTAGCCCCCCCCCACTAGGCCTCCCCACCTACCCCTCTGTTGTCCTGGCTCCCCCCCCCCCCCTCCACTCCCAAGGTTGCCGAAGTCCCCGGACTGAGGTGACACTTCCAGCCGTATCACACACCACTCCCAGCCCTGAGCCCCCCTCCTCGCTCCTCCTCTCCAGCACTCCTCTCCTCCTCCCTCCCCCTATACAGGTTCTGACCCTCCTTCTCCCTCCTCCTATCCAGGTTCTCTGCCCCTCTCCTCCCCAGTTACTTTTATTGAAAAAAAATTACAAAGTTATGTTTTGAAAACAAAACATTGTTTTTATTGAGTTTACAGGGAAGGGGGGACGGGAGGGAAAGACAGAGGGGGGCTTGGTACAGGCCCCTAGTGGGGAGGCCCTGGGGAGAGTTGCTGGGTTCCTTCAGAGAATCTCTCCCTCCTGGCCTCCCGGATGCACACCCCCACCTGATGGGCCTGGCGGATGGCAGCTGTGTGTGGCTGCTCGAAGGACCTTCCCTCTTGGCCAGCCTCTGCCCTCCACCCCAGCAGGAAGGCCTCTCCCTTGCTCTCCACAATGTTGTGGGTAACACAACATGAGGAGACCACCTTGGGGATGTTGTGCTCCCCCACATCGAGGTGGGTCAGGAGGCACCTGAACTGAGCCCTCAAGTGCCTGAAGGCACATTCCACCTGCATGTGGGCCCTGGCCACGTGGGCATTGAATCGGTCCCTGCTGGTGTCCAGGTGGCTGGTGTACGGCTTCATCAGCCACAATGTGAGGGGATAGGCCACGTCCCCCACGATGCACAGTGACATCTGCACATCCCCAACCCGCAAGTCACGCTGGGGGAAGAATGTGCCTGCTTCCAGCTCCCGTAGAGGCTGGAATTTCTGAAAATGCGAGCATTGTGCACCCTCCCCGACAAAAATGTCCATGAATTGTTCTGTAATGGTTGACCAGGGCCTGCAGCACCATTGAGAAATAGCTCTTGCCGTTAATGTACTGCGTGTCTCAATGTTCTGGTGCTCAGATGGGGATACGGGTTTCATCTATGGCTCCCACACAACTGGGGAACCCCAGGGCAGCAAATCCAGCCACGATAGGGTCCAGGTTTCCCAGACGGATGACCCTGCACAGCAGGATGGAGTTGATGGCCCTCACCACCTGCACAAGGAGATAAACAAACACAAAACAGAGAATCAGAGGGGGTGCCTGAGCTCTTGAAAGGTCCCTGAGTCCCACCCTCCCTCCCCCCTCTAACACCCCAGGAGCCACCCCCCATGAGGCCGTCTACTCTTCAGGGCTGTGTGAGGGCGGGACTACAGAACCTCCCAGGGATGGGACTTCCCCCCCAGCCCAACCCCTGCACCCTCACCCCCCTTTCCTTAGGGTCCCCCTTTCCAGAACTCCCGTCTCCCCCCCCCCCCCGACTGCAGCCTGAGAGGGCCTTACCTCCATGAGGAGGGCCCCAGTGGTGGACTTCCTCATGCCAAACTGGTTGCTCACTGACTGGTAGCTGTCTGGGGTGATGAGCTTCCAGATGGCGATGGCGACCAGCTTCTCCAGGGGGATGGCAGGTTGTATGTGGGTGTCCCATCAATGTAGGGCAGGGGCAAGCCAGACACACACCTCCATGAAGGCAGCCTGCACAAAGTGCTGCAGAAACTGCAGCATGGCAGTTTGGGGCCATCGCATGCCCAGAGGCAGCTCTGGCTCCATGGCAAGCAGTGTGCTATGGTGTTCAAAAGCTGGGCAACCAGACCACGCACTGCAAATGCTTTGCTGTCCCTTGGAGAGGTAGCAAGCAAGCAGCAGCTGAGAAATGGCTGTCCAGGGGGGTACCTTTAAGCACGCATCTCAGATAGCCTTAGGCAACAGCACCCAGAAGCAACTGCTGACCTAATGCCCTGCCTAAACTGGTTCTGGGTGGCCTTAAATGCAAGATAGCATCCAATCAGTGTGGACGCGCTCTTTCGAAATAGCAAATCGCTATTTTGTCGCACTTTTGCTGTGTGGACACTCTCTTTCGAAATAAGCTCTTCCAGAAGAGATCTTCCGGAAAAGCTTATTCCAAAAGAAGCTTGCAGTCTAGATGTAGCCCTAGTCTTGCCTCCTGCACTCATAACAGGACTAAATATGTCCTAAACCAGTAGTCTCCAACCTTTTTGGGCCCGAGATCACTTTTTGAATTTAGGTTCAATCCAAGATCTACTGCACATATAAATACCCTTGCCCCTTGTCCAAGGCCCTGCCCCTGCTTACTCCATCCTCCCTCTCTTGCCCATCCTCACTCACTTTCACCAGGCTGGGGCAGAGGGTCGGGGTGCAGGCTCTGGTCTTGCATTAAGGGATCTGGAGTGTGAGAGGGGCTCTGAGCTGCTCGTGGGGCAGGCAGTTGGGATGTAGGAGGGGGTTCTAGATGCAGGCTCTGAGATGGTGTTTTGATGCAGGGGTGCTTGGGGCTAGGACAATGGCTTGGAGAGCAGGAGGGGGTGGGTTCATGACTAGGGTAGGAGTTTGGGATGTGGCCTCCAGCTGGGCACTGCTTGTAGCTCCTGGATGGTGATGCAGTGGGACTAAGGCAGGCTCCCCCTTGCTCTGGCCCTGGCCCACTCCCTAAAGCAGCCAGCAAACTCCATCCCAAGTCCTGTTGTGCCCCCTCTCTGCTTTGTGGAGAAAGGATACAGAGTGGGAGAGGGGGCACCTTGACATCAGCACCCCTCCCTCCCTCCTCTGCCCTGAACAGAAAGCAGGAGGCTCCCCGGGGCAGCTCCAAGGCAAAGGGGCAAGAGATGAGCAGCAGTGGGGGGAGGGGCAACTGAAGTGCCAGCACTTGATAGCCATGGGGCCAAACCAGTCAGGATCACCTATGAGAGGCTCCAAGATCTACCAGTAGATCCTGATCTACTGGTTGGTGACCTCTGTCCTAAACCATTCCTGACAAGTATTTGTTTAAACTACTTTTAACAGCTCCACTGAAGGAAATTCCACAACCTCCCTGGGCAATTAATTCCAGTGCTTAACCATCCTGATGGTTAGGACGCTTTTCCCAATGTCCAACCAATTTGTTAATTGCTTCTTGTGCTATCCTCAGAGGTTATTGAGAATTTTTCTCCCTCCTCCTTGTAATAACGTTTCATGCATTTGAAAACTGCAATCATGTCCATGCGCCAATTAGGGTTTTGTAGGACCCCTTGGCCAAAGCAAGTGGAGGTCCCTCCCCACCCCTTTTGCTTGCAGTCTCCCCTAGTGCTCCTGCCAGGTAGTGGGGATCCCTCCAGGGAGCAGGGCTCCTCAGATGAGTTGCATGAGGTCATTTGACCTGTTCTGGAAAGTAGGGCCAAATTCCTGGGGGCAGGTGAGGTCCACTCTCTGTAAACTCAGTTCCTAGATCAAAGCAAATTCCGATCTATGTTTAGTTATTGTTGTTTTTTTCAGTAAATGGCAAGCTATGTCAGAACAGAGCAGGGCACGTGGTCTATGTCTATGAGAAAGCTGAGTCCAGTTTCTTTTTTATATGGTCTTTTTAAATAAATGTAAATCATTCTGAGATTCTTTTGTACTTTATAGTGTACTAGAAGACTTAGCTGGCTTTGCTTGGGTCCTTAACTCAATTACTTTTTGTTTTTCTTCATTTAAATCAGGGGTTCTCAAACTTTGTGATACTGCGATTCCCCTCTAAGTTGTTCGCAACCCCCTGGGGGATCAGGACCTACAGCTTGAGAAATGCGGATTTAAATCATTGCTGGGGATGAGGGGTTCTGTATGCAGACTGTCCCCGGAAAGAGGACTAACCCCACCCCTCTTATCACAGCAGCTTATGGCCAGGTGAGAAGTGCCTCTCCATGGCTGCTGCAGCTCCAGCAAGCACAGCTGAAGGAGGGGCACAGGCCTCCTGGCAGGGGCAGGTCCAGGTTTGTCTGCTCCCTGTGTGCTTCAGCCAGAGTGAGGAATGCAGAAAACTGCACTTTCTCCTGGGGGAACATCCAGCAATACTCTCAGGTGAAGGGGGCGGGTGAGCTTCAGACCCCTCTCCCTAAAGGGCAGCTGGAAGGTTGGAGGCTTGGAGCTGGGGCACTCCTGGAGTGGGAAGGGACACCCCCCTCCAACCCTAGCCCCTTTCAGTTGCCTGGGGATTGTCTTTTCTGTATAGTTTAATAAGAAACAATCCCATTCCAGGCATGGCCCATTTTCCTCACTGGGTAGTTTTGAACCTGGGACCTCTGGAGCTTAGTGTAGGAGCCTTTACAACTTGAGCTAAAAGGTAGCTTACTCTCAGCTTAAACTGTAGTGCTCCCTTGTTTTTAATCTCTTGCTGTAAGTGGGCTAACTGCCATTCCATGGGATAGTGAACCACACTAGGGCCATGTCTACACTCGCGGCTTCTTGCATCAGAAGTATGCAAATGAGGCTAAGCGTGGAATATCGCCAAGCCTCATTTGCATACCTAATGAACTGCCATTTTTGCAGAAGAGGCTCTTGCACCAGAAGGAGCTGTCTACACTGCCCCTTCTTGTGCAAGAAAACCCCTCTTGCGCAATGCCATTATTCCTGAAAATAATTGGCGAAACAGCATTGCGCAAGAGGGGTTTTCTTGCGCAAGTAGGGGCAGTGTAGACAGCTCCTTCTGGCACAAGAGCCTTTTCTGCAAAAATGGCAGTTCATTAGGTATGCAAATGAGGCTCAGCAATATTCCACACTTAGCCTCATTTGCATACTTCTGACACAAGAAGCTGCAAGTGTAGACATAGCCCGAGTGTGTGGGTTACACTGGCACAACAAAACCCTTCCCTTGCTTTATAAGGGGAAGCTGCATGCCCAATTTGGTGGTCTAAGCTCTTACACTTTAGTTCTTGAACAGACTCACTCATTCACAGATAGACTAACACTTCCAAATATAGAATAGATTTTATTGACAAATCTGTATATGTTTTTGCTCCTGTTTAGCAGAAACCTGGAGAACAAACAGAAGGAAGAAGGGACATACAGCAGGCAGAAGCTTGCCAACTTTCTGCTGCCATTAGGGCCCACAAACGTTTAAGGTCAATGTAAGCAGGACAAAGTCTTACTACAATAGGTTACAGAATATGCAAGCAGCACAAACTACACTCGGAGAGCAAAGCAAGTTTCCTAAGTCCCTTAGGCTAATCGGTAACTTTGTAAGGTCGGACCATCCCCCAAGAGCAATCCGTGCTAACCAGGGGCTAAGGGAGAGACTCGCCATATAGCTGGGGAGCTCACCCCTGTCAGGGCCAGGGATGGGCCCTACGATGACAAGGGCAGGCAACTCTTTAGAGCCCCACGGGGGTGACAGGAGCTCTCCCAGCAGGAGGCCCGGCAGCTGAGTGTTATGAGGACCTCTCACGGTGCAGGTAGGGCCCATCCGAAGGCTGCTTGCCTAGAGCGCCCAGCCCCCAGCGCTGTAGCGAGCCGGGCCGGGCGCTGCCTGCCGGGGCGTCTCCCGCCCCTGTGGCTTATCTAAGCCCGGGGGCGGGGCGGCCCTTACACAACAGCCGGGCGGGAGAGCGGCGCCATGTCCTGGTACCGGAACGCCGTGTGGTTCCTGAAGGGGCTGCGGGAGTACACCAGGTACCGCGCTGGGGCAGCGGGGGCCGGGCAGCCCGCCCCTGAGCTCCGCCAGGGCTGCCCGAGCAGGGGGCTGCGCGCACAGCCCATGCCTGCCCGGGGGCGCCGCTGGGGGGCCGGGTTGTCCCCGCTCTCGCCCCTGATCGCGCCTCAGCCGGGGGCGAGCGGCCCCTTGAGGGCGGCTCTTGTGTGGGTGCAGCGAGCCCCTGGCCTCCGCAGCCTTGGCTAGGGAAAAGCTGCCCCTCGAGTCGCCTCCCCGCCCCTCTTCTCCCTTGTCGTGCCCGGAGCCTTTGGTGGGGTCGCCTGCTAGCTCGGGGCGCCTTGGCGCAGCTTGCCGAGCAATGCGGGGAGCCGGGTGACTCCCGTGTCAGAGGCGCTCAGAAAGCAAGGTGGCCGTGGGTTGGGTCAGGCTGTGTGCGCCGCAGGTCTCGAGTGTAATGCTCGGGGTTAGCTGCTGAAACCCTCCAGAGGGTGAGTCGGGCGCCTCAGAGCGCAGACCAGGTCCACTGCCCCTACAGTGCTTGGCTTGGCACGCTGGGGGGAAGTGACAGCATCGTGGACCACCACATTGTATACGAAAACCTTCAGAACCACAGGTCTCGTCACAAATCAGCCCAGTAATATGCTTTCCCCATCCAGCCAAGTGACTTGGCCAGTTTTGTAATACTTTGGATGTTATGGCTGTCACGTTGGCTTATGAATATGCATAACTCAAAGAGGCTTTATGCAAAATACATAATGCAACATGTCCTTTTTAAAGTTACAGTCTGCTGAATCTGTATATCCTATTTTTCTGCATGTATCATTCTTGTGTGTGAAGTTAGAACTATGAAGTGTAAATTCAGTTTTAATTCTCAATGTGCTGATATTTTAAAAGTCTGAGGGGTAGCTGTATTAGCCTATAACTTTAAAAACGAGTGTTCCTGTTGCACCTAGGAGTCTGTGTGTGTGTGTGTGTGTGTGTGTGTGTGTGTGTCTCTCTCTCTCTCTCTCTCTCTCGATAGATATAGCAAGATACAGGGCTCGACAAATTACTGAATCTACTCGCCCGTGGGGAGTAGATTTCAGCCGGTCGCCCTGTTCACTGGCGGCGCGCACATGCGCAATGCGGGTCTTGTGCAGGCGCAGTGCGGGGCTGGTGAGTAGATTTCGCTGCCGTTTGTCAAGCCCTGGCAATATAGTATCATGAGCTTTTGAGGGCAAAACCCGCTCCCTCAGATGAGTGGAGAGAAAAGGGGGTACCCACACAATTTATAACCAGTTTATAAATTGTGAGAATCCTCCCTTTTCTCCTCACTCTGTACATCTGAGGAAATGGGTTTTGGCCATGAAAGCTCATGATAGTCTAGATATGAAGGACTACCCCTTTTAAGGGATTCTTTAGTATTTTAATAGCTCAGTATTCAAACCAACCACCTGTGAATAGTCTTGTTTTTCCTGTAAGGCTGATTGTGGTTGGTCATGCCAGGACATGTGGCCTGGCCACTTGATGCTGAAACCCATTTTGGATCTTGTACTTTTCTACTTTGGGTGAGAAAAGATTGAACTGAGCACAAAGATTTCCTGCCATGGAGAAAAGAAATATAAGAGGGGGGGAAAACCAAACAGTAGGGGCAGATGCCAGGAGGCCCACCCTCCCCCCCTTACCACCTCGGGGGAGGGCTGATGGAAATATCTAAGACTGAATGGGGGAAGGATCGGGCCCAAGGTAGGAGGCCGGTTAGCTTGTGAAAGATGTTTAGATCAACTGTTCAGGGTAAAAACTTGCATGTAACAAATTTCTTGGTGGATTAAAATTAGCTGGAATTTTTGTTTAACTTAGTAGCTTTCTTTAATCTATCTGTTTTCACTTGCAACCATTTAAATCCTACTTTTTGTACTTAATAAAACCACTTTTGTTTATTATCAAGCCAAGGGTAAATAGTTATTATGGGGGGAGGGGAGCAACTACTGTGCATATCTCTCTTTCATTGATAAAGAGGGCAAACTTATAAGATTTCTTTATGTAAAACTTCTACACAGAGTAAGATGAATTTATTTGGGGTTTGGTCTCTCTTGGAGATTGGTTTCCTGGGTGCTAAGTAGGCATGTAAGAGTTTAATCGATAAGCATTAGCATATTAGTTAACCTTACGGGTTAAACAGCCAGCATTGCCAGGAGGCTATGGGAGCATTTAACTCTGTAACTGAGTGTCAATCGGTTACACGGTTAGGCTTTAAAAAATTTTTTACACCCCAAGTGCTGAGCCCTTACCGCTGAGCACTACCAGAACTGAACTAGTTCAGTGTTTGTATTGCTCTGCAGGGGGGCAGTAATCCCGATGCTGTGCTTTGACTGGGAATGCACACCCTGGGTTAACCCCAAGGGGACTTCTGTGATCTAACTATTACAATTGCAAAGGATTTTTCAGTGGTGTTTGCACCTCCTTTGCCACACCCAGGTATAATGAATTCCTGGGCAGACTGTGGATCAGATCTTGCATAGGGACTTCCATCCTGGCTCAGACTGAGGGCCATCTGCTCCAGGATCCTGTCTCTGACAGCGGCCAGTATCAGCTGCTTCAGAGGGAGGTATAAGAACCTTGCAGTGAGCAAAATATGGGAAAATCTGCCCCTGACATAATCTCTTATTAGAGACCAGAGACCTATCTTAAACCCTGAAATATAAAGTTTAGTGTCCCATCTAACATGGTGATTGCCATTATTATGGTAGCGCTGGATATTCTGGCTATCCATCTAAAAATATTCAGTCCTTGGTGAAATCTTGCTCAGTTCTTGGCCTCGGTGCCTTTCCGTGGCAACCAGTTCAATCATGCTGTGTGCAAAAGGCATTTCCTTTTGTTGGTTTTGAATTTCCTACCTTGTAATTTCATTGAATATCCCGCCCCCCCCATATGGGGCCCAGAAGGAATTTTCTCCTAGGTCAAGTTGGCAGTGACCTACAGGGGTTTTCACCCTCCTCTGCAGAGTGTAGAAAGGAGTGACTTGCCAGGGTTATCTGAATATATCTCATTTAATAATTTCCCTGCTGTGTCAGGGACCCGGAGCATTGGTGCACCTCAGTCCCTCCTGTTCTCTCCTTGTGTGACGTAATGAAACCCACAGGAGAGTTGACAATTTACTTCAGTTCCAGTGGGCTGAAGCGGCCCCTGCCTGCGGTGGGTTGGGGATGGGGATGGGGTGCCCTAGCCTGGCCAAGGCAGAGGTGGGGGTGCCTCTCCTAATATAAGAATGGCCGTACTGGGTCAGACCAAAGGTCCATCTAGCCCAGTAGCCTGTCTGCTGACAGTGGCCAATGCCAGGCGCCCCAGAGGGGGTGGACCGAAGACAATGATCAAGCGATTTGTCTCGTGCCATCTGTCTCCAGCCTCTGACAAACAGAGGCCAGGGACACCATTCCTACCCCCTGGCTAATAGCCTTTTATGGACCTAACCTCCATGAATTTATCTAGATTCTCTTTAAACTCTGTTATAGTTCTAGCCTTCACAGCCTCCTCCGGCAAGGAGTTCCACAGGTTGACTACGTGCTGTGTGAAGAAGAACTTTCTTTTATTAGTTTTAAACCCGCTACCCATTAATTTCATTTGGTGTCCTCTAGTCCTTATATTATGGGAACTAATGAATAACTTTTCTTTATTCACCCTTCCACACCACTCATGATTTTATATACCTCTATCATATCCCCCCTAAGTCTCCTCTTTTCCAAACTGAAAAGTCCCAGTCGCTTTAGCCTCTCCTCATATGGGACCTGTTCCAAACCCCTGATCATTTTAGTTGCCCTTTTCTGAACCTTTTCCAAAGCCAAAATATCTTTTTTGAGGTGAGACCACATCTGCACACAGTACTCAAGATGTGGGCGTACCATAGTTTTATACAGGGGCAGTAAGATATTCTGTGTCTTATTTTCTATCCCTTTCTTAATAATTCCTAACATTCTATTTGCCTTTTTGACCGCAGCAGCACACTATGTGGACGTTTTCAGAGAACTGTCCACGATAACGCCAAGATCTTTCCTGATTTGTCATAGCCAAATTAGTCCCCATCATATTATATGTATAGTTGGGGTTATTTTTTCCAATGTGCATTACTTTACACTTATCCACATTAAACTTCATTTGCCATTTTATTGCCCGATCACTCAGTTTTGTGAGATCTTTTTGAAGTTCTTCACAATCTGCTTCTGTCTTGACTATCTTAAACAGTTTAGTATCATCCGCAAACTTTACTACCTCACTGCTTGCCCCTTTCTCTAGATCATTTATGAATAAGTTGAATAGGATTGGTCCTAGGACTGACCCTTGGGGGACACCACTAGTTACCCCTCTCCATTCTGAAAATTTACCATTTATTCCTACCCTTTGTTTCCTGTCTTTTAACCAGTTTTCAGTCCATGAAAGGACCTTCCCTCTTATCCCATGACAATGTAATTTACACAAGAGCCTTTGGTGAGGGACTGTGTCAAAGGCTTTCTGAAAATCTAAGTATTCTATATCTACTGGATCCCCTTGTCCACATGTTTAACAACCCCTTCAGAGAACTCTAATAGATTAGTAAGACATGATTTCCCTTTACAACCATGTTGACTTTTGCCCAACAAATTATGTTCTTCTACATGCCTAACAATTTTATTCTTAACTATTGTTTCGACTAATTTGCCTGGTACCGACGTTAGACTTACCGGTCTGTAATTGCCAGGATCACCTCTAGAGCCCTTTTTAAATATTGGTGTCACGTTAGCTATCTTCCAGTCAGTAGGCACAGAAGCCGATTTAAGGGATAGATTATAAACCACAGTTAACAGTTCTGCAATTTCCCATTTGAGTTCTTTTAGAACCCTTGGGCGAATGCCACCCGGTCTCGGTGATTTGTTCACGTTAAGTATTTCTATTTGTTCCAAAACCTCCTCTAATGACACTTCAGTCCAGGACAGTTCCTCAGATTCATCTCCCACAAAAGACGGTGCAGGTTTGGGAATCTCCCCAACATCCTCAGCCGTGAAGACTGATGCAAAGAAATCATTTAGCTTCTCCGTAATAGCTTTATCGTCCTTGATTGCGCCTTTTGAATCTCGATTGCCTAGGGGACCCACTGGTTTTTTAGCAGGCTTCCTGCTTCTAATGTACTTAAAAAACATTTTGCTGTTGTTTTTTGAGTTTTTGGCTAGCTGTTCCTCAAAATCTTTTTTGCTTTTCTTATTACAGTTTTACACTTAATTTGACAGTGTTTATGTTCCTTTCTATTTATCTCACTGGGATTGGACTTCCATTTATTGAAAGATGCCTTTTTGTCCCTCACAGCTTCTTTTACATGGTGGTTAAGCCACAGTGACTCTTTTTTTAGGTCTCTTACTATGTTTTTTTAATTTGGGGTATACATTTAAGTTGGGCCTCTATTATGGTGTCTTTAAAAAGTTTCCATGCAGCTTGCAGGGATTTGGCTCTTGTCACTGTGCTTTTTAATTTCTGTTTAACTAGCCGCCTCATTTTTGTGTAATTCCCCTTTTTGAAATTAAATGCCAGAGTGCTGGACTGCTGAGGTGTTCTACCCACCACAGGAATGTTGAATGTTACTATATTATGGTCACTATTCCCAAGCGGTCCTGTAATAGTTACCTCCTGGACCTGATCCTGTGCTCCACTCAGGACTAAATCGAGCATTGCCCCTCCCCTTGTGGGTTCCTGTACCAGCTGCTCCAAGAAGCAGTCATTTAAACTATTGAGAAATTTTATTTCTGCATCTCATCCTGAGGTGACATGTACCCAGTCAATATGGGGATAATTGAAATCCCCCATTATTATAGAGTTTTTTATTTTGGTAGCCTCTCTAATCTCCCTTAGCATTTCAATGTCACTATCACTGTCCTGGTCAGGTGGTCAATAATATATCCCTACTGCTATATTCTTATTATTGGAGCATGGAATTATTATCCATAGTGATTCTATTGAACATGTTGATTCATTTAAGATTTTTATTTCATTTGATTCTACATTATCTTTCACATATAGTGATACTCCGCCACCCACACTCCTACTTAATTAGTTAAGCAGTTAAACTTCACGTTTAAGTGGTTAACCAATTACACAGGATGTTGCATCCATATTTCCTATCTATGTATCTTTTTATTCACATTCTTGCTGATCAGTACCTTTTAATGCTACATCAAAGACTCTTAGAAGCAATAGACAGAGACTTGTTTATTAGAAACATAAGGAAAATAAATAAGTAATATTAAACCTCTTTACACTGTGATTCTCTGGTCCGGTAACATCTGTGGTCCTCTTGGACCATGGATGTTACTGGACCAAAGAGCTCCATCAGGCAGGAGTCTAGTGGCATGGTGGGCTGGTGACTGGGAACCCTGTCAAGTCGGCGGCAGGGGGCCGGTGGCAGCAGGGGTAGGAGCCTTACTGGGCTGGTGGCAGCAGGAACTGGTGGGCCAGCATTGATCTCCCTTAGTCTGGTAAATTCCCTTGCTTAGGACCAGTCAGGTTCCAAGGGTGCTGGACCAGGGAGGTCCAACCTGTAGTTAAATTTAGTCCTGATAGTGGACTTCTTTCTTTCTTTCATTGAAGGCTTTGTATTTTTATGGATACACAATATTCTGTCATTTACAACTCTCTTAATTGATTTATTCAGGAGTGGCTATGAGTCTGCATCCAAACACTTTGTTCCGGCAGACTTGGAGGTAAATGTAACTGGAAGATCTTTCGTGATTACCGGAGCAAACAGTGGTATTGGCAAAGCAGCTGCAACAGAGATAGCAAAGAGAGGTGAGTATTGTGTAGATTTTGTTCTCTGTACTGCCTGAAGTCTTAGCAGTTGCCTTATGTGTGATAGATGAGCCGTAGGCAGGGGCGGCCCTAGACTAGCTGCCAGCAACTGGCGCCTTAGGTGAACCATGCAATTGGCATCTCCACCTCCAAACCCCTCAATGATATTGTGCCACCATTTGGCACCCCATTTAACTTGGCGCCTATATGGACGGGCCGCCCCTGGCTGTAGGTGACTTCTACTGGACAAAGTGGTAACTTTTTATTTTGTATGTATCAAAGGGATTAAGGATCTCCTTAAGAAAATCAGGGAATACAAGACCACTTTAATTTTACAAACTTATCCTGTAACCTAGTGTATGAACATCAGTCTGTTGCAATTGGTGCAGCGTACTTCCAATCCAACTGGGTCTGCATGGAGTCTAGTCTGTGTTTCTTGCTATAAATATACTCCCTAACTCAGATCTCATGTCTGATGTCCTCCCCGGGTCGTGGGATGCTGCCATCCAGCTGTCCTAGATTCTGAAATGGGACTCAGACTTCTGAGCTCCCAATCCCTTGAGTCCCCCACCATTCCAGAGTTCTGCCTAGACTGTGGTCTCTCTAGACTGACTCATTTCACCCCTTCAGAAACAACATGGCAGGAAAGCAAGAACACGGGCTTATTAAAATAATTTCTTAACCACAGTGACTATACTCTTAAGCACACAAATGACAGATCTTCGAAAACAACAAAAGTCCTGAGATACTCCTTACCCAGTCTGACCTTTCCCTCTCTTGTTAGTCCATTGTTAATCAGTGTTTCAGGCTTGGCAGTGTCTGTGCAGCTCTCTCCATATTGCAAATTCTCCTTTCATGTGGTGATGGTCAGTTCCCAGTACAGAACAGAACCTTGCTCTCTCATATAGTGCTTCCTTCTCTGAACTCAAACTGTGAAGCACCATATCCACCAATCATGCTTGCCTCCCACTTGCAGGGCCCTGAGTAGAAAGGCCTTATACAATGGGCATGTAGTAGTTGAGGCGATCAAAGTCATTAACCTTAAATTACAGTGTTGATGACTCACAGTAATGGCTTTCAGTGAGGTGACACTCTTTCTGAGATGGTCATCCCTTTGAAGTGCAGCATAACAAGCTGCCCCAGGCAAGTCCAAATTGATGTGGTCACAGTGCCATATTTCAACAGAGGTATAAAATTGACTTTGCAATTTGAGAGACAAGGTGGGTGAGGTAATCATAGAATTAGAGGCCTGGATGAAATAACTAGCTCAGTCCCCTGCACTCATGAAAAATGTTTTTGTTTTTAATCTAGACCATCTCTGATAGGTGTTTTATCTAACTTGTTCTTAAAAATCTCCAGTGATGGAGATTTCACACCCTCCCTAGGTAACTTATCCTAATGTTAACTGCTATCATAGAATCATAGCAGACTAGGAATGGAAGGGACCTTGAGAGGTCATCAAGTCCAGTCCCCTGCCCTCATGGCAGGACCCAGTACTGTCTAGACCATACCTGATAGACATTTATCTAACCTGGTCTTAAATATCTCCAGAGATGGAGATTCCACAACCTCCCTAGGCAACTTATTCCAGTGTTTAACCACCCTGACAGTTAGGTTGGATATTAGGAAAAACTTCCTAAACCTCCCTTGCTGCAGTTTGAGCCCATTGCTGCTAGTTTTATCCTCAGAGGCCAAGGAGAACAATTTTTCTCCTTCTTCCTTGTGACACCCTTTTAGATACTTGAAAACCGCTATCATGTCCCCTCTGTTTTCTCTTTTCCAAACTAAACAAGCCCAATTCTTTCAGTCTTCCTTTATAGGTCATGTTCTGTAGACCTTTAATCATTCTTGTTGCTCTTCTCTGGACCTTCTCCAGTTTCTCCACATCTTTCTTAAAATGTGGTGCCAAGACACACAACTCCAACTGAGGCCTAATCAGCGCAGAGTAGAGAGGAAGAATGACTTCTCGTGTCTTGCTCACAACACACCTGTTAATGCATCCTAGAATCATGTTTGCTTTTTTTGCAACAGCGTCACACTTTTGACTCATATTTAGCTTGTGGTCCACTATATCCCCCTAGATCCCTTTCTGCCGTACTCCTTCCTAGACAGTCGCTTCCCATTCTGTATCTGTGAATCTGATTGTTCCTTCTAAGTGGAGTACTTTGCATTTGTCCTTAAACAGGCTGAAGTTTAATATCTCAAACCATTTCTCCAATTTGTCCAGATCATTTTGAATTGTGACCCTATCCTCCAAAGCACTTGCAGCCCCTCCCAGTTTGGTATCATCTGCAAACTTAATAAGCGTACTCTATGCCGATATCTAAATTGTTGATGAAGATATTGAACAGAACCAGTCCCAAAACAGACCCCTGCAGAACCCCACTTGTTATACCTTTCCAGCAGGATTGTGAACAGTTAACTACTCTCTGAGAACGGTTATCCAGCCAGTTATGCAGCCACCTTACAGTAGCCCTATCTAAGTTGCATTTGCCTAGTTTATTGATAAGAAGATCATGTGAGAACGTATCAAATGTCCTACTGAAGTCTAGGTATACCACATCCACCGCTTCTCCCTTATTCACAAGACTTGTTATCCTATCAAAGAAAGCTATCAGATTGGTTTGACACTATTTGTTCTTTACAAATCCATGCTGGCTGTTTCCTATCACCTTATTATCTTCTAGGTGTTTGCAGATGATTTCCTTAATTACTTGCCCCATTATCTTTCCTGGCACAGAAGTTAAATTGACTGGTTTATAGTTTCCTGGGTTGTTCTTATTTCCCTTTTTATAGATGGGCACTATTTGACCTTTTCCAGTCTTCTGGAATCTCTCCTGTCATCCATGATTTTCTAAATATGATAGCTAAAGGCTCAGATACCTCCTCGATCAGCTCCTTGCGTATTCTTCCTATGACAGGAAGTTTTTCATAATGCCGAACCTAAACCTCCCTTGCTGCAATTTAAGGCCTTTATTTCTTGTCCTGTCCTCGGAGGTTAAGAAGAACAATTTTTCTTGCTGCTTTTATGAACTTGAAAACTGTTATGTCCCCTCTGAGTCTTCTTTTCTCGGGACTAAACAAACCCAGTTTTTTCAATCTTCCCTTATCGGTTGTGTTTTCTAAACCTTTAATAACTTCTGTTGCTCTTCCCCTGACTCTCTCCAATTTGTGCACATCTTTCCTGAAATATGAAGCCCAGAACTGGAAAAAATAGTCTGGTGGAGGCCTCATCAGCTTAGAATAGAGTGAAATAATTACTTCTTATGATTGATTATAACACTTCTGTAATGCATTCTAGAATGATGTTTGCTTTTTTGCAATGGTGTCACACTATTGACTCATATTTAGCTTGTGGTCCACTATGAGCTCCAGATTCCTTTCCACAGTACTCCTTCCTAAGCTGTCGTTTCCCATTTTGTATTTGTACAACTGATTGTTCTTTCCTAAGTGGAGTATTTTGCTTTTGTCCTTACTGAATTTCATCCTGTTTACTTCAGACCATTTCTCTAGTTTGTCCAGATCATTTTGAATTTAATTTTATCCTCCAAAGCATTTGCGACCCCTCTCAGCTTGGAATCATCTGCAGATTTTGTAAGTGTACTTCCTGTGCAATTATCTAAATCATTAATGAAGATCTTGAACAGAACTGGCCCCACAACTGATCCATGCAAGACCCTACTCAATATGCCCTTCCTCAATGACTGTGACCCTACTCAATATGCCCTTCCTGAATGACTGTGAAATGGGGGACCATTGATAACTATTCTCTTTGGTTTTCCAACCAGATGTGCACTCATCTTTCAGTAGCTCCACCTAGATTGTATTTCCCTAGATAGTTTGAGAAGGTCATGTGAGACTGTATCAGAAGCTTTACAAAAGTCAAGATATACCACATCTACCAGTTCCTCTACCCCCTGCATCCATAAGGCATGTTACTCTGTCAAAGAAAGCTATCATGTTTGTTTGAGATGATTTGTTCTTGACAAATCCATGCCGACTGTTATTTATCACCTTATAATCTTGTGGATGTTTTCAGACTGATTCCTTAATAATTTGCTCCATTATCTTTCCAGATATAAAAGTTAAACTGACTGGTCTGTAATTCCCCAGGTTGTCCTTATTTATAGATGGGCATTATATTTGACCCTTTTCAGTCTTCTGGAATCTCTCCCATATTCCATGACTTTTCAAAGCTCTATTTAACTTGAAAACTTTGTGTGTGTGTGTGTGTGTCAGCCACAGAATTTGGTCCAATAAAAGATATTACCTCACCCATCTTGTCTCTTTAATATCCTGGGATCAAAATGGCTACAACAATTCTGCAAGCCATTCACAATTTGATACGGTCATATCTCAAACCATCCCTTTTTGCAGCCATAGCTCATGCTGCTCTCCAGCCATGCCTTTCCGGGAGGGGAATGGGACTGCCCCCACACTCACCAGCAGGAAGTGAAGCCGCATGGCTGGACAGCAGTGTGAGCTGGGGCCACCTTGCTGCGTTTTCCCCGCCGCTGTTGGTGAATGTGTGGGTGGGGGTGCAGACTCCTGCTGCTGACACCAGCCCTGCTACTCCCTTGGACTGCCTCAGTTGGGGGAAGAGGCAGGGCAGGGGGGGTTGTCCTATCCCTTCCCTAGGCTGGGGGCTGCATGTAGCTAGCGCCTCCCCTCCCTTGGGTCTCCCCTCACCAGTCACCTCTGCCTGCACCTTTCCACTTCACACTTAATTGTTAACTGTAATTCTACTGGAATTCCACCAGGTGGCACACTTCATCTAATTTGCCGAAATAAAGAGCGAGCTGAAGAAGCTAAAAGCGAAATAATAACAGAAACTGGTAATCAGGTGAGTTTAGTATTAAGAGGTTGTATTTTTTGTTTTGTTTTGATTCTTAAGCACTTTGCCGACAATAAGCCTTAGAAGATTTTATAAGTAGTTCTCTGCATTACGCCATCCACTTTCATTGTTTGCCGTTTCAGTTTGCATATTAGTGCACACTCAGAAATCAGCAGAGTATTATCATTCTTTCTGATGGCTGCAATTGATGAAGTTTAATTTCAGCAGCTGGTCGTTTTGATTTGTTCTCCTGTGTGTGTGTGTGTGTGTGTGTGTGTGTGGGTTGGGGGGGGAAGGGGGAAGAGGAGGCTGGTATGCAGGATATTGTTCAGGTGAATGATATTCTTGTACTTTACCTTTTATTTTTAATATGCAACTTCCTTCAGTTTCCTGTATGGCTGAGGCTTTCTACAGTTAATGTGTATAAAGCACATGCGCATTACTATTCTGGACATTTGGCCCACTACCTTCCCAGCACCTTTTCTCCCCCTTTCCCCAAAATTGATCCTAGTCTCTTCTCATGCATTTGCAGATTTTCTATCTCCTGTATCTTTGGTGTCCTCCCTTCTCTCCGCCTGGGTTCCCTGACCATTCTTCTACATGCCTGTTTGTTTTGTATCATTATACAACTCACCCTTGTGACTGCTGTTAATGTTGCATCCCCAATTGTTCAGCATTGGCACCTCTGCAATGTTTCATTCAGCATTTTACTACCTTTTGCTGAGAGCTCCATTTGTATTAGAAAGTGACATGGCTCTCGATTGGAGCGTTTCAACTCTACTAAAGAGTTCTTAATTTAGATTAGAATCCAACAACTGACTTTCTATTTCTAAAGATTTCATGCTGCTTGGGTTCCTGCTCTTTGGTCTCTGCTGCCGTGGTGTGGGAGAAACTGGAACTCTCCTCCTCCTCAAAAACTTTTGGCCATTTGAGATACAGGCAAGTCAGCCCCATGGCTCTTCCTCCCTCCCCCATGATACATTCTAGTTCCTGAACAGAAGAGAAGCAGATTATTCCCAAACAAGTAGCCAATGAGCATATATGTAAGATAGGGGTATCCTACTGGTTACAAGGAAGAGACTGTGAGAACATATGTAGTATCTGAAACTGTTAATACCTTTCCCAATGCTGAGAAGACAGTGGGTGAGTAGTAATCCAATCAAATGATATCTTCAGAGTAGCATAATTATGGGTGAGTAATAATCTCTTCTGTAAAACCTTAAACAACGAATGGTCCTGCAGACTTAGAGACTAATAACAAAATGTAGACAGTATCATGAGCTTTTATGGGCACAGCCCACTTATTCAGATGAATGGAGCAAGGGGTCCAGAGATACAAATAAATAGCAGAAAAGGGGAATGGAGAGGGAAGGGGAAAAAAATCTTGTCGATTAGTTTCATTTAGCACTGACACTAAGAGAGTGGGCTGTAAGTGTCCAGTACTTAACTTTTGATGTCATTAGGGTGTTGAATGTAGCAGCCTATCCAGTTCATGTCTTTGTTCAAACCTTGATTAAAGGTGTAAAATTTGCAGATGAAGGCAAGTTCTGCAGCTTCTCTTTCCAGCTGGTTTTTGAAATTGCTTTGTAATAGTATAGTCACTTTTAGCTCCATTAATGAGTGCCCAGGCAAGATAAAATGTTCCCCAACAGGTTTCTGTGTTAGCATTTTGAATATCTGATTTATGTCCATTAATCCTTTGTTGTAGAGACTATCCAGTTTGGCCAATATACATGGCAGAGGGGCATTGCTGGCACTTGATGGCATAGATCACATTAGAAGATATGCAGTTGTATGAGCCTCTGATGTGGTGGCTTATGTGGTTAGGCCCTGTGATGATGGAAGGTTCATGTTATTACTTGGGGGGGGGGGGGGGGTTGGGTTCTGCAAATCTGCATCCAAAATATGAGGTACAAGAGTTGAGGGGAAATTAGTAAACAGATGTCAAACATATGGAGGAGAATATAAGATTTGTATTGCATGGCAATTGTATGGATGGAAATATTCCCTTGCATTAGAACAAACCCAAGTGATGGACCAATTACTTTTGTGGGCTGGAAGATATGACTATGTTGGATATTAAGCCGACTGGAAAGAGTCAGCTTAATGAAGAGGTTACAAATATTCTGTCAAGAGAGGAAGATTTCTGCCAAGGATAGTAACCTCTTTTTAGCATATTGCTCCTACATAACTAGACAACTTCTGCATAGGTTCCATTGTGAAGAAATTGCTACCTCGATGTTCAGAGGGGAACAGCTATTAACTTTTCCTGGTATCTTAGGGAAATGGTCATTTGACAAGTGTCAATATTGATCTGATTTGGTCTGTAAATATACGCAACCTTTAATGGGAATATACGTTCAATAATTACTGCCAACCTTTTGCAGCATGAGTGGACTCTCTTCGGATAAAACCTTCTTTGAAGAAAATATTAAATCAATTTTAGGTCCTTTTAATATGTGACCAGAACAGTGTGATAAGGAAATCCTGGGCTGTCTCATAATAGGGGGTGTGATGGATTTTTCCGGGTGCAAGTGCCCCCTCTCGGGAGAGTAGGGGGGTTCAGCGGACCCACCGTCTATGACTAAGATATATTTGTCCCGGGATCTTGTTCCCCGGATCGCGGTTCGGGGGTGTAATCACCTGTCGCTGGTTGGGCGACGGGGTTCAGCGGACCCCCTGCCCCGCCCCTGGTAATGTTCCCGGGGTCCTGTCCCTTTAGGCCCTTCCTGGGCGGGTAGCAAGCGTTCGGATAGTGTTTGAGGTCGCCCAACTCCCAGAGGCTTCCGACCCCAGGGGAAGTCGGGTAAGTTGGGACTGCGGGGGGAAAAAGGGGGGTGTGGGGGACCTGGGCCTGCCCTCTCCACCGGGTCCCAGCCCGAGGCCCTAAGTGGGGGAAACTAGCGTGCTCCCTCCACGACAGGAGGGGTTGATCCCCGAAACTCGCCTGCCCACGGGCACCAAAAGCGCTCTGCCCCGGCTTCTTCCACTCTCCACTGGGGTATCCGCCCGGGACACTTACCACGCCTGAGCCGTCGGCCCCGTCCGGCCAATGTCCTGGGGGCTCCGGCGTTGCTCTTCTTCCCCTCCAGCGGGGCGGGATGCTCGTCCTTTTGGGGGGGCAGCGGCGGCTCCTCCCTGAGCCGCCTCTAGCCGTCTCACCCGGCCGCTTTTCAAGTGGCCGGGGAGAGACGCTATGCAGGCCAGCCCCGCCCCGCCGGCATCCTCACGCACTGTCACGTAATGGCCGGGATCTGGAGCTCCGCCCCCTGCTTTGCCCGGGGCCGGGCAGCCGGAACGCTTCTCAGGCGCCTGGTCCGCCTGCTGCCGCCACGTCTGGCCCTGCCTCCCTCGCCGTGGGGTCGTGCATGTTCCCCCGCGCTGGATCTCAGCCTGGCGGGGGCTACTCCGGCCGCTCGTGCTGCCGGCCTGCCCTCCCCGGCCTGGGGGGGGGGGGGCGGTCCCCCTCCCCGGATCAGTACGGACCCTGCTGGGTCCGTCACAGGGGGTTAAAACTCAAAAGATAAAAATCTAGTCAGATGGGGTGTGGTTTTTTTTTTTTTTTTTTTTTTTTCCTTCTTCTTCAGGGAAGCAAAATTACAAATTAGAGGGACCTCTCTATTTTTGTTTTTTGTTTTTGTTTTGTTCCTACAGTGCCTAATACAATGGCCATGGCTAGGGCTCCAGGGCTATCAATACAGATAATAATGAAAATCCTTTCTTCTGATTTTCCCCCCCCCCCCCCCAAACATCTCATCTCTCTTTTTGCTTGCATAATTAGTATTAAAAAAAAAAAAGACTTGGTAGAAGAGGAGGCCCTTTGTTAGTGACAATTTTCAGTCTTGCATAGAACCTCATGCATACATATCTTGGAAATGCCTTGTCATGAGATACATCATAAGATTATCTGTCATGTTCGTTTTGAGACTGAACGCTATTAAGGGAAGAGTGGGATTTGATTTTCCTCTAACATGCTGATAAATGAAACTCCACTATGCTATGTGAAACAGAAATTTACAAACACAGTGTTGGCAAGGAATTTGCATATGAACTAGTCTAAGTAAATTTAAAATGCATGACTTTCAGTGTGCTAAGGAGAAAATATTTCCTAAGTTAGTATATGGGGGTATAGAGAAACTTTACTTTCCTCAAAAGTTTTCCCCTCTTCATGTGCTCCATTCCCATTAGTGCTTTTGTTACGTGCCTACCACTTCAGCATTGTTTTTCAAAATAGTGGAGATCATTATGACGTGACCCTGAGTATCACTTGGGGAAAACTGCCGGTTGCTTATATTTTCCAAAAATTAATTGATTTACAACAATGCCTCAGATCTCTTGTGCAAAAAATGTACCCAGCTGGTCTTCTGTGACTCTGCTCTGGAAGAAGTTCACAGCCTTTTCCATGCCCTTGACCATTACATTGCAGAGTTTTAAAGATAACCTTCTTTTAGGACACTTCTGTTACCCACCAGAGGACCAACGGTCAATGCAATTCTGTTTAGGTCTGCGGTGTCCAAACTATTCCTGCTGTGTCTGTGGGTAGAGAGGGGCTAGCCAGTTCTCTCTCCCTATAACATTTCTGCATGCCCCACAGTTGGGAACCTCTGTCTTAGTTTTTTTGTGTGTAATTTAATCTAAGTTAAAAGAACATGAAGGTCGAGCACTCAAAGGTTAAGAAAATCTGAAGAAGTGGGCTGTGCCCACGAAAGCTCATGATACCATCTACATGTTTTGTTAGTCTATAAGGTGCTACTAGACTATTTAAGTTTTTAATAGTATTAAGGTTATACAACCTTAACTTGATTTACCCTCTTCCTCTGCCTGAGAACATGTCTTATGGTACGTGTCTTTAATTACCTTATTACACACTATTTTTTCCATAGGAGAATGCCTCATTCAGTGCAGAGGGTAGATCTGCCTTGTGGCTAAATTGAGATTGTGTAGTGAAGAAGATGGTTTTCTGTAGGATTGTTGCTGAAGTTGTCTTGGTGTGTGGGGGGAGCGGGGAGGAGGGGGTTGCAGGAATAGAGGGGATTGTTTTATAGTTTTAGGCAGTTGAACGCTGCCCTGGAGAATTGGATTCTGTCCCTGCCACATAAGGTCTATATGATGCTGGGCAAGGCACTCAAAGTAAGCTTTTTGCCAGGTAGTCAATGTGTGGTGTGTGTGTGTTTTTTTTGTTTTGTTTTGTTTTGTTTTGTTTTGTTGGATGCTCAGCTTGTGAGCCTTGGAGGTCCAAGTTGCAGAAGGGCTGAGCATGTGTAGCTGCAGCTGAAGTCAATGTGCTTTGAACATAAGTTCTGTGTAAAGCTTGGAAAGCTAGGACTTGAGTTATCTGGTATCAGGCACTCACAATTAGCGGATGCTTTTGATCTTAATCTCTCTGTCTCCATCCCCTGTCTGCACAATGGGGATAGTAACACCCTTTCACTTCATAGGGGTGAGAAACCAGTACTTTTGTCTTCAGTGCAGGGTTTGAATAGTGTGCAATAAATAAGGCATGAGGCCACACATTCAGTGTTGAGCTAAAACTAGGGTTGCCAGGTGTCCGGTATCGACCCAGACAGTCTGGTATTTTCACCTCCTGTCTGGTTTAAAAAAAAAAAAAAAAAACCCCAGAAAATACCGGACACCTGGCAACCCTACGACACACTCAGCAACTGGGCCCAGCCCCCACCTTCTCTCCCCCCCCCCCCCCCCGGGTCTCCGCCCCCGGACACTCTGCTTACCTGGTTCCGCAGGGTAGCTCTCTTCTGGCTCGACCAAGAAAACAAGATGGCCGCCGGCAAAAACCCTAAAGACCTGAGCAAGGGGAAGCAATATCTTCCCTAGGTCTTAGTGCTCAACTACTTCTCTTCCTATCCCTATTCTGACTCTGCACGCAATTAAAGGGGCCATACTGTTTTATTTATTCATTTTTTTTGCTTAATTCTTGGGGTCTTTTTTTTTTTTCCCCCTTCTATAACTTTGGTCTCCCTCCCCCCTCTTTTTTTTCTCCCCCCCCCAACAGAATTTTTTCCCTGGTGTTTATTTTTTTGGGGGGCAGGTGGAGGTGTTAGGTATTTTTGTTGAAACCATCTGGCAACCCTAGCTAAAACATCATAATGAGCAGCTTCTCATTCAGTGAATTCCTTTTTCACAATGTGTATCGTTATATTGCATACATAGAAGGGGGATGAATTAAGGTTGCACAGGCAACCTTAGTTCAGATGTTAATAACGTTCTGTTAACATAGCTTTGTATGTGTCATTTCCTAGGCTTTTTTCTTTTTAAACAAAGTGTGTATGAGGGGAAAATTCCATGATGTGGCATCATATTGACTCCTGCATGGGCCATCAGGATTGGAACCCTTAGCTCTGTAGCAGAGACGTCTGCCACTTGAGTTGGTGGAATAACTGATAGCAGTGGTGGGTTATCATCCTCTGTGTGGGCCATTATCTGTGAGTAATCATGCATTTTGCTAGAGGTTTCATAGATATTTGCTGACAGCAGAGGAACATCGGGACTCTGAAATCAAAAGTTCCATTTCAGGCCCTCAAGGGAGTGTTCTTAATAGTCTCTGACCCTGTTCTTTCCCAGAGGCATGACCTTGTCTGCCCATCCCTCCCAGCCCTGTCCCAATCTCTTCAATGTGGCTGGAAGGTGCTTACCTAGACAGCTCCAGGCCAGCAGCTCTGCAGGAACACCCTGAGACAGGTTTTCTGCTTGACACAGCCCCAGGCTGCTCAAATGGCTGGCTGAGCTCTGTGGCTCTCTGCTTGGGGTGCTGGGAGGAGAGGGAGGCTTTGTGCACTGCCCCAGAGGCTTTGTGCATTGCCCAGCAAAATCTCTCAGCTACCATTCACTGGTTTCCCTGAAGCCTCTCCCTTCTCCCCGGCACCCAGAGCAGAGAGCCACAGGGAACACTTAAAGTGGCATGTGGCTGCTCTGTGCTGAAGGTCTTGATGGGGCAGCCCATGGGCCAGATCCAGCATCTTGGCAGGCTGGATGGCCGGCAGGACGTATCTTGCCCACCCCTGGTCTACAGTATAACTTTTTGGAGTTATTCACATGCAAATTCATAATTTCTAATCACAAATGATCAAATGGTACCCTTGTTGCATTCAAGAGGTGCCTGTAGTCTTTGATGCAGAGAAATGGAAGGCTAGGGCATGTAATTGGGTGTCAGGTGATCTAGATTTTATTCTCCGCTCTGTGTCAGATGTGTGTCACCTAGGGCAAGTCACTTAGTCATTTTTTCCGTAAAATGGCGAGAGTAAGATTTAACTGTGTCCTTCGCAGGGGTGTTGTGCGACATAATTGGTTAATGTTTGTAAGTTACCACATGATCTTTGGGTGGTTGATGCTGTGCCAGTTCAAAGCTGGAAGATCAAACATTTTATTGTAAGAATTGGTTGGCGTTCAGATGCTTATGTAATTGAAGGGTTTTTTTACTAGCAAGTTGAAAGTGCTCTGCATAGTTTGTGCAGCATTTTGCAAGCTTTTCTGTATAATTCTGTAACTATGTTGTATTACTGGCAGTAGCCACGAAGACACCTGTCTTGGCCTTTTCTTCAGCAGGGATTGAATTGCTGAGTTTTTGACTTCTTAAAAATGTCTTGCTCTGTTTTAAGGGCTAGAGTTAAAACACCAAACTGTATTGTGACTTCAGATAGCTTGGGTCAAGTTGTGGATAAGAAGTTTTGCATATAACTTCAGATGCAAGTTTTTTACCCTTTTTAGATGAAAATCAGGAGCATATTGGTTTTTTTTTTTTTCCCAGTGGGTTTCATAGATCTCAGTATTCCAAATTGGTTGTAACATAATTCCTTTTTTGTTTTAGAATGTCTTTTTGCACATTCTGGATATGTCTAATCCCAAGGGCATTTGGGAGTTTGCAGAAAAATTCAAGACTGAACATAAGTTAAATGTCTTGGTAAGTTTGCAAGTTTAAATTCTCTCCCCTTTGGAGTTTTCGGTCTGTATCTCTCTTTTTTTAATAGTATGACCTGTCTCATTCTGCAGGGTTAAATTGTATGTAATGCTGCTGCAAAAATAATCTACCTAGTCCACATCTCTGATCTTGTCCAGCCCCTTTTTATATACATTGCTTTGATACAGAGGACAAATCTATTAAAAGTCCTCGTTGCAGTCTTCGAGGCCCTGCACAGCTTTGATTCTGTATGCCTTTTGCTCTTGTCGTCTTGTTTCTTCTTTTATTCCACAGAAATAGTCTGAATTTTCTTATTGTTCTACTCCCACTGTCCTGTCTGTCTGGTTGGCACAGAGACCAAATGCAGAAGTGATGTCTAAAGCCCTAGTTTTAAATCAGCATCCATATAGATGGCTCTAGGCACAGAGCCATGTTGATTTCAGTAGAACTTTGTGTGGGTGCATGGGTCTATCCCAGGAGTGGCCGACCCATTTGAAACGAAGAGCCAAAATAGCGGTGGACAGAGTGCAAAGAGCCATGTACCAGGAGGAAAAGTTGTTGAGCAAAAAAAAAAAAAGCAGCCGCACCAGGGGAAAATAGGTGCTGGTACTCACCATCCCAAGGAGGGGGCTCCAGGCTGGACAGTGTTGGGGTCAGGTGGAGGGTTGGGGTGCTGAGCAAGCTGCAGGCTTGTGGCTGTGAGGGTGCAGGAGTTTGGGCTGGGGTGCATGAGGGGCTCAGGGCAGGGAGGCTGGAAATATGATGGGCTCAGGACACAGATTTGCAGTGTGTGGATGATGCAGGAGTGTTGTGGCAGAAGACTGGGGATGTGAGGGTGCAGGAGTTTGGGGATGTGAGAGGCTCAGTACGGGGTTCCAGTGTATGATAGGCTCAGGTATGGGGCCTGGGGGGATGCAGGAGTGTTATGATGCTGCAGCCAGATGGGGGCATGTTTCAGCATCGTCTTTGAGAGGGGCGGGGAACCTGTTATGAGTCAGGGGTCACTGACCCACAGAAAAGTCAGTCGGGGCCACATAAGAGAATGCAAAAAATAACCCCTCTAAAAAACCCCAAGCCTCACTAATGTGGCCCCAATTGTGCTGGTGGGGGCAGGGGACAGAGTGCTGGGGCAAGGTGCTGGTGAGGGTGGGGGACAGGGTACTGGTGGGGGGTTCTGGCCAGGGGGAGGAGACAGGGACTGCTCATCTGGTACCTGAGATCCCGGGTCTCAGGAAGTGCACGGGCTGCTCTTCCCCGTCCCCTCTCCTCCCTGCCCCTCCCATAAACAGCTGGTGTGCTTCCTGAAACACTGGATCTGTTGCTCAGACAGGGATTTCCTTCCCCCTGCTGCCTGCCTGTGCAGTCCATCCATCCGTCCCAGGACTGCATGCCAGCTCCAACTTGTCAGGAAGCGCATGCTCTTCCTCTGCTTCCCACGACAGCCGCATGCTTCCTGAGAAGTTGGAGCTGGCATGCAGTACCAGGCTTCCTAACCCCTCCCTGCTTCTCCCCCCCCCCCCCCGCTCTAACCCAGTCCTCATCCCCTCCCCTCCCCCAGAGCCAGGCCCCTCTTCCCCCTTCCTAACCCAATCCCTCCTGCCCCTTCCCAAACCTTATGCCTGGGTCCCAGAGCCACTGCCGCCGCTACCACCACGTGCATCTCCCTACAGATGCTGGGCACGTGTGCTGAGCAGCCGGCTTTGAGTATGTGCTGGCTGGGACTCCCTGCACACCCCCCCCTCCCACCCCCCACACCTGATTCCCCTCCCCTGCCTTCCCCTTCTCCAGAGTCAGGCATCTCCCCCCTGCTCTAGCCCAATTTCCCCCCCCCCCCCCCAACCTTATGCCCAGGTCCCAGAGCCGCTGCTGCCTGCACTCAGTGGCCGGCTGCTAGCACGTGCAGGCTGGGACGCTGAGTGCGACCTGGCCTGCAGGTGCAGGATATGACGCAGTGCGCTGGGAGCCATGAGCTGAATGGCGTGGGCCGTGAGCATGCATGCGGCTCAGAGCGGCCCAGCCGTGAGACCGGCTGACCTGAGCGGTTCCGGGTTGGCTCGCGAGCTGCGGGTTGGCCACTGTTGGTCTATCCAAATGGATGCAGTTGCAGTTGCTGGAGTTAGTGCAGCTTACCTGCCAAAATCTTGGAAGGTGATGTGTGTTTGTGTGGAATGTGAGGGCAAAGTACAGGGGTAAGTGGATAGTGCCCCAACTTGAAATCTTTTCATACCTTCTTGTTAGCTGTTTCTCTTGGTCCTCTTTTTCCTTACTTCTGAGTTTGGCACAAAGAAGGGGAGGATGTAAGCAATAACGTTCCCTCTAATCTTTTCCATCTGTGTGTGGAATAAATATTTTTATGTGCACCAAGTCACCAAGGAACAAAAAACCTAGCTGTAGATGCTCTGCTAATCAGGTGGGCAGCATTTGAATTGCTTCTGAGTGGCTGCACAAGCCCCAAGCTTACAGGAAACACTGGTGAGCAGGAAGGAGTGTCAAGGAATAAAGCAAAAAGAGAAAACACACATTATCTGCACACCACTTGCCAGTTTTTAACCAAAACCAGATAAAATGTTAGTGACTTTTCACTAGTATAGAAAAATGAAACAGAATACATAAACACATAGCTGTGATGATGTGAGAGTCATTGGGATCTTTGAGATAAATCGGTAAATGGAAAAAATGTAATTTTTTATTGTAATAGTTATGCTCTGCAAATCACACATGACTTCGTTGTGTGCAAAATGGCCAAAAACTGCAGTAAAAGGCGCCATGATATCCAATGGCTCTTATAATTTTGTCTGTTCGGTTAATTTTTTCACTTCCTTATGAAGATGGTTTTTACACAGCAGCTTCACTATAAGTGGTGGATTCTCAGAGCTGGAGTTGCAATTTGGATACCTTGTGAATTGAAACAAGCTGTAACTTAATACCATATCACTACCAGAGATCAAACTAAAAGCAGGTTACACTTTTATGTGTGTGTGTGTATGTCTGCTTGCTTCCTTGCTTATTAATACTTAGTTGTGTCTTGCAGATCAACAATGCAGGTTGCATGGTAAATGAAAGAGAACTAACAGAGGATGGACTTGAAAAGAACTTTGCAACAAATACGTTAGGTGAGTACAGCAATCTTTAAATAAGAGTCTAAGGTATTCCTGTATATCTGTTTTGTTTGTAGAAAGGTAAAGTCTCATGTAGCTGTGTAGGATGATTTATTCTTGCATTGAGAGAGAGAGAGTAGGAGGATTAGATATACATTTTTGCAATATGACAAACTTGTACAGAAGGTAGCTGTTTGTTTTCAGGTTTCTCCCATATGCAAGATAGTTTCACATTGTCTCCATTGTTTGTTCATAGCTCTGGTTGCTGAGAATAGCACATAGCAATTGAAGCTAGTTAAATCATTTTAAAATTTCAGTGGACAATTTTTCAGTCAGCTCTGCTAATGATACTCTGTGGTGCCTTTCTTCACAAGATCTGCAAGATATTTCAACAGGGTTCTTGCAACATTCAAGTGCGTGATTTAAAAAAAAAAAAAAAAGGCCCAAAATGCACCAGTTGATATCAGGATCTCAGTGATACAGAGCTGTACGAAATAGCCACACACACACACAACCATAGTTAAAGACAGGAGAGATGGGATGCATGCAACACACCACAGGCAGCGTGACTGGGTAATTCTTGGCAAAGGTCACAGAAGAGTTCCATGTGGTATCTAATACATTCTGGAAATTGGAATCATGCATTCATTCCTTTAGGAATTAATAGTGTTTAAAATCTTTCCTTACTTGCAAAGCATCTCATTTGTCTTCCTTTGGTGACCCAAATCTGCCTTGTCTCCTGTCTCCCTCTTAGGTCAGGCTGATAATGAAGTGGTCTACTGATAATACCTGTGTAATTGTGCAAGACTTAGGGACATGACAGGATTTAAAAACTTTGTAGCATTTTCAAGCCAAGTCAGTGTGCCAGATCTGGTATCTAGATACATCAGTTGTGGCATTGTCTGCCTTGGGGTGTAAAACGTTATGATGTCTTTAAATCCAGGGTAGAGACATTTCCCCTTGACTTTTTTTTTTTTTAAAGTGTCCTAGGATATATTGCATAAAAGATACTATTTTTTTTAATCTCATTGAAATCAGGGTCTCTAAGGGGTGTGCATAAATATATTGGCTACTGTAGAAAGAAAATTCTGCACTACATTCCTTTTCTCTCTCCATTCCTCACCAGAAGATATCTTTTCTTCTCACCAAGTTGTTTTCAAGAATTAAGACTTTAATTCTAGGTCACTTCATATGCTGTACTTAGTAAGAAAATGTTAAGGCACAAGAGGTTTGTGTAGTAAAAGAATGACTGTTCCTTACTAAAAAGCTCTAAGTCACTGAAAGTGATCCTTAAGGGTACGACCACACAGCAGCATTTTGAAATAACTAGCTAGCGTTATTTCGAAATAACTTAGTCCACTTCTGTCAAAATACTGTCAAGCAGGGGGGCTTCTTACTCCGACTCCTGTAACCTTCATTGTACGAGGAGTAAAGGAAGGTGGAGGAAGAGTGCTCTATTTTGAAATAAGTGCTGGGTAGATGCTCCCAATTTTGAAATAAGCTACACAATTGACCTAGCTCAATTTATGTAGCTTATTTTGAGTTAAGCCCTGCTTTGTGGATGTACCCTAAGAGAATAGAGAAGTCTCCACATTGTATTTATCTGAAATTTCTGTGTAACGGTAGTCCAAGAAAGAACTTTCTAGTGTCTATGGAAAAAAAGATAAGCAAACTATCTTTTGCTGTATTCTGGGGTATTTGAAGTCTAGTTTTGCAGTCTGGTTTCATGCCTGTGTATTATGTAAGCCACCTTGTGACTGTTTGGTTTGCCAGACTTTTCCAGATTTATTTTGTTAATGTTCAGACTTTCCTGTTGAATAGGGTAGTCCTGCTGTGTGTCTCTTTCTATAATGTTCATGGCAGTTCATAGAACAAACCCTGAAATGATCCTTGCTGCAAAGACCTTATCACTTAGAGATCTGAAGTCACATTTCAGTTGATACTGTTGCAAAGGAAGGGCTGCTCGAGTGAATAAAGCTTTGTCTACACTGCAGGGTTTTTGTGCAAGAAGATTTTTGCGGAAGAGATCTTCCGCAAAAACTTCTTGTGCAAAAGCGCGTACACACCTCACTGCACACTGTATGGACACTCTTGCATCTTCTGTAAATGGCCATTAGAGCGCCTGTGCTTTTTCGGGCAGGCTCTTTTTGCGCAAGAAACCCCTGTGGAGCGTCCACACGTACCTTTTTGCGCAAGAGCTATAGCACAAACAGGAGTTATGAGTCATAGAAGGAGGTATACCTACACCGCAAAAAGCCCTCTGTTCTGCCGTTTTACTGTCGATTTACTTGCACAAAAGCGTGCTTGAGGTGTGGACGCTCCGCGGATTTTTGCGCAAAAATGGCCATTTTTGCAAAAAAACCTTGTAGTGTAGACACAGCCTAAGAGTTTCTAGAATTGGTCCTACTTTTCTACGTGAGTGAAAGCTGGCAGGGGGAAGAAGTGGGGTGTGTGGGAGGACAGAGTGCACTGCACGCATGCTCACAGTTGGGTTTTGTGTCTTGATGGGTTGTTTTTAAGTTTCGCTAAAATTGTTGATTGTAAGCTTGTGAGCAGGGCTCATCTCTCCCTGTATGTTCATCTAGTAGAGCAGAGCTCTGGGCACTACCACAGTGTTAAACTTAATGCAGCACATAAATAGGGTTGCCAGGTGTCCGGTATTGACCCGGACAGTCTGGTATTTTTGCCTCCTGTCTGGTGGTAAAATTCAGAAAATACTGGACACCTAAAATGTCTGGTATTTTCTGATTTTTTTTTTTTTTTTTTTTTTCTTTCCCTGCCAGGAGACGAAAATACTGGACACCTGGCAAGCCTATGACACGCTTGGCAACTGGGCCCAGCCCCCGGCCTCCTGCCCCCCCCCCCCGCCCCCGGACCTCCTCCTTACCTGGTTCCGCAGGGAAGCTGCGTTCTGGCTTGATCAAGAAAACAAAATGGCCACAGCAAAAAGCCTAAAGACCAAGGGGAAGCAATGCCTTCCCTGGGTCTTAGTGCTCAACCACTCCCCTCTTCCTATCCCTATTCTGACTCTGCACACACTGAAAGGACCATGCTGTTTTGTTTTGTTTTTTGTTTATTTATTTATTTATTTATTTTTTGCTTGACAACTTTGGTCCCCCCTCCTGCCCCCCCTTTTTGTTTTTCTTCCCTCAACCCCACACACCGGGGAAAAAATTCTGTTGTTTTTGTTTTTGGTTTTTTTTGGGGGGGGGGAGGGTGTTTGGTATTTTTGGTTAAACCATCTGGCAATCCTACACGTAAGAAGTCATGCTCATAGGGTGAGATTATGTAGCAGGTTGGGGGCAGTTCAAAATGATTTCTTGTGTAACAGCATTAGGGATATTAGCATCTAGCCAGCAAACTGTTTAACCAATAATGAATTGCTTATTAGTTAACAGTCCCAGTTAACTGCAACAATCCCACCTCCCAGGCATGCTCTGCATTTAAAACTCGGACTGGCAGGCTGGTTCAGTCCAAGCCCACCAGTCCAAGTTTTAAATGAAGAGCACGCAGAAGAGCTACCTGCCATCCAGAGCTCTTGCCTCTGCTACAGAGGCAGCCGTGTGGGATGGCAGGGGACTCCCCAGACGTGGGCCCAGGAGATGAGAGCGCACTGGCTGCCACCCCGCCCCCGGGGTGGAGCATTTTAGTAACTGTAACCACTATGAATTGTTGCGGTCACATGATTATTAAAATAAACTATTCCTAGCATCCCTAAGCAATATGGGTACGTGGAGAACTCTTGTTGCATCAGACGTGGCTGAGCTTAAATCTCATCCTAGAGGTTGGACTTGTCCTTGGTGTGGCTGTTTTGTCAAGGAGGTGCTGCACTGATAAGCAGTGATTTCTTGTGACTTACAGGCTTCCTAGTCAGCATTTGCCTTTTTGAAGCCACTGCAAGATGATTATCCCAACTGACAATATTCAATCAGCGTGTGGAAAAGCTGCCAGTGGAGGTGGATGGATGGAGCACTCAGCACTGTTTGCTTGTTGGTGCATTAAAGATAATCTTTCACAGTTGTAATAAGGCCTGTAAAGTACTGGAACAAGGGAAGTCTGGCTTCATTTTTACATGTCACATCTCCTCACTCTAATATGAGAAAACAGTACATCTATGAGTTTTTATTGGCCATGACTGGCAGTGGGAACGCTAAAACACTCTGGAGGATGATCATAGACTAGAGTATGTCTTCGTTCCTCACTCTAAGTGAACTGAATTCCCCTTGCTTCGCTATCTTTTTCTTTTTTAATTTAATAGTTCAAGCCACATCCTCTTCCCAGTATTCAGTCAAAATAATGGATAGGGCATGGGGAAGGATCCTCCTTTTTGAGCCCTAGAATGCAGCACAGCTCCCTAATGGTAACTACTCAAGCCTCCATCGCTGTTTGCAAACCCCTTTCTCCCTAGAAGGGGTCTGGATTACTGAATCACAGGAGGCAGCCCTGCTTAGACAGTGATGTTTAAGCTGTGGGTTGAGATCCCATGTGCCTGGGGTCACTAGTGCTGACTTTGCCCCTGGGCCCCACTAAGTCGAAGTCAGAGCCCCACCACCTTGAGCTGAAGCAGAAGCTCCAGGGTTTCAGCTGAGTGGTGGGGCTCAGGTTACAGGCTGTGGTTGGGGGAGGGGGGTTGGACAGGCTCATGCTTCAGTTCCCCGTCCTGAGTTTGTGGTAACTTTTGCTGTCAGAGGGCATCGCAGTGCAATGAAGCTTGAGAACCCCTGCACTAGCCTATCCCAGATCTGTCATTTGGTCTGCTAGGTGACTTTGGGCACGTTACTTCCTCCCTTTGTGCCTCCATTTCCACAGCTGTAAAATGGAAATACTTGCCTGCTTTGGTAAAGAGCTTTGAGACCTACAGATGAAGTTTTATGTTAGTGTTGTTAATAATTCATCCACTGGCTGCATCACCTTTCTACATAGCAGGGCAGAGGAAGCCAGTATTGAGCACAGCTTTGTGGTATAAAGTAAGTGTAGACCCATGTCTTGACTTTTGCACACATTCCACCGTCCACTCACCTTTCTTTTGCTGAGTGGACAGATTGAGCCCTCTGAAGGGGTGTGATAGCCCCGCACTGATAATGTGAGGCTTAATCCCACTCTTTGGGCTGAGGAGGCCATGCCCCTATGGTCCTGCTGGGCATGCTCCAACTGAGGAGCAGATATAAAATGGAGTAGCTCAGCCCATTCAGGGTGGACAGCTGGAGAGGAAGGGCCTGTGGTGAAGGTTCCTGTAGAAGAACAGCCACTACCTTGCCTGGGAAGCAACATGCACCCCTGAAGCCCAAAACCTAGGGATGTCAGTGTGTAGTTGACTGCATGATAAGCCTGAATTTATCGATTAATCCTGTCAACTACACTCCCCCTTCTCCCTCCTCCCTCCCCTGCTGCTTCTGTATCAGAGGCAGTGGGGAGGAGGCAGGAGCTGGTGCCTGTGGGGAGCTGGCTTTTAAGCTGGCTCCCCTTGAGAACCGGATCCTGCGGAGCTGCCTACCCTCACCACCGCTGTGCTGCTGACTCTGATGAAGAGGCAGCAGCACGGAGGGTGAGGGGAGCAGGCAGGAGCCAGTACGTGTGGCAAGCTGGCTTTCAAGCCGACTGTCCACATGTATTGGCTGCTGCTGAGCCGTCCTCCCCACCCCCACCCCCACGCTCACTGCAGCATCTCCATCAGGGACTATCAAATAATTGTGTAACTAAGATTTGATGTGACTGAATGATTCTTAAATTAATCGATATCTAACATCCCCACCCAGAACCCAGGGAGACCTGGAGGATCTGCTTTGTGGAGGAGCTCAGTGACCCCCAACAGCCCACAGAGGGCAGCCTCAAGACACAGAGTAGTAAGTGACCCAGAGAGAGTGAGGGAGCTGTATCTCCCACCTGAATGAGGCAGCATCTTGCAGCTGGATTTCCTCCTGACCCTGTGGCGGGCTATCACTCCGCTGTTTGAGCCCTAGGGTGAGGAATGGGGGAAGAGGGCTGCTGTGACCAGCTCTGGCCATACTGCCCTGAAGGCAGACTACCGAAATTGATTTAGGCCATTAGGATGTGGTGTCCCATGTGACGATGGGACCACAGACAGCATAAATGTTGCTTCCCCTCTCCAAATGGGTACAGGGAGCATCAGCCCCACCACTGGCCCTTAAATAACAGTGTGCAGGTTGAACCTCTCAAATCTAGCACGCTCTGGTCTAGCAATATCTGTGGTCTGGCATGAATTTGGTTAGTTGTATGTCTGCTTATCATGGGTGTATCCAAGTTTTCTGCAGTCCCAGAAAGTTTGTTCATAGCCACCAGTCCTGGCTCTCAGTGTTCTGTGCTGTTACTTAGCTCTAAATTACCCCTAAATGTCTTCCAAGAGCCCAGTAAGCAATGGAAGTGTTGGTAATGCTGCTGGACGATATTGACCTCCCACAGGTTTGGCAAATTCTCTGGGTTGGCACTGGTCAGGTCCCGAGGATGCTGCGCTAGAGAGGTTCAACCTATACTTAAATCTAGAATAGGGATGTTGAAGACTAGTCGATTTTCCCCCTCCCCACCGCTGCCTCTGAGGTAGAGGCAGCAAAGGGCGGGAAGGGTACTTCAAAGTGGCAGCACAGCACAGCTGTGCAGTGCTGCTGTTTTGAAACCCCAAGGCAGCGCAGCTGTGCAGCAGCTGCCCCTTTGAAACGTTGCCTCCACACGTTTCAAAGGAGCAGTGGAGCCCGGGGCCAGCGGGGGACTCCCCAGCTGATCCTGGGCTCCACAAGGCACTTCCCCAGAACCTGGGGCAGGTTCTGGAGAAGTGTTGCACGGAGCCCGGGGTCAGCTGGGGAGTCCCCCGCTGACCCTGGGCTCCATGGCTTTGAAATGCACAAGAGCCCACACTGGGGACTCTGGTGCATTTCAAAGCAGCACCCGTGTGCAGCCCGAGTCAGTGGGACTTCTCGCTGGCCCTGGGCTGTACAAAGAATTCCATATTCCTCCTTTGAAATGGAGGAATGCGGAAGTGCCTATTGACTAGTCAACGGAAATTCCATTGACTAGTCGACTAGTTAATTAACCACATTTTAACTTCCTTAATCTAGAATTCTGATTTACTACTTGAAAGAGCTGGCCTGTGGGTAAACAAGAGGCCTCAAAGATAAACAATTCAACAATTCCAGGAAAACCCTTGAGTGTAATCAATTTAAAAAACACTTGGTTGTGGCAAAAACAAGCCCATTAATCTTTTTAAAAATGAATTTACCAGATGAATGAACCATTGAAACCTGTATAATCAAACGATATATTTTTGTTCCCACTTTTTTTTTTTTTTTTTCCACAGTTGAAATAACACTGTTGCTGATATGATGCAAAGCATGGGCAGATGGGGGAAAAACAACACTGAGTGTGGTGTTGGCTGTCTGCCATTGTCTGAATGTTACAGGATTAAAAACTTCACCAACAATTTAATTCTAATTGCCAAATAGAACATCACAACTATTCCAGTATGTTCCCTGGACATTTTGGTCTGCAGTGATTGCATCATCAATTAATTTAATTTTATAAACACACAGCAGCTTTACTCTTTTCCTCTTGCAGAAGTACTAATTTACTTTATAAATCAATTATGAAATCCAAGATTTTTGGGTCATTCTAGATAAATGCATTGCCATAGGTAAGGAAGCATATTCTCATGGATAATGTTGCTTTTTATATTCTCATGATCTTCAAGTTTTAAGTGTGTAAAATCTGGTTGTTTTTAACTAATAGCATATTAAAACCAATTAAAATGTTGACTTGAAGGCATTCTTGACATTTGCTTTCAATTGGCATGTGGGAGATGCACATTTTGTTTAGATCTGGTCTAGCTCAAGATATATTCTTGTAGCCTTGTGTAGCAAGGATGAGAGTTCTAATACAGCATAGTCTTCTAAGACTGCTTGGTAGTTGCTTTCCCACTAATTTATTGCTGTAGAACTAGTATGATTTGCTGTGAATGAAAACCTCTGCAACAATTTACAAAATGGCTTTTCAGCAATACTGTCCTTTCATCAGAGGCCCTTCAGCTTGTGTTTCATGACAGGTGAATTGAAAAATAAATTATATTTAAAAATTATAATTGAGATTTGTGAGCTAACGATATCTAGAATATTGGCATTATTTGTTTCTGTAAGAGTTCCTAATTTTAGAACTCTAGCATTATGAAGGTCTCACAATGTGATCACAAAATACTGAGCTTTGTGACATATGGTTTTACTGCTGTGTGTTAACTGTGAAATTATCAAAATGGAAAAGATGCTAATTAAAGCATGATCTCAAATTATATAAATTGAGTAGAGGATTTTGGAGTAAGTGGGGCAATTATGGAACATACCACTAGGGAATGTATAGTAGGGGTATTTTTGTTTGTGTGTGTGTGTGTGTGTGTGTGTGTGTGTGTGTGTTTAAAAAAAAAAAAAAAAGGTAAAACATATTCTGTTCTTACTGACATACCATCTACTCTGGACTACCCGGTATATCAGTAATTCTACAATCTACTCTGTATAATTCACTGAACTTTAACCTATATTGTCTAACTTCTAATGTGAGACATTGCTGAATGGTTTCCAAAGATGAGCACAGCTCATCTGTCTACTTTCTGAAAAGGATGGAACATTATGCAATATTATGCACCACTGATTATTGTGTGAGCTCAGTTTACAGAAACAAAACTAGCGGATTTTTCCCAAAGAAATATTCAGATCCCTATGTTTCTTAAAAAGTCAGTGAATTTAACAAAACTCCACTTTAATGCCAAAAGACACGATCAGTTACTGCTGTGACAAACCTCATTTTGTAAGACAATGCTGTGGCTGGCTTAATTTTCCTCTAGACAGCTTCCACTTCATTAGAATCCAGTTAGACATAGGATTTTGTCTAACCCTGTCTGAAGATGAGTGGCCTAGCATTTGCTAAGTCTTCACGCTCAGTCACTGACTACGAGATGAGAGCCTGAAGAGATCTTAGTTTCTTGTGGCACTATGATTAAAAAATAAATAAATCTCCCCTTTGGACAGAAGCATGTGACATGTTTCTAATGCAATTCATATCATCTTATTGCTTTCCTTTAAGCTATAGTTTCTTGCTTTAGATGTGGCTACACATTCCAAAATACTCCCACAGCATTAAGAGCACTAGCTCTTTCTAAAAGAATCCTCTTCTGTCACTGAAAAACTACCTTCCTGAATGAATGAAAAGAGAGAGGGGGACATAATGTGAATAACCACCTAGATATCTCCTACTTTATATAGGGCCTCCTCTAAAATACAGTATATCTAATGCCATTTCAATGGTAGTAATTTCACATTGCACTTTCTGTTCCCCACCACCTATATTTCACTTTAAAGCCTCCTTGTTTTGTCCTTTTTCTTAATAATAATTTTTGGATTGTTCAGTATTTTTACTCCTTTCTCTTAATGTGAATGATTCTTTCCTATACTACTTGGTACTGTTTACACTTTGTTTTTACCAAGTTCCGTTTGGTTGTGTACATTTCTCCTGTGCCTGTATGTAGAAGTTCATTGTGCGTTATTTATATATTTGGGTCACTGGTTTACTTAAAAAAAGATGAAAAATAATAGATATTACTAATATGGAGTCACTATTTATTGATTATGAGAAGTGCAAAATCAATTTAAAGTTAAGTATCAGAAATTGCTCTTTTCTTTTCTTTTAATGGTGGAAATCTTGGTCAGTCTTTCTCAATTCTGTTCACCAAACTAAAATTCTAGCTGTTATTTCTCTGTGGAGAAAGTAATGTTCAAAATATTTAAGGGGGGGAGGAAGGAATGTCCCCACATTTCTTTTCAATAATGTCATGCAATTCATAATACTATTTTGCAAGACAGCATGACCTTTATTCCCATTTGTTCCCATTTCCCCTGCCATCACTCAAAGGAAATTCTACATCTGTATTGCTGCATACTGTAACCTGTCCACATTTGTAAATTATTTGCCCGATAGCATGTGATTGTGTAATGAAACCCTGTGTGATGTTAGCTGAATTTTGTAGAATAGCTTGGCCTTTTGTATTTGTACATAACTGTCGCACTGTGTAAGTATGTATGTATGTATTTATTTATTTATTTTTAGTTAAGTATATAGGTTTTAAATAGTGGAGATTGCAACTAGAAGATGCACCAAGTAATTTTTATTGTGTTTTTTAAAAAGCATTGAGCAATTGGTAGCCAGATAATTAGGTTTGGGACACCACTCAGGGAATTACATAGCAGTGTCAGAAAGTAAGCTCCATGAAATTTTGCCCAGATTTGCGAAGGTATTTAGGCATGTAACTTCCATTGAAGTTAGGCACTTAATGTCTCTGAGGATCTGGGCCTTTTGAGGCCTGACCGTTTACATCAGTGCATGCTGCTCCAGGTGTCATTAGGCAGCCACTGCTGTAAAATCTTTATTTTCACACATTACTTCAAAGCAACTGTACAGGCAGCTACAGGGATAAATCACTCTGAATTTGTTTTTTGGGGACTACTATTTTTGTGCTTAGTTTGCTTAATACTCTTATTAAACTGCAGAAAGAGAAGTTAGGGCTTGAGGGGTAAAACTTATGTGATGAGCCAGTCCTTTGTCACAATGAGGGCTCTAGCCCTTGGCATTTGTTTCTCTCACAAAGCTAAAAGAACACTTGCTGGACTGACAGCCTTAAGTGATGAACAACCACATCTCTTTAGAACTTGAAAACAAAATCTAGTATCTTTTTAAAAATGCAAAATGCTGTGGGAGACAAATAAGTTTGGACTAACAGATGTGCTATACCTCCGGATTTTGGGAATGAAGTGAATTTACCCCAGTCCGATATTCCTTTGGATTTGAAGAGTCCCCATCAAAATGAAAGTTTAAACCAGGATTGTGGTCCTATTAGAGTTCTGCTTAATTCATTGGGAACAACCAATGACAATAGAGACCTTGCTTTGCTGTTGTTTTTTCAGTCTTCCAGCCCCTTGTAGGGCATGTCTACACTTCAGGGCAAAAGTTGAATTAAGATACATAACTTCAGCTACATCAATTGCGTAGCTGAAGTCGAAATAGCTTAATTTGACTTTTGGTGTTGTCTACACAGCAGGAAGTCAAAGGAAAAACATTCTTCCTCTGACTTCCCTTACTCCTCATGAAATGAGGGTTACGTGAGTGGGAGTAAGAAGTCCTTGAGCTCAAAATTATTCCGAAATAATGCAGCTGTGTAGACTTACTCCAGTGAGAGACTCTTACATTCTCTAGGGATGTGAAAGGTTAGCTGGCTTCCTGTGCACTGCCCATCCCTTTAATTTATTTAAAAACAAAAACAAAAAACCCACAACATTTGCAGTCTCAATCCCTAAGTGCCTCATGTAGTCTTTCCTGTTTCTTGTCTCCGGGCACCCTCCCTCCCGAATCCATAGTTCCTGTCAGACTCTTTGCCTGGACAGTACCAATTCTCTCCTTGCACTTCCCTCCTCATCAGCTCTCCCTCCCTCTCCCCCCTTTACCTCCACCTCACTAGGTCCCAGTCTCCTTGCCCAGCCAGTCTCTTCCCCTTTCTTTGCCAAAATTCCCAGTCCTAGTTTCTTCTGGTCTAGATTCTGAGTCTGTTTAATTCTCTTGCCTTTCCTCCTCCCTCTGCTCCATCACTTATTCTCTCTGCATTGAGCACACAGGCAAGACTGGCTCCCTACTCTGTTTTGGTACCTGGTTCTGACATGGCCTGCAGCAGCCAAAACTGCAACTATAGGGAAGGGCCTTACTCAGACACAGGCTAGAAGAGCATGCTGCCCAATGAGGATGGAATATTGGAGATTTTAGCTCTCACAAGTCTCTTAGAAAGTCTCATCTGAGCTTTTGCAAACTCCTCTCTCCTTGCCTCCCCCCACCAGCTTATAACTTGTCCAAATGGCTTATAGTAAGCCTCTCAAAGTTTATAACTTGTCCAAATTTGGGCAGGTTTTCAGAGGTGGCAAAAGACACATCCTCAGCATACAGGCCCTTCACTGCCAAATTTGAAGTTCTTGCTCTGAAGCATTAGGGCACTAGAGCCTCTCAAAGAAAAAAAACCTCCAGAATTTAACCTTGGCAAAACATCTTTTTCCCCTATGGTTTTTGTACTTGGAAACAGCTGAATGGTCTTGCGGGGCTGGGGAGGGGGACGACAAACAAAACAACCCCCCCCCCCCAGCAGGCAGGCACTTAGCAACTGAAAATTGGATTGTATAATGAGAAGGGTCATTCAACCCGAACAGGCAATACTAAACCCTCGTTTCCCCCTCATTGTAAATAAGCAGTCAGTTTTCTGTACAACACTCAATTACAGTAACTGAAATTTGGGTTATATTAAGTTATTTTTAGGGGGAGAAAATAGAAATAATGTCTGTCTGCCACAGTTGAGATTTCTCTGGCATGTTTTTTTTTTCCCCTAGTAAACAATATTGTTTTTAGAATTATGACTGGAATGTAACTAGCAGTATATATAGTGTATATAAAAGGCTTAACTCCTTGCCCAATCTGTGGATGCTACATGCGTCTGACGAACACCTAAATTTTATTAATAATTTGTCAGCTCAGAGCAGCATTAAGACTCTTGATTATTTATACCAAATGGCTGAGAAATTGAGGGTTTTTACACTTTAGTCAGTAATTTGGAGGGACTTGTGTTTGGTAAAATGGTCTTTTTCTCCCTTCTTTTAGGCACATACATTCTTACAACTGCTCTATTGCCTTTGTTGGAAAAAGAAGATGATCCCAGAGTTGTGAGTTTATAATGCTTCTTTCTAAATGGTTGTTTTTACTACACTCTTTTTGTGTTTTGTGGCAGCGTCTTTCCTCTTTGCTTGGGTGCATGATATTTGCAGTCCGGTACGACTTACTTCTCTGTTATGTGCCTAGCACACTTAGACTCTAATAAATAGAAGTCATCCATTCAAAATCTGAGTTCTATTCTGTTTTGCAACATCTTTCTAAATGCTATAGGAGCTATGATGGTCGGCGAAGTAGATAAAGTATCTTATTCAGAGATTGCTATTTTCTTTAACATATTATCTCCTGCAGTCTAGTGAAACATCTATAACAAGACTATAGGATTAAAAGAGCCATCTAGACTTTGATGCAGAAGGGGATGTTTTATTATGAAGCATTCAGTTGTTTATACAAATAATTGAAAAACATTCTAATAAATGAGCTGCCACCTATATTTTAAGGTTTGCTGTCTTGTAACCTGCCAGGATTAGGAGCTTCAGGGGGTAGCCGAGTTAGTCTGTTACAGGAAAGAAAAACAGCAAGCAAATGGTCTGGTAGCACTTTATAGACTAACAAAACATGTAGATGGTATCGTGAGCTTTCGTGGGCACAGCCCACTTCTTCAGATGACCAGAGTTATGATTAGAGGATAAGGAAACTCAAAATAAATAGGAGAAGGGAAGGGGGGAGGGGAGGAAGAAAGATGTTCTGTCGCCCACCCCCCTACCTCTATGCATAAAGTATCAGGAGAAAGGGTGCTAGGATTAGAAATGGACATCAGGCTTTTTAATGTGCTTGTGTCTAAATAAAAACAATTGATTGGCTTTTCCCTGTGCTGGTCCTAAATCAGTGAATTAAAAAGCCTATCCCTATTCTGTCCCTTGACTAGTGAGAAGATACAAGCATGATCAGGTCCCTAATGGGGTCAAGAGACTTTTGAGTGAGGATCTGCTCCATTTTTTACCTTTCTTTTGTCAGCTCTCCCTGTACTCTTTGGGGCACAGGTGTGATGGCTCTCTTCAGCAAGCAGAGTTTAAAGAGAATAGAACAGAAGAATCTTGCATGCAGTTTGACTTCATTAGTGGGCGTAATAATCTGAATGAACATCGGGGATTATGTTTTTACGTTCACTTAATTTATTACAGATAACAGTCTCTTCAGGAGGGATGTTGGTTCAGAAATTAGACGTATCTGATTTGCAGTCTGGAAATGTAACATTCGATGGTACTATGGTCTATGCCCAAAACAAGGTATGGTATATGAACGATTAAGAATATGAAGCAGCCTCCTTTAAAAAAGGCTGCAAACAGGAGGTGCTGTTGACACAGGATTGCTCTTTTCACTGCATCTAAACTACATCTAGCAACAGTTTTTATCAATATAGCTCATTTCCTGCTGAAACTGAAATTAATGTTGCATATCACAGTAAATATTAGAGAAGCTTGAGGAAGTGGCTAAATCTTGCACTGCAAGAGAGCAATACCAGTGTTTGGTTTGACCCAACCCCAACAATTTTTTTTAGAAGGGAAGAGGCAGAAAATTAGCCTGTATTTGTGTCTCTTTTTTCTTTCCATTTTCTGTCCCTATATTTAGCCTGCAGTAAATGGAGTTGATGAAGGAAAGCTGCCTGAACTTGTGTTAGCTAAAAGCTGCTTTTTTTTTTTTTTTTTTTTTTTTTTTTTTAATATTGAACAAAGGGTTCCTATTGCAGCATATGTAGGTTACCTTTACCACTCCATTTGGTCTCTGATAACTTTATCTTGAAGAGTTCTACGTAGCTCAAAAACCGCTCTCTTTCATAGAGGAGGCAGGTTTGTATAATTTTTGGTGGTGCCCCGTTAGCCATGCCCCCGACCCCCATTAGCCACGCCTCTGGAAGTAACACGCTCGGGGAAGATGGACACATGACCAGAAGTAAAAGATGTCATGTCACCCCTCTGGAAGGACTTTTCCCACCATCCTCCTACCAACAGGGATTAGTTTGACCCCCACCAAACCCCCCTCATGCAACTATCCTGCAATTGCATTAACCCAATGTGTGTGACATTAACTCAGGGGCAGAGAGGCTGGGGGAAGTGTTCCCTCGAAGGCTATGTCTACACTCGCCGCTTCTTGTGCAAGTACAGCCATTCTTGTGCAAGAACCCACAGAGCAGCCACACGGCCCGCCTGCTCTTGCGCAAGGAAATTTACAGTACGGCGTGGTAAGAGAGGGCGTCTTGCGCAAGAGCTACGCTCTTTTCTAACAGGTATAAGCTCTCTTGCGCAAGAGGGCAGTGTGGATGCTCGGCAGGGATTTCTTGCGCAAGAAACCCCTATGGCTAAAATGGCCATCAGAGCTTTCTTGCGCAAGAGAGCGTCCATACTGCCATGCATGCTCTTGTGCAAAAGCACAGCTCGCACGTGGCAGTGTGGACGTGTCCTTGCACAAGAAGCTGCCAGTGTAGACATAGCCTAAGAGTTTCCTCCCATGAGCAGAATGAATTTTGTGTTGTGCACCAGTACTGAGTTCATGTGGCTTGTTTGGATGTGCCATTGTGGCACCCAAGTTATTAATAAATATTTTATAAACCTTTACCTTTTCTCTCTGCTGCCATGTCTCCTCCCCTTGCTCCATCAGCTCCCCTGGTGCCTGCTGCCCCCCAACTCCTCACCCTCCTCTGCTGTCCTTACTCCTGCCCTTCTCACTGCCCTCAGCCCTCCTGCGACCTGCCCCCCTCCACCAGCCCTTCTCTCCCCCCTGTGCCCACTCCTCTAGTAGCCCCACTCTGCTCATGTGAGCTACCCCTCCTCATCCCCTCTCCTAACACCTCCCTCTACACACCTGCCCTGCCTCTCTCCTCTGGTGCTGGTCCCTCCCCTGCAGGTGTCTGCCCTTCTGCTTCACCCCCAGAATCCCCTGGCACCTGCACCTTCCCTTAGCCCTGCTCCTTCCTGGTGCCTCACCCTTCCCTCACTGCCCCTGCCCCCTTTGCCTCTTTTTCCCTGATGCCCACCCCCTCATCACTCTCTACCCCCATTCCCCTCATGCCCCTCTGTGCCCTCACACAGACTTGCTCCATCCCCACCTTTCTCATGCCCCCCACCCCTTCTTTCAAGCCTTCTCCTAGCACCTCCCCCTCCCCCCTCTAGACCCCAATGCCCTTACCCTCTCCTCTCCCAGCATCACCCTGTCCCCCTCCCACTGACACCTCCCCTCCTGCCCTTTTTCCTCACTCTCTGCACTTGGCCCCCTGGCATTTGTCTCTCCTCCAGGCTGTCCCTTGGTGCCTTCCCCTTTCTTCCCCCTCCCTCTCCGCACAAGTCCCTTCCTCTCCCACCCCTTCCCCCTAGTTTTCCCCCTTCCCTGCCCTCCGCTACCTTCTGCCTTCCACTTTGCAGGGCCGGAGTCTGTGTTCTGGCCCTAGAAGTCCCCGGCCTCTGAACCAGGAGCTAGGCCGTGCGGTGCAATGCCGTGCCGAGCAGTTGTAAAGTCCTGGCCCGTGATGTCACGTCACGCCCGGGCGTCTCCCCGGTCACCTGGGAACGCCGCGCATAGCAGCAGCTGGCAGCGCGTGCCGGCAAGGGGGAGCCGACTGAATGCTGCGCACGGCAGGGACAGTCCAGGGCCGGGGGGGACGTGTGGAGGGGCCGGCAGGTGGGGGCTGGGGCCCACCTCAGGCAGGGCTGGGGGAGAGACCCAGCTCCAAATATTGCTGGAGCAGGGCCCCCGGCTCTGAATATTGCTGGAGCATGGGCACCACGAGCCCATATAACTCGCCGCCCATGCTCTTTCACCAACAAAACTTGGTCTGATAAAAGATATGACCTCACTCCCCTCATCTCTCTAACGTTATCTAATGGATAGCTGCTTTACCCAGTTGTTACAGGTACCCAATATGAGTGGCACATGTTCTGTAATGCCTGTCACCTGATAATCACAGTGTTTTATGGGTGTATTGGAAGTATCTGGTACTGTCTACTGAGAGACAGGATAACAGACTAAATTAATCAAAAGCCATTGCGGAGAAACTAAATGATTTCTTTGCTTCAGTCTTCACGGCTGAGGACGTTGGGGAGATTCCCAAATCTGCACCGTCCTTTGTGGGTGATGAATCTGAGGAACTGTCCCGGATTGAAGTGTCATTAGAGGAGGTTTTGGAACAAATAGAAAAACTTAATGTTAACAAATCTCCGGGACCGGATGGCATTCATCCAAGGGTTCTAAAAGAACTCAAATGGGAAATTGCTGAACTATTATCTGTGGTTTGTAACCTATCCCTTAAATGCTTCCGTACCTAATGACTGGAAGGTAGCCAACGTGACACCAATATTTAAAAAGTGGCTCTAGAGGCGATCCGGGCAATTACAGACCGGTAAGTCTAACTTCAGTACCGGGCAAATTAGTCGAAACAATAGTAAAGAATAAAATTGTGAAGCATGTAGAAGAACATAATTTGTTGGACAAAAGTCAACATGGGTTTTGTAAAGGGAAATCCTGTCTTACTAATCTATTAGAGTTCTTTGAAGGGGTTAACAAACATGCGGACAAGGGGGATCCAGTAGATATAGTATACTTAGATTTCCAGAAAGCCTTTGACAAGGTCCCTCACCAAAGGCTCTTGTGTAAATTACATGGCCCATGGGATAAGAGGAAGGTCCTTTCTTGGATTGAGAACTTGGTTAAAAGACCAGGAAACAAAGGGTAGGAATAAATGGTAAATTTTCAGAGTGGAGAGGGGTAACTAGTGGTGTCCCCCAAGGGTCAGTCCTAGGACCAATCCTGTTCAACTTATTCATAAATGATCTGGAGAAAGGGGTAAGCAGTGAGGTGGTAAATTCGATGATACCAAGACTGTCCAGCATAGGTCAAGACAGAAGCACACTGTCTAGCACCATTCAAAGTTTTACCTCTAGAACAGTGGTTCCCAAACTTTTCCGCATCATGTCCCCCTATGATTTGGAAAAAAACCCCAACACCCTCCCCCCCCCCCAAACAAAGGGCTAATTTGGCTACGACAAATCAGGAAAGAGATCTTGGAGTTATCGTGGACAGTTCTCTGAAAACTTCCACACAGTGTGCAGCGGCGGTCAAAAAGGCAAATAGGATGCTAGGTATTATTAAGAAAGGGATAGAAAATAAGACCCGGAATATCTTACTGCCCCTGTATAAAACTATGGTACGCCCACATCTTGAATACTGTGTACAGATGTGGTCTCCTCACCTCAAAAAAGATATTTTGGCCTTGGAAAGGGTTCAGAAAAGGGCAAATAAATTGATTAGGGGTTTGGAACGGGTCCCATATGAGGAGAGGTTAAAGCGACTGGGACTTTTCAGTTTAGAAAAGAGGAGACTGAGGGGGGATATGATAGAGGTGTATAAAATCATGAGTGGTATGGAGAGGGCCGATAAAGAAAAGTTATTTATTAGTTCCCTAAATAGAAGAACTAGAGGACACCAAATGAAATTAATGGGTAGCAGGTTTAAAACTAATAAAAGAAAGTTCTTCTTCACACAGCGTGTAGTCAGCATGTGGAACTCCTTGCCAGAGGAGGCTGTGAAGGCTAGGACTATAACAGAGTTTAAAGAGAAGCTAGATAATTTCATGGAGGTTAGGTCCATAAAAGGCTATTAGCCAGGGGATAAAATGGTGTCCTTGGCCTCTGTTTGACAGAGGCTGGAGAGGGATGGCAGGAGACAAAGCGCTTGATCATTGTCTTCGGTCCACCCCCTCTGGGGCACCTGGTGCTGGCCACTGTCGGCAGACAGGATACTGGGCTAGATGGACCTTTGGTCTGACCCGGTACGGCCGTTCTTATGTTCTTATGTTCTTAATTGTCTTTTCAGTATGGCATTTTTTGTTGTATCCTAGAGACAGCAAGTAGTCTTGACAGAACAATGGGCTAAGGTGCACAAAAACATTCATTTCTCAGTCATGCATCCTGGCTGGGCAGATACACCAGGTACGGTCTGCTACGCTCTTACCCCTTCCCTGTCTTCGTCTAGCATTGAATTGCAATATGACATTATTGTAAGTTTGCCTAACAGTTTCACCAATATCTTCAGTTTAAATTCTTGAAAGGTGGTAGTTTTACAATCCTTTGCTGTCATGTTTTACAGGGAGCCTGAGCTCAGATGGAGCTGGGGATGCAGATCTGCAGTGTAGCCTGACCTGCTCCTGTAGTCCCCCCCACCCCCTCACTTGCTTCAGAATGTGGGCCCCCAGTGATGTCACTCTCCTTTCTGCTTTGAGCTTGGAAACCACCAGTTCCAACTGTGTGCTTGAATATCTTCTATTGCTCTTCCATACCACCCTTGTAGTTCAACCCCCCTCAGTAAATTTCAGCTTATTCTGTCTTATAAAGAGGGTGGATACACAATAAAAGACTTCCAGCCTAGGTCAAAGGACACTGTCTAGTCACCATTCTTTATTTTTACACTCTAGAACAGTGGTTCCCAAACTTTTCCGCATCATGTCCCCCTTTCTGATTTTTGAAAAACCCTCAACACCCTCCCCCCCCCTCCAAAAAAACAACAACAAACAACTTGAGGAAAAAAAAGGAACTGAGCAGGGCAGCAAAACTTGATTGGGGGGGGGGGGGCTGGGTTGCCTCGTGCCCCCCCTGGAATTTCTTCATGCCCCCCCCGGGGGGCATGCCTCCCAGTTTGGGAACCCATGCTCTAGAATGTCACTTCTTAATAGGCTTCAGAATACCCCTTTATGTAGCAAAGCCAGCCCCTGGATTTATAGAGAACTTCCCCAACACCCATTGGCCTTGTGCAACTCTGGGCATCCCCCTGCAGTTTTCTGCTGGTCAAAAATATAGGCATCAACTTTCCTTTCCCAAAGTTTTACTTCACACTTATTCAGTTTAAATGCATTGCATGTAGCGTAGGGAATACTATTGATTTATTTTTTTTTGGTTTTTTTGTATTTTTGTTTTGTTTTTTTTTCTTGTCATGTGTTTGTAATATAATTCAAAAAACTACACTGGTTAGGGTTGATCTCATTCCTAGCAGTTAACTCTTTTCATTGATTTTTTTTTTTTTTTATGACTAAATCACCAGATAATTTACACCATTTGTTTTCTCATGTTTTGCATTCACTTCACTTCTTCAAACAACCGGGGATCTTCTCTCAGCCTTGTCTTTGGACACTGTAATCCAAACAATGTGAAATCACTGGTTCATCTTTTGACAACCTAACTTTGCACCAGGATAGTAACTCTGCCATCCCTGGGACAATAGCATCTCCTTGCCCTGATTTTAAAAGGGCACTGCTTTCACACTACCAAAGAACTAGTACTATTTTAAACTTTAAAAAACTCTTTAGCAAAAAGCCTTGATTGATACAACACCTTTACACTGTTCTTCACTGCAGCTGTGAGATCATCGATGCCAGAATTCTATGAAAGGATGAAGAACAAACTGCGTACAGAAGCTCAGGGAGCTGATACAGTAGTGTGGCTGGCAATCTCGCCTGCAGCAGCTAAGCAAGCAAGTGGCCTGTTCTTCCAAGGTAAGGTGGCAGTTTCATACATGGAACAGGAGGGAAGATTGCTATTGCGGCACTGATTGTACAATTATTGACTTTGCCAAAGGACAAGAGTGGTCAAACACTGAGGGTTAATATAGTTCCTGAAATTGTTTATAATGTGCGACTCCAAAGGCTAAGCACAGTGTTGCATAACTAAAGGAACTGTTCAAACTGATGGTATATTGCTAGCTTTGCCCTTTCAACCAGCTGGCATTGATTAGATGCGACATCTGGGTTAAGTTAGCTCTGCACATGACAAGGCAGAGACTAGGCAAAGCGAACCTGTAGCGACATCAGACAGACTGCTGCCTTCTGTACAGAGGACTGAGGAGTTGTATTCAGTGTGCGTGTCTACACAAGCCTGTTATTTTGAAATAATTTTGAAATAACAGGCTTCTTATTCCAACTTCTGTAACCCTTATTTCATGAAGGGAAGTCGAAGGAAGAGTGTTCTTCCTTCAACTTCGTGTAGACAGCTCCTGAAGCCTAGTTAAGCTACTTCGACTTCAGCTATACAATTAACATAGCTCCTGTTTCTCTTGTTCACATTAACAGTGCCTGGGGAAAGTGTGTGTGTGTTCTTTCTGAGGCTTCAGGGACGGAACTTGAAGTCAGATTGTTTATTACTGTGAACAGTGCAGACCAGCTGAGATGAGATTGAACTGCAGCTGGGTTGGTGAGCGGGGTGGGGATTAATGCAGAGGAGGGGGGGAAAGGGCTTTAAATATTCTCTCTGCCACTCATACAGTGACTTGCTCAAGCAGATGCAGTTTTGTACTGCCTCTACTCCAAAGGCAGTTCAGACCTAACACATGGGAGACAGGCCACAGTCTGGGCCCTGTTCATAAAAAGCTCCATTCTCTCTCTAGGCAACTGAACCACCCATAGTCAACTTTTTAATTAAAAAGAGACTTTTACCATCCCTCACAGCACCCTTCAGAGCAGTAAACTACAGGCTTGAATCAGCTGCCCACAAACCTGACTGGAATTTATTTTCAGATGAAATTGTTTGAGAGGCATGTTCAAACCCCTTACTGTAAAGCAGGGGTTTTGCCTTTTTTTTTTTTTTTCCATCCTTAGTTTCTCTTCCTCCCTCTTATTTCTGTTCGCTCTGCTCTGACCATGCTTCTCACTACATTGTTGTCTTCTCCTCTGGGTCACCACCTCATCCTTGCCCAGCTCGCGCTGAACAGGCAGCGGGACTGTAATCCACGAGGTCGACTGGAGCTGTGTGTTCCTACAAGCTTTGGACTTGGCAAGGCTGTAGCTTTGGAGATGGGAGCAAAGAGTCTAGGGTTGGCCCCTAGTTACTGTGTTGCCTGTTTTGTCAGTAGGGGATCCCTGGGACTTAGTGGCTCAGTTCATTTTGACTACTCTGAGGAAATCTCTTGGTTTTTAAATACTCTCTCTGCCCTTATCCTTTAGGGTCCCTCTTGAACAGTGCATTGTCATCCAGTGCTCTCTTAGCAAATAGCTGTCAGGAAACTAACCCACAATAAAAGGAAATATGCCCAACTGAATTAACACACAGCTATTCTGCTTCCATTCCCCAGCTGTTTCTCTTTCACCTTCCTTATACTAAGTATTGAAACTGAACAGACTAAGCCCCAGCCACAGTTTTTTGCTGAGGAAGGGAAGGGGGTTGGGAGTAGGCTGTCCAAGGCCTTGCGTATAGTACCACACTGTTGACGTAAGTTACACAACTTCAGCTACATGAATAACATAGCTGAAATTGACTGACTTAGGTCTGCTCAGCACAGCCTCTTCACGCTAGTAAGTCAACCGCAGATGCTCTATCAACTCCACCCACACATCTTGTTTTGGTAGAGTCAATGGAAGAGCGCTCAGTTTACCTCCTCTGTACTAAATGTGACCAATCAAGCCCCGTGGTGGCTCAGTTGCTGCCTGTCAATCCAGTGGGTAGTGATGGCATGCCCCTAGGCTCAAATAATTCCTTCTCTTCTCTTCTGCTAATCAGACTGCATGTGGCAGGCCACAGGTAGGAAACTGTTTCTGCCATAGCTTTGACCTGGTAGATACCTACATTGATACCTTGGAACTGTAGTATAATTCTCCTAGTAATATTAATTGTTGCCTCAAAGAAGAGCAAGCACCTCTCTCATTGGTTGGTTTCCTGGGCACTGCTTAGTGAAAACAGATGTAATGCTGCATGTACAGTGAGTTATCCTAGAAACTGACAATTTTCACCTTCCTGGAAATTCTCCAGGACCTCATGCTTTCATGGAAATCTTCCAGTAGAGCAGATAGTAGTGTTTGAAACTGAACTCTTGTGCAAGGATGGTCTGGATGACAAACCAGATTAGGACTAGCGATGTCACTGGCTAACTGGTAAATATCACCCTTACTGGATGATGCTTACCCATTAACCTGTAGCCTGACTGGGCAGGATCTGGTTTATCCTGTTGAATCAGTTAACAAGCTTATATATAAACTTCCAGCTCTCTAAAACCACCTGCTTACAGTAAGACTTTTAGGCTCAACTAGTCACTTCAGACTTCACTAAACATTCTAGCCATACTGCTGGAGAAGAAATACTCCAAGGCACAGTAGTGACCTAAAGTTGCTGTTTAAAAAAAGTAGTAATTACTAAGTTGTGTGACCACAGTCATTGTGTTAAGGCAGAGACCTAGAGCTGCTCAGGAACAGGTATGTAATTAATTACTATCCTTTGTGCTCTTCTGGTGTATCAGTGGGAGAGACTGAATAAGGAAACTGAGGTTCATGCATCCAGGCAAGGAATGCCTTACTGTGCAAGTTTGGCTAAGCATTTTGACTGAGAACCAGTATATTCTCTTGAGGAAAAGGCTGAGTGCTTAGCAAGCTAATTTCATAATGCTAAGCTCTGTATTCTAAGGATAAAATTAGCCCTATTCCATCCAGTGGAATAGATGCACCATTGCAAATCTCCATTCTGAAAACAAAGCCAGATGGTTCTGTGGTTTGAAACTAGGGATGTTAAAGTGTAGTCAACTATAGGATTAACTGATAAGTCCTTTATCAGTTAATCATAATTAACTACACTCACACTCCCTCCCCCTTGCTGCCTCGGATAGAGGCAGCAAGGGGAGCGGGAGGCTGGAGCTGGCAATGCAGGGGGAGCCAGCTTTTATGCTGTCCCTCCACACATGCTGGTCTCGGCAGAGCCTCCTGCCTTCCCCATCTCCCTCAGAGGCAGAGGGGGGCAAGGGGCAAGCAGGAGCCAGTATATGCAGAAAGCAGTTTTCACGCTGGCTCCCCACACGTATCTGTTCCAGTGGAGAAACCCCCCTCCCCTAGCCTCTGATATAAAATGTGTAATCCCTGAAATTTCAAGCACAAATACTTGATAGTTAACATCCTTACTTGAAACTAGGCTGAACTCCACCACTGCAAGTCATTGCACTGGTACAGCTATGCTAATAACTAAAATCAGGGTTAATTCAAAGAGCAAGTCCACATCTTATCTATAAAAATCAATCAGTCTCATGAGGACAGACCTTTGGGGTCCCTAATTTATAATGAGCTTTCTTGAAGTGATTTCAGTTTAAAAATACTTCATTTACCAAAAGAACATTTTAAATATTGCAGAAATCCACCAGCACAGATTAACCTTTTGGCCTCAGGATCATTCTATGTACATGTAGATTGCTTTGGTTCAGCTTGAGGAGTAGGATGCACTGGTACTGGGAGAGGTGAAAGACTTACTAAATTTTTTTTGTTTTTCAGATCGGCAACCTGTTGCTACCCACTTACCCCTTGCCAGAACGTATTCTTCACCAGAGGAGGAAGTGAAGCTAATAGAAGCCTTGGAAGAGCTGTCCCAGCGGTTTAAACCCACTTGATCACTTCTGTAGGCATTTATCACCACCCAATTGAACAGAAATAAAGCTTTGAACTAAAATATTAGCAATACTGTTACAAATATGAGGGGAAGAGGAAAAAGTTTGATACAAATGGTATACTTTAAAGGTGAACTGGGATTTCTCTTGTAACTGACAAGCTGTAATGTATGCTGTTGTTGCAGGCTTGCACAAAATAACATAAGCCACTGAGTAATTGACTTTTTTTTTTCCCCTCCTGAAGTCCTACTTCTGTCATGTCATACAGTAGGGTCTATTTACCTAGCTTTAAGGTCTGTAAAGGAAATAGCAAAGAGGTATTTCAGCATGAGGCTGCTCACATGTACCTGTAATGAGCATTTTATAGCCTAGCACTATTGCTAAGTTAAAGTTCTATTTCCTAGTGACTGCCTCAAACTTGCATGGCTACAGTCTGTTAGGCAGGCTTAGTTAGACTTCACCTCCACTGTCTAGGTTTTGCTAGTGTCTATGTTCTCCCCTTGCTGTTCAACTCAGTTGTTGCATTATAGCAGTAAAGGATGGCTATGTAGGTGAAACAAAGGGCAGGAGCGTTAAGCACTAGACATGCTTTTTTCCAGGACTAGAAGGCTTAGACTGGCTGTCTGGGAAGGCTCGTATAGTCCTAAGTTTTGGAGTGATCTTATATGCAGGAAGCTGCTTTTCATTTTTGGAGGCTAACTAATACCTTTCTGTATATCGATATAGCAAGTGCTCTTAAATGCTGTTTGAGAGGTAAGAAACAGCTGCCCTGTATCGAGTGAGAGTGCTCAGTTTGGAGTGTCATTCTGTAAGACCTGTCTATTAGTTTACATGAATTGGATAACACTTGCTGGTTCAGTTAAACAGGTATAAGGACTTGAGACTGTATGTAAACCAATCACTGGTTACAGGAGGAAGCAGACCACTATTTTCTGTCAGGGGGCAGCTCTACAGCTGTGGTCAGATGCCTGTTGCTTGACTCAGGGTATGTCTTTACTTGTCAGTATATTGGCACTGAGTGAGTGGGTTTGGTGAAAGTGCTCTCCCATCATGCATATACTCCACCTCCCTGAGAAGCATAAGGGAAATTGACAGATGCTCTCCAGTCCACCCAGCTCAGTGCAGCCATTGCAGTAAGTGGCTCTAAAAATGTTGACTTTACTTATGTTGGACATAGGGAGGAAATACTGTTCCATTACAGCCTCAAGGGGTGGAGCATTGATTTAGTAAAGCAGAGCCAGATACTAAAGCATTGGTAATGACAATGCCTGAAAACAGCTGTAACTTTATAGGCAAAAGAGGGAAAGGAGAAACTAGTATATGCTTGTTACATGTATTAAAGCTGGAGTAAAGTACCACATAAGGGAACATACATCATCATAACAGCTATAGGCTGAGCTTATTGCATGCAACAGGACATCATGTATTCTACCCTTCCATCCCCCTCTTGCAGGTCACTTGCTGAAATGCCCCTAGCAAGGGTTCTAGATTCCCCATTTCTCCTCTCCTATACCACCAGCCTCTGAGTATATCCTCTCCCCTCCCTGTGTGCTCTTACCTCTGGGGTCCTCTCCAGTCTCCCATACACCAGGCTTGAACTTGTTCTTCCATTCCCAGCATCTCACACTGGCAGAGAGAAGATATTCGAGAGGAAAGAATGAAGCCTTCTCTCACCTTTTGCTGGCTGGGGGTACCTCTAAAGTAGAGGACAAAAACTAGTCTTTTTTGTGGGAGGGGCAATACAAGCAATCCCTAAGCATCCAACACACAGAGCAATTACTTTTGTTGTTCAAGCAATTAACATGTCTGCGCTCTATGGGGCGGATAAGCAGGAGTATGGTTATGCTGTGAAGAGTTAATGGGCACCATTCAGAGGGCAGTGGCATCATGTTCCCCCTTCTTTCATTGCTCCAGTTGGCCCCAGAATTCATAGCCTTTGGTGCCTAGGCCTTTTCCTGAAATTTTGGAAACACAGGGATGCTATGTTCAGATGTGACCATGTTCCATACAGACAAATGCTGGCCAGCTAATCATGGGAGGAAAATAAAAGGTTACAGGGGGTTAAATTCATTTTAGCTGTATATATTAAAAATTGATATAACATGAATAAAAACCTGACAATTGAAGTGTGCCTACAGGGAACAAGTGATAATGAACTTTGTGGTTGCATTAAGCAGGCCAAAACTTGTCTAGAATTACACACTCTGCAAAAGCAGTAACTTAACAGTAGTAGTTTGATACTAGGCAAAGTCTTTGGCAGTAAACTTTTTATTACAAACCCTTAAAACAAGTATTACTCTAACATACCTTATTAAAACAGTTTTAGTTTTATGTACCATTTCTAATGTGTTTTCAGATAGCAAGAATAATACATTTAAGGCTTGTCTGCACCGAATGGCAAAGTGCTCTAGGAGCAAGCTAGTTAGAGCACTGTAACTGTTCAGGGTAAACACTGCTGGCATGCTCTAAAAAGGTGCTTAGTTTGTGTTAGAGTGCTCTGTAAACAATACCTCCCTCTAGAGCACTTTGTTGCCATGCAGACAAGACCATAATTTACACGAGATCTACTATATATTTGTGCAAGTTTGTCTGTGTCCTAAATGGTAGAAGCTAGGACCACCAAATTCAATATACAGCTTCCTCTTATAAACGTAAAGCAAGGTAAGAGTTTGGTGGTGCCAGGAAAGTGGAATTTGGCAGGAACAGAACTGCTTCTCATAAAACTATACAGAAAAAAGGGACAATCACCAAGCAGGTGAAAGGGGCTGGCTGGGGGTGCCCTAGCCCTGAGCCTCCCACCTCCCTAGGGGCCCTTTATGGAGGGTGGGCAGGGCTGAAGCCTCCCCCCCCCCCAAGATTCATATGGGGACACTGATGGCTGTTCCTCTTGATCAAGGAGCAAGGGAAAAGTGCAGGTTGCTGCTTTCCTCACTGTGGCTGGAGAGTAGAGGGGGCAGATGAGCTATAAGAACATTAGAACAGCCATACTGGGTCAGACTAACAGTCCATCCAGCCCACCATCCTGTCTTCTGACAGAGGTAAACACCAGATGCCCTAGAGGGAGAGATCACAACAGGTAATCCTCACGTGATCCCTCCCATCACCCACCTCCAGAGAAACAGAGCACTTGGCTCTCACTCTCTGACAGGGGGAACAGCCCTTGTGTGACTCTTGGAGAAGGGGGGGGTGCACTTCAGCTCTCTACATGCCCCCCTACACACACAGTCCCCCTGCCCAAAGCCCTGACTCCTGTATTTCCCCAATCCCCTGCCCAGAGCCCCTCCTTAAGGACCCAAGCAACACTGGGTAAGTGTGCTAGCCCAGGTCAAACCTCTTTAGTTTAGCAACATCAGTGGTCCAGCATGATGTTAGACAGACATCCATTTACCATGGGCTTGGCCAAGTTTCCTGCAGTCCCATAAAGTTTGTTTACAGCCACCAGTCCAGGCTCTCAGTGTGCTGTGCTGTAGCCCCAGCCCCCAATTTACTCCTAAATGTCTTCTGAAAGAGTCCAGTAAGCAGTGAAGTGTTGGTAATGCTGCTAGGCAATATTGACCTCCCGTAGTCTAGCAAATTCTCTGATTCAGCACTGGTCAGGTCTTGAGGGTGTAAGACTAGAGAAGTCCAACCCGTATCAAAATAAGTATGTTTTCTGGGCTATATAAAAATTGAGACCATGCTGCAGCATAAAGGAGAAATAATTAAATCTAGATTTTAACAGTTTGAGACTTGCACATAGAGGTGTCCCAGCTGTGTGAAGTGCACATAGTTTAAAAAAAAAAAAAAGACTATGACCTAAAGCCTTTTACATTTGTGTTTTAAAGTATTCACATTAGGACTGAAAATGGATTCATTTAAAGAAACTTGTGTTTCCAGTCTGCTCTCTCTCTCTATATATATATGGAATACAGTCAAACAAGATCTTAACTGTGGTAGCAGTATTTATAACAAGCTTCTAGCAAGATACAGGGTAGTAGATAAACAAGGCTATTACAGTGTTCGAGAGAAGACTGGTAAAGAATAATCTACAAAGCAATCTTATGAAAACTAAAGAGAGAATCTTTTGAGAATTGCATTTTCTCTCACATACCAGTGACAGTGAAACAGTACAACAGGGAGGCTTGCACAGACATTTATTTCCCAAATGTTCAGGTTTTACATTAATAATGTATTACATTGTTTGAACAGTTAAATAATTATTGAAAATATGGCAAGAGATGGAGGGAAAATTATAGACAAAGGGAAACAGTCACATTCAGCACGTTAATGGTATATTAATTACAAATTTTAAGTAAGTTTCTCATTACTGAATAATCGTATTAGTAAGCCAAATTCTGTGTGACTGGAATTTCCTACTACAAGTATAAAAATATACAAACCCCCCCCTTCTGTTATACCCTGACTAACGGCAAATGCGAGTCAATATTCTTAGTGAACCAGATATTTTTGTCAATTTGCCGCATTTGAACACTACGCTGCTCACCTACCACCTCTGTTCTGATTGAAGGGGAAATTTCAAAAAAGAGATTCCAAAATTCACAGTAAACAACAAGAGACAACAGAAGAACTTTTATTTAGCAAACCAGGTAATATGTTTCAATTTATTAAACTCTTGTCCAAACAGTGGAAACAGAAAGCATGTGCAGTAACTACATTTCCTAATCCAGCAGGCCACAAAGCTTATTAGGCTGATGTTTGTGTTCTCTTCAGGGTTTCTTAGGCCTAGTCTACACTATCCCCAACAGTCTATCTAATCTATGTGACTTCAGCTACACAAATAGTGTAGCTGAAATCAACGTACTTACCACAGCATCTTGTGTGCGGTAAGGTTGGCAGGGGCTGCCCTCCTGTTGATGCTGGCTACTCTTCTTGTAATGGTAGAGTACCAGTGTCGATGGGAGTGTGCTTAGAGAGCAATTTATCGCATCTAAACAGACACGATAAATCGACAGCCAGTGGATTGATCGCTGCAGTGTCGCTCCCCAGTGTAGTGGAGACAAGCCCTTCCCTAAAGTAAGTTTGCACATGTGCAGAAGTGAGTTTGGTACAAGCCACCTATGAAACTGCATAAAAGAATAAAAAGTGCACTTATGTACTTTGGTCCCTATTCCATACTGGCATATTTAAATACCCCGTCATAACTTTCCATTCATGGTCTGAAGCTGGAAAGGAGGGTAACGAGCAAAAACATGTTTGTGTAAAACTTACTCACAGTGTAGGAAAAAAGCCAACCGCATATTTTGTGAAGTGCATTTGTGATCTACAACTAAATCCAGGGCATAAATTCAAAGCCAAATACATTGTTTCTCATAACATGGGCCTTATACTTCACTATTTGGTGCAATATTTGAACACAATTCTTCCCTTTAAAAACATTCCTTTTTCCTCACTGGGAGGTTGACTGAGGTATGTAATAATGAAGCAAGGGAGATGCTTTATTTTAAAATATAATGCACATTAGGTTATACATGTCATGTACGCAAATACATTCCCTGTCATCTTAAATTCTAGTGGCAAGAGACACTAGTGAGAGACTATCCAACTAGACAGAGAGGATCAGCACTTTTTACGCAGTGCACTTTCAATACTTTAAAAATAAAACCAAAACAACCAGACCACAGGAAGGCAACAAACAGTTAGTGAACTGGTGAAATTATTTTTCCACCATATGTAACTCAATCTGAGTCTGTAATATCAACACAGCTTTTCTCCCTCACCTCACCTTCTTTACTACAGACGAAAGCTTTGATGCTAGCTTCCTCAATTCACTGCAAACTTATTTTTAATGGGCTTATTTAAAAAAATCCTCATCAAGCCCTTATATTTTTCATGACTCTTAAGAACACTTGATCAATACTTAAAACAGCTGTGCGTTCCTGTTTATGTAAATAGCTTTTTGCACAGGACAGAGTAAAACCATTAACTCCCCTGGACCTTCTCATTATGACATGTTTTTGTTCAGATGGTATCCAGCCCCTTGTGGGGTCCAAAGACAGGTGTGCACCATCAGCACTACAATAGAACTGATTATGTAGTGTTATCAGCTATGTCAGGAAAACAAACTATTTAGTCTTACTCTAATGCTAAGAGTTACTAATAAGGTTCAGGTGATTTTTCAAGTTGCCCCTGTCCTGATTTCTGCATGTGGAGAAAACTTGTTCCATAAGAATATGGCTAAATACAAATACCTGTAAGCAACAATTGTAAACAAAGTCTGCCTTCTAGCACCAGAGCTCTGCTAATAACCGTAGAGCACTATCACATTTGGTGCTCTTATTCTCAAAAGCAGGTGCAAGGCACAGCCAGCAAGTCTGTGTGCACCACACATTTTTGTAGAATGTACCATTGAACTGGAAAACATTTTACAGTGCAGCTAAATTTCATTATAATTACCTGAAAGAAACTTAAAGTACCATCTATAGTTATGTGCCTGCTTCCAAAATGCCTGTTTTCTATACTATTTCACAAGATTCTAAATTTAGATGAAAATTGGGGAGGCGCTTCTAAACCTGAGAGTATTTCCTGTTTTTCAACTACCTTGCTCTAACACTACCTTATAATTCCACTTTTGGCAGGTGAGGTTAATTTTGATGGATTTTCAAATATCTGACTTGGATGGACATCTGAGATTGACTAGGGAAAAGAATTTTGCGATGCATACAATGTTTTGAGAGACACTTTTATTCACGTCCCAAAATTCTTTCCCCTAACCAGTCTCTGTTGTCTATCCAAGTGGGATACCCTTGTTCACAGAAAGAACATGCCATTCACAGACACATACATATATTAGGCTTTAGAAAAGATGTGAGGATATACTAGCCAAAGGTTGCAGTAGTAGAAAGCCAGGTATTTGGACTACAGTTCTATAGCACCCCAAGAAATTGGAAAACAAGCAGCAGCTGATCAGGAGACATTATAGCTCAGTCCAGAAGGTGGCACTTTTTCCTAACAAGATGAGTCCCAACCAAGCTAGTTAGTTTTTGCAGAGCTTGGTGAAGAAAGGAATGCTGAACACTTTAGGTTCCGCAAAGTTCTTCTTCTGGGCTGAGGGTAGTGAAGTTTGGAAAAACAAAACCTTCATCAGCCCCCCATGCCCCTAACTATTGTTGGATTTTAAGAATTATCTAAAATTCCCTCCAAAGGAAAAAGAGTCTCAAAGGAATCCTAGGGCATGTCTACACTACAAAGTTGACATCCAGCCACACCCGTAGTTCGGTCAGTTGTGCATGTCCACACCGCACATTGTGCCGGTGGAGTGCATTGATGCAGAGAACAGAGCAACAGGGGTAGCTATTCTGCAGAACAACTAACTGCGGGTGAGGGGGGAGGATGACTTGCAGCAATGCCTCCTGGGACCAAAACATTGCAGGGGGAATGGGAACATGGATTCGGTCTCCCATGATGCAGTTTCCTTCCACCCTCCCGATATCAACAGCAAACCACCCATGCTCTCTTGCATCTTTTTCAAAAGTCTGATTTAGCTGTACATCTACCACAGCCCAAGAAACATAGACCCCACTCAGCTGTGTATTCTTGTTGAGCATTACAATCACTTCACACCTTACCCTGAAGTATTTCCAGACCCAAGCCATGATCTGCCACATTAATGTTATTCAAGCAGCCCTGCTGCAAGCCACAGCACAATTCCCAGTTGCTCTTGGCAGTCGCACAGCAGCTGAACATGGTGGGGTACAGTTTCTGCTCCCGGGAAACACACCCTGACTGGTGGGATCATATTGCTATGCAGCTATGGGATTACTAGCAGTGGCTGCAGACCTTTTGAATGCGGAATGCCACAGTCCAGGAACTTTGTGCAGCGCTCCCCAGCTTTGAAGAGCAGCAAAACTAAAAGGAGACCTGCTCTGACAGTGGAGAAGCAAGTGGCAATGTCTCTTTAAAAGCTTGCAATGTCAGACTGCTAATGGTCAGGGGGGAAATCCACCTGGATTTGGTAAATCCACCGTGGGAGTGGCTGTGATCAAAATGTGCAGGGCCATTAACTGACTTCTGCTAAGAAGGGTAATAAGCCTGGGCATAGTGGTTGGCTTTGCCACAGTGGGGGTTCTAGCTGTAGCAATAGAACACATACCTTGGCAGCAGACTGTTTTGCCAGAGAGCACACAAACCATAAGGGATAATTTTCCATGGTGTTGCAAGCACTGGTGGATCACAGGAGGCATTTCACCTATACCAATGTGGGATGGCCAAGAAAGGTGCATGGACATACACATCTTTAGGAACACAGCTCTGATCAGAAAGATGCAATCAGCGACTCTCTTTCAGATCACACAATAACCACTGCCAATGCTGAAATGCCAATAGTGATCCTAGGAGACCCAGCCAAGCCCTTTATTCCAAAGCCACCTGGACAACAGTAAGGAGCAGTTCGATAATAGGCTGAATAAGTGCAGAATGATGTTGGAATATGCCTTTGGACATTTCAAGTGTTACTGGTGAAGTCTGCTTACTAGGTTAGATGTCAGTGAAAGCAACATCCCCATGATTATTGCTGCATGCTGTGGTCTCCATAATATTTGTGAGGCAAAGGGATAGGGCATGAAGGTGGATAGGTTGGCAGCTAATTGTCCTGGTATCTGACTGCTCAAAATAAGAACAGCCCAGCAAGGAGTTCAGTGTATCTGTGAGGCTTTGAAAACCCATTTCAGTCACAATATTGAGTGTCACTTTTCTGCATTGTGCCTTCACATCCCATTTTCTCCCCATTGCAGCAGTTTCCTGTATCTTCCCCTCCCCACAGACTTCCATGATTGGAATAAAGAGTATTTCATTCTCAAATTGTTGACTTTTACTGCACAGACTGAAAGAAGAAAATTATGTGATCTTCAGCAAATGGTGTGATAAAATTGAGTGGGAAGAAAAAAGTCCGTTTTGTCTGTGAAAGCACAGCAGTCTTGCCCATCCCAGATCTTTGAATGGCCAACCTGTGTTCTTAGTACCCTCTTCTGATGTTGAAGGAATACTTTCAGCACTGTTTTCTTTTGAATTATTTTGCCACTAATTCTCTGTGCTCTGTCCCCAAGAGGAAAAGATTGCAGTCTCACTGAACACAAATGAATTTAATGAAAAAAAAAAAAACAACAACAAATGTAACAATGCAACAAACAAAAACAAAACTGCAAAAGACACTGAAGTGGCCACGCAGAATTAAAGGGAGAGCCACTGAATCTGGAAATTTAGAATTGTGGGTCTTTATTGGTCCAAAGCTGGAGGCAAAGTGTTTCCCTCAGATGTATGCAGAATTCCCACTGCTATTCATATGTAAGATCATGTGGAAAAAATCTAGCCCCATCTTTTCCATTAATACTACATGTAAGTGATTCTGTAACATACCTACTCTCACAGTATTTTGCCAGACTTCTGGCTCACCCAAAACCAACAAACTCACACATAATAAAGTGATACTTGTCTCTTATGCCCAAATCTCTTCAAGTTCAGAGCAGTCAACAACTCAGTCTTCCTAGAATTGTGGTTAAGGTTTGGGGTTTTTTTAAAAACACACTGAAATGTGTATATACAGCATATATTGAAAAGATGAGGAAGGCTTAATTGAAAAAAAAAAAAAATACATCATTTGCTGACGCTGGTTAAAGGATCAGGATACTCACATGGAATAAATAAGTACACATTCATTGCAGAGTTAATTCTTATATACTACAAAATACATTTAAATGTTAATTAATCTGGTCCCTTTTCCCAAGCTCTTGTTGTAAACAGTAAGGACATTCATGCACAGCATTCTCAACTAACATTAGGGCTGCTATGTTAGGATTGATAATCTCAGTATTTTTTACTTACACCTAAGTCTGATGAAATGAAGTAATCTGTTTATGAGACCATACAACAATTTCCTTTAATTTGCTTAACCTGGTGCTTTCTTTCTGCCACTAAACTGAGCTACATGGAGTCCTTTTCCAATAGTTTCAGAGGGGTAGCCGAGTTACTCTGTAACAGGAAAAACTTAAAAAACAACAAATAGTCTGGTAGCACATTAAAGACTAATAAAACACGTAGCTGGCATCATGAGCTTTCGTGGGCACAGCACATATCTTCAGATGACCGGAGTGTGGAAGTACTTCGGTCATCTGAAGAAGTGGGTTGTGCCCACAAAAGCTCATGATACCATCTACATGATTTGTTAGTCTTTAAAGTGCTACCAGACCATTTGTTGTCCTTTTCCAATGTTTGACATTTTACCTTCTCATCAGCAACCGACCCAATACTGAGGAAATATATCCCCACTCCCTGGCCTAATACTGTATATATTTAAGCAACCCTGGCAGGGCTAAACTTCTACAGTTATCCCTTGGACACCACTTTAAGTATCACACCATCTGGTATTCAGAGCTACTCTTCTTTCTTGCTGTGAAAGCCACAGGATCACCATCAGGTCACAGAAAAAGAGAGAGACCCTTAGTGGATCTTCTAGTCTCTTGTTAGCACTGCAATACAGTTTGTTAGCCCTCTGTCAGTCCAGTATGAGATGGCCCATGCAACAAGTTTGTTTATTCTATCCTCAGGAGATTATTGCTGTTATCTAAGAAAACTGCTGCTAGTAGTCAGCATCCATTTTTCCTGTCCCTAATTTTCATCTCATTTTTAGTTCCTACCTTAAAAAAATACCCTCTTCTCCTGCAACCCCAATCCTGAGAAACATCTTCCTTTAGTCATCAATTACCCAGCTTGAACATATGTAGTTATAGTAATATCATGCCTAAGATCAATTGCCAACACACTCATTTACTGTCAGTGCAGTGTACTATAATGGTGGGACTTACTTTTTGTAAGAATTGCAGTAATAATTGTTTTTTAAAACCACACAGACTGCATAGACTTCCTGAAAGGGGGGAAAAAAGAGCAAAGAGGATAGATGAAAATCTGTTAAATTTTAAATCAAGAGTGGACGAAGGCTAGTGTTTTCTATATTCTTTCAATGCAGTAGGAAAAAAAAAAATCACAAATGAAATAAAATGCCACTGTAATCAACTACCCCAAGAAAGTGGAGGATTTTCACTTGTACTTCTTATGGTGTAATTTAACATCCTTGTTGAAATATGCCCTTTCCTTACCTTCAGGTATAAAGAAAAAGGTTAAATTTATTAATTGCCTTGAGGGTCAGTGAGAATGGATCAGAGAACAAGAATTCTGGGATCCATGCTGATCGAAGGATTGAAAGAAACTGATACTCATCACAGAGACTGGACATTCTGCTTAACTCTCCCAGTGTCGAATCCTTGTACTTTTATGTGGGAGATAAGGAGCTGCAGTTCAAACCAGACAGGTCTATTTTCTCTTCACATACACAAGACATAGCTCCAAGGAAAGCTATAAGATTACATCAAGGGGAGAACAGATCCCCTTTAGCTCATGCGTCCTCCAGTCAAGACAAATCTTTTTGTTAAGAGACTGATGTATTGGGCAATTCAGAGTTCAAACATTTTTCTAGGCACAAGTAGAAGCAAAAACCCAAACCAACCTGTGGAATGGATTTCTCAGGCTTCCATCCATAGCATTTAAATTGTAATGATTAAGACGACAACTCCTATGCAAAGTGTAATGAAGTCAGTGCAGTCAAACCCTTTTTCAGGCAACTGGGTGTGTGGGATGTTGGAATCTGGTTCTCCATTTTGGGGGTCAAAACTCTGAGTTATTTTTTGCTTGTTAATGGATTTGTACTTAACACAGCTTATGAGGAAAAGCTAAGAAACTCTGGGGCAAATCCTCAGCTGGTACAAACTGTTAGCTTCTTTGACTTCAGTGGAAATTCGATAATTTACCCCAAATGTTGGGCTACCCTCTTAGCATTTATCTTAGCTGTGAAGCTTAGAGATGTCCAAAGACGCTCTAAGCGATGTCAACATAACAGTCACCACAAAAATTAAATCACTCTTGCATGCCCATGCTACACTCCTTGTGTCAGCAGTGCAGGTCCTCTCCATGAGAGTTTGCACCAATTGAACGTCAGTGTGGGGCATTGTGGGATGGCTTCTGATAAGGCAGCAACAGTCAATGTAAGCAATTCAGTATCTACGCTGACATCGCATCAATCTAATTATGCTGACTGATGTACTACATCTCCTGTGGCAATAGACTTAAGTCAGTGTAGTAGGCAAGTTACATAGGCGGGAGCTACATTTCAGTGTAGCTGTTTACAAAGTTAGGTTAACATAAGCTGTTTTACGTCGACATAACTCTGCAGAGTAGACCAGGCTACATGGATACAAATTGTTTAGCCTAATATTTCACCCATATTACTACGTACTTGGTCAGAACAGCAGCAAAGTGGATCTTTTTTTAGAAAAGAAGCCCAGTCCTTCCAAGGTATTGTGGACTAGCATAATCTAGCAGCAACAAGCCTTTGGATACTGGCAAAAAACGAAATTATCTTGCCCAGCTTTTACAGCAGAAGAAATTTCAGTAATCCTAAAATATGGAACAGGTATAATGACCCACCTTTGAAAGGTTTTACAGTGGGAGGATAAAAACAGCAGCCAGCTACCATCAGAGCATGCAGGGTAGCTTGCAAAAGAATTAACATTTACACTGGAAAATATTTTTTTAGCTAAGCTTTTTATCATGTTTGAAAATATGCATAATGGGCTGCTTAGAGGAGAAGCAGATTCTGAGCTGCATGCCCAATAAACCAAGAGTGGGGTTATTTTAAACAGGAGAATGAGGATTGGTAACCTATAAATGTACATAACTACTGCAAAACACAGAACTGTCAGGAAGATTTACCAGCCCTGGCATGTGCGCACACCTACTCACTTACCCTTTATAATGACAATTAATTCCCCCCCCCTTTTTTTTAATTTTGCAGGGAAGGGGCAAGAGTAGGTGTTTCCAGGGCTCTAACAGCACACTTAGCGCTACACAGTGCTTGACAGCTGCAGACTACAATCTGCTTTACAAAGGTGGGTATGTATCATTATGCTCCATGAGGCACAGAGAGGGGCAAGTCACTTCATCATGACCAGACAGAAGACTTTGCTTGTGCCACTGACTTGCTGATTATTAGTTGCGTATCCAAGTCCCCAAGTCACAGTGCCTACCTCAACAATAACTCCATATGAAAGGCCTTACAGTACCTGCTACAGTCTTTCCACTTAGTTCCTTGCAAGTGCAGCCACAGTAATTTATAAACGAAACAGTCAAATAATCCAGAAAGCACGGGCCTTCCTAATAGAACGCCCATTAAAAGAGGGCAATTTTCCTGCCTAATAACCTCGACAATATCCCTTTATAAAGGTCATTTGTGCCAGTGTCGATTTTTTAAAATAACTTTTTATTATTAAAGAGAAACTACTGAATAGGACAATGGGTGTGAGTCAGCAAAGTTCGTTTCAGGATGACATACACAATTAATAAAAACCATCAGCAATTTTAAAATAAATATGTGTAACTGGGTGGGGGAACAGCAATGGGAAAGTTAAAATTCTCTCCAGCAAGAGAGACAGACGTAAACACTGACATGATGCTTCATGAGGAAGAAACAGGCTTGTCTGGGCCCAATGAAGCCTGTTTAGACTCCCTTTTATAAAATTCCACAGTTCTACAAGCTGCTGCTACTTTAATTTGAACAAGCCTGCACAGCCTCAGAAAACTCAAACTGGTTTGGACACTCCTTGAAAATGCTCTGGGCTGGAAAATTGTGTCAGCTACTGTAAGATTAGTTGCTAAGCAACCCAGCCCCTTGATTTTGAAACCAACCTGTGTGACATGGGAGGGGGCAGAAGGAACTGAATTTCATATTATGCAACAATAAAATACTATCTCAAGGTGATATTTGTTAGAAAAAGTAAATGGAAGAGCCCTTTTTTTGGAAGCATGCAATAGGGCCCAGAGATCTTTTATGCTGTAGTAAGCAAAGATGCAAGGTCTTGCTCAAAATTTCTCCACTGAAGAGGCCGTCAGCAGCAGAAACATCACAAATAAATAGGTACTCTCTCTGGGGAACTCTGATACCTTTGTACAGTACACTGAGATTGGACACTTTCTTACAAGTCCAGATTCAAAACAAAGAACCCTTCCACACAAAGCAACAAATATAGCAACATAATGAAGTATAAAAACTCAATTGCACACACAGATTTTTCCAGATACACTCACAATAACTGAACATAGCCAGATCGTACAAACCGTTAGTTAAAAAAATACCTTTTCTGATATTTTGAGAACAAGTTGAAATAGAGTCTTCGTGCAAATGTTCAACCATGATCTAGAAGATGTCTTGAAAAATCATCACAGATGCATTAGCTCCTTCCTTATCTGCCATATACACACAGCGTTTTATCTTTGCAATATGCTTAGGTGTAGGCAATCTATTTCCTCAGTAGATAACGCCTTTTAAGTTCCACTGATGTATCAAGACACTACAGGTGTCATATCCCACAACTGTTAACAATAATAAGAATGCATGTAATAACATAGGGAAAAGTATTGTGCTATTCTGATAAAGCAGAGGTTCTCAAAACAGAGTCATAATCCCACAGGAGGTTGGTAAGGTTATGATGAAGGGGGAGGGGGCTGTCACAAGTTTCTCAGTTTCCAACCCAAACCCACTTCACCTCGAGCATTTATAATGGTGTTAAATATAAAGTGGTTTTAATCTGTAAGACGGGGGGGGGGGGGACTGAATTTGTACCATGTTTTTGTGTGTGTGCTATGAGAACTTTCAAGTGGATTTTTAAATGAGATTTGAGACATCTGCTTAAGAAAAAAAAATGCCACTTGTAATCTACAGAGATTACATATCACTTATTAGCACTTAATATATTTTCAGTTTTTCAGACATGCATATAGAAAACGTCTTCAATTCTTTAGCCGTTTTGGTTATTTTATTTAAGAATTTACTGGTTTATTTCTTCCATTCCTGCCACATCAGAGCTCCATGTCTGAAGCTCAGTGAAATAACTGAATTTTATTAACTTCTTGCTCACAGATGGCTCCTGACCTGAATCAGGATTTGTCAGGATAAACTAGCACTTCAGATTAGTTTAGCAGACTTCTTTCTTACCAATTCCCTTGTTGGTACTAATACTACAATAGATAGCACATGTTTGAGTAATAGTGTCCTTGCTCATATGGAAAGGTGCAAAGGAGCTGACTGACTCAGGTGTAAAATTAGTCAGTTAAAAAACAGTGTCCCAGCCAGCCTTGGATACCACACACAGAATGACCAGTTTAATTTGAACTAGTCTTCTCATTTCCTGCCATGCTGGCAGCAAAACAAAGCCAGATGCTTTTGAAAGACAACATGTTGCACCAAAACAGCTTTCTGATTGACAGAGCGACCTTCAAGTTTTGTACCAACTCCCTAAATGAACAATTCCACTGTAGAGCACACCTGCTTGCCAAAGGATAGAGCAGCTCCCAATGGAAGTACAGTGATGATCCCCACTGGGTAGAAAATCTCTGAATGGCTGTGAAAAATACCCAGTGAGAAACAGCAATGTATGATGAAAGCACAGAGATTCTCCAGATCACGGGAGAGGAAAGGGAGATTCAGACCTAAAAAGATGTGGCAGGAGGAAGGGACATAGACAAGGACCCAAAATGAACTAAAGCAGTCTCCTTTCTCTTACCTTAATAACTTTGTCTGTCCCAGAAGTCAATAACCATCCCCTGGTTGCATCAAAGTGTACATGGACAATGTTGTGCTTACTGTCATGGAAAGTGGCTGTGGGAGCACGTCTAAGGAAAGATCAAATATCAAGAGTCAAGGAGACAGCAACTTTGGTTTTGCCCTGATCTAGTCACAAAAGGAAGAAATGACAATTTGACCACTAATGTAAGGCTATATCTTCACTAAATGGAAGAGCAACACTGCCACGATCGATCTTCCAGAGTTTGATTTAGCAGGTCTAGTTAAGACTCGCTAAGTAGAACTCAGACGGAACCCCTGCAGTGGCCGGTAATCTCCCATTGTGGGGACAGTGAGGAAACTCAAAACAAGGTGGAGCAACTCCAGCTATGTAATTAACATAGCTGGAGCTGTGTATCTTGATTTGATGTTCCCTTTTACTGTAGATCTGCACTAAGTAAGTGATTTCTGTCACTGATGCAACTTAATTACTGAGCAAGAGATGGCTCCGTCATCTCTCTGCGGCTATGTCTACATGGCACACGTGCTGCAGTGAAAAGTAGGCTGCTCTCATGCTGCAGTGTGACGCCACATGCTACAATGAAAGGCTCTTGCTGAGGAGAGGCAGGGGGGAAAAGGTTCTAGCAGCTCCCTGCGACTGGAGTCTCTCCCAGCTGCCTCTCCTCAGCCAGATCATTTTCTTGCTGTGAGTTTCCCCTAGTGCTAAGGAAAGGCTCTAGCAGCAGGACACGATACAGCTATTTTTAGTGGTGTAAAGTGGGAAGATACTGCGCAGCCAAGTAGAGAACTGTGCTGGGTACATATCCATAGGGTTCAGGAGTCTTACTCATCGAAGCAGTGCCTCCACATCTATACTGCTATTTATACCTGTGCGGCGTATGTACTCTAAGGGGCGCTGTAAGGACTGTGCCATATAGATACACCCTCTGAAGGATGACCTGTAGCTCCTTGGAACCACAGGTTTTCCTTCAGAGACTGACTCTTCTATTTCCCAGGGAGTTACCAGGCAGGAAACTTTCAGATGCAATACTGAAAGCCTGAGTGTACCTGCTCTCATGTGGACAACGGAGATACCGTGATACTTTTGGTCGTTCCGTGATCAATATTGCATATCACTGTGCATTTCCTCAGGGCTATCTGGGCTTCAGTAAACCACAGTAAATAAAACTGGAAAAAAAACTTGAGATAATCTAGTCCATCTCCATGTCCAGACAAGATGGCCCCCAAAAGCACTTACCTAAGGAGACTATTCCATAGCCACTTAGCTGTCACTCAAGCAAATGGGACTGGCACTGGCTAAAGATAAAGCCAGTGGCCTCGGTGGAGCAGCATGGTGTTATGACAGAAGTCCATCCTGCTGTCCCTGGATTTAAGGCCCCAGGCTGAAGCAGGATAGGCTGAAACTCCATCACCTCCAAGAGACAGCCCAGTATTCCCTAATGGACACCTCTGTTAACCTCGCAATGACATGTTAAGGTGGGAAGTGAAGTCCACTCATGATGGCCAACTTTGTATGTCTGTGGCAAGGCAGGGTGGGGGAAGTAGTTCAGACTCACTCTTCACAGGGAGATTTGTGGCAAGGCAAAACATGAAAAAACGCTTCTCTTTTATATTCAGCAAGAACGTATTAGGAAATAAACAGGTAGGAAGAAACAAGGGCTCTTTAAAATCCGCTGCTGGAGAATTCTCTCTCCTTTGCACCACCTCTTTAAAAAGGATTCTTCATATTCCGGTTTTTGTTAACTATGTCCAACTACATACTACAGTCTTGGCAGAAACCAGGTTTTAGCTTCAAGTAAAATTAATCCTTTATTTTGCATAAAAATTCCCATATTACCTCCCCACTCCACCCCCTTCCCATACACCCACCCTAGTTAATTAAATGAATTCCTCTGGCCACCAGAACAATTCTGTTGCTTTTTCCTAAGCTCCCTACAAACTTTCTAGTATTGAGGAACCCAGAAATGAACACAGGAACAGAGGCACAAGAATGCTATAGTCATAAAGGAGAAGAATTTCCTGCGCTACACAGAGCTATGGAGGTTGATAGCCTGCCCTGTTAATGGAGAAAGCACTTTAAGATACCTCTATGATAGCTCTTGGCCTACTGGATGGGAGTGAGTGCCTCAGAATACAGGAGAGTACAGCTGGAAGAGTTCTGTATGTCACTATGCCTTCTCTGAGGCAACAGGGTTCGTCATTTATACTTACTCCTCATCTGTAATCGATTCGTGACAGCTATCGCAGACTCTCACTTCAAACTCAAATCCCATCAGTGGTATGGAAGAGCGCTTAGAGCTGCATTTGCCACACACTGCTTTTCCACACTTCCGGCAGTGATGCTGACAGAGGCAAGCCAAAAAGGATTGGTCAGAATAGAAAAAACAAAGAATAGTGGTGATCTCTTCTCAACTTCACCTATTCTCCTAAGCAGAACTCACCTTGGGCCACAGCAAATTCTTTGAACCCCCAATTCAGGGCAAAAGGAAAAAAAGCTGAATAATGGGGGAAAAAACTTAGTCGCAATTCTGCATTTCATTACCTTTCATAAACAACCCCATCCAGCTAAACATCTGGAGTAAGCCAGCCATCAATGACCAAATGGAGACAATGTAGCCTAGTGGGTAGAGTGCCGGACTAGGACTTGAGAGCTGGGTTCTGCTCCTGGCTCTGCTTTTGGATAACCTCGGTCAAATCACATTCTCTATACCCATTTCACAGATAGGGGAAGCGAGGCACAGGGATACTGACCTCCTTTGTAGAGCACTTTGAGAGACACAGATGAGAAGAGCTACCTAAGAGCTAGTTGCATTATGTGGTGAATTTAGATCATAGCTATTTTGCTTAACAATTACCAGTCTATAATTAGCTAAAGTAAAGAGCTTTGGAAACCTTTTATCAGCCTGGTGCTTTGATCAAGTAAAAATGCAATTTACTGGATAGTCTCTTTTGTGCACGTGTGTACTGAGTATTCTAACTAGCGTGTGGCAAATCAATGCATGCAACCTGCATTAGTGGTACAAGAAACACCTACAGTATCAGTGGGAGAACTGCTCTTTTTAATCAGTATTCTACCGTTACATTCAGGACACTGGGGGAATACCTCTCCTTCCTCAAATATGATCTCTGATACGAAAACACACATAAACCTACATCCCTGACACAGAGCCGGCTCGAGCCATTCCTGCGCCCCGGACAGCAGGTGCGTGATGCATGCGTGGCCCCGACCCCGGGCGCACGGCGCATGCGTGGCCCCGCCCCCCGGTGCGCCGCGCACCTTACAGCTGCAATCAGGCGCACGGTACCTGATGGCAGCTCTAAGGGGCGCTGCACGGCCCCCGGTCCCCCCTACATCTGCCATCAGGCGCCACCCCCATAGGTTGGCGCCCCGGGCAACTGCCCGGCTAGCCCCCCCCCTTAATCCGGCCCTGCCCCGACAGGCAACTGAACAGGGTCCCTTTTGCTGCTTTTTCAGTCTTAACCAAGACTACGTCTAGACTACACCTCCAGGGAACGCGTCTGCTCTTCTGACATTTTTTGCAGAAGAGCAGATGTGCTCTTTTGGAAGCCCCGTCTTCCTTGTGTCACGAGGAAGAAGGGCTCTTCCGAAAGAGGAGGCTTTTCCGAAATTTGGCCCAGTGTAGACGGGACAAATTTCGGAACAGTCTCTTCTGACAAAATTATCAGAAAAAGATACGCAAATTGCAGAACACGATTTACACACCTTTTTCCAATAAAAAGCGGCAGGGAAGACATAGCCCATGGGAGCAGCAATACTTCAAGCAAAGCAAACCACAGTAGGCTCACGCACAGTGAGCTGGGCTCTCGGATGGTGTACTAGGATTACATGAGACAGCAACTTACAAAACCAGCAGGGAAGAGCAATACGGGAATTCGGCTGCATTGGTTACTGCTGGAGGGCCAGATAACAGTTTATTGTTAACTGAGTGCCTGACACTACCCAACTGAAGTCAGTCACGTGGGCATATTCTCCGCAGCTTTTTACAATCCTTATTCTTAAAAACAGGCCTTTGTTAATATGACAATTGCTACCTAACCCTGTCCATTTTTATCACACCACAAACTGTAGACCAGTATTACTAATAACCCTGGGCAATTGGAATAACAATATGGACATGGAAAGCAATAACTTAACATAGACTATTATACTGGTTCCATTAGAATCTTCAGAAGTGAACTTTGGTCCACATTTGTGGTTTGTACAGAGTATTCCTGCTGAAATTAAATGAGATTCATGTGGCTAAGCCCACATGCATCTCCAAATTTACACAAGCCAATGTACAGTGTGTAGTTTCTACAGAAATGGATGGCAAAAAGTGCTTCTGTTTGTGAGGGCCAAGACATTTACCCATCCTCAGGCCTTTGCCTGCCTATACCCCCCTCTCTTGGCATGAGGGTAGCCAAATGCCTTTAATCACCTAACAGGCAACAGAAAGATTTAACAAGTTCTTATACATCTGAAAAGTGTTAAAATATTTCATAGAACTATCAGATATCCTGTTCTCATTAAATTACTCCATCAATACAAAACAGAACAAACCTGTCTAAGGCCTATTTTCTTACTGTCCCACATCTGTTTAAAATTCCAAAAGAAAGGCTGGTCACACTTTTGACAGGAGTCACTGTCCAACCACTCTGGTGTCTGTAACACATAAAAGAGTTATGATAAAAAAAAAAAAAAAAAAAAAAAAAAAGAGAGAGAGGCAGAAAAGCTTCCAGTAAAAATCCAACAGCAGAACAAGCAGTGTGGCTTTTGCTTCAATAATAAAACAGAGTTGAGCCGAACTTTTCCAGAAAAAACACTTTTTCAGCTAACGGTAGTTTAAAACAGAGGTTCCCAGTCCCTGGTCTGCGGACCCGTGCCAGGCCGCGAACCACTAGCTGCCGGGCCGCAGCGTCTGCCGGAGCTGAAGCTGGGCAGTTTGCGGCAGCTCTGGGGGTCGGGGCTGAGGTACACCCTGAGCCATGCACAACAGCCAGCTTCAACTCCAGCAGCCACCACGTGGTGGGTGGCTGCCACAGCTGTTTGCAGTGGCCCCTCTTAGTGGACTGGTAACATTTTATTTGCATAATGAATATGCAAAGATGCACATAACATGTTATCGGTTCACCGAAAGTTTGTGAATGGGTTTGCCAGTTTGCAGTATAAAAAGGGTTGGGAACCACTGATTTAAAAAAAAAAAATCAAGATGTTTCCTGGGATTTATTTTGCTGTGTTCTGAAAGTTCACATGGGAGGAAGATTTCTCACCCTATTCATAATGCAAGATTCTATTGTGAAAGGAAGGACAACATTTGCTGGAAACATGGAAGCATAAATTAGATGCCTGAAATGAATGGTGCATTTCGGAGCAATGCTGACCACTTGCAACTGGCTCCAATGAGAGCTTCAGATACTCGGCACTTCTGAGACTCAGGCCAAGGCTCCTGCAACCCCGCCTGGACCCACTTGTGGATGCTCAGCACCACTTAGAACCAGGTAATTCATTTTAGGTGCCTAAACACCCAGTGTTGCTAGCCTTTATTTGTAGTAAAAAACCCACTATTTTCTAATACAGTTTGATTTATTGCCATGCCCTTCATGCTTTGAGTGAAGTGGGTAAGTGTTACTCCTGGGGGAATTCTGCATCACTGAACAATGCTAGAATTTTGCAGACATTCAAGTTGTGTGAAGGAACTGGAGGATTCCCAGTAGCTGCAGTTCCCAGTATGCTCTGAAGGAAGGAGCAGGAGTTCAGCAAACTGTGCAAGCGTGGGAGCCAGCATCAGGCTGTTTCTCCCTCTTGATCCTTGGGCTCTAGGAAGATAGAGGATGAAGGTATCTGGGCCAGAGGACCCCACAGCTAGGCTCTGAGAGATTGGGAGTCAGTGTGTCTGGGCTGGGGAAGCACCCTCTGATTGGGCTCTGCCGGAGATGGGGTGTGGGTGTCTGGCTCCCATGCTGGGCTCTGGGAGGAGGGGGAAGAAAAAAACAAAAACAGAAATGGGTTGTCATGGGGCTTTCTTGAATTCTCTGCTCCCCAGGAAATTTTCATCTGTGTCTGTGTTGTTACCAACATACCTGCTGACATGTATTCTGAAATAAATTGGCGTGATTATACAGTGCAATTTTGACAAATAAAATGTGCAGATATTTTCATTTTTTTGCTGCAGAATTCCCTCGGGGTCAAGAAAAAAGCAGCCTCAACAAAGGCCATCAATGCTTCCATGCCCCGTCACCCCAACCCAAGCCCCAATGGAAGGAGTGATGCTGGACAACTCAAGCCTCTACTGGGAGGGAAAACTGGAAAACTGATTATTCCCTTGGCCCTGTTTTGCTATCACGACCCTGCTGGCATGTAACAGGGCAACAACTCAGTGATAGCAGCTGTATTGGCAGGAGTCTAAGCTACCACCTCCTTGCCACTTGGTGGGAAGCAGGGCCACTCCTCTTTAATATGCTAAACATTCCTCCCCCTTGTGTTAATATTCTAAACACTCTTCCCCCTTGTGTTTCCCTCCTTCTACCTTTTGTCTTTTTCCTGCATTTTCCTTCCTCTAGCCTTTGTCTTTCGCTTGCCTTACCACAAATCACACCCCTCTTTGAATCAGCTCCTGCCTGCTGCACTCTCTCATCCACCCTCACCCCCATCTTTTGCAAGGTTGCTCTAATATAAATGCACCTTAATCCACATCCATTCCTGACTATGGGGCGCAGAAGGGGATTCTTTAGAAGACTGCCTCATTAAGTACACACCCAAGTTAACTGGAATGGCTTCAGAAGACACACTAGCTGCTTACAGGTATCAAACATTAAGGAATGAAATGTACAACACTGTAATTAATTAGGGGTAGATGATGATGGAGTTTAGCAAAAGCAAAAAGCAACGTAAGGCTGATTAAAGATTTCAGCTCAAACCTCCACTCCAGCCCCCTACAATGGAAGGAGTCTTAAAGGAACTGAACCTCAGCCTTCTTTGTTACGTTATCTCAGAAGTGCAGGTGCTTTAGAGGTAGTCCTCAGTCCTCACTGTCTTATTTTTCTAAAAGTAACCAAGTCTTTAATTAGATGCGAGTGCCGAGAAAACAAGGCTTTCATCTCTTAAGCACTGAAGTTCTACATTTGAAAAAGTAACTTTTACTTGTGACAATAATGGCTCACTGGTAAAATGGAAACAACTTCTATCTTCTTTCAAGTGTTCCTTTCTTATGGTCTTTTAAGATTGACAGAGAAAATAATTTAAAAAGATTAAAATATAAAATGGCTCAATGCCTTCCTCATGCAATTCCATCGTAGAAACGGCAATATCGAAGTGAATACTACACACATTAAATGGAAAAATCTAATCAGTGAAAAATGCCACCAATGCAATAACCAGAAAATTTTCAAGAACATATCAAAGTCTGCAATGAATAAGTTAATTATTGCTTGAGTTTAATCAGTTACAAGGAAGTGCAAAGCATATGAGCTCAGAGAGCGCAAGCCCTGCATGTGCTTGTCTACACCTAAGGTTCAGCTCTGGTGTAGCTACAGAGACCACAGAACTGAGGCTACTCCAAACATGCATGAGACACAGAGCTCATTTTTACTACTGTTTTTGTTATTAGCCATAGCAAGCAATACCTTATGAGTGTGCAAGAAGGATTCTGTTCTGTCACGCATCAAAGTAATTGTTCATTAACCGCTAATCTGTTACATTTGTCCTAAACTATTAAGCAGTAGTGGCATTACAGTTGTAACCCAGGGCCTATTCGGGCCTTCTCTGCACTGGCACATTTTGTCACCAAGAACTGCCTTCTGCCAACAAAACAGTGAAAGCGAACACACTACAATGTGACTTTTTTTCCAGAAAAAACACCCAGTTTTGGTGACAAAAAACTTCCACCTCTGTGAGAGACTTTTTTCTTCCCCCCTCCCTTTATTGTCAACAAAGAGGGAGTGTGGACTCCGTCTTGTTGAGAAAACCAGCTTCCACAAGTAACCCAAAATTTCTGCCCTGATGGCTGTGCTCAGTGTTTTGTGATCTTGCCTGCCCTACAGGCACACACTCCTCCCCTTTCACAGCTCTGGGAAGTATCTGACATCTGAATGAGCTGCTCGGTTTGGAGGAACAAACAAAGAACAAATCTTTGGAATGCTCCTGTTCCGCCTGCTAGAAACACAGCAGCATGCAGACTGCTGCTACAGGGGGAGGGCTAGAGAGACTGCTGTGCTGCTTTGACATTCCTTTGCATGGAGAACTCAGAGCTACAAAGACATTCCTTTGCATGGAGAACTCAGAGCTTTGATTCCAAGACGCACAGGAATCAAATCTGCCTTCCCACAACACTGCACTGCGGGATACTTACCGACAACGATTTATCTGTTGACAGGGTGCTTGCAATGTGGCCATGAAACATCAACAGTGGGAGGCAGAAAAACTGGTTTGAGTGGTTTTCACTTTTGTTAACAGCACTTCGGTGGCCAAACATCCTAACGTGGACAGCCTTCGCAATTTTTGATAAGAATAGGAAAAAAAAGTGAATCAAATGGCAATTTGAGTTTCCAGAATTTTTTTTTTTTTAAAGCAAACATCCATCTTTTACATGGTAGATTGACATCCTTGAAAACTGAGATTTAAGTCACTGTTTCCTCCCTGCCATCATTGCTAAATATTAAATTAGGCCATTGGTATAATCCAATTTTCTCTTAAGTTTTGTACAGATGTCACAGATTGAAACGTGAACTATCATTCCGATATGTAAGAGAACAGAAATCTTATTTGCACACTCATAACTGTATCCTACGGAGTCACTGAAAAACACAGGCAGAACATACTGTGATACCTCTTCAGAGTCACTTTTCAGAGCACAAACTATTTAGCAATGTGTATAAAACACAAACTCCCTGCCACATAACTACCCTGTACCACAAGATCACACACAAAGCCATACAGCTTCACATATGTAACTAGAGCATTCCTAACACACTAGTTTTATTTTCTCACCTTTAAAATGTTACCGATCAGATTCAAATTACACACTTTAGAAAAGCCCCAGATTTTTAAAGGATGAATAAGAGATATCTACCTCCTGTCTCTCAACATCCATATTCCAGACAACAATTCCACCATCTGCACCACAGGAGATGAGCTGTCTTGTGTGGTGAGCATAGGAGAGACACTGAACTTTATCACTACAAAAGAAACATACAGCATCAGTTAGTAACAAACCGTTTATAATTAGTCAAAGGTTTAAAGCTATGTCCCAAGGCAAAGTAACTGGTTTGTCATATTTTTCTCTCTTGGCTCATTCATACGTATACAGTTCCATAGTCCTACAATTCCAATTAGTAGATTATATATAATGTACTGCACCACGTGCTATGAATTTGGTCCCCATTGGGTATCACACCACTTAAATTAGTTTCCAGACCTAACTACTGCTTGCCCAGTTAATTAGGTTGGAGATCTAGCTTTCTTGAAAGCCATGGTTGCAATGTAATTGAATGACCTCTGAAAACATAGTCCTAAATATCTGTAAGCTCTCACTCTCGGAACAAATCTATCTGTTACTGGTTAATTTGTTAAATCTCTGTGCCTGGGAATGAAGCAATGAAAACCCCAATGTTATCTGGCAGCTTGAAGAGAAAAATACTTCTTAAGCTGCTGCTGAGAGTCTTCGAATTTAACACTAACAAATGGAAAGAATTTCAAATAGAATATAGAACTGATAAGGCTGTCCCAGACAATCCTAACATTTTAAGATTAAAGGTTTTTAGAAAAATGGACACTTCCTCCTTTTATTATTCTTTGTTAAGCACAAAAAAAAAAGAATGTGTTCAGCTCTACACAAGAGAAATATAAAGGGCCAGACTGTTTACAGGCACACAAAGAAGACATTGAGACCAAAGGGAAGGAATTACTTGAGCTTACTTTGTTTTCTTGCACTGGTCTTCTGGGGGGGGGGAGGGGGGGAGAGAGGGGCTCTAGAACAAATGGATCTTCAAGAACAGGAGTGGTTTAGCACTCAGATTAGGTCAGGACTTCACCCCAGTCTTTGACTAGAAATGTTAGCATATACATGACTAAATGATAAGTGGATGCTTATTGGTTAATGGTGTCAGTTGCATTCAGCCTCCTAGGGAGGCTGCTTCACTGCAGCAGAGCAGCAAAGCCACCTCCCCTGGAGCTGGGTGGACCAGGACTGGTGGCTTGGTTCCTGGGGAGGCTTCACTGCAGGCTCTGCAGTATAAAGTAAGGATGTTAAAGACTAGCTACTCGTTGACTCCCCCATCTTGCTGCCTCTATTAGATAGAGACAGCGAAGGGGGAAGGGGAGAAGAGGGAGTACTTCAAAAGGCAGCCCCGCATAGTTGAGCCTGGTTCAGCTGTGCGGCGCTGCCCCTTTGAAACGCCGAAGTGGTGTTTCAAAGCAGCAGCGCTGCCTGGAGCCCGGGGTCAGCTGGGGACTCCCCAGCTGATCCTGGGCTCTGTGCAACATTTCTGCAGAACCCAGGATCAGATGGGGAGTCCTCAGCTGACCCCAGGTTCTGGGGAAATGCCACACAGAGCCCGGGATCAGCTAGGGAGTCCCCAGCTGACCTCGGGCTCCACAAGTGTGCTTCCACTTTGAAATGTGCAAGAGCCCCCACTGCGGACTCTTGTACATTTCAAAGCTGGCACGCCTGCATTCAGTCCGGAGTCATCAGGACTTCCCACTGGCCCTGGGCTGCATACGGAAATGCCTATCGACTACTCGACTCATAAATTAACCTCAATTTAACATCCTTAGCATAAAGCAGGGCCAGCAGTGCGTTCAATCGCTGAGATTTTCAGCGGTTACACTTTCCCTATTACACGATTTTTAACATCCCTAGCTTTGGCACCAGCACTGTGTGACACCAAGCCAGGCTCATATTCAGAAGTGCTTTAATACTGGTCCATTACCTCTCTGTAGCAATGCGGTTAGAAAGCAATTTAGAACAGCTCCAGACTATTGTGTGTCTATGGTTTGCCAACTCCAAAGGCAGGACACTGTGGAAATGTTATCATTACTGTGGTTCTACCTAATTTAATGCATTATATCACTGAAGCAGCACGTTCTCCAATATCAACATAATGCAAATAAGATCCAGAGGTTTGCCTGCACGGTAGATGCTCTGATGCTACAGCAGTGAGTCTCAGCAGGGCATGCAGCAGTAGGTTTTAATATAAATAGGCATAAAGATCGACTATATCAGTGAGGAAGTCCCAAGCATGCACAGCTGAAGTGGTACAGAATCATGAAATCAAGGCAGCCCAAACAGTCAAACAGAAAGTCCCTCTGAACTGTCAGTATGCAGGGTCACAGTAATTCAGTGATTGGAAAAACATTAATTAGTCTTTATTAATGGTCTAACACCAATTCATCCCTTCCTCTATAGGCCTCTTCAGTACAGTACTCCCCTTTACGACAGACATCTGTTCTGCCTTGCTCAGTTGCTGATATTTATGAACATACATTTAACATGCTGAAAAAGGTTGGCTAATTAGAGCACTTGGGTACAGCCTGGGTTCTACATCTATTCACATTTAAAGTATACTTAGCATGGAGTTAAAGTGTCTGGTACTCCGTGCTCCCTCAAAGGGGGAAAAGAAAAATTCTGATGCCAAAAAAGGAGATCGAACCCTATGAGGGAAAACAACCTTCAATAATACTCAAGATACAGGGATCCCACATAAATCCCATGCAGACATTAGAATATACCCCTTTGGTTCTGCTTCCAAGTGTGGCTGCTGCTTTTAGTTTTTCTTCCCTGAACACGGGAGAAGGAAAAACTCTTCAAACGTACTTGTGTCCTTGTAATTCAATGGCTGTCCCTTTTCTTCCTCCTATGTCCCACATAATAATAGAATGATCTGAACTGCCCGAGAACAAAACTCGCTGCGCTGGGTCCCAACAAAGAGCAGTGACACCACCTAAAAACAGAAGAACAACATTATAGTTCTTTTATTACCATTAAAAGGGGAAGGGAAGGATGTAATAAAAAAATGTGAGTCTCAATGATTTAAGAGATGCGACTTTATTTAAACATACCCTGCATGTGCACTGCCCACAATGCTGACTTTCTGGCTGGCACAGAATGAGCCTCATTGAAAAATCTCGGAAACCAGAGCCAATTTCAAATCCTGATTTTCTGTTGGTGCAGAGCCTAATCCCAGCTCTCTAGCTCATGAGACTGAGCCCAGAGAATGGTGAACATATCTCAGGATCGGAAGTCACCTCATGAGTAGTCAAACTGCTGTTATGTAGCCACCCATCTCCACATCCTGGAGGTAGAGTTTGTGACGGATCGCGGAGACATCAGGGAATAACAAGAAGTGATGTCACCATAGAAATTGCAGCATGGGGACTGAGCAGCCTTGCCTCAAAGGGCTAGTATGTCAATGGGTTGTCAAAACACTTCCCACACTCAGCATCAGATGACGGGTTTGACTTGGAGCGGTAGGATAACGTGGAGGTCCACTGAGGCCAGCGAATCGCCACAGGGCAAAAAGAAATTGATCAATGAAGAATGAGCCATCATTCTCCCCCTCCATAAGCACGGGTTGTAATGGTGGGCTCATACGCCAACGCTAAGGTAATGCTTTAAAGTATTTTGTAAGATAGCTCCAGCTGCAAAGTGACCAGTCAGCTCCTGCAATGGGTACGCACTTTTAAACTTCAACTGCTTACGTGCTTCTTGTTATATCCTGGAAATGCAGCACAGAGTATGGCCTACCCTGAGCAGTTCAACTGACTACAAATATGGCTACTAGATGCACGTGTCAGATGCAGGATTGGGATCTTATCTACCTGGGCCTTCCTAGTTGTAGCACTTTCCCACCCAAGTAATTTAATTAAAGTGCAGAACATTCACCATTTAAATCTGGTTCCCCTTCTATGTTTAATGAGATCAAATTACCCCCTTTCCCTTGCTGACAGTTCAAGCTCAATTACCGTGCCCCCGAAAATACAGACATTTCAAGTCACCACAGCTGCTTTAAAATTTTAAAGAGTCCATCCCATGGTACTGCAGAGGCTATATGAAGAACAAGAGGGGATTATTTAACCTTAAACTTTACCTGTATGTCCCTTAAACGTGGTGACAAGGCTGCAGTTCTCTTGCTCTAGTTTGAGAATGGTTACCTGCCCCGAATGGTCACCTATAAACACATGTCGGGTCTCAACATCAAATCTGATTGACAGCATTGAGGAATTTTCTGAAAAGGCTCCACAGATGCTCTGAACTATGGGGATGTTTATAAGAACATGTGACATTTTTATGAACAGTTACACTGCAGTTCGTATTTAAACAAAAAGCAGAGTAATTATTGTATTACACTGCAGTCCCGGTTGCAGCAGCCACTATTATGCATTTATGACATGACCCTCACAGTAACACCGTGTTCTCTGTGATTAAAGATGCATGACTCCTCCCACCTTCCAAAATAGTTTCTAGTAGGTGGCTGTTAGTGTCTCGTGACATATTTGGAGGAAATGCCAGTTTGAACAGGTGCATCCTGAAACGTGGTCCACATATGCTGAGATTGCAACCAATTACTGGAATAATCAGTTCTGACAGGTTATAGCTCTTCCATCTAATTTTAGTTGCATCTTATATATTTGAGGAATGGGATACTGGCACTGACAGGCTGCATTGCACTAAAGTCTTCTGTAATCAAAGGGAACCTTCACACTGCAAACACATTAAAATGAGTCTCAGAGCTGGGTACGGACCTGGGCTCGTGCTATGGTGCTAAACATGGCTGCACACACCTTTCTGCTAGGGTTCTGAGGTGTGGGTGTGAAGAATGGGGGAGAAGAGGGGTAACATGGATTTCAGAGCTAAACCCCAGCCTGAGCATGACCATGTCTGCTTGGCTATTTTACCACACCACAGAGTAAGCCTTACAAACCTGAGTCTATAGAGCCATGGTCTGAGACTCTGTCTCTGTGTGTTAAACAGCGTAGACATAAGTGAAGAACTATGTACTCTGAACTCAAGAGGCACTGCAGGGAACACAGTCAGAAATTAACAAGGTAAAAAGGTTGTTAGCGCTGCCACTCTATTACTTGATTTGTTTGGGTTAATACAAACACAGGAGCTGCCATTCTGACGCAATATAAAGGTCCAGTTCAATTTACCACGATGTAAATGGTCACCATGTGGTAGAGAAAGAATCCTGAGACCCTCAAGGGAACTAGGCAGCAGAAAGGACAACAGGATCCTGTGTTACTCAATACTTTATACTAACCATGGTAAATATTTTAGAAGTGGAAGTTATTCACTATTTACACTGTTTACACTCGTTTTTACATTTCACTCAGCCTGGACAGGGCACATAGGCTGGTCAATTTTCACTTGTTTGTACAGAAGTTGGTTTCCTGCCCATCAGATCTTTAAGGTTATGATGAACAAGTAAAATGGGCATTGATTGTGCTGTAGAAACTTTAACAACTCATTGAACTCTCCATTATCTTAGTTTTTAGGAAAGATTATTTTTAAACTCACAATTTATCACAGATCAAAATCAAAAGGTATTGCCGATAAAAAGCCCCGTGTAGATGAGGCCATTTATCGGAAAAAAACCCTCTTTCACAAGATCCTGTAAACCTCGATTTTTGAGAAATAAGGGATCTTGTGAAAGGGTTTTTTTCCCCCAACAAATGGCCCAGTCTACACGGGGCTTTTTATTGGCAATACCTCTTCTGCAAAAAGAATCCGAAGAAGATATGCAAATGTGAGCGTGATTTGCATATCCTATTCCTCAAAAAAACAGCAGTGTAGCCTGGGATATTGTTGGGATGGGACTGAGTCTCATAAAACCATACAGAAGAGAGACAGAATCAGCTGGCAGGTGAAAGGGACTGGCTGGGGGCATGCTCCCCATACCCTGCTGGGATTGGGGACTGCCTTAGCCTCTAACCTCCCCCGCCCGCAAAAGTGCTTTTTTTGTGTGGGGGGGAAATATTGCTGGCTGTTCCTCTTCACCAGGGAGCAAGAGGAAGTGCATAGTTTGCTGTATCGCTCACTCTGGCTCAGGGAATGTTGGGGGGCAGATGAACCTGGACCTGGCCCAGCCAGGGAACAAGCACTGCAGCAGCCATGAAGAAGAGCTTCTCACCTGACCCCATGCTGCTGCGGTGAAAGAGGGCTGGGTTTGTCCTCTCTCCCTGGGGCAGCCTGCAAACTGAACCCCTCATCCTCAGCCCCACTCCAGAGCAATGATTTAAATGAAGCACATGCATTTTCATTTTATTTTTAAAAAACTGAGTTAAGGACCTGAGCATCACTAAGTAAATCTTATAGTTATTTCATATTAAGTAATTTAATTTTCGCCTAGTGCATGTGCACACTAACTTGATCACTAACCTAGTTGGCTGCTATTATAATTCCCCCAAAAGAAGCATTTTTTTAAAATGAAGGTCCCATCAATCTCTCTTACAGTAAGACCATAATCAGATGCAGCTTTTAAGAATGGACAGGTCACTGAGTTTCCAAAAATGTTTAAATCTAAATATACCTCAATGTACAAAGAGGACAAATCTATGAGGCTCCAGCCCCGCCGTAGCGGGCAGCGGGAGCTACTCCAGCCTAGCCAGGTTTTGAATACAGAAGGGTAAAATGACAAAGGATGAAAAAGCCTGTTTTAAATGAAGAAGTGCCAAAGACAAAAGAAAGTGAAAAGCTGAGACGTAAACAAAGGATACTGCAGGCCACAGGCCCCCGCGCTGGTGCGGTACCCTCCGAGCCGCTGCCCACTCTCCGAGCAGTGCCATGTGAAGTGCTTGTCCTGTCCTGTGCTCAATACCCACTCCATCTCCAGCACAAACAGAATCATCATAACCCTGCCTTGGTGAGCTGGAAATCAAGCAGAAAATGCACACACACAATAAAGAAGAGGTCACTCATTTGCTATAAAAAAAATCCACAACCATTAATCCCTTCCCACCAAACAGCTCCTAATGTCCAATTCTGCAAGCCTTTATCCCCACCCGTAATACCAACTAAAGTTCTAATAGGATTGGTCATGTGACTAACTACATGCGTCCAATCTTGGAAGCCTTTTGTCCACATGATACAGGAGAACCTCAAGGTTTCAAATGCTGCAGTTACAAACTGACCAATCACATGCACCTCATTTGTAATCAGAAGTATGCAACCAAGCACCAGCAGAGACAAACACAAATAGAGTACTGTGTTAAATATAAACTACTAAAAAAAAGGGGGTGGGTGGAGGAACAGGAATTTCTTCATAGTAGTTTCAAAGCTGCATTAAGTCCATATTCAACTGTAAACAGTATAATGGTTTGTTCAGAGTTAACTCCATTCCAGAAGTGTTCATAGCTCTGAGGTTCTACTGTGATATACTTTTGCTTACACTTGCATTTTTCAGAAAAATGCCCATCACTGCAATATCAGCACTGGTAATGTTAGTATTACCTTTCACAGGATAAACAAGTCTTGTGGATAAGGGGGAAGTGTTAGATGGGATCTACCTAAACTTTAATAAAGCATTTGATACAGTCTCGCATGATAATAAACTAGAGAAACACAACATAGATGGGGCTATTATAAAGGTGGGTGTACAACTGGTTGGATAACCATTCTCAGAGAGTAGTTATTAATGGTTCAGTCATGATGGCAGGACATAAATGGTGTTCTGCAGGGATCAGTTCTGGGTCCAGTTCTGACGAAGATACTGAACAAAGATTTAGTATAGTATATTTAGTATAGTATAGATTTGGCATACAGAGTACTCTTATTAAGTCTGCATATTATGCTAAGCTGGGAGGGGTTGCAAGTGATCTGGACAAACTGGAGAAATGGTCTGAGGTAAACAGGATGAAGGTCAAGAAGGACAAATGCAAAGTACTCCACTTAGGGAGGAATGATCAGATTCACACATACAGAATGGGAAGTGACTATCTAGGAAGGAGTACTGCAGGAAGGGATGTAGGGGTTATAGTGGACCACAAGCTAAATAGGAGTCAGCAGTGTGACACTGTTGGAAAAAAAAAAAAAAGAACCCAAATATTCTGGGATGCATTAGCAAGAGTGTTAGCAAGACACGAGATGTAATTCTTCCCCTCTATTTTGCATTGATTAGACCTCAACTGGGGTACTGTGTCTAGTTCTGGGCACCACATTTCAGGAAAGAGGTGAAGAAACTGGAGAAGGTCCAGAGATGAGCAACAAAAATACTTACAGGTCTAGAAAACATGACGTATGAGGGAAGACTGAAAAAAGCAGCTGTTTGGAAAAGAGAAGACTGAGAGGGAATATGATAGTAGCTTTCAAGTGTTACAAGGAAGAAGAAGAAAAATTATTCTCCTTAACCTCTGATAGGACAAGCAGCAATGGGCTTAAATTGCAGCAGCGGAAGTTTAGGTTAGACTTTAGGAAAGACCTCCTAAATATCTGGGTGGTTAAGCACTGGAATAAATTGCCTAGGGAGGCTGTGGAATCTCCATTATTGGAGATATTTAAGAGCAGGTTAGACAGACATCTATCAGGGATGATCTAGATGGTGTTTGGTCCTGCCGTGAAGGCAGGGGACTGGGCTCAATTACCTCTTGAGGCCCCTTTCAGATCTAGCATTCTATGATTCTATGGGCAGGGCTCAAGGCTGTGATTTTTAGATCTACTGAGCAGGCTTAGATAAAGGTGGTACAAATGTCATGCCCTGTCTACATGCCCACTCCCACAATTACTGTTATTAGTAGGTTAAACTGCAGTCAGATTTCCTGCAGAGTTAGCATAAACAGTCTTAAACCTGAGTTTTAGCACTGAACACACATTGTTGGAGACAATCACAGATAATATATCAGAGTCCAATTGTTTCAGCGCATCTCCTTGAGTGAATGGAAAATTACGAGCAATCTCCAGATGCACCTGCACATTGGACAGACATGGCTGCATGGTTTTGCCGAAGTCTGCTTTCTTTGATGACACCTCTCTTCGGTTTTTTCTGGTCTGCTATTCTCCATGGCTTTATTGAGGACCAACAGATCTGCTGCCATCCTGATCTATTGACAGCAGCAGTTTCCACTGAATTTAGGCTGACCTGGTCTGCCTTTAGATGAGCTTTGAGACTGTTTATATTGCTTTTGCCAGCCTCCCAGCACAAGCTGTCCCATTTTCAAATGTCTACAAAACATGGCTTTGGGGAGTTTGTATCGTCAAGATATGCAAGGTTACCAATCCAGCCAAGTTGCCCCTCTATGATCGCAAACTCAGAGGCAGTAATGCAGGGGCTGGTCCAGGACACCAATGTTTGGTAATCTGTCTAATCACTTGATGTTGTAAGTGAGATGAAAACAGTGCATGTTAATTGCATTGCAGGTAGTGCAGCTACGTTAATTGCATTGCACACAGATAACTTATTTGAAACAGGATGATGAAAAAAATGCTATATAAAGATCACACCATGTCAATATCAATAAAACATCTGAACAAATAGATTTCTACTTCTACATAAATGAAATCCATGAAGAGCTTTTAAGCTAAGAAATGGAGCCCTACCTTCCACTAGCTCTTTGAGTCAATAGCCTTTAGACTGAACTGTGAAGTTCTTACTGAACGGTTTTAAATAAAGGGGTTTGAAGAATAGCTTACAGAATTATTCCCAGCTGCTTCATAACAGTAAATGCTATATTCTGCAATACACAAACTTACTGTTTTATTACAGTTCTGGGACCTTGAGACATATGTTATGCAAAGTAGACGGCTTTAATCAGTTTATGTGAAACCCGACACCAGAAAGAGATCAAATACCTTTGCAGCAGTATTCCGATATTTTTTTAAAAAGCAAAATTACTCAGAACACAATGCTAAAATGAAGACTGGCATATTTTTGTTGTTGCATAGGCCACACAAATATACGTACACTGCCTATTGAATCTTAGAGGAATTAGTTCTAGTTAGGGTGTAAAATTTGCATGTGCATCTGTTATTAGAGTCCCCACTTTTCAGGGTCAGTTTCCTCATGCCCTGGTAACTCAACACACACACGTGGCTCTCACAGTGGCATCCAAACTTCGTGGATATGTCCACTGATGTTACTCTGAAATAACAAAGAGTATCTACACCACAAGCCATTATTTTGAAATAATGGTAAGATGAAGGACTTCTTACTCTAACTCCTGTAATCCTCATTTTACGAGAAGGAGTAAGGGAAGTTGAAAGAAGAGTGTTCTTCCTTCAACTTCCTGCTGTGTAGATAACGCCAAAAGCTGAATTAAGCTATTTCAACTTGAGCTACGTTAATTGCATAGCTTAAGTTGCATAGCTTAATTCGACTTTTGCCCTGCTGCATAGATGTGTCCCTATAGTAAACAAGCCAGTTTACTAGACTAAAACTTAAGTTGTGCCAGGTACATATCTCATCCAGCTGCATATGTGCTAATCTGCAAAACAGGTTGCAGCACTCCTGTTCCTACACACCTCCAAACTAGGGATGTAAGATCCCATTTAATTGGTTAACCAGTTAACTATATTGTTTAACCAGTTAACATATTAAAGGGAGGGTGGGCGGGGAGGCCACTTGAGTCTTGTCCGCTCCCGGGTCTGCCATGGACAGAGGCTGCTCCAGATGCTGCTCCAGCCCCCACCAGTTAATCTTAATCAGTAAACTTCACCCATTAAGGGGTGAGGCCTGGTTAACCATTCACATCCCTACTCCAAACCCTGTTTTATAACCATGGAAGTGGGACTGACAGCACACAAAACTACTGATGATTTTAAAGCCAATCTGTGCTCTACTTAATTGGTCAGAAGCACCATATAGCCAAAATATAGCTTTTTACTGTTTGCATAAGTATAATGAAGGTAACAAGTCCTATATATTTGTGTATAAGTTCTGCATGCTTTTGTTTCACCCTGCTAGCCACCCTTTATGATTAGCGAGAAGGAATGGCTTGAGCCGTTGGTAGATATGTATCGGGTAAGCTGATAAGTGCGTATCCTGATGTTAAGGCAGGAAGAGAGACGATAAAAGAAACGGCTATAAAAAGTTCTTAGGACTTTTGTTTTACAGTGTTTGCTATATGGTTTTACTACTTGTTAGTATTACAAATTAAGTTATGCTTCTTGTCTGCAATACAAATTCAGTTGTGTAAGGTGGGTTTTTTTGGTAATTTCTTTAGTAACTCTATAATCCTGTCTAAAATTCTCTGTAACATTGTTTGGTGAGAGTGAAGGATGTGTGCACAGTGGATAGGGTAAGTGTGAAAGCCATCACAAATGTCCAGATGGTCAAGAAGGAATGAGAGAATTGGAGATACCAGGAGACAATCAGAAAAGATCCCCCACGGCCCTGATGCTAAACAAGCACGCAGATCCACGACACTAAAGCATATGTATATACCCCTGAAGGCAAGGTAACAGATAATAGGGATGTACAATCCCATTTAATTGGTTAATCTGTTAAACATTAAGTACAACTGGTTAACTGATTAACGGGCTGCTCCTGGCCCCACGTGGGGCTGCCGACTGCCAGCTCCCATGGCAAGGCTGCGGGCAGGGGGGCTGCTTCTCGGGTACCTGTTAACCGTTATCCAGTAAGCACCTAATAGATAAAGGTGAAACCAGATATGGGAGAACCATCAAAATGCTGATGAAGGATAATGACAGGAAACACCCCTTCCCCCCGAGGTGATAGCCTTGCAGCATCAGATCATGACCAACAGAGCTCAGCTCCTCATTCTTGTTCAGCCTAACTAGCCTTTAGACAGACTCAAGGCACTACAGTTTGGTAACTATAAAAGACCATCTGTAGGACGTATGTGTGAGCACACATGCATATGAATACTCTGCTTTTAAGGATATATTTTCAATAAATATAGCGTATTGCCTTTCCCCCCAAAAAAGATCCTGTGTGCTTCTTATAAGCATAACAGCCAGCTTTCATCTATGATCTCACTGAACTACAGAGAGTGGTCCCCCTCTGGTAAGCCTGCTGCAATGGGTGGGGTGGAAATCAGAGTCATTCATCAGTTACCCTGCATCATATTGCAGAATTCTCAAGTGTTGGCAGTACTCAAATACTAATTCAGCAACAGCAAGAAATCTGTGTGTACATATTAAACACACCTATAAGCACTGAGAAAAGTGGTAGGGTAAAAAGACAAGGAAGGTTTTAGCCCACTCTTCATTTCCCCCACTAATGAATTTCATTTAGACTCTGATCCTGCAGCCTCCAATGCATTCATGTAAAACTCAATGAGACTTTTTTTCCCCCTGAATCTACTAAGACATGTGTGTAAGAGGATCAGGGCCTTCCAGCACATCAGTCAGAAAATCTGACATAGTAAAGGATTTTTTTGTTTTTGTATATTTAAAACCAATCCAGAGTTTTAAGATATGCACATACATTTTACTCTGAGTCTATTTCTGGAGACTACCTATTAACACAAACTTACTTATTGTTTCTTGCTTGATGTTATAACACACCAGGCAGCTTAAGTGAAAGTGATCTGAAGTAAGACTTTTAAAAGCAAAAATGTGTGTTTCATTTTCATTCGTGAAGATCAAGATTCTTTAAGCTTTAAGGGGTATGACCCCAAGGCACCATCTCTTGAAAGTACGGTGGTCACATTTTGAACCTCAGCACAGAACTTTCGAAATAATTCACATTCATCTTTTGAACATGAATCAGTGCTCGAGGTTTCTATGTGGAAACACCATACTTATACCATTCAGTATAGTGTAATCTACATGCCTGAAAGGAAGAGAGATACATGGGGGAAAAAAAAGACTATACAATAGTCATCAGTTGAAACTGAATTTATGATGAATACTGGTACGAACACCTTTTTGTCTCACAAACAAAAGGAAGGCCAGCTAGGTCTTTTAGAAGAGCTCATTAGTGAACATTAGAATGTTATTAGGTGGAAGGTATGGATTAGTATTTAATCTTGTAGTAATATATCTAATTTGAAATGTAATGAGAGTCTGGTCTCTTTAAATAGATATGGGCATTTAAGATAAAAGGGGACAGGATTAGATTAGACTCTTCATTAGATATGCTGGGCTGCTAAAGATTCAAATAGAAAGACCAGATTTTAAGGAATTTACCCAGAAAAAACACATTATGACTCAAACATTTTAAACAACTCATTGTTTTTTCAGTCTTGTAATCTCACAATAACAGAGTATAGTATTAATGAAATGACAAACTAAAGTTTTATATTAGTAAATTAATTACAGGAAATACTACCTCACTCCTACTGCAAAAGAGAAAAATTGTGGATTTTTTTTTTCAGACCCAATCGATGATATTAAAACAAATGCAAAATATAACTCTGCTAACACAGACTGATTCAATTTCTCACCCTGGTAACTTTTGACTGGTGTCATCTTGTTGTAATCTTCTGATAAAATAAACTCCTGTAAAAATAAAAACAATGTTTAGAGTGTGAAATATTTACAAATAAGTCTGTGCTCTATTTGAATGTACAGAAAATGTAAAATTTCTCCCATGTTCAAATCAAACACTGGCTAGAATTTTATTCTCCAATACAAATAAAGAGTTTCCTTTTAAATAAAGGACTAGTAAATGCCTCTACTACCAGAGTGCTTTACCTCAGCAATCTGCCCAACAAGTGATTTAACAATAATGACTGAACAAAATGGAGATGGAAAAAGCAGCAACCAACAAATTTAAAAGTGAACTGTGCCACGTAAATCAATTAGCTATTAGCCTGCCACAGAATGGGAGACATGAGATCAAGTGCATCTCAAGTACTTTAGTTTCTCAAGCCAGCTGGGGCTTCAATTCAATGTGTGTCTGTGTGTGTCTGTGTACTACTGCCCTCTCTTGGTTAAAAACAGATCAGAGCCTGAGTACCTGTCATTCAATTTAGAAGCACAAAGGCATCCTATCCAACCCCTTAACAATGCAGAATTATTCCTCACTGTGTTCCATTGAGCTTTAAATCTCAACAAATTCACGTTTTGGGAAGTTTTCATAGATATTTAGGCCATGTTTCCTTTTGTTTTATTTCAGTCCATGGTGAATCTATGCCTCTTAAAATCACACGACCCTAAAAACACAATATTTCTCCTTCTCTAGTGTTGATGTGAGCCTGGTGAACAGCTATAGCAATGTGTGTAGCTATGAATTATTGCAAGCTCTCTCAATGGGAAAAGAGGAGTGGTTTGGATCCTTGGTCTCAAGCACTTGTTTTCACCACTTACAGAAACATTCATATCAGAGGAGGTTATCAGCCTCCCAGTGCTGCTTAGGTTTGTGCTCATTTTGAAAAAGCAGCAGTTACATTAATAGTTGAATAACTATTTAAGAAAATATCGACACACAAGACGACACATGGGACCATCTCCAGACTTTGGAACACAGAACCACAAACACCATAATACAAGTTAGTATTTACTGGGAGTAGAGGTGTCCTTCATCTGCCTGACTTTTGAGAAACAGATCAAAAGACCTGAAACTAACTGGCCCCAATGAAAAGAATTTGATAGAAGTCTGGTGACACTAGATTGCAATGACCAAATACCTAGATCTCAGATTTTGTGCTCTATGGTAGGATCGCATAAATTCATTCTCAAATTCAGTGGGCACAGACACTAGAAAATACTTATAATGGACTAAAACAAAAAAATAAGTGAAGGTGATACATTCAAGTAGTATGGCATAACTTTGGGGCTGGAGCGCAACGAGTCCTTTCATGGGGAAATAGGTGCATGGAATGGGTACAGGCTTACTTGACACCCTGGAGTAAATAAGAGAAAGCTGAAAGTGCACAAGACAGTAAGTGTTGAGAGACTTCACAAGACGAAAAGAGCAACAGTGACACTGGGGAAAAAAAAAAAATCACAGAGGTTGCACAGAATAAGAGGGGAGGAATGAAATCAAGTAAAAATGTTTGAAATAAAGTTTTAAAAGCCACAATAAAAGTACATGGGTATCCAATACACTTTATAATGAAAGGCAGACAAGTACTACAATTGATTTATACAGCAAAGTGCATTGTATATAAAATAGGAAAAGCCATTTTTTGACTAGAGACTTGGTAGTTATTTTAAAACGTTTCTCTATAGCTCCAACTTTACGAGAATAACCAGTGTAATCTCAGATCTTACTGTGAAGTAACTATAGGTCTGTACCTTTTCCCACTCCATGCATCTGATGAAGTGGTTTTGACCCATGAAAGCTTATGCCCAAATAAATCTCTTAGCCTTTAAGGTGCCACAGGACTTCTCATTGTTTTTGTAGGTCTACATGTTAATTCTTTACAATTGTGGCCATTTTAATCCAAAAATCAGCTTACAATAAAATTTCTGACATCTGCATATTTTACAGTAACAGAACACTCTCTCTCTAAAAAGAAGCCATTATACCAAGACAGTGGATAGGATCCACTAAAATTGAGGTCAGACTAATGAATATTACAGCCTGTCAGTCAAAGGTTAAGAACACTGGACTGTGAAATCAAATGTGACTGGTTTGTCTTACCAGTTCATACAGCAACAGAGTACAAAAGCAAGTGTCTGATGTTTGTAAGTTTCCTTGGCAAGTTAATTATAATTGTGTTCTCTTGAATTGCCCTACTTCACCCTGCTGTTCTCTTATTCTAAATCATTTCACATTAGCCATCCCCTGGCACCAAAAGACTACAATAGAGCTCAGTTTTAACAGGGGTAACAAATCTATTAAGCAAGCTGAATTTCTAGTCCAAGGTCACCCTGACACCTTCACTCTCAGAGCAGCAAGCAACTGCTCCACCACTGAGGGTAGGTTTCAATTAGTTACTGCCTTAAAGATCCCAGCAATTCAACCACAGCATCAAGTGCTTTACATTAATGTTAATTTAGACCAAGATTCCTTGATGTGAAGTATTATTTAACTTTCCTGATGTTACCTGAAAAAAAACCAACAACTTAGTTTTACTTGCCACAATGTGTAACAGTTAAACATTCCTACCTTATTAACCTTTAAGTTTAAGGCCCCATATGACACTGCACTGATGCATGGATTCTAGAACCAGAAGTAGCTACATTAGTGTGGCAACTATGACTCCAGTCACATACCTAACAGTAACTATCAACAACTCATGAACTCCAGTCTCAACACTGTCTTCACCCATATTGAATTAACCTGAACCATTTTTCTAGAAGAAAGTAAGATGGCATAAATACAGTGGACACTCCTAACTAGGTCTAATTTTACCTTAATAATTAGGTAACCATCTTGTTAATCACTAGTCTTCAGTGAAAGACTTTTCAAGTGCTTTTGTAACAGACTAACACAGTTTATTGAATAGGGAATACTAAGGTTGCTGTCCAGCAAAGGTGAAACTGGAGTAAGAATTATGAATGCATCATAGTTATGATTTAATACTAGCAAATATCTACCCAGTGTGTAACAGATATAAAACAAACTATCTATACACACAAATTTCAAAATTTCAACCCCTTTTACCTTTCTTTAAAAAAAGGAGATGGAATGTATAAGGAAGAATGTTCCATTAACCTGAACACAATCTATATTTTCATCTGCATTTGGCCCCCCCCCCCCCCCCCATCTTTTCCACAGCTACATCTCATTCTTGCTTTGTATTCTCTCCTTTTTATACATTCTTGGCTGTTTCCCCCAACATTTTTTACAATTTTTCTGATTCCCTTCCCCCTTTTGACCATTGTTTTCTTTTACTGCGTTCTCATTCCCCTGTCCTTGTCAAAAAATGATTGAACTGGTTGCTCCAGGGCACAGGTATTTTAATATAACGGTGCCATGCTCAGGAATTTACAGGGGGGATTGGAAAGTGACTAAATTGGTAAGATTGCTGAATTAGCAGACCACTCGGGGAGTATGTGTATAGGGAGATGCATTTGCATTGGACCGATCACTACTTAAATTGGAGGTGGACACCTCTGGCAAAGACGGATCCTAAGATAGCTGCCAGCTGCTCTTCTGTGGATAGAAATAAGAGCCTCCTGGGACAGATTTCAAAATGGCCACCTTAAAAGGGAAATGCCTGCTCTGCTCTTAAAAGGGCAACTTTTTTTGGTCAACAACTTTTCCCTTGGACTACCAGCACTTTTTTTTTTTTTTAAACACTGGTCCCGGGAATTAAAGGGGCTGACTGTTTTTCGGCTCTGGTTAGTTCCTTGTGTGTGTGTTTTTGTTCAACAAGTTTTGCTGCTTTTTGGGGGTGGGAGGGAGAGGAGGAGAATGAGGGTGTCTCAAAAATTGAAGAGGGGGCGTGATGCCAAAAAGTTTGGGAACCACTGCCCTAAACAATCCCTGATAAGAAGTTTACCCAACATGTTTTTAAAAGCTTCCAATGATGGGGAACTACACCCTCCCTTGGAAGCCTATTCCAGTGCTGGATTTACCACAAAGTCTTTATGAACAGGGGAGGTGAATCTCGAGTAAGCAAGAATGTCTTATTTGGACATCAAGATTACTGTGTATAGACCTCTGGATAATAATTGAGACAAATATTCTCCCTCAAAAAAAATTAAAGTAACATCCTTTGGGAATTTCATTTTAATCTTTTCCACCCGAAAATATTAAATATTAAATTTGGCCACACAGGCATTCTACCAGTACTCTCTTGACAAATGATGAGCAGACTGAGTCTACTATCCTCACACACTATTTACGTTAACTACTAACATAGTGCTCAGCCTTGTAGACGAGGCTGGAAAGAAAATGGCCTTTGGCCCAAGGATTTTACAATCCCACTGGACCAGATTATACAGTTTGAACAATAAGAAATCCAGAGATAGATACCATCTTGGACTCTTACGTGAAAGGGTGGCTGACAACATTCTTATTGGAGCGGGTTAGTGAGTATATCGCCCAGAAGAGAACAGATTGGCTTCAGGATGAGAAAAAGAAGGCTCTTTAAAAGATAATTGCATTTGTATAGTCAACGGTAAGGTTTTGTTTATTTCCGAAGGGGCATTTAAAAAAAGTTTGATCATCTTTCATAACCTGGGAAATATTACTCAGGATTAAAGCTATTAAGGATTTAAATATTTCAAAAAATGCAGAAAAAGTTGGGACCACTGCATGGAGTTTGGATTTCAAGTAGGATTTTCATTGGTGCTTAAACAATGTCTCCTCTATCTAGCTTGCAGAGCAGACTTCACAGGGCATATCCCAGAAGCAAAACAAAGTTGAGATCTTCAAGTTCTGAAGCAACTCATTCTGTACAGAATATGAATCAGATCAAGAGGCTAGGAGGATGACGTAAACTTTCATTTAATCTTCTTATCTCTAGGGGAAAGATAGTCTAATGGCCACAATCTGGGTGAGCAAGCCAACCTCAGTTACAGACACTGTATATGACAGACTAAATTTCTAGCACTTGCTCTTGCTAGATGAGAAAAATCAATTTTTCCTGATAGTGAAGTGTCATTGCTCTGAATGGGGTGTTTGATGGGATGGATCTTTTTCTTGAGACCCAACTCAAGGGGTTTGGCGCCCAGTTTGCATCAAGCTGGAGTGTAAGTCTACCACACGTTAGCGTGCCATGCATTAGGTGCTCATGAAGACAAGTTCTGGGATATGCAAAAATTTTGCTTACAACAAGAACAGCAGAAGAATAGTGTATAAATGTCCTTACCATTAAGGGAGGCAGAGCTTTTAAGATACCTTCATAAAAAGGGAGGTTTCTTCTTCACAGCCACTTGAGTGGGACACTGACATCTTCTACAAAGCTAATTTTTTCTTCATGTTGGAACAGAGAGTTTGATTTTGGAGGAAAGAGTCCCTTGGCTTCTAAGGGACCTGAAAAAGCCCTGAAGATTTGGAGTAAGCAATGGAACAAGAGGGACTCTTGAAAGACAGCTTCCCAAACTTCAGGCCAGGTTTTGGGGAAGGGGTTGTAGAGTGGGAGCACAAGAAAAAAAACCCCCAACAACATGATTTTGTTTTAAGTGCCACCATTTCCTAGGGACGTATGCAATCTGGCGGTGGAGATTAAAATCAATCATCGTAAGGCACACTTGGTCATCTTGTCTACATGTTCTGCTATAAATTTAAACTTCCAAGCTGACAAGTTATAACGGTTGAGAATAATCACTTCTGACCCTTCTAGGAGCAAAAGGAGAGAAGTTCATCATCCACTCGATTTTACTCAGTGACAAATGGGTGAACTGTTCTAATTCACTTTTAGCTAGAGGTTAAGCTAAATTGAAACAACAGTAATTCATCTCAGCCACCAGATCTTTCCCCCCAGCTCTGGTGGAACATATGTCCCTCTACTGATTGTCAGCCTCTTTAGATACAAACATCCTGCTTCTGCCAATACTAAAACTCCATTCACCAAAAGGCCAGACATATTACTAGAATCAGTCTTATTTTACAAGTGCAAGGAGAGAGAATATTTCAAACACATTTCTTCCTTGTCCTATGCTGATGCATTTGAAATAACCAACTTTTCACTCTAAGCTTTGACTATCTTGTAATATTTCCAAAAATTTTGTTCTGTATCGCCAAGTATTTTAGAACATAACTGCAGCTTTCTGAACTATTAGTAATCAGATATTCCTCTGATTCAGAAGTTGGGGGAATATAACAAACATCTGTATGCTGTGTAATTTTTCCTGTTGCAGCTCTGATACTTTCAGAGCATTTAAAGGGCTAAAACAAGGGAAAACAGCCTGATAGGATAGAATCTGTGTGCTGATGTAACCCTATACCAACAAACCTAATAACATGCAACCAGCATTTTTTCCCCTCAATTTACTGTCTTCAGAATAAATAATGTGCCCTCAGAGAGGATCCAAGTCCCTTGTCAATTACAAATTCAAGACACAATTCCATCAGTTTTCCCTTTCCCATAAGCAAGAGCAAAAAATACCAACATACTATATCTTGGCTAGTACAGGCCGTCCTTGCTCTAAGTCCAAGATACGTTCCAAAAAACTTGGACTTATAGCAAAACAACTTAAAGCGGGGATTTTTTCCATGCAGCTGACTTCCATTTGCACAAATTGGGGTTTTTTTGTGTGTGTGAGACTTAAGAGTGGGGAATGGGAGGACTTATAGTGCATTAGTTACTACAAGCATCAACGACTTTAGAGCACAACGGAAGTATACCAGGGCAACTTATAGTGGGGGACAACCTTTATCTCAATCCTGTCCCTCTCCTCAAAGGCCAGCAAA